>CM060942.1:291328347-292680431 GCA_030765085.1 Allium cepa
GTGAAGCAGAAGGAGGAGTCACCTGAAGAGACGAAGGAGGGATAACCGGAGGAGGTAAAGTCTGCACATCACTTGGTGTTTCAACTGCAGAAGAAGAGAAATTAAAAATATTAGTATCTCCCCAAAAGAAGGGAGATATGGGTTTGTCGAGATTCAAGAAGTAATCGAGAAGCTCATCAAACTTTTGAGGAGCAAGCAGGCGATCCACCTGAATCGGACCAATGTCAAAATTACCTGAAGATGTTTGCTTCGTTAGTTCAATCTCATAATTTTGAGCCCCGATATCCTCCAAAGCCTCATCATCAGTAGGGGTAATTACCCCGGTTCTTGTAGGAGGCAGCGAATGAGCACTGGAACCTGTGATGTCAACTTCAGAAGAAACTAAAGGACGTTCAGAAGTGGTAGGTGGTATTTCTTTTTCAGAACGTTCCCCTTCCGCCATTCCGGCCCGCACTCTGGCGAGTTGCTCTTTTCCCTTGGCAAGAGCGGCGCGGGCATCATCATCAAGATAATGCCCTTCAAGAGCTGACTCAGCGTAGCCAGCACCTTTACCACCGAGCATATCGAGTGCTGCCTCCCAAACTTTAGCTAGTGTAATTTCATACTTAGGGCCTAGAAAGGCAAGGCTGCCACGCCACAAAATGCTGTGCAGATAAAAATCAAATAATGTGGAGCCAATGTCAGCTTTGGTTGCTTGATGGGCCTCATCGGCCGCAAGTTTACCAGCAACAGCCTCATCACGCTCCTTTTCGGCCATAGCAAGTCGAGCTTTTAACATCTCTATCTCCAAGCTTTGAGAGCCGGTCTGTTCTCGCAGCTGTAAAGTTTCAGCGCGATATTCTTTTATGACCTTCTCCTTGTGTGTAAGCTTATCTTCGACTGCCCTTTGACTGGCATGCGCATTTCGTACTTGTTGCTGAAGCATGCTCTCCTTTTGAGAATAGAAAGTAGATGAAGTAGCTAATTCTTCCTTAAGCTTTTCTACTTCCGCTTCCAGCTTTTCATTATAGGAAGCAATACTTCTCATTTCGGCGTCATGCTGTTCGAGAGTCTTCTGCCACTCAGCCTTATCGTTCTCCATTGTGAGCATGGCCTCGAGATTGGCTCGGTTAACCCTCTGAAGCTCGTCGACAAGTTTTTGCCAGTTCGACATTCTTTCAATATCGGTCCTGACAGTATCAAGATTTCGTAGCATAGCCGATTTGTCGAGAGGAACCAAGTCGAGATCAAATCGAACCCCTCTCAGGCACCACTGAGGGAATCGACTTTGAAGAGTGGGAGGACCTTGCCCAACTTGGTATGCGGGCCGGTTGATGATTGTTTGAATGTCGGAACGAACGGGGGCAGGAGATTGAGCAGGAACATTTTGAGAAACTGTCGGCATTGTTTCTTCAGTAAGTTTAGCCCGCTTGCTAGAAGAATCGTCCATGTGACCTTTACCTCTTTCATCGTGAGTATTTCTTTTTTGAATATCATCATCTCTGTGGGGAGGGTCATGTCTTTCTTGTTCTCTTCGGTGACGTTCTTCATATGCTCGTCTCTCGTCTGCTTTCCTGATGGCCCTCTCTTCATCAGATTCTCTGTAAGAAGGGAGGAAACACCTATAATCATATTGGCTACGCCTCCCGTAGCGCTGGAAATCATCGTAGTATGAGCTGCTGCGCCCCATTGGAGAATTTGGAATAAAAATAATAAGCTTTAGAAATCTTTAAAGTATAAGAAGACGAATGCGTAGAAGTGCTGAAAAATCCTAAGTGTTGTGTAACGTGTAAACTACACGCATCAAGTTGCAGACCACTCGGTGGAGTAGAGGTAGTGATAACTTGAGTAGGAGGAGTTGACGTTTGTTGTAGAGAAGATGTCGCCTCGATTACAGAAGAGATAGTTTTGGAAACATCATCTTTGAAAAGTTCTTGAGAAGTCACAATTAAATCGCTCAACCCCTCGAAAACATCATCACCATCATGTTTTTTGGGACTTGCTTTCTCTACCCCTTCGTTAGCAGATCTTTCGGAAGATCGTGGAGGTTCTTCCTCTTCGATAACTGGGGCAAGTACAGACTTGTCAGACGGCCCCGCAACATCCTTCGGAATTGAACACTTCACTAGTGGAGTTTCTATAGAGGTTCCTCCCTGCATGTGCTCTTTAGTAGAGACCGGGGCATCAGGAGTTTCCGTTGGAGAATCGGGAATTTCAGTTGGGACTTCACGAAGCTGAGTGAAGCGAGAGGAATGAAGAAGCCCATATTGATGTAAAAATCCATCATTTAACAAAAACTTTATACTCCTCTCTTCTGCTGCCACGACGTTCAATCTCTCAAAAATTTGCTTATAGCATGGATCTCTAGAGGGAGGAGGAAGTGCTAAAACAGGAAAAAAGAAGCAAAGTTAGCATTTAGCAACTCAGATTTCGAAAAGCCCAAGAATGGAGAAATAAAAATAGGAAAATCTTACTTCCTACTCTCCAGATGGCATAAAACCCTGGAGGGCAGCGAACAAAGAAATACTGATTTAGAAATCCATGAACGCTTTCAGGAAGATCGGTGATGAGTTTGCGGTTTCGAGCACTCCTTATAACTATGATAGAGGGATGATCTTTAATTTTTGTGAATGAGCAGAAGTAACAGATTTCCTCAAAGCTCGGCAATCGGTCCAGAACTCTACTAAATAGGACACATAACCCCATCAGAATGACATGGCCATTGGGGTGCAATTGGAATGGAGAGATAGATAATCGAAGCAGGAACTGTTGAAGGAAGTCATTAAAAGGTGGTATGGCACCACTCAAGCACATTTGGCGATTGACAGCAATAAAGCCAGAAGGGGGCCTATCTGCAGTATCATTTGGCCCCGGTAGTAAGGCATCAGCTTCGGCAAAGCCAAACTGGGTGAGCAATTAGTTAAACATCCGCTGATTCAGAGTTGTGGAAGTTCTCTCCGGAGGGTTATCCAACAGGTTGGCTACTGGGAAGACATCTTCAGCCTGGCCCATCGGTTCTTCTTGTTGAGATGTCATTCTACACAAGCAACTGGATGTTCAAATGCGAAGGTGCACGTTTCCTAAAAGTGTGAAGTGTTGTGCAGAACTAATGAAAAATAACAAGTAAATATAACTGGAATTAAACTGGTCGACGATTGATCGACTACGGTGATTTCAGAACTTGTTAATTTAAAGTTCAAGCATAATATTAGTGCAGGCTGGTCAGTTTCAATTGACTACTTCAGTGTTGCTCTAATATTCTACTTGAAATCGATAGCACTTTGTTCACACGATTTGTTTAAGTTAATTATCTGTTATTAACTAATCTGTCATTTGATATTGGCGGTCGATGACAGTATATTCGTCCCAATTTTCTGTGAAAGTTGTATTGAACAGATTGTTAGCCTGCAAGTCAAAATAACCTGTGAATGAATGCAATAAAATTCGACAGTTCAAAGTTTATGCAATGGCTCAAAAATTTTTCCTACGGGTTAAGATAGATCGTTGATTCTATGGCTAGCTCGTCCACGACCTAAGGATCGGGAAGCGAGTTAAGTCAGGTCACTTTGATTTTGAGTTGTTGGTGTATTGAGTCGGCAGTGCCCTAAGTCGTAAGTCGTAGAAAAAGGGAAAAGCTCTGGTTCAAAGTAATGAGAAAATCTCCAAGTCTTATCTCGGCCACGACTCAAGGCTTAAGTCGTGAAGCATGTTGGGTCGGATCATGGTTAGATCGCAAAGGTTGCTGGATCATACAAAAATGGCCGAGTCATACCTAAGGCAGTATTCGACTCTATCTGGCCAACTCATCACCTAACTCCTAACCAGTTTACCTTATAACTTTTAACCCATAAACCATTTCACTCCTAACCCGTTAATCTTCCAACTTTTAACCCAACAAAACTCTCAATCAACAACCCTAGTCTTATCACGCCACTAAATCACCTCAAGACGCAAATCATCAGATCAGACAACCCTACATCCATTGATGGTTAGAGTGACCAAACTTGCAAGACTCAAAGGAGTAAATTGGAGGTAAGGACGGAGCGCATAGGTTAATGATGATCGACAATTGGAAGTGAAGCAAGATTGCTTACGTAATGTGGTGTCAGAGATGATCAGAGGAGAATCAAGTTGGAATCGCCTGTGAGAACTTGGAGATGCGTTAATGGCGGATGCGGTTTAGAGGATCGCTGATAATAAGTGGGAGATAGGAGGAACGAGTCAAGCGTTTTATATCTGGAAGAGCTGGAACTCGAATCGGTACGCCCGAGTTATGATAAGTCGAAGCACACGACTTACGACTTAAGCGTGTGCTTCGAGGGGCAAATGTTAACCCCGTTCCAGCCTACAAGTTAAGGGGCCCACGAGTTAAAGGAGTCAACGAGTTAAGGCCTGGGATGGGCGACTTAAGGTGTTTAACGGCTCAGGAAGGATCTACGACTCAGGAAGCCTCACTACTCATCGAGTCACCGACTCAATAAGTTAATGACCTAAAGCTCAAAGCGACTTAAAGGGTTACGACTCAAGGGGTTAACGGTTCACAAGGCAGGACGGCTCAATAAGTTACCGACTCATCAAGACTATCGTCTCAACGACTCATGGTAAGCAACGACTCAGTGGATCAACGACTCAACGACTTGAAGGAGCAGAGTGGCTTAACTAGTTAACGGCTCACAAGACAGACCGACTCAATGCATTACCGACTCATCAAAGGTATTGCCTCAGCGACTCAACAAGTCCACGACTCATCATAAGAAACGACTCAAGAGGATTGACGACCTAAGAAATGACTTAATAACTCATAACTCAGGATGACACGTCCGCGACTTAAAGCCACTGAGTCGTATTCCGTTGCCACAATGCATGTCCCAGTGAGAATTGACTCGCCAACGACTCATGACTTGGCTTAGAATCCAGCAAGAGAATGAGCTAGTGAGAAGACCAACTGCTTAATCAGATAAGACGGCCACGACTCAACTTGACTCGGCCACGGCTTAGCCTGAGTCGGTCACGGCTCAGGACTTGGGCGAAAAATTTCTATCCAGATTTGCCTATAAATACATGGCCACCCCCAACATTCAAGGGACTTTTGGCTCATTCATTTCAAGCGCCGTTACTCTGCTGCATTCCGAACTACTTCAACACTTAAAGCTTTTGAGAGATAAAGAACGCCTCAAGGAACTTCACGAAGAATCATACATGTCCAACATGAGTTCAAAGATTTGGATCGACATTGAAGTTTAGGCTACTTGTTCTAAGTCACTTGTAACTCGAAGTGTGTTGTAATCAAAGTGTAACTGCATCGACTTGTAATCAAATCGTCAATAAAGATATTCAAAGTGGACGTAGGCTCTCTCTTAAGCCGAACCACTATAAAATTGCTGTTGTTTACTGCTTTTTCGCTATTATCTGCTTATAATCTGTTCCCGAGCTATCGGGTGGTGCTTTCACAATCTCACTTCACACACCGGGGTGTTAGCGTTCAAATTTTAGCGTTAACAGGTCCTATGTCGTATTTTATTAATACTATACATACTGCACTTTATCAGTACCACATTTTTTTATAACATAGATATTGTGAAAAACCATGGGTTATTTATACTCTACAAAATATATTTTTTATTTACATAAAATATTTCCACATTGATTTATCAACTGTTAAATCTTTTGTTATTGATGTCGGCTAATATTTATTTCAGTATTGAGTATTATTGCAACATTCCGTTATAGCTTTCAATGACGTTTGATGTAGATTTATAAATTCATTCTTTTATTCCTGATATTTATGGTACATTAGGATAACTAACTTTTACACGACCATAAATTTACTTTTCTATAATGATCTTAACATTCACTCATGCACCTTTAATTGATTAAAAGATTAAGTATTCTATGAGTTTAATATTGATTATTCAATGGTCATCGACTTGTCGTGAGTATTATGTTGGTTCTTAGTTCTCTATCGTCTTTGTATTATGATTTAAACATAATACGAATCAATTTATCAACCTTTGTTTTAGCATGTAAAAAATTATGATGATTGTTTTAACCATCATCCTTCTGATTTAGTGTAATACCACTTTGTAGGCAAATGGAAAGTAATAAACTTATCACAATAGTAGTCAAGAAGGCCACTAAGAGCATGAAAGCCTCTCCTTCTTCTAAGAAAATGAATATTCTTCTTAACTGGTCATTCATTACCACTCGATAGGAAGTAATTTCCATACTTAAGCAATTTGGAATGGAAGGCATATAAGTTATTCCCGCTGGTCCTTCCAGCAGGATCGATAACCCTCTAGAAGAATTTTTCACATTCACTCCAATCCACATATGGAATTCGAAGGTATGGTTTTATCTTAAGGTTCCTCGAATGCTGGAATATTGCTCCAATCGAGTTATCTCGAAACTCATACAATACTTAACTTGCTTGGAACTTCATTCTAGGGGGGCTAAACTTCCTTTCTTAAATACTAAAGTTCTTCATTACATAACTTGCCCTATAAAACACAATGAGCAGCAGGGTAAACCATTATATCACATTTGTCCTCTCATGAAGAGCTAAATTGTCAATGTTATTAGTCAAACCAAGGACCGGGAGGCCCAATTCTTCTACATCAAATGCTGCTCTAGGATTAGGGGAACTCTTTTTGTTGTGAGTAAGTTTCTCTTCCCTATTACCTATGTTATATTCATCACTTTATTATAATATGTATTTTCTTTTCAATCCGACTATAAAGTAGTTAAGCCCTACCGATAGTGAAACTATCCAATCTTTGACTGTAGCATTTGAGAGCATGGGTGACCGACTTATGCTTTGACGGAAGTGAATCACCATCAATACTCACTAATTCAAGATAATCATATAGTACTTGGAGAACCCCCAATGATGAAAGGAAACATTCAGGGGAAATTATCATTGGCTACCATAAATGAAAATGTTTTCTCCACCTCTTCTCCAATTCGACTTGATCCAACCAGCAAATTTCAACATAGCTAATATGGAATCCCTAACATTATCATGTTATTAACTTTTATTTTCATTTTAGGCTTATCCGCTCTTTTCGTTTTCTTCTAAAGAAGCAAGTGCTAAAGATAATATTCCTCAAAAGAGGAAGAATAATGATAAAGCTTCCGCTGCATCTCAGTTGAGCAAACCTTTTTCTATTGAGGACTCCATGCACGGGCCATTGAAGCATTAGAAGAAGAAGAAATGGGCAATGATGCTCTTATTAATATTCTTCCCCTTCTCAAAGTAAAAGGCCCAAACTTATTGGTGACTTTACCCCTATTACCGTGGACGAGGGGGAACATATAAACATCAATTCAAGTGCTGAAGCGATGAATTTGGTTAAAGCTCCAGAGCAAATGAAGGAGGCTCAGAGTCCCGAACTCCTTCTAATATTACTTTTCCCGCCTCTCCAACAATCATCAATCACACATGCACTGATTTGGTTTGTTTCTTTTCTCTGGATGATCCTCTTCCTTCAAAAGCTAAGGCTCGGCCTTCTATGATGAATTTTGATGAACTTGTTTGATTGGCCATTCAATCTCCTTCCATTGCTTTTCTTGGATCATTGCAGCCTTGCATTTATTCTACTGATCACCTTTTCATCATCCTTGAAAAGATTATATCGGTATATATTTTTATTTACTTAGTTAGTCTCAACTTTATCGACCCTGGTTTGGCTTAGATTTTTAAATATTCTAGGTGGAAAAGCATATGTTTCTCCTCCCAGAAGCATTTTAAGGGCCTTCCAACGAAGTAGTTGAGCTTAAAGGAAAAATGTCTTTGCTTAGCAATGGTATGATTGATGTCGTGGTGGCGAGAGATTAGGCTGTTCTTAAAAAGAATAACTCGCTTCCTCTTTTGATGAGAGAAAGAAATCTAGGTAATTATTAGAAGAAGAATTGAAAAACAAAGGCTGACCTTGACAAGGCTAATAAATTCAAAGTAGATCCCAAGAATATGATCATAGAAATGTAACAACCAGCACATTCCGACATGAATCATGACAAAAAATATAAGCTGTTGGAATTTTTCAAAACATTAAAGAGCAAAATTATAAGGGTAGCGTTCTATGTCATTATATACTTTCAGATCTCATAATGGAAAGAATTAAAATATAAACATAGAAAGGTAGACAATTCATAAAACAAAACATTCCCCTAAAAACTTGCTTTACAAAATACTTTTTCTCTAAATTATTATATAGTTTTTATTCTAACGCAATAAGTAATTGTAAGAGAACAACAGAAAATACTAGAACTCCATTATTGATCTCCTTTCTTCCCCATACTTTGTCCAATTACTGCTAACGTGTCAGCCAATGGTGGAGAAAAATGGAAAGAAAAGGAGTTTAGTCAAATATAAAGTCCGGTGAATGAGAATAAGTCTAATAAGATGACTAGGTACAATTAGTTTTAAATATACTCTAAGCGTCATAGAGTGTACATAATGTCAGTGCATTCCTAATGTCTTATAACTAAGGATAGTTATCTAACCCACTGGGTTATATCTACAGATCAAAACCTCCAACCATCGGTCGGCCAAACCGGTATCTACAGTCCTTTATCTACTCTACTACACATGGAGAGGGAGAGAACACAAAATGCACTGTCATAAAGAATTTCATCAAACGCACCCGTGCTCATCTCTCGATCGCAATGGAAGATGCCTCTTATTGCCCACTCCGGTGTTCACAGCATGCAAATTGCCACCAGATTCGGGCTACCACCTAGTATCATCGCATTTCCTGTGGCCACTTAATATCCAGCTCCAGTGTCCACCGGTAACACGTTGCACAAGAAAACATGTCCCAAATATCATGTTATGACCGGGCCCCCTTAAGAAGTGTTCATGCCAGTGCTTCGCCCACCCATGCGTAATATTCCTTGAAATAAATCGCCGTCATCTTACTAAATCTAGTTTCCCCATCCGTTTAACGAACCATCCAATTGCCTACGTTTATGGATCTTTTGCATCTTATCAACTTAGCAAAGTAAATTCTTCATATAACTCAGATAGAGAACTAACTTCCCTACTCTCTTGCACATACATTAAAACAATGCAAATACGTGGTTTTACGTTTCATTAATTTCATTAATTAACTTAGATTAAGGCCTAAAAATCCAAATCAGACAAATAATAGGCTGCACGGTCGGCATGGAAGCACCATAGGTTGACTGCCTAAGGTCGACATAGGATACTCAAGGTCGACCGTTCCCATTCATTTTCATAGGGTTCAATTTTGTTATGAATTTTTAATTAACCTACAATTAATATAACTAGTTATTAATTCGGTTGTCATCAGCAATTCGACTAATCCAAACTTCTAATTATAACTTAATTTACATTTTTAATATATAAATTTGAAATCAATTTGGGGTCCAAATCTGAGTTTACAACTTGATGATAGAATAGGTTAAAAAAAATTCACTTTCAATTTAAATCCAATTTAATTATCCAATCCATACCTATTATTCTAGTTCATAAACATGTTCAATTAATTACCCAATTCATGCATGCTATTCTAATCCATACACGTGTTCAATTAATTATTCAGCATATTGAATTTTAAATAATAGGGTTTATAGTTTAACATATCCAAATAAATATATTTAACATCAAATTCTATGCAATTTACAGATCTATAATTTACTAATCTCAATTTTTAGTCTAATAGTCAACTAGGATTTTCACAATCTCATCAACTTAAATAAACTTAAAAGTAATTGATTTAACCATTTGATTAAATTTGTGCCCACTTACCTTGGTCCTAAGCATTAGATCTGATCTCCAAATAGCGTATTTCCCTTAGATCTTCTTGGAATCCTCTTAAATTACTTAATCTTCTTTTTAATTTGGCTCTATATTTGATTTTAGTTGAGATTTGATTTTGATCTGGGAATTAGGGTTCAGAGAGATACTAGGTGTTAGGCTTAAGCCGAGTTTAGCTTTTGGTAGCACTTTGTTACGATGTTTGGAAATAAGGTTTAGACATAACCCTAGGTGTTAATTTATAGGAGAACTCAACTAATGCTAGCCATCCAATTAACAGTGAAGCAGATCCTATTCCTTCATCAGTTACTTAGCCTGTGCACACTGAATCTTGTCCTTGAAACAAAATTACATAGCAACTCGAACAACATGATTCCACAAAGTCGACCGCCCATGGTCGACCTCGCCCTATCAATGGTCAACCTCGCCCTTTTTATTCTATTATATTTATTTTAGTTTCCGTTTAGTACTTTCGAAGCTCGTAACTTTCTCATACTGACTCGGATTTTGAAGTGTTATGTATGAAAATTGTCTGGAATATCGCTACGGACATAATGATGCAAGCCCCACAACCAAATTTAGACATTTGTGAAAATTTTCTTTTTAGTATTTTTATGTAAATTTACTTTTCTTATTAAATTTCAGTTTAAATTCAAATTTATTTTGAAAATATTCCAAGGGTTACATTTTTCCATCCTTAAAACCATTCATCCTCAAAATCTCTTAGGATAGAAAAATGCAACTAACAACCAATAACCAAAGTCAACATCCATCTACCCATTCATCATCCACGGTAAACATAGTCGTTAATATTTCTAATGCAACTACGTATTTATGCAACTAGAATGCATATGGACCTAAACTAATGAATAAGAGTAATCGATTTACTGATTCAGTCGACCTTTTATTTATGGAAGTATGCTCATGCTATGCATACAAATGAGATCGTAACGATAAACGGATACTTCTATATGTATGCTCAGCTATATATCCAAATGTGACTTCTATATGCATAACATCCATGGATAAAAAAAATTAATCGAAAATAAGAAACAATATGCGGCTGATATGAATGTGTGTATCTATATGCTCGAGATTTCTTTTCTAACATGTAGAAATGCATAAATGCAACCAACACATATATAAGCATCTATACACATCCATTAGCATTCATCACTCATACCATGTCTCCTATTAGCATGTTTACAACCATTTGTATCATCCAAAGGTCTCTATCTAAAGGGATATGCAATTAAAGCGATCGACAAATTCAATGCGGCGATGGTGCAAAAAGTCATAGCGGGGATACGGCGAGGATATAACAGGATATAGCGGGTGGATCTAAAATAGTATATAAAACTCATATTTAATGTTTTTACAAATATATAAATGGTAATTAAATGAAAAATTAACATTCAATTGAATTATAATTAATACATAAATAATTTCAAATAAAAACATTTGCAAATATATTATAAACAAACATAAAATTGTTATATAACATAATTGAATTTTGCAGAATATTAGAGTATTTCAATTTCTGAAAATATATTAGAAGTTCAATAAAATAAATTGATTTTATAAGTTTTATAATGTATAAATGTCATTTTTTAATCCATTTCATTTAAAGAAGACATAGCGGAAATATCAGAATATAGCAGAAATAGCGAGATATAGCGGGAATAGCAGGGCTTAAAGCGGAAAGGCTATATTTAGGGCTTTGTGGAAGAATCATAGCGATAGAAATTCGCTATGAGATATAGGAGGGTTACAGCGGGGAAAAAGGGGGGCATTGACTGCACAACTAAATGGTGTGCCACGTAACTCCTAAGTTCAAAGGTAATCTAAACTTTCCTATCTAAAATGGCCTAACTAAGGTGAATACATGTAACACCCAGATTTTTGGTAACGTTATTTAGGACAATTAATTAGCTAAATTAAATTAAATAATGTGTTGATTTGGGAATTGAGATTTGATTTTTAATTAAGAGTAGCCGTGCCATTTAACAATGAACTAAAGAAGGGTTTAAATTAAAGCAGAGGAAGGGTAAAAGAGGAAAGAGACCATTTCTATATCCTCCAAACCTTGGCCATGTAAATTTTTAAATGTTATTTCACGTTTAAATTTTATGAAAGCAACCGACCACCATTAACGAGGAAGAGAAGAAGAAAAGTTAGGAAAAAGCTAATTCAAATCAAATCTATTCACATCTCAATCACCATAAGCTCTAAAACTAAGGTGAATAATGTTTACATCCCATTTTTGATTTTTTTTCAGTTTTAATATGAATTTCAAATATTTTGCAATGATTTCCCATGTTTTTGAATGATGGAATGATTTTATATACATGTTGATAATTTACGTATATTCATATTGATTTTATGACATGTTATAAGGTGAAAACCTTATAAAATGACAACCAAATGCCTTGTGAATTTTTATGAATATCAAAAATATTATTTTGGAGATGGTTTTTAATTTTTCTATTTTTCTAAATTTTTGTGAAATTAATATGAATTTTCTAGTAATGAAAATGGTGTTTTGGGTTATAAATTAATTGTGGGTTAATAATTAATTATTTAGGTTTGAAATTTTTATATGTTAGAAAACATATATAATGCGATGTTTTGAAATTTTTTTAGATTTTTCTTAAGTGTTTTAAAGGTTATATAAAATTACTTAATGTATGAGACTTAAATGCTCATATAATTAAGAGAGCAGAAGGAGCTTTTTGTAAAAAGATTTAATTATGAAATCTGGAAAAGTCACACTACAACAATCCTTTTACAATGCCTGTTTTACAACGGGCCATAAACAACCATTGTAATAGAAACCTATCACAACAGTTTTCTTCAGCCCATTGTAATAGGTGCAACTTTTCATCAACCAGTTTGACTGTTACAGTGTTATCAGCCTGCCCGTTGTGATATGGTCCTATTACAACGGTTTTCGGCCCGTTGTAATAGATACTAGTTTTCTACTATAATACAGCAGTTTCAGCCCATTGTAATACAGTTCTATTACAACGGTTTTCGTCTCGTTGTAATTAGTATTTATAATTAATAACTAATCATTTATACTTTTTTTATAAATGATAATTTATAATTTATGATTATTAACCAATAGTTAATAATTTATAGTTAAAAATTATTATTTTAATAAATAACTAGTTGTGATTGATAATTTATTATAATTAGTTGGTAATACTAATGAATTAAAGTTAATAATTTACAATAATAATGTTTTAATAATAATATATACATAATAACATATAATTTATAATAATATTATTATTTCCCTTTTTTGCAAAATTTTAGCTTCAAACTTTCCCTTTACTTCTTTTTTTTTCAAATCAACTAAATATGCCGGTCATCAAAAAAATAAAAATGAAAATACTAGAAAACCAAACAAGGGAATAGGCGCGAAATTTTTTTAAAGTAAAGGAACATGGCACTGGAACAAAATTTTAATGCCCGTAAGAAATTTCCATTAACCGCCCTTTACTTTTACTAGAACCATAATCCCCAAATCTACATTTATCCAAAAATCCCTAATCGATGCTTCACGCAAAAATCCCTAATCGCTGAACCATGGTCCTACGCGATGGCAGGTGGCCGAAGCAAGAAGCCTCGATCCTTGTTTCAGGAGATATCATCGACATCGAACTTGGCAGCATCGTCCCTACAGATGCTGGCTTCAAGTGGCAAAGTAGTTAGTGGAGTATAGTTCTTGTAGCTTGTAAAGGTGGTTTCGATTTGCCAACTGCTTTCCTGAGTTCTCCGTATGTTTATCTCTATTTGCGATTTGTGGATACCAATCTCAAACTCGAATCTGATCCCACCAATCCCAGTTCAGGTACTATTCTGACATATTAAATAGTTTATCATTGTAGTCTTTATATTGTTTAGCTGATTGAAGTTTCATAGTTATCTTTGAATAAATTAGGGACTTCCACTTATGACCACGTTTTTTGAATTAGAAAGGTAATGTCAAAATTAAGAATATAGTTAAATTGATTTTCAGTAAAAGCAATTTGAACATTCGGCCATTATTGCACGAATTGAAAACTCAAACCATCTAAGGCTTTACTTATCTTGGTTGGTGTATCTTGAATTATTGAACAACCACGATTTATGGCAATATATTTGATATTTGTCCCATACATAAAGAAAAATTATGACAAAGAGTTTACATGATTGATGTGTCAAGTCGTCAAGTGAAAGATGTACTTAGAATGGAACAACATAGAGTTGCACGGTATTGAACGAGAGAAAGAAGTGAGGAATCCTCTTTTTGACTCTAACTCTCACTCCAATCGTTGCTTTTCTTTCTGTTACTTTGAAAGTAGCTGCTTTAGGTTCAATTATGCGAATTTTTGATATTCCTTTTTATTTCTCATCAAACGAATGACATCTTCTTTTAGCACACGTTTAAAATTTAGACCATAGTCTTGCAAAGTTTGTATCATCCATAAAATTTGAGCAGAGCAATCACATAGAGCAATATACTTTGCTTCAGTGGTGGATGATGCAATACAATTCTGTTTTCTACTTGACCATTGATGCAGCACACAATGCCAACTCATTTGCTTTAAGTCGCACGATGACCTTAAGTCGCTCGCGACCTAACGGGTTATCTTATGTCGCCAACGAGTTACATGAGCTAAGCTTGGAATCACATCTGCCTTCAGATGTTGTCAGTGACCTAGTAAGTAATGACTTACGACATAACCTTCCTGCATTACAAGATGGCGATCCAACGAGGTATTCGTGCGAGCTGCGACCTACCAAGTTACACAACCTAGCGAGTTAAGCAACCCAGTGCGCATTTCTTAGGTCGCTCCGACCTAAACGAGCAACGACCTACGAACTACATGCTATTTGGAATTAAGCCGCTTCCTCAGTTAGGTCGCTTGTCTTAAGTCGTTTCACTTATGTCGCTTCCCATATGTCGCTGCCATGTGTACTTGAGTCACTCCAGGATGCCGCTTTAGTAGGTCGCACAATCATTATGCCGCATTGTTGTGAGTCGTGCGATGTATTCTTATGTTGTATATTTGGTTAAGTCGTTTGAATGTTGAAATTTCGTTAAGTCGAGTGCGACCTATATCTCTTAGGTCATAAGTCGCATATGTTGTTATTTTGTAATTTTGTTAAGTCGTGTATGTGTAGGTCGTGAGTCGACTGTGTGCTGTTGTAACTTCTATAAATAGCGGGTGAGTTGTATCATTTGGGAGGTTGATTTTGAATAAACTTTTGTTTGAGCGGTTTGTGCCTCTTTAAAATTGAAAGTTGAGTGTTATCTCCTTTCTCCATTTTCGGTTATTCGAGTAAGCTCGAATTAACGGATTTGAAGCCGATTCACGGAATCTTGCGCGTGAGATCAACGTCGAAGAATCATAGATCTTCTAAAACGGTATCATGCACGATCAACGTGTTAAAGATAGCTAGAATCTGATATCTCGCGAGATCAACGGATTTGGGCATTTTTCATGGGCATTGTCAAACAATCGTTTCATCATTGTATCGTTCCATCATCGTTTATCGATTTATTTGACATGAAGCATCATCTCGTGAACAAAATTGTGTTAATCCGCTGCGTCAATTTTGGCAACAGAGCTAGACTTAGCCGATCATAGCTAAGCCGATCCTATTGGGAGCCGAGTTAAAGTGTTGGAATTTGAGCCGAGTATAGAAGTTGGATCAAGGCCGAGAGTTACAAGCCGAGCCGAGCTAAAGTGCAGGCCAAGTGAAGTCAAGTTCCGATTTGAGTTAAAGTTATGCTAGTTGAAGTGTGTATTTGGATTTGTTGAAGATTTGACAATGCCTCCTAGACGTGCTAATCGATTTCAAAATGTTGAAGATGTGCATAGAAGACAAGAAGCTAAGAAAATGGAACAACCTATCAATGAAAAGTTCAATGAAGGTATTTGGAAGTTAGAGAAATTGATGAATGACATGAATCAAAGTCAACGGAGAAGGTCACCAGTCTCGAACCATGGAGGAAACAGAGTTTCGCCATCGGTTTCGGAAGCAAGGAGGGTGTCACCACAATCCCATCGAGATCGAAGAGAATCATCAGTTTCTATGAGGCAAGAACATCATGATTATCGATGTGAAGAGAGAAGAACTTATCATGGATTTGAAGATGATCTGTATCGTGACGCCGAAATTCATGATAGAAGGGACATGCATGATCGTAGATATGTAGATGGACGAGATCGATATCGACATACATATGATTTTGAGGAATATGGTGATAAAGGAAGTATTCATGATCGAGTGCGAAATCGATATATTGATTCAGAGAATGATCGTAAATGGGAGTCCGGGATGAAAATAGAGATTCCAGAATTCAAAGGGGGAATGATAACGG
Source organism: Allium cepa (assembly GCA_030765085.1). Taxonomy (NCBI): domain Eukaryota; kingdom Viridiplantae; phylum Streptophyta; class Magnoliopsida; order Asparagales; family Amaryllidaceae; genus Allium; species Allium cepa. Next base: position 291,344,481 of record CM060942.1, read on the forward strand.
AAGAGTTTCTGCATTGATTATCAAATGTTGAGGAAATTTTTGACTTCAAGGAAGTACCCAAGCATCGTAGAGTTAAGTTGGTTGCTAGGGAAGAGCTATGACATGGTGGCAACAAACTAAACTTACACGGGAAAGGATGGGAAAGTCGAAGATTGTTTCATGGGAGAAGATGAAGAAGTTGATGAAGGCTACTTTTTTGCCTTAAAATTATCAGTCTCTTATGTATCAGCGCTTACAGAATTTGAGACAAGGGACAAATCGTTAAATGATTATGCAGATGAGTTTTATCAAATGATTGCTAGAAATGATATCATGGAGACGGAGGAACAGTTGACAGCTAGATTTGTTGGAGGGTTGAGAATACAAATTCATGATATGGTGAATATGTTTGATCCAAGATCCGTTGTTGAAGCACACCAAAAGGCTCTAGCTTGGGAGAGGCAAGGTAGAAGAGGATGTGGTACATTTACAAGTTCGATCAATCAAGTGAAAGGGGCTAATAGCAATACGAATGTTTCCAAGGCTGTTGGAAAACCGGTTGTCAATGAAGTTGCTAAGACCAAGGTCAACAACAACTTCAAGTGTTATAACTGTCAGGAGTTTGGTCATAAAAGCAATGAATGTCCGAAAACTAAGAAGCGAGCGATGGTTGCTGAGGTTGAGGATGAGGATGCACAAATAGAATGTTCCAATTCACCACAAGTTGAGTTGGAAGAAGAATTATTATCAGGAGATGAGGGTTGTAATTTAATGATGAGGAGATCTTGCTTCACACCAAAGCAGGAAGAGGAGACTAGCTGGTTGAGGAGTAATATTTTCCAGTCAACTTGCACTATTCTGGGAAGGGTTTGTAAGTTTGTTATCGATGCGGGAAGTTGTGATAACATCATCTCTACAGAAGCTGTAAAGAAGTTAGCGTTGAAGATAGAGAAGCATCCCAAACCCTACAAGTTAGTGTGGTTGAGGAAAGGTGGGGAAGTGATGGTTAGTCGAAGAGCTTGTTTAACTTTTTCCATTGGAAATAAGTATAAAGATGACGTTTAGTGTGACGTGGTAGATATGAATGTATGTCATTTGTTGTTGGGAAGACGTGGCAATTCGATAGAGCTGTGCAACACGATGGAAGGACCAACCGCTATAGTTTCATATTCGAGGGCACTAGAATTACTTTAGTACCTAAACAGCGACAATCAGGCGAAAGCAAGTTGGAGGAGATTAAAGAGCTAAAGACTTTGTTACCTTTGAAGGAATTTGTGAAGGAAGTGGAGGATGAGCCTGAAGTATTTATGTTAATTGGACATGAAAGTAGTGAAGCGGTTGAAATTCCTGAAGAAGTTAAACCAGTGTTGAAGGAGATTGAAGATATATTTCCTGAAGAGTTGCCCAAAGAATTACCACCGTTGAGAGACATACAACATCAGATTGATCTTGTTCCGGGAGCTGTGTTACCACATAGACCACATTATAGAATGAGTCTGAAGGAGCACAAAGAGTTGAGAAGGCGGGTGGAGGAGTTACTTGAGCAAGGGCGCGTACAAGAAAGTTTAAGTCCTTGTGCAGTACCAGCTTTGTTAGTGCCAAAGAAGGATGGAACTTGGAGAATGTGTATAGATAGTCGAGCATTAAACAAGATTACAACGAGGTACAAATTTCCAATGCCTAGATTGGATGATTTGTTAGATCAGTTGAATGCAGCTGCTATCTTTTCAAAGATTGATTTGAAGAGTGGGTATCATCAGATTCAAATTCGACCGGGTGATGGATGGAAGACAACATTCAAGATGCGGGAAGGGTTATATGAATGGTTGGTCATGTCGTTTGGTCTTTCGAATGCACCTAGTACTTTTATGCGAGTGATGAATCAGATCTTTCGATAGTTTATTGGAAAGTTCGTGGTAGTATATTTTGATGATATATTGATATACATTGGAAGCACAGAAGAACATCTAAAGCACTTGCAGGAAGTGTTGATGATACTTCGTCAGGAGCAATTTTACGCGGCGACAAAGAAGTGCATATTCATGGCACACAGTGTTTTGTTTTGGGACATGTGTTGTCCAAGGCAAGTACCCAGGTGGATCAAGGTAAAGTTGAAGCAATTAAGGGTTGGCCACAACCTAGGACTATAACTGAATGAGAAGTTTTCATGGGTTAGCATCATTCTACCGAAGGTTTATTTCACATTTCAGTAGCGTGATGGCACCAGTGACAGATTGTATGAAAGGGAAGCAGTTTGTGTGGACTGAAGAGGCTGATTCTGCTTTCCAACAGATCAAGACACTCTTGACTACGACACCGATTCTTAGATATCCGGATTTTCAGTTGCTTTTTGAGCTAGATACTGATGCGTCTAAGGTTGGAATTAGTGGAGTATTAAGTCAGAAGGGTCGTCCAATTTCTTATTTTAGCGAGAAACTTTCTGGAGCCAAGAAAAGATACAGTACCTATGACTTGGAATTCTATGCTATTGTCCAAGCCATAAAGCACTGGAGGCACTATTTGTTTTATAAGGAGTTTGTGTTGTATACTGATCATGAAGCGTTGAAGTATCTGCAGGGACAGGATAAGATTGCAACCAGGCATGCTTCATGGATCGCATACTTGCAACAGTTTACATTTGTTGTAAAGCATAAGTTGGGAGTTACAAACCGTGTGGCAGACGCATTGAGTAGAAGAAATCATTTGTTGACTACAATGAGAGTTGAAGTGACGGGATTTGATGTACTTCCAGAATTGTTTGTTGAGGATCCTTACTTTACGAAGATTGTAGATGAAGTCGAGAAAAGGAAGACGGATGAGTATGTGTTGGTAGATGGTTGTCTATTTAAAGGAAATCGGTTGCGTGTACTAGAGTGCAGTTAGCAAATGAAGATTGTGAAGGAATTGCATGAAGAGGGTCATGTGGGAAGAGATCGTACCTTGCAATTGATTTCTCAATCATATTTTTGGCCTTCCATGAGAAAAGAAGTTGAAAGATTTGTGCAGAGATGTCACATATGTCAAGTTCCCAAGGGGACAGCTACGAATGCAGGATTGTATATGCCATTGCCCGTGCCTACTAGACCATGGGTTCATATTAGCATGGACTTTGTTTTGGGTTTGCCAAGAATTCAACGAGGAAATGATTCTATATATGCTGTGGTGGATAGATTTTCAAAGATGGCACATTTCATAGCTTGTAAAAAGACAGCCGATGCAGTCCGTGTTACTCAATTGTTCTTTAAAGAGGTGTATCGACTACATGGACTACCTGAGACCATTGTTTCTGATCGGGATACTCGATTTCTGAGTCATTTTTGGTTGAGTCTGTGGAAGATGGTTGGGACTAAACTGATTTTTAGTAGCGCCTATCATCCGCAAACGTATGGGCAAACGAAAGTGGTGAACAGATCTTTGGGAAACTTGTTGACTTGTCTTGTGAAGGATAATTTGAAGGGCTGAGATGTGAAATTGTGTCAGGCAGAATTCGAACGTAATCATGCTGTTAATCGAAGTACTAGATTCAGTCCATTTCAAGTAATATATTCAGCAATTTCGAAGGGGCCGTTGGATTTGTCGATGATTCCATGTCAGAAAGGGGTTGTCAAACGAGCTAGTGATTTTGTGAATGAGTTGCAGGAGTGCCACAGAATTGTTCATGAACGATTGCTTAAGTCAAATGAGAAGTATAAGCAACTTGCAGATAAGAAGCGAAGGAGTGTGGACTTCAAAGAAGGTGATTTTGTTTACGAAGTATTGATGAAGGATCATTTTCCAGTTGGAACTTACAACAAACTGAAAGCTCGAAAGATTGGTCCAGTAGAAATCTTGAAGAAGATCAGTGATAATGCTTATCAGTTAAGGTTACCGAATCATATCCATACTGCCGACGTTTTCAACGTTAAACATTTGATTCTGTATCATGAGGATAAATTTGTCGAGGAAGAGGAAGGTTCGAATTCGGGTCGAATTCTTGTCAACCGGGGGAGGATGATGCAGCGCACAATGCTAACTCATTTGCTTCAAGTCGCACGATGACCTTAAGTCGCTCGTGACCTAACGGGTTATCTTATGTCGCCAACGAGTTACGTGAGCTAAGCATGGAATCACATCTGCCTTCAGATGTTGTCAGTGACCTAGCAAGTTAACGACTTATGACATAACCTTCCTGCATTACAAGATAGCGATCCAACGAGGTATTCATGCGAGCTGCGACCTACCAAGTTACACAACCTAGCGAGTTAAGCAACCCAGTGCACATTTCTTAGGTCGCTCCGACCTAAACGAGCTACGACCTACGAACTACATGCTATTTGGAATTAAGCCGCTTCCTCACTTAAGTCGCTTGTCTTTAGTCATTTCATTTATGTCGCTTCCCATATGTCGCTGCCATGTTTACTTGAGTCGCTCCAGGATGCCGCTTCAGTAGGTCGCACAATCCTTATGCCACATTGTTGTGAGTCGTGTGATGTATTGTTATGTTGTATATTCGGTTAAGTCATTTGAATGTTGAAATTTCGTTAAGTCGAGTGCGACCTATATCTCTTAGGTCGTAAGTCGCATATGTTGTTACATTGTAATTTTTTTAAGTCGTGTATGTGTATGTCGTGAGTCGGCTGTGTGCTGTTGTAACTTCTATAAATAGGGGGTGAGTTGTATCATTTGGGAGGTTGATTTTGAATAAACTTTTGTTTGAGTGCTTTGTGCCTCTTTAAAATTAGAAGTTAAGTGTTATCTCCTTTCTCCATTTTCGGTTATTCGAGTGCGCTCGAATCAACGGATTTGAAGCCGATTCACGGAATCTCGTGCGCGAGATCAACATCGAAGAATCGTAGATCTTCTAATACGGTATCGTACGCGATCAACGTGTTAAACATAGCTAGAATCCGATATCTCGCGAGATCAATGGATTTAGGCATTTATCTTGGGTATTATCAAACCATCGATTCATCATTATATCGTTCCATCATCGTTTACTGATTTATTTGACACGAAGCATCATCTCGTGATCAAAGTTGTGTTAATCCGCTGCTTCAACTATGCAACTAACGAATGTCCTAACATAAAACACTTTCCACTAGTACTTTTTTATCAACTAGAATTCCATCATATCTGCATCTGAATATCCTTTTAATTCAAGTTATCATTGGTTGGATACCTTGGTTGGGCTTGGTTGTGGCATTTGCCTTCTCACGAGTCTCTTGATATTGCTTGATTGGTTAGGTTAAAATCTTATACATCGTTGGTCTCCAAGTTCAATGGATTTTCTAAATCAGTTGATAGTATACAAATTAAAATAAATATGTAAAATTAAAACTTTAATCCATCAAAAAAATGAAAAGAAATGGAAAGGAAAGAAAGGAACACTGTATATTCGATAGTTTATAATGACATATAGCTTGTGTAAATTAGTATTTTAACGAACAAGCTACAGGTTTTACTTATGAGGAGGTTGAGGTATGTACTATGGCTGGACCGAATTTTATAAGTACAACATAATTATATTGATTAATATTATGATGAAGATAGAAAGTATACTCTGTTTATTTTAGTTCTCTGTGAAAATTCATTTCATGAGACACTTGCGAAATGTCAAACTATAAGTTGTGTAAAGAAACAAACAAAAATGTTAAACATATAACTGCAGATTAACCAAGTTGAGGAGAATAATAAATGGTTTATGTTGGTTTCTGTGGATAGTAATTTATTCCTTGTAGTAGAGATAAACTGCAGTAGATTCGAGATGGACATCTACCCAAAGAAGTGGTAAATCAAGATTTGGACTTCCATTTCATACATTTGAGATTTTTGTACTTCAAATTAATTAGGGAAACTCTAAAAATAATGATTTCGAATTTGGCTTTAGATCCGATGCTTTTCTTATAGAAATGCACCGATAGATATAGTGTACATTAGTATTTACAAAATGAAAATATTTATTATATTTTGAATGAATATTCGATTGTTGAATTTTGTTGTTTTCAAGTTATTTTAATTAATTTAAAATTGACATAAGCAATATGTTTTTTATGAAACTATTTGGTTTTTTTATTATTTTGCTTGATACTCTAATTTGTTGCCTTTATCATTCTTTTACATGTTTATTGCATTTTTCTAGAAGCAAAAAAATTATTAGTTATTTTAGCAGTTGAGGACTAGAATATAAATTTAAACCAAAACTTGAATTTGAATCAGATTCCAATGCGGTTATCACTTAAATCAAAATAGAACGGTTAGAATTCTAGCATTCCAATCGGGATTCTGAACCTTGAACACATAAATATATGGTTAAAAGGACATGATTATATTCTCTATGGGCATGCACAAGTAGAAATATGCAAAAGAAAAGAGTGTGGCACTGTAAAAATTACGCTTACAGAAACTAAAATCCTAAATGATTGCAAGTTAAAGTTTATCCATGTACCGCAACAGCAGGTTAAACCAGATTTGCAAGATCAGTAGGTAGCTATAGCCAAACACCTCTTTTCCCTTGAAGAACGAAAATGATAGCAAAAAAATCAACAACAATATGCTCTAGTGTAAACTCCTCACAATAATCCAGTGGAATCCAATAGGCATATTAAAAAAGAATAATCCTAACTAAAAACAAATTTGAAAACACAAAGCATTTGTTAAATCATTAGCAAAACATAACTGAGGAAACTGAGTTTAATAAGTAGAGCATAATTATATTTACTAACATTATGAGAAAACAAGCTATCGACCCAAAATTAGAAAAACACATACACACAATATTTTATACCTGAGAGTAAACTGCAAAATGTAAACCATTAAACTCCCAAGAATGGTTTCAAACAGATGCTTTCGCCTTTAATGGGTTTCTGATCCTTTTGCTCTACTTAAAGGCAAATTCCAATTGTTTCGAAAGGTTTCCCCATGTTTTAAATTGAACCCAAAGTGCTTTCGAAAGGATTGAGTTTGACTGTTTCAAAAGGTTTAATAAATTGTTTCAAAAGGGCGGTTCCTCATAAAACCAATTGTTTCGAAAGAGATAGTTTATAAGTAAATTAAAACCCAATTGTTTCGAAAAAGATAGTTTTAAATGGTTTCGAAACAGATGCTTTCTCCTTTAATGGGTTTCTTATCCTTTTACTTTACTTAAAGGCAGATTCCAATGGTTTCGAAAGGTTTCCTAATGTTTTAAATTAAACCCAAAGTGCTTTTGAAAGGATTGAGTTTGACTGTTTCAAAAGGTTTAATGAATTGTTTCAGAAGGGGTGGTTCCTCAGGATTTCGAAAAGGTTGTAGGAAAAGGTTTTTCCCGACGATTTGAAAAGCAATATTTAAAATGTTTTAAAGAGAGATATATATGAAATTCCCAAGCTTTCGGAGAAAAGAAAGGAATGGTTTTTCCAATGTTTCGAAAGACAATATTTAAAGGTTTCGAAACGGTTTTTCAATAGTTTCGAAAGGTAAGATTTGGCTTTTTGGCCTAGATTAAGTAAAAGATTTTACTTAGTTTTGAAGGGGTTACCTTCAATGATTTGAAATGGGTTGTTTGAAGGTTTAAAAAAGGTTCGACTATGTTAAATAGGCAGAATAGCCTAAATGTTTTCAAGTTAAAAAGGACTACAACTTATTTGAAAGGATAGTTAATCCTTATTAAACCCATCAACATTATTCTGAGTAAAATATATATAACATGGCAAAATGGCTTAGAGTAAAGCTAAAGATATATTTTCCTTGTATATGTATATGATTTGAAGAAATAAATCATTTTGAAAAGGTTTTTAAGGAAAAATTTAATGAGTAGTTAACCCTAAGAAAATAATTAAAACAATTAGTTCATTTTGTTGGAAGCCAACCTAGATTTTGAACAGTTAGTCCAGTTTGTGGGCAGTCAACCCAGTTGTTGGGACAGTTAGTCCATTTGTGGCATAACGGACCCTACTATTATATGTAAGCAGGTGGTTCACATACTAGTTGATTTACGGATAGATAGTCCATTTATTGGCATAAAGGATATTGCTATTTTGATATAATCAGTTTGATTAACCGGCTTGGTTGCATGAAAGGATTGGAAAATATATATGTTTTGAAAAGGATATAAGTGAGGTAAAACCCGTTCATGTAAGCGGCATGGTCTCACTTATTACCAGTAAACAGAGATGTAATAGAATTATTCACACCAGGCTTTATGTCTAACTCGACGTTTTTGTTTCCCTTTAAACTCTTGGGTACTCAAAATTGATTTGAGTGGGATGAGGGTTGAGGTTTTTATGTTTATTCTTTTGGCAAATAAAGCATCCGAAGACGAGTAGGTGGCTGACAGATAGCTAACTAGGATTTGTTATTTCATTTTGTTTTGATTCCACTGTATATATAATTCAGATATGACTATATTGCTTTGATCAACCAAAGATGCATCGTCATATGTCACTCTTGGCGTATTTTTGTAATGATATATTTTATCATTTTCTGGGAGACGTTGAGGGATTATGTAACATGGATATGTAATTATTGTTTTGAAATGCAATCAGTAAAATCTTTTTTTAAATATGTGGTTTTGTTCATGTTCATGTGCTTCTGATATTATGGATACCATTATCGTTACCGTATTTTGTCACCAAAAGTTAATAATATGGAAGACTGCAGCATCTATAGTATTTAGCTTTTGGTCTCCAGATACGTGATGTTACAACTTTGTATCATAGCATGGTTTATGAAAAACCATTAACTAAAAAATAATTTCAAAGCATAATCCTAAGGAATTAGATTAAGACTGGGTATGGGATAACGCTATGGTAACGTACTAGTATTTGTTATATATAAATATACGCCTTATCTCTAGTCTCCTATCCTTGTTAGATTATTTTTTTGTATCCCATAAGGTTTGAATATAGATATGCATGGAAGAAGAGGAAGATTTAGCCAAGGAAGGGAGGGCATAGAAGGGAATGCCTAGCCTAACATGAGAAGTGGTCAAGGTCAGGTGCAAGTAGACAATGTGGGTGTTGAAATCCCACAAGTTGGAATGGAAGCTATGTGTCAGTTTTTCAAAAATATGGTGCAAGCGGGAGTTGCAGCTGGAATTTTAGGAGGAAATTCTATAGAAGAAGGGGTTCTGGAAGTTCCGGCAGTTAATCATTATGCTAAGCTAAGTGGGGATTACACCAAGCATGTAGGAAAACCGTTTATTGGAATGGAAGTGTAACGACCCGCAAATCCGTACCCCTTGAGTCAACACTATTCTACGTCAATCAACTCAAGTTGTACAGAAATACGAACCATTTGGGTTAAAGAAGAAGAGGTAGAAGAAGAGAATACAACACAACATCATAATCTAACCATCGCCGCAAAATAAAATATAATAGATAATAAATAATCTTTACTCAAAATCAAATATATCTGTTTATATATTACATCATTAGGGAACATCAATCATAGCTCAACATCAATATCATACAATGGATGCACAACAACTCAAGATACACAACAACTCAAACACTGCAGGATATATATATATAGGTAAACAAGTACGGAAGTACGTATCGTCATCCTGCCCGTCTCCTGAGCTCCACAACATCATATCCTGTATCCTATAATACTCGGTCTGACCCGAGCATTACGGTTAAATAACACCCGAGTCAGTCTGGAATACCAGTGTGAGAAAATCCCACCCAATTGATTAATAGAGTTTCAAAAACCCTTTGAAAACAAAAGCATCTCGTAAGACCACACCACAAATAAACATGTCGGGTTTTTACCTTACGATAGCTAAAACATTTTTATAGAAATCCTCTGATATTATAGTATGGTCTATATACAAATACTTATAAAATATCCGAAATTGTTACATTATTAAATTCCAGCTACTAGCCACAAAGTGGGTAATACAAACAAAACTCGTACAAGGCTCGTAGGGAGAATGGATTTCCAACCAATGACTAGGAACTGGGGTACCACCCGTCACTGTACGGGGCCTAGATCACCGTACCGAGGAGTACGCCTGCTCCCCTGCAACACTAGACCGGGACTACCCCTTACTGGATAATCCCGAGTGAGATCACCCCGCGGTTGGGATCAGCAACCACCCACTAAGCCAAAATAAAAAGGGACATCTAGACTGGAATGACCTCACCCTGCTTGGGTGCTACCCACCTAGCCTTGCTGCATAACCCATGATTTTCAGTCATTCCCGGTTGATGAGGCTTGAGGCTAAACATTACCTTTTTAGAACATATCCCTTAGAATGCCCATCGTCCAACTAGCGATGTTTCGCAAGCATTCATCCATACAAGTCCATCCCGGGTTCGAACGGAACCGAAGGCACTATTCCTACTACATCCATTTTGGAAATGTCCTCAGGATTAGTAGCGACTGGCCCCTGCACTTCGCTGCTCCATCTTCGAATCCAAACTTGTTTTCACGAAACGTACAAACCAGATCGAAGTGGTTTTCGAGAAATAAATCTCGATCCCGGTCTCTTCGAAACGATCAACGCATTTGGCTAATATTGATAGTCGATTATTTAACTATCAATTAATATTCACAACATCCATCACACAATAAATAATTTTCCAAATTATTTATTTATCTCAAAAATATCTTCACAAGATATGTTTTCACTTTTCAAATTCCTTTGAAAACAGTTTTCAAAACTATCTGCCTATCTCAGAATAAATTCCAAGTATTTCTATTTCCACTGGAATCACCAAGCACAAAAATTTAGGTTTTTAAATAAAAAATTAAAACACTTTATTGTAAAATATATTTAACATTTAATATAGAAAAATTACTTTAGTACTTAATTTAAAATAATACTCTAGAAATAACTAAACAAGAAGAAATAATACATTAGATTTCTTCTTTAAAAAAAATATCAAATCACTCTTAAAATAATTATTACGATAATTAATTAACAAATTACTTACTTTATAATTTACTTTAAACTATCTAAATTAAAACTACTTTAATAATTGAATAAAAATATATACTATATGAATATTTGGAAATAAGATTACTTTATAAATATAAACTAGATTTTCACCTTTAAAACAGAATTACTAAGTCACTCTTAATAAATTATTACTACGGTAATGGATTTGAATAAATATTTACTTTAGAATTTAACATTTAGAAATAATAAATTTCTAAGAACGTACCTTGTAAAAAAACATTAAAACCTTTATTTTATTTTGGAAAACTTACTTCGAAAACGTACTTGGCTATCCAGAGAAATATACTTCTCGTCACAACCTTTAAAAATAAATCACTATTTATTTCTAAACAAACTTCCCCAATTCCTCTTAATAAATTCCCACCTTGAATTTATTCTTCCAAATATCCAATTTCAAACACTTAAATCAATTTCCAAATTGATTTCCAATTTACTTCATTTATTCAAAAATCTTTTAATTTCAGATTTTTATTCCTTAATTATGATTTAAATTACTTTTAATTGAAACACCAATTTAGATTTCTCGATTTTACTTCTTATTCCTTTAAATAAATTTAAAGCTTTCAGTTTTAAAATAATTCTTTATTTATTTAAATTAATATCTCATAATTTTATAATTCCTTAATTACTGTTTATTCAAACCCTTTTCTTTTCATACTCGAAGTTATTTATTAGCATTTAACATACTTCCATTTCTTTTTCGATTCACTCTTAATTTATTAAAGTTTCTAAGATTATTTCGTTTACATCTTTACTTCCTTTATTTTCTTTTCAAAATTCAATTTATAAATTTTTGGTAATTCATTATACCCAAATACATCCAATCAAATCATAACATTCAATATTCCAATATATTCAACACAGAATATCAAGTAATCACAACAGAGAATATTAAATCATAAATGTTGAGGGGTCCAGTTGGATCCCTCCAACTTGTTTTCCCTGCATCCATAGATGTTAGCACGATATATAATACCAACTTCAAAATATTCATATTATACAGCCCATCAATCAATTCAACCATTCAAACAATTATTTAAAATTTAATCATTTAAATTTAAATTTATATTAACTGAGTGAGATTAACTCACCTTTGAGTTTAATTGCATTCCAATCCAAACCGGCTTGTTTTCTTCATGATTATTGACCTTGAATAAACATTGGATTCATTTTGTAATATTCGAATAAATTGAACAATTAATTTCTCATTCAATTTAAACTAATATTTAACTTTAAACGAATAATAAAATTCCAAACTAATTTCCTTTTTATAGTCTTTTAGTAACCAAAAATAAATTTTAAATAAGTTTATCAAACAAAGTTATCTCTATATAATATTATTCCAAAAATAAATCAGTAAATCTAAAATGTGTATATCTTTTTCTTTGAACTATATACTTATAAAAATAATCTATATAGGTTTAAAAATCCAATTTTATATAAACTGCTCAATATTTAAAATCCCTATATTTTCCAAACCTTGTATATATATATTTATATTTTAAACCCTTATATTTTAACAGAACTGTTCCATACCTTCTATAATTAAAATTTTAATAACATAAAAATCCTTCAAATCTATATGTATTAAATTAAAGCACAATTTGTTTTATACATATATTTCTAACAGTGAAATATTATTATTTTTAACTGTGAAATAAAAGCAATAATTAACTTAAAAAATTTATTTTGCCTCTTTCTTCCCGCATATATATAAATATTTATTATTCAATTTGGATTTAAAAATAGGAATTGTTACCTCCTCGTCGACCAACCTTCACTGTTACACAGCCCTAAATCGCCACCATCTTCGCGTTGCAATGATCAAAACCCTAGGCTCGCTACTCTCGACCATCCCTAGATCGCGACAGCATCAGTGCGTCATCGGCCGTTCCAGCAACACGGCCACCACGTACGCGACTCCACTCGTCGTTCCTCTCCTCACTATAACCTCCAGCATCCCAAATAAAATCGCTTCACCCACAACATCCAGCTGCGAATCATTCGAGCCCACTTCCAATCCTCGATCGCATCTTCAACTTCCACGAATACAACTTGCACGAATCACGACCAGAACTCAATATATAAATCTTTGATTGATTCGATTTAAAGAGATCTCGGGTTGAGGTCTCACATCAGTTCCAACGCGATCGAGTTTCCTTTTTTTTCAATCGATTACACTGGAAAGAGAGGCCATGAAATCGCGTACGCACTGATAGGAGGAAAGAAAACAAATCAAGTCGCGATTCACTTTCCTCTGATGTCGGCCATGATTGTCGATTCAATTTTATTTTATTTTGCCTTTATTAGGTTAAAGATTCGGCTCACCTTCCTTGTTATTATATTTCCTACCTATGATCGAACAGAGACTTGAGCAGATGGGAAGAAAAAGAGAAATGGGTACGAAGGAGGCAAATAGGCGGCAGGTTGTACATATGGTCGGGTTAAAGAAGGTAAGTATGTTTTATTTAAAATAAATTTTGTCTCGGTATAAATTCCAATGCGTTTATATATTGTACGCTCACACAACAACTCCAAATGCTACGAAATTTGAAATCCGATGATTATGCAATATTACGGATCCCATGGAACTGGTTTCGTCGAATTCCGAGACTGTGCCTCGGAAGGCTATTTATAATTATTGATTTGAACAATAAGTTTTTTTAAAACTGAACAAACCACTTTTAATTTTAATCTTAACACTTCTATTATCTTTAGTATTATCAATATAAATTTTATAAGTCTTCAAATTATTTTTAATAGGTTTAAAACTCCAGATTCAATAATTTACCCAATTCCGATAATTAAATTCAACAAATAAATTATCCAATAAATTTTGATATTTGAAATTAAAGTTAAAAATTAACCTTTGAATATTTAAAATTAATTAAATATTCCAATTTCAAATATACAAAAATTCCGGGTCGTCACATTCCTCCCCCCTTAAAAGAATTTCGTCCCCGAAATTACTAGTTAGGAAGAATGATCCCTAACCCATTAACTATTTTCTTAACCCAAATTGTTTTTAACAACTTATCAAAACAAATCTTTTTATTAAAGACACATTATCCTTTTTCCTAACTTTCCAAACTTACCCATAAGCCACGAACCTTATTACTTACTTAACAATTCAAATTTAAATGTGAAACCAAATTTGAATTGTCAAAAAAATTTAAAAATTTTCTAACTCCTTAAAATTTTGAAAAATTTCGCCAGCGTCTCCATTGCGCGGCTAGCTCGGTACAACTACAAAATGGATCTACGGCCTCCCAAATCCAAAAGGAAAACAAAAAGCCAAGGGGTTAGATCCAAAAACCCAATCAAATCACATATAGAATTTTAAACACATACCTTTTAGTCGGGCAATTATAATTTATTATCTGAAATCAAAACCAATTCTCTTTTCCCTTTTCATACCTGCATACCCTGTTTAGTAATAATATCCAATCACAACATTCAAAACATTTCATTGACTTCCTTTACACATTTCCAATATTTGTTTTACTTAAGCCCGTACGATGCACATATATCATCCGTACGTAATATCAAATCCGATCGCTCACTCAACGATTTCACTTTCGAACTAGTATCGTCCACCCGACTTCCTAGTGTAGACTCAGACCTGGTTTCCTGATTAGAAACCGTCATTTTCCTTGCATAGCGACAAACTATGATAGAGAATTTATAGAATCAACCAAAACTCCATATCCAGGTTCGCCGTCGAAAATCGAGTGAAAAATCCTAACTCGGATCGGTAAAATTACCTCAAAATTCTATGCTCGAATCTGGATCAAATAGCTATGCGAATAAAATAATATACGTACATCCTACGTATAAATTCCAATTGATTATCAAATATATCAATTTCCTTTTTTATACACTTTCATTTTGATTGTTATTCCCTTATTCACAATTCCCATAGTCACAAATATCAGTCTCGACCTTAATTCAATTATTCACTTAGCATACTTTCAACACCAAATTTACTTAAGAATTTATTATTCTCTACTTTAAGTTCAAGATAAATATTTTACATAATTCTTACATTTATTTTCACTTTATCATTGAAGTTTATATTCATTACCATTTACTTTGCCCTTACAATTCCATTTAAATTCAATTTGACTTCAACTTTGAATATCGAACTAGTTTCACTTACTAATTAATTTAAATCTCACACTAAATGTTTATTTGCAAACTTTTCTTTCTTTAATCCCTTTGATTCCACTTACTTTACATTCACGATTAAAATAGATTTCAATATTCAGTGTCAAATTCTATTAGCTTGGCAAATTTAAATCATTTGTCGTTAATGAAAACTTCCAAAAAGTTTCAAAAAAATTTGTAACTCCCAAAAATTCCGAATTATTTTGGCAGAGTCTCCTTTGTACGGAGGAGCTTTTGCAATTTGACAAGAGATATAAATATATATACATCGACCCACACGGTCGGAAAACAGAAAAATAGTTCATATTTCCTATTTGTATTGCGTAGGCGTAACTTATTTAGCATTTTAAAGCAAGCAGCTATTTATTTAAGCAATTAGCGCGGTCAAAACCAGTCAACCGCTTCCAAAAACCTGTACTTACTCAACTTAAACATGTCAGTGTCAAATATACAAGGTTTATCAACTTTTCACTTTATTTCAATTGTCTAAACACATGCATAACATAAGCAATATGCACTAAACACATAATTTTTATAAGCAATATACCCACAATAATTTTCATAAGCAATTTATATGATTTACATAACTAATTCAATTGCTTTTATTCGCTTCCTTACCAATTTAGTTGATAACTATGCCAACTAAATCCCGACTCATTATTATATTTAATTTCATCTCATATCTAATTTATTCACAACTCTTCACTTGCATTTCATTTCTATTTCTATAACCCAAACTCATTTGATTAATATTTCGAAGTCATATTCCATTTATTTATACTTGAATGGAATTTATTCACAACTTAAACCTTTTTTTTTTAATTCGTTTTTTTTTTTGCTTTTTTTTTTTAAATTTCACCTAGCAGCATTCAGAATATATGTGTCGATCACTATTTAGATTATCCATATTCGATTTGTTAGTATTTCAACTATCCAAGTTCATTTTCTATTTTAATTTGATTCTAATCCAAATCCAACTCCATTTACTAATTTAATTCAGTTAATATACTCATCCGATTTATTTTTAATCCAAACAAGCTCAATTTCAATTTGGCTCCCAGTTTGAATACTGAATTAGTTTCACTTACTAATTTATTTAAGCATTAAATAAAAGTCTATTAGCAAACTTTCCCATCTTTAATTTTCTTTGAACAATTACTTCGACTTCATCTTACTCTACATACACAACTTTAAATCAGATTTCAATATTCATCTTCAATTCTAATTGCTTACTAATTTTAAATTGCTTGTCATTCTATTTTATTCTCATCAAATTCCATCTAATTCAATTTTTCCATTTTAATTTTATTTTATTTAATTTGAGTTCACTGCCAGCTCCATTCGTTTAAATTAAATTAGTATATCTCATTCAATATGAATTCTAATTCACATTCAATAATTTATTTCTGAATTCCTTTCACTTCATAATGAGGCCATTTCCAATTTATCTCTACTTAGATTTTTTTTATTTGCAATATAAATCATTTTTATGTTAATTCAATTCCATTCAACCTCGACTCAAATTTAATTTACTCAAATTTAATTTAGTTACAATTTCAAGTTGAATTTCTATTAATAACTCAAGCTTTACTTTCAAATTCTATCAATTATTCAAAATTCAAATTTTTATTAACCAATTCGAGTTCCATTTCCATTTCCATATTCCATTAACTAATTTATTACCAATTAGTTTATTCAAATTTTATACCCAATATTTAATTTTCATCTCAAAAATCACGTTAACTATTTTACTGGGGTTCAATGTATTTTATAATTTAAGTTTTGGATTTTATTCATTTCCCGAAATACAAAACAATTTCATTTTGACTTATTTATTCCACATCTAACTTTTTATAAGTCACACATTTATTTATATTCAGGTCTCATCTATTTATAATCAATCCCATTCACATTTACTTTTTAACTCGGAATTATACCTTTTGTTTAGCCAATATATTTTTATTATTCCATAAACATTTAAACAAAATTCCAGAGTTAAACAATTTTCCAAAATTTCAATATCACCTTAGAATTCAACTATATCCAAAATCCTTTTGCACATTCAATTATCCCTTTGAATTTCAAAATCAAACCAACTCGCAAATAATTCCAATTTAAAACAATCCGGTAGCAATTTCTCTTCTAGAAACTCGAAAATGAACTTCGATGATGCTGCAGTCATCACCGAACTTATTTTCCAGCGATCGAAAGAGAATTAAATGCTTTTATCTCTTTAAAATCCCTTTTAAATTCCAAATCTCTCCATATTCAATTCCAATTCAAAAATATTCTCGAAATAACACTACTATTATTTACCAAACCTTTGAAAACCACCTTCAAATCCATGGAATTTAAACCCTTTTTCCCAAAATTCCAAATTCGAAATCCATACAATTTATATTCCAACATTACTCTGGGATTTTATTTCCAATGTTAAATCACATCCACAGTTTATATTTACAAATTTCTCTAGAGGTTTATTTCAATTTATAAATTACATTTATAATCTATATTAAAAATTCCATTTGTTATATAAATTTATTCTTCATCTTTGGTTATAAGTTTTCAATTCCTTGTTCAATTTCTACATAATAGTGTTAATAATTTAATATTATCATTACTTAACAATCAAGCATCCAAATACTATAATACTTTACAAAAATTATATTCTTTTTATATACTAAAATAATTTGGGTAAAATTATTTCATTTACCCTATTTTGAAATAATACTGTGTCGAATTGTTCTATTCAAGTGTTTAGAGATCCCTATCAATAACGTTAATTACTCGTATTGACCAGAATCCATAAACTACTTAATAAACCAATCAACACAATATAAAACCATTTTATATTCACTAACAAATACACGCTCATATCTATTAATACACTCAAACTCATTCTAGAGTACTATTGACTCTATTTCAATGAGTAATTCCCTCCACAGCCAAGGTTATCACCAACCTATGCTCTGATACCAACTGTATGACCCGCAAATCCGTATCCCTTGAGTGAACACTATTCTATGTCAATCAACTCAAGTTGTACAGAAATACGAACCATTTGGGTTAAAGAAGAAGAGGTAGAATAAGAGAATACAAAACAACATCAGAATTTAACCATCGCAGCGAAATAAAATATAATAGATAATAAATAATCTTTACTCAAAATCAAATATATCTGTTTATATATTACATCATCATGGTACATCAATCACAGCTCAACATCAATATCATACAATGGATACACAACAACTCAAGATACACAACAACTCAAACACAGCGGAATATATATATAGGTAAACAAGTACGGAAGTACGTATCTTCATCCTGCCCGTCTCCTGAGCTCCACAACATCATATCCTATATCCTATAATACTCGGTCTGACCCAAGCATTACAGTTAAATAACACCCGAGTCAGTCTAGAATACCAGCGTGAGAAAATCACACCCAATTGATTGTTAGAGTTTCCAAAACCCTTTGAAAACAAAAGGATCTCGTAAGACCACGCCACAAATAAACATGTCGGGTTTTTACCTTACGATAGCTAAAACATTTTTATAGAAATCCTCTGATATTATAATATGGTCTATACACAAATACTTATAAAATAGCCGAAATTGTTACATTATTAAATTCCAGCTGCTAGCCACAAAGTGGATAATACAAACAAACTCGTACAAGGCTCGTAGGGAGAATGGATTTCCAACCAATGACTAGGCACTGGGGTACCACCCGTCACAGTACGAGGCATAGATCACCATACCGAGGAGTACGCCCGCTCCCCTGCGACACAAGACCGGGACTACCCCTTACTGGATAATCCCGAGTGAGATCACCCCGCGGTTGGGATCAGCAACCGCCCACTAAGCCGAAATAAAAAGGGACATCTAGACTGGAATGATCTCACCCTGCTTGGGTGCTACCCACCTAGCCTTGCTGCATAACCCCTGATTTTCAGTCATTCCCGGTTGATGAGGGTTGAGGCTAAACGTTACCTTTTTAGAACATATCCCTTAGAATGCCCATCGTCCACCTGACGATGTTTCACAAGCATTCATCCGTACAAGTCCGTCCCGGGTTCGTACGGAACCGATGGCACTATTCCTACTACATCCATTTTAGAAATGTCCTCAGGATTAGTAGCGACTAGCCCTTACACTTCACTGCTCCATCTTCAAATCCAAACTTGTTTTCACGAAACGTAAAAACCGGATAGAAGTGGATTTGGAGAAATAAATCTCGATCCCGGTCTCTTCGAAACGATCAACGCATTTGGCCAATATTGATAGTCGGTTATTTAACTATCAATTAATATTCACAACATCCATCACACAATAGATAATTTTCCAAATGATTTATTTATCTCAAAAGTATCTTCACAAGATATATTTTTACTTTTCAAATTCCTTTGAAAACAGTTTTCAAAACTATCTGCCTTTCCCTGAATAAATTCCAAGTATTTCTATTTCCACTGGAATCACCAAGCACAAAACTTTAGGTTTTAAAAAACAAAAATTAAAAAACTTTATTGTAAAGTATATTTAACATTTAATATAGAAAAATTGCTTTAGTATGTAATTTAAAATTATACTCTAGAAATAACTAAATAAGGTTACCTTATAGCTATACATTAGATTTCTTCTTTAAACAAAATATCAAATCACTCTTAAAATAATTATTACGATAATAAATTAACAAATTACTTACTTTAGAATTTACTTTAAAATATCTAAATTAAAACTACTTTAATAATTGAATAAAAATATATACTATATGAATATTTGGAAATAAGATTACTTTATAAATATAAACTAGATTTTCACCTTTAAAACAGAATTTCTAAGTCACTCTTAATAAATTATTACTACGGTAATGGATTTGAATAAATATTTACTTTAGAATTTAACATTTAGAAATAATAAATTTCTAAGAACGTACCTTGTAAAACAACATTAAAACCTTTATTTTATTTTGGAAAACTTACTTCGAAAACGTACTTGGCTATCCAGAGAAATATACTTCTCTTCACAACCTTTAAAAATAAATCACTATTTATTTTTAAACAAACTTCCTCAATTCCTCTTAATAAATTCCCACCTTGAATTTATTCTTCCAAATATCTAATTTCAAACACTTAAATCAATTTCCAAATTGATTTCCAATTTACTTCATTTATTCAAAAATCTTTTAATTTCATATTTTTATTCCTTAATTATGATTTAAATTACTTTTAATTGAAACACGAATTTAGATTTCTCGATTTTACTTCTTATTCCTTTAAATAAATTTAAAGTTTTTAGTTTTAAAATAATTCTTTATTTATTTAAATTAATATCTCATAATTTTATAATTCCTTAATTACTGTTTATTCAAACCCTTTTCTTTTCATACTCGAAGTTATTTATTAGCATTTAACATACTTCCATTTCTTTTTCGATTCACTCTTAATTTATTAAAGTTTCTAAGATTATTTCGTTTATAACTTTACTTCCTTTATTTTCTTTTCAAAATCCAATTTATAAATTTTTGGTAATTCATTATACCCAAATATATCCAATCAAATCATAACATTCAATATTCCAATATATTCAACACAGAATATCAAGTAATCACAACAGAGAATATTAAATCATAAATGTTGAGGGGTCCAGTTGAATCACTCCAACCTGTTTTACGTGCATCCACAGATGTTAGCACAATATATAATACCAACTTCAAAATATTCCATATTATATAGCCCATCAATCAATTCAACCATTCAAACAATTATTTGAAATTTAATCATTTAAATTTAAATTTAAATTAACTGACTGAGATTAACTCGCCTTTGAGATTAATTGCATTCCAAACCAAACCGGCTTGTTTTCTTCATGATTATTGATCTTGAATAAACATTGGATTCATTTTTTAATATTCGAATAAATCGAACAATTAATTTCTCATTTAATTTAAACTATTGATTTAACTTTAAACGAATAATAAAATTCCAAACTAATTTCCTTTTTATAGTCTTTTAGTAACCAAAAATAAATTTTAAATAAGTTTATCATATAAAGTTATCTCTATATAATATTATTCCAAAAATAAATCAGTAAATTTAAAATGTGTATATCTATTTCTTTGAACTATATACTTATAAAAATAATCTATATAGGTTTAAAAATCTAATTTTATATCAACTGCTCAATATTTAAAATCCCTATATTTTCCAAACCTCGTATATATATATTTATATTTTAAACCCTTATATTTTAACAGAACTGTTCCATACCTTCTATAATTAAAATTTTAATAAAATAAAAATCCTTCAAATCTATATGTATTAAATGAAAGCACAATTTTTTTTATATATATATTTCTAACAGTGAAATATTATTATTCTTAATTGTGAAATAAAAGCAGTAATTAACTAAAAAAATTATTTTTCCTCTTTCTTCCCGCATATATATAAATATTTATTATTCAATTTGGATTTAAAAACAAGAATTGTTACCTCCTCGTCGACCAACCCTCACTGTTACACATCCCTAAATCGCCACCATCTTCGCGTTGCAATGACCAAAACCCTAGGCTCGCTACTCTCGACCATCCCCAGATCGCGACAGCATAAGTGTGTCGCCGGCCGTTCCAGCAACACGGCCACCACGTACGCGACTCCACTTGTCGTTCCTCTCCTCACTATAACCTCCAGCATCCCAAATAAAATTACTTCACCCACAACATCCAGCTGCGAATCACTCGAGCCCACTTCCAATCCTCGATCGCATCTTCAACTTCCACGAATACAACTTGCTCGAATCACGACCAGAACTCAATATATAAATCTTCGATCGATTCGATTTAAAGAGATCTCGGGTTGAGGTCTCACATCAGTTCCAACGCGATCGAGTTTCCTCTCTTTTTTTTCGATCGATTACACTGGAAAGAGAGGCCATGAAATATATTTGAAGCTCGCGTACGCACTGATAGGAGGAAAGAAAACAAATCAAGTCGCGATTCACTTTCCTCTAATGTCGGCCATGATTGTCGATTCAATTTTATTGTATTTTGCCTTTATTAGGTTAAAGCATCGGCTCACCATCCTTGTTATTATATTTCCTACCTCTGATCGAACAGAGACTCGAGAAGATGGGAAGAAAAAGAGAAATGGGTACGATAGAGGCAAATAGGCGGCATGTTCTACGTATGGTCGGGTTAAAGAAGGTAAGTATGTTTTATTTAAAATAAATTTTGTCTCGGTATAAATTCCAATTCGTTTATATGTCGTACGCTCACACAACAACTCCAAACGCTACGAAATTTGAAATCCGATAATTATGCAATATTACGGATCCCATAGAACTAGTTTCGTCGAATTCCGAGACTGTGCCTCAAAAGGCTATTTTTAAATATTGATTTGAACAATAATTTTTTTAAAACTGAACAAACCACTTATAATTTTAATTTTAACACTTCTATTATCTTTAGTATTATCAATATAAATTTTATAAGTCTTCAAATTATTTTTAATAGGTTTAAAACTCCAGATTTAATAATTTACCCAATTCTGATAATTAAATTCAACAAATAAATTATCCAATAAATACTGATATTTGAAATTAAAGTTAAAAATTAACCTTTGAATATTTAAAATTAATTAAATATTCCAATTTCAAATATACAAAAATTCCGGGTCGTCACAGGAAGATGCCATTGAGGTAATGAACTGTTTGTTGCACTACGAAATGATTTTTTTAGATCTAGGGCTCAATGATGAGAAGAAGAGGAGGTTGGCATCTAGCCAGCTTTAGGTAGGAGCTCTGTTCTAGTGTAATAGTGTGACTAAGGCGGTGGATGAGGAACCATGACCTGGGAAGATTTTAAGCGAATGTTCCAGGAGAGGTTTATGTCTGCAATTGCACAGTCCGCTATGTTCAGGAAGTTTGGCAAATTAGATTAGGGGGAGATGTCAGTTCTTGAGTATGCTAGGAAGTTCGAGGAGTTGGCTTGGTATGGATATGCCTCAGTGGATACAGTGAAGAGGAATGGAAAGTGCATCAGGTGGTTGAAGCCTGAGTTGGGCAGGGCAACATTATCTCATATTAGAGATCCTTTTGACTTCGTAGTGGAGATGGACTTGAGGCAGGAGGAGTTGCTTGATTCTCTAGAGAAGAGTAAGGCTAAAGAAGTCCGGGGTAGGCGGAATCACAATCGGAAGCTCTTTCCAAAAAAGGTGCCTAGAAGGGTGAGCAGCTAAGAAGGGGAAGTCTGAGGTTGTCTGTTTCAAGTGTGATAAGAAGGGTCACTATGCTAATGAGTGTCGTGCTGGAAAGCCAAATGAGGTAGCTGGAAAGAAGGTTGTCAGTTGCTACAACTATGACCATACCAGCAACTACAAGGGCCCGTGTAAGGGGCGCGCTAAGGATGGAAAAGGCAAAGTGTATGCATTGGAGCCTGTTACTTCGAAGCCGACAGCTCAGAAAAAAAGGAAAGGCGATCTTGGGAGGCACGCATCAGATTCATGGTATGACTATTAGCATTCTCTTTGATACTGGTGCATCACATTCTTTTATATCTAGATGTTTGATATATAAGCTTAACCTAGAACCCAATTATTTAGTTACTTCCTTACGGGTTGCGAATCTGATAGGAAGGTATGCAGCTCTAAGGATGAGATGTGATCAGTTAGTGTTTGTCCCGTTAGGTCATACTTTTGTTTGAAGTATGCATGTATTTGATTTTGTGGGGTTCGAAATTATTCTTAGGATGGATTGATTGAGTGAGCACGATGCTAGTATATTTTGCCGGGATAGGAAAATATTGCTTAAACACTTGATTGTAGTGATTGGATAGTTTATGCAGTAGAAGTTCTTACGGTTAGATATATGCTTTGTTGGGTTCTATGGAATTTGATGATGATTTGAGTCGAGTTTTTGTGGTTAGAGAATTCGCAGATGTTTTTGAGCTTGTAATTGGGTTGCCACTGAAACGAGCCATTGAGTTTCGAATATATTTGGTTCTGAGAGCAGAATTATTGAGTATACCGCCAAGCATGACGAACCCTTCAGAGATGAGTGAGTTGAAGGTGCAATTAGTGGATCCGGAAGGCAAAAATTTTATCAACCGAGTAGTTCGCCTTGGGGAGCAGCCACGGTATTTGCTAAGAAGCTGGATGGATCGTTAAGGCTATGTATTGATTATCGTAAGATGAATGAGAGGACGATAAAGAATCGATATCCATTGCCTAGATTGACAATTTATTCGACCAGTTGTGTGACGCCCCACCTCTATACCCACGCTAGCCAAGGAAACTACGGTGTAATGCCGTCAACTAGCATGGAGAATAAGGCTGTTGAGGAGCGACCATCTGTATAATTGCTTTGTGCGAGTACCGATATGCCAGATAAGATGTAATCAAGAGGACATCCGATGTACCGACACAAACTCAAAGTTACTACACAGTGGCTATTATGTCTTCGAAAACAAATATAGAAATAAACATAACACAAATCAGTCACAGATAATTCATATCACAAAGGAGGAAATAGATATGAATATATATAACACATAAAAGTGTTCATTAGAGTAGTAGTCAAGAAGATTCACAATAATACAAAAGAATAGCAACACGTTCTATACAAAAGAATACAACTATGAGTCCATATCTCCAGTGTATACAACAAAATAAACTACTAATCTAAGTAGTTAGGCAAAGTCAGAGAAATCAATCCCAAGTGAGAAGTCAAGTTGAAGCACCTGTAACATCTCGGTCTGACCCGAGTATTATTAATAAGAAAATAATAAACGGATCAGTCTAGCTATAAATATCAGACGACATGATATAGAATAAGAGATATGGCATAAACATATGATGACCATACGGGCATACTACAATAAGTATGTAATTGAAACTCAACATGAGATTAATCAATATCACAAAAATCTTCACAAAGATTCAAAAAGGGTATCATACCCAAAACTTGTATTCACAACAAGTCAATGACACACGAATTCACCAATGCACAAAAATTGATAAATCATATCAATGAAAATCACTAAAATTGGTGAAGCATAAGTTCCAGAATTCAACACACGAAATCCAAAAATCATAAAAAGGGGGAGGGGGGAGGCCTATCACACGAACGGGAGCATGAAAACTCACCTACATATGTATCACACGAACGAGATGCCATCTCATGGTAGTTAGCCATTAATTTTTGACACACGAATGGCCCGAAGACCATGGGGTGCTACCCTGCATGTGTTAGTCGAAATGACACAGAAACGGGGTATGGTCTAAATTGTAGACAAAGAGACATCGCACAATTGCTAGTCCAAATCACAAAAAAATGATCGTCATGATCATCAAGAAGTGTCAATTACAGTAAGCTAGTAAATATATGAGTTAGCTTCATGTCCCATAACCACTAGCTTAACTTAAATATTTACGAACAAATTGTAGATTTCCACTAGAAAATTGTCACAAGAGATTCAATCGAACAAGTCCAAGAATTAACCGACGAAGTAAACGCAAGCGTTTCACACCCCTTGTTTTACTAAATCGTTTAATTAGATTTCTCATACGAGTGAGGAAAAGGTTTGTATATACTAATAGATTGGAAAACGGTTTAAGAGAACGAGTTTTGTAATAAAATAGTGTTGAAATCATTTGATGAAAGAGTTTTGATATTTACTACTAGTATTGAAACCTTTATATTTTTAAAGTGACAAATCATCGAAATGATTGTAGAAACAATCAATCACTAAAATTCATGTTCGAAGACGTGAATGAAATCCAAAGAAATCGATACCGAATCCATCAAAATGGATATTCCAAAAATTCCCGAGGAAAAGAAGTCATCAAAGTCAATAACAATTGATAACAACAAATAGGGGGATAACACGAATCGATTAAATTTGGAAACCACGCAAAATAGGCGAAATACGCAAAACAACAACAGGTCGGTCGGCCGGCTACAGAGATCGGTCGACCGGACCCTGTTCTAGAAAAATTCTCGGGAAGTAGGTCGGTCGACTGAGCTCTGTAGTTGTTCGACTGGACCTGAGACAGAGAAGTGCTATGCACTTTTAGTATCAGGTCGGTCGACCGGCTACAGGGCTCGGTCGGCCGAACTGCAAATTTCTGCAGTTCCTGCCCTTTTTCAATGAAGTGCAAATTCCTCCAAAACGCCACCGTTCGAGCAATGGACCTAAGGAGCCTTAGCCAATTGATACCCCAGCTCCATTAGCTCTCCGATCCTCCACCATTAACATGTTCAAACATCAAAGTTATGATTTTTAAAGAATTGAACCCAAAACACCAAAAATTAGAATATTCACCAAATCAATCCAAACCAAAAGCGATTGCACAAGAATAAGTGTTAGGAATTCATACCTAACAATCTAAGATAGTTATAGACAAAGATGTGAGATAAAAATCTCACCTTTGAACCCAAACAAATGAAGATGAAGCTTGAAAGCAAAGGAGAATCAACCACTCTTCAAATCCAACTCAAGAAGCTTGATTCTAAGCTTAAAAGAAGAACATTCCCAAAATTAGGTTTAGGAATTTCTGAAATTGATTAAGAGAATGAGTTGGAGAAGATGAAGAGAAACTTACCAATGGGTTCTCTTGAATTTGGAGCTAGAAGTTGGATTTGCTAATGAAGACTAGGGTTTTGGAGTTTTAATTTCTCATCTCTCCCACCATTGATGCTTTAGAACTGAAAAAAGGAGGAAGTGAGAGTGAATGAGGAGGAGTGGTTCAGATTTGAGTATAAGTTAAACATAGAGCTGAACCCAAACCCAAACCCAAAGTGAAAATGATCAAATTTTTGACTAGCTCCAAACATATCAATGTTTATATTCAAAAAGGTTGCAAACGACATTTTGAACTCAATGGGAGGGGTCTCGAATCCCAATTCGACTGTTTGCAAAAAGAGACTTTTTGGACTAAAATCCGACGAATGATAAAATATTTAAATATAAAAATCGATAAATATGCGGGTTGTTACAGACTCCCCTCCTTAAAGAAATTGCGTCCTCGCAATATTTAAGAAGAAGATATAGAGTAACAACCATAAAAGCATATTAACACAAAAGAATTTGAAATAAAAGGTTCACCTTAAAGAGCGCGGGAAAGTAAGTCCGGATGTGTTCGCTCGATGAACTCTCTAGATTCCCAAGAACATTCCTTAGGATTTGAAGACCATTGAACTTTAACAAGCGGAACATCTTTATTTCGAAATCGTTTGACCTCCGAAGCAATAATTCGAATAGGATGCTGCTCATAAGTTGAATTAGGCGAAACTTCAATCTCTTCCACAACACCGGGCTCAAGAATAGAATCGGAATCTCGAAGGCACTTCCGTAATTGAGAAACATGAAACACGTCATGCATGGCAGAAAACTGAGCCGGTAATAAAAGGCGATAAGCCACGGAACCAATACGTCGGTGATAGGAAATGGCCCAATATATCGAGGCGCTAATTTTCCCGATCGACTGAAACGTACAACACCTTTCATAGGTGAAACACGAATGAACACAAGATCTCCCACAGAAAACTCTAATTTCCTTCTCCGGTTATCGGCATAGGATTTTTGTCTACTCTGGGCTTCTTTCATCCTACGACGAATAAGATCAATCTTTTCTGTGGAATCATGAATAAAATCTGGACCTAAAACTAACTTCTCACCGGTCTCAAGCCAACAAGAAGGAGATCGGCATGGCCTTCCATAGAGTGCCTCGAAAGGTGCTATACCAATACTAGATTGGAAGCTATTATTATAGGAAAATTCAACAAGTGAAATATGACCTTCCCAACTTCCACCAAAATCAAGAACACATGCACGAAGATGATCTTCAAGAGTTTGGTTCACACGCTCGGTTTGTCCATCGTACTGGGGGTGATAAGCGGTGCTAAAATTAAGCTTCGTTCCTAAAGCTTTTTGAAGACTCTTCCAAAATCCACTAGTAAACAATGGATCACGATCACTAACTATAGAAGTAGGAACTCCATGAAATTTAACAATTTCTTTAATAAAAAGTTTGGCCAAAAGAGGTACGGTCCGATTGCACCGAATTGGAATAAAATGGGCGGATTTAGTAAGCCTATCAACTATAACCCATAAGCTATCATGACCCGAACGAGAACGTGGAAGGCCGTCTATAAAATCCATGGAAATTTGATCCCACTTCTAAATTGGAATTTCTAAAGGTTGCAATAACCCACCGGGCCTTTGATGTTCGGCCTTAATGAGTTGGCAAGTCATGCAACACTTAACAAAGTTAGCAATATCAGATTTCATTCCCTCCCAAAAATAAAGCCGCTTCATATCCGCGTACATTTTACTACTACCGGGATGAATGGTAAATTTAGAATGTTCAGAATCTTCTAAAATATCTTTACGAAGATCACTAATATTGGGCACGATAAGTCTACCATATTTTCGAATGCCGCCACGAGAATCAATATCAAAGTCTTTCAAACCTTCAATATCAATTTTATCCTTAATATTTTGGCCAAGAAGAGCCAATTCAGGATCTAGCCCTTGAGCTTCAAGAATGCGGTCTAACAGAGAAGGATGAGCCTCAAGGCTACATAAAGCAAGTGATGAGCATAAATCAGATACGCACTCTCTAATCTCACAAGTGGATAAAATCTCGAGATCGTTCCATTCGGATATCATCATAGAAACAACCGCTTGTTGCTTTCAACTAAGTGCATCCACAACGCGGTTTCCCTTTCCGGGAGTATAAAGGATATCAAGATCATATGGTTCAAGGAACTCGAGCCAACGTTGTTGATGCAAATTAAGTTCCTTTTGAGAAAATAAATATTTCAAAGACTTATGATCCATGTAAAGAATAATTTTTTCTCCGAAGAGATATTGACGCCAAATTCGAAGGGCGAAAACAATAGCCGCGAGCTCTAAATCATGAATGGCATATCTAGTCTCAGCAGGCTTCAATTGCCTAGAAGCATAAGCAATAACACGTTCTCTTTGCATAAGAACGGCACCTAAACCAACGCGACTAGCATCGGTATAAACAACGAAATCTTGATTCCCCTCGGGAATAACAAGAATAGGAGCATCAGAAAGAAGTTCCTTTAGTTTCTGAAAAGAAGTTTCACATTTGTCCGACCAAATGTATTTAACACCTTTCTTCGTTAAGCTAATGAGAGGCACGACAATCTTAGAAAAGTCTTTGATAAAACGGCGGTAATAACCCGCCAAACCAAGAAAACTTCGAATCTCCGTCACACTCTCCGGTCTCTTCCAATATTGAATCGCTTCAATCTTTGAAGGATCGATGGAAATTCCTGATTCGGAAATAATATGACCGAGAAAATTCACACGAGATTGCCAAAAGTGGCATTTAGAAATTTTTTCCTTTAATTGCTTACTCCTAAGAGTTTCCAATACCATCCGAAGATGCTTTTCATGCTCCTCATCGGTTTTTGAATACACAAGAATATCATCAATAAAGATGAGGAAAAACCGGTCGAGGAAGTCTTTGAAAACCCTATTCATAAGGTCAACGAAACAAGCCGGAGCATTCGTTCAACCAAATGGCATAACAAGCCATTCATAAGATCCATAACGAGTACGGAACGATGTCAAAGGAATGCTATCCTCTGCAATACGAAGCTGATGAAATCCAGTAGCTAAGTCTAATTGTGAAAAAACTCTAGCACCACTAAGTTGATCGAATAGATCATCAATCCGAGGTAAAGGATATTTATTTTTGGTAGTAAGATCATTAAGCTTGCGGTAGTCAATGCAAAGCCTAAGTGTACCATCGGATTTCTTCACAAAAATAGCTCAAGCTCTTCAAGGCGAGGAACTAGAGCGAATAAATTGCTTCGTCTCCAAATCGGATAATTGTAAGCGCATCTCCTCATTTTATTTATTGGACATGCGATAAGGAGGACGAGTAATAGGTTGAGCTCCAAGGATAAGATTAATTCTGAACTCAATTGTTCGCTTAGGTGGCAATCCTAAAACGGGCTCAAATATGTCAGAAAAATCACGAACAACGTGAATAAGAGCAATGACCTCTTCCTCATCATCATTATCGTCATCACGAGGATTTAAAGAATATAAAGATGCAGTCAAAGAGGAATCCGAATCTTTAAGAACAATAGAAATCTGCTTTACAGATTGAGGACGTCGAAGATGAATAGTCCGCTCAGGACATAGGATATGAGCTTCATAACGATTAAGCCAATCCATTCCCAATATCATTCCAAAGCCTAAATAACGCATGACATGCAAATCGGCTAGGAAGGGAAAATCACACAAAATAATCTCCACATCTTTACAAAGAAAACTAAGCGTTGCGGATCCACCAACCGGATTCGCAATCCTCAAAGAAGTCATTAAAGCAACAACACTTAAAGAAAAAGTATCAACAAGTTCTTTTGATATAAAAGAATGGGATGCTCCCGTATCAAAAAGAACTCGAATAGGTTAATCACAAAATATAATAATACCATCAAGGATAGAATGAGAAATACCTTGACCACAAGATATGTTGCCAGGGGCTTGAGCAACATTAAGCTTTCCCTCCTTCCTATTTTGATGTTTGGGACAAGAAGATAAATAATGATCCGGACTTTTGCAATAGGGACAAGTACGAGGCTTTGAACACTTGTTCGCAAAATGGTCTCTGGAACCACAGTTAAAGCATTTCCCTTCAGTAGAGGAAAAAGTCATCGCAGCAGGAGTTGCGTGTTTACCCTTTTTACTGGGATAAGGACCTTTGAATTTGTTTGGCCTCTTCTTGTTGTTGAAGTTTGGTTTGGAACCCACCACTTCAACATCACTTTCCCTATCCGCCTCTTCAAGTCGAAGAGCGATATCAATGAGTTGGTCGAAAGAAACTTCTAATTTTAGAAGTAATGGCTTCTTGAGACTCTTGTTCAAGCCATAGGCAAATCTCTGATTTTTCTTCAATGGGGTGTTAATATATTCAACCCCGTATTTAGAGAGAGATTCAAAAGATGCGACATAATCTTCCACGGAAGATTCACCATGAACAAGGTCAATAAAACGGCGAGCCAAAGTCACCTTCTCAACTTCTGGTACGAATTTTAACTCGAAGCGCTCTCGGAATTTCTCCCAAGTGAGATCTGCTTCATTTATTTCAGAAATAAGAACTTCGTACCAGTCCAATGCTCTCTCTTGGAGCATACTAGAAGCCACCTGAACATGGTAAAGATCGACGAGATTCATGCGAATGAAGATTCGATCACAGGTCCTCAACCATGCCTGGACCTCGATGACAGTTTCAGAACCTTTAAATGGCTTCCCACCCAGGTTGGTGTAATCGTTGCACAAACGTGTAAACCTAGATTTAGGGTGAGTAGGTTCCGGATTAAAACCAGTGGCTTGAGCATTCGTGACAAGGTCAAGAAGTTGCTGGGCAGTCATAAAAACTCCATCTTGGGGTGGAGCACTAGATTGACCGGCGCTCGGACGGCCAGGTCTAACCATTCCTCTTCTTTTAGAAAGAAATAAAGAAGAAGAAAATGGTTATTCACAAAATGAATATCACGCAATCTTGATAGATAAAACAAGGAATCATAAAGAAAATAGGATGAATCGGTACGAAGACTCGAATTAAATCCTAAGGCACGACTCCTAAGAAGGATTTAGGACTATGATCTTTGTTAAATTATTCTACATTGTTCCGAAGTTTGGCTCTGATACCAAGCTGTGACGCCCTACCTCTATACCCACACTAGCCAAGGACACTACGGTGTAATGCCGTCAACTAGCACGGAGAATGAGGCTGTTGAGGAGCGACCATCTGTATAATTGCTTTGTGCGAGTACCGATATGCCAGATAAGATGTAATCAAGAGGACATCCGACATACCGACACAAACTCAAAGCTACTACACAGTGGCTATTATGTCTTCGGAAACAAATATAGAAATAAACATAACACAAATCAGTCACAGATAATTCATATCACAAAGGCGGAAATATATATGAATATATATAACACATAAAAGTGTTCATCAGAGTAGTAGTCAAGAAGATTCACAATAATACAAAAGAATAGCAACACGTGCTATACAAAAGAATACAACTATGAGTCCATATCTCAAGTGTATACAACAAAATAAACTACTAATCTAAGTAGTTAGGCAAAAGTCAGAGAAATCAATCCCAAGTGAGAAGTCAAGCTGAAGCACGTGTAACATCTCGGTCTGACCCGAGTATTATTAATAAGAAAATAATAAACAGATCAGTCTAGCTATAAATATCAGACGACATGATATAGAATAAGAGATATGGCATAAACATATGATAACCATACGGGCATACTACAATAAGTATGTAATTGAAACTCAACATGAGATTAATCAATATCACAAAAATCTTCACAAAGATTCGAAAAGGGTATCATACCCAAAACTTGTATTCACAACAAGTCAACGACACACGAATTCACCAATGCACAAAAATTGAAAAATCATATCAATGAAAATCACTAAAATTGGTGAAGCATAAATTCCAGAATTCAACACACGAAATCCAAAAATCATAAAAAAGGGGAGGGGGAGGCCTATCACACGAACGGGAGCATGAAATCTCACCTACATATGTATCACACGAACGAGATGCTATCTCATGGTAGCTAGCCATTAATTTTTGACACACGAATGGCCCGAAGACCATGGGGCGCTACCCCACATGTGTGAGTCGAAATCACAGAGAAAAGGGGTCTGGTCTAAATCGTAGACAAAGAGACATCACACAATTGCTAGTCTAAATCACAAAAAAATGATCGTCATGATCATCAAGAAGTGTCAATTACAGTAAGCTAGTAAATATATGAGCTTAGCTTCATGTCCCATAACCACTAGCTTAACTTAAATATTTACGAACAAATTGTAGATTTCCACTAGAAAATTGTCACAAGAGATTTAATCGAACAAGTCCAAGAATTAACCGACGAAGTAATCGGAAGCGATTACTAAGTCGTTTAATTAGATTTCTCATACGAGTGAGGAAAAGGTTTGTATGTACTAATAGATTGGAAAACGGTTTAAGAGAATGAGTTTTGTAATAAAATAGTGTTGAAATCATTTGATGAAAGAGTTTTGATATTTACTACTAGTATTGAAACCTTTATATTTTTAAAGTGACAAATCATCGAAATGATTGTAGAAACAATCAATCACTAAAATTCACGTTCGAAGACGTGAATGAAATCCAAAGAAATCGATACCGAATCCATCAAAATGGATATTTCAAAA
Source organism: Allium cepa (assembly GCA_030765085.1). Lineage (NCBI taxonomy): Eukaryota > Viridiplantae > Streptophyta > Magnoliopsida > Asparagales > Amaryllidaceae > Allium > Allium cepa. Next base: position 291,377,802 of record CM060942.1, read on the forward strand.
ATTCCCGAGGAAAAGAAGTCATCAAAATCAATAACAATTGATAACAACAAATAGGGGGATAACAAGAATCGATTAAATTTGGAAACCACGCAAAATAGGCGAAATAGGCAAAACAGCAACAGGTCGGTCGGCCGGCTACAGAGCTCGGTCGACCGGACCCTGTTCTAGAAAAATTCTCGGGAAGCAGGTCGGTTGACTGAGCTCTGTAGTTGGTCGACCGGACCTGAGATAGAGAAGTGCTATGCACTTTTAGTAGCAGGTCAGTCGACCGGCTACAGGGCTCGGTCAGCCGAACTGCAAATTTCTGCAGTTCCTACCCTTTTTCAATGAACTGTAAATTCCTCCAAAACGCGACCGTTCGAGCGATGGACCTAAGGAGCCTTATCCAATTGATACCCCAGCTCCCGTAGCTCTCCGATCCGCCACCAAAAACATGTTCAAACATCAAAGTTATGATTTTTAAAGAATTGAACCCAAAACACCAAAAATTAGAATATTCACCAAATCAATCCAAACCAAAAGTGATTGCACAAAAATAAGTGTTAGGAATTCATACCTAACAATCGAAGATAGTTATAGACTAAGATGTGAGATAAAAATCTCACCTTTGAACCCAAACAAATGAAGATGAAGCTTGAAAGCAAAGGAGAATCAACCACTCTTCAAATCCAACTCAAGAAGCTTGATTCTAAGCTTAAAAGAAGAACATTCCCAAAATTTTGTTTAGGAATTTCTGAAATTGATTAAGAGAATGAGTTGGAGAAGATGAAGAGAAACTTACTAATGGGTTCTCTTGAATTTGGAGCTAGAAGTTGGATTTGCTAATGAAAACTAGGGTTTTGGAGTTTTAATTTCTCATCTCTCCCACCATTGAGTATAAGTTAAACATAGGGCTGAACCCAAACCAAAACCCAAAGTGAAAATGATCAAATTTTTGACTAGCTCCAAACATATCAATGTTTATACTCAAAAAGGTTGCAAACGACATTTTGAACTCAATGGGAGGGTTCTCGAATCCCAATTCGACTGTTTGCTAAAAGTGACTTTTCGGACTAAAATCCGAGGAATGATAAAATATTTAAATATAAAAATCGATAAATATGCGGGTTGTTACAAGTTGAGAGGAGCCAAGGTATTTTCATAGTTGGATTTAGTGACAGGTCTCCATCAGCTTTAGGTAGCAAAGGATAGTATTCCTTTGATGGCATTTATGAAAGGGTACGGTTCGTACGAATGGTTAGTCATGCCATTCGAACTGATTAATGCGCCAACTTTCTTTATAGATTTGATGAACCAGGTTTTCCTAAAGCACTTGGATAAGTTCGTTTTGGTTTTCATAGATGATATTTAGACTTACTCAAAGGATGAAATTAATCTTAGAGTGGTGCTTGAGACGCTGAGGTAGCATTAGCTGAAGGCAAGGTTTTCAGAGTGCCATTTCTGTAAGAAATAAGTGAAGTTTCTTGGTCATGTAGTCTTAGAGGAAGTGTTGTCATTATATCCGACTATGGTTGAAGCAGTAAATAGTTGGAAGAGACCCGAGACGGTAACTGAGGTAAAGATTTTCCTTGGGTTGGCTGGTTATTATCGAAGGCTCATTCAGGATTTCTCGTGGATAGCGGCACTGAAGACCAAGCTGACAAGAAAGGATGTGAAGTTTGTGTGGATCGATAAGTGTGAGGAAGGATTCCAGATTTTGAAACACTTATTGACTCAAGCACTGGTGTTAGTTGTTCTGAAAGGGAACCAAGATTTGATGGTTTACACTTATGCGTGTGGAAGAGGACTAGGTGTCGTGCTGATGCATAGGGGTAGAATGATTACCTATGCTTCTAGAAATCATAGATCACATGAGGTCACGTATCCGATGCATGATTTGGAAATGGCTGTAGTGATTTATGCTTTGAAGGTGTAGGGACATTACCTTTTGGGAGAAAGGTTTTAGTTATTACAGATCATAAGTCATTGGAGTATTTGTTCTCTCAGAAGGAGTTGAACATGAGACAACAAAGGTGGTTAGAGTTTATTGCCGCTTATGCTTTTGGGATTGAGTACACACCGAAGAAAGACAACAATATTACAAATTTACTCAGTAGGAAACATCAGAATGCAGTATTAGCGATGATTGCCGAGTGGAAAGATTTTGATGCTTTAGCAGATTGCATAATGTAGTGGAGATCTGAGGCTAGGCCTTGTGGTGATGCGGTTGTATTATCTTGCTTAAAAGTTCGACCAGTAATGATCCAAAGAATTACTTATAAATAGGGAGAAGATCTTATATTAGCTGAATGGATTACGAAGTTAAGTGAAAGAACCGAGAACGATGACTTGAAATACTTTAGTGTTGACCATAATGGGAGGTTGAGAAAGAAAGGAAGATTATGTGTTCCAAATGTAGGAAACATAAGGAAAGAAGTCTTAGAGGAATGTCATCTTTCGAAGTTCTATATTCACCAAGGAGGTACTAAAATGTATCAAGATATGAAGTGAAGTTTTTTCTAGAAAGGTATGATGTAAGATGTTGGGTTATGTGTGAAGTAGTGTATGATTTGCAAGCAGGAAAAAGCCGAACACTAGAAACAAATTGAGTTGCTTCAAACGTTAGATATTAAAGTATGGAAGTGGGATTCTATCTCCATGGAATTTATTGATGGGTTGTAAAGAGCGAAGAAGGGAATTGATATTATATGGGTCATAGCTGACAAATTGACCAAGAGTGCCCATTTCATTCCAGTTAGTCAACCAGAACGATACCTGTTTTGGCAAGGTTATTCCTGAAGAATGTGGTTGGACTGCATCGAATTCTTATTAGCATAGTTAGTGATAGAGATCCTTTGTTCGCTAGCGTATTCTGAAAGAGTCTGCAGTTTTGGGAACCATGCTCAAGATGAATACCGCTTACCATCTGCTGAAAGAGTTAACAAGATCTTGGAAGATTTGTTGAGAGCATGTGTCTTAGGTTTCATGGGATCATGGAATGACCATCTGCATTTAGTTGAGTTTTCATATAACAACAATTATCAGACTAGTATTGGGATGTCACCATTTGAAGCTTTGTTTGGAAGGCCATGCAAATCACCTGTTTGTTGGCCAGAGACTGGGGATAGGTTGGTTCTTGTTCCAGATTTAGTCCAAGAAGCTGCAAATAAGATAGAGGTCATTCGAGCTAGAATGAAGGAGGCTCAGTCTAGGCAGAAAAGGTATGCAGATAAGAGACGGAAAGATCTAGAGTTCTCAATTGGAGACCAGGTTTTCGTCAGAGTTCCACCGATGAAGGGTGTAATAAGATTTGGGAAATCGGGAAAGTTAGCTTAGAGATCGATTGTGTCTTTTCTTATTGTTGAGAGGATAAAGAAACTCGCATATAGAGTTGAGTTACTGAACAGTTTAGCAGGAGTCCACGATGTTTTTCATGTTTCTCATCTCAGGAAGTGTGTTAAGACACGGAGACTACTATTGCACCGACTATGATAGATGATTCAGTGGTAGAGCCGGATTTGACCACAGTAAGGAAGCCAGTTCACATTGTTACGAGAGATGAGAAGAGGCTTAGAATCATGACGGCCAGATTAGTCAAAGTCCAGTGGAGCGACAATGATAGGGACTGTACTTGGGAGATTGAAGGCATGATTTTAGATACTTATCCTGACTTGTTTGATGGTATGCTTTACCTTCTTGTTTGATTTGTTGTGTATCTTATTGTAATTTCGAGGATGAAATTCTTTAAGGAGGGGAGTCTGTAACACTCCATATTTTTGGTAACATTATTTAGAATATTTAGGTAGTTAAGTTAAACAAAATAATGTATTGATTTGGGGATTGCGATTTGATTTTTAATTAAGGGTAGCCGTTCCATTTAACAATGAACTAAAGAAGGTTTTAAATTGAAATAGAGGAGGGGTAAAATAGGAAAGAGATCATTCCTATATCCTCCATACCTTGGCCATGTAAAATTTTACACGTTCATTTCACTTTCAAATTTTTTAAAAAGGGTCGTCCACCGTTAACAAGGAAAAGAAGAAGAAAAGCTTGAAAGAAGCTAATAAAATCTATTCACATCTCAATCTCCATAATCTCTAAAGCTTAGGTAAATAATGTTACATCTCATTTTTGATTGTGCTTTCGGTTTTAATCTGAATTCCGAATATTTACAATGATTTTCCATTTTTTAATGATGGAATGATTATATATACATGTTGATGATTTATGTTTTTTTTTAAGATGAAAACCCTATAAAATGACATCCAAATGTCTTGCGAATGTTCAAGAAGATCATAAATATTATTTTGAAGATGGGTTTCAATATTCAGATTTTTCTGAATTTTCATGGAATTAGTATGATTATTCTAGTAAAGAAAAGGATGGTTTGGGTTATAAATTAATTACATGTTAATAATTAATTATTTGGGTTTGAAATTTTATATGCTAGAAAACATATAAAATGTGATTTTCTGGAAATTTTTCAAATTTTTCCTTCGTGTTTTGATGGTTATACAAAATTATTGAAGATATGAGAATTAACTATGTATATAAAAGAGGAGAAAGGGCTTTTTATAAAAAGATTTAAATTATGAAATGTGGAAAAGTTAGCAACCCTTCTCACAAAGTGTAGTACTTTTTATTGGTATTGAAAGAGGCAACCAGTCATAATTAGACACGTGAAGCAGGTTAGCTGGAAATAACTATTTGATGCAAGTTTTTCACTGTTTCATCTCTTTCGACACCAGGTTCCACCTCCATACTATCGCCTCTGACACACTGAAACCAATGATTATGGTATCAAACAACTGGTACTTAATGAATTGGATGACGGCATAAGGTAGGAAGTCGAAACCATCGATTTCAAAGTGGTTGCGGCAGTTTTTTGTTTTAAATAGTAGATATACACCTGCTTGCTTTTGACTAAATTGCTTTCGAACAAGTCAAATGATTTAAATGAAATGGTTTGGATTAGGTTACGCCTCTGTTTTAAAAAAAATTGCTTTCGACAAAGTTGGGGTCTTTTTGCTTCCACTTTTTTATCGTTCGACTTAGATGGTCTCGAAAGGGTTATTTTGTTTTCCAAAAACCTGGCCACCTCCCCAATGCTTTCGAAGGGATGGTTTTGACACCGTCACTTCATTACTTAAGAAATGGTTACGAAGCAATAACTTTCGACTTAAATGTTTTAAGACCTTTTTTCCTAAAAGTAAAGCAAAACCCAAATGCTGCGAAAGAGATAGTTTTGAATGCTTTTGAAATAGATTCTTTCGACTTTAATGAGTTTCTGATCCTTTTGCTCTACTTGAAGGAAGAATCCAATGGTTTCGACCGAGACTATTTTGAATGGTTTTGAAAGATTTCCGCATGTTTGAAATTGAACCCAAAAGTGCCGTCGAAAGGATTGAGATTGATTCTTACGAAAGGTTTTAATGAATCGTTTCAAAAGTGGTGGTTCCCCATGGTTTTGAAAGGTTTGTAAGAAAAGGATTTTCCCTATGTTTTTGAAAGGCAATATTTAAATAGTTTTAAAGGGGGATGCCTGATATTTTGAAGCTTTCAGAGAAAGAAAGGAAAGGGTTTTCCAATGTTTTTGAAAGGCAGTATTTAAAGGTTTCGAAAGGGTATTTTAATAGTTTAGAAAGGTAAAATTTGGCCTTTCGGCCTAGATTAAGTAAAAGGTTTTACTTGGTTTCAATGGCGTTACCTTCAAAGGTTTTGAATGGGTTGTTTAAGGTTTAAAAAAAGGTTTCGAATATGTTAAATAGGCAGATTAGCCTAGAGGTTCAAGTTAAAAAGGACTATAACTTATATGAAAGGATAGTTAACCTGATTAATATTATTTTGAGTAAAGTATATATAACATGGCAAAACTGCTTAAAGCCAAAGATATATTTTCCTTGTATATGTATATGATTTGAAGGAATAGTCATTTTGAAAAGGTTTTCAAGGAGAACTTTGAAGGGTAGTTGACCCTAAAAATATAATTTGGACAGTTATTGTCCGTTTTGTAGGCAGTCAGCCTAGATTGCAAATAGTTAGTCCAGTTTGCGAGTAGTGAGCCCAGTTGTTTGGACCGTTAGTCCATTTGTTGCATAATGGACCTTGCTATTATATGTGGGCAGATTGTTCATATATAACTTGTTTTACGGACAGATAGTCCATTGATTAGGATAAAGAATATTGTTATTTTGATATAATCAGTTTGATTAACCAATTTGATTATAGGAAAGGATTGCAAAATATATATGTTTTGAAAAGGATATAAGTAAGGGGAAACCAGTTCGGCTAAGCGATAATGTCTCACTTATTATCAGTAAACTGAGATGTAATAGAATTATTCGCAACAGGCTTTATGTCTAACTCAAAGTTTTTGTTTCTCCTTAAATTCTCGGGTACTTAAAATTGATATGAGTAGGCTGAGGTTTAAGGTTCTCAGTTTTTGTCTTTTGGTGAATAAATCATCCAAAGATGAGCAGGTGGCTGACAGATAGCTAACTAGGATTTTCCATTTCAATTTTTTTATTCTGCCACGTATATAAATCCGGTATGGCTATATTGCTTTGATTAACCAAGGAGGCATCGTCATATGTCTCTCTTGGCGTGTTTTTGTAATGATATATTTAATCATTGTCTGGGAGACATTAAGGGATTACGTAACATGGATATGAAATTATTGTTTTGAAATGTAATCGACGTAGTATTGTTTTTAAATCTGTGATTTTGTTCATATTTATGTGCTTCTGATATTATGGATACCATTATCATTAACTATTTTGTCACTAGAAGTTTATACTATGGATGACTGCATCATTTGTAATGCTTAGCTTTTGGTCTGCATATACGGGATGTTACACTACACAACATAAACACTTCCATGTGTAACTAATAATGGATTCCCTATAATAAGCCATATCCTATCTCTCTTTAAGGGTTTTCTACTTGCCTGTTCTTTACCATGGACTTGACTCCATGGACTACCCTACGCCACCTATCACGTGCTTCTTGCTTATTTGGTGCAGTCCTTTTCTTTTAAATAATTGGATGCCGAATACGTTAACCGACTCTCACCACCATCCAAAACTTTCCATTCCAATCATGTATGCACTGGTAACTTTAAAAAATCCTTGCTACCAACTTAGATGGTTCACCATGCACCATGTTAAACAACTGGAGCATGAGTATGCTCTAGCTAACTATAGCTCCATAAAATCTTCAATACACAAAATATTGTCTTACTCTTTTAGTGGTGTACCTAATCACCTCTATGCCTAAATACCATGTGGGATAACTCAACTATGGATTTCACATCCTCTTTCTATGGTACTTCCCATTTTTCCCTTTGAGATACTTCCTTTTCCCTTAAGGTTACCAAACTGGTGTTTTCCTAAATATAAAAAGAGACCACAACTTCTTTTCTAAATTCAGCTCAACTTAAGTCATTTCTCTTTACACTTAGACTATTTTCCGAACTCTCTAAAATCATGGTACCTAAATTGCATGTTTATTGTCTACATGATCTATTCCATGTTCTATGAATGGAAGTTTGGTCTATCTTACTTTTACCTTTACAAAAAAGTCCTCAAATTCATTAGAGTTATAATTTAAGATCATTCTAACAAAATAATAACAGCTTAAGGGTTACTTCACTCGCATGTGATTATTACGCATATGACTATATATTATATGTTAAACTTCTATAAATTTTCTTAAGAAAAAATCTTCTTCCAATATAAGTGTTGTTTGAGAAAAATCTTTTTTACCACCTTATTCAAGTCTTACCTAATTTTTTTCCAATCTTCTTTTGTGAAGACCCTCCTTTCTAACCCCAGAAAGACATATCATCATTCAGAAAGAAAGGGATAGAAATAGAAAAGAATAGAAGGAAAGAATAATAACATCAGAATCTCACAGCGGAATGGATCAAAATATAATACATCACATAACTATTACATAGTTATACATACATCACAGTTACACAATATCATACAACAGAACTGTCATATACAAATTTTCCAACACATACATCCAAAATATAGGATACACTAACTACACAGCGGAACTACATAGATAGATACATACATCTGGTCTTCATCTCCAAAGCTCCTCCAGAAACTCAACACTCCAAATACCTATCACTTGGCTACTCATAAAAATTTGAGTACCTAAGAGTTTATGAAAAACGAAATATAAACTCCAGGTCAGACATGGACCTAGTGTGAGTAAATGGGTTAAAGTTGTTTAACTTTGAAAATCAATTGGTAATAAAGGTATCACATAAGACTCCCCACACATAAACATGGGTAAGTTTTACCCCACGCTAACCAAAACATTTTATAGGAAATCCAGTGATATTATTATAGTGTCTAAGGTTTTCAAGTAAATGGAAAATAGCTGAAATTGTTACATGATTAAATTCCAGCTACTAGCCACAAAAGTGGGTAATACAAATCTAAACCGTAGGGTCGCATAGGGAAAATGGGTTTCCATCAATGGCAGGGCTGCTGGGGTATCGCCCGTCACAGTATGGGGCCTAGATCACCGTACTGAGGATCACTCCGGACCCCCTAAAACACAAGGTCGGAACCATTCCTTACTGAACAGTCCCGAACAAGATAACCCCGCAATTGTGGCCAACAACTGCCCACACAGTGTAAATAATGGGACATCTAGACAAGGGTATACCTCGTCCTGCTTGGGCAAGACCCACCTAACGTTGCTGCATCTCCCCGGTTTTAGCCATTCCCGTAGATGAGGCTTGAGGATGCGATTACTTTAGAGAACATATCTCTTAGAATGCTCATCGCCCGCCCGACGATGTGCTGAAAGCATTCAATCCATACAAGTTCGTTCCGGGTTCGAATGAAACCGAAGGCATTATATCGTTACATTCATTTTGGAATCACCGTCAGAGTTAACGATGATAACCCTTGCATTCTGAAACACCACCTCGATCTCCCCTTGATATGTCATGACCTATCGTTTAATTTGGATCGATGTGGTTTTCGGAATATCAAATTGATACCCGATCCCGGTCTCATCGAAATCCAAACGCCATTTTAAGGGCCAAGTTGTTTAAATAGTTTAAACAATTTAAATTCAACACTTTAAATTCACATAACAGTCATCATAGATAGATCATACATAGTCATCACAGATATATCCAGAATATATCACAGAATATCACAAATAGATATCAGAGTAAATCAAACAAGAATCATCAATTCATATCAATATAGTTATATTTACTTAACTTAATTTATCATTTTATCCAGCTTGATTAATCGCTAATTAATCAATTTATTAAATTTATTAATTACTTCTTAATTACTCACTTAATTAATTAATTCTTAATTATTGATTTATATCCTTAATTATTAAATAAATAAAATTTAACTATATATTTATTTATTATTAATTACCAATTAATTAATCATTTAATCCTTAATCAATTTATTAAGTTAACTGCTATTTATTTATTGAATAACTTTAAGTAATTAATTAAAATTCTTAAGTTTAAATTGATTAAGCACGAGATTATAATTATCAATTTCTAATTACAAATTTATTTAACCTTAAGTTATTTATTTAATTACAAGTATAAATTAATTATATTCTTTATTAACTTTCCATATAAATTAATTATTAATCTAATCTCTCTTAATGATTTTAAGTCATATCTTAGCTTTAAATTTTTCAACGTGATTTACTTAACTAATACTAAACCTTTATTTAACAAAATAACTTTAAGGTTATTAGGCTGATTTATATAGAAAAATAAAACGAGGTAGACACTTGGTTTACCCGAGTGAAACCCGTGTCTCACTTCTGTTTCCCCTACGTTCCATTCTTCTCACCTACCTCCTTCTTCTCTACAACCATCCTTCCTTCGTTTTCTTTTTATTTATTAACTTAAGTTAACAACTGAAGTATCTTAAACATACTCACGCACCAGGTCGAAGACGAAGCACTTCCAAAAATTCTCGTGCAATGCTCCCGTCAATCACAGCACCAAACCAGACACCCAAACGCCACCGTGCACGTGCACGGTGGTTCGCCGCCCCTCCGGCGACCCTCGTCGTCTCCAACAAACCCCAAATCGACCTCACATTCAACATCGAAACCAAATTCAACATGAAATGTTGGAAATCAAAATAATTCCAGTACCTCGAACCAGTAACTCGCATACCCAACAACAAATCTCCACTTCCTATCAACCCTGACCATTGGAGACGACGCCGCTTCATCCACGCCACACCCAAACTCTCCTTAACCATCTCCTAGGATCGCGAACAACCCGATCAAGCGACGGCGACGAAAACAAAAATTTACATAACACGGTAAATTTTGAACCCAAAACCCTATATTTGCTTCATCCCAAAAATCCTTGCACTAGAAAAAATCTTTAGCATTTTTCCCGTGTTAGTAAGTCACCAAGCTTGCTTCACAATAAATTTCAACAATAAAAATTTGTTGAATCAACAGATATTGATAAAAATGCATCTTTTATTCATTTTCGAACCGCACCTTAAATATTGATCTAAAAGTCATCGTTTTTATTTTAAAAATCCTAACTTTGTATGTTTATTTAAGATATGAATTCGAATTAATAAAATAAAATATTTGAGTTTTACGCATATTGATTTCTTCGCTGTAAACTTGAATATACAGTGTTTAAGTTACACTGTCTCCTTCAAACATACTTCCAAGCCATGCTTCCAGTTTTAAACAAGTTTATTTAACTTAAGTTCATAAGTTTAAAGTGTTTGCAAAAAGAAACATTAAAATTTCCTACTGTTATTGCTCTGTAACCCACAAATATAGGAAAACAGATCATAAATATTTACAGTGCACTGAAAACATACAGATTCTTCTTTAACTATACAACAAGCTCAGAATTTCATGAATCAATTACCCAGTTTTAAAATTTAAAAAAGTAGTATGTTTACTCACCTTAAAGATGGTTGGAACAGAAAGCAAGTGTTTTTAGAAAAGCTACAGTTTGAATCCCTGTAAAACTTTTCCGCCTTGATGATGAATGAAGCTAAGTTTGTAAATACAGATGTTTAGTTTTTTTTCTTTCAGGTTTGCTTCTAAGTTTACAAAATTATGTGAACGAACTAAAATAGTATGTTGTATAAATAGAAATGGCTTGGACAGTAGGTTATAACTGGTACAAGTCTCAACTTGTATTGACCAGATTTTTGTGTTTGATATGCTATAAATTGAAAAGATCTTGCAAAATTTCGGCTGAAAGATTTTCTTGACAAATTGTAATGCTAATTAAATGCATGTCTTCAAATTTGTTTACATATAATTATGGTTGCAGATTCATTTATTATATTTTTGTTTTTCACTGTGCAAAGATATTTTGTATTTATACGTTGTGAATAACTTTTCTCCTTTGCGTTTGAGAACAAAGATAATTTGAATATGTAAATAGATTTGTCTTTTTCTTGCATACATGAGTACACAACAAACTTGTTATAGTTTTTGTTAAAAAAATTATATTGTACAAATGTATATACAGATTATGAAAATAATTGATCTTCTTTTGCAAACTTATCTTATATGTTCATGTATAATTATTTTAGTTATTGTTAGCATACTAGTTTTATTCTATTTGTAATTTAATTTTCAAAATTTTGATTTATAACATTGTATTTGTATTTATATATTTTATATTTCTATATATATCTTATATTTACATTATAGTTTTCTTACGTTTATGTTGATAGGATTATTTATTTTAAAAATTATTATTAAGGACTACATTTATAAATTCATATGTATATTATCAAATGTCAAAATATTGAAACTTTTAATATCAATTAAATAGGATAGATTTTGTTTTAAATAGTTTTGAAACATTCTATTTTAAATTTTTAAGCCGCAATTTCATCACAAAACATATATAACTAATAAATGACCAAGATCTTATCATTTTATAATTTGAAAAGCTCGTACTTCATTTGAATTAGATTAAATATTTATTAAAATATATTGCATAAATTCCGGGTCCTTACATCTTTTATATGAGAATTTACTTCGCATTCTCAATGCATGTTGTAGCAACACTTTTTCTTGATTGAGACCCAAATTCTTAAACTAACTATCCATTCAAAAATCTTAACTAAACTATCATTTAGTATATCCACTTTGCATTTTGAATTTTCAAAAATTTTCATTTTTTCCCTTGGTGTTATCCATAAATGGAACTCTTTATCAAACATTGCCTCTTATCACTTTATTCCATCCGTTTCATTTATTTTATGGTTGGTACAACCTAATATGGAATAATGCTTTACCATCTTAATCCAATAAATATGTTGACCATTAATTTTATTTATACATCAGGATTTCTATACTTTAATGCATTGGAACTACATATTTCCCCAAAAGGAAATTTGAACTCTATAACTTTCCACAAATTTTCTAAAAAAAAGAATTTGTGTCATGTTTGGAATTAAAGGAAACATCCTTTCGGCTAATATTGAAATAGATGGTACAAAATATGGTGATTATCCATATTTTGTGCAACTCTTACTGTTTAGCTATATTACTTTTTATTTCCAATGATACACTTTCATACCAAAACAAGATAATTTGCAAAAATTTACATTGCTACATACTTCATTCCAGTGAATTAAAATTCTACTTATATCCTACTCTATTTTATAACAAATTCTAATTTAGTGTTTGCTACACCGTATAAATCATTCAAAAATTTGTTGTGTGTAGGTCTACAAATCTGGACCTTATCATATCATCTCCTTTCTGAAGGTTCTTATTAGTTTAAGGACTACTTATCTCCTTATTTTACATATTCCAATACATGATATACTTAAATCTACAGTTACAAGATCTACATTAGGCATACGTAGAACACATCTACACTAATATAAACCAATAACGTAAAACAAAAGTTATACTTTTCCATTCATGTCCACCTGGTCCGCCCATAGCTTTCATGGGAGCAACATAATACTTGGACCGCTCATAGCCTACAGGTATTCTATCTTTCCTATATGGTATCAACCTCGTTGCTATAGTGTCGAGCCTACACTTACTGTTCTAGTTAGATTACCTAATGTAATCAAATAATATCCATTTGTTACTTAACATTTTCAATAGGGATCAAACTAGACCCTACTTTGCCCTTTTACACTTTACACTGAAATATTTTCGCATCTACAGCATCCTTGATGCAATAAAGCATCTTAGCCTACTATTTCCTTACATGGTAATATGTTCACCAGAATCAATCTTTTCAATTTTCATTATATAAGGATCCTACAATTCCAACCATACTTGAGTGGAAAGATACATGGTTGCTTTTACCCTTCACACTTTTTGATGTTTAACTTACAGCTTCTAACCGTCGACCAGAAATGTCACTAAATTCTCATTCTACCTTTTTGTGCTTGTCACAATCATTCCAATTCTTTCAAATCTCTTTGGTAATCTCATCCTATTTGGTTGTTTTATCATATTTATCTAACTTCAAATCTATTTCTTTTCATTTAAAGTTTAAGTGATAGTTAAAATAATTTCACCTTACTTTTTTAAATCAAAACCTTTGATTTTTGATTTTTTTAATCAAATCATCAAAAATGATTAACATAACTTAGTAAAAACATAAGCAAACACGTCATCCTGAAATTTCCTTTGATGAATAAGAAATTTTCATGAAACTTATTTTTAACTTATTATTATAACTTTTCTATTTTCATTATCATCCTTAAACTATGTCACCTACATTTTTGAGTTATTTTCAATAAATACTCATTACTCAAACAACAATGAAGTTTATAAATAGTGCCTTATAGACTTTCAAAAATTTTCAATAGTTCTTAGTATTAAAAGAAGAATACCATTAGGGTTAGATGCAATAATGTGCATAAAAGACAAAATAAAAGCACTAACACAACTATTGGAAAAATAATTTTTCAAACAAATTTTAAATAGTTTTTCTGATTATTTTATAGATGACCACAAACTAACTTCGTTCTTTGTTTTTCTAAATATCAAACATCTACTGCGTTCATTTCAAATGCTCTCTTTACTAAAAGTAAAATGCACATTGCAGATAAATACAACAATGTGCCTAATACAAATAAAACCTTTACAGCGGTTATAGAAAAAATAACTTTTTGCCACATTCATAACTTTAGCTTTTTAAACTAATCCTGTAAAATTTATCTGACTACTTTATCTAAGATCGTAAATTGACTTCTTTTCTATTAAAAATATAAAATATCTACTTTTAGAAAACATTTCCATTAGTTTATCACCTAGATTGGAGTAGATAATAAGAACCTAATTACATAAACCCGCTTTTACTAACTATATATAAAATTTTCCGTTCTTCTTTCGAGAGGTGGTTAAATCAAGTTTTAAATTTTCAAATACAATGCTTAACTTAAATATGAAATACTTCAGTTATCCTTTAAGTGAATGTGAGTTCTTACAACTACTACCAATAGGGTTTCTATTTTGACCAGGGAGATTTCCTTAATGTCATAAAGTCCTCTTTCATATTCTTATGCTTTATCTTCATCTTATTCTCACAATATGGGTTTATTGTTGCTACTCTTCTTCATTTGCCCTAAAATCCATAGTTTATATGTCAATTCTAGTTGGTATAAGAAACCTCTACAATCATGTCTTACCAAAATTAATATGATAGGCACATCCTATACTCAAAACTTGTTCCCACTCTCACTATCTGTGTCTGGGATTATTTTTTTCAACGTGCAGGCACACATAGTAGGAATTTCAACATAAATCTTTATATATATATATATATATATATATATATATATATATATATATATAAAGCCCCTTTTTAAAAAAAATTAAGAAAACATTTTGAGAAACTTCTAGAAAAACACCTTTTTTTCAAAATATTTTCAAGTACATTCTTTCAATAAATGCCTAAATCATAAGGAATCCTAGACCTAAGCTCCAATAGAAGATGTAAGAAATCACACTTTTCGACATGAATCATGCCCAAAAATACGAGCTATTGGGTTTTTCAAAACATTGTAGAGAAAAATTATAATACTGAAGTTCTATGACATTCTGTACTTCCAGGTCTTATAGCGAAAAGAACTAAAATATTAATATAGAAAGATAGACATTTCATAAAACAAAACATTATCTAAAATAATTACTTTACAACGTACATTATTTCCGAATTACAATATAAGTTATAGTCTAATACAATAGAACAACAGAAAATACTAGAACTCCATCATTGTAATGATCGACCCTTTTTGGACGATTCAAATCGACAATAAACCACAAAAGTCAGACTCAAACCATTAAAAAGGGAGGATTGTTAATGGGGTAAATAAAAAAGAAAAGAAAGAAAGAAAAAACACAAAATCTTGCAGCGGAACGACAAAATATAATAATTAAATAAAAAGTTCATGAACCTGTTTTATAAATATCATTTGATTACGCTTTCACAATTCAAATCAGAGTTATTCATATATCAGAAATATACAAATAATGTAGTAGAACACATGATGCAGTGGAACAATTATATCAATAGAGATTCATCTTCGTCTTCATCCTCCAAAATAAGATTTTCTTTAATACACTGAAAATACTTAGGCTGACCCGAGAGTAAAGGAAAATAATACACTCGAGTCAGAACTAAAAATTTTATGCAAATTAAATCAAAATTAGATGTAATAAGCAATGCAAATATCTATATTTTTGAATGTTCAAATTTTCGGAAATTATCATTTCCATATTCAAAATACAATAGATTTCACAGTAGATCCATTCTAGTAACTTACAAATTCATAGAACAATTCCCAATTGAATTTGATAGTTCAAGAGATTTGATTTGTAAAATGTTCCAAAGTTTCAACATTGAATTTTACAAAACTTCCCAATGTTTCAAAATTTAATTTTGAAAACTTTCAATTAAGGTAACGACGATTTATTTCTCAAAATCATTTTTATGGTGCAAATAGTAAATCTAAACATACTAGTTTTTTTTCCTCTCATGTAAATACATGAAATTCATGATTTTTATATCTTTATTCAATGTAAACAATAATCAATATGAAAATTTGTATGATTACAATAAACTATAGGGTGATAACAAGGATAAATCAAAAAAATGAACAAATACACATTCAATCACAATAGCATCCATCACAACATACAATCAACATTCAAATCAATCAATTCAACAAATCAACCAATTCAATAACATGTCACAGTAATTATTAGTCATAACATATTGGAATTTAGCTTTTCAAATTAAATATAAATTAAAATTCCAAACCAACGATAATTTTTTTATCACTATATGACCTAGTTTGACTTGCAATAAAATTTTACTAATTCATGAGTGAGTTTAAACACTCACCTTCTGGATTTCCCTTTTCTAGTCGGATTTGGATCCGCTACTACTTCCTCCTTTTGATTTGTTTCCTTGCTATCTTAATCTTTTTTATAATGTTTTTGTGACAACCCAAAATCTTTAGATAATTGAAATTGGAATATTTAATTGTCATTAAATATTTGAAAGTTGGTTTGACTTGAATTTCAAATATCATTATTATTTGGCAATTAAATTTATTGAATTTAATAATTAGAGATTGGGTAAAATATTAAATCTTGAGTTTTAAGCTGGTGAGAAATATATTTCAATGGCTTATAAAATTTATATTGATAATACTGGAGATAATAGAAGTTTTAAATTTGAATTCAGGAATGTTTTGTTCAGTTTTAAAAATATATAGTTTAAATTGAATTTAAAAATAGCATTCTGAGGAACAGTCTCGGAATTCGACGAAACTAGTTCCATTGGATCCGTAATATTGTATTATTATCGGATTTCAATTTTCGTAGCATTCGGAGTTGTTGTGTGAGCATACGATAGATAAACACGTTCAAATCTATATCGAAATTTAACATAATAACTGTGTCCAAAAACTATCTTCTCCATACGATCGAATTAGGACTCGAAATATTTTCCATTGCGTTCGAAAGAGGGGTTTAAGATTACAAACGCCTAGCGGCGTGCCTCGATAAGAGATCGAGATTTTGACTCGATTTCGAGACGTTTAAATTGAAATTTGAATTAAATTTTTATTTTAAATCCTGTCAAAAGTAAATTACTGTAATTCACCATGTAACCTGTTTTTCTAACACTTGTCCCTCCTTAACACATGTGTCTCCTTCCTACTTTTAACATACTTGTTTTTTTTGAAATAAAAAAAGAATGAAGCTATTTTTTGCATTGAAAATTGAATCCTCTTCATATAAAAGTTGACATGGCCGAATATGAACCCGAGTCCTCGTTCATATCAATTCGAGATTCAAAAAAGATAATAGATCTTGTCCATTCTTTCGCTTCAAATTCGATTGCAAGCTTTGTTTTTCCTGCCTCATTTCAAACTCATTCATTTCACTCGTCCCTCTTTCCATATCGAAGTCAACTAAGACAATCGAACGAAGCCTAATCGCGAGCGCTAAGGGGTTTGATGCCTTCGACTTCGACTATAGACGTTGCAGCAAAGTTTGGGAAGGAGGAGCGGGTGACATTCATTTTGGTGGATCGTGATTCGATGTCGAAGGGGAGTTCAAGTGCGAGCGGCAATGCTCAGTTTGATTTGTGGTGAGACGTGGGTGGGATAGTCATGGCGGCCGTATTCGTATTTGGTTGGCTAGGGCTTCGATTTGAGAACGAGGTTGGGCTTGCGAAAGGGGGATTTGCATCATGGGGTCGGCTACGATGATTGGTTGAAGTGGCATCTCAATGGTGAAGCAGAGCAAGGAGGTGCCTATGCAAGGGTAGGGAGAGCGAATGCAAGCAAGGTGATCGGGAGGAGTGGTTTTGCATGAGCTTACGGTTAGAGTCGGGAGTTGCGTTACGAGAAGGTAGTGCTCCTATAACGACCCAGAATTTCTGTCATTTAAAATTCGTATATTTAATTGATCTTAAATATTAATAAGAGAAATTTATGAGTCGAATAAATTTTACTTCGAATATCTGGATTTAATTGGATAATTAAATCGATTATTTAATATTGAAAATATAGAAATAATTGGAAAATTGGGTTTAATATGATTGAAAATGATTTGTAAAATTTTATTTAATCATATTGGAGTTAGAATAATGTCATAGAACTTTTAAAATTGAATTTAAAGTTAATTTGTGAAAATTGAATATTTTAATATTTAATTGACGAGTTAAAATAGCCATTTTTCAAACAGACTCGGATTTCGATGAAACCAGTTTCATCAAATCCGTAATGTTATATTATTGTATGGTTTCAAATTTTGTGTCAATCGGATTTACGGTTTTTCCGGGGCAAGCCAAAACGCATAGAAATTGGTTTAAATCGATTTAATTTAAATTTGATTGTTTATTGCCGTAACTCGCACAGATGATCGAATTAATCTTTGAAACATATTCCATTGTGTTCGGAACATGGGGTAAACCTTAGAAACGCCAACCGGCACGCTTTGTTTGGAGTTCGGAAAATTTTGGGGTGAATAGTGTCTGCAAATTTTCTATAAAAGGCCCTCCATTTTCACAAATTGCAACACAACTCAGAAAAACCCTAGCCGCCGTTTCATATAGTTTTAATGGCCAAAATTGTGCCTTCTTCTTCACTCGATCTCTTCCAATTCATGCGATATTTCAATAAACTCTCAACTAGAAACTGTAGAGCATCGTGAGATCTTCACATCCATCGGTGGGTTTTCGTTCCAAAGCTTTGGATCGTCGGCAAAGTGGTGATGAAGGCCGCACGCTCGGCACGATTTTCGAGGGCAAATACATGACCGAGCCTAGCTGCATTCATGCTGAAGGTCGTGCTCGCGAAGGTCTACAAGTTGGTGGTGCCTGATCGTGGTAGGAGCTCGTCGTGGAGGTGCGAAAATCAAGCTAAGTATGGCGGTCGTGGGTTTCGGTTATGCAGGGTCTTCACGCGTTTTGGGAAGAAGGATGGGGGGACGGCCCTGATTTGCAGAGGCAAGATCCAACGGCTCATAAATAATTAGGTTTAAAATTTAAATAAAAATAATAAATTTGTTTATATTATATCGTGCAAACTTTAAAAATTCATAACTTCATCATACGAGGTCGGATTTTTACGAAACGGATTGCGACGGGTTCGTTTTGTCGAGCACTACGCAATGGACCTGGTTTGGAGTCGATTGGAATCAGTCAAAAATTTAGGTAAAATTAAACGCACTTTTAATTTTATTCGAAATAAAACGCGAAAACTGAATTGAAAGAAAGGTGAGAACTTCTCACTCAATCGAATTGTTTCGATTTAAATTTTAAATAGTTAGATTAAAAATTGATGATTTTATGCCTGGATGATAAATTATTATCTGTTATTGATTGAAATAGACATGATACACCGTTATTAAGCGGAGGTTATTTATTAAAAACATATACCGCGAATATTTCACTACAAAGTGAAATTGGTATTATTTATGTACTTGGAGTTGATTTCCCGCATTATATAGCGGATGAGACCCTATTGCGCCGCATAATAGCGGATAATATTTTATAAATCCCATATACCGCGATATTCTGTTTTTAAACAGAATTGGTATTGTGCTAACATCTGTGGATGCAGGGAAACAAGTGGGAGGGATCCAACTGGATTCCACACCGGTATTTATTTGATTACAGATATTGTGATATTTGTTGATTATCATATCGGTATATGATGCTTGGAAGTCGTGATTGACTATTTGGTGTGTTGCATCATTGGCCCAATTTGGAATTTTTAATAGCCTTTTAAAGTGATGATTTTCAAATTGAAAAAGTGATTTTTTTTAAAGTATATGTTTTATTAAAATTTTGAATTGGTTCATTTTAAATAAATAAATGCTAAAACTTTAAAGTTATAAAAGTTATGATTTTTGAGAAATATAACCGAAATGTGATTTTTGAAATAAATAGTTGATTAATTTATAAAATGGTTTAAATTGAGATTTTTGAATTATTATAAATGGTTTATATAAAAGGATTTATAAAATTGATATTATAAATTAAAAATACTGGAATTATAGAACGAGTTTTATTAAGTGTTAAAATGAAGTATAAATGGATTTCATAAGTGAATGAAATTATAGATTTATAAATTGTGAAGTTATAAATTGAATAGATTTTGTAAAATTGAAAATTATAAATAATTAACTTGAAAATTTGATTTTTCACATCTAAATGAGATTTAAATAGAATTGGTTTGATAAAGAGATTTTTTATAACTTGAAGTTTTTATAATATATAAATGTGAATTTATAAACATTGATTTATAAATTCAAGATTTGTTGAATTTGATAAGTAAATTTTTATAGCTTATTATAGGAGTATATTCATGATTTTGGGACAGTGGATAATTTTTGAATTGAATATGCAAAACTGTTGAATTTGGTTAATGATTTATATTCGCGATTTTGAACAGTGAATAATATATTAAAGAAATGTTTAGGGAGTGATCTTTTAAATGGAATTAAAATGATTTGAAGTTGTTTTAAAATGTATTAAGTGTCGAAACCATAGATTTCAACATTCATTGTTGAAATAGACGTTTTCGAGAAACAAGGAAAAGATGGACTATAACCCTGTTGTTATAGTAAATGATTTCCGAAAGGAAAGCTTTTTGTATAGTATTGGGATTTATATATCTATCTTAATTTCGAATCCCTATACTAGTGATTTTGAGTCGTCGTAACGATGTTTTGCGCAACATTCGTTTTGACCCAAATAAATGTGTTTGAAAGAACGTTTTCTTTAAAGAATGAAATATATACTTAAATTCAATTTAAGTATACTGAATATTTTCCAAGTGTTGAAAATAAATGGATTTGTGAATCACTTATTATTAAATAAGTATGGAAATGTTTTCCAATATGAAGTGAAATATTTTGAGATTTTACCTTTTAAAGATAAATTGAAAATAAATATTAGAAATTGATTTGAAATCGTATATTCATAGATAATTTCGAATTGTAAATTCGCTATGGAATTTATAAAAGAATGGGAAATTTGTTTAAAAATAAACTTTGATTTATTTTTGAAGTGTGGGAATAAATTTACGGATTTGGAACGTAAATATAAAGTAAATCGGTAAGGATTTATTTGATTGATTTAAATGAACCATTTTAAATTTAAAATGGATAAATATTTGGAAGTGTTTCCGCTTAAGGAAATTGATTTGAAATTTATTTTCAAAGATTGAAGGGTGAAAAATGATTTGAAATTTGTTTTCAAATGGTTGAAATGTGGAAATTATATATCTAGTAAAGATATTTTTTGAAAATAAATAATTTGGGAAATTATTTGGAATCTGGTGATGTTGTGCATACCTATTGATAGTTAAATAACCGACTATCAATGTTTACCTTTAAATGGGTATTTGTTGTGATTTGCTTGAATTTGAACGCCACAATTATTTTCAAAATAAGCGCTCACTATTCGGGTTAGCCGGGAAAGGACCTTTGGGTCGTGATTAGTGAATATCCGGATTGCAAGGGATTTCTTTGGAAGTGCCTTCGGTTCCGTTCGATCCCGGAACGGACTTGTATGGATGTGTGTCTGACGTTACAATTTGAGATGTAAAGCTGGTTTCTATCAAATATATTTCCGTTGGTGGCGGAGAATTTATTCTCTTAGCTTAACACCCTTAGAGGTTATGTAGTTGATGGTTACTAGTGATACATTCCCAAATTGGTAATGTGGCATACGAAGTGCTGTTGAGCATTTGATGATCAAAGCACAGCTTTTGTATGAAGCGTGGCTTTGTGGACGAGACTTCGTCGGACCTCACACCCTGGGAATGGTCAAAACAGTAAGGATGCATCAAGGTTATTAGGGGGTAGCGCCCCTTTAGTGTATGTCATTCCTTCTGGATAGAGGTGGTATCATGGTTATCCCAGATACTTAACCTATGTTGTTGCTGCAAATTTATTACTTTGTGGTTGTTGGAATCAAGGATCCTCGGATATAGATCGGTTACGATCGAGGGATGGCATATTCGTGTCAGTAGTTACCCAGTTAGGGGTAACCCGACCTTGTGTTGGCAGAGATCCGGTTTGGTTCTTGGGACGTCATTCCAGAGGCGTTTCCATGTGGCAATGGGAAGTTCATTGGCCTGACCATTTGTTGGAAATCCAAAGAAACAATACGAACCTTGTACGGTTTTAGTTGTAGAACCTGCCATTTAATATGGTAGCTATAATAGGCATACTATAATGGTACCTATGCTGGCTAAGATTTATACTCTACTTTCGAAATGTTTTCTATACTATGCACAAATAATAATATCAAAAATGATTTGATTTTACGTAGTAAGCATCTTTGACTATCATAAGGAGAAATCTTCCCCAAGTCTGCGTTTGCATTGTGTGTGTGTCGGGAGGCCTTATGGTAGTTTCATTTCTAAAAGCATTTTGAATTGACTTTAAAAATATTCCTCTGTTTTGTTTTTAAAAGATAAACTGTTTAATTTCTCACACCAGTCCCATGACTGACCTGGAGTTTATTGTTTTCCTTCCTAAACTCTGGATGCCCACCAATTTCTACACGGGCCGTCTAGAGTCAGGTTATCAGGTCATTCTGGAATTCGGGAGTTGCTGTAGAGAATTGGAGGCAAGCTGGAGGGCATGGCGTATCATTTAGTATATAATATTTCTTTTCCGCTATTTGTTGTTGTAAACTCTGATAATGTAATGTGATGAAATGTAATAACTGATATAAATCTTTGTTTTAAACATTATTCATTTATTTATTATATGTTGTTCCGCTGCGATTGTGAGATTCTGATATTTTTTTGATTCTGTTGTTGTTTTTGTTTTTTTCTTCTATCTTCTATTTCTTCTTCTATCTTTTTCTTCTTCTTAAATCCTAACGGTACAGTTTTCCGGCATTCAATTGCTCGACAGTTGATACAGTGTACGTATTGATGTCGACCTTCGAGGACGAAAAATGCATTCGTTACAGCTCCCTTTGCTGATTATATTTGTAAGTCAATCATATTATAAATTGTTCGCTTATCGTTCAGAACTAAACCATTTATCTCAGTAATGATAATTCGCTAATCCATGTTAAATTTATTTTAAGATAATGAATTATGGAGACATGCATGGTTAATTTACCAATTTAATTAGGTTACAAAGAAATTTTTTTAGCAATGAGATACTAGGTTGAATTAAATTATTTGTTGAAAATCGAATCATTCGTTAATTAAATAGGAAATTAGTCATTTGATTAGTTTAGATATTAATAAATCATGTAATGATTTATAAGGTGTCAAAGCATGAAGAGCACAAGTCGAGATGGAAATGGGTTGCATGCAAAAATTAAAGGTGAGTTAATGTCACTCATCCGGGTAATATTTAAATTTAAATAGTTAAATTTTTAAATTTTGATTAAATGATTGAATTGATTAGATGTGGTATATTATATATAGTAGAGTGTGTGTGTGTGTGTATATATTGGATTGATTGATTTGCCGCATTATATAGCGGATGAGACCATATGAGCCGCATAATAGCAGAGGAGATAATATGATCCCATATGCCGCGATATTCCACCTCGAAGTGGAATTGGTATTTTTATATTGTGCTAACATCTATGGATGTAGGGAAAACGGGTTGGAGGGATCCAACTGGATTCCTCAAAACCTTTGAATTTATTTTATATATTCGGCGATATGATTATGTGATGATCTGTGATGAATTATATTGATCATATTGGGAATTGGAATTTATTGAACACCCTGGCTTGGTTAAATATATATATTGGAATTTTGAGAATTGAAAAAAAAATATGAAGTTTGGATTTTTAAAGTAAATAAAAAGTTAATTTTAAATAAAATAATTGTAAGGAATTTGGACAATTTAAAATTATTTGGTAGAATAAAAGTTGATTTTTAAATTTAACAAAATAAGTCCAAAATATGGAAAAGAGATATTTTGAATAAATGAATTCAAGTGATAATATTTAAAAGGATTAAAGAATTTATTTTAAAAATTCAAGGTTTAAATTTGTTTGGAAAATATAAAGAAGAAATTTGAAAAGTATGAAATTTGTATTTTTAGCTTAAATAAGATTTAAATCATGATAAGAAGTTAAATCTGAAATTAATGAGTTTTGAAATAAATTTGGATAAGAAAAGAAATTTATTTTTAAAAAGGAGTTAATTTTGAAAATCAATTTGAAATTGATTAAGTGTTTCAAATTGTGTTTTTAAAAGGAAGATGAGACTATGGAATTTATAAACTGGGTTTATAAGGTGAAATAAGATATCAGTGGATATTTGAAAATATAAAGTCACAGTGGTAATTTATAGAGGAATGGGTAATTTGTTTTTAAAAATAAATAGTGGCTTATTATTAGAAAGGTGTGGAAGAGAAGTGTATTTCCCAAAAAAGCCAGGTACGTTTTTCAAAGCAGATTTTTAGTAGAAGTTAAAAGTTTTAAAATTGTTTAAAGGAATGTTTTAAGAAATTATTATTTAAGTGTTTTAAATTTTAAAGGTAAACGTTTATTTAAATTAACTATAGTAGTAATTAATTGAAAGGTTTTACTAATATTATGATTTTAAAGATAATTAGTAATATTTATATTCTATAAATAATTTTATTTAAAGATAGTTTGGTTAAAGTTTTATTTGAAACTTGTATAGAATTTCATAACTCTTATTTAGAATTTAGTTTGGCTTAACTTTATGTTAAAAATTAGTTTTATATTTTTTTAAAAGTAGTTTTACTTTAAATATTTTTAAAGTATATATTTTTGAATAAAGTGTTTAAGTAATTTTAATTTGAATGTTTTAAGGTATGTTTAGAATAA
Organism: Allium cepa; assembly: GCA_030765085.1. Lineage (NCBI taxonomy): Eukaryota > Viridiplantae > Streptophyta > Magnoliopsida > Asparagales > Amaryllidaceae > Allium > Allium cepa. The sequence goes on from CM060942.1 coordinate 291,402,628, forward strand.
AAGGATATGAATTATTTTTAAAATATTAATTGTTTAGGACTTGACGGTTTTTAGTAGAAATAAAACAATTGGGTGGAAATTTATTTCCACGAGAGAGAGAAAAGTGATTTGATGTAACAGCCCGTAAATCCTTACCCCTTGAGTCTATTCTACCTAAATCAACTCAAATCGTACAGAAATATGAACCATTTAGGTTAAAGAAGAAGAGGTACAAGAAGAAAACAGAAAAAAACAATAGAATCTAACCATCGTAGCGGAATAAAATATAATAGATAATAAATACTCTTTACTCAAACCTCAAATATCTTTGTTTATATATATTAAATCATCAAAGTACATCAATCACAGCTCAACATCAATATCATACAAATGGATACACAACAACTCAACACAGCGGAATATACGTATATAAACAAGTACGGGAGTACGTATCGTCATCTTGCTCGTCTCCTGAGCTCCACAGCATCGAAACCTGTATCCCCTAATACTTGGTCTGACCCAAGCATTATAGTTAAATAACACCCGAGTCAGTCTGGAATACCAGTGTGAGAAAATCACACCCAATTGATTATTAAAGTTTCAAAAATCCTTTGAAAACAAAAGCATCTCGTAAGACCACGCCACAAATAAACATGTCGGGTTTTTACCTTACGATAGCTAAAACAATTTTTATAGAAATCCTCTGATATTATAATAGGGTCTATATACAAATACTTATAAAATAGCCGAAATTGTTACATCTATTAAATTCCAGCTACTAGCCACAGAGTGGGTAATACAAAAAAAACTCGTACAAGGCTCGTAGGGAGAATGGATTTCCAACTAATGACTAGGCACTGGGGTACCACCTGTCACAGTACGGGGCCTAGATCACCGTACCGAGGAGTACGCCCGCTCCCCTGCAACACAAGGCCGGGACTCCCCCTTACTGGATAATCTCGAGTAAGATCACCCCGCGGTTAGGATCAGCAACCGCCGACTAAGCCGAAATAAAAAGGGACCTCTAGACTGGAATTACCTCACCCTGCTTGGGTGCTACACACCTAGCCTTGCTGCATAACCCTTGATTTTCTGTCATTCCCATTTGATGAGGCTTGAGGCTAAGCGCTACCTTTTTAGAATATATCCCTTAGAATGCCCATCGTCCACCTGACGATGTTTCGCAAGCATTCATCCATACAAGTCCGTCCCGGGTTCGGACGGAACCGAAGGCACTTTTCCTACTACATCCATTTTGGAAATATCCTCAGGATTAGTAGCGACTAGCCCTTGCACTTCACTGCTCCATCTTCGAATCCAAAATCGTTTTCACGAAACGAACAAACCGGATCGAAGTGGTTTTCGAGAAATAAATCTCGATCCCGGTCTCTTCGAAACGATCTGCGCATTTGTCCAATATTGATAGTCGGTTATTTAACTATCAATTAATATTCACAACATCCATCACACAATAAATAATTTCCCAAACTATTTATTAACTTCAAAAATATCTTCACAAGATATATTTTCACTTTTCAAACTCCTTGAAAACAGCTTTCAGAACTATCTGCCTTCTCAGAATAAATTTCAGGCATTTTTATTTCTTCTGGAATCACCAAGTACAAAGCTGGATTTTTAAAACAATTTAAAAACACTTTATTGCAAAATATATTTAACATTTAATTTAGAAAAATTACTTTAATACTTAATTTATAATAATACTTTAAAAATAACTAAAATAAGGTTTCCTTATAACTATACATTAGATTTCTTCTTTAATTAAAATATCAAATCATTCTTTAAATAATTATTACGGAAATAGATTAAACAAAATGCTTGTTTTGGAATTTATTTTGAAACATTTAAGTTAAAACCACTTCAATAATTGGTTAAAAATATGTACTATATAAACACATGAAATAAAGTTACATAATATAATATAAAACTAGATTTCTACTTTTAAAAAACAAAATACTAAGTTACTTCTTAATAATTACTGCTAAAATAGATTAAAAGAAAATACTTACTTTAGACTTTATATATTAGAAATAATAATTTTACAAATCTTGCTTTCTTTAAAAAGAAACAACTTTAAGACATTTACTTTATATTTAAAAATTTACTTTTAAAACATGTACCTGGCTATCCCGAGAAAATTCCAACTTCAATTACTTAGATCAACTTCCCAAATTGATTTCCAATTTATTTATTTGAAATAAATTCTTTTACTTATAAGTTCATTTCCAAATTCTGTAGTTATGGGCTTTATTATTATTATTATTATTTCCAATATCTTGTTTACTCTTTCAATAATTCAAATCTTAAATCATAAATAAATATTTGTTCTTTTTAATTAATAATACAACATTTTAAAATTCATTAACATTCTGTTTATTCAAATTTTCCTTTCCATATACAGAATTGATATTAATTAGCATTTAAAACTACTATTATCCTTATCCCGTTTATTCTTAATTTATTTAATTTTCTATAATTATTTCACTTACAAATTCTCTTCATTTTATTTCCAATTCTAATTCTATATGTCTTGATAACTTAGTGCGTCGGAAAATGTTCAGGTATACCATAACATCCAATATTCCAATTACCAACAATATTCGTCACAGAATATAAAATAATCACAACAGAAGCTATTAAATAATTTAAATAAATGTTGCCCTCCAACTTGTTTTTCCCTGCATCCACAGACTTTAGCACAATATGATATGCCAATTTCAAATTATACCATACCAACCACATCAATCAATCTCAACCATTCAAATAATTATTTAAATTTAAAATTAAATTTACCGAGTGAGATTAACTCACCTTTGACTTTCATTCGCAATCCACTTCAATATCGCCTTGGATTCTCCAGATGTTTGACCTTAAATAAATAATTTATGTGGTTCATTAATATTCGAATGGAAAGAGCAATTTATTACTATTCATTTATTTAATTTAACTAGTAATTTGGGATTAAACAAATTTTCCCTTTTTGATTTAATTAATTATCTGATTTAAAATTAAATCTCTTTTTAAAAAAATTAATTAATTAACCACTCCATTTTAACTAAATGATTATTTCCTTACCATATCATATTTTTCTCTGTTTTACCGTATACCCATATATATACATATTATTATTATTATTAACATTTAAAATACATAAACTGCATATCTATATACTTCTACAGCTTTCATCCTCTCTCTTTGTTTTTTTCTTCTTCTTAAAAACTCAAAATAGACATATATATATATATATATATAATTAAGACTAAAATCGGTTTTGCAGTATACTGGGAAAAATATTAATCTATATGTACATATATATTTATGTTTTCACTGTATATATTATATATATTTTTATTTTGTAAAAAAAAAAGATATGAATTTAAAATCGAAAAAGGATATACCTTGCCTCCTCAACAAGTCGCTTGATCCCTAGACATCGTCGCAGAATTGCCACCCACGCCTTGGCGAACTCCCATCACCTCGTCAGCTCGCATACGAACCTACCGCCAATTCCAGATCGAACAAAACCCTAGCCTGACTTCGAGTACGACATTCCTCCTCGCGAATCATCACTATTCCGCAGCATCCCTCGAACAGCCCATGACCAGGAACCCGACTACCCCACGTCGTTTCCCCCAAATCGTGAGTTTAACAATCGAGGCTCCACTGTTTTCCCCCTCGAATACACGAATCCATCACGCGAAACTCCTGGCGGGCTTCTCCCAATCGAACGACGTCGTTGTCGATTCCAGATCATCTCTCTCTCTCTCTCTCTTTTTCTTTTTTTTAATATCGAAAGAGTTCGATTTGGTGCGAGAGAGCAGGAGCCAGACTCGATTGAATTAGGAGGAGCTAAATGTGAAGGGATACGTGAATTAGATTTGGGTTATGATGAAGAAGCGGCCATTGATTTGTTTCTGAAATTCGTTCGTAATACTGAGGATAAGGGTGCGCGAATTCATTTAGAAAGGCTTGATTTTGGCTTCCAGGAGAAGGAAGGAGGGAACAAGAATAGATTTTGTCGTACTTAAAGCTGAGAAAGGGAGACAAGATTTGAAGGAAGGCAGCTGATAGGGATAGTACGTGAATATATAAATAAAATTTTAAATAGAATTTTCGATGTAAATTTACGACGCGTTTATATATCGTACGCTCGCACAACTGCTCCAATTACTACGAAGTTTGAAATCCGATAATAATACAATATTACGGATCTAATGGAACTGGTTTCGTCAAATTCCGAGACTGTGCCTCGGAAGGCTATTTAAAATTCAATTTAAATGACACAGATTTCAAAACTTAACAAACCATTTTTAAATTTGATTTCATCACTTCTATTCTCTTCAGTATTATCAATATAAATTTTACAAGCCTTCAAATTATTATTAACAGGCATAAAATTCTAGATTCAACAATTTACTCAACTTCTAATTATTAAATTTCTATTATTTAATTATCAAATAAATAGCGATATTTGTAATTCAAGTTAAAATCATTATATTGAATATTTAAAATCAATTAAATATTCCAATTTTAAATGTTCGAAAATTCCGGGTCGTCACATTCCTTCCCCCTTAAAAGAATTCCGTCCCCGAAATTACTAGTTAGGAAGAATGGTCCAATACCCGTTTTCTTTTTCCCCAAAACCAAACGGTTTTTAACAATTCAACATCTTATCAACTTTTTTTTTATAAAAGTCCCATTATTATTCTTATTAACTTTCCAAACTTTTCCAAAACCTTCTATAGTTTTCAAATAACTTACTTGTTTAGCTATTCAAATTATAATTCGAAACTAATTTTAATTTTTTTTGATTTATCAAAATTTTCTCAAAAATTTTCTAACTCTTTAAATTTCCGAAAAATTTGGCCAGCGTCTCCTTTGCGCGGCTAGCTCGGTACAACTACAAAATGGCTCTACGGCCTCCCAAATCCAAAGAAAACAAAAAGCCAAGTGGCTCAATCCAAAACCCAATCAAATTTCATATACAAACTTAAACACATACCTTTTTGTCGAGCATTTCAAATTTATCTTCTAAAATCAAAAACTAATTTTCCCTTTCCTTTAATAATAACTACATAACCTGCTTAGCACTAAATCCAATCACAACTTTCAAAAACATTTTATCGACTTTCTTACAAAATGCCAATATTTATTCATTTCAATACTATTTTAGATTATATTTATAGTATCAATTTCCAATTGAGTACGCACCATTCCCTACGCAAGTTTAGTATAAGCATTTTATGTGTTTCTTTATTTATTCTCACTTTACCATTCTAGTTTATATCTACTTCTATTCAAATTGATTTATCTCCATTCCATATGAATTCAATTTATTCTTCAACTCTGAATATTTTAAATTTTATTTTTCATTTATAGCTAATTCATGTCATTATTTAATTAGTTTCATTTACTAACTTATTTCAATTTTCCAGTTTAAACCATTTTGTCGTTAACAAAATTTCCCAAAAATTTTCAAAAATTTTCGAACTCCTAAAATTTCTGAAATTTTTTGGCAGAGTCCCCTTTGTACGGAGGAGCTTTTGCAATTTGACAAAAGAGATAAATATATATACATCGACCCACCCGGTCGGAAAAACCAAAAACAGTTCATATTTCCTATTTTTACTGCGTAGGCGTACCTTATTTAGCATTTTTAAGCAAGCGGCTTATTTATTTAGCAGTTAGAGTGTCCAAAATCCAGCCATACGGCTTCCAGGTACCTGTACTTACTCAATTTAAACATGTAAGTGCCATATAAATGAAGTTTAACAACATCTCACTTATTTGCAATAGTTAAAAACATGAATTCTGAAAGAAATTCACACCAAACATTTCTCCGTAAGCAACTTATACAATTTTTATACTAATTCCACATTTCCAATTAATGTACAACCCATTTTCATTCAATTTGAATGGTTTTCAATTGATTCGTATACAACTTCATCACGTTGAATGGTTTAAAACTCAATCGCTTATATTTAATTTACTTTTAAGAAAACTTAACTCATATTTATTTCAATTGCTCTCAAAATCAATTTATTTTACTTCTATCAATACATAGAATGTTTAAATTTTTTCCATTTACATCAATGACAATTTATTCTATGCAATTCGACGAGATTTATGTGAATAAATAAGTATTTATGTTTATAACCAATTTAAATTGATTTCAACTCAATTTATACTTAATTCTATTCCATTTTCAATTTATTCACAATCCATATATTCTCATTTTCATTGCATTTTAAATTTGAATCCATTTACTTGCATTTCATTCCTTATTTGTTTATTCCAAACTATTTTATTTAGCTCGAAAACAATCCAGGCTATGCCATTCAATAACCATTACTCAACTCATTTAAACCACACTTCATTTTGAGTTCGAATTTTATTCAATACCTACTTAAGTCAATAACTTAAGTTCATTTTCATTTCTTTTATAATGAGTTCTACTTTTATCTTTCATTTGATTCTTATTTATTTTATCCATTTGTTTATTCAATATAATTAGTTTTTCTACATTCACTTAAACCATTCTAGTAAACTTGAAACATTTTATTTTTTTCCTATTGTCTCAAGTTATTTCAATCCCTTAATAATTTAAATGGTCTACAATTATTTATTTAAGAATATCATTCCATTAATATCACTTATTACTCACCGAATTTTATTTCGATTAAAAATTTATTTTCTCTTGATTTAAAACCAATCACATGTTATTAAACTTTGTTTAAGTTGAATTCAATTCAACTCTCCTTCATTTATTTAGCTTAAGTCAATTTATTTGACTAGTTATTATAAATTTCAAATTTCCAAGTTCGATTCATTCTCAGTTCACTTAAATAAATTACAAGGTCATTTCAATTTATTTCTACGCATTTGGATTTTATTTGCAAACCATACCATTACTATTTTAATCCATTACCATTTTTGTTCGATACATTTCCATTATATCTAATTTGTTAACACTTCAAGTTAAATTATAATCTATAACTCAAGTTCTGGATCCACTATCCATTTTCAATTTACCACCCAATTCATTTACCACAATTCAGTTACATTTACTTTACCATCGATCCAGGTCCAATTTAATTTATAACTTGAGTTTTATTTTCAAACTTCATTACTAACTCACAATTCAGCTTTTACATAACTGCATTGATTCTTATTACATATTTTATTATCTAATTTATTATAAAATTAGTTCCCTCCTATTTATAGTTCAATACTTGATTTTTTTTATTCCAAACATCACTTCATTAATTCTCCTAAGTTCAATTTGTTTTATAATTCAAGTTTTGATCTTCATTTTATTTTTCAATTCATCAAACAATATTTATTTGGATTTTGTATTCCATTTTCAATTTTATCAGTCATAACTTATTATTTACACAATCTTATTCATTCTAGGCTTAAATATATTCACCTTTTATTTTTAACTCAAGCCTTATGCTTATTTATAACCCAAGCATATTTTATTCCATGTACTATAATTCTTATTTATTCATTTCAATTCCAATTTTTATTCAACTTATTTTCCCTTTGTTCAGGTAAGAATTTAATTCCATTCATTAATTCAATTGAGTTCTCATTCCAATTCAATTTTACTTTAACTCAGATTTATTTAACTCAATTCGATTTCAACTTAATTCGAATACAACTGGATATTATTTTCAGCTTATTCAATTAATTTTCAATCCAGTCAAATTTTATTCTCCAATCTAAGTTAACTTCATTTTCATTCTAAATATAAATTCCATTTTTCAAAGCTTATGTCTCTTTCATGATTTAAAAAATAATTTCGATTTATAAGCGTATAACTATCTAATCGGGGATTTTAAACACCTGGCTTTTGTTTCAAATCATTTTGAAATCTTCAACATCTCAAATCACATTTCTCAAATAATTAAACCAATCCTGGTTTTATTCCCAGCAAATTTCCTTAGAAATTTTCAAAAACAACTAGCTTTCTAAACAAATCAATTTGGCAGCAATCCGTCACTTAGAAATTCGAAAATGAATACTGATGATGCGGGCGTCATCATCAGAATTATTTTCCCATAATCTTAGTGATTTCAATGCTATATCACTTACAAAATGCCTTTAAAACAATCTTCCATTCGGAAATATCTCCAAAACAACATGCTATTATTTATCTCCAAAACACTTCGATAAACATTTCCAAATCTCCGGGATTTTAAATTTCCAAAGCCCGCTAAAATAAATTTTAACTATAATTCATATGCACAGCTTATGCTCATACAAATTCTCATTTGATTATACTTCAATTTATAATTTACATTTATAATTCATATTTATAATTTCATTTTATAATTATTTTATTTCATTAAATTTTAGTTATATTTCAATATCTAGTTAAATTTTCACTTAACAATGATAATACTTTAATATTATCATTTCTAACATCCAAGAAACCATATATTAGCTAAATAGTTTTCAAAAACTTTCTTTATATCAACATATATTTTTGGGTTAAATTATTTCATTTACCCCCATTTAAAACAATACCGTGTCGATTGCTCTATTCAGATGTTTAGAAACCCCTTCGATACAGTTGCGCAGACTGTGTCGACGAAGGTTCATATGCCACTCAATAAACCAATCAACACAGTATTAAAACAATTTATATTTACTAACAAATACGCGCTCATATCTATTAATACACTCAAGCTCATTCTAGAGTACTATAGACTCTATTTTATGAGTAATTCCCACCAGAGCCAAGGTTATCACCAACCTAAGCTCTGATACCAAGTGTAACGGCCCGCAAATCCGTACCCCTTGAGTCAACACTATTCTACCTAAATCAACTCAAGTGTACAGATTTACGAACCATTTGGGTTAAAGAAGAAGAGGTAGAAGAAGAAAACAGAGAAAAACAATAGAATCTAACCATCGCAGCGGAATAAAATATAATAGATAATAAATACTCTTTACTCAAACCTCAAGTATCTTTGTTTATATATATTACATCATCAGAGTACATCAATCACAGCTCAACTTCAATATCATACAAATGGATACACAACAACTCAACACAGCGGAATATATGTATGTAAACAAGTATGGGAGTACGTATCGTCATCTTGCTCGTCTCCTGAGCTCCACAGCATCGAAACCTGTATCCCATAATACTCGGTCTGACCCGAGCATTACAGTTAAATAACACCCGAGTCAGTCTGGAATACCAGCGTGAGAAAATCAGACCCAATTGATTATTAAAGTTTCAAAAATCCTTTGAAAACAAAAGCATCTCGTAAGACCACGCCACAAATAAACGTGTCGGGTTTTTACCTTACGATAGCTAAAACAATTTTTATAGAAATCCTCTGATGTTATAATATGGTCTATATACAAATACTTATAAAATAGCCGAAATTTTTACTTCTATTAAATTCCAGCTACTAGCCACACAGTGGGTAATACAAACAAAACTCGTACAAGGCTCGTAGGGAGAATGGATTTCCAACTAATGATTAGGCACTGGGGTACCACCTATCACAGTACGGAGCCTAGATCACCGTACCGAGGAGTACGCCCGCTCCCCTGCAACACAAGGCCGGGACTACCCAGTACTGGATAATCCCGAGTGAGATCACCCCGCGGTTGGGATCAGCAACCGCCCACTAAGCCGAAATAAAAAGGGACATCTAGACTGGAATGAACTCACCCTGCTTGGGTGCTACCCACCTAGCCTTGCTGCATAACCCTTGATTTTCAGTCATTCCCATTTGATGAGGCTTGAGGCTAAGCGTTACCTTTCTAAAATATATCCCTTAGAATGCCCATCGTCCACCTGACGATGTTTCGCAAGCATTCATCCATACAAGTCTGTCCTGGGTTCGAACGGAACCGAAGGCTCTATTCCTACTACATCCATTTTGGAAATATCCTCAGGATTAGTAGCAACTAGCCCTTGCACTTCACTGCTCCATCTTCGAATCCAAAATCGTTTTCACGAAACGAACAAACCGGATCGAAGCGGTTTTCGATAAATAAATCTCGATCCCGGTCTCTTCGAAATGATCAGCGCATTTGTCCAATATTGATAGTCGGTTATTTAAATATCAATTAATATTCACAACATCCATCACACAATAAATAATTTCCTAAATTATTTATTAACTTCAAAAATATCTTCACAAGATATATTTTCACTTTTCAAACTCCTTGAAAACAGCTTTCAAAACTATCTGCCTTCTCAGAATAAATTTCAGGCATTTTTATTTCTTCTGGAATCACCAAATACAAAGCTGGATTTTTAAAAAAAATTAAAAATACTTTATTGCAAAATATATTTAACATTTAATTTAGAAAAATTACTTTAATACTTAATTTATAATAATACTTTAAGAATAACTATGATAAGGTTTCCTTATAACTATACATTAGATTTCTTCTTTAATTAAAATATCAAATCATTCTTTAAATAATTATTACGGAAATAGATTAAACAAAATGCTTGTTTTGGAATTTATTTTGAAACATTTAAGTTAAAACCACTTCAATAATTGGTTAAAAATATGTACTATATAAACACTTGAAATAAAGTTACATAATATAATATAAAACTAGATTTCTACTTTTAAAAAATAAAATACTAAGTTACTTCCTAATAATTACTGCTAAAATAGATTAAAAGAAAATACTTACTTTAGACATTAAATATTAGAAATAATAAATTTTACAAATCTTGCTTTCTTTAAAAAGAAACAACTTTAAAACATTTACTTTATATTTAAAAATTTACTTTTAAAACATGTACCTGGCTATCCCGAGAAAATTCCAACTTCAATTACTTAGATCAATTTCCCAAATTGATTTCCAATTTATTTATTTGAAATAAATTCTTTTACTTATTAGTTCATTTCCAAATTCAGTAGTTATGGGCTTTATTATTATTATTTCCATGTTCTTCTTTACTCTTTCAATAATTCAAATCTTAAATCCTAAATAAATATTTGTTCTTTTTAATAATAATACAGCATTTTAAAATTCATTAACTCTCTGTTTATTCAAAGTTTCCTTTCCATATACAGAATTTATATTAATTAGCATTTGAAACTACTATTATCCTTATCCAATTTATTCTTAATTTATTTAATTTTTCTATAATTATTTCACTTACAAATTCTCTTCATTTTATTTCCAATTCTAGTTCTATATGTCTTGATAACTTAGTGCGTCGGAAAATATTCAGTTATACCATAACATCCAATATTCCAATTGCCAACAATATTCATCACAGAATATAAAATAATCACAACAGAAGGTATTAAATAATTTAAATAAATGTTGAGGGATCCAAATGGATCCCTCCAACCTGTTTTTCCTTGCATCCACAGACGTTAGCACAATATGATATGCCAATTTCAAATTATACCATACCAACCACATCAATCAATCTCAACCATTCAAACAATTATTTAAAATTAAAATTAAATTTACTGAGCGAGATTAACTCACCTTTGACTTTCATTCGCAATCCACTTCAATATCGCCTTGGATTCTCCAGACGTTTGACCTTAAATAAATTATTTATATGGTTCATTAATATTCGAATGGAAAGAGCAATTTGTTACTATTTATTTATTTAATTTAACTAGTACTTTGGGCTTAAACAAATTTTCCCTTTTTGATTTAATTAATTATCTGATTTAAAATTAAATCTCTTTTTAAACAAATTAATTAATTAACCACTCCATTTTAACTAAATGATTATTTCCTTACCATATCATATTTTTCTCTGTTTTACTGTATACCCATATATATACATATTATTATTATTAACATTTAAAATACATAAACTGCATATCTATATACTGTTGTAGCTTTCATCCTCTCTCTTTGCTTTTTTCTTCTTCTAAAAAACTCAAAATAGACATATATATATAATTAAGACTAAAATCGGTTTTACACTATACTGGGAAAAATATTAATCTATCTGTACATATATATTTATGTTTTCACTGTATATATTATATATATTTTTATTTTGTAAAAAAAACAGATATGAATTTAAAATCGAAAAAAGATATACCTTGCCTCCTCAAAAAGTCGCCTGAACCCTAGACATCGTCGTAGAATTGCCACCCACGCCTTGGCGAACTCCCATCACCTCGTCAGCTCGCATACGAACCTACCACCAATTCCAGATCGAACAAAACCCTAGCCTGACTTCGAGTACGACATTCCTCCTCGCGAATCATCACTATGCCGCAGCATCCCTCGAACAACCCACGACCAGGAACGCGACTACCCCACGGCGTTTCCCCAAAATCGCGAGTTCAACAATCGAGGCTCCACTGTTTTCCCCCTCAAATACACGAACCCATCACGCGAAACTCCTAGCGATCTTCTCCTAATCGAACGACATCGTTGTCGATTCCAGATCGCCTCTCTTTCTCTCTCTCTCTCTCTCTTTTTTTAATATCGAAAGAGTTCGATTTGGTGCGAGAGAGAAGGAGCCAGACTCGATTGAATTGGGAGGAGCTAAATGTGAAGGGAAACGTGAATTAGATTTGGGTTATGATGAAGAAGCGACCATTGATTTGTTTCTGAAATTCGTTCGAATTACTGTGGATAAAGGTGCGCGAATTCATTTAGAAAGGCTTGATTTTGGCTTCCAGGAGAAGGAAGGAGGGAACAAGAATAAACGTTGTCGTACTTAAAGCTGAGAAAGGGAGACAAGATTTGAAAGAAGGCAGCTGATAGGGATAGTACGTGAATATATAAATAAAATTTTAAATAGAATTTTCGATGTAAATTTTCAACGCGATTATATATCGTACACTCACACAACTGCTCCAATTAATACGAAATTTGAAATCCGATAATAATACAATATTATGGATCCAATAGAACTGGTTTCGTCAAATTCCAAGACTGTGCCTCGGAAGGCTATTTTTAAATTCAATTTAAACGATACAAATTTCAAAATTTAACAAACCATTTTTAAATATGATTTCATCACTTCTATTCTCTTCAGTATTATCAATATAAATTTTACAAGCCTTCAAATTATTATCAACAGGCATAAAATTCTAGATTCAATAATTTACTCAACTTCTAATTATTAAATTTCTATTATTTAATTATCAAATTAATAGCGATATTTGTAATTCAAGTTAAAATCATTATATCAAATATTTAAAATCAATTAAATATTCCAATTTTAAATGTTCGAAAATTTCGGGTCGTCAAATTTGAAAACTATTTTCAAAGGATTGAAATGTAGGAAAATATCTTGCGAAGATATTTAAAAATAAATAACTTGGAAGAAATTATTATGTCTGATGGATTTTTTGTGAATGTTATTTGATAGTTAAATAACCGACCATAAATACTGGCCAACGCGCTGATCGTTTCAAAAAGAAAGGGATCGGGATTTATTTTCCGAAAACCACTTCAATCCGGTTTGAACGTTTCGTGAGGAAGACAAGAGCTGGGAGTCGAAGATGGAGCAGTGAAGTGCAAGAGCTAATCGCAACTAATCGTGAGGGGGATTCCAAAATGTATGTAGTAGGAGTAGTGCCTTCGGTTTTATTCGAAAACGAAACGGACTTGTATGTTGCTTTCAGAACATCGTCAGGAGGACGATGAGCATTCTAAGTGAACGTGTGCTGAAAAGATAACGCATAGCCTCGTTCCTCATCAACCGAGAATGGCTAAAACAGGGAGGTGCACACAAGGCTAAATGGCTAGCAAGCAATTAGGGTAAGGTCACCCATGTCTAGATGTCCCTTTATATATTCGGCCGTGTGGCGATTGTTGATCCCAAACGTGGGGTGAACTTTTTCGGACTATCCAGTAAGGGGTAGCTCCAGCTGTGTGATATAGGGTATTAGAGGGATCCTCGGTACGATGATCTAGACTACGTACTGTGACGGGCTGATGGGCGGTACCCCAGTAGCCCTGCCATTGATGGAAATCCAATCTCCCTACGGGCCTTTGCGGTTTTTGTCTGTAGAACCCACTTTATGGCTAGTAACTGGAATTTAATAATGTAACAATTTCGGCTATTTTGATAATTATCTGTATATAGACACTATTATAATATCAGAGGATTTTATAAGAAATGTTTTGGTTATCGTTAGGTAAAAACCCGGTTTTTTTGTGGCATGGTCTTACGAGATAACTTTGATTTCAAAGGATTTTGAAAACTTTAATAATCCAATTGAGTGTATTTTCTCGCGCTGGTTTTCCAGACTGACTCGGGTGTTATTTAACTATAATGCTCGGGTCAGACCGAGTATTATGGGATACAGGATTTGATGATGTGGAGCTCTGGAGTCGAGCTGGATGGCGAGTCGTACTTCAGTACTTGATATTTATTCCGCTGTGTATACTGTTTTGAGGATAAGTTTATATAATTGTCCAGCAATTGGATATTTATTATGTTGTTGAATTGAGTTGTACTGTGATGATGTAATGTATAAAACAGATATAGTTTCTTTTGTGTGAAGATCAGTTATTATCTATTATATTGTATTCCGCTGCATTGGTAAGATTCTGATATTGTTTCTATGTTTTCTTCTACCTCTTTCCTCTTTAACCCAAATGGTTCGGTATTCCGGCCTTCGATTGTTCGTCGTTTGATATAGTGGACGTATAAATGTCGATTTTCGAGAGTCGAAAAATCGGGTCGTTACATTTGGTATTAGAGCTGAAGGTTAAGCGAGAAGCTTGGCTCTGGTAAGTATTACTCATTTGAATAAAGTCTGTAGCACTCTAAAATGAGTTTGCGTGTATTAATGGTATGAGCGCGTAATTTTTAGTGGTTATAAAAATTTGTTTTTATATTGTGTTGACTTATCAGTTGAGCGTTTATAAATTCTGGTCGATATATGGGACACCATTTTATCGATAGGGGTTTCTAAATTCTTAAACAAGATAAACTGACACAATATTGTTTTAAAATAGGGCAAATGAAATAATTTTACCCAAATTGTTTTTGTATCTAAAAGTTATAAATTTTCGAAAATTGTTATAGTTATATATTATTGCTTTGTTGTTAGGAATGATAATATTAAACCATTATCATTGTTATGTAGAAATTAGAATAAGAGTAATATTATAACCAAAGTTAAGAAATAATTTATAAAACAGAATAAGATTTGTAAATGTAAATTATAAGTGTGATTTATAATTTGAATAAAATTCCAAAGTAATATTGAATGTGAATTGAAAGAATTTGGAATTTGAATTTTTGGGAAAGTTTAAATTACTTTGAGTTTGAATGATTTTCAAAGGTTTTGGAGGAGTAGTGGTGATATTATTTGAGAAATATTTTAGGATTGGATTTGAAATCTGGTGAGATTTGGAATTTAACAATATTTGAAGAGTTTTAAGGAAATAAAAGCATTGAACACTTCTTGGTCGTTGGGAAATAACCTCGGTGATGACTATAGCATCATCGACATTTAATTTCGAGTTTCCAAAAGTGGAATTGCTGCCAAGAGAATTTTAAATTGGAATAGTTTGCAAAAATGGGTTTGGTTTTGAAATTCAAAGAGATAAGTGAATACCAAAGGATTTTGGATATAATTAATTTCAACGATGATTTTGAAATATGAGAAATTGTTTAGACTCTGGAATGTTAATTAAGATGTTTATGGAATAATAAATAAGTTTGGAACTTATAAATTTTTGAAATTTGTTTAAAATTTTTTTTCGTTTTACTTGAAGAAGAGTTAAAAATTTAAAAGTAAATGTGAAAACAAAATAAGCTAAGAGGTAAGCTAATTAATTGAAGTAAATTAAAAGTAAATTAGCCAATAGAAGTTAAATAAATTGGAGAACTTATAGAAGCTTGAAGGCTGAATTAAATTAGAATGTAAGTAAACCAAGTTAAATAAGAAGTGAACGTTGAGTAGGATAAATAAAATAAGTTATTAAAGTATAAAATTTATTAGCTGGAAATAAAATTGTGGATAGACAAATGAATTTACATTTGTAAGTAAGTAAAATGGAAGTTGAATATTGGAATTAAAATTGAAGAGTTTAATTATATGAAATAGGAAAGTTAGTTTGGCTGGACTAAATAAAATAGAGTATCGAAATTAAATTTAGTAAGTACTAATTGATTTAATGGTAAGCAAGGAATCAAAAGTTGAATATTGGGATGGTATTTAATTTAATTGTGTTAAGTAAATTGAAATCGTAGAATGGTTCGAGGAAACTAAAAGAAATAAAGGTTTGGGAAATAGAACTTTATTTAGATTTAAGATTTAATTTGGAAATGAAGTGATAAATAAATTAGTAAGTTATTCAGATTTGAAATTGAAATTGATTGAAAACAAATTAGTTAATGAATCGAATTTAATGAAATGGTTAATCAAGAATGGTTTGAGATAACGTGAATAAAAATTCAATATTCAGAGTTTTAAGATGAACTGAATTCAAGTAGGATTGAAAATGAAAATCTGGTTGAAAATTTGGAAAAGGTATTGAGATTTAAGATCAATTAGAAAATTGATGCAAATTGAATCTATATGGAATTGGAATCCAAATTGATTAACTAGCTATAAACCAAGTGGTAAAGTGAAAGTAATAATATAAGGGTATATAAAATGCTTATATTGAACTTAAGAAAAGTTAAAGGTGAAAGTTCTTAAGTAAATTTGCTATTGAAAATATACTAAGTTAAAATTGGATGAAATTTAAACTAGATGTTGGGAAATGGGGTGGTTGTAAATAAGTGAATGGAAATCAATACAGATGTGAATAAAAAATGGAAATTGATATAGATAATAATCAATTAGGGAAAATATGTCGGATGAACGTTTATTATTTTATTCCCATAGCGATTTAATCTAGATTCGAGCATAGAATTTCGAGATAGTTATACTGATCTGAGTTGGAATTTTTCACTCGATTTTCGACGGCGAACCCTGGATATGAATTTTCGATTGATTCTAGAAATTCTCTATCATAGTTTGTGGCTATTCAAGGAGAATGACGATTTCTGATCATGAAACCAGATCTGAGTCCGCACTATGAAGTCCGGTGGACAATAATAATTCGGAAGTGAAATTGTGTGATTGAGTGATCGATCGGATTGGGTATTGCGTACGGTTGATATATGTGCATCGTACGGTTGTGAATGATATAGATATGAAAACTTTTGAAAAGAAATGTATAAAATGATTTTGGGATTCTATGATTGGATGTTATGGCTAAGTAGGATACAGGTGTTTAAAAGCAAAAGGAAAAATTGCATTTTTGATTTTGGAAGATAAATGAAATTGCAACAAAAGGTATGTATTTAAATTTCTGTATGAAATTTGATGATTTTCTAGTCTAGCCACTTGGCTTTTTATTTTTCTTTATGAAATCTAGGATTCCGTAGAAGCATTTTGTAGTTGTACTGAGCTAGCCGCGCAAAGGAGACGCCGGCGAAATTTTTTCAAAAATTTAGGGAGTTAGAAATTTTTTGGGGAAATTTTGATAATTTAAAATTTGAATTAGAATTATAACTTGAATGGTTGAGTCAGTAATGTTGTTTGGAAATTTTGGATAGGTATGAAAGGTTAGTAAGGGTAATAGTGTTGTTATAAAAAGATTGTTTGGGTATTGTTTAAACTGTTTGGTTTTGGGAAGTTGATAAAAACTATTAGAAAAAGAAATAGTCAACGGGTTGTGGACCATTCTTCTTAACTAGAGATTTCGGAGATGAAATTCTTTTAAGGGGGAGGAATGTGACAACTCAAAATATTTAGATATTTGAAATTGGAACATTTAATTGATTTTAAACATTTGGAAGTTGGTTTAACTTGAATTTAAAATATCATTATTATTTAGCAATTAAACTTATTGAATTTAATAATTAAAGATTGGTTAAAATATTAAATCTTGAGTTTTAAGCTGGTTAAAAAATATTTCAATGGCTTATAAAATTTATATTGATAATACTGGAGATAATAGAAGTTTTAAATTTGAATTTGGGAATGTTTTGTTTAGTTTGAATGTGACGATAAGAATTTTCGACTCCCGAAAATCGACATTAATACATCCACTATATCAACTGTCGAGCAATCTAAGGCTGGAAAACCGAATTGTTAGGGTTATAGAAGAAGAAAAAGATAGAAAGAGTAAGAAAGAAGAAGAAACAGAAACAATATCAGAATCTCACAATCGCAGCGGAACAACATATAATAGATAAATGAATAATCTTTTAAATCAAAAGAACTACACATTTTATACATTACATCATCAGAGTCAATATACAACACAACACAATAATGGACATCTACATAAACCTGACCTCACAACTGAATACACAGCGGAAAAGATAATATCATATACAAGTGATACATTTAGCCAACCAGCTCGCCTCTTGATCTCCACAGCATCTTCTGAATTCTAGAATATCCTGATAACCTGACTCTAGGCTGCCCATGTGGAAATTTTTGGGAACCCAGAGTTTAGGAAGGGAACAATAAACTCCAGGTCAGTCATGGGACTGGTGTGAGAACTTAAAACAGTTATATTTTTAAAAACAAACAAAGAAATTTTTTAAAATAGATCTGCAATACTTTTAGAAAGTGAAACTACCATAAGGCCTCCCGCCATGCACACAATGCAAATGCAGAATTGGAGGAGATTTCTCCTTATGATAGTCAAACATGCTTGATACGTAGAAAATTTTCTTTGATATTATTAATAAAAGTGCAAAGTGCAGGAAAACATTTCAAAAGTATAATATAAATCTTAGCGAACATACGACCATTATCGTATGCCTACTATAACTACCATGTTCAATAGCAGGTTACCGCCACATTCCATGGCAAGTTATACAACTAAAACCGTACAGGGCTCGTATTGTTTCTTTGGATTTTCCAACAAATGGTCAGGCTAAGGAACTTCCAATTGCCACATGGGAACGCCTCTAGCGGGACGCCCCGAGAACCTAACTAGATCTCTGCAACCATAAGGCCGGGTTACCTCTGCAAAATAAGGTAACTACTGACACGAGTATGTCATCCCCGGTTGTAAACAACCTTTATCCAAGGATCCTCAACCAACAACAATCAAAAAGTCATATATATTTGCGACATCCACATAAGTTAAGTATCTAGGCTTCATACCATGATACCACTTCTATCCAGAAGGAAATGCACATACCCTAAGGGGCGCTACTCCCTATAACCTTGCTGCATCTTTCCTGTTTTGACAATTACGGGGTTGTGAGATCCGACGAAGTCTCGTCCACAAAGCTACGCTTTTCACAAAAGCTATGCTTTGATCAACAAATGATAAGCAGCACTTCGTATGCCACATTACCAAATTGGGCATGTATCACTAGTAAGCATCAACTACATAACCTCTGAGCTCGTACGTCTCAGAGAAGGGTTTAAGCTAAGAGAATAAATTCTCCGCCACCAACAGAAATGTATTGATAGAAACCAGCTTTACATCTAAAATTGTAACGTCAGACACACATCCATACAACTCCGTTCTGGGATCGAATTGTAACAACCCGCATATTTATAGATTTTTATATTTAAATATTTTATCGTTAATCGGATTTTAGTCCGAAAAGCTACTTTTTGCAAACAGTCGAATTGGGACTCGAGACTACCTCCATTGAGTTCAAAATGCCGTTTGCGACTTTTTGAGTATAAACTTCGATATGTTTGGAGAAAGTTGAATTTTGCTACTTTTCACTTAGGGTTTTGGTTTGGGCTGAGCCCACTTATGTATTCAGTTCCAACCCTCTCCTCTTCATTCACTTCTTTTCTATTTTCCTAATACTCAAGCTTTTATGTTAATGGGGGAAGGGAAGAGGAAATAGAAACTCCCAAGCCCTAGTTGCTCTTGATAATCCAAATTCTTGCTCCAAATTCAAAGAGAAGGATAGGTAAGCCTCTTCTCCATCTTCTCCATCTCTTCTCCTCTTCAATTTCAGAAAATATCCTAAACCTAATTTAGGAAAATATGTGTTTTATTCTTAGATTGAAGCTTGTTGAGTAAGAGCGAAGAGTGGTTAGCTTTTCCTTTGCTTTTGAGCTTCTTCTTCTTGTTCTTGAGTTAGAAAGGTGAGATTTTTATCTCACATCTATGCTTATATTTATCTTCGATTGTTAGATATGAATTCCTAACACTTACTCGTGTGCATTTGCTTTTGGTTGGGATTGAATTGGTGTATATTCCAATTTTTAGTGTTTTGGGTTCAATTCCTTAAAAATCATAGCTTTGATCTTTGATCATGTTTTTGGAGATGCATCGAAGAGCTTATAGGGCCGGGTAGTCGATTGACATAAACCCTTAGCGCCGTTGCTCGTGCGAATGCAATTTTGGTCAAGATTGAACCTCGTTTGTAATAGGCATGGATGAGGCTGGAAACAGGCTTGGCCGACCGACCCCTCTGGTCCGGTCGACCGACCTGCTTCCAAGTGCATTAGCACTTTCTGTTTTAAGGTTCGGTCGGCCGAGTACAGGGTTCGGTCGACCGACCTGCTGTCCCGAGAGGTTTCCAACCTCTGGTTCGGTCGACCGACTAAGGGAGTCCGGTCGACCGACCTGCTCAAATTTGCCAGATTAGCCTATTTTGCTAATTCGTTTGAATATCCAACTTTAATCGATTCGTGTTGTCTCCCTTTTGTTGTTGTCATTTATTATCGACTTTGATGACCTTTTCTTTGGGAATTTTAGATATATCCACTTTGATGGATTTTATATCGATTTAATTGGATTTTTATTCACGTTTTCGAATGTGAATCTTAGTGATTGATTGTTCCTACAATCTTCTTTGTGATTTGTCACTTTAAAAATATAAAGGTTTTCTATACTAGTAGTAAATATCAAAACTCTTTCTTCAAAAGATTTCAACACTATTTTATTACAAAGCTCGTTTTCTCAAACCGATTTCCAATCTATTAGTATATACAAACCTTTACCACACTCGTATGAGAAATCTAATTAAACGACTTAGTAAAACAAGTGGTATGAAACGCTTGCGTTTACTTCGTCGGTTAATTCTTGGACTTGTTCGATTGAACCACTTGTGACAATTTTCTAGTGGAGATCTACAATTTGTTCGTAAATATTTAAGTTAAGCTAGTGGTTATGGGACATGAAGCTAAGCTCATATATTTACTAGCTTATTGTAATTGACGCTTCTCGTTGATCATGACGTTCATCTTTGTGGTTTAGACTAGAAATGTGCGATGTCTCTTGGTTTATGTGGAGGACTGTTCCTCATTTTATTGAGCTTCGTCTCATTTCTCACATGGGTCATACCTTTTTAGGTGCGTCAATGTTTATTTATGCATGGGGTGTACCTTTCTAGGTGCATCGATGTTTATTCACTTCGTGGAGCAATCGGCTCAATAAGTCGGGACATGCGGCGTATCTTTCTAGGTGCTTCGATGTTCGTTTATGCATGGGGCGTATCTTTCTAGGTGCGTCGGTGTTAGACATTACATGGGGTGTATCTTTCTAGGTGCATCGATGTTTATTTGTACATGGGGTGTACCTTTCTAGGTGCATCGATGTTTATTTGTGCATGGGGCGTATCTTTCTAGGTGCGTCAATGCTAGAGCATGGGGCGTATCTTCTAGGTGCGTCGATGTTCGACTGTACATGGGGCGCGTCTTTCTAGGTGCGTCGATGTCCAGTTTTTTTGGGGATTGGCCATCCTTTTTATTGTGATTTGGTTCATCGGACCTCCCGCTGTACGACGTCGTTGTTCCTTTTTCTTGTGATTTCTGGATTTCGTGTGTTGATTTCTGGAATTTATGTTTCACCAACTTTTACGATGGGCATTGATATATATGTCATTTTTTGTGGCTTGGTGAATGAAATTAGGAGTATGACGTTCCTTTTTATCTTGAGTAGATTATTGTGATATTGATTAATCTCTTGTTGATTTTCAATTACTTATTTATCACAGCTTGGCATTATGATTATTATATGTTTATGTCCTATCTCTTATTATATATCACTTCATCTGATATTTATAGCTAGACTGATCCGTTTATTATTTTCTTCTTAAATAATACTCGGGTCAGACTGAGATTTTACAGGTGCTTCCTCATGGCTCCCTATCCGGAACCATCTTCTGACTTTTTGGCTAACTGCTCTAGTTTAGTAGTTTTTGTTGTATACATTTGAGATTCAGACTCTATGGTGTATACTTATTCTTTTGTCTAGCACTGGTATCTATTCCGTTGTATTATTGTGGATCCTTTTGACCACTACTCTGATGTACACTTTCATGTGTAATATTCATATCTATTTCCGCCTTTGTGATATGAATTGTTTGTGACTGATTTGTGTTATGTTTATTTCTATATTTGTTTCTGAGGTCCTTTATAGCCACTGTGTAGTAGCTTTGTGTTTGTATCGGTATGTCGGATTTCCTCTTGATAAAGAAATGCATGTTATACTATCTGACATATCGGTGCTCGCGCAAAGCAATGACACAGAGGGTCGCTCCTCAACAGCCTTATTCTCCGTGCTAGTTGACAGCATTACACCGTAGTGTTCTTGGCTAGCGTGGGTATAGAGGTGGGGCGTCACAGCTTGGTATCAGAGCCAAACTTCGGAACAATATAGAATAATTTAGCAAGGATCATGTCCTAAGTCTTTCTCAGGAGTTGTGCTTTAGGATTTTATTCGGGTCTTCGTACCGTTCTATCCTACTTTCTTTTATGATTCCTTGTTTTATCTATCAAGATTGCTTGATATTTATTTTTAGAATAACTTTTCTCATTCTTTCTTTCTTAAAGAAGAGAAATGGTTAGACCAGGCCGTCCCAGCGCCGGTCAATCTAGTGCTACTCCTCAGGATGGAGTATTTATGTCTGCCCAGCAGCTTCTTGATCTAGTAAAGAATGCTCAAGCTGCCGGTCCCAATCCAGAGCCTACTCATTCTAGATCCGGTTTTGCACGCTTGTGCAGAGACTACACCGATTTGGGTGGAAGGCCATTCAAGGGATCCGAGAGTGTTATAGAAATTGAAGCTTGGCTCAAATCATGCGATCGCATCTTTTCTCGCATGAACCTTATTGACCTTCATCGAGTCCAAGTGGCTTCTAGCATGCTCCAAGAAAGAGCGTTAGATTGGTATGAGCTCCTGATTTCTGAAATCGTTGAAGCGGATCTCACTTGGGAGCAATTCCGGGAAAGATTCGAATCGAAATTTGTGCCGGAGGCTGAAAAAGCAACTTTAGCCCGGCGTTTCATAGACCTTGTTCAGGGTGAGTCTTCTGTGACAGACTATGTCGTATCCTACGAATCTCTGTCTAAATACGGGGTTGAGTACATTAATACCCCATTGAAGAAAATCAAAGATTTGTCTATTGCTTGAATAAGAATATTAAGAAGCCATTACTCTTGAAGCTTGAGGTTTCATTTGATCAGCTTATTGATATCGCTCTTCGTCTTGAAGAGGCCGATAATGAAGGTGATGTTGAAGTTGTGCGTGCCCAACGGAACTTCGACAATAACTTGAAGAGGCATATCAAGTTCAAAGGCCCCGATTCTAATAAGAAAGGAAAGCAACAAACTCAGGTAGCAAAAGTTCCTACCTCTAGTAGTGGACAATGCTACAATTGTGGTTCAACAGACCATTATACAAGGGAGTGCCCGAAACCCCTCTTTTGTCGGTACTGTAAAGTTTTGGGCCATCTTTTATCTTCGTGCCCTAAGCTTCCAAGCAAGAGAGAAGGAAGGCTGCAAGTTCCTAACAATTCTTCTCGTGGCCAAGGTATTTCTTATTCTATTCTGGATGGAATTATTTTATTTCGTGATCATCCTATTCGAGTTCTTTTTGATACGGGTGCGTCCCATTCTTTTATATCAAAAGAACTTGTTGATACTTTTTCTTTGGATGTTTTGTGTTTAATGACTTCTTTGAGAATTGCGAATCCGGTTGGTGGATCCGCAACAATCAGTTTATTGTGTAAAGATGTCGAGATTATTTTATGTGATTTATATTTCCGAGCCGATATTTTTACTTAGGCTTCGGAATTGTTTTTTGTAAGGATTGGCTTAATCATTGTGAAGCCCATATCCTATTTTTCGAGTGGACTATTCATCTTCGACATTTTCAATCTGTTAAGCATATTTCTATTTTTCCTTTATGATTTTGATTCCAACCTGATGGCATCATTTTATTCCTTAAGCCCACTTAGAAGGAAAGTGTTGTTTCTCTTATCTAAATAGTTTGAGAAATTTTCTGGTATTTTTTTGAGTTTGTCCTAGGATTATCACCTAAGAAATCTTTTGTGTGGTGTTAAGGTCTTTTCAGTTTGACTTTACCACCGGTTTTCGTTTGCTACGAGTTGCAGAAATTAGCATTCCACTTACCGCATTCCGCACTCGTTATGATTCTTATGAATGACTTATTATGTCATTCAATTTGTCCAGCTTATTTCATCCACTTTATAAATCGAATATTCTATGAATATTTCGATGAGACTATTCTTGTATTTACTGACTTTGGATGAAAATAGTAATTTAAAATTTTGCAAATCTTTTTCATAAGATTCATTTAGAAGTATAACTGGATTTTTGTTCTTAAAACGAACAAAGAATATTCTTAGAAGTTTTTGAGAAACTTACCTATAGAATACGATTTTGTGATTGTATTGCCCATTAGTGTGTTAAGAATTCTGGTCGATGCGCTTGATCAACGTTATCGATAAGAATTTCCTAAATGCTTTGATGTGACAATCAGACACGATATATTGACTTGCAAAAATGTAAATTTTTGTAGAAAGATTATTACATAAATGTAAAAATGTAATTTTGAAAGTTTTAACTTTTCGGGGAAGAGAATTATTTTAAAAAGAAGTTCTTTCTTTTCGATACTCTTATTCTTTCTTGTGATTCCTGGAGGGGAACCAAGACTTTGCTATTTGTACCGATACTAGTCGTATTAGTTTGGATACCATTCTCTTGCCATAGAGAACGTGCTATCACTTGTGCTTCTGAATCATTATAGTTTATCGAGACTAGATATGCCACTTATGATCTAGTGCTCTCGGCTATTGTTTTTGCTTTTGGAATTTGGCATCATCATATTTGGATGAGAAATTTGTTCTCTATCTCTATCATAAATCTTTGGAATATTTATGTTCTCTTAAGGAACTGCATGTCGACTCGAGTTCCTAGCTTCCTATGATCTTGATATTCTTTTTATTCCCGAAGGGGAAATCGTGTTGCCAATGCGTTTAGTCATAAGCAACAAGGGGTTGTTTCTTTGTTGATGACCGAATAAAATTATCTTTTTATCAAGTTCATCGGGCGTTTTGATGTACTTCGTTTTATTGAGTTTCATCTCATTCCTTTTATGAACTTGCGTCTGATTTTCTTTTATTGTGTTCGGTTCATTGGACGTACCGTTTTTGTACTACGTCGGTGTTCCGAAATCATTCGGGCTTCGGTTCATTGGACGTACCGTTTTTGTACTGCGTCGGTGTTCCGAATTATTTGCTTTTGATTCATCGGATGTACCGTTTGTACTACATCAATGTCTTTGCTTTTGATTCATCGGATGTACCGTTTGTACTACATCGATGTCTTTGCTTTGGATACATTGGATGTACCGTTTGTACTACATCAATGACTTTGCTATTTGATTCATTGGATGTACCGTTTGTACTACATCAATTACTTTGCTATTTGATTCATTGGATGTACCGTTGTACTACATCAAGGTCTTCGCTATTTGATTCATAGGATGTACCGTTGTACTACATCAATGTCTTCGCTATTTGATTCATTGGATGTACCGTTGTACTACATCTATGTCTTCGCTATTTGATTCATCGGATGTACCGTTTGTACTACATCAATGTCTTTGCTTTTGATTCATCGGATGTACCGTTTGTACTACATCGATGTCTTTGCTTTTGATTCATCGGATGTACCGTTTGTACTACATCGATGTCTTTGCTTTTGATTCATCGGATGTACCGTTTGTACTACATTGATGTCTTTGCTTTGGATACATTGGATGTACCGTTTGTACTACATCAATGACTTTGCTATTTGATTCATTGGATGTACCGTTTGTACTACATCAATGACTTTGCTATTTGATTCATTGGAAGTACCGTTGTATTACATCAATGTCTTCACTATTTGATTCATTGGATGTACCGTTGTACTACATCAACGTCTTCGCTATTTGATTCATTGGATGTACAGTTGTACTACATCAATGTCTTTGCTTTGGTTCATTGGGCATACTGTTTTTGTACTACGCTGATGTCCCAAATTATTTGAGTTTCTAGTTTCTCGGGCGTACCGTTTTTGTACTACGCCGTTGCACCGGCTCAATTTTCTGCTATTCTTGACGTACCCCACGTCTTTTATCTACGGGAATGCCTTAGGGATTTCGGTTTTCATTCTTGATCCCGGTAATATTGTGGAAATTGAAGTTTCACCAGACTTCCTACTAACTCTTTCGTGCACTTCATGGTGAACTTCCTATTTCAAATTTTCTTTTGCGTTGATATGCTTCCATGGTTGTTCCTTCTTATTTTCCTCTTAAGTATTGCGAGGACGCAATTTCTTTAAGTAGGGGAGTCTGTAACAACCCGCATATTTATCGATTTTTATATTTAAATATTTTATTTAAATATTTTATCGTTAATCGGATTTTAGTCCGAAAAGCTACTTTTTGCAAACAGTCGAATTGGGAATCGAGACTACCCCCATTGAGTTCAAAATGCCGTTTGCGACCTTTTTGAGTATAAGTTTCGATATGTTTGGAGAAAGTTGAATTTTGCTACTTTTCACTTAGGGTTTTGGTTTGAGCTGAGCCCACTTATGTATTCAGTTCCAACCCTCTCCTCTCATTCACTTCTTTTCTATTTTCCTAATACTCAAGCTTTTATGTTAATGGGGGAAGGTAAGAGGAAATAGAAACTCCCAAGCCCTAGTTGCTCCTGATAATCCAAATTCTTGCTCCAAATTCAAAGAGAAGGATAGGTAAGCCTCTTCTCCATCTTCTCCATCTCTTCTCCTCTTCAATTTCAGAAAATATCCTAACCCTAATTTAGGAAAATATGTGTTTTATTCTTAGATTGAAGCTTATTGAGTAAGAGTGAAGAGTGGTTAGCCTTTCCTTTGCTTTTGAGCTTCTTCTTCTTGTTCTTGAGTTAAAAAGGTGAGATTTTTATCTCACATCTATGCTTATATTTATCTTTGATTGTTAGGTATGAATTCCTAACACTTATTTGTGTGCATTTGCTTTTGGTTTGGATTGAATTGGTGTATATTCCAATTTTTAGTGTTTTGGGTTCAATTCCTTAAAAATCATAGCTTTGATCTTTGATCATGTTTTTGGAGATGCATCGAAGAGCTTATAGGGCCGGGTAGTCGAATGACATAAACCCTTAGCGTCGTTGCTCGTGCGAATGCAATTTTGGTCAAGATTGAACCTCGTTTGTAATAGGCATGGATGAGGCTGGAAACACGCTCGGCCGACCGACCCCTCTGGTCCGGTCGACCGACCTGCTTCCAAGCGCATTAGCACTTTCTGTTTTAAGGTTCGGTCGACCGAGTACAGGGTTCGGTCGACCGACCTGCTGTCCCGAGAGGTTTCCAACCTCTGGTTCGATCGACCGACTCAGGGAGTCCGGTCGACCGACCTGCTCAAATTTGCTAGATTAGCCTATTTTGCTAATTCGTTTGAATACCCAACTTTAATCGATTCGTGTTGTCTCCCTTTTGTTGTTGTCATTTATTATCGACTTTGATGACCTTTTCTTTGGGAATTTTAGATATATCCACTTTGATGGATTTTATATCGATTTCATTCGATTTTTATTCACGTTTTCGAATGTGAATCTTAGTGATTGATTGTTCCTACAATCTTCTTTGTGATTTGTCACTTTAAAAATATAAAGGTTTTCTATACTAGTAGTAAATATCAAAACTCTTTCTTCAAAAGATTTCAACACTATTTTATTACAAAGCCCGTTTTCTCAAACCGATTTCCAATCTATTAGTATATACAAACCTTTACCTCACTCGTATGAGAAATCTAATTAAACGACTTAGTAAAACAAGTGGTATGAAACGCTTGCGTTTACTTCGTCGGTTAATTCTTGGACTTGTTCGATTGAACCACTTGTGACAATTTTCTAGTGGAGATCTACAATTTGTTTGTAAATATTGAAGTTAAGCTAGTGGTTATGGGACATGAAGCTAAGCTCATATATTTACTAGCTTACTGTAATTGACACTTCTCGTTGATCATGACGATCATCTTTGTGGTTTAGACTAGCAATGTGCGATGTCTCTTGGTGTATGTGGAGGATTGTTCCTCATTTTATTGAGCTTCGTCTCATTTCTCACATGGGTCGTACCTTTTTAGGTGCGTCAATGTTTATTTATGCATGGGGTGTACCTTTCTAGGTGCATCGATGTTTATTTACTTCGTGGAGCAATCAGCTCAATAAGTCGGGACATGGGGCGTATCTTTCTAGGTGCGTCGATGTTTGTTTATGCATGGGGCGTATCTTTCTAGGTGCGTCGATGTTAGACATTACATGGGGTGTATCTTTCTAGGTGCATCGATGTTTATTTGTACATGGGGTGTATCTTTCTAGGTGCATCGATGTTTATTTGTGCATGGGGCATATCTTTTTAGGTGCATCGATGTTAGAGCATGGGGCGTATCTTTCTAGGTGCGTCGATGTTCGACTGTACATGGGGCGCGTCTTTCTAGGTGCGTCGATGTCTAGTTTTTTTGGGGATTGGCCATCCTTTTTATTGTGATTTGGTTCATCGGACGTCCCGCTGTACGAAGTCGTTGTTCCTTTTTCTTGTGATTTCTGGATTTCGTGTGTTGATTTCTGGAATTTATGTTTCACCAACTTTTACGATGGACATTGATATATATGTCATTTTTTGTGGCTTGGTGAATGAAATTAGGAGTATGACGTTCCATTTTATCTTGAGTAGATTATTGTGATATTGATTAATCTCTTGTTGATTTTCAATTACTTATTTATCACAGCTTGGCATTGTGATTATTATATGTTTATGTCCTATCTCTTATTATATATCACTTCATCTGATATTTATAGCTAGACTGATCCGTTTATTATTTTCTTCTTAAATAATACTCGGGTCAGACTGAGATTTTACAGGTGCTTCCTCATGGCTCCCTATCCGGAACCATCTTCTGACTTTTTGGCTAACTACTCTAGTTTAGTAGTTTTTGTTGTATACATTTGAGATTCAGACTCTATGGTGTATACTTATTCTTTTGTCTAGCACTGGTATCTATTCCGTTGTATTATTGTGGATCCTTTTGACCAGTACTCTGATGTACACTTTCATGTGTAATATTCATATCTATTTCCGCCTTTGTGATATGAATTGTCTGTGACTGATTTGTATTATGTTTATTTCTATATTTGTTTCCGAGGTCCTTTATAGCCACTGTGTAGTAGCTTTGTGTTTGTATCGGTATGTCGGATTTCCTCTTGATAAAGAAATGCATGTTATACTATCTGACATATCGGTGCTCGCGCAAAGCAATTACACGGATGGTCGCTCCTCAACAGCCTAATTCTCCGTGGTAGTTGACAGCATTACACCGTAGTGTTCTTGGCTAGCGTGGGTATAGAGGTGGGGCGTCACACGAATGGAACCGAAGGCACTTCCGAAGAAGCCTTTGCAATCCGGATATTCACTAATCATGTCCGGACTTCCATCATAAAGGGTGATAAAATCTCTATATCGGAGATCAGTCAATGCAGAGACATTCGATGGTAATCCTTCCGTTTCCGAAAATATCTGGTCTTCAACACCGGTCTTCAAATGCTATCCATTACGATGTATCACTATTCGGAATGGTATTTATAACACTTATCCAAAATATATTGGGAAAACACTTTGAAATAAAACTATTTTTCTTTAAACACTTTACTTAAAATATTAGTTACAAAAATATTATTCCAATATTACAAATAACTTAAGTGCAAACAAATTTTCAAAATAAAATTAGCAGATAGAGTATAACTATTTAAATAACTATTTTCTAAAACAATTGTTGATTAAATCTTAGAAACAATCATTTCTAAATCAACTTAATAAATCTTTACTTAAAGGATTTAAAACAATTTAAGAAGTTCATTTCTCCAAAGCATCCTTTTCAAAACAAATTCTAGAATTTTATAAATATATATATATATACACATACATACATACATACACATATGTATATAAATTTCAAAGCTATTCAGAAATTTTACTCGGTTTTCTAGGGAGAATAGTCTTTCATTTCAAAATGGTTCATTTAAACAAATTAAATAGATCCTTACCGATTTACTTTAAATTTTACGTTCCAAATCCATAAATTTATTTCCACGCTTCAAAATTAAATCAATGTTTATTTTTAAACAAATTTCCCTTTTCTTTATAAATTCCATGTGAATTCACATTTCCAAAATATCTAATGATATACAATTTTCAAATCGATTTCAAATATTCACTTTCAACAACAATTAAATCTTTCAATTGATTTCAAAAACAACCAAATAAAATTCCATATTGATTTTCCAAGAATTTTAAACATCAAGTAAATTTCATTCTAATCTAAATTTGTAACAACCCGCATATTTAACGGTTATATATTTAAATGTTTTATTTAAATATAGCATCGTTAGTTGGATTTTTGGATCCGAAATGTTAATTTTTGCAAACGTCCAAATTGGTTCTCGATACCGCCTCCATTGGTTCCAAAATGGCGTTTGCGATCTTTTTGAGTATAAGCTTTGATATGTTTGGAGCAAGTTGAATTTTGCTACTTTTCCTAGTTGGGTCTTGGGTTTGGGTTCAGCCCACTAGCTAACTAAATATCCAAACTCAGTCCCTCTCTTCCCCATTCACTCATTTTCACCTCCATCTTAAGCTAAAACTGAAAATGGGGGAAAGGAATTAGAAATTCCTATTCCTAGTTTCTTCTTGCAACTTGAATTCTTGCTCCAAAAATCAAAGTGAAGATATTAGTAAGCCTCCTCTTCATCTTCTCCAACTTTTCTCCTCTTCAATTTCTGAAGTTTCCTAATCCTAATTTGGGAAATATGTGTTTTATTCTTAGATTGAAGCTCGTAAAGTTGAAGTGAAGAGTGGTTGATCTCCTTCTTGTGCTTGTGCTTCTCATCTTTGTTTGTGGGTAAAAAGGTGAGTTTTGAACTCACATCTACTTCTCCTGATATCATGGGTGATGGGTATGAATTCCTATTACATATTCATATGCATTTGATTTTTGATTGGATTGGTTTTATGAATATTCCAATTCTTGAGTTTCAAAGTCAAATTTTTATGAACATTCTCTTATGGATGTTTTGCTCTTGTTTTGGTGATGAATCGAAGTGCTTATATGGCCGGGTAGCCGCTAGGCATGAACCCCTGGCGTCTGTGCTCGTCCGATTGAGAGTGGGAAAGTTTGCTCATCATTTGAGATAGGCCGAAAACAACCCAGGTTCCAGCTTCGGCCGACCGAGCCCTGTAGCCGGCCGACGGACCTGCTACCCCAAGCATTTTCCTGCTTCTGGCCAGCCGACCGAGCCCTGTATCCGACCGACCGACCTGCTGCTGTTTTGCTTATTTTTGCCTTTTTGCGTGTTTTCCAAATTTTATCGACTCAAGTTGGTTCTTAGTGGTTGTTATTGCATCTTTGGCTTTGATAACTTATTTTTAACTTCATTCACGGGTTTTTATAAATAACCTTCTAAAATTACATTAAAAGCTCGTTTCTCCAATTTATAAATTCTATTTAAACACACACAATTTCACACTTCAAGCGGAGTGGAAGGGAGATTAAATGGTTAGGTAAAACTTGGACCATGAATCCATGCGTTTGTCTTTCCGATTTCCCCGACCTATTCGATTGATTGTTTTGACCTTCTGGTCTGGTTTACCAATGAGATGAGGTAGACTTTGTGTGAAATTAACTAACGGATAGTAAACCGTTTAGTGCGAACGAGTGGTTATGGGACTCACGTTACCACTTTTCGGATTCCTTTTCGAGAGTTATGACACATTCTTCCAGTTAGTGGTGTCCAGTACTTGGCCTCCGGACCATCACCACTACGGTTTGTTGCCTTTGGGATAGTGTCTTCGGACTGTCTCCTTCAGGTGTGTTGCCTTCGGGTATGTTGCCTTCGGGTTTGTACCTTCGGGTTTGGGCCTTCTGGTTTGTTGCCCTATTGTATCGCTTTCGGAGTTAGGTCTTTATGAGCCGCTCGAGTGATATTTGGGTTTGGAGTCTTCGGGCTCATGGATCGTTGTTTATACAGTATTTATACAGTACTGAGCACGTGCAAATTTTATGATGTTTTCATTGACATGTATATTCCCTAGGTATCGCTCTTCCGTGTTGGTCTTTTTGAGCCCCACGATATATAGCGATTACCTTATGGAACTTGTGTTACCTTCATTGGTATTTGTTATTTTCCTTTATGGCTTGTTTTGGGATATTCCTATCCTTTGTTTCTATGAGTTGTCGATGATACGAGGCTTGTTAAGATATGATTCATCTTTTGTTAGATGATTGTGTTATCTCTTTTAGAGATATTTGTTATACATTGTGACCTTGCAGGTTTATTGTTGTTCAGTTTATCTAACTGATTTGTTTAGCTAGACTGACCATTGTATTTTATACTCGGGTCAAACCGAGATGTTTCAGGTTAGGTGCATTTGGACCTAGCCTATTTTGCTTCCGCATGGACTATCCAGCTTGTTCCTTTTTGAAGCTTTTTGTGTAGTCCTTTGTAACTCTGATATATGTATTATTTTGAATTCGTCTGTATATTGTGGTTTGCTATACCACTTGACGTGTATTATTTTGTATACTCTGTTATGTATCAATATATGTGTACATGATGATCTACTATTCTGTGATGTATATTACATTTGAGTTGTTTTATTCTGTTCTGATAGATCCTCCAACCACCTATGGTTTTTTTTAAGTATTCATTGGATATGTTGACCTGCTTGGTATGTCTGTTGTCGATTTATTCAATAGATAGTTAGAGCAAGGCTATAGATGGTCGCTCCTAACCAGCCTTATTCTCCGTGTTAGTTGACGGCATTACCCTGTAGTGTCTTTGGCTAGCATGGGTATAGAGGTGGCCTGTCATAGCGTGGTATCAGAGCTGAGGTTCAGAACAAAATATGATAAATACAGAATAGAAGCACATATTCTGATACATCAGAGTGTAATAAGTGATACAAATCTTTGAATCATCGTGTCTTTCTATTCCTTCTACCGTCAAAGGTTAGATAGAATGTGGTAATACGTCTAGGAATGCATTTGGTTCCGTAGTATTCCACATT
Organism: Allium cepa; assembly: GCA_030765085.1. Lineage (NCBI taxonomy): Eukaryota > Viridiplantae > Streptophyta > Magnoliopsida > Asparagales > Amaryllidaceae > Allium > Allium cepa. Next base: position 291,435,960 of record CM060942.1, read on the forward strand.
TGAATTAATGATATCTATCTTGTGAACAATCTTGTTCTTATCTTAACTTTCAGCATATGGATGGAAGAGGAAGGGACGACGTTCGGATGTTGGGCAATTCAGTGGCTCACATCTGGATGGCGTTTATATGTCCGTTGATCAGTTTTTGGAGTTGTTTAGGAGCACTCAGCCTCCAGTTCCTCCTCGAGTGTCTCCACCTTGCAAGTCTGCCTTTCCACGTCTGTGTAGTGATTTTGATCAACTTGGATGAAAGCCATTTAAGGGCTCCGAGTCTGTTCTTGAAGTCCAAGCTTGGTTTCGCACGTGGGAGCGTATTTTCTCTCGTATGGATCTTTCTGACCATGATAGAGTTCTTGTAACTTCTAGCTTATTACAAGGGCATGCTCTTGATTGGTATGAGCTTCTTGTAGCCGAAATTGATGAGTCTACTCTTTCTTGGACTCGGTTTCGGGGACGATTCGAACTTAAGTTCGTTCCTGAAGCTGAAAAAGTTTTATTGACCCGTCGCTTCCTTGAGTTGAAGCAAGGGAAATCTTCTGTTTTTGAGTATGTTGCATCATTCGAGGCTTTATCTAAGTATGGTCTTGAATTCATTAGCACTTCTTATAAGAAGAATTTGAAGTTTGTCTCTTGTCTTAAGAAATATCTTAAGAAGTCTTTGTTTGCTCCAGCTTAAGCTTTCTTTTGAGGAGTTGGTAGATTCGGCACTTCATCTCGAAGCCTTCGAGAAGGAGTATGATAGTGGTGATGATGTTGAGGTTTCCACGAACCCCAACAAGAAGTAGTTTCCATTCCAGAAGTCTAGGTCTTTTCCTTCTAAGATGAAGAAGACTGGTGGTTCTAGTTCTCAGCCTCAGTCTTCTGAAACACCTTTCGTTCGGAAGTGTTTCAATTGTGGTCCTCCTGATCTTATTATTCGATTTTGTTCCAAGCCTCTCTTCTGTCGCTATTGCAAGAAGGAAGGTCATCGTGTTTCCACTTGCCTTATTGTTCCTGCTGGTGCCAAGTCTAGCAAGCTTTATGCTGCTAAGCTTCTGAACGTCCTTCTTAGCCCAAAGGTATATCTTCATCTATTTTGTAAGGTTCTACTTTATTTCATGGTCATAGTATTCGAGTTCTTTTGGATACGTGTGCTTTACATTCTTTCGTATCGAAAAAGCTCGTTGATGATTTATCTTTGGATGTTTCTTGTTTGGTTACTTCTTTAAGGATTTCGAATCCTATTAGGGGATCTGCGACCCTTAGCATGGTTTGTGATGATGTTGAGATTGTTTTATGTGGTTTTTATTTTCATGCGAATCTGCACGTTATTTCTTGTCTGGGATTTGATATGATTTTGGGTATAGACTGGCTAGTGAGATATGATGCCAGGATTATTTGTTCGGAGAGAATTTTGTATCTTCGACATCTGGATTCGCCTACTCAGTTATCTCTTGTTCTTCGGGATGTGGATAATTCCAAAATGGCTTTATATTCTCTTGATTCGCGAGATGATGATGATATATCTCGTATTCCTATTGCTTGTGACTTTTCTGATGTTTTTGAACTTGTTTCGGGTTTGCTACCCAAGCGGGAAATTGAGTTCCGCATTGATCTCATTCCAGGAGCGCAGCCAGTTAGTCGTCCTCCCACGAGGATGTCTACAAAGGAAAATGAGAAACTCAAGAAGAAGCTTTTAGAGCTTGAGTCCAAGCAGTTGATTCAGTCCAGTTTTTCTCCGTGGGGATTCGCGGTCGTCTTCGTGAAGAAATCCGATGGAACTCTTAGGCTTTGCATAGACTATCGCAAGCTTAACGAGTTAACCATTAGGAATAGGTATCCATTGCCTAGGATCGATGATATGTTCAATCTATTGAGTGGTGCTATGGTCTTTTCTCAGCATGACCTTGCCATGGGTTTTCGTCAGTTACGAGTCGCGGAGGACAGCATACATCTTACCGCTTTCCGCACTTGTTATGGTTCTTTTGAGTGGCTCGTTATGCCGTTCGGGTTGACGAACGCTCCTTCTTTCTTTGTTGATCTCATGAATCGAGTATTCCGGGAATATCTCGATAAGTTCGTCCATGTCTTCATTGACGACATCCTTATTTATTCTAAGTCTGAAGCTGAGCATGCTAATCACTTGAGAATTGTCTTGAGTACTCTCCGTCATCATCAGCTTAGAGCCAAATTCTTCAAGTGCCATTTTTGGGAGAATAGGGTTAAGTTCTTATGCCATGTTGTATCTTCCAATGGCATTTCTATCGATCCCTCAAAGATCGAAGCCATCCAGAATTGGAAGAGGCCTGAGAATATTCATGAGGTTCGTAGTTTCCTTGGATTAGCGGGTTATTACCGTCGGTTCATTAAGGATTTTTCCAGTGTTGTGCTTCCTCTCACCAGCCTTACTCGGAAAGGCATTCGTTTTATTTGGTCCGACAAGTGTGAAGCTTCCTTCCTGACATTAAAGGAATTTCTCACTAATGCTCCTATTCCTGTGGTTCCCGAAGGGAATCATGATCTTGTTGTCTACACCGATGCTTGTGGTAGTGGTCTCGGTGTTGTTCTTATGCAGAAGGATCGGGTAATTGCTTATGCTTCTAGGCAACTACCTCCGAATGAAGTTCGCTATGCCACTCATGATCTTGATTTAGCCGCCATTGTCTTCGCCTTGAAGATTTGGCAACACTATTTATTGGACGAGCACTTCATTCTCTATACCGATCATAAATCCTTGAAGTATTTGTTTACTCAAAAGGAACTCAATATGAGACAACAACGTTGGCTCGAGTTTCTTGCCTCCTATGACTTTGATATCCAGTATACCCCTGGAAAGGGTAATCGTGTTGCTGATGCGCTTAGTCGCAAACATTCGGCTGTTGTTTTTATGATGCTTGCCGAATGGGATATTCTTGAGACTCTATTTTTTGTGAAATTCGTGATCGAGGTTCATCTTCTGATTCTCCTATTCTATTATTTAGTTTGGAAGCTCGACCCATTTTGTTGGATCGTATTGCCCATGCTCAGCGACGTGATCTTGATTTGTTGCATCTTATTCAGCTTTGTGAGTCTAGATCCTGTGATGAGGCGTTGCGGGATTTCAGCATTGATTCTCATGGGTGTCTTCGCAAGAAGAACCATCTTTTTATGCCTTCTGATTTTGCACTTAGGCATGGCATTTATGATGACTGTCACCGTTCTAATATACCATTCATCCCGGAAGTAGTAAGATGTATGTCGATATGCGTCGTCTTTATTATTGGGAAGGCATGAAGCGCGATGTTGCGAGTTATGTGAGTAATTGCATAACCTGTCAGCGTATTAAGGACGAACATCAGCGTCCTTCGTGTCTTCTTCATCCTCTAGAGATTCCATTGTGGAAATGAGATCTGATTTCTATGGATATCATTGACGGCCTACCTCGTTCGAGATCGGGCCATTCTAGTATCTGGGTTATTGTTGATCGCCTCACTAAGTCTGCTCATTTTATCCCTATCAATTCTAATAGGACTGATTCGCATTTGGCTAAGTTATATGTCAAGGAAATCGTGAAACTTCACGGTGTTCCTAGTTCTATTGTGAGTGATCGTGATCCCTTATTCACGAGTCATTTTTGGAAGAGTCTTCAGCAAGCTTTGGGAACAAAGATTAATTTCAACACAGCTTATCATCCGCAGTCTGACGGACAGACTGAACGGGTGAATCGTATCTTGGAAGAGCTTCTCCGTATTTGTATTTTTGATTTCGGTGGTAGTTGGGAGGATCACCTACCTCTTGTAGAGTTCTCCTACAATAATAGTTTTCAGTCTAGTATCGGTATGGCTCCTTTCGAAGCTTTATATGGAAGGCCATGTCGATCACCTTCTTGTTGGTTGGAATCTGGGGAGAAGCTTATTCTTGGTCCAGATTTTGTTCGTGATTCTTCCGAGAAGATTGATCTTATTCGGTTGAGAATGAAAGAGGCACATAGTCGCCAGAAGTCCAATGCTGATAACCGTAGGAAGCCTCTCGAGTTCTCGATTGGTGATCTTATCTTTATTCGTGTTTCTCCTTTGAAAGGGGTGATGCGTTTTAGTACGACTGGGTAATTGGCTCCTCGCTTCATAGGACCATTTTCTATTACTGAACGTATTGGCCCTGTGGCTTATAGAGGTTCACTTCCTGCTCATTTATCTGGCATTCATGATGTGTTTCTGACGCAGCGGATTAATCAAACAAAACTTCAATCGATGGATTGTAGCAATCGGTGAGTTGAAGATACCAAAAATGCCCAAGTTCGTTGATCCAAAGATACCGAACTCTAGCTATCTCAAACACGTTGATAGCGCACTATACCGTGTTCAAAGATCTACGATTCTTCGCACGTTGATCTAGCGCACTAGATTCCGTGAATCGGCTTCAACAAACGTGGATTCGAGCGCACTCGAACGACGTAAGTGGAGATAGGAGATTACACTCAACTACCAATTGGTATGAAAGCACAAAGCTAACAAAAGAGAATTTTATTCCAAAATCAACAACCCAAAAATTTACAACACACCCGCTATTTATAGGCATTACAACTCAACACAACATACAACACTCAACTCCTAGGTCGGCACCGGCTCAACAAATACGACTCATCTCGGCCGACTCAACATAAGTCGCTGCCGACTCAACAAGGCACGACTTAAAGACACAGCGGGTCACACGACTCAACACATGTACAGCCCCAACAATACACGACTCAAAAAATGCAACCGACTCATCAAACCCAGCAACCCACGACTCAATTATATACCGACTTAAAAACTCGCGACATACGACTCATACAAGACCGACTCATATAGTATATACATGACTCGTCTCAACACGACCGACTCAAGATACACAGCTTATCTCCTTGCCGACTCATCTTAGGTCGTAGCCCCTTAGCTCGGTCCCGACTCATCCTTTCTGCATTAACTCGCACCTTTCCTTCCTGTGTTCCATTGAATCGGGAACGACTCATACTAAGTCGTAAACGACACATCTCCGAAGCCCACTTTGCTCGACCTATGTTATCTCCCCCTTGTAAACTCTTAAACCGGAAACGACTCATCACTTTAAATTGTGGACGACTCATCAAGCAGGAACTCCTCCAAGCTTTGTTAAATCGGCACCGTCTCATGCTCCCCCTATCTCGTGACCGACTCATCAAGCATGCATGTTTTAAACTTGTGTACGCCTTACGAGTTAAATCCGAAGCTCCTTGACTCGTGCATGATTTAATATGGTTTAACTTCTGAATTCCTATATGCCTTGCTGCATCATCCTTCCCAGGTTGAGAAAAATTCGACCTCGAATTTGCAAATTCTTTCTCATCAAAATGTTCATCCCCATGATACGGAATTAAATGTTTAACGTTAAAAATATCAGAAGTATAAACATCATCTGGTAGCTTTAATCGATAAGCATTCTCATTAATTTTCTTCAAAACTTCCACTGGACCAATTTTTCTGGCTTTCAACTTGTTGTAAGCACCCACTGGAAAACGATCCTTTGTCAATATAGCATAAACCAAATCACCTTCGTTAAATTCAACATTTCGACGTTTCAAATCTGCAGACTTCTTATACTTCTCATTCGACTTCTCCAATCGTTCCTGAACGATTTTATGACATTCATTCAGCTCTTCAACAAAATCAGTAGCTCGTTTAACTGTTCTCTTTGACTGTGGTACAACTGCTAAATCCAACGGCCCCCTGGGTAAATTTGAATAAACAATCTGAAACGGACTGAATCCTGTGCTTCGATTTACTACATGATTATGAGCAAATTCTGCCTGGCATAGCTTCATGTCCCAACTTCTCAAATTATCCTGTACAAGACAACGCAACAAATTCCCCAATGACCTATTAACAACTTCTGTCTGCCCATCAGTTTGCGGATGATAAGCACTACTAAATTTCAGTTTCGTTCCTACCATCTTCCACAAACTCAACCAAAAGTGACTCAGAAAACGAGTATCTCTATCAGAAACAATAGATTCTGGTAAACCATGAAGTCTATAAATCTCCTTGAAAAATAACTGTGCTACTCGAACTGCATCTGCTGTCTTCTTGCAAGCAACAAAATGTGCCATCTTCGAAAATCTGTCCACCACAACAAATATCGAATCATTTCCCCTTTGAGTTCTCGGCAAACCCAAAACGAAATCCATGCTGATATCAACCCATGGCTTAGATGGTACTGGTAATGGCATATACAACCCTGCATTCGTTGCTGTCCCCTTTGAAACTTGGCAAATATGACATCGCTCAACAAATCTCTCAACTTCTTTTCTCATCGATGGCCAAAAGTAAGATTGCGAAATCAACTGTAAAGTACGATCACGGCCCACATGCCCTTCTTCATGTAATTCCTTCACAATCTTCATCCTCAAACTACAATCCGGAATACATAAACGATTTCCTTTAAACAGAAAACCATCAACCAACATGAATTCATCGGCAATCCCATCCTTCACTTTTTCAACATATTTCACAAAGTAAGGATCTTCTTCAAGCATCTCTGGCAACATTTCAAACCCCGTCACTTCAATCTTCATTGTCGTTAGTAAATGACTCCTCCTACTCAAAGCATCTGCTACTCGATTCGTCACCCCTGATTTGTGTTTAACGACAAAAGTAAACTGCTGCAAATAAGCAATCCATGACGCATGTCTCGCAGAAATCTTATCTTGCCCCTGTAAATGTTTCAAAGCTTCGTGATCAGTGTACAGAACAAATTCCTTCTGAAATAAGTAATGTCTCCAATGCTTAACCGTCTGAACAACAGCATAAAACTCAACATCGTATGTACTGTATCTCATCTTTGCCCCTGACAACTTTTCGCTGAAATAAGCAACTGGCTTCCCATTCTGGCTCAGAACTCCTCCAATACCAACCTTCGAAGCATCAGTATGCAATTCAAACAACAACTGAAAATTAGGTAGAACAAGAATTGGTGCAGACGTCAACAATTCCTTGATCCTTTCAAAGGCAACCCCCGCTTCCTCTGACCACACAAACTGTTTACCCTTCATGCAATCAGTCACTGGAGCCATCACGCTACTGAAGTGTGGTATGAACCTTCGGTAGAATGACGCTAGCCCATGAAAACTTCTCACTTCTGTAATTGTCTTTGGCTGTGGCCAATTCTTGACTGCTTCAACTTTGCTCTGGTCAACTTGAATACCTTTCCCTGAAACAACATAACCCAGGAATAAAACAGTAGGTGTCATAAACACACATTTCTTTGTAGCAGCATAAAATTGTTCTTCACGAAGAATAAGCAACACTTCCCTCAGATGTAGAACATGCTCCTCCGTACTCCTGCTATAAATCAAAATATCATCGAAATACACCACGACGAACTTTCCAATGAATGGTCTAAAAATTTGATTCATCACCCGCATGAATGTACTAGGTGCATTAGACAAACCAAATGGCATAACCAACCATTCGTACAACCCCTCTCTAGTTTTGAAAGCTGTCTTCCATTCATCTCCAGGTCTGATTCGAATTTGATGGTAACCACTTTTCAAATCAATCTTCGAGAATATAGTTGCCCCACTCAACTGATCCAGCAAATCATCCAACCTCGGCATAGGAAATCTGTAACGAACAGTGATCTTATTCAAAGCTCTACTATCAGTGCACATTCTCCAAGTTCCGTCCTTCTTTGGTACTAACAATGCAGGTACAGCACACGGACTCAAACTTTCCTGAATACGACCCTGTTCAAGTAATTCTTCCACCTGCCTTCGTAACTCCTCATGTTCCTTCGGACTCATTCTGTAATGTGGTCGGTGTGGTAACACTGCTCCGGGAACAAGATCAATCTGATGTTGAATGTCTCTAAGTGGTGGTAACTCCTTTGGCAACTCCTCTGGAAAGACATCTTCAAACTCTTCCAAAACTGGCTTTGCTTCTTCGGGAATCTCAACTTCTTCACTACTCTCTCTCCCAATCAACAAAAACACTTCCGGTTCTTCCTCCACTTCTTTAACAAACTCCTTCAAAGTCAACAGAGTTTTCAATTCTTCAATCTCTTCTAGCTTGCTCTCCTTCTGCTGCTGTCTCTTAGGAACTAAAGTGATTTTAGTACCCTCGAACATGAAACTGTAACTGTTGGCACGACCGTCATGCTGAACTGCTCTATCAAACTGCCATGGTCTGCCCAACAATAAGTGACAAACATCCATATCTACGACATCACACCAGATTTCATCTTTGTACTTCTTTCCGATTGAAAAATTCACACAAGCTCTTCGACACACTTTCACTTCACCTCCTTTCCTTAACCATGCTAGCTTGTATGGTTTAGGATGCTTCTCGGTCTTCAAATTCAACTTCCTAACTGCCTCTGTAGAAATAATATTATCACAACTCCCCGCATCAATAACGAACTTGCAAACTTTCCCCAGAATAGTACATGTCGATTGAAAAATATTGCTTCTCAGCCAACTACAATCCTCCTCTTGCTTAGGTGTCAAACAACTTCTCCTCATCATAAGATTACAACCTTCATCACCCGACACTTTTTCTTCCTCCTCAACATAAGGTACATTTGAATACTCTGCCTCCTCACCATCATCTGCTTCAACCTCTGCAACCATGGTTCTCTTCTTCGGCTTCGGACATTCGTTGCTTTTGTGACCCAACTCCTGACAATTATAACATTTGAAAATACTGCTAGCCCTTGCCTTCTCAGCCTCCTTCACCACTGGCTTGGTAACTGGTTTAGGAGTATTAGAACTTCCGCCAACACCCCTTGCTTGGTTATTGGAATTAGTAAACACACCACCTCCACGCCTTCCTTGTTTCTCCCAAGCTAACGCTTTCTGATGTGCCTCTACAACGGATCTAGGATCAAACATATTAACCATATCCTGGATCTGCATTCTCAAACCCCCAACGAATCTAGCAGTTAACTGCTCTTCTGTCTCCATGATATCATTCCTGGCAATGAGTTGGTAAAATTCATCAGCATAATCACTAACAGACTTTGTCCCCTGCCTCAGATTCTGCAACCTCTGATACATAAGTGACTGGTAATTATAAGGTAAGAAAGTAGATCTCATCAACTTTTTCATCTTCTCCCAAGATTCTATCTTTGACTTCCCCATTCGTTCTCGAGTAAGTTTAGTTTGCTGCCACCATGCCAATGCTCTCCCCCTCAGCCTTGTAGCAACTAACTTCACCCTTCGATTCTCCGGCACCTCCTTGAAATCAAAGATTTCCTCCACATTAGACAACCAATCTAAGAATTCCTCAGCAACCATCCCGCCTTTAAACTCCGGAATCTCCATTTTCATACCCGACTCCCAACGACGGTCATCCTCCACATCACGGTAAGAATTTCGAACTTGGTCTCGATCTCGATAATGAATACTTGCTCTATCACCCTCTTCAACAAAATCAAAAGTACGCCTACATCGATCTCGACCAATGTCATCCCTTTGTTCATGCATGCTTCTTTGACTATGTCTCTCCTCATCTCTATATGCTTCATGGTCAAATTCACGTTGACTTCTTCTCTCTTCATGTGCATAGTCATGATGATCTCTTCGTGATGAAATTGATGTTTCTCTTCTATCTCTACAAGAATGTGGCGATACCCTCCTCGCTTCCGTAACCGATGGCGAAACTCGGTTTCCTCCATGGTTCGAGTTTGGTGATCTCCTTCTTTGATTCAAATCATTCATCAATCTCTCCAATTTACCAATGCCTTCATCAAATTTTTCATTAATACGTTGTTCCATAAGCTCGGCTTCTTCTCTACGATACAAAGCTTCAATGTTTTGATGACGATTGGCTCTCCTTGGTGGCATGGTTAAAACTTCACAACACTTCAACAATTCAATCACAAGACTTCAAAACTTTCAATACAATACAACAATCAACAAGTCACGGCTCAACAATGTCTCGGCCATGACACTTCACGGCTTATCACCACTAAGTCGGCAAAGACTTAGCTCGGCAAGGTTCTACACTTCAACCCTTGGCGCGCAAAACTTCCACAAGTCTAAATTCAAACTTCTTTGCTCCTTTTGATCCAAAATGGAATAGATCAAACACTCCAAACTTGATGCAACTTCAATATGAACACAATGAACAACTTCAAACTTCAAAAACTTGGCTCCAAGAATCAACTTAGCTATGATTGGCTAAGTATGGCTCTGATACCAAAACTGACGCAGCGGATTAATCAAACAAAACTTCAATCGATGGATTGTAGCAATCGGTGAGTTGAAGATACCAAAAATGCCCAAGTTCGTTGATCCAAAGATACCGAACTCTAGCTATCTCAAACACGTTGATAGCGCACTATACCGTGTTCAAAGATCTACGATTCTTCGCACGTTGATCTAGCGCACTAGATTCCGTGAATCGGCTTCAACAAACGTGGATTCGAGCGCACTCGAACGACGTAAGTGGAGATAGGAGATTACACTCAACTACCAATTGGTATGAAAGCACAAAGCTAACAAAAGAGAATTTTATTCCAAAATCAACAACCCAAAAATTTACAACACACCCGCTATTTATAGGCATTACAACTCAACACAACATACAACACTCAACTCCTAGGTCGGCACCGGCTCAACAAATACGACTCATCTCGGCCGACTCAACATAAGTCGCTGCCGACTCAACAAGGCACGACTTAAAGACACAGCGGGTCACACGACTCAACACATGTACAGCCCCAACAATACACGACTCAAAAAATGCAACCGACTCATCAAACCCAGCAACCCACGACTCAATTATATACCGACTTAAAAACTCGCGACATACGACTCATACAAGACCGACTCATATAGTATATACATGACTCGTCTCAACACGACCGACTCAAGATACACAGCTTATCTCCTTGCCGACTCATCCTTTCTGCATTAACTCGCACCTTTCCTTCCTGTGTTCCATTGAATCGGGAACGACTCATACTAAGTCGTAAACGACACATCTCCGAAGCCCACTTTGCTCGACCTATGTTATCTCCCCCTTGTAAACTCTTAAACCGGAAACGACTCATCACTTTAAATTGTGGACGACTCATCAAGCAGGAACTCCTCCAAGCTTTGTTAAATCGGCACCGTCTCATGCTCCCCCTATCTCGTGACCGACTCATCAAGCATGCATGTTTTAAACTTGTGTACGCCTTACGAGTTAAATCCGAAGCTCCTTGACTCGTGCATGATTTAATATGGTTTAACTTCTGAATTCCTATATGCCTTGCTGCATCAGTTTCACGTCTCTCAGCTTCGGAAGTGTCTTCGGGAGTCGGATTCTGTTATTACTTCTCCTGATTTGCAATGGCTTGAGGTCTCACGGGACTTATCTATTGTACAGCAGCCTATTCGCGTACTTGACACGGAAGTGCGACACCTTCGAAACAAGGATGTGCCGCTCATTAAGGTTCAATGGTCCGCTAATCCCAATGACTGTACTTGGTAAACCAGAGAGTATATCGAGCGATCTTATCCGGGTTTTCTATCTTTGCTTGGAATAGTGAGAATACCTTTTCGTATCAAGCTTATTACCTTTTCTTTTGAATGTTGTGTATATGTAGTTGTTACAAGTATCGTCTCTAGGAATTGCAGGGACGCAATTTTGTAAGGAGGGGAGATCTGTAACAACCCGCATATTTAACGGTTATATATTTAAATGTTTTATTTAAACATAGCGTCGTCAGTCGGATTTTTGGATCCGAAATGTTACTTTTTGCAAACGGCCAAATTGGGGCTCGATACCGCCTCCATTGGTTCCAAAATGGCGTTTGCGATCTTTTCGAGTATAAGCTTTGATATGTTTGGAGTAAGTTGAATTTTGCTACTTTTTCTAGTTGGGTTTTGGGTTTGGGTTCAGCCCACTAGCTAACTAAATATCCAAACTCAGTCCCTCTCTTCCCCATTCACTCATTTTCACCTCCAACTTAAGCTAAAACTGAAAATGGGGGAAAGGAAGAGGAAATAGAAATTCCTAGGCCTAGTTTCTTCTTGCAACTTGAATTCTTGCTCCAAAAATCAAAGTGAAGATATTGGTAAGCCTCCTCTTCAATTTCTGAAGTTTCCTAAACCTAATTGGGAAATATGTGTTTTATTCTTAGGTTGAAGCTTGTAGAGTTGAAGTGTAGAGTAGTTGATCTCCTTCTTGTGTTTGTGCTTCTCATCTTTGTTTGTGGGTAAAAAGGTGAGTTTTGAAATCACATCTACCTCTCTTGATATCATGGGTGATGGGTATGAATTCCTATTACTTCTTCACATGCATTTACTTTTTGATTGGGTTGGTTTTACTAATATTCCAATTCTTGAGTTTCAAGGTCAAATTTTTATGAACACTCTCTTATGGATGTTTTGCTCTTGTTTTGGTGATGAATCGAAGTGCTTTTAGGGCCGGGTAGCCGCTAGGCGTGAACCCCTGGCGTCCGTGCTCGTCCGATTGAGAGTGGGAAAGTTTGCTCATCATTTGAGATAGGCTGAATACTGCCCAGGTTCCAGCTCCGGCCGACCGAGCCCTGTAGCCGCCCGACCGACCTGCTACCCCGAGCATTTTTCTGCTTCTGGCCAACCGACCGAGCCCTGTAGCCGGCCGACCGACCTGTTGCTGTTTTGCTTATTTTTGCCTTTTTGCGTGTTTTCCAAATTTTATCGATTCAAGTTGGTTCTTAGTGGTTGTTATTGCATCTTTGGCTTTGATAACTTATTTTTGACTTCATTCATGGGTTTTTATAAATAATCTTCAATAATTACATTAAAAGCTCATTTCTCCAATCTATAAAATCTATTTAAACATACACGACTTCGCACTTCGAGCGGAGTGGAAGTGAGATTAAATGGTTAGGTAAAACATGGACCATGAATCCATGCGTTTGTCTTTCCGATTAATCCCCGACCTATTCGATTGATTGTTTTGACCTTTTGGTCTGGTTTACCAATGAGATGAGGTAGACTTTGTACTGCTTTGAGTGTGAAATTAACTAACAGATAGTAAACCGTTTATGCGAACGAGTGGTTATGGTACTCACGTTACCACTTTTCGAATTCCTTTTTGAGAGTTATGACACATTCTGCTAGTTAGTGGTGTCCAGTACTTGGCCTCCGGACCATCACCACTACGGTTTGATGCCTTTGGGATAGTGTCTTCGGACTGTCTCCTTCAGGTTTGTTGCCTTCGGGTATGTTGCCTTCGGGTTTGTGCATTCGGGTTTGTTGCCCTATTGTATCGCTTTCGGAGTTAGGTCTTTATGAGCCGCTCGAGTGATATTTGGGTTTGGAGTCTTAGGGCTCATGGATCCTTATTTATACAGTATTTATACAGTACTGAGCACGTGCAAATTTTATGATGTTTTCATGGACATGTATATTCCCTAGGTGTCGCTCTTCCGTGTTGGTCTTTTTGAGCCGCACGATATATAGCGATTACCTTATGGAACTTGTGTTACCTTCATTGGTATTTGTTATTTTCCTTTATGGCTTGTTTTGGGATATTCCTATCCTTTGTTTCTATGAGTTGTCGATGATACGAGGCTTGTTAAGATATGATTCATCTTTTGTTAGATGATTGTGTTATCTCTTTTAGAGATATTTGTTATACATTGTGACCTTGTAGGTTTATTGTTGTTCAGTTTGTCTAACTGATTTGTTTAGCTAGACTGACCTGTGTATTTTATACTCGGGTCAGACCGAGATGTTTCAGGTTAGGTGCATTTGGACTTAGCCTATTTTGCTTCCGCATGGACTATCCAGCTTGTTCCTTTTTGTTAAAGCTTTTTGTGTAGTCCTTTGTGTTCTAACTCTGGTATATGTATTATTTTGAATTCGTCTGTATATTGTGGTTTACTATACCACTTGATGTGTATTATTTTGTATACTCTGTTATGTATCAATGTATGTGTACATGATGATCTACTATTCTGTGATGTATATTACATTTGAGTTGTTATATTCCGTTCTGATAGATCCTCCAACCACCTATGGTTTTGTTTTAAGTATTCATTGGATATGTCGACCTGCTTGGTATGTCTATTGTCAATGTATTCAATAGATAATTAGACCAAGGCTATAGATGGTCGCTCCTAACCAGCCTTATTCTCCGTGTTAGTTAACGGCATTACCCTGTAGTGTCTTTGGCTAGCGTGGTTATAGAGGTGGGGCGTCACATGTTAACGCTAAAATTTGAACGCTAACACCCCGGTGTATGAAGTGAGATTGTGAAAGCACCACCCGATAGCTCGGGAACAGATTATAAGCAGATAATAGCGAAAAAACAGTAAACAACAGCAATTTTATAGTGATTCGGCTTAATAGAGAGCCTACGTCCACTTTGAATATCTTTATTGACGATTTGATTACAAGTCGATGCAATTACACTTTGATTACAACACACTTCGAGTTACAAGTGACTTAGAACAAGTAGTCTAAACTTCAATGTCGATCCAAATCTTTGAACTCATGTTGGACATGTATGATTTCTTCATGAAGTTCCTTGAAAGTGTTGAAGTAGTTCAGAATGCAGCAGAGTAACGACGCTTGAAATGAATGAGCCAAAAGTCCCTTTCATGCTTAAGGTGGGTTGGTATTTATAGAGAAATTTCTGGGCTGGAATTGTTGATCAAGTCATGAGTCGTGACCGACTCAGGATGAACCGTGACCGACTCACATATCACGAGTCAGCAAGCAGTGGCATAGATGAAATGGCATTGAGCTTGTTCCTAGTATGCTTAGGTCGCCAGCGACTTATGATAGGTCGTTAGTCACCCTGAGTCGTTGGAAACCCTGAGTCGGTCTGTCCCATAAACCACTAACTATTTAAACCACTCTGCTCCTCTAAGGCATTAACTCGTTGAGTCGTTGATCCACTGGGTCGTTACGAACCTTGTGCAGATGAGTCGGTCCAGTCCTTGAGTCGTCTCATATGAGCCGTGAACTTTGTTGAGTCGGTAACTCGCTGAGTCGGCCTGTCTCATGAACCGTTAACCTCCATGAGTCGTTTCATTCCTCTAAGTTGTCTTGAGCCTTAGCTCGTCAGCCAATTGAGTCGCTACAAGTTGAGTCGGCCCTTTCCTTAAGTTGCTGAAGCCCCTTGAGTCGTAAATCCAATGAGTCGTTAAAGACCTTAAGTGGATGAGTCGGCCCAAGTTTCAACAGGGTTAACATTTGCCCCTCGAAGTACACGCCTAAGTCGTAGGTCGTGTGCTTCGACTTATCTTAACTCGTGTGCCGACTCAACCTCTACTGCCCAAAGTTATAAAAACCTGAGTAGTTCCCCTTTTCTTCTCATTCCCTAACCTTTAAACCGTGTCTGCCACTAACGCACATTCAAGCTCTCAAAGGCGATTTCGACCAGATTCTCCATCGATCATCTCTATCATCCTATTGCGTAAGCAATCTCGCTCTCCTTGTGATTTTCGATCATCCCTAGCTTATGCGCCCCATCTCCATCTTCGATTTTCCCCTTTGAGCCCTGCGAATTTGGTTGCTTCGGTCATCAATGGACTTAGGGTTATCTGTTCTGATGGTTTACGATTCGAGGCGGTTTAGTGGTGCGATAGAGCTAGGATTGTTGATTGAGAGCTTATTGTATTAATGGGTTAGGAATTAGAGGGTTCACGGGATAGGAGGGAGACGGTTCATGGGTTAAGAGCTAGAAGGTAGACGGGTTTAGGAATTGTATGGTAAGTTGGCCAATCAGAGTGGAGCATTGCCTCAAATGCAACTCAATAATATTGGACGACCTAATATCCTTTGCGACTCAACTCTGGACCGGCTTACCAGTCCTCACGACACAAGTCTTGAGTCGGGGCCGAGATAGGACTTGGAGAATTTTCTCATAACTTTGAACTGAAATCTATTCCCTCTTCTATGCCTTACGACTTAAACGTTGCCGACTCAAAGTGTTGATAACTTAAAGCATAAACGACCTAAGCCACCTTATAACTTTTAAATCGTGGGCGAGTTAACACGTTGAACTGTCTCGGGGCATAATTCTGACTTGAACTTTAACTTGGATTGCTGAAATATACTGCCTGAATATTGATTTGTTTGGACTCTAACCTGTTAAACTTTGTCGCATATTTTAGTTTTACAGATTGCTTCAATTTGCAAGTATACAACCTGCTTAATACAATAATCACAGAAAATGGGGACGAATATACTGCCATTGATTGCCCACATCCAATGACAGATTAGTCAATATAAGATAATTAACTAGAATAGGTTGCGTGAATGAAGTGCTTTACATCAACGAATTCAAGTAGAGTGCTAAAGCAACATTGAACTAGTCAACCGAAATTGACCGGTTTGCACCAACACTATACCTGAATTTTTAAATTAACAAGTCCTGAAATTTAGTAATTGATCAATTGCCAACTAGCTTAACTTCAGTTATATTTACTTGTTTATTTTCATTAGTTCTGCACAACACTTCACACTTTTAGGAAACGTGCACCTTCGCATTTGAACATCCAGTTGCTTGTGTAGAATGACTTCTCAACAAGAAGAACCGATGGGCCAGGTTGAAGATGTCTTCAGTGGATAACCCTCCGGAGAGAACTTCCACAACTCTGAATCAGCGGGTGTTTAACCAATTGCGCATCCAGTTTGGCATTGCCGAAGCTGATGCCTTACTGCCGGGGCCAAATGATACTGCAGATAGGCCCCCTCTTGGCTTTGTTGCTGTCAATCGCCAAATGTGCTTGAGCGGTGCCATCCCACCTTTTAATGACTTCCTTCAGCAGCTCCTGCTTCGGTTATCTATCTCTCCATTCCAATTGCACCCCAACGGCCATGCCATTCTGATGGGGTTATGTGTGCTATTTAGGAGAGTTTTGGATCGATTACCGAGCTTTGGGGAAATCTGCTACCTCTGCTCATTCACAAAATTAAAGATCATCCCTCTATCGTAGTTATAAGGAGTGCACGAAACCGCAAACTCGTCACTGATCTTCCTGAAAGCGTTCATGGATTTCTAAATCAGTTTTTCTTTGTTCGCTGTCCTCCAGGGTTTTATGCCATCTGGAGAGTAGGAAGTAAGATTTCCTGTTTTTATTTTTCCATTCATGAGCTTTTCGAAATCTGAGTTGCTAAATGCTAACTTTGCTTCTTTTTTCCTATTTTAGCACTTCCTCCTCCCTCTAGAGATCCATGCTATAAGCCAATTTTTGAAAGACTGAATGTCGTGGCGGCAGAAGAGAGGAGTATAAAGTTTTTGTTAAATGATGAATTTTTACACCAATATGGGCTTCTTCATTCCTCTCGCTTCACTCAGCCTCATGAAGTTCCAACTGAAATTCCCGATTCTCCGATGGAAACTCCTGATGCCCCGGTCTCTTCTAAAGAACACATGCGGGGAGGAACCTCTATAGAAACTCCACTAATGAAGTGTTCAACTCCGAAGGATGCTGCGGGGTCGTCTGACAAGTCTGTACTTGCCCCAGTTATCGAAGAGGAAGAACTTCCACGACCTTCCGGGAGATCTGCTGACGAAGGAGTTGGGAAAGCAAGTCCCAAAAAGCATGATGGTGATGATGTTTTTGAGGGGTTGAGCGACCTAATTGTGACTTCACAAGAACTTTTTAAAGATGATGTTTCCAAAACTATCTCTTCTGTAATCGAGGCGACATCTTCTCTACAACAAATGCCAACTCCTCCTACTCAGGTTATCACCACCTCCACTCCACAGAGTGGACTGTAGCTTGATGCGTGTAGTTTACACATTACACAACACTTAGGATTTTTCAGCACTTCTACGCACTTATCTTCTTATACTTTAAAGATTTCTAAAGCTTATTTTTTCTTATTTTCAGATTCTCCGATGGGACGCAGCAGCTCATATTACGATGATTTCCAGCGCTACGGGAGGCGTAGCCAATATGATTATAGGCGTTACCTCCCCTCTTACAGAGAATCCGATGAAGAAAGAGCTGCCCGAAAGGATCAAGAGAAGAGGGCTCAAGAGGAGCGTTATAAAAGAAGGGAGAGGGAAGAGCGCCATGATTCTTCACAGAGAGGTGACGATTCCCATAAAAGAAAAACCCATGATGACAGAGGAAAAGGTCATGTGGTTGAAGATTTGAGCAAGCGAGCGCGACATGGTGAGAAGCACATCACTATAACTCCTGAAAAGGTTACCGCCCCTGCCTCGCTTGATATTCCTTCAGGCTCTCCCGCTCTCGGGAAGTCGGACATTCAAACTATAATTAGCAGACCCAAATTCCAAGTCGGACCGGGTTCTGCCACTTTGCAAAGCGATTTCCTCAGTGGTGTCTGAAGGGAGTAAGGTTTGACCTTGACTTGGTCCCCATTGACAAGTCTGCCATGTTACAAAACCTTGACGCCGTTAAGCTTGACCTCGAGAGGATGTCGAACTGGTAGAAACTTGTTGACGAGCTTCAGAGGGTTAATCGTGCGAACATAGAGGCCATGCTCACCATGGAAAATGATAAAGCCGAATGGCAAAAGGTGCTCGAGCAACATGACACCGAGATGAGAAGCATTGCTTCTTACAATGAGGAGCTTGAGGCGAAAGTTGAAGAACTGAAACAAGAGCTTGTCGCTTCCTCTACTTCTTATTCTCAAAAAGAAGAAGTGCTCCTCAAACAAGTGAGAGATGCCCACGCTAGCCAAAGGGATGCCGAAGAGAGGCTCGAAGTGCAGAAAAGAATTAGCGAGGGCTAGGTCGCTGACATTGAAGAGCTTCAAAAGAAAAACAGCTCCCAAGAGGCGGAGATTCAAATGCTTAAGCTTCAACTTTCTAAAGCTGAAATGGAGCGTGATGAGGCCGTTGCCGGCAAAATTGCAGCTGAAGATTCTCATGAGGCAACGAAAGCCAACATTAGCTCAACATTATTTGATTTCTATCTGCACAGCATTTTGGGGCGTGGTAGCCTTGCCTTTCTAGGTCCTAAGTATGAAATTACACTAGCTGAAGTTTGGGAGGCAGCACTCGATATGCTCGGTGGTAAAGGCGCTGGCTACGCTGAGTCAGCTCTTGAAGAGCATTATCTTGATGATGATGCCCGCGCCGCTCTTGCCAAGGGGAGAGAACAGCTTGCAAGATTGAGAGCCGAAACAGCGGCAGGAGAATATTCAGGAAAAATCACCTCGACTACTCCAATACAACCTTCTTCTTCAGCCGAAATTGATATTATCGGTTCTAGTTCTCATTCCCCTTCTCCTACTAAAGTCACCACTGATATTACAAGCATACAAGGTGGAGATGAGGGCGGCGAGAGTGCTGAGGCACAGGCTTACGAAGTTGACATCAGGGAACCGACTTCTGCAGGTAACCCTACTGACAATCTTGCCCAAGTAGAGTGCTCATCTGTTTCTTATGAACTTGATGGGCTTTTCGACTACTTCTTGAATCTCGGAACCTTTATCTCCGCTTTTTGCTGACTTAAACTTTTTTCCTTCTGTAGAGAAAACGTTGGGCATTATTCAAGCTTCTCCTCCTCTAATTATCCCTCCTCCGTCTCTTCAGGTGGCTCCTCCTTCTGCTTCACAGCCCGGGTCACAAGAGGAGCAAATTGAGGCTCTTCATGGCTTAGATGACCCTATCGTTTCGCAAGAGCAGAAAGACGAGGGACTTGAAGGAGGCGAGATCTCTCCGTAGCGGACTCCTTCTGATGACGTAATTTTGTCCGCTCTTGTTACTCCAGGGAGTGAGTCTTCTTCGAAGAGAAGAAAGAAGCACGGAACATCGAAGAGGAGGGGGAAGAAAATCATTGCTACTAAAGAGGAACCGGAAATTACACCAGTTGCACCTCCCTCTCCTTCTTCCCTTATGCCTTCAGACCGACCTGAAAAGCTAACCATTCGGCCGGGTAAAGGGTCTAAAGGTGGCAAGAAGAAATGAAGATTCCAGCTTTTAGCTTCTTGTCTTTTGCATGTACTGGTCGAGAATTGTACGGGTGCCGGCCCCTGCTTTTTATTTCGAAACTTGTATCTGCAATACAATTGAATAAATTGATCCTTTATTTGTACAGACTCCTGTTTGAATTTGAGAATGCATTTATTATTCATTTTTTCACAAGTTTATTTATATGATATTGCAGTGGGCTTATGGCATGTTGTTTGAGCATTACTTTCGCCGGTGTGGCTATACTATATTGTATGTAGCTATACCCTGTTGCCCCCATACCATAAGCTTGCTGCAATATTTTATACTTCGAGGGGACTTGCACTCTTATTTTCTGAAGAATAATTACTTCATTCTTGAAGAAATTTTTCGTAGAGTACAACTCCCTTCATATAAGTTTTTATGATATTTTATACTTCGAGGGGACTTGCACTTTTATTTTCTGAAGAATAATTTTTCATTCTTGAAGAAATTTTTCGTAGAGTACAACTCCCTTCATATAAGTTTTTACGCTTTGTCCTTCGAAGAAATCACGTTTTCTTTTGCTTATGTACACATTTTACCAAGTGAATTCTTCTATGAGGTAAAGCGGGCCTTTGAAGGGTACTTTAACTTTCCTTTTTTTTTTTTTTTTGAGGAAGGTTATTTTCCAGAATATGTAAATCACTCTTCCTTTGAAAGTTAAAGTGTGCTCTTGATGAGGACCCCTTTTTTTTTTACATAGAAAGTTGTACCTCTGAGGAGGGATTTTTTCACGTTTCAACACTTGGAAGTTTTATTTCAATCTTGGTGAAACGTGTACCTCCAAAGAGTTGTGCCTTTGAAGGAAGCCTTTTCACGTTTCAACACTTGGAAGTTTTATTTCAATCTCGGTGAAACGTGGGCTTCCGAAGAGGTCTTTCTTCTTGATTGTGTCTCCGGGAGGAGGTTTTTTATTTTGTTTTGCATTTCAACTTTGGTGGAGTGAAATTCCGAAGAGCGGTCGTAACACTTCAACTCCTAGTGAAATGGGCCTCCGAAGAGGGCTTTTATTTTGTTTGCATTTCAACTCTGGTGAAGTGAAATTCCGAAGAGCGGTTATAACACTTCAACTCCTGGTGAAATGTGCCTCCGAAGATTGCCTGGAAGTTACTCTCTCATGGTTGGAGGGTCATGACTCCTCCAATCTTTTTTGGTTGAGTAGAGAACTTTCTTTTTTACGGTATATTCTTCGTTTGAGGTCTTTATCCTCTGAAGAGTTGTGCCTCCGAAGAGGACTTTAGTTGTTCCTTGTCCACTTGCTTATGCCTTTTCAGTGATTCTCTATATTTTTTTTTTTTAGCTTGCACTCCCTTCTCTTACAAGTAGCCTGTTTAATCCAAAGAAGTGCACTTCATTGCTAGGCCAGTTCACGAGAATGGACATAAGCTTCTTAATTGGATGTTTGTTTGTTCAAACTTCTCAATTTATTAGCTAAAGCCTGTTTTCGGCGAAATCATTGACCGTTCAATTGAAGAACTTCTTATCTAGGATTTAAGCTCGGGAATTTTGCGACTTGGAATTTGTTTGTTGAATGATAACAAGAATCACTTGGTCTTGTAATATGCAAGTTTTGTTTTCGTTGCCTGCAAAAATTTAAATCGACATTTCAGTAATACATTTAATGTACTTTTCATATCGAAAATAAAGCAAGCATGTAATAATAATAAGGAACACAAGATTTATAGTGGTTCGGCCAAGAACTTGGGCCTACATCCACTTTATAGTCTTTCATTATTCACTTGCATCGGTTTTACAATCGCTTTCAATTACAGGAATCATACATTCATAATTCTTTTTACAATATTTCAACAAAGCTATCAAGTAAAGTATGGACGCAAGTGATTGCTGTTCCAAGCTCTTGGAATTTGATCTCCTTCGACATTAGTGAGTTTGAATGTGCCGTCCAGAAGCTTTTGACCTATGACGTATGGTCCTTCCCAATTTGGCCCAAACACACCTGTTGCTGTCATAATTCTCTTTAGGACTAGATCTCCAATTTCAAAGCTGCGTTGGCGAACTTTGGAATTGAAATGTCTGGCTATCCTTTGCTGATGAGATGCGATTCTGAGCTCAGCCTCTTCTCTTTTTTCATCAAGGAGATCTAGTGCCCCAAGCTGTAGTTTCTCATTCTCCGCTTGATTGAAATGGATTCTTCTATGTGAAGGGACCTCTGTTTCTACCGGAATCATTGCCTCTGATCCGTATGCCAATGAAAACGGAGTATGCCCGGTCGCAGTTTTGTGGGTAGTTCTGTATGCCCATAGTGCTAGCGGTAGCTTATCGACCCAACCACCTTTTGCTTTTTCAAGTTGCTTCTTGATGGTTGACTTGATAATTTTATTTACTGCTTCCACCTGCCCGTTTGCCTGCGGATGGGCTACTGCTGAGAAGCTCTTTCGGATTTTGAATCGTTTGCAAAAATCTTGGAATTCTTCACTTTCGAACTGAGTACCATTGTCTGTAATTATTTTTTGAGGCACACCGTATCTGCAAATGATACTTTTAGTCACAAAACTTATCATCTTTTTTGAGGTGATAGTAGCCAGTGGTTCAGCTTCTGCCCACTTAGTAAAATAATCTATAGCAACAATGGCATATTTAATTCCAGATTTGGCAGTTGGTAACGGTCCTACAAGGTCTATTCCCCATATCGCAGACGGCCATGGACTAACCATTTGTGTGAGTTCAGTGGAAGGAGCTCTAGGAATTTTGGCGAATCTTTGGCATCTGTCACATTTTCGGGAATAGTCTGCTGCATCTCGATTAATTTCTGGCCAAAAATATCTGTATCGGAGAATCTTTTTCGCTAAAGTTTGGCCACCTAAATGATCACCACATTCTCCCCCATGCACCTCAGCTAGGATTGTTTTGGACTCTTCCCTGGATACACATCGAAGTAACGGCATTGAGAATCCCCGTCTGTATAACTGGCCATCTTGGACTATATAGCGAGAGGCTTTCCTTAGTAGCTTCTTTCGTTCTTTTGAATTTTCCGGTAAAGATCCATTGAGCAGATATTCTGTTATTGGAGTCATCCATGATTCTTGCTCTTGAGACACGCTCATGATCCAATCAATATCCATCTCATCAATGCTCGAAGTCGACAGGACCTCCACTGGAGTTAACCCCAGAAATTGAGCTTCTCCTGTGCTAGAGTACTTTGCGAGATAATCTGCTTTCATGTTTTCTTCTCGAGGAATATGACTTATCATGTAATGATCGAAATCACCCAGGAGTTCACAAGCCTTTGACAAGTAGGCGGGCAGATTTCCTCCTTTCGCTTGGAATTCCTTCTTGACTTGGCATACAATAAGTTGAGAATCACTGAAAATCTGTAATGCTCGGATGTTTAGTTCTTTAGCAATCCTTAGGCCAGCGATAAGGGCTTCATATTCTGCTTCATTGTTTGTCGAAGGAAATTCCAATCTTAGTGCGTAGCATAATGATCGACCTTCAGGGGTCTCGAGTACAACTCCGGCTCCAGAGCAGTAGTCGTTTCTCGCGCCATCGACATATAACTTCCATTGGATTGGGGAATCGATGATCGTTTCCTCCTCACCGTTACCCTTATCTGTGAATTCTGCGATGAAATCCGCTAAAGCCTGTCCATTGATTGCTTTTTGGGGATGATAAGTGATGTCATATTGACTGAGTTCAATATTCCACTTTAGAAGATGACCCGAAGTCTCAGGGCGAAACAGGACTTGCTTTAAAGGTTGATCAGTGAGGACTCTGATAGGATGAGCTTGGAAATATTGCCTCAACTTCCTAGATGCAATTAATAGGCAATAGGCGAGTTTTTCCAACTTAGAGTAATTCATCTCTGCCCAGTGAGTCTTTTGCTGATATAGTAAACTGGATGTTGAATCCCTTTGTCTTCTTGTATCAGCGCTGCACTTAAAGCATGAGATGATACTGCCAAGTATATAAGAAGATCCTCGCCATCGCCAGGCCTAGAAAGTATTGGAGGCGTTTCCATATGGTGAATCAATTCATCAAAGGCTTTTTGGCATTCGGGAGTCCAATCGAAGTTTTTCTTTCCTTTCTTTAGGGCATCAAAGAATGGGATGCATTTATCTGTGGCTTTGGAAATGAACCGACTCAAGGCGGCGACTTTTCCATTGAGACTTTGCAATTCCTTCTTTGTTCTAGGAGCTTTGATTTCCTTTAAGGCGGTAATTTGAGCTGGACTAGCCTCAATGCCCCTAGCGCTCATGATGAAACCTAAAAACTTGCCGGATTCCACTCCAAATGAACATTTCAAAGGATTGAGCTTCATTCCGTATTTTCGGAGGACTGCGAACATGTCTGCTAAGTGTTCTATGTGATCCACTGCTTTCTTAGACTTTACTAACATGTCATTGACGTAGGCTTCCATAGTCTTGCCCAATTGCGGCTTGAACATAGCATTAACAAGTCTTTGGTATGTTGCCCCTGCATTCTTCAACCCGAAGGGCATAACTCTGAAGCAGTAAAGACCAATGTCAGTGATAAAGCTTGTGTCTTCCTGATCTGGCTCATGCATCATGATCTGGTTGTGTCCGGAGTAAGCATCCATGAAAGATAACAATTCGTGTCCCGCCGTTCCGTCTACCAGTTGATCGATTCTGGGTAATGGGAAGCAGTCTTTGGGGCAGGCCTTGTTTAGATCTGAAAAATCGATGCATACTCTCCATTTTCCGTTGGCTTTCTTAACCGGCACTGGGTTTGAAACCTAATTCGGATAGGTAGATTCTTTAATAAAATTATTCTCCATGAGCCGATCAACTTCTTCTTTTAATGCTACTGACCTTTCTGGACCCTGAGTTCTCCTTTTCTGCCTCACAGGTGTAAATTTTGGATCAATATTTAGAGCGTGTACTGCAACTTCTGGGGATATTCCGCACATATCGGCATGAGTCCAAGCAAAAACATCCAAATTTGCCTTTAAAAAAGATATTAAGATATTCTGAATTGACGCATTAAGTTGTGAACCCACATTCAACATCTTGTTTGGGTCCTTTGGGTCAACAGGTATTGGTACTGTCATTTCCACTGGTACCACTCTATTCTCCCCTGCACTGACTTTTCTAGGATCCATTTCTTTCCTCGCTCCGCTGTGCTCGCCAGTGCAGGGCCCGCCATGTAACTGCTACAAGGCTGGTTCTTTGATGCGGACTGGGGCTGCCGCATCCTTTCCCATTTCTCTTTTTCTGGTTTCTCGTAGCTCTGTTAGATAACATTCCCGCCCCGCATCCCGCATTTTGATCTCCTTTTATAACTCCCACTCCATTATCTGTGGGAAATTTAATGGTGAGGCACCATGGGGCCAGGACAACTTTGAATGCTGCGAGAGTTGGACGGCCGAGGAAAGCATTATAAGCAGAAAATTCGTCGACAATCACAAAAGTTTGCTTGCGGACCACTTTTCTCTCTCCTTCTCCAAGTTCCACAAACAAATCAGTGGTTCCTACCGGCTGTTTTGGCTCCCCAGTGAAGCCAGCGATTTTCTGTGATGAGGCTTGCACATCAGCCATAGGGATCTTCATTTGGTCGAATGTTTTCTTGAAGAGGATATTGCAGGATGCGCCACAATCAATGAGAACTCTTCTGACAATAGCTGGCCCGATACCAGCCGAGATGACTAAGGGATCCAAGGTAGGAGCTTCAATACCTGCGGAATCCCTGGCTCTGAACACAATATCATCATTGAAAGTTCTTTGTTGCTTCATGGGCATAGCACCTTCCAAAACGAATACATCTTCCTCGGTCGGTACATACTTCAAAGCTCGGGTATACCTTTCCATCTCTCCCCAGCTTCTGCCTGCTGGATGAGGTCCTCCTGTAATGACATTGATAATGGGCCTTCCAGATTCATGCCCTGCAGCCTTCTCACCTGTCCTAGGCTGATGAGCAGGAGCTTGTTGCCCCTGACTAGACGAAGCAGGATTGTTGCTATTCTTTTTCACAAATTGCTGCAGCTTGTTTTCCCTTAGCAACTCTTCAATCAGGTTTTTCAACTGGCGGCATTCGTCGGTCTCATGACCGGATTGATTATGGAAGCGGCAGAACTTGCCACTCTGTATAGACTTTTTCTCGGTTCTCAGAGGAAGAGGTTTAGGAAAATCAACAGAATCTTTAGTGGCAAGGTAGATACGCTCTGGCATATCTGATAAAGGAGTATACTCTGATGGCTTGAAGGATCGAGGCTTCTTCAGATTACCCTGTTTCTTCCCATTGTTATTTTCCTTTTTTTGCCCTACAGATTCATTCTTGCGTGGAGCAACAGTGTTATCTCCAGCTTTTTCAAACATTGCCTTTACCGGTACGGGGCGGCTTTCCAGGCGTATGAATTCATCTGCTTTTTTATAGAATTTTTCAAGGGAATTTGGTTCCTTCATGTTCAGCCATTTTCCAAATTCGCTCGACTTGTCGATGGCCCTCATCAGATAGGTCAAGATCATCCGTGGTTCTGCATTGTCTACCTCGGCCAGCGCTATATTAAAGCGATTCAAGAAAGATCTGATAGTTTCACCTGGATTCTGCTCTAAACTTGACAACGACATAATATCTTTGGCTTTTGAAGCATATAGTCTGAACTGCTCCTTGATTTTCCGGGTCAAGTCCGAAAACTGATCAATAGATCGGATTGGTAGCTTGGTGAACCACAGTAGAGCCACACCTTCTAGATATACAGGAAAATATCGGCACTTTATCTCATCAGAGGCTCTGGCACCTGTCATGTGCCAATCATACTTGTATAAGAATTCGTTCGGATCGCTTGTCCCCTTGTAAGCTGGAATGGTTGGAGGGACAAACTTCCTTGGGAATTCAGCCTTTAAGATTTTCTCAGTAAATGGAGTTTTACTTGGGAGAAACCCCATTCTTTCTCGTCTTCAACCCTCTGCATACTCTCTTTCATGATTTGTCAGACCATTCCAGAAAGATACTCCTCATCATGTCGAGTTCTAGATCCACCAACCTCAGGAAGTGTTTGTTCAAAGGGGCTAGCAGCTCTTTCAGGAGCATTCCTTTCTTCAGCATCATGAATGTTGCTAGCAAAGTTCCTTTCATTACTTGTCGGTTGACGGTTTGCCCCAAGCAAATCGTTCAACCTATTCAGAATTAGGACATTTTGGCCATTCTGAGCCTCGAATTGTGCATTTTGGGCATTTATCTGCTGGTTCAGCCCTAAGATTGCAGCATCCAGCTCTGCCTTTGTAACTCCGACATCTGGAGTGGCTTGATTCGATACAGGGGAAGCGGAGGTTCCCTCTTGAGCATTTCCAGATCTGATAGATCTACTTTTCCTTCCAGGAGCCATAATCTCGGATAGACTTCTGGTTTTCAAGGAAATTCTCTCTACAAATCTCTGTGAAGCAATGATGATAATTCACCTGAGTTCAGTTCTCAGTGAACGCACCAAAAATGTTAACGCTAAAATTTGAACGCTAACACCCCGGTGTATGAAGTGAGATTGTGAAAGCACCACCCGATAGCTCGGGAACAGATTATAAGCAGATAATGGCGAAAAAACAGTAAACAACAGCAATTTTATAGTGGTTTGGCTTAAGAGAGAGCCTACGTCCACTTTGAATATCTTTATTGACGATTTGATTACAAGTCGATGCAATTACACTTTGATTACAACACACTTCGAGTTACAAGTGACTTAGAACAAGTAGCCTAAACTTTAATGTCGATCCAAATCTTTGAACTCATGTTGGACATGTATGATTTCTTCGTGAAGTTCCTTGAAAGTGTTGAAGTAGTTCAGAATGCAGCAGAGTAACGGCGCTTGAAATGAATGAGCCAAAAGTCCCTTTCATGCTTGAGGTGGGTTGGTATTTATAGAGAAATTTCTGGGCTGGAATTGTTGATCAAGTCATGAGTCGTGACTAACTCAGGATGAACCGTGACCGACTCACATATCACGAGTCAGCAAGCAGTGGCATAGATGAAATGGCATTGAGCTTGTTCCTAGTATGCTTAGGTCGCCAGCGACTTATGATAGGTCGTTAGTCACCCTGAGTCGTTTGAAACCCTGAGTCGGTCTGCCCCATAAACCATTAACTATTTAAACCACTCTGCTACTCTAAGGCATTAACTCGTTGAGTCGTTGATCCACTGGGTCGTTACAAACCTTGTGCAGATGAGTCGGTCCAGTCCTTGAGTCGTCTCATATGAGCCGTGAACTTCGTTGAGTCGGTAAATCGCTGAGTCGGCCTGTCTCATGAACCGTTAACCTCCATGAGTCGTTTCATTCCTCTAAGTTGCCTTGAGCCTTAGGTCGTCAGCCAATTGAGTCGCTACCAGTTGAGTCGGTCCTTTCCTTAAGTTGCTGAAGCCCCTTGAGTCGTAAATCCAATGAGTCGTTAAAGACCTTAAGTGGATGAGTCGGCCCAAGTTTCAACAGGGTTAACATCACACAATTTGAAATCAATTTCTACTAAACCCCAAATAAATTTTCAAATTGATTCCAAATTCTTTTCAAAACACCAAATGAATTTCAAAATGGATTTTTCAAAAGACTTAAATTCAATCACGAAAAATCAATTCCCAAATGGGTTCAAAGTTTATTTCCTTTTAAAAATAAATTCCTTTTGAAGAAAACCAATTATTTTATTTTTCAAATTTTTTAAAATCCGTATTTTGAATAAATTCTTCAACCTTTGAATAATATTACCCGAAATCCATTTATTAAAGCTTTTCCATATTTTGAAATTTTATTCAATAAGATTAAAAATAAAACTCTATTATTTTAAAATTCCTCCTTTTAAATTTATCAAATCCTCAAAAATAAATTTTAATATAAACTTTCAACCTGTATTTTCAAAAATCAAATTTTTATTTATTTCCGGTATCCAACGATGCCAAAATTATATTCGGCTAAATTTTGGTCTTCAACGATTTCAATCACAAAGATAATCACACAGAGATTATAAATAATCAACACACAACATTGAAACAAATTCAATTATTTGAGGAACCCAGTTGGATCCCACCAACCTGTTTCCCTGCATCCACAGATGTTAGCACAATACCAATCCCGTTTCAAGACGGGATATCATGGTACATGGGTTTATATAAAATATTATCGGTTATTATGCGGCGCAATAGGGTCTCATCCGCTATATAATGCGGGAAATCAACTCCAAGCATATATATAATAACAATTCCACTTCAAGGTGGAATATCGCGGTATATGTGCTTAAATAATAACCTCCGCTTAATATGCGGCGTATAGGGTCTATTTCAGTGCAACAAATAGCAATTTATCATCCAAGCATACAATCAACACAATCAAGCAATTTTAAATTTAACTATTTAAAATTTAAATCGTAACACAATTCGATTGAGTGAGAAGTTCTCACCTTTCTTCCAATAACATTTATAGTGTTTCGTTCCGAATAAAATTAAACGTGCGTTTAATTTTACCCGAAATTCACACTAACTCCAATCAACTCCAATATAGCTTCATCGCGTAGTGCTCATCAATACGAACCCAACACAATTCATTTTGTCAATTTTCGACCTCGTATGAAGAAGATACGACATTTTAAAGATTGAACAAATTTAAATAAAATTAATATTTACAATTTCTTTATTATTTCCTAACCAATCAATCTCGGCCATCCAATTCCTTTGCCCTAGATCTGGGACGCTATCCTCTTCTTCCCACTAACGTTTCTTCCCCAGGCAAAAGTCGCGCATGATTAACCCAATTAGCCGCCACCGTCACGAATTAACGCGACCACCACACACGTCTACGCCACGATCGAAGACCGCCATTTGACTCGCCTACGAAAACCCCTCCAACGGCCACAGACTGGCCAAGCTCGGCCACCCCCTTGCATATAAAAACACGTGCAAAGGTGAGGCATTCTCGGGCATTTTGCCGTTGATTTACTCGACCTTAAACGAGCATCACCGTATAGAATCGAAGCTCTCGTTGTGATATTCAAAGTTGCAGTTGGAAGTTTCTTGAATTAATTGGTGGATTTGAAGAAAATAAGGGAGCAAGGAGAACAATTTTTGGCCATTAATGATAATGGTGGCGGCTGAAGCTTGAAACCCTAGGGTTTTGTTGAAAATGTGAAAATAGGGGGCCCTTTTATAGAAAATTGCAAAACACTATTCGCCCAAAAAAATTTCGAACTCGAAACGAAGCATGCCGCCTATCGTATAAAATGTTCTACTCCCATTACGAATGCAATGGAATATATATCGGGAGCCAATTCGATCATATTTAGAAGATAGGATTTTAAATCGACTATTTAAATTTAAAATTCACTTAAACCGATTTCTACGCGTTTTAGCTTGCCCTGGACAAACCGTAAATCCGATTGACACGAAATTTGAAATCTTACAATAATATAACATTACGGATCCAATGAAACTGGTTTCGTCGAAATCCGAGACTTTTTAAAAAATGACTATTTTTACTCGTCAATTAAATATTAGAATATTCAATTTCCACAAATTAGCTTTTAATTCAATTTTAAAAGTTCGATAACATCATTCTAACTCCAATACGATTTAATACAACTTTACAAATCAATTTTAATCATATTAAACCCAATTTCCAGTTATTTCTGTAATTTCAAATATTAAATTATCGATTTAATTATCAATTAAATCTAGATATTCGAAATATAATTTATTCGACTTACAAATTTACTTGTTAATATTAAAAAAATCAATTAAATATACGAATTTCAAATGACAGAAATTCTGGGTCGTTACAGATTTCCCCCTTAAAAGAATTTCGTCCTCGAAATTGCCAAGTAAGAAATAGTCTTGAAATCCATTAACTTTTTTTAATCCATTTGTTCAAATTAAATTCCAAATTCATTTAAAATTTTTAACTTTTTCAAAATCCATAGTTAAACTTCTTACAATAACTTAACTAAGTTTTCAAATCATACTTAGTTATCTTTTCAAAACCAACTATATCGTTTAACTTTTCACTCTAAAATCTAAGTTATAGTTTTCAAAATTTTACAATTTTCTCAAAAATATTCTAACGCTTTAAACTTTCAGAAAATTTCGCCAGCGTCTCCTTTGCGCGGATAGCTCGGTACGACTATAAAAATGGCACCACGGCCCCTAGATTTCAAAAAGTAAAGAAAACGCCAAGTGGCTAGACAAGAAAATCATCAAATTTCATACTGAAATTCAAATACATACCTTTTGTCGAGCAATTCAATTTTTTTATCTTCGAAATCAAAATCCCAATTTCCTTTAATCCACCGGTATACCCTGCTAACCATAATATCCATTTTCATTCAATCTCACATTATCAATTTCATTTGAATCCAATTTACCATTTCAATTCTATTTGGATTCAATTTACCTTCTGAATATTGAATTTTATCAATTATTTTTCATTCACAACCGATTCATCTTGCTATTTTAAATTAGTTTCTTTTACTAATTCATTACAAGTTATAACTCATTTCATCTTGCACAAGTCAAATTGGTTTTCGATATTCGGTTTTCAATTTCAGTTTTTTTATTCTTTTGTTCTTTCCCAAACACAATTCAGTTCACTATTTCGGTTTATAACCACTTATATTTAAACTGGATCAAATTCCATACGAATTTAATTTACCCTTTATTTATAAATGTTGAATTCAATTCATTTCGACCCATATTAAATTTGTCATTTCTTCAATTAGTTTTACTTACTAATTTTATTTTAATACTTAGCTTCATTTGATCCAACTAGACAAATTTTCAATTTACTTGCAATTTCAAGACGAATTTCAACATTTAGTTTCCAATTTCATTTACTCGCAATTGTAAATTCATTCATTCATAAATTTATTTCCATAATTCAAATTCAGTTTCAATTCATTTGTTTCTACCCCAAATTTATTTTCAACTTAACAAATTTTATTCCATAACTATTTTTATCAGATTCCAGAGTCTTTCTAACATTTCAAAATCAATTTTTTTTGAAACCAATTCAAATTATCCTTTGAATTAAAAAACGCAAACCCAAATTTTCCAAACAACCTCAAATTTTAAATAATTTGGCAGCAATTCCTCTTTTGGAAACCCAAAAATGAACGTCGATGATGTTGCAGTCATCACCAAAGTTATTTTCCAACGACCGAAAAGAGTTTAGAGCTTTTATCCCTCCAAAAACATTTTTCCAAATCCTTGGAAACCATTTTCAAACTCAAAAAGGAATTTAATCTTCTCCTAATTGCAAACCCTTTCAAAACATTTTCAAATATTCCTCTCGAATTTTACTTCAAGATGCAAATCACATTTACAATTTATATTCTCCAATTCTATTTGTATGTGAATTTATTTCTTAACTTTGGAGTTACGACTTAAATTTCTTTCTCAACATTAATGATAATAATGTAATATCATCACTTTCTAGCAACCAAGCAATCATATATTATAATAATTCACAGAAATTTTTCCTCATTTATATACGAAAATAATTTAGGTAAAATTATTTCATTTACCCTATTTTAAAACGATATCATGTCGA
Organism: Allium cepa; assembly: GCA_030765085.1. NCBI lineage: Eukaryota > Viridiplantae > Streptophyta > Magnoliopsida > Asparagales > Amaryllidaceae > Allium > Allium cepa. The sequence continues at coordinate 291,468,321 of CM060942.1, forward strand.
ATTTGTTCTGTACAAGTGTTTAGAGATTCCTATCAATAATGTTAATTACTCGTATTGACCAGAATCCATATACCACTCAACAAACCAATCAACACAATATAAAAGAATTTTTGTATTCACTAACAAATACGCACTCATATCTATTATTACACTCACACTCATTCTAGCGTACTACGGACTCTATCTCTAATGAGTAATTCCCAACAGAGCCAAGGTTGTCGCTTAACCAAATGCTCTGATACCAAATGTGACGATAAGGATTTTCGTGTGACGACCCGGAATTTTTGAGCATTTAAAATTTGAATATTTAATTGATTTTAAATATTCAATAGAGTAATTTTAACTTGAATTACGAATATCATTATTTATTTGATAATTAAATTATTGAATTAAATAAGTGAAGTTGGGTAAAATGTTGAATCTGGAATTTTAAGCTTGTTAAAAATAATTTGAAGGCTTATAAAATTTATATCGATAATAGGGAAAATAGTAAAAGTGTTAAATTAAATTTGAAAGTGTTTTGTTCAGTTTTGAAATTTATATAGTTTAAATTGAATTTAAAAATAGCCTTTCGAGGCACAGTCTCGGAATTCGACGAAATCAGTTCCATTAGATCCGTAATATTTTATTATTATCGGATTTCAATTTTCGTATTGTTTGGAGTTGTTGTGTGAGCGTACGATATACAAATGCGCTTAAATCTATATTGGAAATTTAATATAGTGACCGAATCCAAAAAGCTATCTTCTCCATACGATCGAATTAGGGCTCGAAACCTTTTCCATTGTGTTCGGGATATGGGTTTAACATTATAAATGCCTAGCGGCACGCTGCGATAGGAGGTGGAGATTTTAGGGTGTGTAATTCGAGTCGATTTAAATTTGAATCAAATTAATACATTGTTTAAACAGTCAAATTTGTTTCGCGTCAAAACTTTTTTCTATCATCTCATATCACTGTAGTTGCCTTTACGATGCCTCCTCATCCCTTCTTCAATACGCAAGGCATCTTCCTTCATCAACTTAAAGTTCACGCAGCTGGAAACAAGATCAAAACCAAATTCTCAGAAGAAAAATAATAAAGTAAAAATACAAGGCCGAACTTAAAACCCTATCGCCTGTATACTTTACTCCTATCCTTCTACTTCCATTCTTCTATCAGTTCGAAGTTCGTTTCTATAAAAAAAATGGGGAAATTCAAATCACGTTCCTCGAATTCATTTCTCGAATTCGTTTCTCAAGGGAAATCAATGGCGGCTGAGAGCATAGGGATCGAGGCAAGCTTGGGACTTAGAGCACGCGAGTACGAGTTTGTGATGGCTCACGATTGGGGGAAAGCTCTGCGATTTGATGGGTTTGGTTTCATCACAACTTCGTTGCCTCGCTGTCGATCGTAAGCGGGAGGAGAAGACTTTGGCAAGTTCGACGAAGCTGACATTCACGTGCTCGAACATGTGGCTCGGCAGCAACGATAAGGTAGGGTTACTCGAGGGGTCGAAGTAGGACTAGTGGTCGATCGAAGAGGGAGGCTATTAGGTATTTTCTGCTTTTGGTTTTAGCTGTAAGATTTGTGAAAGAAGAAAATGCTAAATTAATTTATTTACAGTAAGATTTATAAAAAAAAAATATAAATACACCCATATTGTTATTTGTACAGTAAAATAGAAATTTTTTATATATGCAGGATCTTGGGAATATAGGAAATTGTATAGAGATTAGTTTTAACCTATGTAGATTTTTTTTTCTAATAAGCATGTAAAATTTCAAAATAAAATAATACGCCTACACATCTTAATTTGCTTGTTATAAATTAAAGGGATTGGGTGGATAAGTGTTAAATTCACTTATTTAGTTATCTTAATCACTAAGATAATTTATTTAAAGGAAAATTAGTTTAAAATTAATCCTTTAGTCTATAACCCAACGATCAGTTTAAATTAAATTATGGGTCAATCCAATTTATTTATTGGCAAATTATTGGTAGATTATCTCGGGTGTTAATAAACCATGTAATATTTCTACAAGGTTTAAACTATGAAGAAAACGAGTCGAGTCCTGGATTGGGATTGCAAATAGCAAAGGTGAGTTAATCTCACTCAGCTGAATTTGAATTTAATTTAAATGATTAAATTTAAATAATTGTTTGAATGATTGCATTGATTGATGTGATATAGTATGATATTTTGGAAATGGTGTATTATATTGTGCTAATGCCTGTGGATGTAGGGAAAACAGGTTGGAGGGATCCAACTGGACCCCTCAACATTTAATTTAAATTATTCAATATTCTCTGGTGTAATTATTTGATATACTATGATGAATTACATTGGAATATTGGTTGTTATGGTTTACCTGAATACATGACGGAGCACTAAGATATGAAGATATATAGAATTGAATTTTGGAAATAAAATGAGGAGAATTTGTAAGTGAATTGATAATTGTGATTTTAAATAAATTAAGAATGAATTGGAAAGGAATGGAAATGAAATTAAAATAATAATAAATAATGTCGAGTGTGGAGGAAAAGGATTTGAATAAGCCGAAATGAATAAATATTATACTTTAGTGATATCAATTAAAAGAATAAAGAATTATTTTAAATTTTAAAGTTTAAATTTATTTAAAAGGATTAAGAAATAGTTTGAGGAACCTAAAATTGGAATTTTCAGCTAAAAGTATTTTAAATCATAAGCAAGGAATGAAATCTGAAATTAAAGGATTTTGGAATAAATGAAGTAAGTTGGAAATCAATTTGGAAATTGATTTGCGTGTTAAAATTGGACATTTGGAAGAATAAATTCAAGGTGGGAATTTATTAAAGGGATGTGAAAAAAAAATTAAAAATAAATAGTGATTTATTTTTAAGGCTTGTAAGAAGAAGTATATTTCCTGGATAGCCAAGTACGTTTTTTAAGGAAATTTTTTAAATATAAGATAAAAGTTTAATGTTATTTTCAAAAGCATGTTTTAGAAAATTTATTATTTCTGAATGTTAAAATTCTAAAGTAAATATTTTTCAAATCTATTATTTTAATAACTACTTAAGAGATGAGTTGGTGTTTTATAAAGTGAAAACTTAGTTTTATATTTTATAAAGCAACCTTATTTTCAAATATTCATATAGTATATATTTTTAACAAATTATTGAAATAGTTTTAACCTAAAGATTTTAAAGTATATTTCAAAGTAAAGCGTTTTAAATTATTTTAAAAAAAAGAATCTTAAGTTTTATGCTTGGTGATTCCAGTGGAAATAGAAATACTTGGAATTTATTCTGGGAAAAGCAGATAGTTTTGAAAACTGTTTTCAAAGGAATTTGAAAAATGAAAATATATCTTGTGAAGATAATTTGAGGTTAATAAATAATTTGGGAAATTATTTATTGTTGAATGGTTGTTTGTGAATATTAATTGATAGTTAAATAACCGACTATTAATATTGGACAAATACGTTGATCGTATCGAAGAGACCTGGATCGAGATTTATTTCTCGAAAACCACTTCGATCCGGTTTGTACGTTTTCGTAAAAAAACGTTTTTGGATTCAAAGATGGAGCAGCGAAGTGCAAGGGCTAGTCGCTACAAATCCTGAGGATATTTCCAAAATGGATGTAGTAGGAATAGTGCCTTCGGTTCCGTTCGAACCCGGGACAGACATGTATGGATGAATGCTTGCGAAACATCGTCAGGTGGACGATGAGCATTCTAAGGAATATATTCTAAAAAGGTAACGCTTAGCCTCAAGCCTCATCAAATGGGAATGGCTGAAAATCAGGGTTATGCAGCAAGGCTTCGTGGGTAGCCCCCACTGGAGGGTGAGGTCGTCCCTGTCTAGATGTCCCTTTTATTTTGGCTTAGTGGGCGGTTGTTGATCCCAACCGCGGGGTGATCTTGCTCGGGACTGTCCAGTAAGGGATGGTTCCGGTCTTGTGTTGCAGAGGAGTTAGGGTGGCTCCTCGGTACGCTAATCTAGACCAGGTACTGTGACAGGTGGTACCCTAGTGCCTAGCCGTTAGTTGGAATCCATTTTCCCTACGCACCCATACGGTTTTGATTGTGCCCAACTATTGCAGAAACGTGAGATGCAAGCATTTCAGCTAGATTCTATTTTACTTTCTATGGACACTATTATAATATCAAAGGACGTTAATAAAAATGTTTTAGCTATCGTAAGGTAAAAACCCGACATGTTTATTTGTGGCGTGGTCTTACGAGATGCTTTTGTTTTCAAAGGATTTTTGAAACTTTAATAGTAAATTGGGTGTGATTTTCTCACGCTGGTAATCCAGACTGACTCGGGTATTATTTAACTGTAATGCTCGGGTCAGACCGAGCATTATAGGATACAAGATTTGATGCTGTGGAGCTCAGGAGACGAGCTGGATGACGATATGTACTCCCGTACTAGTTTATATATATTCCGCTGTGTTGATTTGATGTGTGCATTCAGTTGTATGTTATTAATGTCGAGCTGTGATTGATGTACTCTGATGATGTAAAATATGTAAGCAGATATATTTGATTTTGAGTAAAGATCATATACTATCTATTATATTTTATTCCGCTGCGATAGTTAGATTTTGTTGTTGTTTTCCATTCTTCTTCTTCTACCTCTTCTTCTTTTACCCAAATGGTTCGTATTTCTGTACAACTTGAGTTGATTTAGGTAGAATAGTGTTGACTCAAGGGGTACGGATTTGCGGGTCGTTACAGTTGGTATCAAAGCTTAGGTTGGTGATAATCTTGGCTTTGGTGGGAATTACTCATAAAATAGAGTCTGTAGTACTCTATAATGAGTTTGAGCGTATTAATAGATATGAGCGCGTATTTGTTAGTGAATATAAATTGTTTTAATATTGTGTTGATTGATTTATTGAGCAGCATATGAACCTTCGTCGACACAGTATGCGCAACTGTATTGAAGGGGTTTCTAAACACTTGAATAGAACAATCGACACGGTATTGTTTTAAATGTGGGTAAATGAAATAATTTTACCCAAAAACATATTTTGATATAAATCGGTATGGATTTGCGGGTCGTTACATTTCGACTCCCGAAAATCGACATTAATACGTCCACTATATCAACTGTCGAGCAATCGAAGGCCGGAAAACCGAATTGTTAGGGTTAAAGAAGAACAAAAAGATAGAAGAAGTAAGAAAGAAGAAGCAACAGAAACAATATCAGAATCTCACAATCGCAGCGGAACAACATATAATAGATAAATGAATAATCTTTTAAATCAAAAGAACTATACATTTTATACATTACATCATCAGAGTCAATTTACAACAAAGCACAATAATGGATAGTTATATAAACCTGTCCACACTACTGAATACACAGCGGAAAAGATAATATTATATACAAGTGATACGTTTTGCCAACTAGCTCGCCTCCTGATCTCCACAACATCTCCTGAATTCCAGAATATCCTGATAACCTGACTCTAGGCTGCCCGTGTGGAAATTGGTGGGCACCCAAAGTTTAGGAAGGGAAAAATAAACTCCAGGTCAGTCATGGGGCTGGTGTGAGAACTAAAAACAGTTATATTTTTAAAAACAACAATGAAATATTTTAAAATAGATCCGCAATGCTTTTAGAAAATGAAACTACCATAAGGCCTCCTGCCACACACACAATGCAAATGCAAAATTGGAGGAGATTTCTCCTTATGATAGTCAAACACGCAGAAAAATTTCTTTGATATTATTACTATAAGTGCAAAGTGCCGAAAAACATTTTGAAAGTATAATATAAATCTTAGCCAACATACGACCATTATTGTATGCCTACTATAGCTACCATGTTCAATAGCAGGTTACCGCCGCATTCCATGGCAGGTTATACTACTAAAACCGTACAGGGCTCGTATTGTTTCTTTGGATTTTCCAACAAATGGTCAGGCTAAGGAACTTCCTATTACCACATGGGAACGCCTCTGGCAGGATGGCCCGAGAACCTAACCGGATCTTTGCCAACACAAGGTCGGGTTATCTCTGCAAAAGTAGGTAACTACTGACACGTGTATGTCAACCCCCGGTTGTAAACAACCTTTATCCGAGGATCCTCAACCAAAAACAATCACAATGTCATATATATTTGCGACATCCACATAAGTTAAGTATCTAGGCTCCATACCATGATACCACTTCTATCCAGAAGGAAATGCACATACCCTAAGGGGCGCTATTCCCTATAACCTTGCTGCATCTTTCTTGTTTTCACCATTACCGGGTTGTGAGATACGACGAAGTCTCGTCCACAAAGCTACGTTTTTCACAAAATCTATGCTTAGATCAAAAAATGATCAGCAGCAATTCGTATGCCACATTACCAAATTGGGAATGTATCACTAGTAACCATCAACTACATAATCTCTGAGCTCGTACGTCTCAGAGAAGGGTGTTAAGCTAGGAGAATAAATTCTCCCCCACCAACAGAAATGTATTTGATAGAAACTAGCTTTACATCTCAAATTATAACGTCAGACACTCATCCATAAAAGTCCGTTCCGCGATCAAACGGAACCGAAGGCTCTTCCAAAGAAGCCCGTGCAATCCGGATATTCACTAATCACGTCCGGACTTCCATCACAAAGGGTGATAAAATCTCTATATCGAAGATCAGCCGATGCAGAGACATTCGATGGTACTCCTTCCATTTTCGAAAATATCCGGACTTCAACACCGATCTTCAAATGCTACCATTATGACGTATCACTATTCGGAAAGGGATTCATGACCCATAGGTCCTCTCCCGGCTAAACCGAATAAGGAGCGCTTATTTTAAAATAAGTGTAGCATTCAAATTCAAGAAAAGCACAACAAATACCCATTCAAATGTAAATATTGATAGTCGGTTATTTAACTATCAATAGATATGCACAACATCACCAGATTCCAAATAATTTCCTAAATTATTTATTTTCCGAAAATATCTTTATAAGATAAATTTTTCCACACTTCAACCAATTGAAAACAAATTTCAAATCATTTTTCTTATGCGGAAACACTTCCAAATATTTATTCATTTTCACTGGAAATCTGCCGAGTTCAAATACATTAAAATAATTTATAACACGTATCCAAAATATATAGGGAAAACACTTTGAAATGAAACTATTTTTCTTTAAACACTTTACTTAAAATATCAGTTATAAAAATATTATACCAATATTACATATAACTTAAGTCCAAACTAATTTTCAAAATAAAATTAGTAGATAGAGTATAACTATTTAAATAACTATTTTCTAAAACATTTATTGATTAAATCTTAGAAACAATCATTTCTAAATCAACTTAATAAATCTTTACTTAAAGGATTTAAAACAATTTAAGAAGTTAATTTCTCCGAAGTATCCTTTTCAAAACCAATTCTAGAATTATATATATATATATATATATATATATATATATATATATTTCAAAGCTATTCAAAAAAATTATTCGGCTTTCAGGGAGAATACACTTCCATTTCAAAATGGTTCTTTTAAACCAATTAAATAGATCCTTACCGATTTACTTTAAATTTTACATTCCAATCCGTAAATTTATTTCCACGCTTCAAAAATAAATCAATGTTTATTTTTAAACAAATTTCCCTTTTCTTTTTAAATTCCATGTGAATTCACATTTCCAAAATACCTATTGATATACGATTTTCAAATCAATTTCAAATATTCACTTTCAACAACAATTAAATCTTTCAATTGATTTCAAAAACAACCAAATCTAATTCCATATTGATTTTCCAAGAATATTAAACATCAAGTAAATTTCAATCTGATCTCAATTTGAAATCAATTTCTACTAAACCCCAAATAAATTTTCAAATTGTTTCCAAATTCTTTTCAAAACACCAAATGAATTTCAAAATGGATTTTTCAAAATATTTAAACTCAATCACCAAAAATCAATTCCAAAATGGGTTCAAGTTTTATTTCCTTTTAAAAATAAATTCCTTTTGTAGAAAACCAATTCTTTTATTTTTCTAATTCTTTAAAATCCGTATTTTGAATAAATTCTTCAACCTTTGAATAATATTACCCGAAATCCATTTATTAAAGCTTTTCCATATTTTAAAATTTTATACAATAAGTTTAAAAATAAAACTTTATTATTTTAAAATTCCTTCTTTTAAATTTATCAAATCCTCAAAAATAAATTTTAATATAAACTTTCAACTTATATTTTCAAAAATCAATTTTTTATTTATTTCTGGTATCCAACGATACCAAAATTATATTCGGCTAAACTTTAGCCTTCAACGATTTCAATCACAAAGATAATCACATAGAGATTATAAATTATCAACACACCACATTGAAACAAATTCAATTATTTAAGGAATCCAGTTGGATCCCTCCAACCTATTTCCCTGCATCCACAAATGTTAGCACAATATCAATCCTGTTTCAAGACGGGATATCATGGTACATAGCTTTATATAAAATATTATCCGCTATTATGCGGCACAATAGGGTCTCATCTGCTATATAATGCGGGAAATCAACTCCAGGTACATATATAATACCAATTCCACTTCAAGGTGGAATATCGCGGTATATGTGTTTAATATAATAACCTCCGCTTAATATGCGACGTATAGGGTCTATTTCAATGCAACAAATAGCAATTTATCATCCAAGCATACAATCAACACAATCAAGCAATTTTAAGTTTAACTATTTAAAATTTAAATCGAAACACAATTCGATTGAGTGACAAGTTCTCACCTTGCTTCCAATAACATTTGCACTGTTTCGTTCCGAATAAAATTAAACACGCATTTAATTTTACCTAAAATTCACGCTAGCTCCAATCAACTCCTATCCTGATTCATCGCATAGTGCTTGTTAATACGAACCAAACGCAATTAGTTTCGTCAATTTTTGACCTCGTATGAAGAAGATACGACGTTTTAAAGATTGAATGAATTTAAATAAAATTAATATTTACAATTTCTTTATTATTTCCAAACCAATCAATCTCGGCCGTCCAATTCCTTTGCCCTAGATCTCGGCCGCTATCCACTTCTTCCCACTCACATTTCTTCCCCAGGCAAAAGTCGTGCATGATGAACCCAATTAGCCACCACCATCACGAATTAACGCGACCACCACACACGTCTACACCACGATCGAAGACCGCCATTTGACTCGCCTACGAAAACCCCTCCTTCGGCAACAGACCGGCCAAGCTAGGCCACCCCCTTGCATATAAAAATGCATGCAAACGTGAGACATTCCCGGGCATGTTGCTGTTGATTTACTCGACCTTAAACGATCATCACCGTATAGAATCGAAGCTCTCGTTGTGATCTTCAAAGTTGCAGTTGGAAGTTTCTTGAATTAATTCGACTGACACGAAATTTGAAATCTTACAATAATATAACATTACGGATCCAATAAAAATTGTTTCGTCGAAATCCGAGACTGTTTGAAAAATGACTATTTTTACTCGTCAATTAAATATTAAAATATTTAATTTCCACAAATTAGCTTTTGATTCAATTTTAAACGTTCTATAACATCATTCTAACTCCAATATGATTTAATACAACTTTACAATTCGATTTTAATCATATTAAACCAAATTTCCAATTATTTTTGTAATTTCAAATATTAAATTATCGATTTAATTATCCAATTAAACCTAGATTTTCGAAATATAATTTATTCGACTTACTAATTTTACTTGTTAATATTTAAAATATTAGTTAAATATACGAATTTCAAATGACAGAAATTTTGGGTCGTTACATTAAAAATATATAGTTTAAATTGAATTTAAAAATAGTCTTTCGAGGCACAGTCTCGAAATTCGACAAAACCAGTTCCATTGGATCTGTAATATTGCATTATTATCGGATTTCAATTTTCGTAGCATTCGGAGTTGACGTGTGACCATACGACAGATAGACGTGCTGAATCTATATCGTATTTTAATATAATAACTGGGTCCAAAAAGCTATCTTCTCCATACAATCAAATTAGGACTCGGAACGTTTTCCATTGCCTTCGAAAGTGGGGTTTAAGATTACAAAAGCCTAGCGGCATGCCTTGATAAGAGATCGAGATCTTTGACTCGATTTCGAGACGTTTAAATTCAAATTTGAATTAAATTTTTATTTTAAATCCCGTCAAAAGTAAATTACTGTAATTCACCACGTAGCCTGTTTTTCTAACACTTGTACCTCCTTGAGACACGCGTCTCCTTCCTACTTTTAACATACTCATTTTTTAAAATAAAAAAATAAGAACGAAAGCCATTTTCCATTGAAAATCGAATCCTTTTCAGATAAAAGTTGACATGGCCGAGTACGAACCCGAGTCCTCGTTCATATCAATTCAAGATTCAAACAAGATAATAGATCGTATCCATTCTTTCAGTTTAAATCTGATTGCAAGCTTTCTTTTTCCTACCTCATTTCAAACTCATTCATTTCGCCCATCCCTCTTTCCATATCGAAGTCAACTAAGACAATCGAACAAAGCCTAATCGCGAGCGCTAAGGGGTTCAATATCTCCGACTTCGACTATAGGTGTTGCAATGAACTTTGGGAAGGAGGAGTGGGCGGCATTCAATTTGGTGGATCGCGATTCAATGTCGAAGGGGAGTTCAAGTGCGAGCGGTGATGCTCGGTTTCATTTATGGCGAGACGTGGGTGGGGTAGTCATTGCGGCCGCATTCGTATTTGGTTGGCTAGGGCTTCGATTTGAGAACGAGGTTGGGCTTGCGAAAGGGTGATTTGCATCATGGGGTCAACTGCGGCGATGGGTTGAGGTGGCATCTCGATGGTGAAGCAGAGCAAGTACGTGCCTACGTAATGGTAGGGAGAGCGAATGCAAGCGAGGTGATCGGGAGGAGTTGTTTTACGCGAGCTTATAGTCAAAGTTAGGAGTTGCGTTTCGAGAAGTAGTGCTTCCATTGCTAATTATATTTGTAAGTTAATCATATTATAGATTGTTCGCTTATCGTTTGGAATTAAACCATTTATCTCAGCAACGATAAGTCGCTAATCCATGTTAAATTTATTTTAAGATGATGAATTATGGAGACTTACATGTTAATTTACCAATTTAATTAGGTAACTAAGAAAAATTTTTAGCGAAGAGAAACTAGGTTAAATTAAATTATTAATTGAAAATCAAATCATTTGCTATAAATAGGAAATTTTTCATTTGATTAGTTTAGATATTAATAAATCATGTAATGATTTATAAGATCTCAAAGCGTAAAGAAAACAACTCGAGATGGAAATGTCTTGCATGCAAAAATTAAAGGTGAGTTAATCTCACTCATTTGGGTATTATTCAAATTTAAATAGTTAATTTAGATTTTGATTGTATGATTGAATTGATTGGATATGGCATATTATATATATAGCAGTATATATATATATATATATATATATTGGAGTGATTGATTTCCCGCATTATATAGTGGATGAGATCCTATGCGCCGCATAATAGTGGATGACATAATATGATCCCATATACCGCGATATTCCACCTCGAAGTGGAATTGGTATTTTTATATTGTGCTAACATCTGTGGATGTAGGGAATACATGTTGGAGGTATCCAACTGGATTCCTCAAAATGTTTGAATTTATTATATATATTCAACGATATGATTATGTGATGATCTGTGATGAATTATATTGTTCATATTGGGAATTGGAATTAATTGAATACTCTAGCTTGGTTAAATATATATTATAATTTTAAGAATTGAAATATATATATATATATGAAGTTTGGAATTGTAAAGTAAATAAAACGGTAATTTTAAATAAAATAATTATAAGTAATTTGGATAATTTAAAATGAATTTGGAAGAATAAAAGTTGGTTTTTAAATTGTAATAAATAAATCTAAAGTATGGAAAAGAGATATTTTGAGTAAATGAATTAAAGTGATAATATTTAAAAGGAGTAAAGAATTTATTTTAAAAATTCAAGGTTTGAATTTGCTTGGAAAAGATAAAGAAGAAATTTGAAAAGTATGGAATTTGTATTTTTATTTTAAATAAGATTTTTAATCATGATAAAGAAGTTAAATCTGAAATTAATGTGTTTCGAAATAAATTTGGATAAGAAAAGATTTTTTTTTAAAATGGAGTTAATTTTGAAAATCAATTTGAAATTGATTAAGTGTTTGAAACTGTGTTTTTAAAAGGAAGATGAGACTATCGAATTTATAAACTGGGTTTATAATGTGAAACACGATATTAGTGGATATTTGAAAATATAAATTCATAGTGGGAATTTTAAAAGAAATGGGTAATTTGTTTTTAGAAATAAATAGTGGTTTATTTTTAAAAAGGTGTGGAAGAGAAGTGTATTTCCCGGAAAAGCCAAATACGTTTTCCAAAGTAGATTTTTAGTATAAGTTACAAGTTTTAAAATTGTTTAAAGGAATGTTTTAAGAAATTATTATTTAAGTTGCTTAAATTTTAAAGGTAAACATTTATTTAAATTAATCATAGTAGTAATTAATTGAAAGTATTGACTAGTATTATGATTTTAAAGATAATTATTAATATTTATATTTTATAAATAGTTTTATTTAAATATAGTTTGGTTAAAGTTTTATGTTAACACCTGTTTTCTGAAGCGACCTAAAACTTATGCGACCTAGCGACCTAAGAATATCAACGGCCTAAGAGTACTAGCGACCTAACTATAGCAGCGACCTACCGAGCTAAAAAGACTCAGCGACCTACCAAGCTAAGAGTACTAGCGACCTAGCTATAGCAGCGACCTACCGAGCTAAGAAGACTCAGCGACCTACCGAGCTAAGAGTACTAGCGACCTACCTATAGCAGCGACCTACCGAGTTAAGAAGACTCAGCGACCTACCAAGCTAAGAGTACTAGCGACCTAACTATAGCAGTGACCTACCGAGCTAAGAAGACTTAGCGACCTAACGAGTGAACGACTTAGCTTAGGTCGCTACATTGGATGCCTCAGCACTGCAAGATCGCCAGCCACTCTCATAGGTCGTCTACGACCTATAACTTGCTAACCCGTTCCAGACTAGAGTGCAACCTTGTCCGACTAAAATTCTAACACTGCTCGCGACCTACGACCTATGATAGGTCGCTCGCGACCTAAGCAAGCGAAGACAAGTTTAAAATGCAATAGATATGGAAGGTTCCTTAGGTCATCACCGACCTACAACCTACGACCTAACTTAGGTCGTCCATGACCTAGGACTTGGAAGATAAATCATGTCCAGAATCAAGCCTATAAATACACGACCACCTCCAACATTCGGGGGGCTTTTGGATCATTTTCTTCAACGCATTAAAACTTTACTATCTTCAAAGCAAGCTACATTTCATCACTTCAAACTCACGCAAGACACTTAGATAAAACTTCACACAAAGATTCAACACATTCAATCATGGATTCGAAGAACTTTGTGGCATCGAAGTTTTCTCTGGCTACATGTCTTTTGAATGGAATTGGATTGTAATTGGAAGAGATTGTAATAAGTTGTAATCCAATCAGCAATAAAAGGATTGAAGTGGACGTAGGCTTGATCATAAGCCGAACCACTATAAACTCTGTGTTCATTTACTGCATTTTCTGTTACTTACTGCTATTTCTTGATTCCCGCATTCACGGGTGGTGCTTTCACACTGTTTCTACACACACCGAGGTGTTAGCGTCAGAATTTCACGTTAACATTTTTGGTGCTTTCACTAAGAACATCGATCTCAGGGTATTTACATCATTGCTTCACCAAACTTTGAGGAAAGAATCTCCGTTAAGACCAGAAGTCTAACAGAAATTATGGCTCCCGGAAGGAAACGTAGATCTGCCAGATCTGATGATGTTCAAGAGAACACCACCACTTCTCCTCCTCTGAGTCAGACAACTACAACTGTGGGAGTTACGCGAGCAGAATTGGACGCTGTGGTTTTGGGATTGAATCAACAGTTAAATGCTCAGAATGCACAATTAGAGGCTCAGAATGCTCAGAATACCTTGATATTGAATAAGCTAAATGATTTGCTCAAGGCTAATCGTCAGCCAACAAATAAAGAAGGAAACTCTATTGATAGAGCTAAGGATGTTAGAGGGAATACTTCTCAAAGGGCGGTAAGCCCCGTTTAAAGGTCACTTCCTCAGGATGGAGGATCGGGACCTCAACCGACCCTTCGAGAACGACTGTCAAGGTAGAACTCTGAAAGAATGGCTGACGTTTTCCCCGCAGGGCCTGTGGATGATGAAGAGTATTTTTCAGGGATGGTCCGTCAAATCATGAAAGAAAGTATGCAAAAGGACGAGGATGAGAAAGAGTGGGGCTTTGCTCCAAGCAAAACTCCATTCACCGAGATGATTCTGAAAGCTGAATTCTCGAGAAAATTTGTTCCGCCCACTATTCCAGCTTACAAAGGAACAAGTGATCCTAACGAACTTCTGTATAAGTATGACAGGCATATGACTGGCGCCAGGGCATCCGATGAGATTAAGTGCCGGTACTTCCCGGTGTATTTGGAAGGAGTAGCTTTATTATGGTTTACCAAGCTGGCAGTTAGATCCATTGATCAGTTCTCGGACTTAACTAAGAAGTTCAAGGAGCAGTTTCGGTTGTACGCCTCTAAAGCAAAGGATATAATGTCATTGTCAAGTCTGGAGCAAAACCCAGGAGAATCCATCAAACCGTTTTTGAATCGATTCAACATAGCTTTGGCCGAGGTTGATAATGCTGAGCCACGCATGGTCTTAACATACTTGATGAGGGCAATCGATAAATCGAGCAAGTTTGGAGAATGGTTGAAAATGAAAGAACCAAATTCACTCAATAAATTCTATAAAAAAGCCGATGAGTTCATGCGCTTGGAAAGCCTTCAAGAATCGGCTAAGGTGGCGTCAGCAGAAACTAAGAATGATAGTAACGCTCCAGACAAAAAGGAATCCAATGCTCCAAAAAGAGGGAATGACGGCGGAAAGAAACAAGGGGATGCAAAGAAGGGTCGAGCTTTCAACTTCACACCCTTGACTGATACCCCTGAAAATATCTTCTTTGCAACCAAAGATAATATCAGTTATCCTACGCCACCTAAGATGAGGGTTGGAGGTAAAATGGAGAAAAGTTGAAGATTCTGTCAGTTTCACAATCAGCCTGGTCATGACACTAACGAATGCCGACACTTGAAGGAAGTAATTGAGCAACTGTTGAAAGAGAACAAGCTCCAACAGTATGTTAAAATGGGTAGGGACACAACAACCTCATCAGTCCAAAGGCAACAAGTCCCCGCTCACCATCCAAGCTCGAGTGAGAAGGCCGTAGAGCATGAGTCAGACAGGCCAGTCATTAATGTGATAACGGGAGGTCCTCACCCAACAGGCAGGAGCTGGGGTGAGATGGAAAGGTATGCTCGTGCACTGAAGCATGCACCCACAGAGGAAAGTGTTTTTGTGTTAGAGGATGCTGCGCCATTGAAACAACAGAAAGCTTTCCCTGATGACATCATATTTAGCGCCAGGGACTCTATGGGATTGAAGCCCCTACGATAGATCCTCTGGTCATTTCTGCCTGTATTGGCCCGGCCACTGTGCGAATAATTCTGGTCAATTGCGGGGCTTCGTGTAATATTCTCTTCAAGAAAACTTTTGACCAGATGAAGATACCAATGGCTGACGTTCAGGCTTCGTCATTGAAAATTGCTGGCTTCGCTAGGGAGATAAAGCAGCCGATTGGGACTATAGACTTGATTGTAGAGCTCGGAAAGGGGCCGAGAAAGGTAGCTCGAAAGCAGACCTTTATAATTGTTGAAGAATTTTCTGTTTATAATGCTTTCTTGGGCCGACCGACCCTGGCTGCATTCAAAGCTGTTCTCGCCCCATGGTGTCTAACTATAAAATTTCCCACTAATAACGGAATTGGGATAATTAAAGGGGATCAGAACGTGGGACGGGAGTGCTATCTTGCAGAGCTACGTGAAACAAAGAAGAGAGAAATGGGAAAAGATGCGGCGCCTTCAGTCCGCATCAAAGAACGAACCTTGTAGCAACTACAGGTTGGTCCCTACACTGGCGAACATAGCAGTGCCCGAAGAGAGATGGATCCAAGAAAAGCTAGTGCAGGGGAGAATAGAGTAGTGCCGGTAGAGGTGACAGTACCGGTACCTGTTGACTTAAAGGACCCGAACAAGGTGCTGAATGTGGGTTCACAACTCAACACTACAGCTCAGAATATTCTGATCTCGTTCTTGAAGGCAAATTTAGATGTATCCGCATGGACTCATGCTGACATGTGCGGAATATCACCAGAGATTGCGGTACATGCTCTCAACATTGATCCAAAGTTCACGCCAGTAAAACAGAAAAGAAGAACTCAGGGTCCAGAGAGGTCAGCAGCGCTGAAAGAAGAAGTCGACCGACTCATGGAGAATGGTTTCATCAGAGAATCTGTTTACCCGGATTGGGTCTCAAATCCTGTCTTGGTTAAAAAGGCTAATGGGAAGTGGAGAGTATGCATTGACTTCTCAGATCTGAGTAAAGCTTGCCCCAAAGACTGTTTCCCGCTGCCTAGAATTGATCAGTTGGTGGACGGAACGGCGGGACATGAATTGTTGTCTTTTATGGATGCTTACTCCGGGTACAATCATATTATGATGCATGAGCCAGATCAGGAGGACACGAGCTTCATAACAGATGTTGGTCTTTACTGCTACCAAGTCATGCCCTTCGGACTCAAGAATGCGGGGACAACTTACCAAAGGCTTGTTATCACCATGTTTAAACCACAGACCGGAAAGACAATGGAAGTCTATGTCGATGATATGTTGGTAAAGTCAAAGAAAGAAGTGGACCACATGGATCACTTGGCGGAAATGTTCGCGGTCCTCCCGAGATACGGAATGAAGCTTAACCCGTTGAAATGTTCATTCGAAGTGGAGTCCGGAAGGTTTTTGGGATTTATTGTGAGCGCTAGGGACATTGAGGCTAATCCTGCTCAAATCACTGCCTTGAAGGAGGTCAAAGCTCCTAGAACAAAGAAGGAACTGCAGAGTCTTAACGGAAAAGTTGCTGCTTTGAGCCGATTCATTTCTAAAGCTAGTGATAAATGCATTCCATTCTTTGACGCTCTAAAGAAAGGAAGAAAAAACTTTGATTGGACTCTCGAGTGCCAGAACACATTTGATGAGCTGGTTCGTCATATGGAAGTGCCTCCAATACTTTCAAAGCCCGACAATGGTGAAGATCTCTACATATATCTAGCAATATCATCTCACGCTCTGAGTGCAGCATTGGTTCGAGAAGATACAAGAATCCAGCGACCAGTCTATTACATTAGTAAAAGATTCACTGGGGCAGAGATGAATTACTCGAAGCTGGAGAAACTCGCCTATAGCCTATTGATTGCATCACGGAAATTGAGGCCGTATTTTCAAGCTCATCCCATCAAAGTCCTTACTGATCAACCTCTGAAGCAAGTCCTATTTCGCCCTAAGACTTCGGGCCGTCTTTTAAAGTGGAATATTGAACTCAGTCAATATGACATCACTTACCATCCCCGAAGAGCTATCAACAGACAAGCTTTAGCAGACTTCATTGCAGAATGCACAGATAAAGGTGATAGTAAGGAAGAGGAAACTAATGATGTCCCAGTGAGATGGAAATTATACGTTGATGGCGCAAGGAATGACTACTGTTCTGGGGCAGGGGTTGTCCTTGAAACCACTGAAGGACGATCATTGTGTTATGCACTGAGGCTGGAATTTCCTTCGACTAATAATGAGGCAGAATATGAAGCTCTCATTGCAGGTTTGAGAATCGCTAAAGAGCTAAATATCAAAATATTACAGATCTTCAGTGACTCTCAGCTTATCGTATGCCAAGTCAAGAAGGAATTACAAGCTAAAGGAGGAAATCTACCCGCTTATTTGTCAAAGGCCTGGGAGCTTCTTGAGGATTTCGATCATTATTCAATATGCCATATTCCCCGGGAAGAGAATATGAAGGCAGATTCCCTCGCAAAGTATTCGAGTACTGGTGAAGCTCAACTATGTGATTAGTCCCCGTAGAAGTCCTGTCAGCACCAAGTACAGACGAGATGGATGTTGACTGGATTATGAATGTATCTCAGGAACAAGAATCATGGATGACTCCATACTGGACTATCTACTCAGAGGTTCTTTGCCAGAAAATTCGAGAGAAAGACAGAAGCTTCTAAGGAAAGCCTCCAGATATATAGTCCAAGACGGCCGATTGTACAAGCGGGGTTTTTCAATGCCATTACTCCGATGTGTAACTAAAGATGAAGCCAAGACAATTCTAGCTGAAGTACACGGAGGGGAATGTGGAGATCACACGGGTGGTCAAACATTAGCAAAGAAAATTCTCCGTTATGGGTATTTTTGGCCGGAATTTAATCGAGATGCTGCTGCATATTCTCGAAAATGTGACGAGTGCCAGAGATTCGCCAAAATTCCTAGAGCACCTTCCACTGAGCTAACACAGATGGTCAGTCCGTGGCCATTTGCCATTTGAGGAATGGATCTCATTGGGCCATTACCGACTGCCAAATCAGGTGTTAGATATGCTATTGTTGCATTTGATTATTTTACTAAATGGGCTGAAGCTGAACCTTTGGCTACTATTACCTCTAAGAAAATGATAAATTTTGTAACTAAAAATATCATTTGTAGGTATGGTGTGCCACAGAAAATAATCACAGACAATGGTACTCAATTTGAAAGCGAGGAATTCTAGGACTTCTGCAAACGATTCAAAATCCAGAAGAGTTTTTCAGCAGTGGCTCATCCGCAGGCAAACGGGCAAGTGGAAGCAGTAAACAAAATCATCAAGTCAACCATCAAAAAGCAATTGGAAAAAGCAAAAGGTGGTTGGGTCGATAAGCTACCACTGGCACTATGGGCATACAGAACTACTCATAAAACTGCAACTGGGCACACTCCATTCTCATTGGCATATGGATCAGAAGCAATGATTCCAGTAGAAACGAAAGTCCCTTCACGTAGAAGAATTCACTTCGATCCAGCTGAAAATGAAAAACTTCAACTTGAGGCACTTGACCACCTTGATGAAAAAAGAGAAGAGGTTAAGCTCAGAGTTGCGTCTCATCAGCAAAAAATAGCCAGGCATTTCAACTCCAAAGTCCACCATCGCAGCTTTGAAATTGGGGATTTAGTCTTGAAAATAATTATGACAGCAACAGGAGTGTTCGGGCCAAACTGGGAAGGGCCATATGTCATAGGCAGCAAGCTTCTTGATGGCACATTCAAACTCATAACTGTTGAAGGAGATTCAATCCCGAGAGCCTGGAACAGCAATCACTTGCGTCCATATTTTACTTAAAAGCTTTACTGAAATGTTGTAAAAGAATTATGAATGTATGATTCTTGTATTGAAAGCCCATGTAAAACCAGTGCGAGTGAATAATGAGAACTATAAAGTGGATGTAGGACCGACTTTTGGCCGAACCACTATAAATCTTGTGTTCTTTACTGTTACAAGTCGCTTATTTTATTTCAATAGGTAAAGTACTTCGAATATATTGCTGAAATATCGATTTAAATTCGCAAGCAATTTAAAAAAAAAGAAAAGAAAGCAGACTTACCCATCGTAGTACCAAGCAATTGCAATCCTTGGCATCACTCAAAAGCAAGCAAGCTTTAAGCAGCAAAAGACTCTAGGGCCGAAGTCCTATATAGGAAGTACTTTAAGCAAATAATGGTTCCGCTGGAATACATTCCCTTGAGAAGTACTTTATGCAAACCATAGTTCCGCTGGAATACATTCCTTTGGATAAAGCAACCCAATAATAAAATGACGCATGCTTAAAGACGGTACCAAGAGATTACCAATATGGACAACCAGCAAAAAGAAATGGGCAAGCTGACCAGCACCAACAAAAGACCTCTTCGGAGGCCCACGTTTCACCAAGATTGAAATAAAACTTCCAAGCGTTGAAACGTGGAAAAGCCCTCTTCGGAGGCACAACTCTTCGGAGGATAAAGACCCCCGACGGCTCAAGCCGCAAAATGAGAGTGTTCTTCCTCTATGGGTGAGACGATCGGAGGCACCTTCCCTATGGGAAGGCGAGGCGCTCGTTTACTAGTTGAGACAGTTTATGCAACGAACGTCCAAGTAACTTGTGTTCGCCCTGGGAGTCCATAAGACGACCAGAGGCACCTTCTTCCTCGCGGGGAGGCAAGGCACTTGTTCACTAGTTGAGACAGTTTGCACAACGAACGTGCAAGTAACTTGTGACCGCCCCGTAAATCCATCCAACCATGAGTGAGTAACTCCCAGACAGTAGCCCCACTCAGAGGCACATGTTTCACCGAGATTGAAATAAAACTTCCAAGTGTTGAAGCGTGAAAAAGCCCTTTTCGGAGGCCCATTTCTCCAGGAGCTGAAGTGTAAGAGTCGCTCTTCGGAGGTCCACTTCACCAGGAGCTGAAATGATAAAAAGACCACTTCGGAGGCACATGTTTCACCGAGATTGAAATGAAACTTCCAAGTGCTGGAACGTGGAAAGCCCTCTTCGGAGGCCCATTTCACCAGGAGTTGAAGTGTAAGAGTCGCTCTTCGGAGGTCCACTTCACCAGGAGCTGAAATGATAAAAAGACCTCTTCGGAAGCCCACGTTTCACCGAGATTGAAATAAAACTTCCAAGTGTTGAAACGTGAAAAGGCTCTCTTCAGAGGCACAACTCTTTGGAGGTACACGTTTCACCAAGATTGAAATAAAACTTCCAAGTGTTGAAACGTGAAAAATCCTTCCTCAGAGGTACAACTTTCTAAAGAAGCATTTCATCAGAAATGCGAAACAAAAAAAAGAAGAAGAAGAAAGTCCTCTTTAAAGCTACACTTTAGCTCTTGAAGGAAGATCGGTTCATCTATATTTTAAAAAAAAAAAAAAAGAGAGAGACCCTTCCTACAAAGACTAGAGTGTTCTTCGGAGGCCCGCTTTACTACATAGGAGAATTCACTTTGTAAAAAAAAAATATATATATGCAAAGAAAAAGTGATATTTCCAAAGGGTAGTGCGTGAGAACTCATACGAACGGAATAATTATTCTCCAAAAAAGAGAAAAGAGTACAAGTCCCCTCGAAATTGAAAGTATTGTAGTGAGCTTATGGTATGGGGGCAACATGGTATAGCTACATTGGCAAAAGTAATGCTCAAACAACATGTCATAAGCCCACTGCAATATTATATAAAGAAACTTGTACAAAAATAAAAAATAAATGCATTCTCAAATACAAACAAGAAGTTTGTACAAATAAAGGATCATTTTATTCAATTCTATTACAGTTTCTTACAGATACAAGTTTCGAAATAAAGAAAGCGGGGGCCGGTACCCGCACAATCCCCGACCAGTACGTGCAAAAAACAAAAAGCTAAAAACTGACATCTTCATTTCTTCTTGCCACCTTTGGACCCTTCACCCGGCCAGATGGTTTGCTTTTTGGGTCGATCTTTAGGCATGAGGGAAGAAGGAGAGGGAGGTGCAACTGGTTCAACTTCCGGTTCCTCTTCAGTAGCAATGATGCTCTTCCTCCTCTTCTTTGATGTTCCGCGTTTCTTTTTCCTCTTTGAAGAAGATTCACTTCCTGGGGTAACAAGTTTAGACAAAGTTATGTCATCAGAAGGAGTTCGCTCCGGAGATATCTCACCTCCCTCAAGTCCTTCGTCCTTTTGCTCTTGCGAAGCAGCTGGGTCATCCAAGCCCCGAAGGGCACCTATTATTTCTTCCTGTGATCCCAGATGAGGAGTAGAAGTGATTGGGGGAGGCAGAGGAACAGTAACTGGAGGTGGAGAAGTTTGAATGATGCTCGGTGCTTTCTCTACAAAGGAAAAGTTAAAAGTGTCAGTATTTCCCGCAAAAAGAGGAGACAATGGCTTGTCGAGATTCAAGAAATAATCAAGAAGCTCGTCAAATCCATAAGGAACTAGCAAGTTGTCCCCCTGAGCATTATTAGGGTTACCTGGAGAAGTTGGTGGTATCACATCAACTTCGTAGTCCAGAGCTTCAACACTCTCTTGTGGCTCATCTACGGCTTGTGTAATTATGGCTCCGGTATCAGCTTTAGTAGGAATCGGTGTATGAGAGCTAGAACCAGCAATGTCAACATGGACTGAAGTTGAAGGAGGGACAGGGGCAGTCAAAGTTGTTTCTTTTTCTTGATGCTCTTCCCCCATCATTTCAACTCGCGATCTAGCAAGTTGCTCCTTCCCTCTAGCAAGAGCTGCGCGAGCTTCGAAGTCTAAATAGTGCGCCTCTAGCTCCTCTTCAGTGTACCCGGTGCCTTTAAACATATCAAGCGCGGCTTCCCATACTTCAGCTAGGGTAACCTCATATTTGGGACCCAGAAATGCAAGACTGCCATGCCCTAACACACTTTGCAAATAGAATTCAAATAATGTCGAGCCGATGTCAGCTTTGGTAGCTTCATGAGATTCTTCAGCAGCAATTCTACCAGCAATAGCCTCATCTCGCTATCTTTCGACTTTAGATAGTTGAGCTTTCAATTTTTCAATTTCCGCAACCTGAAAGTTAGTTTGCTGTCGTAACTGAGTAATATCAGTATGGTAGCCCTCTACAATTTGCTCCAGCCCATCAGCCTTGGCCTCGGCATCCCTTTGCGCAGCATGAGCATTCCGCACCTGCTGGTGGAGCACACTCTCCCTTTGAGAATAAGAAGTGGAGGAAGTGGCAAGCTCCTCTTTGAGTTTCCCAACTTCTGCTTCAAGTTTTTCATTATAATCGGCAATGCTCCTCATTTCTGCATCATGCTGCTTAAGGGTCTTTTGCCACTCGGTTTTGTCATTCTCTATGGTCAGCATAGCTTCGAGATTGGCCCGATTCACCCTTTGGAGCTCATCAAAAAGTTTTTGCCAATTTGACATCCTCTCAATGTCAATTCTAACGGCATCAAGGTTCCGTAACATGGCATTTTTATCTATGGGAACCAGGTCAAGGTCAAAGCGAACTCCTTTTAAGCACCAATTTAGAAATCGACTTTGGAGAGTGGCTGGAACTGGTCCAACTTGGTAAGAAGGCCTGTTAATGATTGCCTGGATATCAGTACGGAAAGGGGCAGGAGACTGAGAAGGAATAGGAGCGGTAATCTTTTCAGAAGTTGCAGGAATTGGTTGCTCACTGACTTTAGCCCGTTTACTTGGGTCATCAGTTATGTGACTCTTCCCTCTGTCGTCGTGAGATTTGCGTTTGTGGGAGTCACCCTCTTTGTGGGAAGAATCGTATCGGTCATCCGGTCTTCCATAATGTTCTTCATGGGCACGTCTCTCCCGAGCCTTCCGAGCGGCCCTCTCCTCATCAGTCTCTCTGTGAACAGGAAGATAGCGCTTATAGTCATACTGGTCGCGTCTCCCGTATCGCTGGAAGTCATCATAATATGAGCCACCTCGCTTCATTGAAGAACCTGAAATTGGAAAAAACACAACTTTAGAATTCTTCAAAGTACAAAGAGTCAGAAGCATAAAAGTGCCGAAAGATTCTAAGTGTGTGTGATGTGCAAGCTACGCGCGGCAAACTACGAACCACTCTTTAATTGTGGAGTAATTGTGGGTGTAGTAATTAGCCTCAACTCTTGAGTCGACAGAGTCTGTTGCAGAGTAGAAGTCGCCTCGACCACTGAAGAAGAAACCCCCGTAGTGATAGGATCATCTTTAAAGATCTCTTGTGAGGTGGCAAAGAGGTCGCTCAATCCTTCGAAAGTGTCGTCCCTGTTCTCCTTAACAGGGCTAGTTTTCCCAGCTTCTTCGTCACCAGACTTTTTTGAATGAGGAGGAGATTCCTGAAGCTCTTTTTCTTCAGTAACCGGGGCAAGTTTGCCAGATGACCCCGTGACATCAACAAAAGTGGAGCATTTCACTAGTGAAGCCTCGGGAGCATGTCCTTTTGGTATGGATGTGTCGGTAGAAACTGGGGCATCCGACGCTCTAGCCGGGGAGTCTGGGATTTCATGAGGATATGTAGAGCGAGAGGTATGCAAAAGTCCGTACTGATGCAAAAATTCGTCTTTCAACAGAAATTGAATGCCTCCCTCCTCAACTGGCACAGCCTTAAGCCTCTCGAAAGTTGGTATATGGCCGGAATCCCTAGAAGGAGGAGGAAGCGCTGAAAAGTAAAAGGCGAAGTTAACATTTGGCAACTCAGGCTATGAAAAGCTCGGAGAAAAACATCAGAAACAAAGATAAATGCTCTTACTTCCTACTCTCCAGATAGCATAGAATCCCGAAGGACAACGAACGAAGAAAAATTGACTTAGGAAACCGTGAGCACTTTTTGGAAGGCCGATTATTAGTTTACGGTTTCTAGTGCTTCTCACAAGAATGATGGAGGGATGGTCTTTGTTTTTGGCAAACGTGCACAAATAGCAAATTTCATCAAAACTCGGAAGGCGGTCTAGCGTCCTTCTGAATAGCACACATAACCCCATCAGAATAGCATAGCCATTAGGGTGTAGCTGGAAGGGGGAGATAGCTAATCGGAGAAGAAGCTGTTGAAGAAAGTCGTTAAATGGAGGGATAGCTCCACTCGTGCACACTTGACGATTCACTGCTACAAAACCATGAGGTGGTATATCGGCAGTATCGCTTCTCCCAGGAAGAATGGCATCTACTTCAGCAATGCCAAATAGAGCGCATAGTTGGCGGAAAACTTTGTGTTACCGTGGTTGAAATTCTCTCTGGAGGATTAACCAGTGGAGTAGCAATTGGGAAAGTCTCTTCAACTGATTCTGTTTCTCCTTGTTGAGAAGTCATTCTATACAAGGAACTAGACATTCAAATAAGAAGGTGCACGTTTCTTAAAAGGTGTGAAGTGTTGTGCAGAACTAACGAAAACAGAAAGCAAACATAACTGAAATTAAACTAGTTGACAATTGGTCGACTATGAGATTTCTGGACTTGTTAATATAAAACTCAAGTGTAGTGTTAATGCAAACAAATCGGCTTTAACTGGATGTTTTAGTTTTGCCTTAATACTTCACTTTAATTCATTAGTTCGTAGCATTTCGTTCATACACTTCATTTAAATTGATTATTCTATGTCAACTAATCTGTCATTCGATGTGGGCGATCAATGACAGTATATTCGTCCCATTTTTCTGCAAATGCTGTATTTAACAGGTTGACAGCTTTAAAAGTTAAAATAATCTGCAAAGAAATACAACAAAATTCAAATTCAAACAATTCAGCCAAGACTTCTCAGAATTTCACAAGTCTTAGGTCGTCCAGCGACCTAGCATAGGTCAGAGTTTCCTTAGGTCGCACTGTGCAAGTTAAAAAGGTCCAAGACAATGCAAGTTTGTTCAAGTCCTAACTCGGCCGCGACCTAAAGCCTATGCCGCAATAAATTAGGTCATCAATTCTTTAAGTCGTTCAGCTATCATTAGGTCATACGAGATTTAGATTGTGCAAGCTTTAGGTCATTCAGCGACCTAGCATAGGTCGGAAATTTTCTTTAGGTCTCAAGTGTCCTTAGGTCGTGAATTATTTTATGTCATCCAAATTCAGTAGGTCGCTAACTTCCTCCCCACACTGAACCCAATAACCCGCCATCAACTACTCAAAGGAATTCATTGTCCTCCTCATGAAATACACCATCCATTCATACCACCAGATCACTTCAAAAAACAATTCAAAAGATAATAAATAACATCCCCAATCCATCACAGATGCAACGCACTGCCATGCCTTCCTAAATCAGACTAATTGCGATCCAAAGTCGATCGTAACAATCACTCGAAACGAAGCATGACACATGGGGTTGAACTGAGGTCGGAAAGTGGGGATTCAAAATTTAACGATGATTATGGTAGGATAGAGATCAGACTCGCTTACAAGATATAATGCTAAAGATGAATCGGTGACTGAACGGATTGAATTTGCCTTGAAGCTTGAAGAATCGTTAATGGCAGTGGGAGATCGGAGTAATAGAGTGAGGAAGAGTTAGCAACCTAACAAATTTATATGAGGTAAAAAGGGGAAGACGAATAGGCATGCAATTTGGTACAAGTATTAGGTCGCTCACGACCTAGCTAAGTCAGATCGAAGCACGCGACCTATGACATAGGCCCGTACTTCGAGGGGCAAGTGTTAACACCTGTTTTCTGAAGCGACCTAAAATTTATGCGACCTAGTGACCTAAGAATATCAACGGCTTAAGAGTACTAGCGACCTAACTATAGCAGCGACCTACCGAGCTAAGAAGACTCAGCGACCTACCAAGCTAAGAGTACTAGCGACCTAGGTATAGAAGCGACCTACCGAGCTAAGAAGACTCAGCGACCTACCGAGCTAAGAGTACTAGCGACCTAACTATAGCAGCGACCTACCGAGCTAAGAAGACTCAGCGACCTACCAAGCTAAGAGTACTAGAGACCTAACTATAGCAGCGACCTACTGAGCTAAGAAGACTTAGCGACCTAACGAGTGAACGACTTAGCTTAGGTCGCTACATTGGATGCCTCAGCACTGCAAGATCGTCAGCCACTCTCATAGGTCGTCTACGACCTATAACTTGCTAACCCGTTCCAGACTATAGTGCAACCTTGTCCTACTAAAATTCTAACACTGCTCGCGACCTACGACCTATGATAGGTCGCTCGCGACCTAAGCAGGCGAAGACAAGTTTAAAATGCAACAGATATGGAAGGTTCCTTAGGTCATCACCGACCTACAACCTAACTTAGGTCGTCAACGACCTAGGACTTGGAAGATAAATCATGTCTAGAATCACGCCTATAAAATACACGACCACCTCCAACATTCGGGGGGCTTTTGGATCATTTTCTTCAAGGCATTAAAACTTTACTATCTTCAAAGCAAGCTACATTTCATCACTTCAAACTCACGCAAGACGCTTAGATAAAACTTCACACAAAGATTCAACACATTCAATCATGGATTCGAAGAACTTTGTTGCATCGGAGTTTTCTCTAGCTACATGTCTTTTGAATGGAATTGGATTGTAATTGGAAGAGATTGTAATAAGTTGTAATCCAATCAGCAATAAAAGGATTGAAGTTGACGTAGGCTTGATCATAAGCCGAACCACTATAAACTCTGTGTTCATTTACTGCATTTTCTGTTACTTACTGCTATTTCTTGATTCCCGCACTCATGGGTGTTGCTTTCACACTGTTTCTACACACACCGAGGTGTTAGCGTCAGAATTTCACGTTAACATTTTATTTGAAACTTGTATAGAATTTCATAACTCTTATTTAGAATTTTGTTTGGCTTAACTTTATCTTAAAAATTTGTTTTATATTTTCTTTAAGTGGTCTTACTTTAAATATTTTTAAAGTATATATTTTTGAATAAAGTGTTTAAGTAATTTTAATTTAAATGTTTTAAAGTATGTTTAGAATAAAAGGATTTAAATTATTTTTAAAATACTAAGTATTTAGGACTTGGCGGTTTTCAGTAGAAATAAAACAATTGGGTGGAAATTTATTTCCACGAGAGAGAGAGAAAAGTGATTTGAAAACTATTTTCAAAGGATTGAAATGTAGGAAAATATCTTGCGAAGATATTTAAAAATAAATAATTTGGGGGAAATTATTATGTTTGATGGATTGTTTATGATTGTTATTTGATAGTTAAATAACGGACTATCAATATTGGCCAATGCGCTGATCGTTTCGAAGAGACAGGGATCGGGATTTATTTCTCGAAAACCACTTCGATCTGATTTGAACATTTCGTGAGGAAGACAAGAGCTGGGAGTCGAAGATGGAGTAGTGAAAGTGCAAGGGCTAATCGCAGCTAATCGTGAAGGTGATTCCAAAATGGATGTAGTAGGAGTAGCGCCTTCGGTTCCATTCGAACCCTGAACGGATTTGTATGGACAAATGCTTTCATAACATCATTATGGGGACGATGAGAATTCTAAGTGAATGTGTGCTAAAAAGGTAACGCATAGCCTCGTGCCTTATTAACCGGGAATGGCTAAAACAGGGGAGGTGCATACAAGGCTAAGTGGCTAGCAACCAATTAGGGTAAGGTCACCCCTATCCAGATGTCCCTTTATATATTCAGCTGTGTGGCAGTTGCTGATCCTAACCGCGGGGTGAACTTATTCGAACAATCCAGTAAGAGGTAGCTCCGTCTTGGTGATGCAAGGGATCGGGAGAGATCCTCGGTACGATGATCCAGACCACGTACTATGACGGGTAGTACCCCAATAGCCTTGCCATTGATGGAAATCCATTCTCCCTACGTGCCTTTACGATTTTTGTTTGTAGAACCCACTTTGTGGCTAGTAGCTGAAATTTAATGATGTAACAATTTGGCTATTTGAATAAGTATTTGTATATAGACACTATTATAATATCAGAGGATTTTATGGGAAATGTTTTGGTTATCATAAGGTAAAAACCCGGCATGTTTATTTGTGGCATGGTCTTACGAGATACCTTTGATCAAAGGATTTTGAAAACTTTAATAATCCAATTGAGTGTATTTTCTCACGCTTTTTTTCCAAACTGACTCGGGTGTTATTTAACTATAATGCTCGGGTCAAACCAAGTATTATGGGATACATAATTTGATGCTATGGAGCTCTGGAGACGAGATGGATGGCGAGACGTACATCTGTACTTGATATTTATTCCGCTGTGTATACAGTTTTGAGGACAAGTTTCTATAATTGTCCAGCATTTGGATATTGATTGTGTTGTTCATTTGAGTAGTACTCTGATGATGTAATGCATAAAGCAGGTATAGCTTCTTTTGTGTAAAGTTCAGTTATTATCTATTATATTTTATTCCGCTGCATTGGTAAGATTCTAATATTGTTTATATTTCTTATTCTATCTCTTTCTTCTTTAAACCAAATGGTTTCGTTTTCCGGCATTCGATTGTTCTTGCTTTTGATACAGTGGACGCATAAAGGTCTATTTTCTGGCGTTGAAAAATCAGGTCGTTACAGTTTTAGAAAGACGGAGAAGTTTGTGTAAATATGGATTTAGAAAAATGAGGAATGTGTGGAAAATAAGAAGAAAATTCAAAGAGGCGAAGGTTTGAAAAAGAAATAGAAGGTTTGAGAAAGAAGAAGAAGATTTGAAGAAGAATAAAAAAACGAAGCAAAAAAAAGAGAAGAAGGAGAATTAAAGAAGAAAAAAATGAAAAAGGAAGGAGGAAGGTGAAGAGAGAAAAGAAATGAGAAGGAAATTTTATTTGGAAAAATGAAGCTACAAAAAATGAGATTGGAAAGTGAAATGAGGCTACAGGAATGAAGATGGAAACAAATGAAAAGCTAATAAGGTATATATAAAAAACTAGGAATTGAAATAAAGTAAAATGTGAACAGCCCTAAAACGTAGTATTGAAAGATGAGAACTAAAGGAATGAATGTATAAATAAAGATAAAAATAAATCTTCCATTTTTAATTCAAAATATGAGGAGAAAGAATTGCCAATGAAAGGAAGCTACAAGAACTAATGATGCATAAGCAAAATAAACTTCAGAAACGGAGAATAGTAAATACTAATTAGATGGCATGAAAATTAATTTGGTTGTTCACATTAAAAACGGAAAAAAAATGAAAAAGAAAAAACTTCAGGTAAAGCATTTGAAAGGATCAAACGAACAAAGGAGAAACAAATGTGGAAATTATTAATTATGAATAAATAAAATGAAGAAACTATTAGTTAATAAGAAACGAATGAGTAGTCTAATAAATAAATGGATGCTCAA
Organism: Allium cepa; assembly: GCA_030765085.1. Classification (NCBI taxonomy): domain Eukaryota; kingdom Viridiplantae; phylum Streptophyta; class Magnoliopsida; order Asparagales; family Amaryllidaceae; genus Allium; species Allium cepa. The sequence continues at coordinate 291,498,053 of CM060942.1, forward strand.
GTGGAGGCTACGCTGAGAACTTGAAAACGAAAGACAGAGAGTGCAAGGTGATAATAAATGTGAAGCAAATGAAGGCACCACTATATCCTATAAACATACCTTTAGGGTCCACATTCCAAAACTTAATCCAATTAATTCATATCAACAAACCCAAATATACATATATTTACATTATTTAATTCCATATTAAAACATTCATTTTATGTTAATATATATGCACACTACATTAGCGCAATCAATCAATTAACAATAATCAATATATAAAATGGAAAACTAAATATAGACTTATGTAATCAATGTACAACTATTAAAAAAAGGTAATTTCTAATTGATTCCACAATATTTAGACAACCATGAACTCTCTGATATATTTAAAAGTTTGAATATTAGTGTATGTGTGTGTGTATTATTCTAAAATTCAATTTTTTTAATCCAAAATCATTCTTGTTCAAAATGAAAGTTTTATTTTTATACGTCTGAGAACATGCAACAATTAATAACAAAAGATATGAAGGGACCATGTACATCGCACAACCTTTTTGATATCAATTTATGAAACGTAACCAAATTAAGTTCATTAACTCAAATAGTATTCAAATTTGTACTCATTTAGTTTTTTTTATCTACGCATAATAAATAAAATTACTTACCATAAAAATGAAAACGTTCAATTTAGTTTTCGCAAAATGATCTTTTATTTCTATTAAAACATCCATTCTGTTTAACATAAAAGGTGCATTTCTTTTATTAAATCTATTAATTGCAATCAATGTTTTCTTCCCTTTTAATTGAAATATTTCAATTGTATTAATTACAATTACTTATAAAGTCAAATTTCAAAACAAACAACTAAAATGGATGAAAAATAGAATAATTGTTTCCTTTAGTCATTTAAACACGTTTATAAATTTGTTGTTTATACAGCAGAGCAATAAATAACTTACTTAAATAAATTATTTTCTGCTTTCATAATCCATCTATATGCTGAAACACAATCCATATATACATATATTTCTTCCTTTAAATCTATCATTCTATTCTTTATACTAATTAAATTAAGCCTTCATTCACAAATGTAACATTCATTTTATTTGATTTAAATATTCTTTTCATTAAATCAAATTTCCCTATATTTTTACAAAACATAAGCTACGTTTAATTACACCTATTAATTCACAATTTGGTGTCCTCTCTGTCATTAATTGAAATTATTCAATTATATTAATTTCAATTATTTATGAAGGCGAATTTCCAAATGGAAAAAATATATGTAATGAGAAATAGGACAGTTATTTCCTATCAACTAGTGATGTAAACATATTTATGCACTATTGGATACAAACACGAATTATAAAGTTCTTACCAAATAATAGTTTCTAATCTCTGCAATCAATCTTCGGCTAGCAAACATTTCAAATAAATAAACATATGATTCTTTTTTAATAAAGAAACGTTTATTATTCCTTATTAACGTTTATTATTCCAAACAATTAGAAATTTACATTCAGACAATTGTTAATATCATTCAAACTAATAATTTTAAAATACACACTAAATTTGTTGTCATCCTTATATTATTGCAAACATACGTCATTAATAATTTTTTTAATTAAGCTTATAATTTGTACTCTAATCTAATTTGTATCAATAAAATCTTAATTTTTTTATTCCTAAGAATTTTATTCAAAAATCTTATTTAATTTAATACTTTTAAATGTTAAAAAATACGGGTCGTTACAATCATTAATCTTCTTTCTGCCCTGTACTTTGTCCAATTATTGCTAACTTGTCATCTTATGGTGGATAAAATGGAAAGAAAGGGGATTGGTTAGACATAAAGTCTGGTGAATGAGAACAAGAATAATAAGATGACCATGTACAATTAGTTTTAAATCTATTCTAAGTGTTATAGAGTGTACACAATGTCAATGCATTCCAAAGATCATATAACTAAGACAGTTATCTAATTCACTGGGTAAATCTATAGGTAAAACCTCTCACTATCGATCGACCAAATTAGGACATATTGTCCCTTATCTACTCCACTATGCTTGGAGAGGGAGAATACAAAATGCAATCTCATAAAGAATTTCATTGAACACACCCATGCTCGCCTCTCGATCATAATGACAAACTGCCTCTTATTGCCTGCTTTGGTGTTCAACGTATGCTAATCACCGCCAGGATAGAGTTAACACCTAGTATCGTCATGTTTCCTATTTCCACTTATTGTCCAGCTCCAGCGTTCACCAGTACCATGTTGTGCAAGAAAACATGTCATACCTAAATCTCCTCTTAGGACCATGCCTCCCTAGGAATTGTTACTACTAGTGATGCGCCCACCTTTACACAACACTCATTGGAACTAATGCGAATAAATCTCACTCATCTTACTAAATCCAATTTTCACATCTGCCTAATCGACTTCCCAACTGCCTACATTTATGGATCTTTTATATCTTATCCTCTTAGCGAAGTAAATTCGCCCTACAACTTAGATATGGGACTAACTTCCCTGCTTCCTTGCACATTCATGAAAATAATGCAAATATGCTATTTTACATTCCTTAAATTTAATTATTTACATAGGCCTAAATCCCAAAAATCCAATTCTGTCCAATAATAAGCTGGACGATCCTCGCGATCGACTAGTCCTGTTCATTTTCTTAGGTTCGGTTCCATTATAAATTTTTAACCACTATGCTATTAATTTACTTCATTATTAATTCATGTGTCATAGCAATTTGGTTAATCCAAATTTATGATGTAGCCTTACTTACATTTTTAATATTTCAATTCGAAATCAATTTGGTGTCTAGATCAGGGTTAACTTGATGGTAGAATAGGTCAAAAATTTGTTGTACTTCCAATTTAGATCCAATTTAACTATCCAATTTGTGCCTATTATTTTAATCCGTATGCATGTTCAATTAAGTATTCGACATATTCAATTTTAAATAAAAGAATTTATAGTTTGACACATCCAAATAATTAGATTTAACATCAAATTCTATTTACTTTACAGATCTATAATTTACTAATCTTAATTTTTAGATTAATAGTATAACTGGGGAGTTTAACAGTCTAATCAACTTAAAATTAAATTAAAACTACTTGATTTAACCATTTGATTAGATCAATGCCCACTCACCTTGGCCCTAAGCTTCAGATTTGATCTTTAAACAACGTATTTCCGTTAGATCTTCTTAGACACCTCTACAATTGCTAGATCTCCATTTTAATTTGGCTCTAGACTTGATTTTGGTTGAGATTTGGGTTTGATTTGGAATTAGGGTTTAGAGAGATTATGGTTTGAGTTTAATTTTGCACCGCTTTGTTATGACGTATGGAAATAAGGGTTTAGCCTAATCCTAGGTGTTATTTATAGGAGAACTCAACTAATGATAGCAATCCAATTAACACTAGAGTGGATCCTATTCCTTCATCGGTTACTTGGCCCATACACACTAAATCTCTTCCTTGAAACGAAAACGATACAGCAACATAAACCATAGGATTTAACAGGGGTCTGGTCAACCACCCTTAGTGTAGGGTCGACCGTCCTTCCGTTTAAACCTTTTGACCATAAAACTCTCTCATACTAACTTGGACTTCGAAGTGTTATATATGAACATTGTTTGGAAAATTACTACGGGCAAATGGTGCGAGTCCCATAGCCAGATTTGAACGATTGGGAATATTTTCTTTAACTCCTTTTCTTATTTAAATTTACTATTCTTATTAAATTTCCTTTTAAATTCTTATTTATTTCAAAAAAATTCCATGGTGTTCTAAAAAAAGTCTGAACAAGCTAAGAACAAATTGCTAGAAGATAGACTACAAGGGAAGACTAACATCCTTGCTTATTCAAATAACATTATTATTAATGCTAAGAACAAAGTCGCTTCCCTTCTTAATAAATCTCTTCCTAAATCACTGAAAAGCGTTATAAAGATGCTTTATTTGTGGCTATACTAATAATATTTAAAATTGCCCAAACTTGGAACTTCCATCCCTTTTAGATTGGAATGAGAAATTTGAAATAAAGTCAACTCTTATGACAAAGAAGGATAAAAAGACTCTTTAAGAAGAATTTCCTATTGAAGAAAAAATTGATGCTGAAAAATGGCTAACATTTGAGGATCCTCCAATTGATAAAGGAGCAAAATCTGATGGAGAGGAAGAAGATCATGAGGACAAAGGTGATGATGATTATGATGATGACGGTGATGACGACGATAACAACAACAATGACAATGGTGGTGGTGATGGGAAGGGTTGCCTTAGACCGTCGAAAGAAAAGGATGGATTAGGAGATTTAACCTGGACTCATCAGTCCAAGATGCAAAGGTCGTTGATATCCATGATCATTCCAAGAAAGATTCTCCACATAAGGATATTTCTCCTCAAAGTCACAAATCCAAAGGGAAGGAACAGATTTTTCCTTATTTAAATGTTCTAAATTATCAAATAGTTCTTTGTTAATTCATTAGTTATTTTAGTTAAGGAAGAAGTCAAAATATCATTATGAAGTTATGTTCAAAAAGAAACAAATGGAAATAGATCGACTGAATAGGGAGTTGGATAGACATAGAAAGATTACAATGATTTGTCCGAGAAATATAAGTGTCTTACTGCTAGTGCATAAAAATTAAGATTTTTTAAAGAACAGAAGTTGCTCCGTAGATTAAGAAAGCACGGCTTCACCTGGAGAGATTTTTGGCGGTGAATGTAGAGCTCATGACCATCTTCTAGATGTTGATCGCGATAGGAATGCCCTAGAGGAGTTTCTTTATAGTGTTTTCTTGGAGAGTAAATTCGTCGATTTCTCCTATTTAGGCGAAAATTACAAGGGTTTACTATGTTGCCTTCATCAAAGATATTTAGACGAACATGGGTCTGATCCTCATCCTCGGGCATCTTAGAATCTCTCATGAGGTTCTTTTATCCCTCTTTCTTCTTGTTTTCTTCCCCTCGAAAAACTTAAATACCATAGGAAGAAATTTATTTCTGAACTATATAAGAAATCAATTTTGCATGAACCTAAATGATTGTATAGTTGTACTATGTAACTAAAGTAGTTTATGAATTTTACCATTTTTGTTTCTTTATTATTAGTTAAATTTTCCATATCAGTTAGATTATACAATCCTCAAGCAATCCTATTCTCATGGAAATCTTTTCTATATTTATCAAGTTAAAGAAGGATTTTAACGAGAAATCTTTAACTCTTAGAACATCACAGCTAGTGAGCCACTGTTTTCTTGGAGATCGACAAGAAATTTACATGCGATTTCCACATTTTTGCTTTAATTTCTTAAGCGATTGGAAGGATATGTTACTAAGTGAAAATCGATCCTATCGCAACACAATGTTATGCAATCATGTCAGTTCTCCAGTCGGGGAATGGGACTATCATCGGTACCCACCTATTAACACCCCAGGAGGGATCAAAGCTTCTTTTGACTCTACTCTTATCTTGTCTGTTAGGCCATTTAAAAAGGCCAAAATTGCTTTTTCCAAACCTTAATATTTAGTCGAATGTTCTAAAAAAGAACTATGACGTAATTTGAGTTTCCTTACCGTTTGTAAAAAAATTGCGATAAATTTAATAGAGTATTTTTCATGTATTAACTTTTCTATTATTATTTTGATTAGAAAACAAACTTGCACTTGCACTAAATTCTCTAGATGTTTTCTCACGAGTTACCGAGATTAAACATAGACTAATAGCCGATCTAGAAAGAGGCGGACTTCCCAAGATGCATCTGAGTTACGGTTTCCAAATAATCACGAGGCATAAGAATGGCACAGGAAATAACTTTCAACTGAGATTGATTTTTAGGGGTCTAAACAATGGACTTCAATCTTGGCAAGCAAATTGAAGAGAAAGATAAACGAGTCTAATAGTTGGAAAAAAAATTGACTCGATCTTACAATCTAGACCTTTAGTTGCGATTGATGCCGAAATGGTTAGATTGCATCAAAGAATAAATGATCTTGAAGTGGAGCTAATGAAAAGTTAGGTCTATTGCCTGTCGTAAGAGCTTATCGCAAGTCGAGGTGAGTTCCACCTTCCTACTACTACTCCCATTAAATAATCTTTGGTTAGTCAAGAATTTCCTACTTTGCTAAATCCTCCTCTAGGCCTAAGTAATGGTGCATTCTCCAAATTTAGCAAACAAGTTAAATTTGAGTGCATGTAATATTTCAGTAAGAAATGGAATGAAAAAGTTTCTCCATGTCTCAATAACTACGAAAGTCAAGTTGAAGCTTGGGCAAGAGAAGTATATTCTTAAACATGAAACTGAAGAACTAAAGAGCATGGTTCAAACTCTTAAAGGAGCCAATAAGACTCTACAACACGCTTTAAAAATTCAAAGTGATTCATTTGATGATGCAAATACTATTTGAAGAAAGGAAATGAAAATCAAAGACATTGTGCGCATAGAAATTTGCCACATTACCAATCCTTCAGTTACTAATGATTTGGTCAGGATAACACAGAATTTTGAGTTAGCAACGAATTGCTTTAAATACACTCTTCTTTTGTCTAATTTTTGTACCTGCAACTTTGTAGATAATGTATTGATTGTAAGTAAATTTATATTTTAACGTATGTTACCTCGAATATATTGTATGCACTTTTCTCTTTCTGAGGTTGTTGAATTATTTGGGATGCATTGTCTACTTTCCGGTATTCCAAGTTTTTTCCCAAACAATTTGCTTTCTTAAAAGGACTATAAATTTGGATTCATCATTTTAGCAGGTCGGGAGTTTATGTCTCGATGTAAGAGTTTTCTTCTTCAATTATAGATACTCCATAGCTTGTTTAGTAACAGATATTCCCATTAAATAAGAAAGTTGAATTTCATTTTGCATTTAAAAGATTAAGAGCTAAATTGAGGAAGCTCCACCATTATAAAATCCTTATAACAACAATCTGGGTAGAAGTTCAGAGAACTACTCTGGTTATAATGTGAATAGAGGTCAAGAAAACCATCTACCGGTAGGAATAGAAGACTAAAAATCTCATCCGGCAGCAGAAGCTCAAGAAACCCATCTGGTACCAACGAAGAAAGACCCGAAAACCCATTTAGTAAATAATATGGAAGATTAGAAAATCCATCTGGAATTTGAAAATTGCTTTTATTTTGGAGCATAAACGACTCATATCCTCTATAAGACTAATTTATTTTGTTGGGACCATGAATGGCTTGTTTTTTATGGATCTTCCTCCAGAAGATTGTTTTTGATCCTTTTTTATGATAGAGTTAGGTTTGATTTTGAATTTGATTGGCACCATCTTAGGTAATGGTTGTTGTCTGGTGCATTTGGTTTGCTACCTTAAGTAGAACCAACCCAACCTCACACTAGGAGGCACTTTAGCAAGGCGTTGGAGACGACTAAAGGCTTTTCCAATGCGTTTGGTTAGCTTTTCATAAGCATAACCAATGATTTACATGACATCCCTCTAGGAGGCACTTCAACGAGGCCTTTGATGCTTCAACCAAGCACCAAAGGCTTACACCATCCTCCCTTTAGGAAGCGCCTTGGCCAGGCTATGTAAGTAGGACCAAAGGCTTGCAGAATATTTGGACAGGCCGTTTTTAGGCAGGACTAAATGATTACCCTAACCTCCCTTTAGGAGGAACCTTAATCAGGCTATGGAGATAGGATTAATGTCTTATGCTCACTCTAGGCCAAGAAGGTAGGACCGAAGGCATAGCCGGTGCTTCAGCTAGGCTATATCACTGGGAACCAATGATTTACTCTGTCTTCCCTCTAGGAGGTGCTTTGACCAGGCCATCTTTGTGTGATCAAAGCCTTTTCTTTTATTTTAGATATTTTCCTCCTCATAATGTAGATGCACTTATTCCATGCAGAAAACCTTATTCTAATAATGACTTGTCTAACATCTTCTTACAAATTGCTTCCATTGGCCTAGAAAATGGTTAATCAAGCTTTCCAAGCTTCGACATTGGTTTGTGTTGTGTCCATTGGAGAGATGATACTGATTGTATAATCCTCCGAGGTTCTGTTCATTCTTTAGTCATTCTTTTAGGAAGGCCAGAAGTTAAGTTCATCCTTCATCATGAAGTAGATATTCTCATAGGAAATAGTAAGGTAGACAAGGCTTTAATCTTTTGGAAGATGATTCTTTCATGGCTCCTTTTTAATATGTGATGGGCTACTTCACTTCTATAGCAAACTTTATTTTCAAAGAGCTTTGACCTTCATTCAATTTATAGCAATGAAAAAGCACATCCTCCCATCGCTTAGTGAATTGATCGAAGTTTTTTGTTATCTGTCTTTCAAAAAATGTTCCCCTTTCTTGGATCTAGATTACTTTTCTTATCTTCATGGAAATCTATCCTTTTTATACTGCCTCCCTAGTGTGAAGACTGGTGTTGTCCCGACATGAAATGTATTCAAGCTCCATTATTCTTGATCGTAAGGAGCTATTTATCTTTTCTTTTCTTCCATAACTTGTAGTGCCATAAGCCTTAATATTTGCTCTTCGCAAAGACAGGATTATTAGTAATTTTGTAAGTTGTCCTAGTCATTTGAGGATCAAAGGATCCTTGTTCAGAGATTTAACATGATTAATCGGCGTGACTAAGTAAATCTTAGTTGATGCGATTAATTTGTGCTAAAATCAAAGATAGGTTAGCTTAGAATGGGATATGCTTTGTAGGGGCATGTCCTTTAAGCCGTATATATGCAAGCTAGTACACTTAGGGTTTTAACAGAGTCGGAGGTTCGGGTCCTCCTTCTAGTGCCAAAATGTCGACAAATGTCTTCGTCAGCCCAAAAAAGTTTAGAAAAGAGAGCTTTGTTAAGAAAATGCTAGGGCGATCCTAGACTAATATGCTAGGAAGACATCAGATCCATGTCAAATCTATGATTATCAAAGGCATGTTCAATATCAATGTCGAAGTGATGTTGATAATCATAAGGACATTATAATCAAGAGTTCAGACTATACTTATTCCATATACAACCACAAATCTATTCATGATTCAAAAGCCATTACACAGATGATAATATGTTACGCAATTATTGATTTTTCAAATCCTTATTTGTAAAAGTTCGAGTGTTACAATCGGAAAAATTTCCAAATCAATCTAGGGTTACAAAGTTTAAAATGTAAAAAGTGAGAAAAGAATCATTCACTCCTTCTCCATTACCCATAGGACTGTATTAATAGGGGTTAAGGGATGTGACTTTGTTTTCCACATGTCCATCCAACAAGCTTGACATCAGGCATCGATATTTAGGGTGCATACCATTATATCCTTGTTAATGATGAACTTTGGAATGGTGAGCTGGAACTTTGCCTTTGTATCACCATTATAATCTTTATTCATGATGTCCACTATCATCATTCCTCGAAAGTTGATTGAGCTCGGTATCACTAAAGCATAAAATTGATAACTAGCATTATTAATATGCGACAACATTAGCAATGAGGGACACTGATTTAAGTTAGCATTGACAAAAACCAACATGGATTTCGAAGTGACATTGATAGGAACCCACATCACTGTAGATGTTGCGTTGATAAGGGCCGGCATCGATTTTAGGTGGAATTGATAGCATGCAACATGGATCATAAGCGGCATTGATAGCAAGCAATATTGATAATAAGCAACATGGATGATTGGCGGAATTAATGGGAAATGACATTGGAGAGATGCGATATTACTTTGAAGGGTGACATTTGAATAAAGCAACATACTCTGATGCGATATTGATTATTCTGGTTTCAAAAAGTAAATGCTTCATTGATAGAATGCGGCATCAATATGAGGTGGCATCAATGTTGCTATAACATTGATGGCTTACGTCATAAGATCTTTTGGCATCACTCATTCATTTTTATGGGCAACATACAACATTGACGACTCTCAGCACTCTTTGCATTATTGATGTGAGATCATGACTAAATCGCCTGGCCACATTCCTTCGGGATTGATAATGTAGTAACACTGACGAACCAATTTCATTGAAGTTCCATGCAATGCAAACCATAACCATTCACCATATAAAATTTATATATGACTGATATGGATCAAATATCCATATTGTTTTATTGCTATTATAGTTCTATGCTCATAGAAGACAATACACAATCTTGTAAATATACAAACCAGCGACTGACGCACGATAATTTTAGTGGTTGTACAAATTGGCACTCGCATTGGTCTTAAATTGACAACATACAAAAAGATTGATTGAGAAGTGTATATTTAAATTTATTTTGTCAATCATGATTCAGTTCATTTGTATATTTCAATCGATAAATGTTTTATCAATTTATATTAGATGGACAAATTTATAACTGTTAACTATTCTAACTTTACATGGCATATGTTTTCACAACAATTACGGTTCACCATTTCAATTTTCTAATAACTTTATATAAAGGTCTAAAAGTTAGGTCATAATAGCTGGTAATAGAGTTGAAGTTTAAGTGAGGACCTTGGCTTTTGTTAGGTATGATTCATTAGAGATAGAGCAAGCGTTGCCCTAGAATGAGTTGAGCGTATTATATATATGAGTGCATATATGTATTGTTTATATATAAGTAATTTATATAGGAATAAGTACAAAGTGTAGTTTGATTAATGTACAAATTAATGATGTTCAATATCATCCCTTATTAATTAGACTAGTTATGCTCGGCCATTTTAGGAGCATTATAATCATTCGTTGATTGAGTAGTATAGCTGGACTAGTTTTTTAGTGTGACCATCTATCTTTCTTACACTAAAAGACAACATTTAATATATCCTTGGTATTCGTGAGCTGATCATTTAAGTGTTCGAAAGATAGGCCATTTAGGGTAAAGAAAGAAAATACAGAATAAAATCTCATATAGTGACGAGAAATATACTTAATATACACAAATCTTTACAAGGAGAAATAAATTTTTTTCTATACTCAACATCAGAGTACACTAACCTATTATCATCCTGGACAGTTATAACAGCCTCTCCTAAAAATTTCTAATAAATATAGGTGAAAATCAAGAATAATATAATAGCAAAAGAATATAAGATAATTGAATACATCGTGGAAAATCCAGCTCGTCGCTCGAAAGCTCCAAAACATTCATTAAATCTTAAAAATACCCTTGGGCTGACTTGAGCATCATAAGAAAATAACATCCAGATTAGTCTGATAAACTAGTGTGAGAAAGCTCAATCATACCATATTGATTTATGCATTTGAAAACCCTTTCAAAACAAAATGTATCTCATACGACCATGCTACACATAAACACAAAAGGTTTTTTATAACTAAACCATTTTATTGTAAAAATTTTGTGATATTTTAATAATATCTATGGGTTTAAACAACCAATAATCAAGAATCCATAATATGTTTACATCACAAAAATAATAGGTATACATCAAGCGCAGAAGGCAATTATTTGTGAATGGATTCCAACAAATGGCAAGGTAAGGGACTACCTTCCAAAGAACAGTACATCTCTAGATAAAATGTATAGTGGGCCGCAGTTACCATTGCAACCCTACCAACATATGATTGCCCAACCCTTGACTTGATAGTACCGAATATGTAATCATCCTGGTTGTTTCCATTGTTTATAGAGAGCTTTGATGCATAACCAAATTCGGAATATGATAATCTAGAAAGATGATGACACACCCTTATGAAAGCGACCCACATAACTCTGTCTCATCAAAACTATTTTATCCATTATCGGGGTGTAAGGCTTAAGGCAACAATTTACTGTATTTTACCAATTCCCTCTCGGAATGCTAACATTGCCCTCCAAGCGGAGATGCAATGCCAACAATCATCCATACTAGTTGTTTCGAGCTCGAACAAAAATTCAACAATTATTATCTTCCATTTTGGAATCACCTCAAGAAGAATAGTACGGCTTCGTAGCATACTTCATAATGATCTATCACGAACGTTATTAGTTTGGAGTGGTTTGGATAAATCAAGAAACTAGTGTCTACAAACTAAGCATGTAATAATCCACTATTTTGAACCATTCAAATCGATAATATACCACCCATGTCAGACTTGAATTGCTCAAAGCAACATATTGTTATTTATATTTAGCAAAACTTAGCATATATAGCAAACAAATCAATCATAGAATCATAGAAACAGAGTAACACAACAATATATAGAGGAAATGAGAAATAGTAGTTCATGAAGCACTACATAAACATCAGAGTGCAAAGGAAATACAATATAAGTCCAAAATACAAAGAAGTCTCTAATACATAAGCAAATGAAAAATTCTGAACACAAACAACTGGAAATAACTGAAATAAACAAGATAACTGCAAAGCTGAATGGATAAATGATAGATCTCCAGCAAAGCCCTAAGCTTCAAAGGTGAGTCTCAAATGCTGTAATACTTGGGCTAACCCGAACATAAAGCAAAAACATAGAACACTCAAGTCGGGATTAACAATCTTATGCAAGTGAATCAACTCAAGTGAAATGTCCAAATGAAATTCAATATAACTTAAAGAATGTTTGGGATTTCCATCCTTTAAAGATCCATGGAACTATCTACATACATAGTACAATAAGCTATATATATAATGTCTACAATAAACTAAAATATTAAAGTAGCATTAAGGAATTTCTCATATCCTCCTTAACACGTTTTTATATAAATGTCGTAATCTATATAGTATCGTAATTCCTCTGTAAACTGGAGGGCTATGATAGGGCACTCTATAGTGTATGACACAAACCAAACTCATAGTCGGTGCGATCAGGATAAATATAACAAGGCACACGAGACAATGACCAGGGTGGAAACTACCGTTTTGCACTACCGGATTGGTGGTAATGCATAGCAGCAATTACCGCCCACCAAGAGACACACTCCCAAATCAAGGATGTGCACACCAAAATCAAATCGCAAAAGTAATATATATATGGTTTTGAAGAAGCATGTTCGATAGGGGGAGCGACCCTCACTTGGCCCGGTATAACACTTATATTAGTCATTTTAATCATGACTAGAAAGCCTAGGTTATCCATCATCGTTCTTCTACTTTATTCTAGTTGCGTTCACTAAGCCAACTTGCTTCATTTTGGATTGTCGACAACGTGCACAGTTGTTAAAGTGGTTTTCGGTATTTGCAGAGAGTATGTCATTATCCGACCCGGTCTCTGTAACAACCAAACGGTTATTTCACACCATGGTCATTTTATAGAAAATCACTTTTATAAAATCTCAAATTACAAATTTAAATCAAAACAAAAATTAAATATCTAACTATATATTTAAATTTTGAAACTATTCATTTAATTCCCTTTAATCAAAATCAAGTTATAAATTCATATCTTTTCAAAATCTCAAAATCAATAAGTTCAAATCAATTTTTGTTTAAATTCAATTCTTAAAAAAAAATTAAATTACAACCTAATTCTAACTTACCTTCCAAATCTCATTTATTAATGTTATTAAAAAAATCTATTTATTATATTAATTAAAATTTATTTAAATATTTTAAAACATAATCTATATATATGCACATATTAAAATTAAATCGTATATTATATATTTAAAAATAAAGTTATGAGTAAAACATTAAAATTTACATTTTAAAACATAACTTATAAATTTAAAGTTCTTAAAACATATAATTTAAAACCTAAATTTTACATATATATATTGAATACAAATCTTTATCAATTTTTTTTAAAAATCAATTTTTATTAAAACACATATTTCTAAAATTTCAGAAATCACCTTACAATCAGACCAACGGTGTCCCTATATAGTTTTCAATCCTATGGTCAAGTAATACGGATCTTTATCATTCAATCCGCAATAATTTAAAATTTACGGGTATATATCATTTCTACCCCCAATCCTAAATTTTCAAAATCAATTAAATCGTTTGGGTTTATTATTTCAACACATTACGATTTCCCTAATCTATAAGATCATTCAGGTATGTATCATTTCAACCCACAGTGATTTCCTAAACTAACGGAACTTGCAGCATGATTTTCATAAAATAAAATAAGTAAAAATATAACACATAACTTGCATAATGGATTTACATGACATAGCACATAACTTACATAACAATTTGCATAACATAGGACATAACTTACATAACAAATTACATAGCACATAACTTGCATACTGTATTACATACCATAACACATATTCATATTTAACATAACATGTGACATAAGATTATCTTATCATAACATAGTATAATATGTAATCATTTATAACATAGCACTCAGGTGATTTTCTATTTTAAAAGCATATCATTTTTTTCTTTTTTTACTTTTTATTTCATAACATGTTATTTTTCTTTTCTTTTCTTTTCCTTTTCTTTTTTTTCCTTTTCTCACATAGAACATAAGTGACATATTTTGACATAACATGAGTGACCATAATACTAAGCAAAATCCAATATAGTATATGTGGATATTCTAACATAACATGCCTATCATCAATAATCACATTGTGATGCAAATCATAAATGAATATTTAATATCAAAAATTCATATACAAAGCTCAACAAAATACCAACTATCGCAAAATTCCATGTAACATTTCAAATGATATTTATTCACCTAACATAAAATTGTCAATCGTGAGTGAATTGCTCACCTTTCGAGGTTAGGGAATTCGGCCACATAAAGGCTACGAACTTGAATCACAATTCCAATAAGCGCTAACAGTTTCAAACAATAATTCCAAACCAAACACCAACTAGAATTCGATAGATCACCAAATATATATGAATAATATTTCTCTTTTGTTTTTTTAAATTGAGAAGAAGAGGAGGGGCTAGGGGTTTGGCTTGGTGCTTTTGGGTTGGGTTTGTGTGCGCCAAGGAGGATGATGGTTAGGGTATGGGTGCAGCTAGGGATAGGGTGGAGGTGGTAGTCGAATTGGTAGAGTTTGGTGGATGGTAGGGTTCGGCTATAGCATAGGGATGGGCTAGGGTTTTCGGCCAATGCTTGGTGGATGGTGGTCGAGAGGAGTTGGGAAGGAGATGGATGAGAGATGTTGGAGGGCACTGGCAAGGTAGGAGGAAGATTAGGGTTTGAAATACAGGAGGGATGGAGTTTCATTTGGGATTTTTTGATTTTTGAGTTTCTGTAGATTTGAGGAAGAGGAAAATGAGTACGTAAAATGTTTGTCAAATTAGGAATTTCTATACGTACTTGGTTTTAGTCAGATAGGAGATAGAAGGTCAATGGGTGGGAAAAGGAAAGGTCCAAAATCTCTTAGTGTTCCTAGGGTCTCTTGGTTTACTAAGGAGCCCAGTAGACCAAACAAACCCAATCAGAATTAGCAAAAAACATAAATAAGCACTACAAATCAATGTCAATTTTTCACAGTATATTTTTAGAACAATAGGAATTCGACTTTTACGAAACAAAAAGCAGAGAGGAGATTAGAATTCAGTCTAGTATCATATAAAAAGAATAAAATTTCAAAATTCAAATTTAAATTTTCCAACCAAAATTCAAACTTTGACTAAGTTTGACCAAAATTTGAAATTCCAGAAAATTTTCTACTTTAATGCATTTGGAAAAATATATTACTCAATGTTCCAAAAATTTTATTTAAAATTCAAATTTATTTAATATTTAAAATATTTAATTCAAAATTTCATATAAAATTCCTTTTAAAGTTTGATTGAATTAACTGGTCTTTACAAAGTAGTAATTCCCGGCTAACTCAATTTCGGTTCTTTGGAAGTATGCAACAAGTACTGGAGTCCTTATTGGGGAACTCGAATATACACAACATACTTCCTAAGTTAAAACAAGTCAAGATTTGATGGTCGGTCATTTAACTATCAAATGCACAATCAAACAATAACATTTCAGAGATTTAACTACCCATAACAATCATTAAGACTCAAAATAAATATTTCATTTATTTAAATCTCTTTCTAAAATATTTATCAAAACATTCGTATACTTATCTCGTGGCATTAGTGTGTTTACAAAACATTAACAAAGATTTCTTATTCCAAAATCATATTAAAGGGTCAAAAAAGTTATTTAAAAAAGAAAAGGACATAAGGATAACCCTAAACATTATTCCTTCGGTGTTAAGTATGGAATAAACGTCCACACCACTAAAATTAAGAATGTTTATTATGGGAAATACAATATCAATTTCTTTTATAAATTTCTTTAATAAATCCATTTAATAAATCAATTTCATTTATGATAATCTCCTTAACTAAAATTCCAAATCCATTTATAAAACTCTTCTACAGATATCAAAAATCATTTATAAAACTTCATTCCAAATTTCAAGTTCCTTTTTCAATGTATAAAATCCTTTTATGAACTTTCCTTATTTTAAGCAAAAACTTTTTTAATAAACTTTGGCCGATATAGTTCCATTGATAAACAAAGCAGTCATTTAAAAAACAAACAATATATTATTCAAAACATCCTTCATTTAGTTATCCTTAAATCTCATTAAAAAAATAATGATTTTAAACAATCATTTGAAAAAGTACTAAATTAGCTTCAATCGTTTTAGATAAAATAATTACTTACTTATCCTTTGAATATCATATTTAAAATGATAATAAACTTTAGACCATTTTTAAAAAGAAAAAAAATGAAATACATGACTTCACAAAATCAGAAAGAGGCTAAGCGATGACAACGGTTCTTATTTAATTCAGTTTAACCTTCTAGTTATTTATGGGTATTTACATAAGAAGAATATATGTACATGGATTAACCAATAACAAGTAATCAACATCTAGGTAAATGTCCAAGTTGCCAAAATAGCCAAACTGAGTTTTTATTCTACTTCAATAGTGTCAACATAATCTACTTGGTGAATTATAATAGAACGGTGATTTATTCTTCTAACAGATTTCAACGGTAATTTAATTAGTAGAATAGTGCTTTATTATAACAAACATATGCCATTAGGTTTCATATTCAATTAGGGTTACTTAAGGGTAATTGATAAAGAAATCCCTTAGATGTAAAATATCCTTTTAAAAAAAAGTTTGCTTTAAAACACAAATCGACCTTCAGAAATAAATGAATTAAAATAAAAAACCTTTATTCAGTAATTAAAGAGTAATTAAACTCTTTATTTAATAATGATCTAACATTTAATTAACTAGTAAACCATAATTAAATTTAAATAAATAATTAAATAATGATTATCCTTAAAAATAAGTAATTAAATATTAATTAATCTCGGTTAATAGTTAAATAATACTTGAACATCAATTTATAATCATATTATACTTTAATCTTTAATTAATAATTAAATTATAAGTTAATCCTTTCTCTAATAATAATTAAATCTTAATTAAGTCTTAATTAAATCTTAATTAAGTCTTAATTCAATCTTAACTATAATTATTTATTAAATAAATATTTAAACCCCTTAAATAATAATTTAATAATAATTAACCTCTAATTATTAATTAAATAATAATTAATCTTTAAGTAAGTTATTAATTAATAATTAATATTTAATCAATGAACTAACATTAATTCACTTACTTAATTTATAATTAAGTATGAATTTCCTTTATTAACCACCGATTAAGTACTAATTACATAACTTAATTAATGGATAAAATAAACATGAAATAAATAATTAAATTAATGAATGACAATTATTTTTAGAAACTTACTATAAGTTTTGTTTGTGAACACTTTTCAAAAAGATGTACTTAGGTCAAAAATACTTTTATTTCAAAATGAGCTCGTTTTATTCGAACTACACCCATAACAACTATCGCTATATGATCTATAATTTTCAAAACTTGATTGTTATGTTAAATAGCTTCAACATTCCTATTTTAATACTTTAACTACCTTATAAACTTAGAAAAAATTCTTTGAGAAACAAAAGTAAGGGTTTTGGGACTTTACACGAACATTTCAAAACATAAAGCAAGAAACAAGTTTTTAATCCAAGGGACTTCAATGTCGCAACCCAAGTATCTCCAAATGCTCAAATTTTCTTTTACATATACAACTTGAGCATGACCGAAACTTACATACTTGCCATCACGACATACAACTAGTAAAGATCCTAAGTTTCACTTTACTAACTTTTTAATTTCATTTTCCAAGTCTAAAAATCAATATTACATATACACATACATAAGCAATTCCCAATGACATCGATTTCAACCAAACGTCTAGTATACAAGCATACTTATGAAAATCCAAATCAACATTTGCCCAGATGACTAACAACTTCTACAACTAACATAAGCAATGATTTAAAGTTAAAACTTTATATAAAAGGATAGCTTTTCTCACCTTTATGCTGAACGAAACTAGCCAAGGTTATACTAACTTTTCCATATGACCAAGACCTTTACTTGTTTTTGGAAAAAAATTGGAGTTTTGTGGGCTAAGTGTATCAAATGAGTTAGGCCATGCCTTAGGTAGGTTCGACCATGGTGAAAAAGGGGTGGTGAGGACTTTTGTTTGAAAGAAGGGACTGTAGAAAAGAAAAAGTGCTTTTAACTAACATTCTTAAGGTTTTATGATGAAAGAAGATAAGGTTTTTAAATTTTGGAAACAAGGGAAGCAATGAAGGTTTTAAGGGATAGGTAGTGAAGTTTGAAAATAAAGATTGAATGAGAAAATGAAAAAGAGAAATTTGGAATTAAGTTTTATGAAAAACGAGTTAAGAAAATTACCTAAATACCCCAAAGTACATACTCTCTACGAAACTCTTGCTAACTCATCACCATGGTCCTCACCTTCCTTTTGTAATTCATAAAATTGCATGGCCCCCTCCCTAACCTTGAGCCAAAATGAATTAAACATACCTTTACTTAATGTTTACTAAAGTTATGACATGTTTCTTAAAGCATCTTTCATCTTAAACACCTTAATATTTTATTTTGATAAAAGGTCATATCAACATACATACCAACTTCTGTGCATGTTTGTGTCTATGTATGTATTAAAATATATCATATTTTTTTTTATAGATATATGTGTACGTTTGCACTAAAGAGTTCACAATGTTACCCGTAACCTTTTGGCAACGAAAGGTCGAAAATTCGAAAAACAAATTCTGGCCACGTTTTCGATCATTCTTCAAATTAAATACTTTTGTAAACAAATTATAATAATTATTTCACCATCATTATGTATTATTTAAAAGACTTATAGTTTAACTATAAAATCATATATTTGAATATTTAAAATTAATTAAATACTCGCAAATCCAAGCGGTGAAATTTCAGATATTTACACTCTTTCCCCTTAAAAGAATTTCGACCCCGAAATTTTACCACAACCCTAACCCAAAAAACATTAAGACTACTAATCAGTCCATTTGATGTTCATATAGATCATTCCTATGCAAAATCTGATTGGATCACTCACTTGAATGCATAACCTTACTTCCGAACTAGTATCGCTCACCCAACTTCTCAATGCGGACTCCAATCGGGCTTCTTAGTTAGAAATCTTAATTCTCTTTACATAGCCATATACTATGATAGAAATCTTTTGGTTCCTTATTAAGAACCCTCACCAAGTGCTTGTTGCCAAAAATCGAGCGATAAATCCTTATTCGAAATGGTGTGGAACACCTCAAGTCATGTACATGAATCTTGATCGAGAACTATGCGAGAAAGGGAGATGATCCATGTATACCTTATATACTCATCTAAAGTTTATTATCTACCTATTATTTCTACCATTACTAAAATATTTATGAAAATATTCCCAAAATTTTGAGCTTAGGCTCAAACATTTTAAAATGATACGACTTTATTTATAAAACCCTTTCATAAAATAATTTTAACATATTTACTCATATATACTCTCCTGTATCCTAAGAGCATACCATCTGATTTCAAATTCAATTCACTAATAACTATCCAAATGTTGACGGAAAAAAAATTGGTCTCAAAACTGAGTTGACCAATTTAACCCCTTTATCCAAACGGTCTCGTAAGTAGCTAAAAAGAGTAGGATGCTGGCATTTGAACTCTGCCCTAGAGTCTATTTTTTCTTAGATACCTCTAAGGTAAACACGTTGATTAGAAAACCCAATAACACTAAATAAATTTTCACTTCCTAAATGCTAAAATCAAAAGACACATTTTAATAAAACAAAGTTTATTAATGCACCTTTTTAATTTTAAGCTAATCAAAACTTCATTTTTAATCCACTGTTTAGTCAAAGTGCTTTATCATTATGAAACCACAGGAGCCAAATTCTTGGGTTTTATTTCAAAAATCTTCTATAATGACACTGTATATTTATCCCATGGAGAATATACATATAGCCCATGTAACTCCAAATGATGTCAAGGAACTGGGTACTACCAAATAGTACCATATATCCCTCACCAAGAAGGGTAATACTCAAGAGAATTGCACCATCTGAATACATCCCTTTCCTATTTTTATTTATTTTCGAGCTACTCGTACTAGTTAAAAATATTTCTTCTTTTTTAAATCCCCTTCTTGAAACAATACTACGTATATATCTCTTAAATAAATAGTTTTTAACAAAATATTCGTTTCTAACTTGCTCTGTTTTCATTCGCATTCGACTCGTTTTGATCATATAATGACAAAGAGAATAATTTACTAAGTGCATTATCACATTTACCTAAGCAAAAAACCGATTGGCACTTAGAAGGTTATTCAGATTATCACAAAACAAATCGAGATTTATTCACCCAAACTATCCAAAGAAAAATCTTACTCTCAAATTTCTTTTTCAAATACTTACACCATAAAGTATTTTCAAGTAAAAATATTACTACTTTTCCAAGAATCATTTGAAACTTTATCAAAGCATGAGGATTCAAAATTCTCCAAAAATCCATCTTATTATTAAACATATTTTAAAAAATCAACTTTTATAAAATCGTATGAAATATTTCTTTTTAAATAAACACCTTATATTAAAATCTAATTTGAATCCAATATATCATCAAATGCCTTACAGCTAAACTATGAAACTTAATTCACAAGGTATTCATTTCAATGTTCCCATAAATTCTATCTACCCAACCTATGATGGAAAAAGAAAAATAAAAAAACAATAGTCATTACTCAAAACAGGATGTGCATGACTAGAGACACCATATATGATAATAATTAAATATTATCAACTCTAAACAAAAACACATCGTAGGCAAGCGTAATTTTTTTGAAAATTATTCCTATATACACAAAATATATTCCTCGATAAAATTATTTCGTTTACTACTTTAAAAACAATATATTGTTGGTTGGTCTTGTTTCAGTGTTTTTGAGATCCCTATCAATAACGTTAGCTACTCATGTTGACCAAAATCCAAAATTCAAACTTAATAGATCAAACAATACAATATAAAACAATTTTATACACTAACAAAAACACACTTTATATGTACTCGAAATCATTCTAGGATATTGCAGATCTCATCCCTAATTAATTACTTATTTTAGGACATTACTAACCTTATCTGTAACGCATTTTCCCCACCAAGGCTTGATGTTCACTCAACCTAAGCTCTGATACCAACTGTAATGATTTTCCTTCCTTACACCACATAATACATCCTTTGTATTCGTGTGTCGATCTTTTAAGTGTCTGAAAGACACATCATTTGTGGTGAACAAGGAAAAGATAGAACATAATCTCATATTGTGACGAGAAGTATATATAATATACACAAATATTTACAAAAAGAAATCAACTTTATTATATTCATAACATAAGAGTACACCAACTGATTATTAGCCTAGATAGTTATAAAAGCCTGTCCTTGCAATTGCTGATAATGACAGGAAAAATTAAGAACAACAAAGTAGTGAAAGATTATAAGATACGTGAATACACCTTGGAAAATCCATCTCATCACCTGAAAGTTCTAACGTATCTAGTTAAATCTGGAAACTATGCATGGGTTGACTTGAGCATTATAAGAAAATAACATTCGGATCAGTCCGGTAAACAAGCATGAGAAAGCTCAATCAAATCATATTAATATCTACATTTGAAAACCATTCCAAAATAAAAGGTATATCGTAAGGCCATGTTGCACATAAATGCGGACTGGTTTTAACCTTAAGATAAACAAACCATTTCATTAATCAAATCCAGCGATATTATAATAATGCCTATGGGTTCAAAATACCAATAATCAAGTAGTTGTGATGTGTGTACATCACAAAAATGATAGGTATACAATCGAATACCAAAGGCCCTAATAGAGAATGGATTTCAAAAAAGGGAAGGTAAGGGACTGCATTAAGAAAAACAGTACTCCTCTACGTAAAATGTACAGTGGGTAGTAGTTACGTTTGCAACCCTACCAACATAGGACCGACCTACTCTTGACTGATAGTACCAAATATGTTGTCATCCCAGTTGTTCCTAACCCTTATAGAGAGCTCTTTTTCATAACCAAATCCGTAATATGATAATCTAGAAAGGTTACCACACACCATTATAGGAGCGACCCACATCGCCCTGCCGCATCTAACCTATTTTAGCCATTACTTGGGTATGTGGCTTAAGGTAGCGATTTACCATATTATAGCAATTCCATCTTTGAATGCTAACACTGCCTTCTAATTAGAGATGCAATGCCAACATTCATCGATACATGTTGTTTCCGAATTGAACAAACACTCAACAATTACAATCTTCCATTTTGGAATCACCATAGGAAGAATAGTACGGCTTCATAGCATACTTCATAATGATCCATCATGAACATTATTATTTTGGAGTAGTTTGGATAGATCTAGAATCGGTGTCTCCAAACTAAGCGGTAATTCCTAGCTAACTCAATTCCAGTTCTTTTAAAGTATTTAATAAGTATTCGAGTCCTCATTTATGGACTTGAACATACATAACATACTTGCTGATCTAAAACAGGCAAAGGTTTAATAATTGGTTATTTAGACATCAAATACACAATCAAACAACAATATTTCAGAATTTAATTACCTATAAGAGTCTATAACGACCCGGAATTTTGGATATTTGAAATTGGAATATTTAACTGATTTTAAACATTTAAAAGTTAATTTTTAACTTGAATTTCAAATATAACCACTTGTTGGATAATTTAATCATTGAACTAAACAATTGGAAATTGGGTAAAATAGTGAATCTTGAGTTTTAATCTTGTTAAAAATAATTTAAAGGCTTATAAAATTTATGTTAATAATAACGGAGATAATAAAACTTTTTAAATTGAATTTAAAAGTGATTTATTCAGTTTAAAAATATGTCGTTTAAATTGACATTTAAAAATAGCCTTCCATGGCACAGCCTCGGGATTTGATGAAACTGGTTCCATTCAATCAGTAATAGTGTGTTATTATCGGATTTTAAGTTTCGTAGCTTTTGGAATTATCGTTTGATCGTACGGGGTATAAACGTGCTGAAATTTATATCGCAAATTCAATATAATAATTGGGTCCAAAAAGCTGTCTTCTCCACACGATCGAATTAGGATTCTAAACCATTTTCATTGCGTTCGGAAAAGGGGTATAACATTATAAATGCCTGGCGGCATGCCTTGATAGGAGGTCAAGATTTTAAGCTACGAATTCGAGACGATTAAAATTTAAATAATATATTTTTCCGTGGACTGGTCAAAGTTTAGTCACGTCAGTCGTCCTCTCCTTCAACTCAATCACCGTACCCTTGCCGTTCAAAACGTGTTTCCCTCCTTTATAAACACATGTAATAGATCAAAATTTAACAGAGGAAATAAAATCAAGCTTAAAAAAATATTTCTCTTAATCCACTCACTTAAAAATCTTGAAAAGAGTTTGTATAATCATATTTTTATATTCTCTTCAATTTGATATATGGATTGGAGGTCGCGGCATAGTTTCCTGATGATCGACTTTAGGGTTGAATGGAACTTTTAGCTAAGATTTCAGCTATAAGGGGTTCCGGTCGATGATTGAGGGTGATGAGATCACATTTGTGTTTGTTGTGGAAATTAGCAGCTCCCTGCCAAGTCATGTGCTGCTCGGTGGTGATTAGAGGGGTGTGACGTCTTACAACCTGGGAGGCGATGTCGAGCAAGTAACATTTCGATTTAGAGGAGCTTGCGAGGCGTGGAGGTGATGGTCGTGATGAGCAGTTGAAGAGATGTTTGATGGTGAAGTCGTTGCAAAGGATTGTCAAGTGTGGGCGTTCCTTAAGCGTGTGTGCATGATTTTTTTCATGGGTTATTGTGCGTGTCTATGTATAGGGGATGTCATTTGAAAAGAAGGGAGAGTGGGCTTTGTTTTGGGCCGGGTTAGGAGAGCGACAATAAAAATCGAAGTGAGTTGATCTCATTCAATTTTAGATTTACCGTAATTAATTTTCAATAATTAAAATTAATTATCGATTGATTGATAGAATCGATAAATTATTTTCAGTTGGATGTGATATATTATATAGTAGCATAAATATTGGAGTGATTGATATTCCCGCATATACACACACACACACACACACACATATATCTATATATATAGTGGATGAGAACATATGTGTCCTGCATAATGGCCGATAACCCTGTATACTGCGATATTCCCCTCGAAGTGGGATTGGTATTTTTATATTTTGCCAATATATATGGATGCAGAAAAATAGGATGGAGGGATTCAACTGGATTGCTCAAAAATGTTGAAATTATTTTCATATTCAGTTATACAATTTATTTGAATAATCTATGATAGCATATATTGGAAATTGAGTTTATTGAATGCTATGGTATTGCTGGATAGATTTTTGGCATTTTAAAATACGATAAATATGAATATCGAATTTTTGTAGGAAATATAAAAAGAAATTTGAAAATAAAATGTTTACAGCGAAGTCGGATAAATTAAAAGTAATGAATTTGGGAAAAATAAGTAGTTTGATATTAAAATTCTATTTAATAAATTGAAAATACCATAAATATGAATGTCGATTTTTTAAGGGAAATAAAAAAGAAAGTTTAAAATAAAATATTTATAGTAAAGTTTGATAAATTAAAAGTAATGAATTTTCGAAAAATAAATAGTTTGATTTTAAAATTCTATTTAATAATTCCGGAATATGGAGAAATATAAGTTTTTGAATAAATGTGAATAAAAGGGTTTCTAAATAATAGAACTTAAGCAATTTTGTATAAGTATAAAATTATTTATTTCCAAAACCGAGATTTTAAAATAGTTTCGGAAAATAAAAAGGAAATTTGATAATAAAATATGCAACTGATGTTCCATATTTAAATAAGGTTTTAAATCATAAAAAGGAAGTGAGATCTGAAATTACTTGGCTTTGGAATATATCTGGGTTATTTAAGAACTTAATTTAAAAATGGACTTGATTTTGAAAATCTATTTAAAATCGATGTAAGTATTATGAAATGATTATAGAGGGAAATGAGACTATGGAATTTAAAAACGAAGTTTATAAATAAAGTAAAGTAAATTATTAGTGGATAAATGGGAATTAAAAATTAACGATGAGAATTTATATGGAGATGGGTAAATTAGTTTAAAAATAAACAGATAAATTAATTTTTGAAATGTGAAAAAGGGAATTTATGGAATTAGAATGTAAATAAATCGAAGGGATTTATAAACAATTAGACTAGCTATATTGGAGTTGAAAATGTATTATTCCTGAGAAGCTAAGTATATTTTTAAAAAGGAGGGTTTT
Organism: Allium cepa; assembly: GCA_030765085.1. Taxonomy (NCBI): domain Eukaryota; kingdom Viridiplantae; phylum Streptophyta; class Magnoliopsida; order Asparagales; family Amaryllidaceae; genus Allium; species Allium cepa. Next base: position 291,523,734 of record CM060942.1, read on the forward strand.
CAAGGATTAACTAGAAAATATAAAAGTGTATAAGAATATTTCAAGAATTAATTATTTAGTTATTTAAAATTGTTTGAGGTATATTTAAGCATTAATTAAGTAGTTTTAAAAATGGTTGATATTAAGTTAATTATTATTTAAAAATAATCGGTATTATTATTATTTAAAAGGATAAACTATTCAATATTAGTATTTGATATAATAACTTTTATTTAAAGTTGTTTTCCTAGAGTTTTACTTGGAAAATTATTATAGAAATTTCATAAGCATTACCTTGAAAAATTTTGAACAAAGTTTTCGGGTAGTATCGGTATACTCGCACGGCGTAATCGGAGGCAGTGAGCGCCTACAATTAAGTCTTGGATTTCGCTGGGATAGAGACATAATAATTGAACTGTGAATCCGTGGTTTGATACCGCAGTGGTACTTTCTATATTCTTTAAGGATTTTCCATATATTTTTGAAAAAAAGAATAGTTTGCGAATATACTAAATTCAGTAAGATAAGTACATATTCTGGATAAAAAGATTTAATGTTTTCAGTGGAAAATGAAGTATTGGGTTGAATGATTGTTTTATTTAATAGTTAAATAACCAACTATCAAATCTAGACCCAAATTATAACTTTGGAAATATCGGGAAGAAAACACAGGAATTATATGATACAATTACCATTCGGGGTGCTATACTGTACGTATAAACTCGTTTCATTCTTATAGCACATTTATAAGAAAATCCGTCCACTAACGATTAGGATGATCTCTGATCTTATTTTCATCTATTTATTTCCTAAAGAACCGAGGTTGAGTTTACTAGAAATAACGAACGTTGTTTCAAAGAGACCAGGATCGAATAAGTTATCCTGAAACCACTTCGATTAAAGGGGAGCACGAAGTCGAAGATGGAGCATTGAAGTGCAAGGGCTAATCGCTAATAACCCTGAGGATTATTCCAAATGGATGTAGTAGGAATAGTGCCTTTAGTTCCATTTGGACCCAGAACGGACTTATATGGATGAATTCTATCAGTACATTGTCATTGGAGGACAATGAGATTTCTAAGTGAAAATTCCTTAAAAGGTAATCGTAGCCTCTAGCCTCATCAACCGGGAATGACTAAAAAGCAGAGGGGGATGCAGCAAAGCTAAGTGTGTAGCACCCAATTAGGGTATGTCTATCACCTTTCTAGATACCCTCGGATATTTTTGCTATGATTTATGGAAGGAGCTCGGAAAAGGGTGGGACAAAGTGGGATGATAGCATATTTGGTCTATCTAGGTCAGAGATAGTACGGTCTTGTGTTAATGGGGACCCCGACGTGGTCCTCAGTCTGCTGTTTTAGACGTGTACTGTGGCAGGTGATACCCCACTACGTAGTCATTTGTACGGAACCCATTCTCCAATACGTGCCTTTACGGTTTTGATTGTAGAGCCTAGTATGCTGGAATTTAATTAATGTAACAATTTCTATTTGAATAATTATTTGTACTTAGACACTATTATAATATCGAGGATTTGATATAAAATATTAGACACTATTATAATATCGGAGGATTTGATATAAAATATTTTGGTTATCGTACGGTGAAAACCCGTCGTGTTTATTTGTGAATGGTCTTAAGAGATACCTTTGCTTTTCATATTTTTTTGATAACTTTAATAATTCAAATTGAGTGTGTTTTTTCCACTCTGGTTTTCCAGACTGACTCGGATGTTATTTTATTATAATGTTCAGGTCGGACCAATATTACAGATACAGGATTGAATTCTATGGAGCCCAGGAGGCGGGCGGGATGACAAAGACGTAATATACGTATTTGATTTTATTCCGCTGTGTACAATGTGCTTTTTATTTAGCATTTGTGATGTTGTAATACTGTCCGGTATTGTTTTATTGGTGTATTGTACTCTGATGATGTAATGTGTTAACCCAGTTTCCTCTACGAGTTAAGGAGTCTACGAGATAAGGATCTACGACTTAAGGCCTCTACGAGTTAAGGAGTCTACGAGATAAGGATCTACGACTTAAGGCCTCTACGAGTTAAGGAGTCTACGAGATAAGGATCTACGACTTAAGGCCTCTATGAGTTAAGGAGTCTACGAGATAAGGATCTATGACTTAAGGCCTCCAGGAGTTAAAGAGTCTACGAGATAAGGATCTACGACTTAAGGCCTTCACAACCTAAGAACATTACGGCCTAACGACCTAAGGTCTGCACAATCTTACTAGTTAAGGATGGCACGACTTAAGAAAGTTTACGACTCAAAAGATAAGTCGTTCACGACCTAAGACTTAGAAACAAGTTCAATACCATGCTGTAATGAGGTGACTCGCTGACGACTTACGACCTATGATGAGTCGTGTACGACTCATGCTAGCATAAAGAAAGCTGCATTTGGTTAACTCGTGAAAGACTTAGAACTTGTATCATTCAATCAGATGGGTTCATAACTTTGGACCAAGCCGTGAACCCAGTAAGTCAACCGCGACCTACCATGAGTCATCTACGAGTTACGAGTCATTATGAGCCGTGTACGAGTTACGACTTATCATGAGTCGTGCACGAGTTACGACTTAAATCCGAAGATGCCTATAAATACGACCCTAGCTCCAACTAGCAAAGGACTTTTGGGGGGGCTCATTTTCTTCAAACGTTGTTACTCTGCTGCATTCCAAACCAATCCAATCCAACACTTGAAGCTCTCAAGACATTAAGAACGCTACAAACAACTTCAAGAAGAGATCACATACATCCAACATGGATTCGAAAACTCTCATCTTCATCGAAGTTTAGGCTACTTGTTCTAAGTCTCTTGTAATTCAAAGTGTATTGTATTTGGGAAGAATTGTATCCGCTTGTAACGAGATTATTAATAAAAGTACTTAAAGTGGACGTAGGCTATACCCTTAAGCCGAACCACTATAAAATTGTTGTTGTTTACCGCTTTTCTGCTATTATCTGCTTGTAATCTGTTCCCGAGTCGTCGGGTGGTGCTTTCACAACTACAACTCATACACCGGGGTGTTAGGGTTCAAATTTTAGCATTAACATTTTTGGTGCTTTCACTGAGAACTGAACTCAGGCAAGTTATCATCATTGCTTCACAGAGGTTTGTTGAGAGAATTTCCCTGAAAACCAGAAGTCTATCCGAGATAATGGCTCCTGGAAGGAAGAGTAGATCTGTCAGATCTGGGAATATTCAAGAGGGAACCTCCGCTTCTCCTGTACCTTATCAACCCACTACGTCTGCTGGGGTTACGAAAGCGGAGTTGGATGCTGTAATATTAGGGCTGAACCAGCAGATAAACGCCCAGAATGCACAATTAGAGGCTCAGAGTGCCCAAAATGCTCTAATTCTGAATAAGTTGAATGATTTGCTCGGGGCAAACAATCAACCGGCTGGTAATGGAAGGAATTATGCTGGCAACATTAATGATGCTAATGAAAGGAATGCTCCAGAAAAGGCTTCCAGTCCCTTTGAGCAAACGCTTCCTGAAGTTGGTGGATCTGGAACTCGACATGATGAGGAGTATCTTTCTGGAATGGTCCGGCAAATCATGAAAGAAACTATGCAAAGGGTTGAAGATGAGAAAGAATGGGGTTTCGCCCCAAGTAAAACTCCATTTACTGAGAAAATCTTAAAGGCGGAATTTCCAAGGAAGTTTGTCCCTCCAACTATCCCAGCTTACAAAGGGACAAGTGATCCGAATGAATTCTTGTATAAATATGATTGGCACATGACAGGTGCCAGAGCCTCTGACGAGATAAAGTGCCGATATTTCCCCGTGTACCTTGAGGGTGTGGCTCTACTGTGGTTCACCAAGTTGCCAGTCCGATCTATTGATCAGTTTTCAGACTTGACCCGAAAATTCAAGGAGCAGTTCAGACTATATGCTTCAAAGGCCAAGGACATCATGTCATTGTCAAGTATAGAAGAGAATCCCGGTGAATCTATCAGATCTTTCTTGAACCGCTTTAATATAGCGTTGGCAGAGGTGGACAATGCTGAACCGCGAATGATATTGACTTATCTGATGAGGGCTGTTGATAAGTCGAGCGAATTTGGGAAATGGCTAAACATGAAGGAGCCAACCTCCCTCGAAAAGTTCTACAAAAAGGCAGATGAATTCATACGCCTGGAAAGCCGTCCTGTACCGGTGAAGGCAGTGTCGGAAAAAGCTGAAGATAACACTGTTGCTCCACGCAAGAATGAATCTGTAGGGCAAAAAAGGGAAAATAACAATGGGAAGAAACAGAGTAATCTGAAGAAGCCCCGATCCTTCAAGCCATCAGAGTATACTCCTTTATCAGATACGCCGGAGCATATCTACCTTGCCATTAAAGATTCTGTTGACCTCCCTAAACCTATCCCTTTGAGGACCGGAAAAAAGGCTATACAAAGTGGGAAGTTCTGCCGCTTCCATAATCAACCCGGTCATGAGACCGATGAATGCCGCCAGTTGAAAAATCTGATTGAAGAATTGCTAAGAGAAAACAAGCTGCAGCAATTCGTGAAAAAGAGTAGCAACAATCCTGCATCGTCAAGTCAGGGGCAACAGGATCCTGTTCATCAGCCTAGGATAGGTGAGAAAGCTACGGGGCATGAATCTGGAAGGCCCATTATCAATGTCATTACAGGAGGACCTCACCCAGCTGGCAAGAGCTGGGGTGAGATGGAGAGATATACCAGGGCTTTGAAATATGTTCCAGCCGAAGAAGACGTCTTTGTTTTAGAAGACACTACGCCCCTGAAACAACAGAAAACTTTCAGTGATGATATTATTTTCAGAGCCAGAGATTCCTCAGGTATCGAAGCTCCTACCCTAGATCCCTTGGTCATCTCAGCTGGTATCGGACCGGCCATTGTCAGAAGAGTTCTCATTGACTGCGGAGCATCATGTAATATCCTCTTCAAGAAGACATTCGACCAAATGAAAATCCCTATGGTCGATGTACAAGCCTCATCGCAGAAGATCGCTGGCTTCACCGGGGAGCCAAAGCAACCAATAGGAACCATCGATCTGCTTGTAGAACTTGGGGAAGGAGAAAGGAAAGTAGTCCGCAAGCAAACATTTGTGATTGTCGATGAATTTTCTGCTTATAATGCTTTCCTTGGCCGTCCAACGCTCGCAACGTTCAAAGCTATCCTAGCCCCGTGGTGCCTCACTATTAAATTCCCTACAGACAATGGAGTAGGAGTTATAAAAGGGCATCAAAATGCTGCGCGAGAGTGCTATTTGACAGAGTTGCGAGAGTTAAGAAAAAGGGAAATGGGAAAGGATGCGGCCACCCCGGTCCGCATCAAAGAGCCAGCCTTGTAGCAATTACGGGGCGGACCCTGCACTGGCGAGCATAGCGGGGCACGGAAAGAGATGGATCCCAGAAAAGCCAGTGCAGGGGAGAATAGAGTAGTGCCGATTGAAACGACGGTACCGGTACCTGTTGACCCGAAGGACCCAAATAAGGTGTTGCATGTGGGTTCACAGCTTAATGTGTCAATTCAGAATATCTTGATATCTTTCCTGAAAGCAAATCTGGATGTCTTCGCTTGGACTCATGCTGATATGTGTGGAATATCTCCAGAAGTTGCAGTACACGCTCTGAATATTGACCCAAAGTTTACAACAGTAAAACAGAAAAGAAGAACCCAAGGTCCAGAAAGGTCAGCAGCATTAAAAGAGGAAATTGATCGACTCATGGAAAATAACTTCATCAAAGGATCTACATATCCGAATTGGGTTTCAAATCCTATGCTGGTTAAGAAAGCTAATGGAAAATGGAGAGTGTGCATCGGTTTTTCAGATCTGAACAAGGCCTGCCCCAAAGATTGCTTTCCTTTACCCAGGATCGATCAACTGGTAGATGGAACAGCGGGACATGAATTGTTATCTTTCATGGATGCCTACTCCGGATATAACCAGATCATGATGCATGAACCGGATCAGGAGGACACGAGCTTTATCACCGATGTTGGTCTTTATTGCTACAGAGTTATGCCCTTCGGATTGAAGAATGCAGGGGCAACCTACCAAAGACTTGTTAATGCTATGTTTAAACCGCAATTGGGCAAAACTATGGAAGTCTACGTCGACGACATGTTAGTAAAGTCTAAGAAAGCAGCGGATCACATTGAACACTTGGCAGAAATGTTCGCAGTCCTCCGGAAATACAGAATGAAGCTTAACCCTCTGAAATGCACGTTTGGGGTCGAGTCCGGAAAGTTCTTAGGGTTTATCGTCAGCGCTAGGGGCATTGAGGCTAGTCCAGCTCAAATTACTGCCTTGAAAGAAGTCAAAGCTCCTAGAACAAAGAAGGAATTGCAAAGTCTCAATGGAAAAGTTGCCGCCTTGAGTCGGTTCATTTCCAAAGCCACAGATAAATGCATCCCATTCTTTGACGCCCTAAAGAAAGGAAAGAAAAACTTCGATTGGACTCCCGAATGCCAAAAAGCCTTTGATGAATTGATTCGCCATATGGAGACGCCTCCAATACTTTCTAGGCCTGGCGATGGCGAGGATCTTCTTATATACTTGGCAGTATCATCTCACGCTTTAAGTGCAGCGCTGATACGGGAAGACAAAAGGATTCAACATCCAGTTTACTATATCAGCAAAAGACTCACTGGGGCAGAAATGAAGTACTCTAAGTTGGAAAAACTCGCCTATTGCTTACTAATTGCGTCTAGGAAATTGAGGCAATATTTTCAAGCTCATCCTATCAGAGTCCTCACTGATCAACCTTTAAAGCAAGTCCTGTTTCGCCCTGAAACTTCGGGTCGTCTTCTAAAGTGGAATATTGAACTCAGTCAGTATGACATCACTTATCATCCCCGGAAAGCAATCAATGGACAAGCTTTAGCGGATTTCATTGCAGAATTTACAGATAAGGGTAACAGTGAGGAAGAAACGTTCGACAATTCCCCTATCCAGTGGAAGTTATATGTCGATGGTGCAAGAAATGATTACTGTTCTGGAGACGGAGTTGTACTTGAGACTCCTGAAGGTCGGTCATTATGCTATGCACTAAGATTGGAATTTCCTTCAACAAACAATGAAGCAGAATATGAAGCTCTTATCGCAGGACTGAAAATCGCTAAAGAACTAAACATACGAGCATTACAGATCTTTAGTGATTCTCAGCTTATTGTATGCCAAGTCAAGAAGGAATTTCAAACGAAAGGGGGAAACCTGCCCGCTTACTTGTCAAAGGCTTGGGAACTTCTGTGTGAGCTCGATCACTATTCAATAAGCCACATTCCTCGGGAAGAGAATATGAAGGCAGATTCCCTCGCAAAGTATTCAAGTTCTGGTGAAGCTCAACTATTGGGATTGGTCCCTGTAGAAGTCCTTTCAGCACCAAGTATAGACGAGATGGATATTGACTGGATTATGAATGTATTTCAAGAACAAGAGTCATGGATGACTCCAATACTGGACTACCTACTCAGAGGTTCTCTGCCAGAAAATTCGATAGAGAGACGGAAGCTACTAAGGAAAGCCTCTCGCTATGTAATTCAGGATGGCCGATTATACAGACGGGGATTCTCAATGCCATTGCTTCGATGTGTATCCAGGGAAGAGTCCAAAACAATCCTAGCTGAGGTACATGGAGGAGAATGTGGTGATCATTCAGGTGGTCAAACATTAGCAAAGAAAATTCTCCGATACGGATATTTTTGGCCAGAAATTAATCATGATGCTGCAAGCTATTCCCGAAAGTGTGACAGATGCCAAAGATTTGCCAAAATTCCTAGAGCGCCTTCAACTGAACTCACACAAATGGTCAGTCCATGGCCATTTGCAATTTGGGGAATGGATCTCATTGGGCCGCTACCGACTGCCAAATCAGGGATTAAATATGCTATTGTTGCAGTTGATTATTTTACTAAATGGGCTGAAGCTGAACCATTGGCTACTATCACCTCTAAGAAGATGATAAGTTTCGTGACCAAGAATATCATTTGCAGGTATGGTGTGCCTCAGAAAATAATCACAGACAATGGTACTCAGTTTGAAAGCGAGGAATTCCAAGATTTTTGCAAGCGATTCAAAATCCAGAAAAGCTTTTCAGCAGTTGCTCATCCGCAGGCAAACGGGCAAGTGGAAGCAGTAAACAAGATCATCAAATCAACCATCAAAAAGCAACTTGAAAGAGCAAACGGTGGTTGGGTCGATAAGCTACCACTTGCACTATGGGCATACAGAACCACTCACAAAACTGCAACTGGGCACACTCCTTTCTCATTAGCATACGGGTCGGAAGCAATGATCCTGGTAGAAACAGAGGTTCCTTCACACAGAAGGATCCATTTCAACCAAGCAGAGAATGAAAGGCTACAGCTTGAAGCGCTAGACTTCCTTGATGAAAAAAGAGATGAGGCTAATCTCAGAATTGCAGCTCATCAGCAAAGAATAGCCAGACATTTTAATTCCAAAGTTCGCCAACACAGCTTTGAGATTGGAGACCTAGTCCTGAAGAGAATTATGACAGCGACAGGTGTGTTTGGGCCAAATTGGGAAGGACCGTATGTAATAGGTCAGAAGCTTCTTGACGGCACATTCAAACTCACCACTGTTGAAGGAGATCAAATTCCAAGGGCATGGAACAGCAACCATTTGCGTCCATACTTTACTTGAAAGTTTTGTTGAAATATTGTAAAAAGAATTATGAATGTATGATTCTTGTAATTGAAAGCAATTGTAAAACTGATGCAAGTAAATAATGAAAGAATATAAAGTGGATGTAGGCCCAATTTCCTGGCCGAACCACTATAAATCTTGTGTTCCTTATTATTATTACATGTTTGCTTTATTTTCGATATGAAAGGTACATAGAATGTATTGCTGAAATGTCGATTTAAATTTTTGCAGACAGTGGAAGTGAAACTTGCACATAAAAAGACCGAGTGATTCTCGCCAAATTTCAAGTCACAAAAGCCCCGAATTCAAATCCTAGATAGGAAGTACTTCAATTGAACGGCCTATGATTTCGACAGAAACGGGTCTTTGCTAATAAATTGAGATCGTTTGAACAAACAAACGTCCAATTAAGAAGCTAGTGCTCGTTCTCACGAAATTTCCTGACAATGAAACGCACTTCCTTGGATTAAACAAGTTACTTAAAAAAAAAAAAAGGAGGAGGCAGAGGATCATTGAAAAGGCATAAGCAAGTGAACAGAGGAACAACCAAAGCCATCATCGGCAGCACAAGTCCTCTTCGGAGACACAACTCTTCGGAGGATAAAGACCTCTAATGGGTCATACGCCACAAAAAAGAAAGTTCTCTACTCAACAAAAAAAAGATTGGAGGAGCCATGACCCTCCAACCATGAGAGAGTAACTTCCAGGCGATGAAAACCCTCTCTGAGGCACATTTCACCAGGAGTTGAAGTGTTATGACCCCTCTTCGGGATTTCACTTCACCAGAGTTGAAATGCAAACAAAATGAAAGCCCTCTTCGGAGGCCCATTTCACCAGGAGTTGAAGTGTTATGACCGCTCTTCGAGATTTCACTTCACCAGAGTTGAAATGTAAACAAAAAAAAAGCCCTCTTCGGAGGCACGTTTCGCCAGGAGTTGAAGTGTAACAACCGCTCTTCGAAATTTCACTTCACCAAAGTTGAAATGCAAAGACAAAATAAAGACCTTCCTGAAAGCCCACGTTTCACCGAGATTGAAATAAAACTTCCAAGTGTTGAAACGTGAAAAGGCTTTCTTCGAAGGCACAACTCTTTGGAGGTACACGTTTCACCAAGATTGAAATAAAACTTCCAGGTGTTGAAACGTGAAAAATCCCTCCTTAGAGGTACAACCCCTCCCGGGGACACAGTTCAAAGGAAAGACCTCTTCAAGGGCACAATCAAGAAGAAAGACCTCTTCGGAAGCCCACGTTTCACCAAGATTGAAATAAAACTTCCAAGTGTTGAAACGTGAAAAGGCTTTCTTCAAAGGCACAACTCTTTGGAGGTACACGTTTCACCGAGATTGAAATAAAACTTCCAAGTGTTGAAACGTGAAAAATCCCTCCTCAGAGGTACAACTTTGTATATATAAAAAAAAAGAAGTTAAAGTGCCCTTCAGAGGTCCGCTTTACCACATAGAAGAATTCACTTGGTAAAATATGCACATAAGCAAAAGAAAAAAGTGATTTCTTCGAACGACAAAGCGTAGAAACTTATACGAAGGGAGTTGTACTCTACAAAAATTTTCTTTAAAAAGAATAAAATAATTATTCTTTAGCAAATAAGAGTGCAAGTCCCCTCGAAGTATAAAATATTGCAGCAAGCTTAAGGTATGGGGGCAACATGGTATAATGGTATAGCTGCATCAGTAAAGTAATACTCAAACAACATACCATAAGCCCGCTGCAATATCATATAAATAAACTTGTGCAAAAATGAATAATAAATGCATTCTCAAATTCAAACAGAAGTCTGTGCAAACAAAGGATCATTTTATTCAATTGAAATGCAAGTACAGGTTTCAAAATAAAGAAAAGCGGGGGCCGATACCCGCACAATTCTCGACCAGTACATACAAAAGGCAAAAATCTAAAATGTTCACTTCTTTTTACTACCTTTGGACCCTTTTCCCGGCCGAATGATTAGCTTTTCAGGCCGGTCAGTTGGCACAAGGGAAGAAGGAGGGGTAGGCGCAGCTGGTCCAACTTCTGGCTCCCCTTCAGTAACAGTGATTATCTTCCCCCTCCTCTTTGACGTTCCGTGCTTTTTCCTCCTCTTTGAGGAAGACTCACTTCCCGGAGTGGCAAGTTTAGACAAAGTTATGTCATCAGAAGGGGTCCGCTCCGGAGATATCTCACCTCCCTCAAGTCCCTCGTCTCTATGCTTTTGCGAAGCGATGGGATCGTCTAAACCGTGAAGGGCTTCTATTTGTTCCTCTTGCGACCCGGGCTGAGAAGCAGAAGGAGGAGCCACCTGGAGAGACGAAGGAGGGATAACCGGAGGAGGAGAAATCTGAGCGGTGCTTGATACTTTCTCTGTAGAAGAAAAGAGGTTAAAGTCAGTAAAGAGAGGAGATGAAGGCTCATCAAGGTTGAGAAAATAGTCAAGGAGCTCATTAAACCCATGTGAAATAAATGAGCAATCCACTTGAGCGAAATTTACAGTGGAATTACCTGCAGAAGTTGTCTTTATTACGTCAATTTCATAGTCCGGGGCTTCAGCACTCTCTTGTGATTCATCTGTGACTTGAGTAATTTTGGCCCCGGTATCAGTTTGAGCAGGGATCGGTACATAAGAGCTAGAGCCAATAATGCCAGCATCGGCCGAAGTTGAAGGAGGGACAGGAACAGTCAAATTTGTTTCTTTTTCTTGATGCTCTTCCCCCACTATTTCAACCCGCGATCTGGCGAGTCGCTCCTTCCCTCTGGCAAGGGCTGCGCGAGCCTCAAAGTCTAAGTAGTGCACCTCCAACTCCTCTTCAGTGTATCCGGCCCCTTTAAACATATCTAGTGCGGCCTCCCACACTTCGGCCAGGGTAATCTCATACTTGGGGCCCAGGAATGCAAGACTGCCACGCCCTAATATACATTGCAAGTAGAAATCAAATAGTGTCGAGCCAATATCAGCTTTGGTGGCTTCATGGGCCTCTTCAGCTGTAATTCTACCCGCAACAGCCTCATCCCGCTCTCTCTCAACTTTGGATAACTGGGCTTTCAATTTTTCAATCTCTGCAGCCTGAAGGACAGTTTGTCCTCGTAACTGAGTAATATCAGTACGGTTGCCCTCTATAATCTGCTCCAACCCATCAGCCTTGGCCTCAGCATCCCTTTGCGCGGCATGAGCATCCCGCACCTGTTGAAGAAGCACACTCTCCCTTTGGGAATAAGAAGTGGAAGAAGTAGCAAGCTCCTCTTTAAGTTTCCCAACTTCTGCCTCAAGTTTCTCATTATAATCGGCAATACTCCTCATTTCTGCATCATGCTGTTTAAGGATCTTTTGCCATTCAGTTTTGTCGTTCTCCATGGTAAGCATAGCTTCGAGATTGGCCCTATTCACCCTTTGGAGCTCATCAACGAGTTTCTGCCAAGATGACATCCTCTCAATATCGGTTCTGACTGCATCAAGGTTCCGTAACATAGCACTTTTATCTATGGGAACCAGATCGAGGTCAAAGCGAACTCCTTTTAAACACCAATTAGGAAATCGGCGTTGAAGAGTGGCTGGACCTGGCCCAACTTGGTAAGATGGCCTATTGATGATTGCTTGGATATCAGTAGGGGAAGGGGCAGGAGATTGAGAAGAAGTAGGAGCAGTAATCTTCTCTGAAGGCGCAGGCATTGGCTCCTCAATAACTTTGGCTCGTTTGCTCGAGTCATCAGTTGTGTGACTCTTCCCTCTATCATCATGAGATTTGCGTTTAAGGGAGTCACTCTCTCTGTGGGAGGAATCATGTCGACTATCTGGTCTTCCAAAGCGTTCTTCATAATCACGTCTTTCCCGAGCCTTCCGGGCTGCCCTTTCTTCATCAGTCTCTCTATGAACAGGAGGATAGGATTGATAGCCATACTGGCTGCGTTTCCCATATCGCTGAAAGTCATCATAGTACGAGCTGCCTCGCCTCATTGGAAAACCTAAAATTAAAAAAAAAAGAAACAAAACTTGAGAATCCTTCAAACGTTAAAAAAAAAAAGAGCATAAAAGTGCCAGGAATTCTAAGTGTGTGTGATGTGCAAACTACGCGCATCAATCTACGAACCACTCTTTAATTGGGGAGTAGTTGTGGGTGTAATAGATAGCGTCAACTCTTGAGTCGACGGCGACTGTTGCAAAGTAGAAGTAGCTTCAACTACTGAAGAAGAAATCCCGGCAGTGATAGGATCTTCTTTAAAGATCTCTTGTGAAGTAGCAAAAAGGTCGCTCAGTCCTTCGAAAGTATCGTCCCTGCTCTGCTTAACAGGACTGGATTTCTCAACTTTTTCACCAGATTCTTGTGAATGATGGGAAGATCCCTGAGGCTCTTCTTCCTCGATAACCGGGGCAAGTTTGTCAGATGGCCCCGCAGCATCAACAGAAGTGGAACACTTCACTAGCGAAGCCTCAGGAGCAGGTCCTTTAGATATGGATGTGCTGGTAGAAACTGAGGCATCCAACACTCTAGCTGGGGAGTTTGGAATTTCATGAGGACGCGTAGAACGAGAAGTATGCAAAAGTCCATACTGATGCAAAAATTCATCTTTCAACAGAAATTGAATATCTCTCTCCTCAACCGGCACGGCCTTAAGCCTCTCAAAAGTCGACTTGTGACTGGGATTCCTAGAGGGAAGAGGCAGCGCTGGAAATAAAAAGAAGCAGAGTTAACACTTAGCAGGTCAGTCTCACAAAGGCCAGATAACAAACGAAGCAAGGATGTGTGATCTTACTTCCTTCCCTCCACAGAGCATAAAACCCCGGGGGGCAACGAACGAAGAAGAACTGGGTTAGAAACCCGTGAGCAGTGTCAGGAAGGCCAACAATTAATTTGCGGTTTCGGGCGCTTCTCACAACAGTAATAGAAGGATGATCTTTGGTCCGGGTAAAGGAGCATAAGTAACAAATTTCATCAAAGCTCGGAAGTCGATCAAGTGTTCTCCTAAATAGCACACACAACCCCATTAGAATGGCGTAGCCATTGGGGTGTAGTTGGGATGGAGCAATGGCCAATTGATGAAGAAGTTGTTGGAAAAAGTCATTGAAAGGAGGAACGCCCCCACTAAGGCACATTTGTCGGTTAACTGTCACAAAGCCAGAAGGTGCTATGTCAGCAGTGTTACTTCTCTCAGGAAGAATGGCATCTGATTCAGCAATGCCAAACTGAGCACACAGCTGGCGAAAAACTTTGTATGATAGTGTAGTAGGAACTCTTTCGGGAGGATTAACTAGTGGAGCTGGAAGAACAGCTGCCTCTCCCGTCTGAACTGTTGCATCTTCTTCCTGAGAAGTCATTCTACACAAGCAACTGGATATTCAAATATGAAAGTGCACGTTTCCTAAAAGTGTGAAGTGTCGTGCAAAACTGATAAAAATAACAAGTAAATATAACTGGAATTAAACTGGTCGACGATTGATCGACTACGGTAATTTCAGAACTTGTTAATTTAAAGTTCAAGCATAATATTAGTGCAGGCTGGTCAGTTTCAATTGACTATTTCAGTGTTGCTTTAATATTCTACTTCAAATCGATAGCACTTCGTTCACACAATTTATTTAAGTTAATTATCTGTTATTAACTAATCTGTCATTTGATGTGGGCGGTCGATGGCAGTATATTCGTCCCAATTTTCTGTAAATATCATATTAAACAGATTGTTAACCCACAAGTTAAAGTAATCTGTAAAAGAATGCAGCAAAGTTCAACAGTTCAAAATCCATACAACAGTTCAAGGTCTAAGCAGAGTTTAAAAATGCAAGTGCTGAGTCGTAGACGACTCAAGAGCTAAGTCGTAAACGACTCAAGTGCTAACTCGGCAACAACTTAAGTGATAACTCGTCTACGAGTTAAGAATTTTTCCTTCGGGTTAAGTTAAGTCGTTGGTTCTCTGGTTGACTCGTCCACGACCTAAAGGATTATGAGGAGAGACAGGATAGGTCGCTTCACTTTTGAGTCGTTGATGCCTTGAGTCGGTAGTCCTTTGAATCGTGAGTCATAAAAGAGAGACAAGACTTCAAGTCAGAAAGATACGAATTCTTCTAAGTCTTAACTCAGTTACGACCTAAAACTCATGCCTCAACTAGTCGAATAACCTTATCTCCACTCCTAAACCCATAAACCGTCACACCCCTAAACCGATGAACCCATTAACTATTATCTCGTCTTCTCCAAACCCCTAACAGCCTAAAAAAAAATATAATATATTGAAACCCATTATCTTCTCCTCGCGAATTATCCAAAACCTAATCAAACTTCCTCGAGCTCACCAGCAATCGATCGTGGCAACAATCGTGATGAAGCGTTGTATAAGGAACTGGATTAAAGTTGTCAATGAGGAGTCCAGATTCGCAAGTTAATGGCTATCGCGGAATCAAATGAACTGCGGATTTACTTACGCGATGCGATGATGAGGATTATAGGGACTGAATCAACGGTAGGATGAACTGGTTGAATTTGTTTCCGAAAGCTCGAGGACGTGTTAATGGCAGAAATAGCTCAGGGGTAAGTAATGAGAAGAAGGAAATAGGAGGAACGACCCAAGCATTTTATACCTCAGGGAAGTGGAACTCGAATCGGCACACCCGGGTTATGATGAGTCGAAGCACACGACTTACGACTTAAGGCATGTGCTTCGAGGGGCAAGTCTTAACCCAGTTTCCTCTACGAGTTAAGGAGTCTACGAGATAAGGATCTACGACTTAAGGCCTCTACGAGTTAAGGAGTCTACGAGATAAGGATCTACGACTTAAGGCCTCTA
Organism: Allium cepa; assembly: GCA_030765085.1. NCBI lineage: Eukaryota > Viridiplantae > Streptophyta > Magnoliopsida > Asparagales > Amaryllidaceae > Allium > Allium cepa. Next base: position 291,539,138 of record CM060942.1, read on the forward strand.
CGAGTTAAGGAGTCTACGAGATAAGGATCTATGACTTAAGGCCTCCACGAGTTAAAGAGTCTACGAGATAAGGATCTACGACTTAAGGCCTTCACAACCTAAGAACATTACGGCCTAACGACCTAAGGTCTGCACAATCTTACTAGTTAAGGATGGCACGACTTAAGGAAGTTTACGACTCAAAAGATAAGTCGTTCATGACCTAAGACTTAGAAACAAGTTCAATACCATGCTGTAATGAGCTAACTCGCTGCCGACTTACGACCTATGATGACTCGTGTACGACTCATGCTAGCATAAAGAAAGCTGCATTTGGTTAACTCGTGAAAGACTTAGAACTTGTATCATTCAATCAGATGGGTTCATAACTTTGGACCAAGCCGTGAACCCAGTAAGTCAACCGCGACCTACCATGAGTCATCTACGAGTTACGAGTCATTATGCTCCGTGTATGAGTTACGACTTATCATGAGTCGTGCACGAGTTACGACTTAAATCCGAAGATGCCTATAAATACGACCCTAGCTCCAACTAGCAAAGGACTTTTGGGGGGGGCTCATTTTCTTCAAACGCCGTTACTCTGCTGCATTCCAAACCAATCCAATCCAACACTTGAAGCTCTCAAGACATTAAGAACGCTACAAACAACTTCAAGAAGAGATCACATACATCCAACATGGATTCGAAAACTCTCATCTTCATCGAAGTTTAGGCTACTTGTTCTAAGTCTCTTGTAATTCAAAGTGTATTGTATTTGGGAAGAATTGTATCGGCTTGTAACGAGATTATTAATAAAAGTACTTAAAGTGGACGTAGGCTATACCCTTAAGCCGAACCACTATAAAATTGTTGTTGTTTACCGCTTTTCTGCTATTATCTGCTTGTAATCTGTTCCTGAGTCGTCGGGTGGTGCTTTCACAACTACAACTCATACACCGGGGTGTTAGCGTTCAAATTTTAGCGTTAACATAATGCATAATTAATAGTTGTAGTTTCTTTTTGTATAGAAACATGTTGCTAAATTTTATATATTGTTTCGCTGCGATTGAGAGATTCTGTGTTGTTATTTCTATCTTCTTCTTCCCTAATGATCTGGTATTTTCGGCATTAGATTGCTCGGCATGTAATACAATAGAAGTATTGATGTTGATTTTAGAAGGTCGAAAATGTTGGTCATGACACTTAGTATCAAAGCTGAAGGTTAAGAGAGAACCTTGGCTTTGATGGGAATTACTCATTAGAGATAGGGTCAGTAGCACCCTAGAATGAGTTTGATTGCAATAATAGGCATAAGCGTGTATTTGTTAGTGAATATAAAATCGTTTTAAATTGTATTAATTGGTTAGTTGAGTAGCTTATGGATTCTGGTCAATATGAGTAATTAACGTTATTGATAGGGATCTCTAAACACTTGAACAGAACGACTCGACTCGATACTGTTTTAAATGATGTAAATGAAATAATTTTACCCAAATTATTTTTATATATAAAAGGAATAATTTCGTAAATTATTATAGTGTCTAAGATGTGTTAGGTTATTTGAAAATGATAATATTAAATTATTATAATTATTATTGTGGATTTTTAATAAGAAATTATTATTATAACCAAAAGTTAAGAAAGAATTCATATAACGAAATAAAGTTTGTAAATATGAGTTTATAAATGTGATTTATAATTTGAAATGGAATGAAATTCTAGGGGATATTTAAATAAAGGTTTAAAGGATTTAAAAGATGGAATTCAAAAATTTGGGAATTTAATTTCCCCTTGGGTTTGAAAATGATTTTCGAAGTCTTGGAAAATAATAGCAATATTATTTGGAAATATTTTTGAATTAGAAACGAAATCTATTGAGATTTCGAATAAAAATATTTAAAAATCATTTTAAAAAGAGGAAAAAGCACTAAACTATCTTTGGTCGATGGAAAATAATTCCGATGATGATGACGACATCATCGGTGTTCATTTTTGAGTTTCCAAGGGAGTAATTGCTACCTGAATGTTAGAATTTGAATTTTTTCGCAAAAATGGTTTTGATTTTGAAAGGAAAACGATAATTTGATATACCAAGGGATTTTGGGCATATATGATTTCAAAAATGATTTTGAAATATTATGTAATTGTTTAAAACACTGGTGTTTGATCTTAATTGTTATTTGAGGAATATGATAAAATAGTATGATAACTTATAAGAATTTGAAATTTGTTTGGAATGAAATTTAACTTAAGAAGAGTTAAATGGAAACAATTGTAATGATGGAATAAATTAGTAAAGTAAATAAATTAATAAAGTGAATTGGGAGAAACTGGCGAATGGAAAATAAATAAGTTTGAAACTTATAAAATTTGAAAATTGAATTGGAATGGAAATTGACTTGAACTAAGTTAAATAAGAGAAATTGAAAATTAAGCCTAAGAAGGCTAAATGAAATAGTTATTGAAATAAAATTTATTAATATGGAATAAATTAGAAAATGGAATAAATTAGTTAATTAGTAAGTGAATGGAATTGAAATTGAATAATTGAATGATGTTTAATTTGAATTATGTTGGATAAAGTGAAACTTGAAGAAAAAAATTAGTTCAGGTGGACTAAATAAAATCTGATTGAGATATGAAATAAATTAGTGAGTGAGAGGCGGTTGATAAAATTTAATATTTAAAGATTTGGAAAGCAAATCGAATTCAAATAGAATTAAAAATTTAATTTGAATAAAAATGTATATAAACTTCAGTGGTGAAGTGGAAATAAATATAAGAAGTTGTATCAAATGTTTATAATGGACTTAAAAATGTAAATGGTGAATTCTACAGTGAAGTTGGTATTGAGGAATATACTAAGTAAATATTTGAATGATGATTTAATAAAAGTTGTGTAAAAGGATAACTGTAAATAAGTGAATGGAAACTAAAATAAATATGAATATAAAGAATTGGATATAACTAATAATTAACTGGGAATTAATACGTAAGTTGTATGTATATTATTTTATTCGCATAACACTTTATCCAAATTCGAGCACAGAATTTAGAGATAGTTGTATCGATCTGAGTAGGGATTTTTCACTCGATTTTTGAAGGCGAACCCTCGATATGGGTTTTTTATTGATTCTCGAATTCACTATCATAGTAGAAGGCTATGCAAGGAGAATGATGGTTTCTAATCAAGAAACCAGATCTGAGTCCGCATTGGAGAGTCGTGTGAATGATACTTGTTCGGAAGTGAAATTGTGCGATTGAGCGATCGGCGTTGATATTGCATATGGATGATATATATGCATCGTACGGTTTTGGTGAAATAAATATTCAAATTTCTGAATAAAATGACTTTGAATTAAATTTACTGGATACTATTGGCAAATGAAATGCAGGTAATTAAAGGCAAAAGCCAAATTGATGTCTTCGATTCAGAAGTAAAATTTAAATTGCCCGACAAAGGTTTGTGTTTAAATTGTGTATGAATTTGATGGTTTTCTAATTGAGCCACTTGGATTTTATTTTCTTTTGATGATTTAGGTCCCCATAGTGGCGTTTTGTAGCTATTCGGATCTAGTTGCGTGAAAGAGATGTTGGCCAAATTTTTCGAAAATTTAAGGAGTTAGGAAACTTTTAAGAAAATTTTGATGATTTAAAATTTGGTTTTAAATTATAAATTTAATGATTGAGGAGATAATATTAGTTGCAAGCTATGGATGAATTTGAAAATTAGTATAAGTGATAATGTGGTTTCAATAAAGTGATTTTTGGAATGTTGTTTAAACTGATGGGTTTTGGAAAAATAGTTAACGGGTTTTGGACCATTCTTCTTACCTAGTAATTTCGAGGATGAAATTCTTATAAGGAAGAGGAATGTAATGACCCGGAATTTTGGATATTTGAAATTGGAATATTTGACTGCATTTAAATATTTAAAAGTTAAATTTTAACTTGAATTTCAAATATCACAATTTGTTGGATAATTGAAAATGGGGGTAAAATTTCGAATCTTGAGTTTTAACTTGTTAAAAATAATTTAAAGGCTTATAAAATTTATATTAATAATGCTAGAGATGATAAAACCTTTTAAATTGAATTTAAAAGAGATTTTTTCAGTTTTAAAAATATATCGTTTAAGCTCACATTAAAAAATAGCCTTCCGGGGCACAAAATCGGAATTCAACGAAACTATTTCCGTTGGATCCGTAATTGTGTATTATTATCGGATTTCAAGTTTTGTAGCTTTTGGAGTTATCTTTCGATCGTAAGGTGTATAAACGCGCTGAAACTTATATCTTAAATTCAATATAATAATTGGGTTATCTTCTCCATACGATCGAATTAGGACTCGAAACCTTTTCCATTGCATTCGGAATAGGGGTATAACATTATAAATGCTTGGAGGCATGCCTCCATAGGAGGTCGAGATTTTAAGCTACGAATTCAAGATGATTTAAAATTTAAATAATATATTTTTATATTGACTGGTCAAAGTTTATTCACATCAAACATCCTCTCCTTCAACTCAATCAGTATACCCTTGCCGTTCAAAACACGTTTCCCTCCTTTATAAACACGTGCAACAGTTCAAAATTTAATAGAGAAAAAAATCAATATTTCTCGTATTCCACTCCCTTAAAATCTTAAAAAGAGTTTGTGAAATCATATTTTTATATTCTCTTCCATTTGATATGTGGATTGTTGGTCGCGACATGGTTTCTTGAAGATCAACTTGAGGGTCGAGTGAAGCTTTTAGCTAGGGTTTTGGTTATACGAGGTTGTGGTCGATGATTGGGGGAGCTGATATCACGTTTGTATTCATCGTGGAAATTAGCAGCTCCATGCCAAGTCATGTGCTGCTTGGTGGTGATTGGAAGGGTGCGATGTCATATGGCCTAGGAGGCGATGTTGAGAAGTCACGTTATGACTTAGAGGAGCTGACGAGGCATAGAGGTGATGGTGGTGATGAGCAGCTGAAGAGAGGTTCGATGGTGAAGTCGTTGCGATGGATTGTCGAGTGTGGGGGTTCCTTGAGCGTGCGTGCACGATTTTGTTCGTGGGTTACTATGCGTGTCTGTTTACTGGGGATGGCATTCGAGAAGAAAGGAGAGTGGGCTTTGTTTTGGGCCGGGTTAGGAGATAAGTACTGTAAAGTTGATTGTAATCAAAAGAATGAGTTAATTTGTTCATCAAACTTACAAATCGAATATCTTGTTCATTTTAAATCAATATCCAACGCGGTTAGTCACGTTGGGTCCGTAATTGGGACATCATTGTTATGGAGTCAACTTGCTTGAGTCTATAGGTTGTAGAATTTTCAAAAATTTCAAACGTGCTCGGATTAAATCGGAACGGGGATGCGAGAGCAGCAATAAAAATCGAAGTGAGTTAATCTCATCCAATTTTGGATTTACCGCAATTAATTTTACATAGTTAAAAATTAATTGCTGACTGATTAATAGAACTGATAAATTATTATCAGTTGGATGTGATATTATATATAGTAGTATATATATTGGAGTGATTGATATTCTCGCATATATATAGTGGATGAGACCCTATGCGCCCCGCATAATAGCGAATGACCTTACATACCACGATATCCCCTCGTAGTGGGATCAGTATTTTTATATCGTGCTAACATCTGTGGATGTAGGGAAACAGGTTGGAGGGATCCAACTGGATTCCTAAAAATACAGAAATTATTTTTGTTTTTAACTATATGATTTATTTGAATAATTTATGATAGATTATATTGGAAATTGAATTTATTGGATACTATGGTATTGCGGGATAGATTTTTAGTATTTTAAAAACCACAAATATGAATATCGAATTTTTAAAGGAAATAAAAAAAGAAAATTTAAAATAAAACATTTATAGTGAAGTTGGATAAATTAAAAGTAATGTATTTAGGAAAAATAAATAGTTTGATTTTAAAATTCTATTTAATAATTCTGGAAAATGGAAAAATACAGGTTTTTGAATAAATGCGAATAAAAGGGATTTTAAATAATAAAACTTAAGCGATTTTCTTTAACTATAAAAGGATTTATTTTTAAAATCGAGATTTAAAATAATTTGGAAAATAAATTGAAATTTGATAAAATATGAAATTGATGTTCCAGATTTAAATAAGATTTCAAATCATAAAAAGGAAGTGAGATCTGAAATTAGTGGGCTATGGAATATATTAGGGTTATTTAAGAACTTAATTTAAAAATGGAATTAAATTTAGAAAATCGATTTAAAATCGATGTTTGTATTGTGGAATGGTTAAAAAGGGAAATGAAACTGTGGAATTTATAAACGAAGTTTGTAAATAAAGTAAAGTAAATTATCAGTGGATAAATGGGAACTATAAATTCATGATGAGAATTTATAAGGAGATCGGTAAATCGGTTTATAGGTAAATAGTAAATTTATTGTTGAATGCGAAAAGAGGAATTTATGGAATTAGAACAAAATAAATCAAGAAGGGTTTATAAATAATTAGATTGGCTATATTGGAGTTGAAAATGTATTTTTCATGAGAAGCTAAGTTTATTTTTAAAGATGAGGATTTTTAGGTATTAACTAGAAAATATAAAAGCGTATAAGAATATTTCAAGAATTAATTATTTAGTTGTTTAAAATTGTTTGAGGTATATTTAAGCATTAATTAAGTAGTTTTAGAAATGGTTGATATTAAGTTAATTTTATTTAAAAATTAATCAGTATTATTATTTTAAAAGGATAAACTATTCAGTATTAATATTTTATATAATAGCTTTTATTTAAAGCGGTTTTCCTAGATTTTTACTAGGAAAATTATTAAAGTAATTTCATAAGCATTATCTTTAAAAAAAAAACAAAGTTTTTGGATAGTATTGGTGTACTCACATGGCGTAGTCGGAGGGAGTGAATGCCTGTAGTTAAGTCTTGGATTTCCCTTGGATAGAGACATAACCATTGCACTGTGAATCCATGGTTTGATACCGAATTGGTACTTTCCATATTCTGTTGAAAAGGGTTTTCCAAATATTTTTGAAAAAAAGAATAGTTAGCGAAAATACTAAATTTGATAAGACAAGTACATATTCTGGATAAAGAGATTTAGTGTACTAAAATTAAATAAAAATGAGATTTAGTGTTTTGAGTGGAAATTGAAGTATTTGGTTGAATGATTGTTTTATTTGATAGTTAAGTAACCGACTATAAAACCTGGGCAAAAAATATAACTTTGGAAATATCTCGAAGAAAAACATGGGAACTATGCGGTACAGCTACCGTTCGAGGTGAAATACTGTACTTATAAACTCGTTTCGTTCTTCTAGGATGTTTATAAGGAAATTCGTCCACCAATGGTTAGAAGGTAATCTCCGATTTTATTTTTGTCTGTTTATTTCCTAAAGAACCGAGATTGAGTTTACCGAAAATATCAAATGTTGTTTCGTAGAGACCGGGATCAGATAAGTTACCCGAAAACCACTTCGATCCACTGGGTACGTTACCGAAGGAAAACAAGAGCATGGACTCGAAGATGGAGTAGTGAAGTGCAAGGGCTAATCACTACAAATCTTGAGGATTATTCCAAATGGATGTTGTAGCAATAGCACCTTTCGTTTCGATCGGACCCAGAACAGACTTCTATTGATGAATGCTATCAGTACATCATTAGAGGATAATGAGCATTCTGAGTAAAAATTCCTTAAAACGTAATCGTAGCCTCTAGCCTCATCAACCGAGAATGACTGAAAAGCAGAGGAGATGTCGCAAGGCTATGTGGGTAGCACCCGGTAGGGTATGTTTATCACCTTTCTAGATACCATTGGATATTATTACTACGATATGTGGAAGGAGTCCGAAAAAGGGTGTGAACACCCGGGGTGATAGCATATTCGGCCTATACAGGTCAGGGATAGTCCGGTCTTATGTTGTAGGGGACCCCGGCGTGGTCCTCGGTATGTTGTTCTAGACGTGTACTGTGATAGGTGATACCCCAGTACCTAGTCATTCATATGGAACCCATTCTCCAATACGTGCCTTTACGGTGTTGATTGTAGAGCCTAGTACGCTGGAATTTAATTAATGTAACAATTTCATCTATTTGAATAAATATATGTACTTAGACACTATTATAATATCAGAGGATTTGATATGAAATATTTTGGTTATCGTAAGGTAAAAACCCATTGTGTTTTTTTGTCTCGTAGTCTTACGAGATACCTTTGTTTTTAAAAGGATTTTGATTACTTTAATAATTTAAATTGTGTGTGTTTTTTCTCGTGATGGTTTTCCAAAATGATTCGTGTGTTATTTTATTATAATGCTCGGGTCAGACTGAGTAGTACATATGCAGGATAGGATGCTATGGAGCTCAGGAGGCGAGCTGGATGACGAAGACGTAATGTATTTGATTTTACTCCGCTGCGTATGGTATGCAGTATATTCAGCATTTGTTGGGACAAGTTGTAAAATTGTCCAGTATTGAGTTATTGATGTATTGTACTCTGATTATGTAATGTATAATTAATAGTTGTAGTTTCTTTTTGTATAAAGAGATGTTACCTATTATATATTATTCCGCTGTGATTGTGAGATCCCGTGTCGTTATTTCTATCTGCTTCTTTTCCTTAATGATCTGGTATATCCAGCATTCGATTGCTTGTCATGTAATATAGTGGACGTATTGATGTCGATTTTCGGAGGTCGAACATCTCGGTCGTGGCACAATCACTAAGCATCAAAATAAATATTTCATTTATTTAAATCTCTTTCCAATATATGTATATCAGAATATTAATATACTTATCTCACTAGCTTAAGTGTAGATAAGGATAAACCTAATCGTTATTCCTTCGGTGTTATGCATGGAACAAACGTCCACAACACCAAAATTAAGATGGTCAATTTTGGAAATTCCAATTTGTATTCCTTTCATAAATTTCTTCAATAATCCTATTAATAAATCTCTTTCATTTATGAAAATCTCCTTTACCAAGATTCCAAATCCATATAAAACTCTTTTGCAAATTTTCAAAATCATTCATAAAATTTCTTTCCAAATTTCAAGTTCTCTATTCAATTTATAAATCCTTTTATAAACTTTCCTTATTTTAAACAAAAATTTATTTAACAAACTTTCATCCATAAAGTTCAGTTGATAAACAAAGTAGTTATTTAAATCGCCTTTAGACAAACAAGTTATTGTTCAAAACATCCATTATTTAATTGTCATTAAATGTCATTAAAAAATTAAGATTTTAAACAATCATTCAAAAATGTTTAAATTAGGTTTAATCATTTTGGATGAATAATTGCTTAATTGTCCTTTAAATATAATATTTAAAATGACAATAAACTTAAAACCATTTTTAAAAAGAATAAAAAGAAATATTTTACATCACAAAATCAGAAGAGGCTGGTGACCACAATGGTTCTTATTTAATTCAGTTTAACCTTTTAGTTATAACATGGGTATTTACGTAATAAACAAACATGTAAAGGGATCAACCAATAACAACCAGTCAATATATAAGTAAATGTCCAAATTACCAAAATAGAAGAACTAGGATTTTATCCTGCTTCAATAGATGTCAACATAATTTGCTTGGTGAATTATAGCAGAGTGGTGATTAATCCTGTTAATTAGCAGAATGATTTTTTATTTCGCTAAACATATGTCATTAGGTTTCATATTCAATTGGGGTTTTTAAGGGCAACTGACAAAAATAATCCCTTGGATTTAAAACATCCTTTTAAAAGATGGTTTGCTTAAAACACAAACGACCTTCAGAAATAAGTGATTTAACATCAAAAACCTTTATTCGGTAATTGTATGGAAATTGCACTCTTTATTTAATAACGATTGAACATTTAATTAATCATTAAACCCTAATTAAATTTCAATAATAATTATCATTTTAAATAAGTAATTAAATATTAATTAGTCTCATTTAATAATTAAATAAATATCAAACCTCAATTCATAATCTAATTATACTTTAATATTTAATTAATAATTAATAATAAGTTAAACCTTCCATTTATAATAATTAAACCTTAATTAAGTCTAAAACAAATCGTAATTTTAATTAGGAATTAAATAAATATTTAAACCCTTTCTTAAATGGTAATTTAATAATAACTAAACCTTTAATTATTAATTGGATAATAATTAATCCTTAAATAAATTATTAATTAATAATTAATCTTTAATTAACAGATAATAAAAATTAACTTACTTAATTTATAGTTAAGTAATAAATTCCTTTATTAACTAGTGATTAAGTAGTACTTAACTTATTTATTTAAAAAAATAATTAAATAATAATTAATTTTAATTCTTATAATAATTTTGTGAACCCTTTTCAAAAAGTTGTACTTAGGTCAAAAATACTTTAGATTTCAAAATAAATTCATTTTATTCGCACTCCACCCATAATGGCAATTGCTATATAACCCATAATTTTCAGAACTTGATTTTTATATTAAATTGCTTCAAATTTCTTATTTTAATACATTAAATACTTTATACACTTGGAAAAATGCTTTAGAAAACAAAAAGTAAATGTTTTGGGACTTTACACAAGCATTTCAAGACATAAAGTCAAAAATAAGTTTTTAATCCAAAGGGCTTCGATGTCGCAACCTAATTATCTCCAAATGCTTATGTTTCTTTTCATATGCAACATATGCATAAGCACAACTACGTACTTGCCATCAAACATACTAGTAAAGTTCCTAACTTTCACTTTACTAACTCTTTGATTTCATTTTCAAAGTCTAAAAATCAATAATACATATACACATACATTAGCAATACACAATGATGTTGATTTCAACCAAACATCCAACATACAAGCATACGTATGAACATCCAAATCAAAAACATTTACCCAAACAACTAATATACTTTCGCAACCAACATAAAAAATGATTTAAAGTTAATAATTTATGTAAAAGGATAACTTTTGTCACCTTAAAGCTAACCCAAAACTAACCAAGCTTATACTAACTTTTGCATATGACTAAGATCATTACATGTTTTTAAAGAAAATGGAGTTTTTGTAGGCTAAGTGTAACAAATGAGTTAGGCAATGCCATAGGCAATTTTGACCTTGGTGTGAAATGGGTGGTGAGGGCCTGTGGATGAAAGGAGGGAGTGTAGAATAGAAGGAGTATTTAGCTTTCTTTCTCAAGGTTCTAAAATGGAAGAAGAAAAGATTCTTTTTGAAATTTTGAAACAAGGAAACCAATGAAAAATTTTAAGTAGGAGGTGGTGAAGTTTGAAAATAGGGATTGAATTAGAAAATTTAAAAGAGAAATTTGCAATTTGGTTTTATGAAAAATGAGAAAATTACCTATATATCCCTAAGCGGATACCCTCCACAAAACACTTGTCACCTCATCAACTTTGACCTCCCTTCCCTTTGCAATTCAAAAAATTCCATGCCCCTTCCCAACCTTGAGCCAACATGAATTAAATGTACTTGTACTTAATATTTACGAAAGTTATGACATGTTTCCTAAAGCATCCTTCATTTTAAACACATTTATACTTTATTTTGATAAAACGGTCACAACAACTTATATACTAACTTAAGTGTGTGTGTGTATTAAAACATATCCTATTTTTTTATAAATATATACATATGTGTATGTTTACACTAAAGAGTTCGCAACGTTTTCGATAACTTTTAGTCGACAAAATGTTCGATGTTTGGAAATGAATTTGGATCATATTTTCGATCTTTCTTTAAATTAAATATTTGTGTGAAAAAATTTTGAATTTTTTTTCACCGATATTAGTTATTATTTAAAAGAGTTTTATTTTAACTACAGAATCAAATATTTGAATATTTAAACGAATTAAATATTCGAAAATCCAAGTGGTGAAATTCTAGGTCGTTCCATTGAGCATTGTTTATTGTTACTGATTTGCTCAGCCAGTTTATGAGTAGTTTACCCTTTAATGCATAGGTTGGGTAGACATTAATTATGGGTGCACTGAAATGAAACCTTGTGAATTGAGTTTCATAGTTTGACTATAAGTTGTTCGATTATAATATGGGATTAGAGGTTTTTCAAGTAGAAGAAGCTTAGTTAAAATTTTCAAAGAAAGTGACTCTATAGAAGCGCGGTATGTAAAATATGGTTTATATATGAAGAGGATTTAAACTGATATTTTGATAATTTAGATCAAGTAATTTTGAAAATGGTTTCCAAGATTTTGAGGAAAATAATAACAATATTATTTGAAATTAGTTTTGAATATGAGCACCAAAAAAGAGTTTAAAAATCTTTTAAGTTCGAGGTTGCTTTCGGAATCGGCAAGTATATATGGGTACAAAATATTTTGTGTTAGCTAGCTTGAATGGCCCGAAAGAGATTAAAAATGGAAAGGAGACACGTTCAGTTGGTAAGCACTTCTCTCGAGTAGTTCCCCGCGTAGCAAGTGGATGTATTGTACTACTAGATATGACCCATTTGCTAGGTATCATTTTGGATTTATTCGAGTTATATGTATATTTTTATGGGTTTTAAAAGAAATTGAGTACACGTAAATCACTTCTATAGCTTGAAAATGATTCTGGCGATGACTACAACATCATCGACATTTATTTTTGGGTTTCAAAGCGGAGCATGTTACAATAGCAGTTTGATATAAAGTAGTTTTGGTAAAATAAATTTAATTTAAAAGTATGATTTGATATACAAAAGGTATATGTATATATTAGTATTTCAAAAGGATTTAGAATAAAAACTGGTGTTTAGCTCTAAATTTTGTTTGAACAAATTGGATGAAACCTTTTCATACTTTCCCTTTATAGTAAAGTGCGTCCAAAAAATAAGTGAAAATTTGATAAGTCATTTTACTTTACGCATGTATCATATGCATTAGGACAGTGTGGTATGTTCATCATGTTTGATGTGTTGGTTGGTAATTTTCATTTATTAAAATGAAATGGATTATTGACGATTTTGGATAGTCTGAAACTTCTGAATCGTTACTGAACTTAAAGCTAAACGCTTTAGTGAAAATAAGAAAATTTGAGTTTTGTAAGTCTTGAATTGAGAAGCTAGTAAGTTAAAACAAGTTTTAAATTTGTTGAACATCCTTGTTAAATAAAACTAATCTGATGTTTTGTATATAATTTTAGGATGTAGTAGAGTATTATACGAATCTAAACTTGAGTATTGTTTTATGAAATGATTTAAAAATGATTTTGGTATTGAATGATACACTATTTTGTGAAAATGAACGTGATATGAAAAGGTAATTGCTATTGTTAAGAAACCAATAGGATAAATTATGTAAGTCGTACGTAGATCATTTAATTCGCATCACTGCTCTTGATCTATTAATCGAGTACATGGTTTTGGATGGTTTACACCGATCCGCGTTAGAATTTCTCATTTGATTTTCGACGGCGAACACTTGATATGGATTCTTGATATGATCCCAAGGTTTCCTACCAAAGTATATGTCTATGTAAGGAAAATAGAGGTTTCTAATTAAGGAACCTAATTGGAATCTGAAGTGTAGAGATTAAGTGATATGTACTAGTTTGGAAGCGAAATTTATGTAATCAAGCAAGTGATTGGATTCGATATTGCATACAGATGGTCCATGCAAATCATACAGATTTTAGTATATTTGTATATAATGTTTTTTGGAAAATAGAGAATTTAGTAAATTACTCTTTGATTTATTTTGTGGTAGCTTATGTAATCATCTAAATAATAACCTAAGGTTGTTGAGCGTAACGTATGCCTAGTAGGTTGTTTACCATCCTTGTACGACAAGAGGGTTTTTAAACCCGAGTAAACCATTAGCCTTGTTTGCTATGACTCTGAATATTAGCGAGTAATGGTGTATGCTTGTTTCTTTTGTTGTTCATGTTTGAATTTCAAGGAGGAAATATTTTATATAGAGGAGAATGTAAAGATCCAAAATTTAGAACACTTCATACTAAAATATTTGAATTTTTTGAATGCTGGAATCGAATTTAATTCGATAAAAGTGATTTTATAACCTTGTTAACCCCTTTTTAGTAATTACTAATGATATGAAACTTGTTTTATAAATTTGTTTACAAAAATAATAGTTCAAAGAAATATCGATAATGTTACCAAATATCGTTTTATCTGTAAGCGACTTTTTACTCAATATAAGTTTTTTGAATTTTTTGTGATTGTCTAATTAATCAATGTTTAAAAAATTAGAAAATAAAAATATTTGTGTTAAAATTAATTAAAAGCCTCTAGAAGGTTTAGAAAGAGATATTTTCAAGAGGGGTAATTTGAGAATGCTTAAGGGCTAGGTAAGAGGAGATGCAAGGTGGAAAGGGGAGCATATGGGGGGCTTTTTTTTGGTCAGTCACATGAGGGGCATAGGAGGTCATTTTCCCATGGTTAAATCAACGCGACATATCTCTTTGTTCGCAGTAATTTTACCTAAGTTTTGAGCAAAAAACTTAGGTATTCATACTCTCTCTTCTTCAGTCTTCGTTTAGTCATAATAAATGATCTTCAATCCCTTCCAAATTTAACCAAGGCCTAAGAATATCCTAGGGGCTAGGAAAAACAACTCAAAGTAGAAGAAAGATGGAAAAAGTGATGCACCTATAGGAGGCCGTAAGCACTTAACGAAGGTGGGGAGTGGCTTTGGGCTTTTGGAGGCTAAAGGTAAAGTCTCTGAAGGTTTGGTGATGGTAGGAAGTTCTTCTAAAGGCTTGTGCTTCTCTGTGTGTGTATATACGTATACATACATACATACGTACATACATACATACATCTGTGTGTGTGTTTTTGTGTGTGTATCTATGTGTGCTTAAATATAAAGTTAAGTGAGTGAACTGTGCAACTTATTACTTTTGGACCTTTCCTTGCTTTCGAAAGCTACTGAAAACTTTATATGTAATATCATTATTTCTATTACCCACTGAAACATATATGTTGGCCTAGATTTTTTTTTACATGATTGAATAGTTGTATGTTAAATTGAGGTGTGTTTGAAGCGAGAATAGTCGATAGAAGTTCTCTTCAACATCCCTTTATTTAAAACTACTTAAAATAATTATACGTGAATATATTGTGGAAGTATATAGTTTGGTTGTGTTCTTATAGCAATGTACCAAGGAGTGAGGAATTTATAGAAAAGGTTGAACAAAGTTGCGAAAGGAATAAGTGAGAGGTTGCTATAGGAACACTTTATAAAAGGCCTAATTTTGGGATTTTCTAACATTGTTTTGAATGACATTACTAGAGGTTTCTTGCTGTTTTAATAAGTACAATATCTATACTTATTGCTGTAAAATTATCAGGTTTTAGAAAGTTATAGAACTGGTTGAATGAAGTTGCAAAAGTTATAGCGAGAAAGGCCGTTATATTAGCACCTTGTAAAACGCCTAGTCTAGGGAATTTTAACATGGCTTTGAACGACATCCTTAGGAGCTCCATTGCTATTTTAATAATAAAAATATATGTACTTATTACTATAAAAATATTAAGGTTTAAAAGTTATATAACTGATAGAACGAAGTTGCAAAAGTTATAGCAACAAAGGTCATTTCTTTTCGTTGTTTTTAATTACTCTACGTATACCACTTACTGAAAAAAAATTGGACGTCAAATCGATTTTTGAAATATAAAAAAATTTCCATAAAGATAATGCAATTTTATTATGTACTATATCTTGAACTTTAGATAGCACTTATAAATGCTATCAGTGACCCGTAACATCTAAAACGCGTGGCTATTTCCTTTTGCAACACTTTTTGTGTTAAGTGTTGTTATATGCAAGTTTTGTGATTTTAAATGAGTTTAAAATGTTATTTAAATTTAATATTTTTATGAAATCTTTTTTGAAATGCTTTATAATAGTTTTTAAAGTTTTCTAAAAGTGGTTACAAGTTTAGATATATTTCTAGTATTTATATATGAATTTTTTAAGTAGAGTGTTTTCTTTGAATCATTTACTTTAAAATCGTTTTTATAATTTCAAAGTAAGTTATTTTTACATAATATTTTATATAGATACTTAAAACATATTTATATGTATTTTTAAAGTATTGTGCACTAGTTTAGAAAAGTAAATTAAGTATTTTATAAAAGAATAATGAAAGTTTGAATTATAACACTCAGTTGTAACAAACGGTTTATTGAAGTTAAATAAAAGCATATTACCTGTTTAAAAAAGCATAGATATACAAAGATATTTAAATAGAATGGTTTTAAAGATAATAGAATGTGAGAGGGTTTTGAGTTTATAGTAAACATTGTTTAAATAACATTTTTTTATCCCTTTTTGATCTTATTTATGAATATAATTGGATCTTTAAAAGGAATGTTTGAAAGATAATTATAAGTGAAATGATTTTGGGTTTGTGACAATGTTTTAGTAACATTTGTCATTAAGCCTTGTGAATATAATTCCATCTTTATAAATGTTTGTTTTAAAGATAACAATATGTATGGAATGTTTTGGAAAAAAGCTATATAAAGTGAAGATTTAACTTATAAAAGATAAGAGGATTATTGTAACACACCGTAAATCCAATAAGAAATTAAATAATTAACGTAGCGACCCACCTTTTTGGATGGCTTAAATCAACAATAAATCACACATGTCAAACTCAAACCATTCAAAAGAGAGGATTGTTTATGGGGTAAATAAGAAATTAAGAGAAAAGAAAGAAAAACAAAACACAGAATCTCACAGTGGGATGACAAAATATAATAATCAAATAAACAGTTCAATAAGCTGTATACCTATAATACTTGATTACACCTTTACAATACAGATTAGAGTTCGTAGAATAGAAATAAATGAATAGTGCAACGGAACAATATGATGCATTGGAATAAATATAATAAGCATAGACTGATCCGAGCGTGATGAAAAGACAAAACAATCGAGTTGGATTAAAAGATCTTATGTAAGTTAAATCAACATTGAATAAATATTAGTGCAACGTCGTCAGAGATGTTTATGGGGTTTGACATCCCTTATCCAATATCTAACATGCGTGCAATAACTTAAGAGATGTTTGGGATATCCATCTCCTAAGGATCCATTAAACTTTCTACATACATAGTACAATACACTATTATAATAGTGTCAATAGTGAGGTAAAATATTAAAATAGCGTTAAGGCATTACCCATGTCCCCCTTAATAAATTTTTATATATTTCCATAGTCTGTACAAATACTACAAGCTCCTCCGAAAACTAGAGGTTTACACAGTGAGCACTCCATGGGTATGGTACAAAACAAACTCGTAGAAGGCACGATAAACCTTTTGGCAAGGCACGCGAGGCAATGCCCAGGGTAGGATACTACCATTTTGCAGATCCGGACCAATGGCAACGCATAGTAACTACTACCACCTACCTTGAAACAAACTCCCACAATCAAAATCAAGGGGTGGCCACCAAATCAATCACAAAGTAATAATATGGTATCGAAGAAATGTGCCCAATAGGAGGAGCGACCTTTCTTGGCCCGACATGGCTCCTGTTTTCGCCACATCAAGCTAACTTACGGTAGTCAGGGCTATATATATACCTCATATAGGATTGTTTACCAAACCATCCTACTTCAATTTGGAATCTCCACCACGTACACAGTTGTTAAAGTGGTTTTTGGTATTGGCCAAGAGTATGACAATATTCGATCCTAGTCTCTTTAACAACCAAATGCTTATTTCGCACCGGATGGTTCTTTTACATTTCAAAAATCGATTCATAATTGATATCAAAATATCATATTCAATTCAAACCATATCACTTTTGAAATCATATTTACTTTCGAAATCATACTCACTTTTGAAATCATATCGATAAGATTGGTTAATTAAATCCTCATTTCAAAATCATCATATTTACTCAAATATATCATTTCGATAGCAAATATAATTTCAAATCACTACCTAAGTTATAACATGATAGACCATATTTGCTTTAAAATCAAGGATTTAAATATAAACACTTCCACTTTACATAGTCTGAAATTAGAAGATAGTTTAGATAGTTATTAATAGTCTAAATAGTTTAACATAGTTTAAAATTAATTTTTAAATAGTTAAAATACTCTAAAATAGTTTAAAATAGATTAGAAATAATTTAAATGGATTTAAGATAGTTTAAATGGATTTAGATAGTTTTAATAGATTTAGAATTAATTAAATAGATTAAAAATAGATTAAAAAGGGTTATTTAGTTTAAAATAGGTTAAAATATATTAAATTGGATTAAATAGATTAAAATAAATTAAAATAGTTTAGATTGATTTAAATAGTTTAAAAAAATATATTAAGTTTGTTCAATAGTTCGAAAATCTTAAAATAAGGATTTAAAAATAATATGT
Source organism: Allium cepa (assembly GCA_030765085.1). NCBI lineage: Eukaryota > Viridiplantae > Streptophyta > Magnoliopsida > Asparagales > Amaryllidaceae > Allium > Allium cepa. Next base: position 291,557,473 of record CM060942.1, read on the forward strand.
TTTTAAACAGTTAAAATAAAAGAAATGAATTTGAACTAAATATCAAATTAAACTATTTCTTTCATTTGAACACACCTGTACCGTGTCCAGCTTTCAAATCAACAAACTAGGTTTTTCTTTTAGTTCAGATTCTCATTTAAAACCATTAAATCAATATCGATTTCAAATCCATGTTCGAATTATAAATTTAAACTACTTCAATTTTAACAGATTTTGAAGTTTTAAATATTCAATATTTCAAAAACTCAATTTCTATAATTTTCATTTTTACTTTAAATTTAACTTTAAAATTTCAGTTTAAACCATTTTCCAGTTCTAACATTTAAATTTGTGTTTGAATAAATAATTCATTTTATATAAATCAATTTCCTTCAAAATATCATTTAACCAAATTCAAGATTTAAGGGTTAAAATCATTTAATTTAACCAATCTGGTGTCCGTATATAATTTACTACCCTATAGTCAAGTGATATGGATGTATATCTTTTCATCTCGCAATACATTTAAATTTACGAGTACATAACATTTCAACCCGCAATCCCAAATTTAACTTCAAATCCATGAAATCGCTTAAGTCTATCATTTCAACTCTTAATTTGTATTTCAAATTTCAACTTAAATTTTATTTAAATTTGAAAATGTTCACTTAATTATTATAATAACATTTAAATGAAATCTCAAATTACAAATTTAAATAAAATCAATGATTAAACATCTAACCTCAATTATATTAAATTCTGAAAATATTCATTTAATCAATTTTATAAACATTTAAATAAAATCTCAAATTCGAATTTAAATTAATTTAAATAATAAATTTCAATTTTTTTTAAATTTGAAAATATTCATTTATTCACCTTTAATCAAAATCAAGTTATCCAGTTATAAAATCATATCTTTAAAATATCAAATTAATAAGTTTCAAATCAATTTCAATTTAAATGCAATTCTTAAACAAATTAAAGTACACATTGTTGATACGCGAACATTTAGATCAATGACAATGTACTTTAATAAACAAGGAAGAAATATATGCAAATGCTAAAGGAAGATCGATGAAGACCAAACAAACTTAAAGTATGTTTTTATATGTCTTAGTCTAGATTTATTGTTAAAATCTATCCTCAAGAAGCTTGCACGAACACTAGAAAACATTTTATAAACTTCATTTTTCAATTAAGTTTTCACTATGCATATTTTATAAGTTCAGTCGACCGAACAGGTTCAGCCAGTCGACCGAAAATGGAACAAATTTATACACATGCACAGTTTTAGTCGACTGAATTTCCTGCACAGTCGACTGAATTTGCTCCCGAAAATTTTACTTCATATTTTCAGTTGACTGAATTCCCTGCTCAATCGAATGAATTTGAACATGCGAATTTTCTCTAAAAAGACACCTTCTTCCTTCCAAGAGTTGCAACCATTCATCAATGGAAATAGAAGTATCTCTTGTTTGCAACCTTTGACAACATATGCATCTCTTCTACAAGTATATATACATGATTCTAACATCATTTAATTCACCGGATTCTCTTGCTTTAATCTTACTATTCTCTTGTTCATATTTTCTAGATATTCTCAAAGCAATCACCAATCTGTTGCTTGAATCAATGTTTTTGTTTATAACATTCTTTTGATTCATAGCAACTCACATTTCCTAAATCTTCACAAACACATTGCATACTCTCGAGGATAAGATTATAGGAATATTGTACTACATTACACTCATTAGTGTTGACAAGAACACGAAAAGTCGAATATTGTATTTTAGTAATTGAGTTGAAGTCCTCTTTGGTAGCTGAGGCAAGAAATCCCGTTCGGTTGTTCGGGTAAGTTGTAAACCTATTCCTCCGGGTGAAGTGAGGGTGTTAGTTAGTGAAATTCCTAAGTGAAGCTTAGGGACTGGACGTAGGACGAGAGGTCTGAACCAGTATAAAATCCTGGTGTCTCCTTTCGTTTACCTACTTTATCTACCTAGACTATTTCATTATTCCATATTACACGATCCTACCGCATAGCCTCTTTCAATTGGTATCAGAGCAAGGCCGTCCTATAACCATAACACCGTTATTAGACATATTGGTAATTTGGAAAATAACGCAAGTACAAGCACAACATCTGCCTATAGTTCTACATTTGCGGAAGGACAATCTACCCAAAGACCTCCTCTATTTAATGGACTAAACTATAACTATTGGGCTACAAGGATGAGGATTTATATGCAAGCAACAAGTTTTGAAGCCTGGAATGCTACTCAAGCAGAGTTCGTTGCACCCACAACCGATTATCCTACATGGACACAAATTCAAAAGAATAAAGCTAGTGCAAATGCCAAAGCTATGAATATGCTATTTTGCGCCTCGGATAGAAATGAATTCAACCGTGTTAGCATATGTACTACTGCATATCAGATATGGGAAACACTTAAAGTCATACATGAAGGCACAAACAAGGTTAAACAAACAAAGATATCCATGCTGAATAATCAATTCCAAAATTTTAGAATGCGACAAAATGAATCCATCAATGACATGTACTCAAGATTTCAAGACATTCATCATGCTCTAATCAGACTAGGAGAAAGATACACGGACTTTGACATTGTGTATAAAGTTCTAAATTCACTCACTAATGAATGTGAGAGAAAAGTACTAGCAATCGAGGAAGCAAATGATCTATCTACAATGAAACCAGAAGAATTGATTGGAAATCTTATGTCGTATGAAGTAAATATGCAAGCTAAGATAGATCAAGCTCAAGAAAGAAAGAATGTTGCTTTTCATGCAGAAAAGGAAGAATTAGATCTAAAGATGAGGATCCAGCATTTATAGCCAAAAATTTCAAGAAATTCTTAAAATATAGAAAAGGAAACAAAAATGGATTCAAAAAGAATTTTTTGAACAAACCTTCATCCTCAAATATAGATTGCTTCAATTGTCACAAGAAAGGACATATGCAAAAAGATTGTCAAGAACAAATGAAGGAAAATCAGAAAAACTTCAACAACAAAAACAAGAAGGATAAATTCAAAAAGAAGGCATTTTACATGGGACGATTCAGATTCATCTTCATCCGAAAATGATAGTGATAGCAACAATGAACAGGCAAATGTATGCTTCATGGCTCAAGAATCTGAGGTAAATAATTTAACTTTCGACGATTTAATTGAAGTAAACACTAAACTTTTAAGCACAATAAAAAATCTTAAAAAGAAACTCAAAGAAATCGTGAAAATCAAAACAAAGCTGTATTTGAAAGGGATATGTTAAAAGATGAAAAGAAAATCTTAGAAGAAGAACTTGAAAAGGTTCAAGAATCTCATTCAAATTGGGAAACTCAATTATCACTTTTAAGTCAAGAAATTGAAACTCAAAAAACGAAGAATGACATAATTGTTTCTGAAACTCATGAGTTAAAAACTAAGATTAGACAAGTTGAGTTAGAAAATAATAGTCTTCAAGCTAGATTAGAAAACATCACCAAAAATGTTTCTAACTTTAACAAAGGAAGAGAAAATTTATCTAAGATTTTAGAAAATTCTCAATCCTCTTCGAGTAAACATGGATTAGGATATAAAAGGAGTCAAAAATTCCTAAAAAGAAAAATACAAATTTTAAGAGGAATATGGATTCAAAACAACAAATATTGCTAAAGAAACCTATTAAAACAAAAGTAGAAAACAAGGTAGTTAAAATTTGGGTACCAAAGACTAACAATGTATTAATAAGAAATAAATATATTAAAACATTTTTGGATAATGTTCATCATAATGAAAACTATATTTATAAAAAGGATACTTGTAACATCCTGAAATTTTGTTAAATTAAATTCATTAAATTATTTGAACTTTGAATTAAATTTGTGAAATTTCAACAAAAATAAAATATTATTAAATAAAAGAAAGAATATGAATATAAATAAATGATAGATAGTTTAAGTTTTAAATAAATAATCAATAAATTTTATAAAAAACAAGTTGCAAAAGAAATATACAAACCAGTGAACTAAAATATGTAGGAAAAAGAAAAAAATAAAAAAATAAAAACAAAACATTAGCTAATAAAATAAGAACAGTACTTACAAAATGAATCAAATGAATATGTTACTAAATCAAACCAGGTAAGTGTAAGAAACTAAAACAAAACTCTTTCAATTAACAAAGTAAGGCAAGTTGTAATTAATAAAAATAAGAAAATCGAACAGAACAAGGCTGTAAGTATTCAAGACTAATAAAAAAATCTATGAACAAAATAAAGAAGTACTTTCACAACTATAAAATAAGAAGGCTGCAACATGAAAAGGGGGCATGAACATTACACTACATGCTTCCAATAAATGCTCTCATTTAATTCCCTTTACTCTAGTAACCTCAAGCAAGATATCAATTGTAGATCAATGCTTCATTTAATGCATTTACTCTCCAGCAGGAAGAAAATCACATCAGCAACTTTAAAGCATGGTTGAGCAAAGAAAAAAAAAAGAACTGTACTTGCCTATACTTTACTCTGTACACCACCTTTCACCTATATGTATACATACACAATGCCTCACGTTCATTTGTTAAAAACAACTCAAGTATAATTCAAAAATTTGTAGCAAAGATCAGAAAATAAAAAGGGAAGCCAACATCATTTTTATTCAAGCTTGGAAGAAATTTACTGATGGAAGAAAGATCAAAACTGCAACTTTTAAATACAAAAGTATCATCTGTTTTCAATACTTGTCAGGTGAGTAAACATAATCTATAAAAAGTTTTAAGTTTAAATTAAACAGTTCATGATGTTTTAAAAAGATAGTTTGTATATGCTTTTTATGCTGATGTATATCTGTGCGCATATCTGTCACTGGTTCTTCTCTGTTATGAATTACAGGGATGGGTTAATATTCAAAATAAAGTCTATTTGCTTTAATCACTGACATGCTTGGGTTCTTTTCAAATAAATCAAGTAGTTTTAATCCTCAAACAAGTTTTCTAAAGTTGTTTGAACATACAGTAGTTTTTTTCTTTTTCACTGTAAACTTGTTTACAGGTATCTAACAAATACTTGACAAAAATAAATTGTTGTAAATAATGAATTAAAGAATATTTATTGAATATATACTTCAAGGCATGAATTTTAAAACAAAACATTTAAATTTTTAGTTTAGTATTCTCAGAGCAATGTGTATATGAACAAAGATTGTTTTTTTTTGAATTTCAGACAAGCGAATCTAAAGAAAATCCTAAAATTTGGTTTGAAGCATGTTGAAACCATAATGATCTCAAGAAAATTATTAATTAATTTTTCTATTGCGTGAAAGTTGGATTCAAAGTTCCATTAGGGTTTTAGTTCCAGTTTTGAACATGCTTAGCAAAAAGAGGATTGCGCCCTCTTGAGTTGACCGAGCTTCACGAGGACTTGAGGAATGATAGCTTGGGGTGTTGTCGAACTATGGACGGAGTTGCTGGGTTTCTGGCGGCATCAGGCGTCGTGGCGAGGCATTGACAGGGATGGGTGGTTGTTCCAATTTATGTTATAGGTTTCGAGCTCGAACTCAAATTTCGAATTCGAGATGGTGAAGGAAATTAGGTGATCGGGGATTGGATTAGGGAGGATTATTGACTTGCTCGTCTATGTAGCGACGCCTGAAGATCATCAACGGCGTCGTGCACGTATACGTGCACAAATTGATAACCTGAAAAATTTGATTGCCTGAAGCGTTTCAGGTTTGTTTTCTTATGGGTTGTACTCGAAGCTTGACTCGGGGAAAACAGGGCAGAACTCGAAGGGAGACTCGGGAAGTTTCAGCGTTGTGTCGTGACAAATTTGAACCTAAACAAATTTTGAAATTTTTTTTATTACACGGGTAGCATTGGGTTGAAACTCGAAGCAGGGAGCATTCGAGCTCGGGCGTGACTCGGGGGGAGCCTCGGGTTGGCCACCTGAAATAATATATTCAGTTTGAAATTGTCGAAAACTTAAGTTTAAACAATTTTTATAAGCATTCTTTATAAAATGATGATTGTGTGTTAATGGAATGTGAAGTTAATTAAATAATGATTAAATAATTTATGATTTATAATTACTTTGTAATTAATAATAATAAGTAAATAAAAGCAATTAAAATTAAAATTGTAAATTAAGAATCGTTAATTTGATAATTTAAGTTGATTGATTCAAAATTGATAGTTACATTAAGATAATTTATTAAGGAATAATAAATTAATATGGTCAATTGAGATTTAATTAAATTGTAATTATAAATAATAAATCATCGATTTAAAGTAATCAAGAAAAAATAATATTTATATGGTTAATTTATTAAATCCCATACACTTTGATTGGAAAACGATTAACTATCGCTGTGCACTATATTGATATTTCTATTCTGATTGTGATGCTGTGTTATATAAATTGCCATGTACTGCATTGTGATTGTGATTCGTTCTGTATTGATGTGAAAACCCTGTTGCCCGTAAAACGGCATTTAAACTTCGATGCGATAGGGAATCGGATTTCAGTTGGTTATCCGAAACCCACATCGAACCCGTGAATAATTTGTGAATGACATCCACATGTTTTAAAAATTTAACACTCACTATTCGAATTAGCCGGGAAAGGACCTTTGGGTCGTATAACCCATTTCGAATATGTTATTCGACGCTATGGATAGCATTTGAAGACCGGTGTTGAAGACCGGGTATTTGCGAGAGCGATAGGATAACCTGTCGATTGACTCAGCACCGAGTTGCTCCGGTATAGAGTTCTCCATATGTTATGGGAAATCTGATCAGGATTGTGGATATCCGGATTTCAAGGACTTCTTTGGAAGTGCCTTCGGTTCTGTTCGAACCAGGAACAGACTTGTATGGATTGTATGTCTGACATTACAATTTGAGATATAAAGCAGATTTCTTTCAAATATATTTCTGTTGGTGGCGGAGAATTTATTCTCTTAGCTTAACACCCTTCTCTGAGACGTACGAGCTCAGAGGTTATGTAGTTGAAGGTTATCAGTGATATATTCCCAATTTGGTAATGTGACATGCTAAGTGTTGCTGTGAAATGATCATTGTTTGATCATTTGTGATATGATCATTTGTTTGATCTTATCTTTGTGATCATTTCTATGATCATTTGTTGACCCAAAGCACAGCTTTTGCATAAAGCGTGGCTTTGTGGACGAGACTTCGTCGGACCTCACACCCCGAAATGGTCAAAACAGGAAAGATGCAGTAAGGTTATTAGGGGTAGCACCCCTTAGGGTATGTGCATTTCCTTCTGGATAGAAGTGGTATCATGGTATGGAGCCCAGATACTTAACTTATGTTGATATCGCAGATATATATATTACTTTGTGATTTGTTGATGGGGCCCCGGTTAAAGGTTGGTTACAACCGGGAGATGGCATACTCGTGTCAGTAGTTACCCAGTTAGGGGTAACCCGGCCTTGTGTTGGCAGAGATCCGGTTTGGTTCTCGGGGACGTCCTTCCAGAGGCGTTCTCATGTGGCAATGGGAAGTTCCTTGGCCTAACCATTTGTTGGAAATCCAAAGAAACAATACGAAACCCTGTACGGTTTTAGTTGTAAAACCTGTCATGCAGCGTGGCGGTAACCTGCCACAAAACATGGTAGCTATAGTAGGCATACAATAATGGTCGTATGTTGGCTAAGATTAATATTCTATTTTCGAATTGATTTACTTCACTATGCAGTAGTATAATATCAAAGAATTCTTTTCTCGTACCAAGCATATTTAACTATCATAAGAAGAAATCTCCTCCAATTCTGTGTTTGCATTGTGTGTGTGGTGGGAGGTCTTATGGTAGTTCCATTTTTAAAAGCATACCGAAAATTCTTTTATAAATCTTGTTTTATTTAAATGCAACTGTTGTTTTGTTTACTCATACAAGTCCCATGACTGATCCGGAGTTTATTGTTTTCTTTCCTAAACTCTGGGTGCCCATTATTTCCACACGGGCAGCCTAGTAGCAGGTTTCTGTATTTTGGAGTAGCAGTATTTTGGAGCTCTCATCTTGCAGATATGTTAAGAGCTTTTGGAGATTTCAGGTGTTAGCTTTTGGGAGTTCGTTATCATCTCTCTCATTTGAGAACTTTTGGATATATGTTCACTGTTGTATTATCATGATATTGTATTTGGAGTTGTGGTGTATGTATTATATACTCTGTTGTAGTATGGATATTATGTTGATGTTGTAACTGTGATGATATTTATGATATTGATTCTGTTCCGCTGTTTTATATTCATCTAATTGTTGTTATAAGCTCCGGCGATGCGAATTTGATGTCGTTTATCGGACATCGAGTTTGGGTCGTCACAAGTGGTATCGGAGCTGTTGGTTGAGTAAGAACTTTAGCTACGGAATATAACACATTAGATGGCTCATTAGAGATAGGGTGAAGTGTACCCTAAAATGAGTATAACCAAGACTGAAACTTTAAATTTTGTTAGTGTATTTCTTTTTACCGTTGATATTCCTTAAGATATCTCGTCTGTATATCTAAATCAATTTTCTTACTAATCTCAGATAGTGAAAATGAGTGGACGCAAAGGAAGTGCTAGGGGTCAAGGCAATGCCGCAACACCTAATCAAATTCCTCCAGCCGTAGAAGCAGTAGATATTCAACAGCAGCCGGACTTGGCTGATTTATATAAGAAGTTTGAAAAGCTTGGTGGAAAACCGTTCATTGGCAAGGAGTCAATTATTGATGCTCAAGCTTGGGTAAGATCGTGTGAAAAGATTTTTAAAGGGCTAAAACTGCAGGATGAGCAGAAAAGACTTATAGCTTCTTGGCAACTCCAAGGAGAAGCTTCAGCTTGGTGGGAAACAATCATTATAGATCAACCCGAGGAAGAATTAACTTGGGATCGTTTTAAGGAAGTGTTTGAGAAACGTTACATGCCATCGGCGGGAGTTTCCAGAATGTATCAGGAATTTCTGGATTTGAAAAAAGGAAGTTTGTCATTTGAAGAATACTTGAATAAATTCAGTGAACTATCTCGGTTTGGCCCGGAATTGCTAAACACACCTCTTAAGAAAAACGAAAGGTTTATCAGGGGAATGAACCAGAAATATCATGAAAGAATGACGGGCCACGTTAAAGAATCTTTTTCAGATTTAGTAGATATGGGGTACAGATACGCTACCCTTGATATACGAGAAGCAACTGTGGAGAAAGGTAATTCAGGTAGTCAGAATTATAAAAAGCGGAAATTTGGAGTCAAGAAACCTTGGCAAGGCAATGAGAAGAAGAGGAGCATTCAAGTAAGCGCAACAGAAAATGTCACTTGTTACAACTACAAAGAGAAGGGCCACTATTCAAATGACTGCCGAAAACCGAAGAAGCCAGCTAAATAATGTTACAATTGTCACAAGCCGGGACATTTTGTTAAAGATTGCCCAGTGATGAAGCCAGCGCAGGTGGCAAAAGTTTATACGATAAAGAAGGACCCCTCAACTTCAAAAGCTGATAAAGGGAAAAGTGTTTTGGAAGGTAATCTTACTATTAATGATAGAACTGTTAGAGTTTTATTTGATACAGGAGCTTCACATAGCTTTATCTCCCAACAAACCGTAAATGAATTAAAACTTGAAACTAAATTTGCTGACGATCTTATTTGCATGAAAAATCCGGTTGGAGGTCCCGCAAATCTTTGTTCATATTGTAAGAGAGTTCCAATTTCATATGCTAGCTATAAATTTCCTATCAACCTTTTTGTCCTCGAATTTAATGAATTTGAAATCTTACTCGGTATGAACTGGTTATCGAGATACGAAGCTATATTGGATTGTAATAATCGGACAGTTTTAATCAAAACGAACCTTGGAAATTTTACTGAAATCTCTTGTGAGGATCCAAGTCCAAGGAGAGATAGGTTGATGTATACTTTAGGAAATCTTGAACCCACTTTGCAGTCTGTACCTGTTGTTCGGGATTTTTCCGACGTATTTGAAGATGTGAAATCTTTACCTCCTCACCGAGAAATAGAATTCCGAATTAATCTTGTACCCAATGCTCGTCCTGTTGTTCACGCAAGTCGCAGGATGGCACCCCGGGAAAAGATTGAATTGGTTCATCAAACTGATGAACTACGAGCAAAAGGATTAATTCGACCCAGTGTTTCTGAATGGGGCTCAGCCGTCTTATTTGTTGCTAAATCAGACGGATCTTTGAGATTGTGTGTAGATTATCACGATCTAAATAAACAAACTCTCAAGAATAAATTCCCTCTACCAAGAATTAATTATCTATTCGACCAACTTCATGGCGCTCGTTTCTTTTCAAAGATGGATCTAGCCCAAGGATTCCATCAATTACGAATCGCCGAAGATTGTGTACATCTGACCGCTTTCAGAGGTCCTGATATGTTCTATGAATGGTTAGTTATGCCTTTCGAGCTAACCAATGCTCCAGCATACTTCGTAGATCTTATGACTCGTGTGTTTCGGGAAGTTTTGAATATTTGTGCTCGTATTCATTGATGATATTTTGATCTATTCTAAGACTAAAGAAGAGCATGTCGAACATCTTAAAATCGTATTGGAAATATTGAGGAGAAATGTTCTATTTGCAAAATTTTACAAATGCCACTTCTGGGTCAATGAAGTCAAATTCCTTGGCCATATTGTTAATGAAGAAGGAATTTCGGTAGATCCTAGCAAAATTTCCGCTATTCTTGATTGGAAACAACCCACTACTCCAAGAGAAGTTCGAAGCTTTTTGGGTTTAGCAAGCTATTACCGGAAATTTGTTCAAGATTTTTCTAAGTTGGCTAGTCTGCTGACTTAGCTAACAATGAAAAATGCAAAGTTCATTTGGACTTCAGAATGTAAAGAAGTTTTTCAAGAGCTGAAAAAGAGATTGACCACTGCTCCTGTTCTCACTATTGTTAATGGGAACCAAGGCTTATCTGTCTATACTGATGCACGTGGTGAAGGGGTAGGTGTAGTATTAATGCAAAATGGAAAGGTAGGCGAGTAGACAATTACGTCCACACGAGAACTACCCAACGCACGATTTGGAACTTTTAGCTGTTGTTTTCGCTTTGAAAATATGGCGACACTATCTTCTGGGTAAGAATCTTTTCAGCTTTCTTAACAATTTATGAAACTAACTTAACTAAAGAAATATACTTAATAAACTCTCTTTGTTTTAGGTGAAAAATTTGAATTATTCACCGACCATAAATCCTTGAAATATCTTTTCACCCAGAAAGATCTGAATTTGCGACAACAACGTTGGTTGGAATTTTTGGCATCATATGACCTAGATATCCAATATACGCTGGGAAAAGCCAATGTGGTTGCGGAAGCTTTAAGTAGGAGACATGTTGTTCTCACATATCTTATTATCACTCCTACTCTCCTTGAGAAGATCGCGAGCAAGCAAACTGAAGACAAGTTTCTTCAAGAAATGTGTAGAAGAATAGATCGAGGAGAGGATACTACTTTTGAAATAGATAATAGAGAAGTTATAAGGATGAAGGGAAGAATTTGTGTCCCTGACATTCCAGAACTGAAGCGTGAAGTATTGGACGAATGCCACAAGTGAAAATTCAACATCCATCCAGGAGTCAACAAAATGCATCGTGATGTTAAAAGGACATTCTGGTGGAAAACAATGAAGAGAGACATATCTATTTATGTGAGTCGCTGTGCTACTTGTCAGCAAATCAAGAGCGATCAAATGAAAGTGGCCGGTTTACTTCAACCTTTGGAAGTACCGAAATGGAGTGGGATCAGGTATCGATGGATTTCAGCGACGGATTGCCACGAACCAAGAAAGGAAGATTTGGGTTATTGTGGATCGTCTAACCAAAAATGCTCATTTCATTCCAGTTAAATCTACTCGGACTGCAGCAAGCTTGGCAGGTATATATATAAAGGAAATTGTTCGCCTCCATGGTATTCCCAGCAGTATTGTGAGTGATCGTGATCCGATCTTCACTAGTAGATTTTGGGAAGCATTTCAGGATGCATTGGGAACGAAATTAAATTTCAGCACTGCTTATCACCCACAATCTGATGGGCAGACTGAGAGGGTCAACCGAATTTTAGAAGACCTACTGCGTGCTTGTGTGCATGATTTTGGTGTTTCTTGGGAGGACCATTTGCATCTGGTTGAATTCTCATATAATAACAGTTATCAGGCCAGTGTAGAAATGGCTCCTTTCGAAGCTTTATATGGTCGTCCGTGTCGATCACCTACATGCTCGATCGAATCAGGTGATAGACTTATTCTTGGACCAGATATGATAAAAGAAGCCACTGAGAAGGTAGACTTTATTCGAAAGAAGTTATTAACTGCCCAAAGCCCTCAGAAGAGCTATTATGATCGTCGAAGGAGTAATTTGGAATTTCAAGTTGGAGATTCTGTATTTCTGAAAGTATCTCCGATGCGGGGTGTGTTGAGATTCGGGAAAACCGGAAAGTTGGCATCGCGTTATATTGGTCCTTTTCCTATTCTGGAAAGGATTGGTCCTCTAGCATATAGAGTGTAGTTAACCAACTGGTTGTCTGGCGTACATGATGTGTTCCATATTTCTAATCTTCGAAAATATGTGCACGATCCAGATGATATTATTGAAGAAGCTGCTCAGCAGGATCTTGAAATCACTCCCAACTTGGCAGTTAGAAGGGAACCGATAAAAATTATTGATCGTGATGAGAAGCGATTAAGAAACAAGATTGTGAAGCTGGTCAAAGTTCAATGGAGTGGCGATCCTAAGGATTGTACTTGGGAGACTGAAGATAATATGAAGAAATCATATCCCAACTGCAGAATTGACATCTCGACTTAAAACTGTAAGTCATTTCCTTATTTCTAAATTCGTCTATTCTTTGTTTGCATTTCTCTCTCTTTTAATTTCGAGGAGGAAATTTCTTAAGAGGGGATATTGTAACATCCCGGAATTTTGTTAAATTAAATTCGTTAAATTATTTGAACTTTGAATTAAATTTGTGAAATTTCAACATAAATAAAATATTATTAAATAAAAGAAAGAATATGAATATAAATAAATGATAGATAGTTTAAGTTTTAAATAAATAATCAATAAATTTTATAACAAACAAGTTGCAAAAGAAATATACATACCAGTGAACTAAAATATGTAGGCAAAAGGAAAATAAAAAAAAATAAAAACAAAACATTAGCTAATAAAATAAGAACAGTACTTACAAAATGAATCAAATGAATATGTTACTAAATCAAACCAGGTAAGTGTAAGAAACTAAAACAAAACTTTTTCAATTAACAAAGTAAGGCAAGTTGTAATTAATAAAAATAAGAAAATCGAACAGCACAAGGCTGTAAGTATTCAAGACTAAGAAAAAAATCTATGAACAAAATAAAGAAGTACTTTCACAACTATAAAATAAGAAGGCTGCAACATGAAAAGGGGGCATGAACATTACACTACATGCTTCCAATAAATGCTCTCATTTAATGCCCTTTACTCCAGTAACCTCAAGCAAGATATCAACTGTAAATCAATGCTTCATTTAATTCATTTACTCTCCAGCAAGAAGAAAATCACATCAGCAACTTTAAAGCATGGTTGAGCAAAGAAAAAAAAAGAACTGTACTTGCCTATACTTTACTCTGTACACCACCTTTCACGTATATGTATACATACACAAAGCCTCACGTTCATTTGTTAAAAACAACTCAAGTATCATTCAACAAATTTTAGCAAAGATCAGAAAATAAAAAGGGAAGCCAACATCATTTTTATTCAAGCTTGGAAGAAATTTACTAAAGGAAGAAAGATCAAAACTGCAACTTTTAAATACAAAAGTATCATCTATTTTCAATACTTGTCAGGTGAGTAAACATATTCTTTAAAAAGTTTTAAGTTTAAATTAAACAGTTCATGATGTTTTAAAAAGATAGTTTGTATATGCTTTTTATGTTGATGTATATCTGTGCATATATCTGTCACTAGTTCTTCTCTGTTATGAATTACAGGGATGGGTTAATATTCAAACTAAAGTCTATTTGCTTTAATCACTGACATGCTTGGGTTCTTTTCAAATAAATCAAGTAGTTTTAATCCTCGAACAAGTTTTGTAAAGTTGTTTGAACATACAGTAGTTTTTTTTTCACTGTAAACTTGTTTACAGGTATCTAACAAATACTTGACAAAAATAAATTGTTGTAAATTATGAATTCAAGAATATTTATTGAATATATACTTCAAGGCATGAATTTTAATACAAAAAATTTAAATTTTTAGTTTATTATTCTTAGAGCAATGTGTATATGAACAAAGATTGTTTTTTTTGAATTTCAGACAAGCGAATCTATAGAAAATCCTAAAATTTGCTTTCAAGCATGCGGAAACCTTAAGGATCTCAGGAAAATTATTAATTAATTTTTCTATTGCGTGAAAGTTGGATTCAAAGTCCCATTAGGGTTTTAGTTCCAGTTTTGAACGTGCTTAGCAAAAGGAGGATTGCGCCCTCTTGAGTTGACCGAGCTTCACGAGGACTTGAGGAATGATAGCTTGGGGTGTTGTCGAACTATGGACGGAGTTGCTGGGTTTCTGGCGGCATCAGGCGTCATGGCGAGGCGTTGACAGGGACGGGTGGTAGTTTCAATTTATGTTACAGGTTTCGAGCTCGAACTCAAATTTCGAATTCGAGATGGTGAAGGAAATTAGGTGATCGGGGATTGGATTAGGGAGGATTATTGACTTGCTCGTCGATGCAGCGACGCCTGAAGATCATCAACGGCGACGTGCACGTATACGTGCACAAATTGATGGCCTGAAAATTTTGATTGCCTGAAGCGTTTCAGGTTTGTTTTCTTATGGGTTGTACTCGAAGCTTGACTCGGGGAAAACAGGGCAGAACTCGAAGGGAGACTCGGGAAGTTTCAGCGTTGTGTGGTGACAAATTTGAACTTAAACAAATTCTGAATTTTTTTTATTACACGGGTAGCATTGGGTTGAAACTCGAAGCAGGGAGCGTTCGAGCTCGGGCGTGACTCAGGGGAAGCCTCGGGTTGGCCATCTGAAACAATATATTCAGTTTGAAATTGTCGAAAACTTATGTTTAAACAATTTTCATAAGCATTCTTTATAAAATTATGATTGTGTGTTAATGGAATGTGAAGTTAATTAAATAGTGATTAAATAATTTATGATTTATAATTACTTTGTAATTAATAATAATAAATAAATAAAAGCAATTAAAATTAAAATTGTAAATTAAGAATCGTTAATTTGATAATTTAAGTTGATTGATTCAAAATTGATAGTTACATTAAGATAATTTATTAAGGAATAATAAATTAATATAGTCAATTGAGATTTAATTAAATTGTAATTATAAACAATAAATCATCGATTTAAAGTAATCAAGAAAAAATAATATTTATATGGTTAATTTATTAAATCCCATACACTTTGATTGGAAAACGATTAACTATCGCTGTGCACTATATTGATATTTCTATTCTAATTGTGATGCTGTGTTATATAAATTGCCATGTACTGCATTATGATTGTGATTCGTTCTGTATTGATGTGAAAACCCTGTTGCCCGTAAAACGGCATTTAAACTTCGATGCGACAGGGAATCGGATTTCAGCTGGTTATCCGAAACCCACATCGAACCCGTGAATAATTTGTGAATGACATCCACATGTTTTAAAAATTTAACACTAACTATTCGAATTAGCCGGGAAAGGACCTTTGGGTCGTATAACCCATTTCGAATATGTGATTCGACGTTATGGATAGCATTTGAAGTATGGTGTTGAAGACCGGGTATTTGCGAGAGCGATAGGATGACCTGTCGATTGACTCTGCACCGAGTTGCTCCGGTATAGAGTTCTCCATATGTGATGGGAAATCCGATCAGGATTGTGGATATCCGTATTTCAAGGACTTCTTTGGAAGTGCCTTCGGTTCTGTTCGAACCCGGAACAGACTTGTATGGATTGTATGTCTGACATTACAATTTGAGATATAAAGCTAATTTCTTTCAAATTATTTCTGTTGGTGGCGGAGAATTTATTCTCTTAGCTTAACACCCTTCTCTGACGCGTACAAGCTCAGAGGTTATGTAGTTTAAGGTTATCAGCGATATATTCCTAATTTGGTAATGTGACGTGC
Organism: Allium cepa; assembly: GCA_030765085.1. NCBI lineage: Eukaryota > Viridiplantae > Streptophyta > Magnoliopsida > Asparagales > Amaryllidaceae > Allium > Allium cepa. The sequence continues at coordinate 291,573,603 of CM060942.1, forward strand.
TAAGTGTTGCTGTGAAATGATCATTGTTTGATCATTTGTGATATGATCATTTGTTTGATCACTTATCTTTGTGATCATTTCTATGATCATTTGTTGACCCAAAGAACAGCTTTTGCATAAAGCGTGGCTTTGTGTACGAGACTTCGTCGGACCTCACACCCCGAAATGGTCAAAACAGGAAAGATGCAGCAAGGTTATTGGGGGTAGCACCCCTTAGGGTATGTGCATTTCCTTCTAGGTAGAAGTGGTATCATGGTATGGAGCCCAGATACTTAACTTATGTTGATATCGCAGATATATATATATATATATTACTTTGTGATTTGGTGCTGGGGCCCCGGTTAAAGGTTGGTTACAACCAGGAGATGGCACACTCGTGTCAGTAGTTACCCAGTTAGGGGTAACCCGGCCTTGTGTTGGCAGAGATCCGGTTTGGTTCTCGGGGACGTCCTTCTAGAGGCGTTCTCATGTGGCAATGGGAACTTCCTTGGCCTGACCATTTGTTGGAAATCCAAAGAAACAATACGAAACCCTGTACGGTTTTAGTTGTAAAACCTGTCATGCAGCGTGGCGGTAACCTGCCACAAAACATGGTAGCTATAGTAGGCATACGATAATGGTCGTATGTTGGCTAAGATTAATATTCTATTTTCGAAATGATTTACTTCACTATGCACTAGTATAATATCAAAGAATTATTTTCTCGTACCAAGCATATTTAACTATCATAAGAAGAAATCTCCTCCAATTATGCGTTTGCATTGTGTGTGTGGCGGGAGGTCTTATGGTAGTTCCATTTTTAAAAGCATACCGAAAATTCTTTTATAAATCTTGTTTTATTTAAATGCAGCTGTTGTTTTGTTTACTCATACCAGTCCCATGACTGATCCGGAGTTTATTGTTTTCTTTCCTAAACTCTGGGTGCCCATTATTTCCACACGGGCAGCCTAGTAGCAGGTTTCTGTATTTTGGAGTAGCAGTATTTTGGAGCTCTCATCTTGCAGATATCTTAAGAGCTTTTGGAGATTTCAGGTGTTAGCTTTTGGGAGTTCGTTATCATCTCTCTCATTTGAGAACTTTTGGATATATGTTCACTGTTGTATTATCATGATATTGTATTTGGAGTTGTGGTGTATGTATTATATACTCTGTTGTAGTATGGATATTATGTTGATGCTGTAACTGTGATGATATTTATGATATTGATTCTGTTGCGCTGTTTTATATTCATCTAATTGTTGTTATAAGCTCCGGCGATGCGAATTTGATGTCGTTTATCGGACATCGAGTTTGGGTCGTCACAATACTAAACCAAATTGGGTTTGGTTTCCTAAATTCTAACTTTTTAGGACCCTATTAAAAGGTGGGTACCAATAATTTCATATTTAGTTTCAGGTCCCACTCAAAAGGAAGAAATGGATATTAGACAGTGGTTGTTCAAAACACATGACCAGAGACAAAGATATGCTTACAAACATCACATACTTTGATGGTGGCTCGGTTACCTTCGGAGATAATTGAAAAGGCTATATCATTGGCAAAGGAGATGTGAACAATTACGGTACATCAAATTTACCTTTTACAACAAATGTTTCATTAGTTGAAATTTTAAAACATAATCTACTTAGCATAAGTCAACTGTGTGACAAAGGTTTTAAAATAACTTTCTTGAATAATAAATGTAGTATTTTTGATCAAAACCAAAATCTTGTTTTTGAAGGAAATAGAGATAGAAATATTTATGTTTTAAATATGAATATTAATCATAATTCAAGTATGTGTTTACTTGCCAAAGATAATGATCCTTGGTTATGGCACAAAAGATTTTGTCATATAAATTTTAAAACTATTAGAAAACTTTCTAAAAATGAATTAGTAAGAGGTTTACCAAAAATAAACTTTAAAATAAATAATCTTTGTGATGATTGTCAAAAAGGAAAATTAACGAAATCATCTTTCAAATCTAAGAAAAATATTTCGACTTTACAACCATTAAAATTACAACATGTGGATTTATTTGGACCAACACAAGTTCAATCCATTAATCATAATCAATACGTATTTGTAATAGTTGATGATTTTTCAAAATATACACGGACTATTTTTATGAAAAATAAAAGTGACACTTTTGAGCAATTTAAAACATTTATCAAAAGAATTCAAAACACTAAAGATTTGAAAATTAAAAATATTCGAAGCGATCATGGAGGCGAATTTGAAAATGAAGTTTTTGAAACTTTTTGTAAAAGGAAAGGAATAAATCATAACTTTTATTTTCCTATAACTCCTCAACAAAATGGAGTTGTAGAAAGAAAGAATAGAACATTACAAGAATGCGTAAGAACATTATTAAATGGATGTTCTCTACCAAAACATTTTTGGGCGGAAGCCGTTGCTATTGCATGTTATGTATTAAATAGAATATCAATTAGACCATTAACTAAAAATACTTCTTATGAACTATTTTAGAATAAAAGGCCAAATATATCTTATTTTAAAATATTTGGATCAAAATGTTTCATTTTAAATACAAAAGATCAACTAGGAAAATTCGATTCAAAAGCTGTTGAAGGAATTTTCGTAGGATACTCAGAACGAAGTAAAGCATATCGAGTACTTAATAAATGAACAAACTTAATTGAAGAAACTTTGCATTTATCTTTTGATGAAAATATTAATAAAAATTTAAATATAAAAGATGATGATGAATTGATAAATATAGAAGAAACAAACCTTGAAAATAATAATAATGAACTAAGATCTCCTCCAAGAATATTACGAGATCATCCAACTCAAAATATAATAGGAGAAATAAATTCTCAAGTTAGAACAAGAAATCGACTAAATCCAATGGGTCATGTAGCTTTCATTTCATCAATAGAACCTAAAAATCCAAAAGAAGCATCAACAGATGATTATTGGATTATCGCAATGCAAGAAGAATTAAATCAATTTGAACGTAACAATGTTTGGGAATTAGTTCCCTGTCCTAATAATCTATCAGTAATTGGAACAAAATGGATTTACAAAAATAAAGTAGACGAACAAGGTAATATAACAAGGAATAAAGCAAGAGTAGTAGCACAAGGGTACAATCAAGAAGAAGGTATTGATTTTGAAGAAACTTTTGCTCCCGTTGCAAGACTGGAAGCAATACGTATACTATTAGCCTTTGCATGTTTTCACAATTTTAAACTTTATCAAATGGATGTTATAAGTGCATTTTTAGATGGTTTTATTAAAGAAAATGTATATGTAGAACAACCTCCTTTATTTATACATGAAAAATATCCGGATCATGTATTTAAATTAAAGAAAGCACTATATGGTCTTAAGCAAGCACCTCGTGCTTGGTATGAAAGACTTAAAAGTTATTTGTTAAAATCGGGATTTAAAATTGGAAAAGTAGATCAAACGCTTTTTATTAAAAATACTACCAAAGATATTTTAATAATTCAAATATACGTAGACGATATTATTTTTGGTTCAACAAATGAAAATTTACGTAAAGAATTTTCAAATATAATGACTAATGAGTTCGAAATGTCTCATATGGGAAAATTATCATATTTTCTCTGACTTCAAATCAAACAATTAACAAATAGAACTTTTATAAACCAAGAAAAATATTGTACTAATTTAATTAAACGATTCGGCATGGAAAACACTTCTGCTAAACCTACTCCTATGAGTACCACTACACATCTTGATCGAGATGAAAATGGCAAAAGTGTAGATCAAAAATTGTTTAGAAGTATGATAGGTTCCTTACTTTACTTAACCGCCAGTAGACCTGACATAATGATGAGTGTTTGTTTATGTGCACGTTTTCAATCCGATCATAAAGATTCACACTTAAGAGCAGTAAAACGAATAATGCGATACCTTAACAAAACTAAAGATTTCGGTCCTTTCTATCCAAAAGAGTGTTCATTTGAGTTAGTATAATTTAGTGATGTTGATTTTGGTGGATCTCGAACAGATAGAAAAAGTACAAGTGGTACTTGCCATTTCATTGGAAAATCACTTGTATGTTGGTTTAGTAAGAAACAAAATTGTGTCTCACTTTCCACATGCGAAGCAGAGTATATATCAGCTGCTTTAGCTTGTACGCAAGTTATATACATGCAACAAACACTTAAAGATTTTAATATAGATTTAACAAATTCTACAATATATTGTGATAATATAAGTACAATAAACTTATCTAGAAATCCGGTTAATCGCTCTCGTACAAAACATATAGATATTCGTCACCATTTTCTACGTGACAATATCGAATAAGGAATAATTAATTTAGAACATATTTCAACTGAAAATAAAATTGCTGATATATTTACTAAACCTCTATTAGAAAACTCCTTCATAAAATTACAACGAGAGTTAGGAATAATGTCTTTTAAATATATCGTATAGAGACAAATCTATACAATTCAGTCGACTAACATTATCTGTTCAGTCGACTGAATAAAGAAAATATGGGATTTTCAATTTACTTTTCAAATATGTTACATAATATTTTGTCAAAAATTATTCACCATACATTTTTAACAGAATTATGGTAACCATTAAATCATTAAGTGGATGAAAAACTTTAATGATTTAAAACCACTATATTTTTAGAAAATTCCCGCTATAAACATATCTTAAAAATATTATTTTCACAACTCATTCTCACAAATAAATGTTTTATAAAAATGTCGTCCAACAACTCTCTTTCCCCTATCAACATCACTTCTTCTGTCGAAAGCACTCCAACATCTCCAAAACTTCCCACTCCAACACCGATAAATGATCCATTTTTCAAATGGAACAATTATCGTACCGGCTACACACCAGAATCCAAGAAAGCAAAACGCAGACTCTTTATTTCTCGAGACACAAAAAGAAAGATTGATGAAATTCATCACTTTGAACAACAACAAATGGATCTTCAACGAGAATTATACTTCGAACAATAGGTTATGGCTAGACTTTTAAGCTTCCTTGAGCAAATCGGTTTACTATTTTGTGGATCAAAAAAGAACGAAGTGGCTGAACCCCTACCTCGCCCCGTTAGCTCACTTGATCCGTCTTCATCTTATCATACACCAGTCGATCCTGTGAATCCTTGGATGTCTCCTAAGACTCCTCAATATAGTCCAAATTCATGGGATATCAATTATATGAAGAATGAAGGGAAAAAGAATCCAAGTCCGTACCCTAAGAAATAGTTAGTATTGATATCTATTCATGACATTACATCAATATAATTGTAATTATTTCCTTGAATAAAGAGTTTGCCTTCAAAATTAACAAGGAACAACAAAATACATAAGTCAGTCGGGTGAACTTGAGACAGAATGCAAATTTTTTTACAATTCAGTCGACTGAATCTTCTACTCAGTCGACTGGAATACTAATAGAAACTTTCAGGCAAACATTTAGTCGACTAAAAACCCTGTTCAGTCGACTGAATTTAGCTCAGAAAATTTTCGGCCTTCAATTCAATCGACTGAACAGTGAATTCAGTCGACTGAACGCCAATTCCCAGGCAAACTTCTCCTTTTAATCACCAATTTTTACCCTACTAATTCACATTTTACCTCGTACAAACTTTCTTCCCCAAATTAATTTCGAAACCCTAGCCCTCAATTCCTCAAAATCCACTCAAATCTCACCCAAATGGCACCAAAAAGATCAAGAGCTTCATCTTCTTCATTCTCCGAGCCAATTGATGCTCAAATAGCACAATGGCTTTACGATGGAACCGATGTCACTAGACGGAATAAGATGAAGAATTCCCGAAATTTCGAGCATTCTTTCGTTGATTTCCAAAGCTTTCAAACCTACAACATCTAAGCGTTAACCGATCCAGCTGGTTTAACTTCTCTTCTAGATTTGAAAAGAAATGACCATGCCATAAATCATGTGATGGTCAAATTATTTTCTGCTAATCTTAATCTTGGACACCAAACTCCAAGAAATCCAAACAATAGTGTTTGGAGTATGGTATGTGGAAAGAAAGTTTGGTTTTTCTTGGATAGAATAGCACATATTTTAGAATCACCAAATCTCGGGAGAAAGCTAGAGGAGATAGAATTCAATCCACATATTCGCGACAACATAAACCACCGATTTATGGATGATAATATCAACTTTAGAGATTTTAAGTCCACCTCTCTTCGACCTATGGCAAGAATCCTCCATAAAGCCCTAATGAGAACAATTACTCCTCGCACGGGCTCGTACGAAATTGTCTACCCAAATAACTATCGAGTTCTATATGCTATTTTTGGCTATATACAAGTCAATTGGGTACAGCTTATTCGTGATGAGTTTCTCACTTTTAATAATGGCAAAATGCGCACTACCTACTTTGGAGAGTACATCATGCGACTTCTCCTCAATGTCGATACGCCATTACCTGAGTCAGAGAATACAATGGTCCATCAAATTAACCACCGGACCATAAGCCTAATGCAACTCCCATCTCGACCTCCTTGCATAATATCACTTGCCGAATGGGAAGCAAGGCATCAAGAACAACAACAACAACCTCCTCAACCTCACCACGAAGAACATCTCGAGCAAGATGATGAAATTCGTCTTGTTGACCCAAGTTTCACTACTAACCAATCCTTGGGGATATTGTCAAGATATCAACAAATTCTTGACACTCGTCTTTAAAAGGTAGATCATAAGCTTGACAAAATCAAAGGATTCTTCAACAAGCTTTGGGATGCAATCTTGCGCTCAAGCACCACTACTGCTTCAACATTTCGCGGCAGACGTCCGTCACCTACGTTTACATGGACGACATCCGAAGAGCATACAAGTAGCAGTGCAAGCGGAGCTAGTTGTGGCCAAGGAGGAAGAGCGCACAGACCACCAATAGGAGGGCCCGTCATACGTGAACCAATAGGAAGAGAAGGTTCATATGACTGGGATAGAGATGTGTAATTTTTTGGTTTGATGTGTATTTTTAACTTTCTAGTGGCTTGTATAAATAGCCATTTCATGCTTGTTTGTCACAACATTTTTACTTTTCTTAAGCCATGATTATGCAAATATTCTCTATGCTTCAGTGATTGTTTTGATAAATTATTACTACTGTTAGTTCTTCCTTTTTGTCGATGACAAAGGGGGAGAAAATCTATGGTACTAACTTTGTTTTGTAGGAAAGATAGTACATACATTCAGGGGGAGAAAATAAGTAAAACATCTCTAGAATAAATCAGTACTGTCATCAATCAAAAAGGGAGAGAATGTTGATACGCGTAAGATTTTGATCAATGACAATGTACTTTAACAAACAAGGAAGAAATATATGCAAATGCTAAAGGAAGATCGATGAAGACCAAACAAACTTAAAGTATGTTTTTATATGTCTTAGTCTAGATTTATTGTTAAAACCTAACCTCAAGAAGCTCGCACGAACACTAGAAAACTTTTTATAAACTTCATTTTTCAGTTAAGTTTTCACTATGCATATTTTATAAGTTCAGTCAACTGAACAGGTTCAGCCAGTCGACCGAAACTGGAACAAATTTATACACATGCACAGTTTTAGTCGACTGAATTTCCTGCACAGTCGACTGAATTTGCTCCCGAAAATTTTACTTCATATTTTCAATTGACTGAATTCCCTGCTCAGTCGAATGAATTTGAACATGCGAATTTTCTCTGAAAAGACACCTTCTTCCTTCCAAGAGTTGCAACCATTCATTAATGGAAATAGAAGCATCTCTTGTTTGCAATCTTTGACAACATATGCATCTCTTCTACAAGTATATATACATGATTCTAACATCATTTAATTCACCAAATTCTCTTGCTTTAATCTTACTATTCTCTTGTTCATATTTTCTAGATATTCTCAAAGAAATCACCAATCTATTGCTTGAATCACTGTTTTTGTTTATAACATTCTTTTGATTCATAGCAACTCACATTTCATAAATCTTCACAAACACATTGCATACTCTCGAGGATAAGATTATAGGAGTATTGTACTACATTAGACTCATTAGTGTTGACAAGAACACAACAAGTCGAATATTGTATTTTAGTAATTGAGTTGAAGTCCACTTCGGTAGCTGAGGCAAGAAATCCCGTTCGGTTGTTCGGGTAAGTTGTAAACCTATTCCTCCGGGTGAAGTGAGGGTGTTAGTTAGTGAAATTCCTAAGTGAATCTTAGGGACTGGACGTAGGACGAGAGGTCCGAACTAGTATAAAATCCTAGTGTCTCCTTGCATTTACCTACTTTATCTACCTAGACTATTTCATTATTCCATATTACATGATCCTACCGCATAGCCTCTTTCACACATCAATCTCAGTTTATCTTTCCAACCGTAATTTATTAAATTTATTAAAAAATCTATTTTCAAAATATTAATATAAATTTAAATAAATACTTAAAACATATTATATATATTATTAGTTAAATTAAATTCACAATACATTTTATTATATTAATTATAATTAAATTAAATCTTGTTATTATTAAGTCAATTTAAATTTTTTTATATATATATTTAAAATAATAAAATTATAAGTAAAAATTTATAAATACATTTAAAACTTTAACTTATTATTATTAAAATTTCCAAAACATATAATTTAAAATAAAAATTTATGCATATATTAAAATTTAAAATAAAACCTTTATATTATATTTTTAAAAAATCAACTTTAATAAAACCCAAATATTTCCTTTCAAAATTTTGGAAATTATTTTCAAAAATAGACCAACGGTGTCCATGTATAGTTTTATATCCTATGGTCAAGTATTTATCATTTCAATTCGCAATTTAAATATTAGCGGTTATGTCATTTCACCCCGCAATACCAAAATTCAAAATCAACGAAAATCGCTTGGGTTTTTTCATTTCAATCTATAACGACTTTCCCCTAATCTATTAGACTGTTCTACCACGCATCATTTCAACCCACGGGGATTTCTAAATTAGAAGGGAACTTGTAGAGTAAGAACATATATGATAATAATATAACATACCAACAACATGCATATATCATAAGTAACAAATTTATATATAATATATATAGCAGGTTATGGTGTTATATGTCATATGTAAACAATGGCAGATAATGGCATATCATATTTGACAATTAAATAACTTAGCAATTCAAGTTTAACAGCACAATTCAATCGTCATTTCATGTGAATTAAATTTACTAAATATAAGAATGTTAATCGTGAATGATTGCTCACCTTTCGTGGCCAGAGAACGATGGAAATGAGAAGATACTAACACAGATAAGCACATAGGCACGGGAATGACACATTAACGAGCTTTGACGAGCAAAAAGCAGATTTAGCACGAGAATTCAATGAAAACAAATACACACACATGTGTGATATATACATACACACACATTTGTTTTTATAAAATATTGAAGAAACATGAATATATATGTTTTCTATAAACCAGATGGGCTTGCGCATACACAGTTGCAATGTACGTACTATCAATATATGTGCGAACAACAGATGATACATATATGAGCGAGAAATGAATATATCGGGTGATTGGAGTACCAATATATAAATGAAGAAATGAATATATTAGAGAGAAATGGATGTGCAACACGTATTGTTCTGTGTACAACATATGTAGATGACAAATATCTCACTATACAACATATACATACATACATATGTACATACATACATACATACATACATATATATATATATATATCAATATATACATAAAGTCCTTCCAGAAAATACTGAGCATATATATACGACCTATATGACTTCTACTTATAGTTATATATATAAATATGCCACAAAGATGTAACAACAATTACAAGCTTAGATTTTGAAAAAAATTATGACTTCTGTCGTCCAATATATATATTTATATATATATAACTTATATTGGATAACAAGCAGTATATTTTGAACTAAAGAAAGATAAGCGAATCTGCTACTCTAGAATGAACGAGTGCTCGTAGGGGATGGGTAGTCAGCTTGGGATGTTTGTCCAAGGTTCATGTGGTGGCTTTATAGTGGTGGTATTTGTGACGGATGCAGGCCTTGGGAAGAGGTGATTGTTCGGAGGTGTGGACTGTCAACTACCTTTGTCGGGTAGGCGAGGCAGTGTGGGTAGACCTGTGTGCACTGGGAGGGGGGTCAGTAGGTGCAAGGCTATAGGCGTGATGGGCTGGTCAGGTGGGCGGAACAAGGTGGTCTGTAGATGAGGCAAATTGATGCAGCGCGAATAAAGATGAATGGCTTACCTTATGTCGCGTCCCTTGATTGTGTTTCCCTAAGTCGCGAAGGCGAAGAAGCCAAATCGCTAATACCTAAATCGCGAGGAACAAGATGCTCCAGAATTCCATTAGGTCACAGAGCAAATCTTCCAGTAGGTCATTCCAGTTTAACTCGCAAGCTCCTTATGTCGCTCCAGTGAAGGTCACAAGCAGACAGCTTAGGTCGTTGAATCCCTTAGATCGCGAACGGCCTTTCGTAAGTCACTGCCAATTTCCAGAGTCGCGAACGAAGTTTATGTCACTTCCAAATTCTTAAGTCGTGAACATTCCAGTAGGTCGCTCCAACGAAAAGTCGTGAACGAGAAAAGGTTATGTCGCTGAGCTTCTTTAGGTCGTTGAAATTCTTTAAGTCGCGACGAACCATAGGTCGCTCCAGATCTTTAAGTCGCGAAACTACTGAAGTCTTAGGACGCGAATGAGCTACAGAAGTGCTTAAGTCGCTGTTTCTGATGTCTGGTTTCTTAAGTCGTTTGTATTATGTTTTCTTATGTCGTATATTGTTAAGTCGTGTTATGTTGTAACCGTTTGTTTGTTAAGTCGTTTGTACTGTTTGTGATGTATTTTTCTTAAGTCATGTGAAGTGTTCTAACGTGTGTTGAGTTGTAAGCTTCTATAAATAGCGGGTGAGTTGTATCATTAAGGGTTGTTGAATTTTGAATAAAATTTGGTTTGTGCTTTGTGCCTCCATTAAATTTGGTAGTTGAGTGTTATCTCCTATCTCCACTTTCGGATATTCGAGTGCGCTCGAATCAACGACTGTTGAAGCCAATTCACGGAATCAAGTGCGTTTGATCAACGTTCGAAGAATTGAAGATCTTCTCTCACGGTATCGTGCGCGATCAACGTGTCGAAGATTGCTAAATCTGGTATCTTCGTGATCAATGGATTTGGGCCTTATGGTATTCTTAAATTCATCGATATATCAACGATTCATCTATTATTTCCGCTAATCGTGTGAGATCCTGGACGGATTCGATTTACATTGTCGAATTCGCTTCCCACGCTGCATCAGTTAGGTATCAGAGCTAGATCGCAAGGAGTTTGCATCATTTGAAGTTTGGAGATCGGATTTGCAATTGTTGAGAAGTTTGGTGTTCATCGTGTTCGTCGTGAAGTTGCAACAAGTTTGGAGTTTTCGATCCATATCATTTTGGATCAATGGTCGGAAAGTGTTTGAATTCTGATCATTGGTATTTTTGCGCGCCGAAGTGAAGTCTGGAATTCCACGCCATATTGAAGTTGTGTGCTTCATCGTCTAGGTCGTGTATGTGGGATTGCGCCTTAGGTCGTGAACATTCTGATAAGTCGTTCGACCGAGGTAGTTGAAGTTTGGGAAGTGCGCCTTTGCATAAGTCGTGCTCAAGTTGAGGTTTGGAGAGTTGCGACCTAGAGCTTGGAGGATCGAGATTTTCCATTGAGTTGTGAAAGCCGTGTATCATTTTTCGTGAAGTGTTTGTGTTAGAAGTGTGAAGTTTGAATTTTTGAATATTTGGTTGAAGTTCAATCATGCCACCGGGACGAGCTCAACGTCATCGCAATGTTGATGCTTTGTATGGAAGAGAAGTGACCGATGAAATGGAGCAACGAATCAACGTGAATTTCAATGAAAAGTTGAATGCGGGGATTGGTAGATTAGAAAAGCTCATGTCTGACCTGAATCAAAATCAAAGGGGAGTGTCGCCACATTGTGATAGAGGAAAGAGAGAACCATCCTTATCGATAAATCAAGATCGTGGATGTCGAGACGATCATGATTATCGGAATGAAGAAAGAAGAGCCTATCTTGGTTACGAATATGAACCATATTGTGATTATGAAAGATATCAAGTAGAGGAAAGAGGAAGTAGAGAGAATGTGCATTGTCATAGAAGAGTCAATGTTCAGAATCGACATCGAAGCTCATCTAATTTTGAAGAAGATAGTTACGGTGATAGTGTTCACTTTCGATATCGGGAATCAAGGAGGGATACAGAAATTCCAGAATTCCGAGGTGGGCTACAAGCAGAGGAATTCCTTGATTAGTTGTCAAAGGTTGAAAAGATTTTTGAACTCAACAACGTTCTTGAAGATCGTCAAGTTAAGTTAGTTGCTACGAGCTTGAGAGGAAGAGCTATGGATTGGTGGCAACAAACTAAATCAACCAGGGAGAGAATGAAGAAATCTAAAGTTGTCAAGTGGGATAAGATGAAAAGGACGATGAAGGCAAATTTCTTACCTTACAATTATCAAGCTCGTGTGAATCAACAGTTGCAGAAGTTGAGTCAAGGGAGTCAAGGAAAGGGTGTGGTTATAAGACCCAGCAATCAGAATAATGGTGTTCATTATAGTAGAAATATTCCTAAGAAAGTCAACAAACCAGTTGCACTTGGAATCGCTAAGACAAATGTTGATGACCGAGTTAAGCGCTATCACTATCCGGAGCCTGACCATAGAAGGATTGAATGTACGGAATCCAAGAATAAAACTTAGTTGTAGAAGAATGTGAAAACGAGGATGAGGATAATTCTACTGAAAGCGAGCCGGAAAGAGAAGAGGAACCGACTAGTTCATTATCTTTCAGCGAGAATGTTGAAGAAGCGGAAGGTAGTGCTGAATCATTGGTTAGGTATGAGGTAAGTAAACAGCTTAAAACTCCTGAAGAGGTTAAACCAATGTTAGAAGAGTTTGAAGAGGTCGGTCATACATAATCGTTCGAAGAATTACCTCCAAAGTTTGACAACGAAGATGAAGAGGTCGAGTTAGAGAACGAAGGATGTAATTTGTTGAAAAAGTGGACTGAAGAAATTGACTTTTATCAACTACCGAAATTTGACAACGATGAAGGAGTTTTGTCAGGAGATGAAGGATGTAAATTGTTGAGGAGGACTGCTGAAATTGACTTTTATCAACCGTCAAAATTTGATGATGATGATGAAGAAATTTATTCAAAGTATGTGGATGTAGAAGTTGATTATTCTTTACCGCCAAAGATTGACGTCGATAGTGTGGAAGAAGAAATTGTGTTCAGAGTTGAGGGAAATAACTTGACGATGGAGGATTCTTGCTTAACACCTGAGTTTATGGATGAGAGCCAGCCAAGAGTAAATTCCTTAGTTCCAAGAAGTCCGAACAAAGTGAAAGTGAAACAGAAGAGAAGGCAGAATCGGATAGTTTATTATCTTTGAAAGAGTTGGTCAACAAAATGAAAGATGGTGATGAATTATCAATGTTAATGGAATCTGGAAAAAGTTCTGATTTTGAGAACCATGAAGAGGTTAAAATATTTGAAAAGTTTGAAGATGAGATTACTGAGGAACTACTTGGAGAAACTAGTCTTGTACATTTGGAAGAGTCTTTTGAAAAGGTGGAAAATAGTAATGAATTGTGTTAACGCTAAAATTTGAACGCTAACACCCCGGTGTGTGAAGTGTAGTTGTGAAAGCACCACCCGATGATTCGGGAACAGAGTATAAGCAGAAAACTGCAGAAAAAACAGTAAACAACAGCGATTTTATAGTGGTTCGGCTTAATAGTTTTCCTACGTCCACTTTGAATATCGCTGTTGTTTACTGTTTTTTCTGCAGTTTTCTGCTTATACTCTGTTCCCGAATCATCGGGTGGTGCTTTCACAACTACACTTCACACACCGGGGTGTTAGCGTTCAAATTTTAGCTATAACATTTTTGGTGCTTTCACTGAGAAACCGAACTCAGGCGAATTATCATCATTGCTCCACGAAAGTTTGTTGAAGTAATCTCTCTGAAGACTAGAAGTTTATCTGAAATCATGGCTCCAGGGAGAAGGAGTAGATCTGTTAGATCTGGAAATGTTCAAGAGGGAACCTCCGCTTCCCCAGTACCTAATCAAGCCACTCCACCTGTTGGGGTTACAAAAGCGGAGTTGGATGCTGTAATCTTAGGGCTGAACCAGCAGATAAATGCCCAAAGTGCACAATTGGAGGCTCATAATGCCCAAAATGCCCTAATTTTGAATAAGTTGAATGATTTTCTTGGGGCAAATCATCAACCAACGGGTAATTAAAGGAACTTTGCTGGCAACGTTCATGATGCTGAAGAAAGGAACGTTCCTGAGAGGGCTGCCACCCCCCTTGAGCAGACACGAAATGATGAGAGGTATCTTTCTGAAATGGTTCGACAAATCATGAAAGAGAGCATGCAAAGGGATGAAGACGAGAGAGAATGGGGTTTCGCTCCAAGTAAAACCCCGTTTACCGAAAGGATTTTAAAGGCAGAGTTTCCCAAGAAATTTGTACCTCCTACCATCCCAGCCTATCGAGGGACAAGTGACCCTAACCAATTTCTATACAGATACGATTGGCATATGACTGGGGCACGAGCATCGGATGAGATTAAATGCCGATATTTTCCAGTATATTTAGAAGGGGTGGCTTTGCTTTGGTTCACCAAGCTACCGGTTCGATCCATAGACCAATTCTCCGATTTAACCCGAAAACTTAAAGAACAATTCAGGTTGTATGCGTCAAAGGCAAAAGATATAATGTCACTGTCCAGTATAGAACAATCGCCCGAAGGGCCCATCAAGTCTTTTTTGAACCGTTTTAATATAGCTTTAGCCGAGGTAGACAAGGCGGAGCCCCGAATGATCCTCACATACTTAATGCGGGCCATCGACAAGTCAAGCGAATTAGGGATGTGGCTTAAAATGAAGGAACCAAACTCACTCGAAAAGTTTTATAAAAAGGCCGACGAATTCATACGCCTAGAAAATCTCTCGGTGTCATAAAAAGCAGTGGTGGCCGAAATTAAGAATAACGATGTCTTCTCTAACAAGAGAGGATTTGGGAACCAGAAAAGGGAAAGTGATGAAGGAAAGAAGCAGGGAAACAAGAAGAAACCTCGACATTTTAATCCTTCAGATTTCACCCCCTTAACTGATACACCAGAAAGAATCTTCTTGGCAACAAAGGATGTTATCAAGTACCCTAAACCACCTGAGATGGGAAGAGGGGCAGTGCAAAATGGGAAGTTCTATCGATTTCACAACCAACCTGGTCACGATACTGATCAATGTCGCCAGTTAAGAAGTGTGATTGAAGAATTGCTAAAACAGAATAAACTTCAACAATATGTGAAGAAAGACAAAATTGACCCAACCTCGTCCGCTCAGGGGCAACCGCGTCCTCCTTACCAACCCAGTTCAAGCAACTGAACTACGGAGCAAGAATCCGAGAAGCTGGTCATTGACTGACACATGAATCGCAAAATCATGGGATGACATTCATTTACACCCATATTTTACTTAATAGTGTTGCTTAACTTTGTAAAATGATGATGAATGAATAATTCATGTGCTGTTAACCACTTTAAATGTGATGTGAATCAGTAATGAGCAATTATAAATCTTGTATTCTTTGATGCCGTTAAAATGCCTGTATCATTTCAATATGAAAATATTACTAAAAATCTCGATTTAGTATTGCAGGTTATCGAAATAAAGCTTGTTCATCCAACACATCATGAAGCAAAGCGATTCCTACAAATCATAGAGTAAACGAATGGCAAGCCAAAAATGTTCCGAATTCAAGTATTTCGAAAGAAGTGCAATTTGCAAACGATTGAGGACTCCACCAAAGAGGGCAATTTGCAAACCAACCACGATCGTTTGTGTAAACGAACATCTGGTGGAGCAGCTTGCATCTGCCCCATGGATCCATTCAGCAATAAGGCACATTTCTTCAGCAAAAACAAACAAAAAAACGTGACATGTACTAAATAATTGTGAGGATTTGCTAAGAAGCGCAGGGTATAAAGACACAAGCGCAAACGCTACTCTTTAGAGTCCAATGCTACACTTCAGAGTCCAACGCTACTCTTCAGAGTCCAAATGCTTCTCTTCGGAGACCCAATGCCACTCTTGAGAGTCCAGTGCTACTCTTCAGAGTCCAACGCTACTCTTCAGAGTCCAAATGCTTCTCTTCGGAGACCCAATGCCACTCTTTAGAGTTCAAACTACTCTTCAGAGTCCAACGCTACTCTTCAGAGTCCAAATGCTTCTCTTCGGAGACCCAATGCCACTCTTTAGAGTTCAAACTACTCTTCAGAGTCCAACGCTACTCTTCAGAGTCCAAATGCTTCTCTTCGGAGACCCAATGCCACTCTTTAGAGTTCAAACTACTCTTCAGAGTCCAACGCTACACTTCAGAGTCCAAATGCTTCTCTTCGGAGACCCAATGCCACTCTTTAGAGTTCAAAATACTCTTCAGAGTCCAACGCTACTCTTCAGAGTCCAAATGCTTCTCTTCGGAGACCCAATGCCACTCTTCAGAGTCCAACGCTACTCTTCAGAGTCCAACGCTACTCTTCAGAGTCCAAATGCTTCTCTTCGGGGAACTAACGCTACTCTTCAGAGTCCAAACGCTACTCTTCAGAGTCCAATGCTACTCTTTAGAGTCCAAATCAAAGACCTCGAGCGGGCCTAACCAGAAAAAGAGAGATCTTTCTCAATACAAAGTTGCGGAATGATCGGTCGATACACTCCCGTGAATCCGTCCAACCGAGAGAAAGAAACCCCAAACTTCCAGGCAAAAGCCCTACTCAGAGGCACACGTTTCACCGAGATTGAAATAAAACTTCCAAGTGTTGAAACGTGAAGAAGCCCTCATCAAAGGCACACTCCTACTTTCAAAGGGAGAATAATTCACCTATTCTGGAAAGTACTCTTCCTCAAAAAAGAAA
Organism: Allium cepa; assembly: GCA_030765085.1. Classification (NCBI taxonomy): domain Eukaryota; kingdom Viridiplantae; phylum Streptophyta; class Magnoliopsida; order Asparagales; family Amaryllidaceae; genus Allium; species Allium cepa. The sequence continues at coordinate 291,590,582 of CM060942.1, forward strand.
TTGAAGTACCCTTCAGAGGCCCGCTTTACCACATAGAAGAATTCACTTGATAAAATGTGTATTTGCACAAAAGAAAAAGTGGTATCTTCGAAGGTTGAAGCATAAAAACTTGTATGAAGGGAGTTGTACTTTTTTAACGAAATAATATTCCTCCAAGTATGGAATAATTATTCTCTAGAAAATAAAAGTACAAGTCCCCTCAAAATCTAAAATATTGCAACAGGCTTATGGTATAGGGGCAACATGGTATAACTACATTAGTGAAATTACGCTCAAAACAATATACCACAAGCTCACTGCAATATCATATAAATAAACTTGTACAAAAATGAATAATAAATGCATTCTCAAATTCAAACAAGAGTTTGTACAAATAAAGGATCATTTTATTCAATTGTATTACAGATACAAGTTTCAAAATATAGAAAGTGGGGCCCGGTACCCGCACAATCCCCGACCAGTACATCCAAAAAACAAAAAAGCTGAAAACTGGAATCTTCATTTCTTCTTGCCACCTTTGGGCCCTTTACCCGGCCGGATGGTTAGCTTTTCGGGTCGATCTATAGGCATGAGGGAAGAAGGAGAGGGAGGTACAACTGGTTCAACTTCTGGTTCCTCTTCAGTAGCAATGATGATCTTCCTCCTCCTCTTTGATGTTCCGTGCTTCTTTATCCTCTTTGAAGAAGATTCACTTCCTGGAGTAACAAGTTGAGACAAAATTATGTCATCAGAAGGAGTCTGCTCCGGGGATATCTCATCTCCCTCAAGTCCTTCGTCCTTTTGCTCTTGTGAAGCAGCTGGGTCATCCAAGCCACGGAGGGCACCTATTATTTCTTCCTGTAATCCCGGATGAGGAGTAGGAGTGATTGGGGAAGGCAGAGGAACAGTAGCTGGAGGTGAAGAAGTTTGAATGACGCTCGGCGCTTTCTCTACAAAGGAAAAGTCAAAAATGTCAGTAATTCCCACAAAAAGAGGAGACAATGGCTCGTCGAGATTCAAGAAGTAGTCAAAAAGCTCATCAAGCTCGTAAGAAACAGATGAGCAGTCTACTTGGGCAAGATTAACAGTAGGGTTACCTGCAGAAGTCGGTTTTCTGACATCAACCTCGTAAGCCTGTGCCTCGGCACCCTCGTCGCCTTCATCTCCACCGTGTGTGCTTGTGATCTCGGTGGTAACTTTGGTAGGAGATAGAGAATGAGAACTAGAACTGATAATGTCAATTTCGGCCGAAGGAGAAGGTTGAATTGGAACAGTTGAGATGGTTTTTCCCGAATATTCTCCTGCCGCTGTTTCGGCCCTTAATTTTGAAAGCTGTTCTCTCCCCTTGGCGAGAGCGGTGCGAGCATCATCATCAAGATAATGCTCTTCAAGAGCTGACTCAGCATAACCAGCGCCTTTACCGCCAAGCATATCGAGTGCGGCCTCCCAAACTTCAGCCAGAGTAATTTCATACTTGGGGCCTAGAAAGGCGAGGCTACCGCGCCCCAAGATGCTATGCAGGTAGAAATCAAATAATGTCGAGCTGATGTTGGTCCTCGTTACCTCGTGAGATTCTTCAGCCGCAATTTGGCCGACAACGGCCTCATCACGCTCCCTTTTAGCTTTGGAAAGTTAAAGCTTAAGCATTTGAATCTCTGCCTCTTGGGAGCTGTTTTTCTTCCGAATCTCTTCAATATCAGCAACATAGCCCTCACTAATTCTTTTCTGCACTTCAAGCCTGTCTTCGGCATCTGTTTGGCTGGCATGAGCGTCTCTCACTTGTTTTAGGAGCACTTCTTCTTTTTGGGAATAGGAAGTAGAGGAAGCAGCAAGCTCTAGTTTCAGTTCCTCAACTTTTGCTTCAAGCTCTTCGTTGTAAGAAGCGATGCTCCTCATTTCGGTGTCATGTTGCTCAAGAACCTTTTGCCATTCGGCTTTATCATTTTCCATAGTGAGCATGGCCTCTATGTTTGCACGACTAACCCTTTGAAGCTCGTCAACAAGTTTTTTCCAGTTCGACATCCTCTCAATATCAAGCTTGACGGCATCGAGGTTCCGTAACATGGCAGACTTGTCAATGGGGACCAAGTCAAGGTCGAACCTTACTCCCTTCAGACACCACTGTGGAAACCGACTTTGCAAAGTGGTCGGGCCCGGTCTGACTTGGAATTTGGGCCTGCTAATTATTGTTTGGATGTCTGTCTTCCCAAGAGCGGGAGAGTCGGAAGGAATGTCAAACGAGGCGGGGGCAGTAACCTTCTCAGGAGTTGTAGAGGTGTGCTTCTCACCATGTCGGGCTCGCTTGCTCGAATCTTCAACCATATGACTTTTTCCTCGGTCATCATGGGATTTTCTTTTATGGGAATCGTCGCCTCTCTGCGAAGAATCGTGCCGCTCCTCCCTCTCTCTTCTTTCATAACGCTCCTCTTGAGCCCTCTTCTCTTGAGCCTTTCGGGCTGCTCTTTCTTCATCGGATTCTCTGTATGAGGGGAGGTAACGCCTATAATCATATTGGCTACGCCTCCCGTAGCGCTGGAAGTCATCATAGTAAGATCCGCTGCGTCCCATCGGAGAATCTGAAATAAAAGAGCTAAATTTTAGAATTCTTCAAAGTACAAAAAGTCAGAAGCATAAAAGTGGTGAAAGATTCTAAGTGAGTGTAATGTGCAAACTACGCGCATCAAACTACGAACCACTCTTTAATTGTGGAGTAGTTATGGGTGTAGAAGTTAACATCAACTCTTGAGTTGACGGAGTCTGTTGCAGAATAGAAGTCGCCTCGACTACTGAAGAAGAAACCCCGGTAGTAATAGGATCATCTTTAAAGATCTCTTGCGAGGTGGCAAAGAGGTCGCTCAGTCCTTTGAAAGTGTCATCCCTGCTCTGCTTGACAGGACTAATTCTCTCAGCTTTTTCACCAGATTTCTATGAATGTTGGGGAGATCCCTGAGGTTCTTCTTCCTCAATAACCGGGGCAAGTTTTCCAGATGGCCCCGCAATATCAACAGAGGTGGAGCACTTCACTAGCGAAGCCTCGGGAGCAGGTCCTTTTGGTATGGATGTGTCAGTAGAAACTGGGGCATCCAACGCTCTAACCGGGGAGTCTGGGATTTCATGAGGATGTGTAGAACGAGAAGCATGCAAAAGTCCGTACTGATGCAAAAATTCGTCTTTCAATAGAAATTGAATGTCTCTCTCCTCAACTGGCACGGCCTTGAGCCTCTCGAAAGATACTTTATGACTAGAATCCCTAGAAGGAGGAGGAAGCGCTGAAAAGTAAAAGGCGAAGTTAACATTTGATAACCCAGGCTATGAAAAGCTCAGAGAAAAACATCAGGAACAAAGATAAATGCTCTTACTTCCTACTCTCCAGGAAGTATAGAATCCCGGAGGACAGCGAACGAAGAAAAATTGGCTTAGGAAACCGTGAGCGCTTTCGGGAAGGCCAATTAACAATTTACGATTCCTAGCACTTCTCACAAGAATGATGGAAGGGTGATCTTTATATCTGGCAAATGTGCACAAATAGCAAACTTCATCAAAACTCGGAAGGCGATCCAGCGTCCTTCCGAATAGCACACACAACCCCATCAGAATAGCATAGCCATTGGGGTGCAGCTGGAAGGGGGAGATGGTTAGTCGGGGAAGAAGCTATTGAAGAAAGTCATTAAAAGGAGGGATAGCTCTACTCGTGCACATTTGACGATTAACCGCTACCAAACCAGAAGGTGGTATATCAGCAGTATCGCTTCTCTCAGGAAGAATGGCATCTGCTTCAGCAATGCCAAACAGAGCGCACAGTTGTCGGAAAACTTTGTATGTTAATGTGGTGGAAACTCTCTCTGGAGGATCAACCAATGGCGTAGCAATTGGGAAAGTCTCTTCTGCCGGTTCTGTTTCTCCTTGTTGAGAAGTCATTCTATACAAGGAACTAGATATTCAAATAAGAAGGTGCACGTTTCCTAAAAAGTGTGAAGTGTTGTGCAGAACTAACGAAAACAGAAAGCAAACATAATTGAAATTAAACTAGTTGACAATTAGTTGGCTATGTGGTTTCAGAATTTGTTAATACAAAATTCAAGCGTAGTGTTAATGCAAACGAATTGGCTTTAACTGGATATTTTAGTTTTTCTTTAATACTTCACTTGAATTCTTTAGTTTTCAGCATTTTGTTCACACAGTTCATTTAAGTTGATTATTCTTTGTCGACTAATCTGTCATTTGATGTGGGCAGTTAATGGCAGTATATTCGCCCCATTTTTCTGCAAATACTATGTTTAACAGGTTATTAGCATTGGAGATAATCTGCAAAGAAGTACAACAAAATTCAAGTCCAAATAACCCAAAGTTCAAGCATTTCAATCAAAGTTGTCGCAGAATTTCACAAGTCCTAGGTCGTCCAGCGACCTAGCATAGGTCGGAGTCATCTTAAGTCGCACTATGCAAGTTAAAAATTCCAAGGCAACGCGAATTTATCAAGTCCTAACTCGATTGCGACCTAGAGCCTTGCCGCAAAAAGTAGGTCGTTGATATGTTAAGTCGTTATGTAGTCATTCAGGAAAGTTAAGTCGCGAGTTTGAAGGTCATCCAGCTTCCCTTAGGTCATGAGTTATCTTAGAACGCTTAGATCCACTAAGTCGCTGACTTCCTATTCACACAAAAAACTCATTAGACCCGATAACCCGTTAACACCAACACCAGGAAATCCATCATCATATTCATGAAGTTCGTCATCTTCTCATACCACCAAATCACTCGAAAACCAATTCAACATATCTCCGATCTATCATAAATCTAACTCACTACTGAGCGTTCGTGAATCACAACAACAACAGTAACCAGAGACGATCAAAAATCGATCACAACCTGACTCAAAGTGAAGCACGACGCACAAAATTGGTATGGGGTTCGGAAGTTAGAGTTCGTGGTTCGATGGTGATCATGGAATGGATAAAGATCGAAGATACTTACGTAATTTGATAGCAAGGATGAATCGCTGAATGATTAACTTGAATTTGTCTTTAAAATCGTAGAATTATGTTAATGGCTGCACAGGAAATTGAAGCAGGTGTGTAAGGAGGGAGTAGCGACATAACGAATTTATATGGGGCTGAAAGAAGAAGACAAGTAGACACGCGAGTTAGTATATGTTTTAGGTCGCTCACGACCTAGCAAAATTAAGTCGAAGCACACGACCTATGGCATACGCCTGCACTTCGAGGGGCAAATGTTAACTCCTACTTCTACCGCGAACTAAAACATAACGACCTAAATCTCCGCGACCTATAACTCAGCAGCCCAACGACCTAAGAATTCCTGGCGACCTAAAACTCCGCGACCTATAACTCAGCAGCCTAACGACCTAATGACATAATTGTCTTAGCGACCTTACGACCTAAAGGTGGAACGACCTAACTACAGAAAGTTCAACACGACCTAAAGATATGTACCGATCTAAAGTATGGAGCGGCTTAAAAAGGATAACGACTTAACGACCTATAGTAGGTCGCTTGCGACCTAAGAAGATGAAATAAAATCCCTATGCCGCTTCACTTATACCCAGATCTGTTAAGTCGACCCCGACCTGCTGCTTACTAGCTCGTTCCAGAGTTGAGCGCAATGCCATCCAACCATCTTCAGGAAAAAGCTTACGACCTACGACCTATGATAGGTCCCTCACGACCTAAGACTACGAGGATAAATCTCAATACTACAGCCACCAGTTGGGTCGTTCACAACCTAGGACTTGCTTGCCAGTGTGTCCAAACGAACAAGCACACCCCTGTTGAGTCGTAGCCCATGTCTTGTAGGTCAGCCACGACTTACGACCTATCTTAGGTCAGTCACGACCTATGACCCAGCATGGGAATTGACTATAAATACAGCGGCACCTCCAACATTCAAGGGACTTTTGCTCATTCTTTCCAAGCACCGATACTCTGCTGCATTCCATACCGACTCGACACTCAAAGCTTTCAAGACACGTAGAATGCTACCAACAACTTCAAGAAGGAATCTCATACATCCGACATGGATTTGAAGACTTTCACTCACATTGCAGTTTAATCCATTTGTTCAAAGTGTTTAGTAATTCAAAGTGTATTGTACTTGGGAAGAATTGTATCAATCTGTAACGAATTCATCTATAAAGATATTCAAAGTGGACGTAGGCAAACTATTAAGCCGAACCACTATAAAATCGCTGTTGTTTACTGTTTTTTCTGCAGTTTTCTGCTTATACTCTGTTCCCGAATCATCGCGTGGTGCTTTCACAACTACACTTCACACACCGGGGTGTTAGCGTTCAAATTTTAGCGTTAACAAATTGTTTGTATTGACCGGGCAAGGAACGAGTATAGATCTTGATGTTTTTGAGGAAGTTGGATCAGAATTCGATGAGTCTGAAGTCGAATATCCTGAGGAATTACCCGAGGAGTTACCATCACTACAGGATATTCAGTATCAAACTGAACTAGTACCAGATGCTATTTTACTGCGGGGATCGTATGATCTTGTGAATCTGAAAGACCAAGAAGAGTTGAAAAGACAAGAGGAAGAGAATGATTATCGGTTGGAGTTGCCTGATTATGTCCGCACTACTGACGTTGTCAACGTCAACTGCTTGGAACCGTTTCATGAAAATAAACATGTCAAAGAAGAAGCGAGTGGGAGTGCATTTCGATCAGGGAAAATTGATGCAACGCACCAAGGGAAGATTCTAAATGATGATACACCTGAACGAGATAAGGAAAGACAAGAATCTGGGCATGAGTCATCACACTTCTTCAGTCGTGACTTCTTAAGTCGCTCCGCGATTTTTAACTTCCTTATATCGTCTTGCATTTTCGTTATGATTTGGTTCTATATAACACCTTCCTATTGGCGCAAACATCATGATGTCATCTCCCTCAGATCACTTCCTTATGCCGCCTGCCTAATGCCGCGTCTGCTATATACCATGCGTTCCTTATGTCGAGCCACATCTTCAAAGGGTCGAGGCAAGTTCAATCTCAAGAGTGGTTATCACCAAAGCCACATCAGACTAGATAATGAATGGAAGACAGTGTCTCGAAGAAGAAGGAAAAAGTGTGAATTCGGGACGAATTATTTTCAACGAGGGGAGGATGATGCAGCGCGAATAAAGATGAACGGCTTACCTTAAGTCGCGTCCCTTGATTGCGTTTCCCTAAGTTGCGAAGGCGAAGAAGCCAAATCGCTAAACCTTAAATCGCGAGGAAGAAGATGCTCCAGAATTCTAGTAGGTCGCAGAGCAAATCTTCTAGTAGGTTGTTCCAGTTTAACTCGCAAGCTCCTTATGTCGCTCCAGTGAAGGTCGCAAGCAGATAGCTTAGGTCGCCGAATCCCTTAGATCGTGAACGACCTTTCGTAAGTCGCTGCCAATTTCCAGAGTCACGAACGAAGTTTATGTCGCTTCCAAATTCTTAAGTCGCGAACATTCCAGTAGGTCGCTCCAACGAAAAGTCGCGAAAGAGAAAAGGTTATGTCGCTGAGCTTCTTTAGGTCGTTGAAATTCTTTAAGTCGCGAGGAACCATTGGTCACTCCAGATCTTTAAGTCGTGAAACTACTGAAGTCTTAGGTCGCGAACGAGCTACAGAAGTGCTTAAGTCGCTGTTTCTGATGCCTGGTTTCTTAAGTCGTTTGTATTGTGTTTTCTTATGTCGTATATTGTTAAGTCGTGTTATGTTGTAACCGTTTGTTTGTTAAGCCGTTTGTACTTTTTGTAATGTATTTTTCTTAAGTCATGTGAAGTGTTCTAACGTGTGTTGAGTTGTAAGCTTCTATAAATAGCGGGTGAGTTGTATCATTAAGAGTTGTTGAATTTTGAATAAAATTTGGTTTGTGCTTTGTGCCTCCATTAAATTTGGTAGTTGAGTGTTATCTCCTATCTCCACTTTCGGATATTCGAGTGCGCTCGAATCAACGATTGTTGAAGCCAATTCACGGAATCAAGTGCGTTTGATCAACGTTCGAAGAATTGAATATCTTCTCTCACGGTATCGTGCGCGATCAACGTGTCGAAGTTTGCTAAAGTCTGGTATCTTCATGATCAACGGATTTGGGCCTTACGGTATTCTTAAATTCATCGATTTATCAACGATTCACGGATTATTTCCGCTAATCGTGTGAGATCCTGGACGGATTCGATTTACATTGTCGAATTCGCTTCCCACGCTGCATCACAAATGGAGGTAATTCGATCGTGGAGGGTCGCAAGGATACGGAAGTTGGATAGAGGGTTGTCGGTTGTTGGTAGCTGCTTGGGGAAGAGGATGGGTTGTCACAAGAAAATAGAGTTGCATGCGTGGCATTTAGTTCTGGAAACGGATTGGATGTTGCTGCTCGGTGTTGAAATTGTTGAAGGTTGTTGTATGGCTGTCCAGTTAAGCGAGTTATAGTGGATAAGAGGGTGATTGGTGGTGGGCTATGGTAGAACAAAAAATATAAGCAAGATTTTAATTTTTTTATTATATATATATATATACAAGGAAGAACGAATTGTAAGAAAGAGAAAGGTAGAGGAATCATGATCGGGTTTGGCAAGAAGATTCCAGTAGAACAAGCAGAGTCCATACAAAAGCTTTAGGTAAATAAATATATAATAACTTTAATTATATTATTGTCAAATGAAAGGCACGGAACAAAAGTGAAGGAGAAGAGAAATAGAACAATTGAACCACTGTACGAATTGAACAGTGGCGTAAAAAAAGCCAGTATTTAATTTAACGAATATTAATAACTAGTGTCTATTGGTTTTTCAACTAGTGGGTAACTGAATAGACACCGGAAAAACCCAAAAAAAATCTAGAAATGGGTACCGATACGATCAACCGTTTCATGGATTTCGTCGCGTACCGAACACCGAAATGTACAAAAGAATATACCACAAAGATCGGCACGATAAGATGAACAGAATGGTACAAGATATCAGCGATACAATCATCCTATCAAAACTCGATATTTTGCTACCGAAAATGCTGCTAAAACTCCGAAGATAAGATAAACGAAGCTAGCGCTGTCCAAATTTAGCGAAATGAAATATGACATCTCAATCAGAAATGGTTTACATTTTTATTATATACAAATATTCAGATTTCAAAAATATTTTATTTTCATCGAATTAACTGATTTTGAATTGAAATTGAAAATTACACAATAGAACTAACTTTCGTATTTTCCAACGAAAATTTGCCATTTGCTATGTTTTAATAGACGCATCTCAAATATCAAATTTTCGTTGCAAAATTTTATTCTTATAATTTCAAGCAAAATTTCAGCTAATTACATTATAAAATCATTAAAATTTATGGGTCGTTACACTCTCCCCCACTCAAACATTTTTGTCTCGAAAAGGATGAGATAAGAGAATAGAATCGACCAGAAAGAAAAGATAGACCTGAAATATACAGTACTAGAGCAATAGTTAATCTAAAACCATATAAATTTCATTTTGGATATTTAATTACTTACACTTATATTGTATATTATTCAGTTACATATTCCTACAAACATTTTAACTTTTGAATATTTCAGACAAGTTATATATGTTTTTACATATGTTTTAGAATACAATTGAGTATTATACAAATAAATTTTATCCTAATTCAACTGTTTCAAGTTTTTCAATTCGTTTCTTATTTTAGATCCTCCAATTATTCCAAATTTTTGATCTATTTCAATAATTGATAACATCATTTAATTCAAAACTTAAGAATTAGATTTTCGGTTTCACCTCAAACCATTTTGAAATAAATGTACATATATGTATTTTATACATCAAATCGTACTCAAGAAATTTAAATCAAATCTATTTTCCAAAACAAAATTCTAGCAAAACTACTAAATTATCTTTCCACTTTGAGACTTGAAAATGAATGTTGATGATGCTGCAGTCATCACCGAAATTATTTTCCAGTGACAAAAGAGGAGAGTACCGATTTTCTTCATTAAAAATTCTTTGAAAACAATTTCCATTTGAAAATACTTTCAAATAATATATTTTTCAAAACTTTGAAACAATTTTTTTGAAAGGCACGAAAAAATTAATTCTCAAATCCTTCATTTAAATTCATTTCATTTTAAAAACAGGTTTATAAACCATGTTTTAAAATTTCAACTCCTGATAACACATAGCAATATTTATTGGTATAGGAGTGTTGATAAAACAATAAATGATAATCTTGTATTATCATTTCTAACAACCAATTCATTAACCATCTAGTTTTAGAAAATTATATCTTTTTGTATTAAGTAAATTATATCTTTTTATATAAAGTGTAATCATAAAATTATTTCATTTACCAAATTTTGAAAACAATATTGTGTCAATTCGCTCTATTCCAGTGTTTTGGAATTCCTATTGATAGCGTTGGTCAGATGAATCCATCGAAACCCCAAATAAAACTTAACAACTCAAACATCATAATATAAAACATTTTAACAAATACACTGCTACACATGATGATTCAAAATGGATTCCAAAACAAGGATAGAGAATCCCACTAAGAAAATAGGCTTGAAAGGAAGATAAATAATTAAAGTAGAAAAGAGGGAGATGGATAGACTTGTATTAATCACGGAGACCTTAATCGGTTCAAATGAGACTTAGAAAAAACGAGAATACCATCGACGAAAATGGGGAAAAACTTTTTGAGGACATCGCGGAAAACACGATTCATGAGATCGATGATGAATGCAGGAGCATCAATTTATCCAAAGGGCATGAATAACCATTCATTGAAACCATTCGTTCAGGTGAAAGGACAACAGGTCATGCTCCAAGAACAAGATCGATGCGAAATTCAATTTCCTAGCTGGGTGTGAGGGATGTGACTTCACCAAAGACCTACGGCAAGAGTTGGACAATGGGGTGGAGTCAAGATCACTAACTTAAGAATCAAGCGAATAGATAAAACTACATGCAAATCTTAAGGAAATGGACATTGAAACATAAGAGAATTACCCGAATCGTTTACTAAGAAACAGTTCAGGCTTGACAACAAAATAATAGCATCAAAACCTAGGACATATAAATCTCCGATGAACCGACGTCTTTTGTAAAAGAGAATCACCCCTTTAAAAATCATAATAAGGTTGGTAGGAATGCCGATGGGATTAGTCACAAATAAGGATGAAGTTGACAATTGGGATTGTAAGATGGCTCAAATTTATTAAAGAAATCAATAGAGTTTGAGCTATGGCATGCTCCAGTATCAAAAGAACACGAATAGGAAGGGTCAAGAATGGAATCCAGAACAAAAGGGAAGTTCCAGAATTCAAAGAAATATGAATGAAGGAGGATCCTAGCTTAGGATTTCCAGCTCGAACGAATATGATTCTACAATCGATTCCACTCATTCTAGGATATTAATACCCTATCTCTAATGATGTTTTTTTTACTCTATATGCTACGTTTTTCCTAAATCGGAGCTCTGATACAAACTGCAACGACCTGATATTTCGAACCATTTTAATCTACGCATGTCGGACTTGAATTGTTCAAAATATCAGACTATTAATTTATATTTGGTAAAACTTAGCATATACAGTAAACAAATCTATCACAGAATCATAGATATAGAGTAATATAACAATAATCAGGGGAATAGACAAATACTAGTTCATGAAGCTACTACAAAGAGCAGAGTTTAAAAAAAAATACAACCGAAATCTCAAATACAAAGTGGTCTCGAATACAAAAGTAAATGATAAGACTGAACATAAGCAATTGGAAATAATAGAAGGCCAAGCAGATATAAGACAGATCTTTAAGCTAAACTCCAAGCTCCAAAGGTGAGTCTCAAATGCTGTGCTGTGACACTCAGTCTAACCCGAGTATAAAGCAAAACACAAAACACTCGAATCAGGATTAACATTCTTATACTGGTAAATTAACTCAAGGGAAATGTCAAGTGAAATACAAATAATTAAAGAATGTTTGGGATTTCCATCCTCTAAGGATCCGTGGAACTATCTACTATGTAGTAGTTTACGCTATTATAAATGTCAATAAGTAAAGTAAAGAAAATTATTAAAATAGCATTAACGCGTTACCCATAACCTCCTTAACACAATTTATATATTCCAGTAGTCTATATTGTGACGTAAGCTCCACCAAACCGGCGGTTTACCCAGAGTGCACTCCATAGGTATGATACAAAACAAACTCGTAGAAGGCACGATAAGACATGTGACAAGGCAAACGAGGCAATGCCAGGGCAGGATTCTATAATTTGAACTCCCGGACTAGCGGTAACGCATAACAGCTACTACCGCCCACATCGAGACACACTCCCAAATCAAAGGTGCACCTAATCGAATCACAAAAGAAAAAAAAATGGTATCCAAGAAATGTGCCTGATAGGAGGAGAAACCCCACTTGGGCCAGTATAACTCTTGTTTTAACCACATCAAGCTGACTCAATTGGGAGTCGGGGTTGCATTAATACCTCATATAGAATCATTGCCAAACCATCCTACTTCATTTTGATTCTCCACCACGTACACAGTTGTTAAAGTGGTTTTCAGTATTGGAAGAGAGTATGACAATATCCAATCCCGATTTCTTTAACAAACAAACGCTTATTTCACACCGTAGTCATTTTGTATTTCAAACAGTTTATACTACGTATCAAAATATCAGATTCATTTTCAAAACCATGTCACCTTCGAAATCATATTCACTCCCAAAATCATAATCACAAAATAGTTTAAACCATCGTATAAAAATATTCGCATTTAAATCCATTAAATCTAAATTATAACAGTTCCAACTTAAATAGTTTAAATATTGAAAATAGTTTATATATCAAAATAGTTATAAATTGAAATTTTTTATATTTAAAATAGTTCATAGATTAAATAGTTTCTATATTAAATAGTTTATATATTAAAATAGTTTATATATTAAAATAGTTTCTTCCAACTTTACACATAAATTTAAATCAACTTTAAAATGCAAAACTCAATTTAAATCAATTTCAGTTCAACCATTTTAATTGAAAAGGGTAAACTTTCAATTCAAATTCTCTATAAACCATTCTAATTTATATCGATTTGAAATCCATGCTTGAATAACAAATTTATACCACTTTCAATTTAATAGGTTTAAAAGTTTAGATATTCAAATAATTTACAATAACTCGATTTGATAAATCTCATTCATATTTCAAATTTCAACTTAAATTTAATTTAAATTTGAATATACTCACTTAATCATTTTAATAACATTTAAATGAAATCTCAAATTACAAATTTAAATAAAATTGATAATTAAATATCTAACTTCAATTATATTAAGTTCTGAAAATATTCATTTAATCGCTTTGATAAACATTTAAATAAAATCTCAAATTCGAATTTAAATAAAATTTAAATACTAAATTTCATTCTTATTTAAATCTGAAAATATTGATTTATTCACCTTTACTCAAATAAAATTATCAAGTAATAAAAAGGTATCTTTAAAATCTCAAATTAAAATTAATTTCTATTTAACTACAATTCTTAAACAAATTAAATTAGACATCAATTTCAATTTATCTTTGTAACCTTAATTACTAAAGTTATTACAAAAAATCTATTTTCAAAATATTAATAAAATTTAAATGAATACTTAAAAAATATTATATATTATTAGTTAAACTAAATACTCAATAAATTTTGTTATATTAATTATAACTAAATTGAATCTTGTTATTATTAAATCCTTTTAAATCTTATTATTATATATATATATACATTTAAAGTAATAAAATTATAAGTAAAAATCTGTAGTTTACATTTTAAAACTTTAACCTATAAGTTTTTAAATTTCCAAAGCATATAATTTAAAATCTAAATTTATACACATATTGAAATTTAAAATAAAACCTTTATATTATATTTAAAAAAATCAACATTAATAAAACCAAAATATTTCCATTCAGAATTTGGAAACATTTTGCAAAAATAGACCTACGGTGTCCGTATATATTTTCTATCCGATGGTCAAGTGATATAGATATTTATCATTTTAATTTGCAATTTAAATATTTACGGGTATATCATTTCATCCCACAATTTAAAAATTCAAAATCAATGAAAATCGCTTGTGTGATGCCCCACCTCTATACTCACACTAGCCAAGAACACTAAGGGGTAGTGTCGTCGACTAGCACGAAGAATAATGCTGTTGAGGAGCGACCATCTATGTAATTTCTTTATGCGAGTTTCGATATGTCAAATAGTATGTCACGCATTTCATTTCAGGAGGAAATCTGACATATCAAATACAAACTCAAAGCTACTACACAGTGGCCATGTGGCTTTCGAAAACAAATATAAAATAAGCTTAACATCAATCAGTCCCAGATATTCATATCACTAAGGCGGAAACAGATATGAATATAAGACATAGAAGTGAACATCAAAGTAATGGTCATACAATATCCACTACATCACAAAAGAATAAGTACACGTGCTAGACAAAAGAATATGTATACATCAAGGAGTCTCCATCTCAAATGTATAAAAAAAAAACTATTAAGCTAAAGTAGTTAGCCAAAAGATAGAAGCTAGTAAATAAATGAGTTTAGCTTCATGTTCCGTAACCACTGGCTTAACTTAAATATTTACAAAAAAATTATAGATTTCCACTCGAAAATTGTCACAAGATTTCAATCGAACAAGTCTAAGAATTAACCGACAAAGACAAAGTAAACGCAAGAGTTTCATACCACTTATTTTGCTAAGTGGTTTAATTTAATTTCTCATACAAATGTGGTAAATGTTTGTATATACTAATAGACTGGAAAACGGTTTTAAAACGAGCTTTGTGTTAAAGTAATGCTGAAATCATTTTTGTGAAAGAATTTGCGTATTTACTATTAGTATAGAAATCTTTGTATTTTAAAGTGACAAATCACAAAAATGATTGTAAAAACAATCTATCACCAAAAATTCACATACGACGACGTGAATTAGAACCATGAAAATCGATATCAAATCCATCAAATGGATATTCCCTAAAATCCAGAAAAGAAGTCAGCAAAGTCAAAAAAAAATGACAACATTCATCCGATCAACAAAAATCGATAAAATGGAAACCTACAAAAAAAGGCAAGTTGGTTGAATTTAACATCACTAGACGCCTAGTGGTTTTCCCAGACATCTGAGCTGAAGTTCAGGAAATTTTCTTCCAGATCGCACAGACGTCTGGAAATAACCTTAGAAGTCTGAGCGATAAGCCTGGAATTTTTTCATTCGTTTGCATCAGAAGTCTGAGCATTCTACCAGACGTTTGAGCTGAAGCTCAGGGCAATAATTTCCTAACCCAATGATGTCCAAATCAACTCGGATGCGATCGAATGAGCGACGGTGGATAGGGATTTATGCCAAGCAAAAACCCAGCCCTATAGGCTCTTTAATAACCTCCAAACAACATGTCCAAACATCCATTGCAGGATTTTCATAAATTTTTACTTCAACATACCAAAAATTGGACAATTCACCAAACCAATTCAATTCAAAAGCAATTGAACATGAAATAGATGTTAGCAATTCATACCTAACTATAATGAAAGCTATGGACATAGATGTGAGTTCAAGAACACACCTTTATACTAAAAAACAACAATTAAGGGGCCCTAAAACAAGGAAATATAAACTCCACTTCAATCATCACTCTAGAAGCTCCGATCTATGATCATATGAAAATATTTCCTAAGTTAGGTTATAGGAAGGTTTGAAAATTGGAGAAGAATCGAGATGGAGAAGATGAAGAGGATGCTTACCTAAGCTTCTCTTTGATTTTAGAACTTGAATTTCCTAAGAATCTAGGGCTTAGGAATTTTGATTTCCCCTCCTTTCCCCATTTTCCCTTTAGCTTTAGTGTTAGGAATTTATGAGTAGAATGAATGAAGAGTAAAGGAATTAGGGTATTTGGTAGAGGATTTTAGGTTATCTTGTTGGGTTGATGGGCTAAAATCAAACCCAAAGACCAAATGAAAATACCAAGATCCTAATCAACTCCAAACATATCGATGTTTATACTCAAACTAGTTGTAAGCGTCGTTTCGAACTCAATGAAAGTAATCTCGAGTCCGGATTCGATTGTTGACAAAAAGTCACATTTCGGACTTTAAATTCAATTAACGATGCTACATTTAACTAAAACATTCAAACATATAATGGTAAAATACGCGGGTTGTTACAGCTTAGGTATATCATTTCAACCCATAACGACTTCCCCTAATCTTTAAGATTGTTTGGGTACGTATCATTTCAACCCATAGGAATTTCTATATTAACAAGGAACTTGTAGAGTAAGAACAAATATGATAATAATATAACATATCAACAAAAGGCATATATCATCAGTAACAAATTTAAATATAATATATATAATAGGTTATGGTGTCATATTTCATAGGTAAACAATGGCAGATAATGGCATATCATATGTAGCAATTAAATAACTTCACTTTTCAAATTTAACATCATATTTCAATCGTTATTTCATGTGAATTAAATTTACTAAATATAAGAATGTTAATCGTGAGTGATTGCTTACCTTTCTTGGCTAGAGAACAATGGAAATGAGAAGCAACTGACACGGATATGCTCACGGGCATGACACGTTAAAGAGCTGCGACGAGCAAAAAGCAGATTTAGCACGAGAATTAAATGAAAACAATTATGTATCAACATATGTGATTATGTACACAAATTTTTTCTTATAAAATTTTGATGGAAAAAGCATATATATTCTATAAACCAAATGGGTTGCGCATACAACATATATATATATATATATATATATATATATATATATATAGAGAGAATATATATACGACGTATGTGATTTCTGCTCACAGTTATATTTATAAATGTGCCACACATATGCAACAACAAATACAAGCTTGGATTTTGAACAAAAATATGACTTCTGCCTTCCAATATATATATGTGCAATATATATATATATAACTTATATTGGAGAACAAGCAGTATATTTTGAATGAAAGAAAAATAAGCGAATCGACTGCTCTACCATGAACAAGTGCTCGAAGGGGATGAGTAGTCTGCATGGGTGTTCGTCCAAGGTTCACGTAGTGGCCTTTTGGTGGTGGTGTTTGTGGCGAAGGTAGGCCTTGGGAAGAGGTGATTGTTCGGAGGTGTGGACTATCGGCTGCCTGTGAGGGGTAGGCGAGGCGGTGTGGGTAGGCCTATGTGCAGTCGGTGGCGGATCAGCAGGGGCAAGTTTTTGGGCATGATATGTTGGTTAGGTGGGCGAAGCAATGTTGTCTGTGGATGAGGCAAGTGGAGGAAGTTCGGTCGTGGAGGGATGCAAGGATGCGGAAGTTGGATGGAGGATTGTCGACTGTTGGTGGCTGCTTAGGGAAGAGGATGGGCTGTCATGGGAAAATGCGGTTGCTTGCATGGCGTTTGGTTGTGGAAACGGATAAGATGGTGACTGATGGGTGTTGAAATGGTCGGAGGTCATTGTACGGCTGTCCAGTTAAGCGGGTTGTGGTGGAGAAGAGGGCGTTTGGTGGTGGGCTGTGGCAGATCAGAAAACATATAAGCAAGCTTTTAATTATTTATTTATTTTCTATATGTAAAGAAGAACGAATCGTTAGAAAGAGAAAGGTGGAGGAATCATGATCGGGTTTGGCAAGAAGATGCTAGTAGAACAAGCAGATTTCCATACTAAATCTTCTGGTAAATAAATATATAATAACTTTAATTATTATTGTCAAATGGAAGGCACAGAACAAAAGTGAAGATGAAGAGAAATAGAACAAACAAACCAATATATGAATTGAACAATGGAATAATAAAAACTAGTATTGATTTCAACGAATATTAATAACTATTGGCTACTAGTTTTTCAACTAGTGGGTAACTGAATAGGCATTGGGAAAACCAAAAAGCACCAGAAATGGGTACCAATACGGTTAATCATTTAGCAGATTACGCCACGTACCGAACACCGAAAAGTATAAATGAATATATTGCGGAGATCAGCATGACGAGAGGAACAAAATAGTGCATATATATCAGCAATAGGACCATCCTATCAAAACTTGGTATTTCGCTGTCGAAAATTCTGCTAAAACGCCAATGATAAGATAAACGGAGCTAGCACAATCCACATTTAGCGAAATAAATATGCCATCCCACTCGGAAAATGATTTACATTTTTATCGTAAACAAATATTCCGATTTTGACAAAAAAATTATTTTCATCAAATTAACTGATTTTAAATTGAAAATGAAAATTACACAACAAAACTAACTTTCTATTTTCCAACGAAGATTTTCCATTTGCTAAGTTTTAATAGATGCATCTCAAATGTCAAATTTTCATTGCAATATTTAATTGTTATAATTTCAAGCAAAATTTCAGTCAATTACGTTATAAAACCTTTAAAATTTACGGCCGTTACAGTTAACATTGGTATATATCCTGTACATCAATAATCTACGGTTATCATCTTTTACCATATTAGTTGCACATTTCAATTATATTGATTTTTTTTTAACTTCCATGTTAATTTACTGCATTAATAACAGAATTATAATCAAAGCAATTATTATTAAATTCAAATACATTACCAAGTTTATTGTTTAGAAACAAAAGCAAATAAATTGACATATTGATTAATTATTCTTTATTAACTAATTCTAATTGATTATCTACTATTTTACTACTAAACACAGCATTTGGTTTAATTCTTTATTCACAACTTATAACCAATTTTGAACTCTACAATCATTTCAATCAGTTGGAATTACATTTAAATAATTATTAATTACGTTATATTAACATCATTTAATTTCAGTCCAATTGTTTTCTTTTTATTAAATCTTGAATTTCTATTTTTTTCACAAAGTTAATTTCTAAAATATATTTAATTAATAAATTTAGTTATCGAAAATTATCGGTCGTTACGCTCTCCCCTGCTTAAAAAATTTCGTCCTCGAAAAGGGAAAGAGGTAATTAAGGAATTCATATATTTAATTCAAAGTATTCAATTTATCAACAATAAATATACGTAATTTAAAATTTCGATAAAATATATAAATTTATAAATAATTAAATTCTTACATATTCAAGGTCAAGTAAAAGTTTGAAAAGCATTTCCACTTTCACAAAAAAATTCAAAGTCTAAAATTCGCGAAAAATTTCGACAGTCTCCTTTGTAGAGAGAGGTCCGAGAGAAATAATAATATCAATAATAATATCATATATATATATATGTCATATTTCAAAATGATATATCCCAAACCATTGGAAAACAATATAATTTCTTTATAAAGCCGTAATCCGAAAACATACCTATTTTTTGGGCAAACAACGCTTATTTATGAAACTAAAAGCAATATCTATTGCTTCCATAAACATGTCTTTTACTTATATAATGAAAAGAAGTTAATAATTATATAAAAGAGAAACTTTTTATGTTATTTCAATTAATAACAAAATAAATCAACACAACATAACAACAATCACTTGCAAACAAATAGTGCGATCAGACAATCATCACATGCAATCAAAGTAATCAACCACCCATCTATAGCAACCAACAAATGGTTTTTTCGGGTTCAAAAAATTTCAATTGTATAAAATAATAGATAAGCTACCCAAAAATAATAGAATACAAACCGTCTTTGTCTTCCAGAAATGTAGTCTTCGATAAACTAAAAAGCTCAACTGACCCGAGCATAATGAAAAGATAAAACAATCGAGTTAGACAAAAATATCTTATGTAAGTTAAATCAACAGTATATAAATTTGAGTGTAACTACGTCGAAGATGTTCACGGGGTTTGACATTCCTATCCAGTGTCTAACGTACCTGCAATAACTTAAGAGTTGTTCGGGATTTCCATATCCTAAGGATCCGTTAAACTATCTGCATACGTAGTACAAAATGCTATTATAATAGTCTTTACAATAAGGTAAAGTATTAAAGTAGCGTTAAGGTTTACCCATATCCCCACTTAATACATTTTTTATATTCCCATAGTCTATGTGGATACTGTAAGCTCCTTCGTAAACTGGAGGTTTACTCAGTGAGCACTCCATATGCAGGGTACAAGACAAACTCGTAGAAGGCGCGATAAGGCATGTGACAAGGCACGCGAGGCAATGCCTGGGGTAGGATACCACCGTTTTGTGGATCTAGACTGGTGGTAACGCATAGCAGCTGCTATCGCCCACCTCGGAACACACTTCTGTAATAAAAATCGAGGGGTAGCCACAAAATCAATCACAAAGTCATGATATGATATCGAAGAAATGTGCCCGATAAGAGGAGTGACCTCAATTGGCCCGGCACAGCTCCTGTTTTAGCCAAATCAAGCCGATTCACAGGAGTCAGGGCTATGTAAATACCTTATACAGAATCGTTCGCCATACCATCCTACTTAATTCTAGAATCTCCACCATGTACGTAGTTGTTAAAGTGGTTTTCGGTATTGGCAGAGAGTATGACAATACCCGATCCTAGTCTCTTTAATAACCAAATGCTTATTTCACACAGGATGGTTAGTTTATATTTCCAAAACCGATTCACAATTGATATCAAAATATCATATTCAATTCAAACCATATCATTTTCAAAATCATATACACTTTCAAAATCATATTGATAAGATAGGTTAATTAAATCCTCATTTCAAAACCATCATATTTACTCAAATCTATCATTTCGCTAGCAAATATCATATCAAATCATAACTTAAGTTATCGCATTATTTAACCATATTCACCTTAAAATCAAGTATTTAAACATAAACACTTCCACTTTGCACAGTCATAATTTTAGAAAATAGTTTAGATAGTTATAAATAGTTTAGCATAGTTTAAAATGAATTGTTAAATAGTAAAATTAATCTAAAATAGTTTAAAGTAGATTAAAAATAGTTTAAATGGATTTAAGATAGTTTAAATGAAACTAAAATAGTTTAAATAGATTAAATAGATTTAATATAGATTAAAATGGGTTAATTAGTTTAAAACAGGTTAAACTAGATTAAATTGGATTAAACGGATTAAAATAAATTAAAATAGTTTAGATTGATTAAAATAGTTCAAAATAGTTTTAAAAAATAGATTAAATTAGTTTAATAGTTTGAAATCTTGAAATCGGGATTTAAAAATAATATATTTTTAAACAGTTTATACAAAAGAATTGAATTTGAAATAAATATCAAATTAAACTATTTCTTTCATTTCAACACATCTAGACCGTGTCCATCTTTGAAATCAACAAATTAAATTGTTCTTTCTGTTCGGATTCTCATTTAAAACCATTAAATCAACATCGATTTAAAATCCTTGTTCGAATTATAAATTTAAACTATTTCAATTTTAATAGATTATGAAGTTTTAATATTCAATATTTCAATAACTCGATTTCGATAAATTTCATGTATACTTCAAATTTAACTTTAAAATTTTAATTTAAACAAATTTCCAATTCCAACATTTAAACTTGCGTTTTAAAAAATAATTCATTTTATATAAATTAATTTTCTTCAAAATATCATTTAGCCAAATCAAGATTTATGGGTTAAAATCGTTTAATTCAACCAATCCGGTGTGCATATATAATTTTCTATCCTATAGTCAAGTGATACAGATGTATATCTTTACAATCCGCAATACATTTAAATTTACGGGTATATAAAATTTCAACTCGCAATCCTAAATTTAACTTCAAATCCATGAAATCGCTTGAGTCTATTATTTCAACTCATAATGATTTCTACTTGATCTATCATATCGTCCATATACGTAACATTTCAGCCCATAGGTAACTTGCAATGTTATAACAATATAAAAATATAACATCCATTCATCCCATATTAAAGCTCAACATCCATCACAATCACTAATCAAACCAATCAATAAACAATAACAAGCGACTGATTATCAATAATAGGTATTAACTGGCAATTTGGAATTTAATATTAAATTAATGGCGGTAATACTTAATAAAAGTCAGATTTAACTGCAACGATGGTTTAAATATACCAAACATCAGCCATTCAATTTCTAATCTCATTATAAATTCAATTTAATTAACATAAGATAATCTAGTAGTTGTGAGTGGGTCAAATCACTCTCCTTTAATTTCAAATCGATTTGAGATCCGTTATAAGGCATAATATTAAAAAGTCTCAAAATTCATCCAAACCTGTTTCATAATGTTCGAAATTTGGTTACGATCATAGCGGAACAAACCGTGCATGGATCCGACCTTGTACGTAAAATTTATGCATATTAGAACATTATAAGATTATATTATAAATAAATAAATAAACAAATTAACATTACACGTCAACTTAACTTACCCAGTCGAACCCTAGAATTCATGATCATAGGAATTGTTCAAACCCAATGTCGCCATTTTGATCGATCTTTGCCACCACCTCAGGCTGCTTGCACGCCTCGCCTTAACCCTACCATTCCACGCCGTCATCGCCTCCATGCCCACACTTGTCCGACCATTCCCTCTAGTCGCAAGATGCTGCCTACATTTAGGGTTTTCAAACCCGAACTTGCTAAATTTGACAACCTCTGGAAATGATAAAAGACAAGACCAAAGGCGTTGGATTCTCTCGACGAATTCTACCAAATCCACAAGTTAATTTGATCGATTGCCACCCGAATCAAAAGTTTCCAAATTGAACTTAGGGTCTCGTAATTTCAAAGCTTTGACTGCGATCTGCTGACGGTTGAAGCATTTTCTCCAAAAACGAACACTAGAGGTAGATTCATATATCGAGAGCTTTCGATTTCATATTCTATTTCAATTTCTCGATTAGTTTGGATTTTTGATTAAATTTGGAAATTGCAACTAGGTTGCCTGACATTAGTGAAGAGAAGCCGTTGAGGAACAAAAAAGTATGTACAATAATTTAGAAATGGCTACTAGGGTTTGGAAAACAAGATTATTTATATGGGCAAGGCCCAATAAGAACGAATAACGACCGAATTGATTTTAATTGACAATAATGATCTCAAAACCCCGTTCTTCCTCCGAAACGAAATTGGGTCATCCCATATATCAAAACAGATGTTTTCGATATTTTTAAATTCAGTGGAATAGGTTTCAAGTCTTAAATCCATCGTATGAAGAAGTAAGCTTTTACAATCAACTTTTATCAATAAAGTTTAATTAAATTGATTATATGCGTTTCGCGTCCATACGATCAAACAACAAGTTCGATCGCTATGAAACAAAAAATCCTACAATAATTCATCGTTATGGATCCGATGAAACTGGTTTCATCGAATTTCTAGAAAATAGCCAAAATTGCTATTTTCGTTTTAATTAAATTATTACTAAATTAATTAAATCACTTCTCGATTCAAATTTAATGGTTAACCATTTCCATCATTTTTGATTACCTGGTAATTTATAATATTTTGAAGGAAAATTCTATGTCAAATCTAATGTTAAACATTATACTTATTACGGTGTTCAATTTCAAATGTAAATTCATTAATTATAATCAAAAATCCAAATAAATTATTTTATTTTCATTTCAATCCTATTATTCAATCAAACATTTATTTATAGAGATAGATAACATTGGTTTATATCTTATTATATCAATAACCTACAATTATCATCTTTTACCATATTAATTGCACATTTCAATTATATTGAGCTTTTACCTACTTCCATGTTAATTTACCAGATTAATAACAGAATAATAATTAAAGTAATTATTATTAAATTCAAACACATTTCCAAGTTTATTGCTTATAAACAAAAGCAAATAAATTCACATATTGATTAATTATTCTATATTAACCAATTACAATTGATTACGTACAATTTTACTACCAAACAAACATTTGGTTTAATTCAATATTTATAATTTATAACCAACTTTAACTCTACAATCATTTCAATCAGTTGGAAATACATTCAAATAATTATCAATTACCTTATGTTAACATTATTTAATTTCATTCTAATTATTTTCTTATATTTAAATATTAAATGTTTATTTTTTCACAACATTAATTTCTAAAACTTATTTAATTAATAAATTTAATTGTCGAAAATTACGTGTCGTTACTATTAAAATAAGGCTAAAAATGAAAATTTGGTAAATTTCTGAATTTGATTATGGAAGTTACACCTTTCCAACCACGGTAATTTCATGATCAATTTCCATATATAATACGTTGAAATCGAAGTTCAAATGGAAAATTAATGGACATTTGAAGTTTTCAAATTTCAAATTTAAATATTTGAATTTTGAATTTTAAGAGTTTGCTAGAGATTAGCGTTTAATAAAATGTTTGGCTAAACATGATTTAACTAAGTGATTAATAATTAATCAATGGAAGTAAATCGAAAAGAAAATCAACGGTCTCTTTTAAAGACCTGTTGACCATCTATATAGAAGCGGTCGACCGGTGGAGTGCTAACGGCTAGGATTTTGTATATTTTAATGATTCTGATTTAATTATTTAAATTTGACGATTCCGGTTTCTTCCCAACTCTATAAATAGACACCTAGACTCCTCGCTTTTCTTCAAAAAATTCTAAAAGCAACAAAGAAGCTCTGTCATATTTTTTGCCCTTAGATTTTTGGAAATGGTAAGATTTCAGATAAGGAATTCTAATCTCTAATTTAATTAAATTCCCCGGTCCTTTTCTTCTCTACTCTGTGATTCTAAATCTAATTCCTATATACGATGCACTTTGTTGCATATTCTAAAAGAGGGACATCTAAAAGAGAATTGGGCTTGGTGGGAATCAAATCCAGTTAGGAAGCAAATAATTCTTTGTGAAAGGAAATATCAAGTTTTTAACACTTTTGTAATTGAATAGTATTTATTTAGGTTTGATGTATGCCGTAAGAAATTTTTCCAAACTAAAACTAAATGTCCAAACTAAAACTAAATGTCCAAACCCCCAAAAATTTCCTAAATAAATGTTAGTCTTTGATTATGTTGGAATTTCAATTGTTAGTATTGATACAATAGAATCAGACTGTGTTTTAGATTTAAGCAATTCATAATCTATTACACATCATCTCTTTTAATTTCTCTTATAGTATTCAAATATTCTAAAATAAATAAAGTTAGAAATGGAGTGCAAAGCATGATTTTGATTATTCGTAGTTTGCACCACCTAGTTTCGTAAATTAAATAACCATGAATCCCCTTGTCACTCCAAGGTGGTGATTGTAAAAGTTGAATAGAATATGAAAGGTTTAAATTGTAAGGATTATTCCTTGAGATGGAGGAGCTAATTCTATTATGTTAATATGAGATGAGTTTGGTATTATCTCCTTTTGTATACAACTCAGTTGCCGGTTAAGGATATTAGCTCTATTTTTGTTTGGATTTTGGCATTTCTAAAAGTTTTACATTTAAATTAATCATCATTTTCTTTGTGTGTAACTGAAAATATTTTATTTGAATCTCACATGTGTATGTATATAAGGTTAATGTATTAATTATCAAAGTTTATTAAATAACATTAATTTCTTAGGAAGGTAGTTAATGGTATTGGTGGAATTTAATCCATAATTAAAGGCATAATAAGAAGTTAACTTATATAGCCTTAATTATTAATTGTGTGGGATATGTGTGTGTATATATATATATAATTTATATATATATGAAGTATGACTAAATTATATGGATGCAAGGTCGGTCTAAAATTACAAACAAGCCTGCCTAATTAAATATGGCTACGAGCAGTGTAACTTTGGGGACTGGTGTGGGACATCACCTGTAATAAATGACCTCGGTGGACGCATGGTTAGTCCTTATTCTATAGAGTAAGTCCACCCAGTGCAAATGCCCCACCTTTAAACCCACATAATAAAGAATATTACTAAGTAATATTGTCTATTAGCGTAGAGAATAAGGGTAGTTAGGTGCGACCATTTTTGAACATTGCATTAAGTGACTATTGATACTTCGAATTAGGTAACGAATTTTTTTCGAAGTGGATTTGACGTATTCAATCCAGGCTTAAAACAATACTACAATGGTTACAGAATTTTCTCAGAACAATATAAGATATCATAGTACATAGAATCACATGGTACATAGGAGAACAAATGTAACATTCCCGTTTTTAAACAATTTGTAAATAAATTAATGGAAAGGGATTTAAACATAAATTTAATAATTTTTTTTACAAGTGTTCTTATTTACAAACAAATATAAGATAAATATAACCTAGCATTACAAGTGGAAAATGCATGTTTATTTTAAACTAAAAATTTAATTAAAATATATTAGAAGAGAATACAATTTCAGTTCTTCTCATTTCAAAACTTGTAAACCAGAAACCTGAGAAGAAAATGAATCAAACAATAAGTTCAAACAGCCTCTGTTTCCAAACTCCTGGTTTTCAAAGAAAAACCTGAAACAAATGTTGTCTCAGATTCAAAAGCATAGAAAAAATCAAAAAGCAAATTTAAACAAGGATATCTGATCATCTCAGATCAAAGCATCAAAAGCCTGAAAATCAAAAATGCAAGTTCAACCAGGAAATCAAGCTTCAGGTCCAACTTTATAGGATAGTTCAAACAAAATTAAGTTCCCTGTTCATCTACTTTCAAAAACTAAACCAGGTGAGCAAACTCGCTAAAACTATTTATATCCCTTGATTTTCTGGATTGATGATGGAAGTATGTCAGGAAAATGTTTTGTTTTTGCCTGCAAGTTTATACGTACATTGAATATAATGTGTGCATATCAGGATATATGAATTCTTCAGCCTCTGTTTGTTTTTCAGACCAAATTTGATTTAAAATCAAATTCTTCTTCCCCAAATCTTCTATAATTTGTGATTGTTAACGCTAAAATTGAAAGCTAACACCCCGGTGTAAGTAGAGATTAAGTGAAAGCACCACCCGCCAATACGGGAATTAGAAGTAAGTAGAAAAGTCACAGAAAAATCAGCAAAGAGACAACAGTTTTATAGTGGTTCGGCTTCAAGTTAAGCCTACGTCCACTTTAATCTTCTTTATTGCTGAATCGATTACAACTTTACAACAATCTTTGATTACAACACTATTAGGACAAATAGCTAGAACTCCGATGTAGAAGAACTCTCTGAATCATGTCGAATGTGTTAGATTTCTTCTTGAAGTTCGTTGAAGTGTCTTTCGTGTTTGAAGTGTCGGGTGAGTCGAGAAATCAGCAGAGTATAGGCATTCCAGAAATGAGCCCAAAAGATGCCCCCTTCGGTGGTGTAGGCATGGTATTTATAGGAGTTTTCTGGAGTTAGGTCGTAGGTCGTAGGTCGTGAGCGACCAAGGGGTCAGGTTGGCCATGTTCTAGGTTGTGGGAGACCTAAGGAGTACTAGGAGAGGGAGTGGCGACCAAAGGTACTACGTCATAAAGAGTTGTCTTGGTTTACGCTAGGTCACTAGGTCGCTAGGTCACTAGGTCGCTAGGTCACTAGGTCGCTCGGTCGGTAGGTCGCACCTCTCATGGAACCACCAGAGTTTTTAGACGTTGAGTTGTAGGTCGTTGAGTCCTTTAACAGGTTTGGTCGTTAGGTTGCTGTCTTCTGTAAGTCATTAAGTCGCGGTACCTTTTAGGTCGTTACTCCGCTTCAGCAGTTAGGTTGCTAGCCCGCTTCATCGGTTAGCTCGCTAACCCGCTTCAGCTTTAGGCCGCTTACTTCCTTAGGTCGTTGAGTCATGAAATTGAGGAGTTAACATTTGCCCCTCGAAGTATACGCCTATGTCGCTATGTCATAGGTCGTGTGCTTCGACTTAATTCTTCTAGGTTGTGAGCGACCCAAGAGATGTGCTAACTCGCATGCCCATTCGTCTTCTTTTCCTTGCCCTATATAAGTTGTTAATTCGTTTCTTCCTCCTTAATTGCTGTGACAACCCAATCTGCCATTAACAAATCTTCGAGCTCTCAAAGGATAATTCAAGTTAACCAGTCGTTGATTCATCTCTACTATCATATTACGTAAGTGAATACGATCTTTACCCAACCATGATCACCGCCAAATTGCGAATCCTAATCTTTTGACCCTAGTCCAAATCCATGCGTCGCATATCACTTCGGGTCAGTTGCAATCGATTTTCGATCGTTGTTAGTTAAGTTGTCATTGTGATTCGCGAGAGCACGGCGGTGAGATGGATCTGAGATGATTTGGGCCGATTTTGGGTGATTTGGTGGTATAGAGAGATAGTAGATTTCACTAAGAGGATGATGGATTTCATTGTGATAATGGGTTATCGGATCATGAGTTAACGTGGCAGCGAGCTATTGAGTGGAGAAGAGTTGGCGGGTCAAGGAAAGTAGGGCATATCGGCTTTGGTAGGGAATAGCTCGAGATTGCTGAGTTACCCCAGAAGCGACCTAGTGAATCTGAGCAATGCACACCCTTTACGACTTAACAGATTTGACCGACCTAACAAACCGACCGACTTAAGAATCCTTACGACCTAAAAGGAACTGAGCGACTTAACTCATAGTGACTTAATCTTTAGATCGTGTGAGCGACTTAGTCTTTAGGTCGTGTTAGCGACTTATTCTTTAGGTCATGTGAGCGACTTAGCACTTAAACAACTTTTCACTGCCGAATTGCTTCTTGCGACCTAGACCAATTTCGACCCAACTTGTTAAGTCGCGAGCGACCTAGGACTTTGTCAGATTCACACTGCCTTGCCTTGAAGCATTACTTTAACTTGTAGGAGCATGAATAATGAACTTTTGACTTGAACAACATGACTTGATGGAACTCTGACCCATGCTAAGTCGCTTGAGCTTGAAAACTTGCAAAAATGTGACATCACTTAACTTGAATTCCAACTTGAACTATCGAAATAATTTGCCTGAACTTGCTGTACTCCTTTACATATTATATTAACTTTAATGCTAGTAACCTGTTAAACTCAACATTTGCAGAAAAATGGGACGAATATACTGCCACTGATCTCCCACATCAAATGACAGATTAGTCGATAAA
Source organism: Allium cepa (assembly GCA_030765085.1). Taxonomy (NCBI): domain Eukaryota; kingdom Viridiplantae; phylum Streptophyta; class Magnoliopsida; order Asparagales; family Amaryllidaceae; genus Allium; species Allium cepa. Next base: position 291,619,552 of record CM060942.1, read on the forward strand.
GGATAATCAACTTAAAGAAATTATATGAAATGTTGTGAATCAACAAATTCAAGTGAAGTATTGAAGCAAAGCAATTTTAATTAATTAAAGCTGATTTGTTTGCATCAACGTTACACTTGTAATTGGACTTAAAGTAACAAGCCCTGAAACTTTATAATTGACAAATGCCTATTAGTTTAATTTCAGCTATATATATGCTTGTCGTTTAATTAGTTTTGCACAACACTTCACATATTTAGGAAACTTGCACCTTCATATTTGAATATCCAGTTCCATATGTAGAATGTCTTCTCAAGAAGAGATAATAGAGCAAGCTGAAGAGGTCTTCCTGATAGCCAATCCACTGGATAATCCCCCGGAAAGAACTCCAACTACCCTGAGTCAGTGGGCGTTCAACCAACTACGTTTTCAGTTTGGTATTGCTGAAGGAGATGCTTTCCTTCCCAGGCCAAACGATACTACTGACAGGCCACCTCTCGATTTTATCGCTGTCAATCGTCAGATGTGCCTGTGTGATGTTATTCCTCCTTTTAATGATTTTCTTCAACGACTCCTTCTCCGATTAACTATATCTCCCTTCCAATTGCAACCCAATGGCTATGCCATCTTGATGGGATTGTGTGTACTATTCAGGAGGACACTTGATCGACTTCCGCACTTTGAGGAGATTTGCTTCTTGTGCACATTTGCAAAAAACAAGGATCATCCCTCTATCACACTCGTAGGAAGCGCCAGGAACCGTAGACTGATCGTTGATCTTTCAAAAAGCGCCCACGGGTTCTTAAATCAATTCTTCTTCGTTCGTCATCCTCCAGGATTTTACGTCATCTGGAGAGTAGGAAGTAAGATTGCTTATTCCCGTTCTTTCCATTTGAGCTTTTCAAAATCCAAGTTGTTAAGTGCTAACTCCATTCTTTAATTTTACAGCACTTTCTCTACCCTCTGAAGATCCCAGTCATAAGCCGACTTTCGAAATATTAAGTGCCATAGCGGTTGAGGAAAGAAGTATTAAATTTTTGCTAAAAGACGAGTATCTGCACCAGTTCGGACTCCTGCACTCTTCCCGTTCTACTCAGCCTCATGAAGTCCATGATTCTCCAGTAGAGACATCGGATGCCCCAGTTTCCGTCGGAGAACTTACACCGAAAGAACCTACTGGTGAGGCTTCACTGGTGAAGTGTTCTGCTTCTATTGACGTTGCGGGGTCGTCCGGAAAACTTCCACTTGCCTCGGTCATTGAGGAAGAGGAACCTCCTCACCAATCCGGGAAGACTGCTGATGAAGGAATTGAGGGGAAGGGTCCTGCTGGGCACGATGGAGACGACATTTTTGAGGGATTGAGCGACCTGATGATCAATTCACAGGAGCTCTTTAAAGACGATACCACTACTTCTAAATTTATTTCCCCAGTAGTTGAAGAGACATCTGTCTTGCAGCAAACTCCGTCAGCCCAAGAGTTGGCACCTGTTGTAAAATCAATCATCACCCCCCAACCGAGGAGTGGTTCGTAGTTTGACACGCGTAGTTTGCACGTTAGACACACTTAGGATTTTCTCTGCACTTTTATGCATTCATCTTCCTTGCTTTGAAGATTTCTGAACTTGTCTTTTCTACATTTTCAGGTTCTCCAATGGGACGGAGTGGCTCTTACTATGATGATTTCCGGCGTTATGAGAGACGCGGCTCTTATGACCCCAAGAGGTATCTTCCTGCCTCCTGGGAGACCGACGTAGAAAGAGCTGACAGAAAAGCTCATGAGAGGCGTGCTTATGAACAACGATATGGGAGAAGGGACGAACGACATGATTCTTCCCAGAGAGAGGATGATTCTCACAAACGAAAATCCCGTGATGACAAAGGGAAAAGTCATGTCGTTGAAGATCTGAGTAAACGGGCCAAACTTGGCGAAAAGCCGGCATCTGAAATTTCTGAAAAGCCCGCTGCTCCCATCTCTTTGGAAATCCCTACCAGCTCTCCTGCCCTTCAAAGAGCTAATATTCAAGCAATCATCAGTAGGCCCCCATATTAAGTTGGACAGGGTCTGGTTACTCTTCAAAGTCAGTTTCCGCACTGGTGCTTAAAGGAAGTGCGTTTTGATCTTGAATTGGTCCCGATCGACAAGCAAGCCATGTTGCGAAATCTTGATGCCGTCAAACTCGATATTGAGAGAATGTCTGGTTGGAAAAAACTTGTTGACGAGCTTCAAAGAGTAAACCGCGCAAATCTCGAAGCCATGCTGATTATGGAAAATGATAAATCGGAGTGTTAGAAAACACTCAATCAGCATGATGCAGAGATGAAGAGCATTGCCACTTATAATGAGAAACTTGAAGCGGAAGTTGAAAAACTTAAAGAAGAGCTCGCTACTTCTTCCACTTCCTATTCTCAAAGAGAAATAGTGCTTCAAAAGCAGGTAAGAGATGCTCACGCTGGGCAAAGAGACGCTGAAGCTAAATTCGAAGCACAACAGCGAGTTGTAGAAAGCTACCGAACTGACGTTGCTTAGTTGCGAGAAAAAACCAGCTCCTAGAACTTGGAAATTGAAATGCTAAAACCTCGACTTTCTGAAGCTGAAAAAGAGTGTGATGAAGCTATTGCCAGCAAAGCAGCAGCCGAAGAATCCCATATGGCAACTAAAGCCGAAATCAGCTCTACTTTATTCGAATTTTACATACATAGTGTTTTGGGGCGCGGTAGCCTTAGATTTTTGGGACCGAAGTATGAAATCACTATGGCCAAAGTGCGGGAAGCCGCACTTGATATGCTTGGAGGCGCTGGATATGCTGAAGCAGATTTGGAGGTGCACTATCTAGATGACGATGCACTCGCTGCTCTTGCCAGGGGAAAGGAGGAACTCGCTAAAGAGAGAGCCGGAATGGCGGAAGGTGAACGTTTAGGAAAGGCAACCTCAACCGACCCAGTTCAACCTTCGTTTTCGGCCGACATCGACATTGTTGGCTGCAGTTCCCATTCTCGACCTCCTGCTAAAGCTGTCATTGAAAGTGCAACTGCTCACACTGGAGATGAGACTCAAGAAAGCACTGAAGCATAGGACTTTGAAGTTGACATAGTAAAGCCTACTTCTCCAGGTAACCTCAATGCTAATCTTGCTCAAGTGGACTGCTTGTTTACTTCACATAAGCTTGATGAACTTTTTGATTATTACTTAAATCTTGACGCGCCACTTTGTCCTCTCTTTATGAGAGATGCTGATTTTAACTTCTCTTCTGCTGTAGTGAAAGCGCCAAGTGCTGTTCAGCCTTCCCATCTTCCAGCTGGCCCCTCTCCGCCTCTTCAGATTACTCCTTCTTCCGTTTCTCAACCGGGGTCACAAGAGAAGTAGATAGAAGCTCTTCAAGGCTTGGATGACCCGGTCGCTTTACAAGAACAGAAGGCCGAAGAACCTGAAGAAGGCGAAAGAACTCCGGAGCAAACTGTTTCCATTGACATAAAGTTGTCTGCACTTTTCACTCCGGGCAGTGAGTCTTCTACAAGGAAGAAGGGGAAGCATGGAATCTCAAAGAAAAAGAGGGAAGCTTCTGCTAGCGAAAAAAAAGCAGAAGAAAATCCAATTGCACCCGTTCCTCTTTCTTCCCCTACTCTTACAAGCCGACCCAAAAAGTTAATCATCCGGCCAGGCGAGGGCTCGAAAGGTGGCAGGAAGAAGAAGTGATGGGTTTGGTCCTATGATTTTCGTCTCACTCTTTACTTTTTTTTTGCTTGTATATATAAAGGCTTGTGTTGACCGGAAATTGTGCGGGTACCGGTCCCCGCCTTCTTTTATTTTGAAACCTGCATATGTATAAAATTTTTATAGTATGGAATAAAATGATTCTTTTACTTGTACAAACTTCTGTCTGTATTTGAGAATGCATTTATTCTTCTTTTTCTACAAGTTCCTTTATTTTCTTTGTGTGATGTTGCAGTAAGCCTGTGGTATGTTGCTTGAGCATTGCTTTTATTTTTGTAACTATATTATATTGCCCCCATACCACGGTTCATTGCAATCTCATTCACATTGGCAAGATTTTGGAGAACAACTCATCTGTTTCGAGAAGACTTGTACTCTTTGTTTGGAGAACAAATTTTCCATTTTTGAGAAGGCTCGTATTCGCACTTTAGAAAATAATTTTTCCATTTTGAGGAAATTTTTCTCTGATTCAGTAGAATGTGCCTTGTATTGGAGAAGTCTTTTTTTTTACGCTTCAACTTTTGGAGATGATCACTACTTTCACTCTTCTTTTTTTATTTGAAAGAAAGGTAGTGAATTCTCCTATACGGTGAAGTGGGCTTTGATTTGATACTTCAATCTTCGGAGAAAAATATTCTCATTATGGAGAAATTGATCTTTTCTTGAAAGTAGAAGTACGCTTCCAAAGAGGGCTTTTCACATTCCAACTCTTGTGAAGTGTGTCTCCGAAGAGTGCTGTTTGCACTTCAACTCTGGTGAAGTGGGCCTCCGAAGACGACTTTTCACATTTCAACTCTTGTGAAGTTTTATTTCAGATATCGGTGAAATGTGTGCCTCCGAAGAGGTCTTTTAGCATTTCAACTCTGGTGAAATGGGCCTCCGAAGAGGGATTTTCACATTTCAACTCTTGTGATGTTTTATTTCAGATCTCGGTGAAATGTGTGCCTCCGATGAGGTCTTTTATCATTTCAACTCTTGTGAAGTGTGTCTCCGAAGAGAGCTGTTTGCACTTCAACTCTGGTGAAATGGGCCTCCGAAGAGGGCTTTGCACATTTCAACTCTTGTGAAGTTTTATTTCAGATCTCGGTAAAATGTGTGCTACCGAGTAGGGCTTTTGCTTGGAAGTTTATTTCTCATGGTTGGATGGATTCATAGGGCGGACACAAGTTACTTGGATGTTTGTTTGTGCAAACGATCTCAACTAGTTAACGAGTGCCCTGTGCCTTCCACTTGGTAAGGTTCCTTCGGTCATTCCACCAATCTTTTTTGGTTGAGAAAGAGAACTTTTGTTTTCTGGCAAGCCCCGTTAGAGGTCTTTATCATCCAAAGAGTTGTGCCTCCGAAGAGGGCTTGTGCCTCCAAAGAGGTCTTTTGCTGTTTCCTGCCTGCTTGCCCATGTCTTTTCGCCATTTGCTCATATCAGTGATTCCCCGTTATCATTTTTAAGCACACATTCCTTTCTTTTGCAATTAGTTTATTTTATCCAAAGAAGTGTACTTCATTGTTAAGTGAGTTCGCAGGGGCAGACACAAGCTAATTAATTGGATGTTCGTTTGCACAAACGATCACAATTAGTTAGTAAGGGCCCACCTCCGGCGGAACCACTAACTGTTTGCTTGAAGCACTTCTTATATAGGATTTGAGTCTGGAATTTTTGTGGCTTAACATTCATTTGTTCAGTGATGTCAGGGATCGCTTGGTCTTGTGATGGGTAAGCTTTGTTTTAATGGTCTGCGATATTAAATCGACATTTTAGCAATACAATTAAAGTACTTTACATATATTAAAATAAAACAGGCATTTTATAATAGTAGAGAACACAAGATTTATAGTGGTTCGGCCGAGAACGGGGCCTACATCCACTTTATAGTTCTTATTATTCACTTGCACTGGCTTTACAATGGCTTTCAATACAAGAATCATACATCCATAATTCTTTTACAGTATTTCAGTAAAGCTTTTAAGTAAAATATGGGCGCAAGTGATTGGTGTTCCAAGCCCTTGGAATTGGATCTCCTTCAATAGTTGTCATTTTGAAAGTGCCACCAAGAAGTTTTTTGCCTATGACATACGGCCCATCCCAGTTTGGCGCAAACACTCCTGTTGCTGTCATGATCCTTTTCAAGACTATATCCCCAATCTCAAAGCTGCGTTGGCGAACTTTGGAATTGAAGTTCCTGACAATTCTTTGCTGATGGGCAGCAGTTCTGAGATGAGCCTCTTCCCTTCTTTCATCAAGGAAGTCTAATGCTTCAAGTTGCAGCTTTTCATTTTCAGCTTGATTGAAATGGATTCTTCTGTGTGAAGGGACTTCTGTCTCCACCGGAATCATTGCTTTTGATCCATATGCCAATGAAAATGGAGTGTGCCCAGTCGCAGTTTTATGGGCAGTTCTGTATGCCAATAGTGCTAGTGGTAGCTTATCGACCCAACCACCTTTCGCTTTTTCTAGCTGTTTTTTGATGGTTGATTTGATAATTTTATTTACTGCTTCCACTTGTCCGTTTGCCTGCGGATGAGCCACTGCTGAGAAGCTTTTTTGGATCTTGAATCGCTTGCAAAAATTTTGAAACTCTTCACTTTCGAATTGGGTTCCATTGTCTGTGATTATCTTTTGAGGCACACCATACCTGATTCCGGACTTGGCGGTTGACAAAGGGCCGATGAGATCTATTCCCTAAATAGCAAATGGCCATGTACTGACCATTTGTGTTATCTCGGTGGAAGGTGCTCTTGGGATTTTCGCAAATCTCTGGCATTGGTCACATTTTCGGGAGTAGCTTGCAGCATCACGATTAATGTTTGGCCAAAAATACCCATAACGGAGAATTTTATTGCTAGAGTTTGACCACCTGAATGATCTCCACACTCTCCTCCGTGTACTTCAGCTAGAATTGTCTTAGCCTCTTCGCTGGTCACACATCGGAGTAATGGCATTGAGAATCCCCGCCTATACAACCGGCCATCTTGGATTATATATCTAGAGGCTTTTCTTAGCAGCTTCTGTCGTTCTTTTGTATTTTCTGGTAGAGAACCATTGAGCAGATATTCCATTATCGGAGTCATCCACAATTCTTGCTCTTGAGATATAGTCATGATCTAATCAATATCCATCTCATCAGTGCTTGGAGCTGACAGGACTTCCACAGGAACTAATCCCAATAATTGAGCTTTACTAGTGCTTGTGTATTTCGCGAGAGAATCTGCCTTCATGTTCTCTTCCTGGGGTATATGACTTATCGTATAATGGTCAAGATCATCGAGAAGTTCCCAGGCTCGTGACAAGTAAGCAGGCAGATTTCCTCCTTTAGTTTGAAACTCTTTCTTGACTTGGCATACAATAAGCTGTGAATCACTGAAGATCTGCAACACTTTGACATTCAGCTCTTTAGCAATCTTCAAGCCGGCAATAAGAGCTTCAAATTCTGCTTCATTATTTGTCGAAGGAAATTCCAATCTCAATGCGTAGCATAATGATCGCCCTTCGGGGGTTTCAAGCACAACCCCAGCTTCGGAATAGTAATCGTTTCTCGCACCATCAACATATAATTTCCATCGAATTGGGCTATTATCAGTCACCTCTTCCTCATTACCACCTTTATCTGTACATTCTATGATGAAATCAGCTAAAGCTTGTCCATTGATTGCTCTTCGGGGATGATAAGTGATGTCGTATTGGCTAAGTTCAATATTCCACTTCAGAAGACGACCCGAAGTCTCAGGGCGAAACAGGACTTGCTTCAGAGGTTGATCAGTGAGGACTTTGATAAGATGAGCATGGAAATATTGCCTCAATTTTCTTGATGCAATCAGTAGAAAATAGGCGAGCTTTTCCAATTTTGAATAATTCATCTCTGCCCCAGTGAATCTTTTGTTGATATAATAGACCGGGCGTTGAATTTTTGCGTCTTCCCGTACCAACGCTGCACTGAGAGCATGAGATGAGATTACCAAATATACGAAAAGATCTTCACCATTGTCGGGCTTAGAAAGTATTGGAGGCGTTTCCATATGACGAATCAACTCATCGAAAGCTTTCTGGCATTCAGGAGTCCAGTCAAAAATTTTCCTTCCTTTCTTCAGAGCATCAAAGAATGGAATGCATTTATCAATGGCTTTGGAAATGAACCGACTCAAGGCAACGACTTTTCCATTGAGACTTTGTAATTGCTTATTCATTCTAGGAGCTTTGACTTCTCTTAAGGCAGCAATCTGAGCAGGATTAGCTTTAATGCCCCTAGCACTCACAATGAAACCCAAGAACTTTCCGGACACCACCCCAAATGAACATTTTAAAGCACTAAGTTTTATTCCGAACTTTCGGAGGACTGCAAACTGTTCTGCCAAGTGATCCATATGGTCTACTGCCTTCTTTGATTTCACCAGCATATCGTCAACATAAACTTCCATAGTTTTGCCAATCTGTGGCTTGAACATATCATTGACAAGTCTTTGGTAAGTTACCCCAGCATTCTTCAGTCCAAAGGGCATGACTCTGTAGCAGTAAAGACCGACATCGGTGATGAAGCTCGTGTCCTCCTAATCCGGCTCATGCATCATGATCTAGTTATATCCGGAGTAAGCATCCATAAAAGATAACAATTCATGCCCCGCTATTCCATCCACCAATTGATCTATCCTAGGTAACGGGAAGCAGTCTTTGGGGTAGGCTTTGTTTAAATCTGAAAAGTCGATGCAATACTCTCCACTTTCCATTAGCTTTCTTAACTAGTACTGGATTTGAAACCCAATTCGGATAAGTAGACTCCCTGATGAAGCCATTCTCCATGAGCCGATCTACCTCTTCTTTTAATGTTGCTTACCTTTCAGGACCCTGGGTTCTTCTTTTCTGCTTCACCGGTGTAAACTTTGGATCAATATTCAGAGTATGTACTGCAACTTCTGGGGATATTCCGTACATATCAGCATGAGTCCAAGCAATACGTCCAGATTTTCTTTCAAGAATGATATCAAGGAATTTTGAACCGTCATACTAAGTTGTGAACCCACATTCACCACTTTGTTCGGATCTTTCGGGTCAACAGGTACTGGCACCGTTACTTCCACAGGCACCACTCTATTCTCCCTTGCACTGGCTTTTCTAGGATCCATTTCCTTTCGTGCACCACTATGCTCGCCAGTGCAGGGTCCACCCTGTAATTGCTACAAGGTTGGTTCTTTGATGCGGACTTAGGCTACCGCATCCTTTCCCATTTCCCTCTTCCTTGCTTCACGCAACTATATTAGATAACATTATCGCCCAACATTCTAATCGCCTTTAATAACACCAACTCCATTATCCGTGGGGAATTTCATAGTAAGGCACCAAGGGGCGAGAATTGACTTAAAAGCCGCAAGAGTTGGTCGGCCAAGGAAGGCGTTGTAAGTAGAAAATTCATCAACGATTACAAAAGTTTGCTTTCGAACCACCTTTTTCTGCCCCTCTCCAAGCTCCACGAACAAGTCGATAGTTCTAATTGGCTGCTTTGGCTCTCCAGTAAACCCAACAATTTTTTGCGATGAAGCTTGAACGTCAGCCATCAGAATTTTCATTTGATCGAATGTCTTTTTGAAGAGAATATTGCAAGAAGCGCCACAATCAACAAGCACACTCCTTACAATAGCCGGCCCAATGCCTGTAGAGATGACCAAGGGATCCATGGTTGGAGCTTCAATGCCCATAGAGTCCCTGGCTCTGAACACAATGGCATCATTAAAAGTTTTCTGCTGCTTCAAAGGTGCATCATCTTCTAACACAAAAACACTCTCTTCTTTTGGTGCATACTTCAAGGCACGGGCATATCTTTCCATCTCACCCCAGCTTCTGCCTGCTGGGCGAGGACCTCCCATAATCACATTAATAACAGGCCTTTCTGATTCATGCGTTGCCGCCCTCTTACTTGAGCTGGGTTGATGGACAGGGACTTGTTGCCCCTGAGTTGAAGAAGTTCGGTCGTTCCTGTTCCTCTTCACATACTGCTGAAGTTTATTTTCTTTCAATAGCTCCTCAATCAAGTCCTTCAAATGGCAGCACTCATTAGTATCATGGTCGGGTTGATTGTGGAATCGGTAGAATTGTCCACTTTTCTCCCAAGCCTCAATTTAGTTGGTGTCGACAGTGTCCTTGGTTGCAAAGAAAATGTTTTCTGGTGTACCGGTTAAGGGAGTGAAGTGAAAAGGACGATTTTTCATCGCATTTCCCTGCTTCTTCCCACCATCGTTCTCCCTCTTCCGAGTTCCAGATTCCTTCTTATTTGGAGCAGCATTATTATTCCCAATCTCTGTTGATACAACCTTGGCCGGTGCTTGAAGGCTTTCCAAGCGCATGAATTCATCAGCTTTCTTATAGAATTTCTCGAGTGAATTCGGTTCTTTCATCTTCAGCCACTTCTCAAATTCACTCGATTTGTCGATTGCGCTCATCAAGTATGTCAAGACCATTCGTGGCTCTGCATTATCCACTTCAGCCAAAGTTATGTTGAAGCAGTTCAAGAAAGATCTAATAGATTCCCCAAGATTCTATTCCAGGCTAGACAGTGACATAATATCCTTTGCCTTCGAAGCATACAACCTGAATTGTTCTTTAAACTTCCGAGTCAAATCGGAGAACTGGTCTATGGATCGGACTGGTAGCTTTGTGAACCAGAGTAGAGCCACTCCTTCCAAGTATACTGGAAAGTACCGACACTTGATCTCATCCGATGCCCTGGCACCTGTCATATGCCAGTCATACTTGTACAAGAATTGATTAGGGTCGCTTGTTCACTTATAAGATGGGATGGTAGGAGGAACAAACTTCCTTGGAAACTCAGCTTTCAAAATCCTTTCAGTGAATGGAGTCTTGCTCGGAGCGAATCCCAATTCTTTTTCATCTTCTTCTCTCTGCATGCTTTCTTTCATGATTTGTAGAACCATTCCAGAGAAGTATTCCTCATCAGTTAGAGGCTCTGCAGGACAGACATCAGCCATTTTCTCGGAAGTTTGTCTTGACAAGCGTTCGCGGAGGGTTGGCTGCGGCCCTGATCATCCAGCTTGGGGAGGTGTCACTTCAACGGGGCCAGCTGCCCTTTGAGGAATATTTCTTGCTTCAACATTATGAACATCATCAGTAAAGTTTTGTTTATTATTCACCAGTTGATGGTTAGCTCCGAGCAAAGCGTTCAACTTTTCCAACATTAAAGTATTTTGAGCTTCCATTTGCTGATATAGCCCAGAAACCGCAGCATCTAACTCCGCTCGTGTAATTCCAACACTTGGAGCTGTTTGACTTAACGGAGGAGAAGTGGTAGTATTCTCATGGACATCACCGGATCTAGCAGATCTGCGCTTTCTTCCAGGAGCCATTATCTCTGATAGACTTCTGGTTTTGAGAGAGATTCTTTCAACAAACTTTTGCGAAGCAATAATGAAAACAGCTTGAGTTGTGTTCTCAATGAAAGCACCAAAAATGTTAACGCTAAAATTGAACGCTAACACCCCGGTGTAAGTAGGGATTAAGTGAAAGCACCACCCGTCAATACGGGAATTAGAATTAAGTAGAAAAGTCACAGAAAAAACAGTAAAGAGACAACAGTTTTATAGTGGTTCGGCTTCAAGTTAAGCCTACGTCCACTTTAATCTTCTTTATTGCTGAATCAATTACAACTTTACAACAATCTTCCATTACAACACTACTAGGACAAATAGCTAGAACTCCGATGTAGAAGAACTCTCTGAATCCATGTCGAATGTGTTAGATTTCTTCTTGAAGTTCGTTGAAGTGTCTTTCGTGTTTGAAGTGTCGGGTGAGTCGAGAAATCAACGGAGTATAGGCGTTCCAGAAATGAGCCCAAAAGATCCCCCCTTCGGTGGTGTAGGCATGGTATTTATAGGAGTTTTCTGGAGTTAGGTCATAGGTCGTGGGCGACCTAGGGGTTAGATCGTAGGTCGTGAGCGACCTAGGGGTCAGGTTGGCCATGTTCTAGGTTGTGGGCGACCTAAGGAGTACCAGGAGAGTGAGTGGCGACCTAAGGTACTACGGCATAAGGAGTTGTCTTGGTTTACGCTACGTCGCTAGGTCGCTAGGTCGCTAGGTCACTAGGTCGCTAGGTCGCTTGGGCGCTAGGTCGCTAGGTCGCACCTCTCATGGAACCACCAGAGTTTTTAGCCGTTGAGTTGTAGGTCATTGAGTCCTTTAACAGGTTAGGTCGTTAGGTTGCTGTCTTCTGTAAGACGTTAAGTCGCGGTACCTTTTAGGTCGTTACTCCGCTTCAGCAGTTAGGTCGCTAGCCCGCTTCATCGGTTAGCTCGCTAACCCGCTTCAGCTTTAGGCCACTTACTACCTTAGGTCGTTGAGTCACGAAATTGAGGAGTTAACAGTGATGGTCAAACGAAATATGTTGAACCAACTATATACCCTATTTATTTTATGTTCAGAATTATTATTAACAAACATTTTATCTGGAAAGGAAAAATAAAACAGTGAAAACAACGTAAAGTCTGAAACTTGATTATTTAGAATTTATATTTTGATTCTATAATATGATTCGTCTCTGAAAATAGTGAATTTAGATAATAGTATCAAGATTTGTAGTTTCGTGTTGATTAAGAATTATTGGATGAAAGGAATCGAATGTTTCTATCGATTTCTGGTGATCGACAAAGCGATGGGTCTTGGAATCGGGGTTGGAGCTAGCTTAGACATTGACGACTTCGGCAAAAATGATCCAAGAGATTTTCGATCATCTTGGTGGAGACACGGTGACTTGTTAGGGTTTAAAGACCCGGTTTAATCAACGTCAATTCTCGAGTTCATATGACGACGAGACAGGATCGGACTAGATTGCATAAGGGTGAGTCGATGCAAGAGACTCTGGCGATTGTGTGTGTTCATCGACATTGGCTATGATGGACTAGATCGGCATGGCGAGGTGTTTTTATCATCGATGTTGGGTCTCAGTGGGATGTTGGGTGGCTCTTTTTCGATTCTGAGGCGAAGTGGTGGATCTGAGTAGTCGTGGCAACTTAAGAGGTGATGGGTGACTGGTTGGAGGTCTCGGTGATGGTCGGAGGCCATTTTAGTGATCGTGCACATGCACGATTTGTGAGGGTGTACCTGAACACAGTTAAAATCAAAGAAGGAATGGGTTTCTCAAGTTTGTGCTCGAGTATTTTGCGAATTGGCTGGAAGACGTGGGTGGTGAGTAAAAAAACTCGAAGACAAGCTCGGGTAATTTAGAATATGGCTAGGTTTTGAGTGATGAACATTAAATAGTTTTTTATCTTTAAAACAAAATCGAGTTTAATTGAAACAATTTTGTTAGAAGCCAATTCTTTTGTAAATGATAAAAGTTTATCCAAGTTTTGATATGGTTAAAAGGTTTTAAATGAAATTAACTATGTTTAAAAAGTGTTATGATACATATAACCTTTATTTTGAAATTTTTTTTTAAATAAACTTAATAATAATAAGAAGTAATTAAGGAAAGATGTTTTAATTGTTAATTAACTTTAAAAGTCTGAGTTAATTTATTTGTTAAAGAAGATTAATTTCTTGAAGTTAATTACCTAATACAAGTAATTAAGGTAAATAAACTAATAATTTAAGATTGATTAATCAAGTTTTTAAAGGTTAATTAATTTAAGGATAATTAATTAATGTAATTTAGGTAATTAATTTAAAAGTATTAATTAATTAAAGGTTAGTTAATTAATAAAAGTAATTAAGGGATGATTATTAATTAAGGATTAATTAATTAATTTTTTTGCAATTAATTAAGGATGATTAATCAAAGATGATTAATTATCAATTTAAGTTTAATTAACAAATAATTAAAGGATAATTAATAGAAATGGTTTGTAATTAATTAATATTAATTAACCAGGATTAGTAAATTACCCATAAGTAAATTATCTGGTTTAAATTAATCGGATAACTTAATGATCATACTTATGGATGTTTTAATTGTATGGAATGTTTTGAATTGTTTGGTATCCCTGATGTGTGATGCTCTGTTTTGATTTGAGCTGTGATGAATGTAATGTAATTTATTTAACTACGATAAATTTATATTGTTTATCTGTAATCTGTGAATGAAGATAAGCGTTATAGATTGTACCACTAATCGATATTTCTATGTTTGAATCTGTGATGACTGATGTCGTTGCACTACTATGTAAAACCCCTGGGCTACACTATACACACACAAATATGGATTTCACGAGGAAATTGGTTAAGTCACAGATATTCGAATTTAATGAAATAGTTTTAAATTTTGAATTTTTAAATTAAAATGATTTTGAAAATGGAATTGGGTCGAATTTGAAAAGACTTTTGAAAAGGAATTTTCAAATATAAAAGTTACTTTTGAATAACTTGATTTAGTTCTGAAATTTGATTAAAATTTGAATTCAAAATTTGAAATTGAATTCTACGTTGAGAATTTATGATGTAAAAAGGTTATACACACTATAAATGTGTTTATGTGGGTTTTTAAACCATTTTAAAAGGTATGGTTTTGAGAATTTGAATTTAACCCAAGTTTGTATTTGAAAGGCCTTAACTCGTGCAAATATAATCGGGCTTTCTGAAACAGAAACAAGTGGTTTCAAATAATAATAGTTTTTATATAAGGAAATATTTTCCAAATTATGATGAAAAGATTTCAAGTTTGAAATAGAATGGCTTTGAAAGTTATGAATGAATCTTTGGAAATGATTTTTGAAAGCTATGAATTGAATCTAAGAGGATGAGTTAATCCAATTTGAAAGGTAATAGTTTTGAAAGGCTATGAATGAATCTTTGTCAAAGATTGGTGAAGTTTGTTTTCAAATTGAAAAGGGATCTGAAAAGCGTACCTTTTGTATAAAGGATTTGAATTGGAAAGATATTAATGAATCTTTATAAAAGATTGGTAAACTTTGTGAACTCTGTGAAGTGAATCTTTGTTCAAAAAGATTTGTAAATGGTAATTTATTTAACCATTTGAAAGAAAAGTTTTGGGTTTTAAATTGTGACTTAACTGAGATCCCATATCCATATGTATTTAAATATTGCGCTCACTATTCGGTTTAGCCGGGAGAGGACATTGTGTCACATAACCCATTCCGAGTAGTGATACGATGTATATGGATAGCATTTGAAGACCGGTGGTGAAGACCGGATATTTTCAAAAACGAAAGGATTTCTTGTCGAATGTCTCTGCATCGGCAGATCCCCGGTATAGAGATTTGAGCAGCCTTTGTGATGGGGAGTCCGAACGTGATTAGGAATTATCCAGATGTGCAAGGGCTTCTTTATGAAGTGCTTTTGGTTCTGTTCGACCCCGAACAGACTTGTATGGATGTGTGTATGACGTTACACTTTGAGATGTAAAGCCAGTTTCTATCAAATACATTTCTGTTTGATGCCGAATATTTATTCTCTTAGCTTAACACCCTTCTCTAAGACGTACGAGCTCAGAGGTTATGTAGTTGATGGTTACTAGTGATACATTCCCAATTTGGTAATGTGGCATACGAAGTGCTACTGCTCATTTGTTGATCAAAGCATGACTTTTGTGAAATGCGTAGCTTTGTGGACGAGACTTCGTCGAGCCTCACACCCCGGAATGGTCGAAACAGGAAGAATGCAGCAAGGTTATAAGGGGTAGCTCCCATTAGGGTATGTGCATTTCCTTCTAGACAGAAGTGGTATCATGGTATGGAGCCCAGATACTTAACTTATGTGGATATCGCAAATATATATTACTTTGTGATTGTTGTTGTTGGGGCCCCGGATAAAGGCTGTTTATAACTGGGGGATGGCATACTCGTCTCGGTAGTTACCTATTTTTGCAGAGGCAACCCGGCCTTGTGTTGGCAGAGATCTGGTTAGGTTCTTGGGGCGTCCCTCCGGAGGCACACCCATATGGCCCAGGATGTTCCTTAGCCTGACCATTTGTTGGAAATCCATTCATCCAATGCGTGCCTTATACGGTTTTAGTTGTATTACCTGCCATCTACTTATGGTGGCGCCCCACTGTTTGGATGGTAGCTATAGTAGGCATAGTTCAGAATGTCTATGCCGGCTAGGATTAATATTATACTTTCAAAAATGTTTTCCACTATGCACAAATACTAATATCAAAATGATTTTCGCGTATCAAGCATATTTGACTATCATAAGGAGAAATCTCCTCCAATTCTGCGTTTGCATTGTGTGTGTAGCGGGAGGCCTTATGGTAGTTTCATTTTCCAAAAGCATTGCGGATTTCAAATTTAAATTCTTTTGGTTGTTTTAAAAAAATGTTTTTGTTTGCTCATACTAGTCCCATGACAGACCCTGAGTTTATTTTTCCCTTCCTAAACTCTGGGTGCCCACAATTTTCCACACGGGCAGTCTAGAGTTGGGTTTTTGACATAGTAGATATAAATATCAATTCCGTAGCTTTCGGCTTTCTCTTTGGTATTCTTTGAAGACTATGGATATTGAAGTATTTTGTTAGGACGATGGACGAGACTTGCTTAGCTTGGTGCAACTTGATGACGGTTCAAGCTATCTATGGAGATTGCTGATATTAGTGTTTCTTCTGGAGTTTCAAGTTCTAGTTGTTTCCACTGCTAGTTCATTGGGTTTTCTGCTGTAGCATTTCTTTGGATCTTTGATATTAATCATTGTTGTATATTTGGATATTGTATTCATTGGAGTTGTATATGATATTCATTTCTTTCTTCCGTTGTGTTATTGTACTTAATGTGTTATAAGTTCCGGCGAACCAGATTCAACGTTTGGATCTGCGGCATTGGAATACGAGTCTCATATTCGGTGCCGATTTTCGAAGGTTGAGTCCGAATCGCTACAATAAATATATAAGATACATATTGAAAGAGTACATATGGATATACAGAAAAGATAGTTTACACAATGGAAGACATGAAAGTTCCACTCAATATACATACACAACTACCCAAAAAGATACACACACACACGCACAAAAGGAGTCTCAAGCTCGATACATGAATATATATAGTACAAAACCCGTAGAATGGAAAAAAAAAGATAAAATAATAGCTAGTAAGGATCATAGATGATAGGTTTCAAGCTAGATATCCCTAAAGATCAACAAAGGGTGCTTGAAATAACTTGGTCTGACCCAAGTATTATACAAGATAATAACGGCTCAATTTGCGCTAATATGTATCAATGGGAATAGCTTAGCATGAAAAGTTAGTAACCATAAGTGCATGGATTTATAAAAGCAAGTTTGATAGCATGTACATCAATTATTATCCTCTTAAAAATGTAATCCAAAAGACAATCTCCAGCCACCAAAAGACACAAATGAATAAAATGGTACCAATGAAACCCGAAGAATTCACCATGCCAAACTTTCGAAATGAATTTGTGCTTTAGATGCGAAATATCCTAATATGGTGAAACAAGTTTCAAGAAACAATCCGTGATATTTAATTAATAGAATATATCAAAAATTAGCACCATACGAGAAGATGAGTCTGTACTCGCCGACCATGCATGCAAATGTGAGGTACGGTCTCCTATCGATCAGAGGTGCGGTCCCTTCATGGACGACGAGCCAGAAGGCTATGTTGAAACATGAAGACGAGCCCGAAGGTTTCACTGAACACAAATAGTGCATAAAGACTTTGCCAAACAAAAAAACGAGCATGAAGGCTACGTCAAGCGCAATTGTACAAAGGTTATGTCAGACACAAAGATGAACCTGAAGGTTATGTCAATTAAGAGAGTTGAACATACTTTTAAATATTAACCAATTGGACTTCACTAAAGCATCCCATACCACTCGGTGACATTCCAAACGTTTATTTAGTGATTATAAATACCACTTTAATAGCAATACAAAGATGATAACATTAATAAAATGGTTAGTCGGGCAAGTCCAGTAATAAACCGAAAAGGTAAACGCAAATGTTCCATACCATTTGTTTTACCAAATTGTTTAATTAAATTCTTCAAAAAAATGAAATACTAATTTATTTAGATTTTTGAAATTTAGTTCACATAAAACTTTTTCCAATAATACTTATTTTGAACTTGGTTATTAATAGATAAAAATAGGATTTCCAATATATATACGTACACACACACACTCTTTTTTAAAATTTGTTTAAAAATCCAACTAATTGAAAACAAATTTGAAATCAATGGATTATAAACAATTTTAGATTTGTAAATTATTTTTTTAAAACCATATATATAATAAGCGACTATTAATAAAGGTTTATGAAACTTAGATCAAAATCAACTTCAAAATTAGAGCATTGAAACAAAACAGGCATTAAACTAGTAAAAATACAAGAGCTGGGAAGAGAGACGGATACCTGGAGCTCACTCTCCAGGTTATGATCGGCCATAGACTACAAATCGATCATGAGGCAGGAATGTGAGTTCTAGGCTCTGCTCTCTCCCCTCCGATGTCAATAATTTTTCGGCACGACTCCGACTCTTTCTGAAATGACCCGCAGTTCCATACCCCTTGAGTCGACACTATTCTTCATCAAATCAAGTCAAGATGAACAGAAATACGAACCATTAGGGTTAAAGAAGAAGGAGATAGAAGAAGAGAATGCAAAACAACAATAGAATCTTACCATCGCAACGGAATAAAATATAATAGATAATAACTGATCTTTACATAAAAGAATACTATATTTGTTTAATATACGTCGTCAGAGTAACACATGACAAAACAACAATTACCAGCCTGGTAGTTATAACAGCCTGCCTCACAACTTGCTAGCAATTCAATAATCACAGCAGCGGAAATAAACAAGTACGAGTAATACGTCTCGGACTCCAGCACCTCTTCTGAGCTTCCAAGCATCATATCCTGTATTCTGTGATACTCGGTCTGACCCGAGCATTATAGTGAAATAACATCCAAGTCAGTCTGGAATACCAGCGTGGGAAAATCACACTCAATTTGATTATTTAAGTTTCAAAATCCTATGAAAACAAAAGCATCTCGTAAGACCACGCCACAAATAAACATGTCGGGTTTCTACCTTACGATAGCCAAAACACTTTTTATCAAATCCGTCTGATATTATAATAGTGTCTATAGAAAGTAAAACAGAATCTAGCTGAAATGATTGCATCTTACGTTTCAGCAATAGTTGGGCACAACCAAAACCATACAAGCGCGTAGGGAGAATGGATTTCCAACTAATGACTAGGCACTAGGGTACCATCTGTCACAGTACCTGGTCTAGATCAGCGTACTGAGGGTCCACCCTAAATCCCCTACAACACAAGACCAGGACTACCCCTTTCGGGATAATCACGAGTAAGATCACCACGCGGTTGGGATCAGCAAGCGCCCACCAAGCCGAATAAAAAAGGACATCTAGACAGGGATGACCCTACCCTAATGGGTGCTACCCACTTAGTCTTGCTACATAACCCCTGATTTTCAGTCATTCCCGGTTGATGAGGCTCGAGGCTAAGCATTACCTTTTAGAACACATATCTTATAATGCTCACCGTCCACGTGATGATGTTCTGAAAGCATTCATCCATACAAGTCTGTTTCGGGTTTGAACAGAACCGAAGGAACTACTCCTACTACATCCATTTTGGAATCGCCTCAGGATTAGTAGTGACTAGCCCTTGCACTCCATTGCTCCACCTTCGAATCCAAACTCTTGTTTTCCACACGAAAACGTTCAAACTGGATCGAAGTGGTTTTCAGGAAATAAACCCCGATCTCGGTCTCTTCGAAAAGATCAGCGCATTGGCCACTATTGATAGTCGGTTACTTAGCTATCAAATAACATTAAAAAACAACCATCAAACATAAACAATTTCACCAAATTATTTATTAATCTCAAAATATCTTCACAAGATATATTTCCACTTTTCAATCCCTTGGAAACAGTTTTCAAACCACACTCTTCTCATCGAATGAGTTACAAAATATTTATTTCGACTGAAAACAACAAGTACAAATATTTTATATTTTTAAACTAATTTTAAACAAATTATTATAAAATACACTTTAAACCATTTAAACTAAAAACTACTTTAATACTTCATTCAAAAATATATACTTTAAGAATATTTAAAATAATGCTACTATATAAAATATAAACTAAATTTTTCTCTTTTTAAAACATAATACCAAGTCACCTTTAAATAATTACAACTATAATAAATTTGAAAAAGACTTACTTTAAAATTTA
This sequence comes from Allium cepa, assembly GCA_030765085.1. Taxonomy (NCBI): domain Eukaryota; kingdom Viridiplantae; phylum Streptophyta; class Magnoliopsida; order Asparagales; family Amaryllidaceae; genus Allium; species Allium cepa. The sequence goes on from CM060942.1 coordinate 291,639,422, forward strand.
AACGTTTAAAAATAATAAACTTTCTAAAACATACTTTTTAAAACACTTTAAACTTTTATCTTATACTTATAAATTTGCTTCGAAAACGTACATGGCTATCCAGGAAAATACACTTCTCTTTCACATCCTTTAAAAACACTTCACTATTTATTTTTAAACAAATTTACCCATTCCTTTAATAAATTCCCACCGTGAATTTAGTCTTCCAAATATCTACTGATATATTACTTCACTTTTATAAACCCGGTTTATAAATTTCTTAGTCTCATTTCGCTTTTAAAATTCCAATTTTAAACACTTAAATCAATTTTCAAATTGATTCCAAATTACTCCATTTTTATCTAAATTCCTTTACTTACTCAATTTATTCAAAACCCGTTAACTTCAGATTTTATTTCTTAATTATGATTTAAAATCTTCTTAATTGAAAGTACCAAATTCGGATTTCCCAAATTCCTTCTTTATCCTTTCAAATAAATTTAAACCTTGAATTTTAAAATAATTCTTTATTCCTTTAAATAATGTCACTTAAGGTTTGAAATTCATTATTTCTCCGTTTATTCAAAATCCCCTTTTCCATACTCAGAATTTATTTATTAGAATTTTAAAATCACTTTTATTCTTTTGCAGTTCATTCTTAAATTTATTCTAATTATCTATTATTATTTTACTTAAAAATTCACTCTTTTATTTTCCTTTCCAAAATCCAATTATATGTATTTTGATAACTCAGTGTACCGAAATATATTCAAGCAAACCATAGCATTCAATATTCAAATTATCAACATAATTCATTACAGAATACCAAATATCCATAACACAGAATATTAAACAATCCAAATTATTTTGAGGAATCCTGTTGGATCTCTCAAAGCTGTTTCCCTGCATCCACAGATGTTAGCATAATATAAAATGCCAATTCCACTTCGAGGTTGAATATCGCTGTATATGGGTTTATATAATATCATCCGCTACTTTACGGCGCATAGGGTCTCATCCTCTACATAATGGGGAAATCAATCACTCCAATATATACTACATACTATTATATATAATATAGCACATCAAATCAATTCAATCATTCAACCAATTATTAAAATTTAACCATTTAAATTTAAATAAAGCCCAGATGAGTGAGATTAACTCACCTTTGCCCCTTAAATTTGCAAATGCACTTCATTCTCGATTTGGTTCCACGATTTTCAGACTTGTATAAACATTAGATGTTTTATTAATATTCGAGTCAATTGAACAATTAAATTTTCATTTAATAATTTACTTAACCACACATTTTATTACCATTAACAAAATTTAATTTACTAACAATTCAATTCAATTTAAACTAATAATTCCCCTTTAAAAATCTTTAGTAACTAAAATAAGTTGATAAAACAAGTTAATCACCTTAATATACCCTTTTTAAAAATTAAGCAGCAGGTTTACTGTGTATATTTATATTTTTTTTCTTTTCTAACTATAAATGTTCATTAAATTAGATTAAGAAAAACTGATGTACGTTACTGCCAAGAAAACATCTCCTTCCCTAATTCCCATTTCCTGAATACGAATCGAAAAACACGGCTGAGCACGCTAGAAGCGATAGCAAGCTCCATCACTAGAAGTTGCCATCTGACAGCGCCGTCGCCACTTCCACGTCGACCTCCACCGCTTGTCATTCCCACCCCAAACTCGAACGCCTCAAAAGCAACGCGATCTGCTCGATCTCGTGCATGACCGCGAGACATCGCACTTCCCAGGAACCACCGCCCCTAACGAAGCCGTGTGTCAAGATGCACTTCAACGGCCGAACCTCGAATACGACCACCGAACGCTCGAATCCAATCCATCGATCCTCATTCTATTAACATCCCTTCTAGCTGGCTCACGCTCGAGTTCCACACAAACCCTATTGACAGCCACGACTTCGAATGATCGCCGCTCCACCCAGCTTTCACGGAATTGCGATTTTCAATCGCCGTCCTTTATTTGGAATGAATCGAAAAGGGGTGCCCGTGATTTATTTACGACCGAATACGCTTTGATAGAATTTGGAGAAAGGAAAAGTGAAGGCTCATACACAATTAGCCATATTACTTTCTCTGTTGGATTGCTCATTTATTTCTCGTTTGGCCATTATTTGATTTTGACTTTATTTTTCATTTGAAATGTTTTGAATGAGGAAAAGGGAGAAGGTCGCGTGAAGAGGAGGCAAGATGTGATGTTGAATAGAAGGAGGCGTGCAAAAGAAGGCTATAGTTCTCTGAAAAGCAAAAAAATGACGAGAAGGAAAAAGGTTTGATGGTGAAAGAATCATAGCTGAAAGTTGGGTTGCATGTGAATATATATATATAAATTAAATTAATTCAAATTGTCTCGATAAATGCAGCAAAAATTTTTGACCTCCTATCAAGACGTGCCGCTAGCCCTTTTTAATGTTATACCCCTATTCCAAACGCAATGGAAGAGGTTTCGAGTCCTAATTCGATCGTATGGAGAAGATAACTTTTTGGACCTAGTTAGTATATTAAATTTTCGATATATATTCAGTGCGTTTGCTTACAGTGTGCTCACAAAACAACTCCAAACCCTACGAAAATTGAAATCCGATAATAATACACTATTACAGATCCAGTGGAACTAGTTTCGTCGAAATCCGAGACTGTGCCTCGAAAGGCTATTTAAATATCAATTTTAAACGATATATTTTAAAACCGAACGAATCACTTCCAATTTAAATTTAAAAGCTTTTATTATCTTCATAAATATCAATATAAATTTTACAAGCCTTCAAATTATTTTTATCACGCTTAAAACTCTAGATTCAACATTTTACCCAACTTCAAATTATTTAATTCAATAATTTAATTATCAAATAAATAGTGATTTTTGAATTCAAGTAAAAAATTAACTTTTAAATATTTAAAATCAATTAAATATTCCGATTTCAAACATCCAAAAATCCTGGGTTGTCACATTCCTCTCCCCTTAAAAGAATTTCGTTCCCGAAATTGTTGATCGGGAAGAATGGTCTGATACCCATTTACTTATCCCCAAAACCAACAATTCAACATCCTACCAACTATCTTTTTATAAAAGACCCATTATCATTCTTACTAACTTCCCAAACTCTCCCATAGTTTTCAAACAATATTATTTGCTTAATCTTTCAAATTTCAATTTAAAACCAAATTTTGGAATTATAAAAATTTTCTCAAAAATTTTCTAACTTCCTAAATTTCCGAAAAATTTCGCCAGCGTCTCCTTTGCACGGCTAGCTCGGTACAACTACAAAATACCTCTACGGGATCCCAAATTCCAAAGAAAACAAAAGGCCTAATGGCTAGATCAAAAACCCAATCAAATTTCATACGGAAATTTAAACACAAACCTTTTTCCGGAGCAATTCAAATTTATCTTCTGAAATCAAAAACACCAATTTTCCTCTTGCTCTTAAATACTTGTATACTCTACTTAGCAATAATATCCAATCACAACATTCAAAATCATTTTATTGACTCCTTTACAACATTTTCCATGTCCATTCCATTTAAGCCCATACGATGTACCTATATCATTCGTACGCAATACCGAATCTGATCGCTTACTCGATCACATAATTTCCTTTCCGAACTAGTATCGTCCACCCGACTTCCCAGTGCAGACTTAGATCTGGTTTCTTGATCAGAAACCATCATTCTCTTTGCATAGTCACAGCTATGATAGAGAATTTCCAGAATCGATCAAATTCCATATACAGGATTCGCCGTCGAAAATGGAGTGAAGAATCCCAACTCGGATCGATATAACTATCTCGAAATTCTATGCTCGAATCTGGATCAAATTGCTATGCGAATAAAATAATATATGTACAACTAACGTATTTATATACATTGATTATTTACTATATCAATTCTCTTTTTATTCATATTATTTGATTTCTATCTACTTACCCACAATTATCCCATTTCACCAATTTAGTTAATCTCCTTTCCAAAATTACTTAGTGTATTTCTAAAATCAACCTTACTTAAGAATGTTACCATTCATTTCTTAAGTTCAATATTATATACCCTTTATTATTTTTAGTCCACTTAGAACTAATTCTTCATCTTTACTTTACTTACACAATTTAAATTGGATTTCGATATTCAGTTTCAATTCTATTTTCTTACCAATTTTTTAATTTAATTCCAACATTAATTTCACTTCCATCTGGTTACAAACTAAATTAATTTGTTCGTCCGCTAATTTATTCCCAACTTAATGAATTTTATTTCGATGTTCATTTACTTAGTCTAGTCTACATCGACCTTTCCTCAATTGACTTTTATTTAAAGTTAATTCTGCTACATCTCAATTTTATTTTTGTTCACTTGTATTTTATTTACAACTTGAACCATCACTATTTCAATCCAACTTCATTACTCTCTCACAATTCAACCTTCATTTAACCAACTCAAAATTCCATTAACATACTCACTTAACCATTATATTCTAAGTAGTTCATTTCCCACTTCTAAATCAATATTTGATTTTTACCTTCCAAAAAGCACATAACTTAATTTTCTTGAGTTCAATCTATTTTATAATTCAAGTTTTGGATTTTTATTCATTTCCCAAAATACAAACAATTTTATTTTGGCTTATTTATTCCACCACTAAGTTTTATAAGTCTCAACTTGTTTATATCCATACTTTCATCCATTATAATCAATCATGTTCACATTTTACATTTTAACTCGGGATTATATATTTTATTTAGAAAAGTATGTAGTTTTATTCAATGGGTTTTCAAATCTTTTATAAGCCCTCGAAATCTGTTTATTCCAATTTAATCTTATTTAACTTAACTCCAGTTAAATCTAACCCCATACTATTCTTTGACTTCACACAATTCATTTACATTTTATTAAGTAAGAGCTTAGTTTCATTTAATGTATCCACCACGTGATACAATTCCATTTCAATTATATTTCAACTTTAATCCAAATCCATTCACAACATTATTAAACTTAGCTTAAGTTCATTTAAGTCGACTTACTCTTCTAACTTATTAACTTTTTTACAAGTTTATTCCATTCCAGGAAATTTTCAAACTTTATAAATTTCCAAATCTTCTTATAATCCATAAACATTCTTTGTTAAACCTCTAGAGCTTAAGCCGTTACTTAGACACTCAAAACATTTAAACCAATTCAAGAGCCTTCGATAATCACTTAAGTATTTCAAAAATCGTTTAAATTCAATAATATCCAAAATTCTTTAGTAAATTCAATTATCTCTTTGAGTTTCAAAATTAAACCCAGTTTTGCAAACAATTTCAATTTAAAACAATTTGGTAGCAATTTCTCTCTTGGAAACTCAAAAATGAACATCGATGATGCTGCAGTAATCACCGAAGTTATTTTCCAGCGACCGAAGAGAGTTAAATGCTTTTATCTCTTTAAAAACATTTCAAATATTTTTAAATTCCAAATCTTCCAGATTTCAAATTCTATTTAAAAATATTTCCCAAATAATATCACTATTATTTCTCCAAACCTTTGAAAAGCATTTCCATACACAGAAGAATTTAAATCTTTCCCAAAATTTCAAATTTACATTCTTTCAATATATATCCAACATTGCACCGGAATTTACCTCATTCAATTATAAATCACATTTATAATTCTCATTCATAAATCCCATTTTGTTATATAAATTTATTCCTTAATCTTGGTTAAAATTTTCAATTCCTTATTTGATTTCTATACAACAATAATGTTAATAATTTAATATTATCATTCTCTAAAAATCAAGCTTCCATATAACTATAATAATTTACGAAAAATTATTACCTTTATATACAAAAATAATTTGGGTAAAATTATTTCATTTACCCTATTTTAAAACAATACTGCGTCGAATTATTCTATTCAAGTGTATATAGATCCCTATCAATAACGTTAATTACTTGTATTGATCAGAATCCATAAAGTACTCAATAAGCCAATCAACACAATATAAAATCATTTTATATTCAGTAACAAATACGCGATCATACCTATTAATACACTCAAACTCATTCTGGAGTACTATGGACTCTATTTCAACGAGTGATCCCCACCAGAGCCAAGGTTCTCACTTAACCGTTCAGCCCTGATACCAAGTGAAACGACCCATAGTTCCGTAAAGCTTGACCCGACACTATTCTTCATCAAATCAACTCAAGACGGACGGAAATACGAACCATTAGGGTTAAAGAAAAAGGAGATAGGAGAAGAGAATACAAAACAACAACAGAATCTTACCACCACAACGGAATAAAATATAATAGATAATAACTGATCTTTACATAGAAGAAAATAGTATTTATTTAATATACATCATTAGAGTAACACATAGACAAAACAACAATTAACAGCCTGGCAATTATAACAGCCAGCCTTACAACTTGCTGGAAATTCAACAATCACAACAGCGAAAATAAACAAGTATGGGTAGTACGTCTCGGACTCCAGCTCCTCTTCTTAGCATCCAAGCATCATATCCTGTATTTTATAATACTCGGTCTGACCCGAGCATTATAGTGAAATAACACCCAAGTCAGTCTGGAATACCAGCGTGAGAAAATCACACTCAATTTGATTATTTAAGTTTCAAAATCCTTTGAAAACCAAAGCATCTCGTAAGACCACGCCACAAAAAAACATGTCGGGTTTTTACCTTACGATAGCCAAAACACTTTTTATCAAATCCGTCTGATATTATAATAGTGTCTATAGAAAGTAAAACAGAATCTAGCTGAAATGATTGCATCTCACGTTTCAGCAATAGCTGGGCACAACCAAAACCATACAGGCGCGTATGGAGAATGGATTTCCAACTAATGACTAGGCACTGGGGTACCACTTGTCACGGTACCTGGTCTAGATCAGCGTACCAAAGATCCACACTAAATCCCCTGTAACACAAGACCGGACTACCCCTTACTGGATAATCTCTATTAAGATCACCCCGCGGTTGGGATCAGCAACCGCCCACCAAGCCGAATAAAAAAAGGACATCTAGACAGGGATGACTCTACCTTGATGAGTGCTACCCACTTAGCAACTTACTGCGTAACCCCTGATTTTCAGTCATTCCCGGTTGATGAGGCTCTAGGCTTAGCGTTACCTTTTAGAACACATCTCTTAGAATGCTCACCTTCCACCTTACGATGTTCTGAAAGTATTCATCCATACAAGTCCGTTCCTGGTTCGAATGGAACCGAAGGCACTACTCCTACTACGTCCATTTTGGAATCACCTCAGGATTAGTAGCGACTAGCCCTTGCACTCCACTGCTCCACCTACGAATCCAAACTCTTGTTTTCCACACGAAAACGTTCAAACCGGATTGAAGTGGTTTTCAGGAAATAAATCTCGATCCTGGTCTCTTCGAAATGATCAACGCATTGGCCGATATTGATAGTCGGTTATCTAACTATCAAATAACATTCACAAACAACCATTAAACATAAATAATTTCATCAAATTATTTATTAATCTCAAAATATCTTCACAAGATATATTTCCACTTTTCAATCCTTTGAAAACAGTTTTCAAACCACGCTCTTCTCGTGAAATGAGTTCCCAAATATTTATTTCCACTGAAAACACCAAGTAAAAATACTTTAGATTTTTAAAATAATTTTAAACACTTTATTATAAAATACACATTAAACCATTTAAATTAAAAACTACTTTAATACTTTATTCAAAAATATATACTTTAAGAATATTTAAAATAATGCTACTTTATAAAATATAAACTACATTTTTCTCTTTTTAAAACATAATACCAAGTCACCTTTAAATAATTACTACTATAATAAATTTGAAAAAGACTTACTTCAAAATTTAAACATTTAAAAATAATAAATTTTCTAAAACATACTTTTTAAAACACTTTAAACTTTTATCTTATACTTATAAATTTGCTTCGAAAACGTAGTTGGCTATCCAGGGAAATACACTTATCTTTCACATCCTTTAAAAATAAATCACTATTTATTTTTAAACAAATTTACCCATTCCTTTAATAAATTCCCACCATGAATTTATTCTTCCAAATATCTATTGATATATTCCTTACTTTTATAAAACCAGTTTATAAATTTCTTAGTCTCATTTCCCTTTTCAAATTCCAATTTTAAACACTTAAATCAATTTTCAAATTGATTCCAATTTACTCCATTTTGATATAAATTCATTTACTTACTCAATTTATTCAAAACCCATTAACTTCAGATTTTATTTCTTAATTATGATTTAAAATCTTTTTAACTGAAAACACCAATTTCAGATTTCCCAAATTTCTTCTTTATCTTTTTAAATAAATTTAAACCTTGAATTTTAAAATAATTCTTTATTCCTTTAAATAATGACACTTAAGGTTAAAATTCATTATTTCTCTGCTTATTCAAAATCCCTTTTTCCATACTCGGAATTTATTTGTTAGAATTTTAAAATCACTTTTATTCTTTTCCAGTTCATTCTTAAATTTATTTAAATTCTCTATAAATATTTTACTTAAAAATTCACTTTTTTATTTTCCTTTTCAAAATCCAATTCTATATATTTTGATAACTCAGTGTACCGAAATATATTCAAGCAAACCATAACATTCAATATTCCAATTATCAATATAATTCATCACAGAATACCAAATATTCATAACACAGAATATTAAAAAATCCAAATAATTTTGAGGAATCCAGTTGGATTCCTCCAAGCTGTTTCCCTGCATCCACAGATGTTTGCACAATATAAAATACCAATTCCACTTCAAGGTGGAATGTTGCTGTATATGGGTTTATATAATATCATACGCTATTATGCGGCACATAGGATGTCATCCGCCACATAATGTGGGAAATCAATCACTCCAAAATATACTACATACTACTATATATAATATAGCACATCAAATCAATTCAATCATTCAACCAATTATTTAAATTTAACCATTTAAATTTAAATAAAAGCCAGATGAGGGAGATTAACTCACCTTTGCCCTTTAAATTTGCAAATCCACTTCAATCTCGATTTGATCTCATGATTTTCAGAACTTGTATAAACATTAGATGTTTTATTAATATTCGAGTCAATTGAACAATTAAATTTCCATTTGATAATTTAATTAACCATACATTTTATTACCATTAACAAAATTTAATTTTCTAATAGTTTAATTCAATTTAAACCAATAAATCCCCTTTAAAAATCTTTAGTAACTAAAATAAGTTGATAAAACAAGTTACTCACCTTAATATACCCTTTTCAAAAATTAAGTAGCAGGTTTACTGTGTATATTTATATTTTTTTCTTTTCTAATCTATAAATATTCATTAAATTAAATTAAACAAAACTGATATACCTTACTGCCAAGAAAACATCTCCTTCCCCAAATCCCATTTCCTGAACATGAATCGAAAAACATGGCCAAGCACGCTAGAGGCGATACTGAGCTCGCTAGAGGCGATACCGAGCTCCACCACTCGAAGTTGCCATCTGACAGCGCCGTCACCACTTCAACGTCGACCTCCACCGCTTGTCATTCCCATCCCAAACTCGAACGCCTCTAAAGCAACGCGATCTGCTCAATCTTGTGCACGACCACAAGACGTCGCACTTCACAGGAACCACCGTGCCTCACGAAGCCGTGTGCCCAGATGCACTTCAACGCCTCGACCTCGAATACGACCACCGCACGCTCGAATCCATTCCACCAATCCTCATTCTATCATCGCCCCTTCTAGTTGGCTCGCGCTCGAGCTCCACACAAACCCTAATGATAGCCTCGACTTCGAATGATCGCTGCGCCTCCCAGCTTTCATGAAATTGGGATTTTCAATCGCTGGCCTTTATTTGGAAAGAATCGAAAAGGGGTGCTCGTGATTTACTTACGACCAAAAACACTTCGACTGAATTTGGAGAAAGGAAAAGTGAAGGATCGTATGCTACTAGCCTTATTATTTTCTCTGTTGGATTGCCGATTTATTTCTCGTTCGGCCATTATTTGATTTTGACTTTATTTTTCATTCGAAATGTTTGGACTGAGGAAAAGGGAGAAGGTCGCGTGATATAGAAGAAGAAGAGGAGGGAAGATGTGATGTTGAATAGAAGGTGGCGTGTAAAATAAGGCTATAGTTCTCTGAAAAGCAAAAAAATGATGAGAAGGAAAAAGGTTTGATGGTGAAAGAATCACAGCTGAAAATTGGGCTGCATGTGAATATATATATTAAATTAATTCAAATTGTCTTGATAAATGCAACCTAAAATTTTGACCTCCTATCAAGACGTGCCGTTAGGCTTTTTAATATTATACCCCTATTCCGAACGCAATGGAAAAGTTTCCTAGTCCTAATTTGATCGTATGGAGAAGATAGCTTTTTGGTCCTAGTTATTATATTGAATTTTCGATATATATTCTGCGCGTTTACTTACCGTGTGCTCACACAACAGCTCCAAAAGTTGCAAAAATTGAAATCCGATAATAATACACTATTACGGATCCAATGGAACTAGTTTCGTCGAAATCCGAGACGGTGCCTCGGAAGTCTATTTAAATATCAATTTTAAACGATATATTTTTAAAACCGAATGAATCACTTCCAATTTCAATTTAAAAGCTTGTATTATGTTCGGAACTATCAATATAAATTTTACAAGCCTTCAAATTATTTTTTACAGGCTTAAAACTCCAGATTCAACATTTTACCCAACTTCAAATTACTTAATTCAATAATTTTATAATCAAATAAATAGTGATTTTTGAATTCAAGTTAAAAATTAACTTTTAGATATTTAAAATCAATTAAATATTCTGATTTCAAACATCCAAAAATTCCAGGTCGTCACACTTTCTGACAACATGAAATTGCAATATAGACTCAGTAAACAAGCATGCATTCAACAAGGATTCATTATTGCAATTAAAACATTTAACAATGGTGAACTATGAAATACAATAACTAGTTTATGGAGAAATAATAGCAACATATCACAAATAGAGAGCAGTTCACACTTTTATTCGTTTCAGCCATACATTAATATTAATACAAGAGGTCACTTTTACTCACCCTGTTTACTTTAACTTGGAGTTGATTTGGTGATGGATTAAAGCTTCATTGCTCTGCTACAGCACCTAAATGCTCATACAAAAAGGAAGGACTAGAATAATCTCAATGACGAAAATTACTGAAATATAAATTCAAGAGAGAGTATATTTTGTTTAAGATTCATAATCAAAGTTTATAATTTTGAATCACAACCATATTATTCCCTAAGATTATCTAGGATTTAGAAACCGATTTCTGAGGTTTTGAGGTGAAGAGGAGAATGGTTTATTGGTTTCAAAAAATGGGAATGAGAAAGCAACTTTAACGACCTAGAATTTCAATCATTTGAATTGGAATATTTAATTAATTTCAAATATTAAAAAGTTAATTTTTATAAGTTAAATAACTTGAATTTCAAATATAAGGATTAATTGAGTAATTGAAGTTGTTTAAATTATTAAATGTTTGAATTTAATGTGAACAAGAATGATTTCGAAAGTCGATTTATATTCTATTTGAAGAAGAATGAAGAGAGTAAACTTTTAAATTTGAATTAAAATTAATTTGAAGTATTTTAGTAAAAATTCGTTTTAATTAACGACTGAAAGTAGCCTCCCAAGGCATTGTCTTGAAACCGAACAAAACCATTTTCATTGGATGCATAATAGTGAATTATTATATTGTGTCGAATTTTGTGGCGATCGAACATTCGTTTGGTCATGTGGGTTTGAAACGCGTAGAAATTGATTGAAGATATTTAAACTAATATAATTTGATTTTAAAAGCTAACTTCTATATACGAGGAAATTGGACTTTGATGCTAGTTCTATTGTGTTCAGAATAGGAGTATAACATATAGAATGCCTGGTGGCATACCACCTTTTGGAGTTCAAAAATTTATCGAGTTAATTCTGCTTTCGAGATTTTCTATATAAGAACACTAGCTACCTTCATTTGCAAACCCTAAAATAAGCTTCAACCACCACCAAACCCCAGTAATCCAGCGATGAAGATTATTCTCGTCGATCGGTGCCAAATTATGAGAAAGGTTTAACATGAAAGTTAAAGAGCTCGTCTTACAAACTCATCCATGTTTGTGGATCGTCGATCGGAGGCCATTGGCAGCAGTTAGGAGAGCTCAAATTTGTAGCGGCGTTGGTTATTTTCTGCCGAATTAGGGCATGTACAGGCAGAAGGCACGACAAGGTGGGTATCGTGCGGCGATGTGGGTTTTGCGATGAACGGTGATGGAATGGTCATGATTTCGAGCTAGAAGGAGTTGCGTTTTCATTCCAGATGCCAGCGAACGTGGGAGAGAGAGAGGAAAATGGGTAATTATGTTTAAACATTTATTTATTAAATTAATTATTTCTAATTATTTCAAAACGTTCGTTAATTCATATTAAACTCATACGAGGTCCAAATTGAATGCTACGAATTGCATTGTGATCGTATCGACGAATACTACGCTATATGTGATAATACGGAATTTTTAAGCAAAATATTAATTCGATAATCTTCTTATATAATCATTAAAATTTGCAAAGTAATCTTTTCAAAAAAAAAATTTTGCTCTCTATTTTCTATTATTCATATGTAAATTATGAATAAAACTATGATTTGAAATTCAATAGGTATATCTTAAAAGTAAATTAGATTTAAACTCTACATTTTTAAAACACTAAGTGTATATATATAGTTATTAAATAATGTATAAATAGGTTTTATATTATTTCTTTTGAAGTTTCATAAATATAAATAAAAGAAAATGCAAAAATAAAAATATAAATATAAATAAAAAGAAAATATAATCTGTGTACACATAGACATTTGCAAGCTAGGAAGGGATTCTTGTGTAGAAGTGTCAAGTTTATTTGTTTCTTCATAAGAAATAAAAAATCAGGTGTTGTATACACTTATATATATACACACACACTCCTATCTCTTTTCTTTCTTTCAAAACAAAACTAAAATCGGAGAAAAACTAAATCAACTTCAAAATTTCAACTTTGCAAAGCAAGAAATTCAAGTTCAAGTTCAACCACGTAAATAAAATCATTTCAAGATTCAAAAATCAAGTTGCAGTTCAAAGCTCTATTCTCTGTTCAATTTTTTTAGGTGAGTAAACTTAACTTTTAAAAAGTTAAATCACCTTCATTAACTTGTGGATGTTAGATCTGGTAGTGGTATGACTTAAATATGATTAGCATGGAGGTATGAATGTGTTGCCTGGTGTATAAGTTGATATTGCTGTGTGTATAGATGTGCATGTCTCTGGTTGTTATAACAGATCCCAAATTTTTCATGTAAAAATCAATTTCTCTTCAAACAATCATTTCTGGGTTATGATCACCAAAGGAAACTTGTTTATTATCTTGTAATTTTATTTTTAAAATAATTTCAAGTAGAATTTTTAAGCGTTTATTTGAAAAGATTGAATTTACATTAAAATCAAACCAGGTCAGAAAATAAATTGTTTTAATTTCATGTTTTGTTTATATGATAAAATTTGTCTTTGAAATTGATTATTTTTGGTAGTCTCGATTTGATTTCAAAGAATGTGGTTGATGAAATATCATTGGTTGAATAGAGTTCAATCATGGGTCGATTTCTGATGGTTGGGTGATTCAGTAGCCTCGGGGTTGTGGCCGGAGGAAGGTCATGGGTTGGAGGTCTCGAGAAAAATGGTGTCGCATTTTTCTAGGCGTCGACGGTGAGATAGGCTTTAGGGTTTAGGTGGCGTTTTAGGTTGTGGCTGTCTACCTGATGATCACGAGGTCATGGAGGCATCGAGCTGGGCCAGAGTGAGGGAAAAGGAAGGGGTCATATGGTAAAGTTATAGGTACAAGGATGTGGTCTCCGATGGTCGGAGTTAAGAGGTGCGAGGTTATTTGGTGATCGGGTTTCGTCCTGATGGGTTTTGATTTCTCTCGGTTTTGATTAGTAGGAACGTTCAGGGGTCCGGGTGGTTAGGGATGGTCAGCGTGTCCTCAGCGATTGATCGGAGGTGTCGTCGTTGGTCGGAGTGGTTCCAATGCATTGTGTACATTCACGTGTATCAGTGCATAGGGTTGGTTTTGCTGTAGGATTAGAGTAGAGGAGAAGAAGTGGAGAAGGAGAGGGAAAAGAAGGGGTTGGCTCGGGTTTGCGTAGGGGAAGTCATCTGGTTGGGCTCGGTTAGTTCGTGTGTGAATTAACAAGTTTAAAAAAAATAGAGAAAGGAAGCAAGGATAAGTTTTCAAGGGTTTTAGTTTGGGCTTTGGGCGTCAAATTTTAAAAGAAAATATTTTAACAAAGTTTTAAAAAGGAAAACAAAACGTTGAAGCAAACAAAGTTTTAAAAGTAAAAACAAAAACAAGTTTTAAAACAATTTCCTAATAAAATTCTTTTAAATGATACATGCTTATTTATGTATTAGATTAGTTAAAGGTGATAAAATAATATCTTTTTAACTTAAATTAATTAAGTTTGGGATATTTTATTTTATGTCTATTATTTAAATTGATTCTTAAGTTTATTAAATTAAAGTTAAATAATGTAATTAAATAAATGGTCAAAACAAATGTTTCAAATTTTTAATTAATTAAGTTCTTAAGTAATTGTAAATGATAATTAATTAGTTCCAATAATTAATTAAAATAATAACAAATGGCTTGTTATTAATTAATGACAATTAAGTAGGATTATAAGTAACTAATCTATTCTATGTTAAATTAAATTAATTAGAATTGGTATGACCAGTTAATCTTGCCTATGAATATTAAATTGTATTGGATTGTTGAATATCTCTAATCTGATAATTTCTGATGTACTACAATATGAAATGCTTTGGTTGAACTGTGATAAATGTGAGTTTTTTATCTGTGTGGAATATGAACTTATGAATTTAAATTAAATTGTTTTACTTAAAACAATTTGGCCTTAAAAGACGGCGTTTGGGTTTCGATGAGACCGTGATCGGATATCAAATTGTTATCTGAAAACCACATTGATCCAAATTGAGCAATAGGTCATGAAATCTCAAGTGAAGATGATGATTGAAGATTCAGAATGCAAGTGCTATTTGTCGTTAACTCTGAGGGTTATTCCAAAACGAATATAACGGAGATAGTGCCTTCGGTTCCGTTCGGACCGGGAACGAACTTGTATGGACGAATGCTATCAGACCATCGTCAATGGAGGACGATGAGCATTCCAAGATATGTGTGCTATAAAGGAAATCGTAGCCTCAAGCCTCATCAACTGGGAATGGCTAAAACAGGGGAGGTGCAGCTAGGCTAAGTGGGTAGCACCCAAGTAGGATAAAAATTTCACCTGTATAGATGTCCCTTTCTTGGCTGTGTGGGCAGTTGTTGGCCACAACCGTGGGGTTGTCTTATTCGAACTATCCAGTAAGGGATAGCTCTGGTCTTGTGTTCTAGGGGTTCAGGGGGATCCTCGGTACTCTGATCTAGACCAGGTACTATGAATGGCGGTACCGCAGTAGCCCTGCCATTGTATGGAATCCAATCTCCAATAAGTGCCTGTACGGTTTTGATTGTGCTCAACTATGTTGGAACGTGAGATGTAAGCATTCCAGCTATTTCCTATTTTATATTGAAAACCCTAGACACTATTATAATATAGTTGGATTTCCTATCAAATGTTTTGGTTATTGTAAGGGAAAAACTTGTCCGTGTTTATTTGCAGTGAGTCTTACGAGATACCTTTCATTTTAAATGTTTTTCAAGTTAAACAACTTAAACCGTTTACTCACACCAGATCTATGTCTGTCCTTCAGTTTATTTTCTATTGTCTTAAACTCTTGGGTACTCAAATTTTTATAAGTAGCCAAGTGATTCAGGTTGGATTGACGTATTTTGAATGACTTGGAGGAGACTTGGCGTATCTATATATATATATATATCTGTTCCGCTGCATTAGTAGCTCTATTTACATTTTGTGTTGTAATGTATAGGCAGGTCATCATAACCGTCTAATATGATGTTGTAAAACTGAATGACTCTGATGTATGATATTAGTGACTGTTATGTAATATCTATGTGATGTAATATATTTATTTCATTCCGCTGTGAGATTCTGGTATTGTTTAGTTCTTTCTTTCTGTCTATTTCTTTTCTACCTATTTCTGTCTAATTACGATATGTCTTTCTATGGAAAGAAAGGTGGGTCGTCACAATTGGTATCAGAGCGTTTGGTTGAGATAATACCTCGTCTTTTTGGGTTAATACCTATCATGAGAGAGCGTACTTGTAAGTTTTATAAATATGTACAACTATCTGATTACTGGGTTACCTGTCCAAGTTGCCAACATGAGTTCTAGAGGAATAAGAGGTAGAGATGTGAGTAGCACGACGACCACAAATGGAAGAGGTCCGAATGTTGAAGGTGGTAGAGTAACTGGCGAGGCTGTAACCCCAACACCGCCTCGAGTGAACTTTGCAGCGTTGTGTAAAGACTTTACCAATCTCGGAGGAAAGCCTTTTAAGGGTACGGAGTCTAACATTGAAGTTCGAGCTTGGTTGCGCTCGTGTGAATGGATTTTCAAGAATTTGGATCTATCAGATGAGCAGAAGCGTGTTATGGCATCATGGCAACTTCAGGAAGGAGCAGCTGCGTGGTGGGACGCAGTCGCCATGAATGCTCCCAAGGATGATTTCTCTTGGAGCAAGTTCAAGAAAGTGTTTGAAGACTAGTTTATGCCAACCGTAGGGAAGACTCGACTGTATAGGATTTTCTAGACCATAAGCAAGGAGTTTGTCAGTATCGGAGTATAAAACCAAGCTCAACGATGTGACAACCCAAATTTTTTAGATATTTGAAAATTGGAATATATAATAATTTATTTTAAATATTTGGAAGTTGGTTTAACTTGAATTTCAAATATCATTATTATTTGGCAATTAAATTTATTAAATTTAATAATCAAAGATTGGGTAAAATATTAAATCTTGAGTTGTAAGCTGGTTAAAAATATTTCAATGGCTTATAAAATTTATATTGATTACACTGGAGATAGTAGAAGGGTTAAATTTGAGTTTGAGGTGTTTTGCTCAGTTTCAAAAATATATTGTTTAAATTGAAATTAAATATAGCCTTCCAATGTAACGATACCGATTTTGCCCGCTCGAAAATCGACATCCATACTTCAAATCGTATTCGAATGCCGTAGATTCGACCATTCAAATCCGATTCACCGGAGCTTATAACAACATCAAGTAAACAACACAGCGAAATAAAAGAATAATACATTGATATACAGCTTTGATATAATATCTGATACAACAGATGATCCAGTAGGTATCAATATACATCAGAGATATAATACAATAAATAGCAGCGGAAAAGAAAAAAATAGATAACATCTAGCAGCGGAACAATATAATTCTAAGGTAGTCTTCAAAACAGAACTCCAAAACTACAACTCCCAACTACAAGAATCAATCCAGCAATAGCTCGAACTCCCAATAACGATGCACCAAGCTAAGCAAGACTGGTGTGATCCAAAGACTGAACTAACCCCAGATAATCTACTAAACCTGACTATCTGAAAAACCCAACTCTAGACTGCTCGTGTAGAAAATAATGAGCACCCAGAGTTTAGGAAAAAAACAATAAACTCCGGATCAGTCGTGGGACTGGTGTGAGTAACAAAAACAGTTTATCTTTAAAAACAAACAACGAAACATTTAAAAATCAATTTGCAATGCTTTTAAAAATGAGACTACCATAAGGCCTCCCGCACACACACACAATGCAAACGCAGAATCAGAGGAGATTTCTCCTTATGATAGTTAAAGATGCTTGATACGCATTAAAAGAAACATTTGATATTATTACTAGTGTATAGTGTAGGAAAAATTCATTTCGAAAGTAAAGATATAAATCTTAGCCAGCATAGGCATTCCGCACTTATGCCTACTATAGCTACCATGTTCAATAGCAGGTTACCGCCACATTCCATGGAAGGTTATACAACTAAAACCGTACATGATCGTATTGTTTCTTTGGATTTCCAACAAATGATCGGGCCAAGGAACTTCCCATTGCCACATGAGAACGCCTCTGGAAGGACGTTCCCGAGAACCAAACCGGATCTCTGCCAACACAAGGCTGGGTTAACCTTAACTGGGTAACTACTGACACGAGTACGCCACCTCCCGGTCGTAACGAACCTTTAACCGGGGCCCCAGCAACAAATCACAAAGTAATATATATATATATATATATATATATATCTGCGATATCAACATAAGTTAAGTATCTGGGCTCCATACCATGATACCACTTCTATCCAAAAGGAAATGCACATACCCTGAGGGGTGCTACCCCCAATAACCTTGCTTCATCCTTCCTGTTTTGACCATTTCGGGGTGTGAGGCTCGACGAAGTCTCGTCCACAAAGCCACGCTTTATACAAAAGCTGTGCTTTGGGTCAACAAATGATCATAGAAATGATCACAAAGATAAATGATCAAATAAATGATCATATCACAAATGATCGAATAATGATCATTTCACAGCAACACTCAGCATGTCACATTACCAAATTGGGAATATATCGCTGATAACCATCAACTACATAACCTCTGAGCTCGTACGTCTCAGAGAAGGGTGTTAAGCTAAGAGAATAAATTCTCCGCCGCCAACAGAAATATATTTGAAAGAAATCAGCTTTATATCTCATATTGTAATGTCAGGCATAACAATCCATACAAGTCTGTTCTGGGTTCGAACAGAACCGAAGGCACTTACAAAGAAGTCCTTGCAATCCGGATATTCACAATCTCGATCGGATTTCCCATCATTTAGGGAGTCTCTATACCGGCACGACTCGGTGCAGAAACAATCGATAGGTCATCCTATCGCTTTCGCAAATACCCGGTCTTCATCACCGGTCTTCAAATGCTATCCATAACGTTAAATCACATATTCGGAATGGGTTATACGACACAAAGGTCCTTTCCCGGCTAAACTGAATGGTGAGCGAAAATATTTTAAAACATATGGATATGGGATTTCAATCAAGTCACAACTTAATAATTCAAAACTTTCTTTTCAATGGTTTAGACCAATTACCATTTCAAATCTTTAATAAAAAGATTTATTTCATAAAGTTCACCTACTTTCACAAGTATTCTTTTCCGGATTTCAAAACAATTCTGTTCCAAAAAGATTAATTCATTTAAATCTTTTAAATCAAAGATTTGTCTCATAGTTTTCAAATCGTTCCCAAATATTCATTTTCAAAATTCGTTTTTCAATACTCATCTATATCTTGGAAAACTATTTTAATTTAACTTGGAATTCCTTTTAATAAGATTTGAAACGAAAGCTTTTTATCATTTAAAAACAACAGTTTTAATTTGGATAAACCCGATTTCTTTTATACAAGTTACAATCTTTGGTTTAATTCGAATTCCCAAAACAATACTTTAAATAGGGTTTCAAACCGTATATAACTAACATAACATTTTTAATCCCTAATTTCAAATCATAGAATTCAATTCCTAATTTTGAATTCAAATTTAAATCAAATTATTTAAATTTCCAAAACTAAATCAAGTAATTTAAAATAAATTCTATCTTGAAATTCCATTCCAAAAGCTTTTAACATTTATTTCGATTCCATTTCCAAAACATTTGAATTTAAAAATTCAAATTTTAAACTATTTCAAAATCTGTGACTTAATCGATTTCCTCGTGAAATCCATAATTGTGTGTGTATGGTGTGGTCCAGGGGTTTAACACAATAGTGCACCATCATTCAGTTATCACAGATTAAAACACAGAAATATAATTGATAAGCGATATAACTATAACGCTTATCATACATTCACAGATTCACAGATAATATACAAATATATCATCAATAAATGAATAAATACACAGCTCAATTCACAGAACAAAATATCACAGATCAGATAGGAAAATCAATTCAAGGCATCTCATACAATACAACCATTCATGAGTAAGTCAAGTATTCAATAGTCATTTATAAGCAGGATTAATTAAATCGTTTTTAATCCAAATCAATTCAATTTATCTCCAAGTAAATTTATTACATATGAATTAATTATCCCATCCTGATTTATTAATTACAAATCATTTGATATTAACAAATAAATCAATCACCTTAATTAATTAAATTATTCTTGATTTATCATATCAATTAAATCAACCATTTAAACCAATTTCATAATTAATTATCTTTAATAAATCAAAATATCCAACTTTAATTTTAATAAGTGATTAATCCTTAAAATCATTTCTTAATTAATTATTATATCTTAATTACTTGATTATTTTATTAAATCAATTATTCACTTGAACTAATTTAATGAGTGCATATCATTTATCTTCACTAATTAAAATTTAAAACATTTTCTACCTAATGTTTTAATTATCATCACAAAACAAATTTAAACAATTTGTTCAAATTTATCTTTTTCATATTCCATTTTAAACTTAAGGGTTAAAATGAGTAAATCCCAACTTTTACAAAGTTTTCCAAAAACCACTTAAACTTCTTTATCTCAGGCTTAAAGAAATTCAACACATTTGCTTTTGAACCAGATTTTAAAACTTGATTTTTGAATTGGGAACAAACAGTTTTTCAAAGGAACCCGTAACAACTTTAATACCCGGGCCCCTCTTCTATTTGCTTCGAGCAAAAATTCAAAACACACGAGAATTTCCCGAGTCTCTCCCTTGTCTTCACGCAACCCCTTTCCCCCCTGATCCTATCTTCTTCCCTCCTCTCTTTTTTTTTCTTTAAAACTCTTAAGTAGAAAAAACAATAAAGCACGAACAACACACGCAAAGCTCGAGCAAAATCCCGAGTTCCTTCTCCTTCCCCCAAAGACGCAACATCATCAGGCACTGAATAATACCGTGTGCACGTGCACCAACAACGGAGGCGTCTCCGATCAACGCTGCTAGCCTCCCCAAGTCGTAATCCATCCCTGTACCAACCTCCGATCATCGAAGCTCCGCCACGTCGCCGAGATTGAATTTCGAATAAAAAAAATCGAAAACCTGGAAAACTCGAAAACGCAGTACCTCGAAACCTGTCAACACGCTATTCTCATCACCTCGTCCACCAGAGAGCTTGAAATTCCGGCCATCTATTCGTCATTGCCCCCCTACCATCACCCCAAACCTGATAGCACTCGATCAACAGGGGAGGTCGAACGAACAAAATATTTACCCCCTGACAAAACTAGGTTTAAAATTTTCAAAGCTCCGCCGCCGTCGCCACTGTGGTCGTTGCCACCTCCAGACATTTTTCCTACCACGACCGTAGGCTCGACCACCCCCACCAGCAACCTTGACCAACTCGAATCACTCAATCACGAGAAAATGATTTAAAAGCAGATTTCGTTCTACTGTAGACAGCTCATGATACATGCAACTAAAAATCACTATAGTTGTTTTAAAAATCCTATCTTGGGCTGTTAATTCAAGCTATATGATTGAATCCATAATTCAAGATATTCGAAATTTCCAGAGACTTAAGTTTTTGATGTAAACATTTGATTTTCCAACTACATATGCATTTATATTCCACGAAACCATTTTTAGGTTATATCTCATTCTTAAATACGACTATTTCATTTTAAAACCAAAGCATAATATTGATAAAAAAAAAGAAGTTGAATTTCGTTGTTGTTCTGCTCTCTCAGATTTAACAGAGAAGTTATAAAAAAAAGTTTCTAATGCCTGCATACATTAAGCTTCAGAAATTTGCAAACCCATATCTCAAAACAACATTGATCATAGCAAAAAATGTTCAACTATATCACACTTTAAAATTTCGAAGGTGGAGTTACTCACTTTCCAGATCATGTTGACTCCAAGAGTTGAGGTTGAAATCTGTTTTATCTGAAGCTTTTCTTTGCTTCCAAACTATCAAACTTTGATTGATTGGAAAATGTTTTATGTTGAATAATTGTTTGAGTTAAAGAATGGCCTTTATACTTCAGTTTATAATGGTGAACAAAACTGAGATGAGAAGGTGATGTATATAAAAATGAAGTTATAGGTAATGTTGTAGTGTATAGGGTGATGGTTTATGTTGTACAATAGTCATGGCTGAAGATAATTTTAACTCCTATTCGTATGTACTTTGATTGGTCTTCATCATTTTGCAAGTGTGCATGCATATATACTTTCCTGTCATATGTATATCAGAGGTTACTTTATAAAGGGTGGCTGCAGTGATGTTGTACTTGTTTATTTTTGTTGAGATGTAAGCATTCAATGCTTAAGTCCTTTATGTTTTTACTTATTTTTTTTTTCATTACTTTGTTTAGCCTGCATACTTACTTTTATATTTGTTTGTATTTATTATGTTTGATTTGTTTATACTTAAATATATTTATTTTACTTTATGTACATATTTTAAAAGTTGTTATATTTATTTTTATTATATTAACATGTATATTCATTTCTATACTTACATGACTACTTATTTTTTTTATTTCTATTTATTTTAAAACCATTTATTTAAGATTTTATTTCTAATCCAATATATACATATATTCACATATATACAAATTTTCAAATTCATATGACTTAATATATATTCTATTTGAATCTGGGAAATTCGCTGCCTTTTAAAAATCAATTTTACAAATTTTAATTCAAAAATTCATTTAAATTATAAATTTAAATTCCTAAAAATCCGGGGTCGTTACATCCAAGGTAAAGTCTCAGAATTCGACGAAACCAATTCCATTGGATCCATAATATTGTATTATTGTTCGATTTCAATTTTCATATTGTTTGGAGTGATCATTTTGCCTTACGGTAGATAAACACGCTGAAATCTATATCGATAATTTAATATAAAAACTGGGTCCAAAAAGCTATCTTTTCCATACGACAATCGAAAACTTTTCGATTATGTTCGGAATAGGGGTTTAACATTATAAACGCCTAGCAACATGCCTCGATAGGAGAGCGAGATTTTCAGCCCGATTTCATGACGTTTGAATTCAAATTCAAATTTTAATTTTATAATTTTGATCAGTCAAGAACATAACACAGTGATTCAACACTTGGTTACCTTTTCAACACTTATCCTTCATTTTTAGCATGTGTCTTCATTAAAAAAAAATTATGATTAAACGCAAAATGGTAAGTTAAAAAGAAAAATAGAGCCTTGCTTTTTCTTCAAAACAAAATCGAAGGTCAAAAGAAAAAAATGTCAGAGCAAAAGAATAATGGTCATGATTTTAAATTCAGATCCAAGAGAATGAAGCCGCTTTCTTTTCGATCCTTAATCTCGCTTACTTTTTCCCTCTCCAGTATTCGAAATCGAAATTCGAGTGGAGGAAATTAATCCTAAAACCCAATCGCGTAAATCTCTTCCCTTCTAGCTTTTAATCCTCGAAGTCAAGGAAGAGAGCACCAAATTGTGTGTAGAGGAGGGGGTGGTCTCGGATCGCTCGTCGAGGGTGGCAGATGCTATCGTGTTTTAAGGTAGGAGTGGTGGTGGCATTGGGGAGATGCGATGTGTACGTGAGGAAGTCGAGTGGTAGGGGAAGCCGACGTGGCGTTGGGTGTTCGTTTGCAATTTGAGGCCGACGATGAAGCTTAGGTGGTGGTCAGGCGATAATGTGCTTGGTCATGGATCGCGTTTTGGTTTAAGGTATCGGTTTGATCTTTCGGGTTGAACTGATGTAAAGTATTTAGTGTTTAAATAATAATACATACATATATAGGGTTTAGATCAGAAACTTTTTACTAGTTTGGAAAAATAAACAAATACATATATAACTAAATTTAGATTTTGGCATTTGTATAGGCAATTAAGTTTAAAGATTCAACATGTACATATAAGGTTAGGAAGTAATCTTATTTTCCTTAGAATTAAATATATATACACATATAAAGTTAAACAGAAAATACATGTAAGTAAAATATTTTAAAAACAGAAATTTTAAATGTTGTAAAGCTGTATAAAGATTTGATTTTTAAAATCTATATGGATTTTTTTTATGAATATATATATAGGTAGTTTCTAAAAGAGATATAAATTATATATACCTATATCCATTCTAAACTTATTAGTTTAAAATTTTAAAACAATTCATTAAGGTGATTAATTTGCCTTATTAGCCTATTTAATTATTATAATTGCTAAAATGTTTTTATAAGGGAATATTAGTTCAAATTTAATTATTTATTTAAAATTTAATCATTAGTTTAAAATTTAATTTTTTTTAGTTAAGTTTAATTTATAAAATGGAAACTAATGGTTCGATTTATTCAAATATTAATAAAATCATCTAATGTCTATACAAGGTTTGAAATCGTGAAAAAATAAGCTGGTTTGAAGTGGATTGCAAATAAAAAGCAAAGCTGAGTTAAACTCACTCATCTGGGTATTAATTATCGTAAAATTTAAAATATTTGGTTGAATGATTGAATTGATTGGACGTGGTATATTATATAGTAGTATATAGTATATATTGGAGTGATTGATTTCCCGCATTATATAGCGGATGAGACCCAATGCAACGCATAATAGTGGATGATATGAATATAACCCCATATACTGCGATATTCCACCTCGAAGTGGAATTGTTATTTATAATGTGCTAACATCTGTTGATGTAGGAAAACAGGTTGGAGGGATCCAACTGGATTCCTCAAAAAAGTTGAATTTGTTTTAAATATTCAGCGATGTGAATTATGTTATAATCTGTGATGATTATATTGATCATATTTGGAATTGAATTATGAAATGCTATGGCTTGGTTGAATATATATGTGACAACCCGGAATTTTAACAATTTAAAATGGAATAATTAATTGATTTTAAATATTTAAAAGTTAATTTTAACTTGAATTCCAAATATTAATATTTACTTGATAATTAAATTACTGAATTATATAATTCAAAATTGGGTAAGATGTTGAATATGGAATTTTAAGCCGGTTAAAAATAATTTGAAGGCTTATAAAATTATTATTGATAATACCGAAGATAGTAAAAGCGTTAAACTTGAATTTGGAAGCGTTTTGTTCAGTTTTGAAAATATATCGTTTAAATTGATATTTAAAAATAGCCTTCCGAGGCACTGTCTCGGAATTTGACAAAACCAGTTCCATTGGATCCGTAATATTAAGTTATTATCGGATTTTTATTTTTGTAGCAATTGGTGACCCTGACTACTCAAAACGCTTAGAAACTATTTTAATCGATTTAATTTAAAATTGATTGTTTTTTTCTTTAACTCGTGCATATGATTGAATTAGCTTCCGAAACACGTTCCATTATGTTCGAAACAAAGGTAAAACCTTATAAACGCCTAGCAACACGTCTCGATAGCAGTTCATGATTTTAAGCTACGTAAATCGAGGCGATTTAAATCTAGATTTTTTTAATATAAAATATTCTTCTTTGACTGGTCAATTTACCTTCACATCAAAACTTTTTCATTTCACTGTAGCAAGTTGAGCTAAATACGTTTCCTTAGCTTCCCTCATACGCTTCTTCGTTGATAAAATAAATAGAGATAAAAACAGATATTTTTCTTCGTTCAAATTTATCAAAACCGTGCCCTTTCCTTTATTGTCGAAATCATACCGAATCAGAAAAAATAAAAGAAAGGGGGAAGCCGTATTCGATTGAATCGCGAAAAGGGGGAAGTCGTGTTCAATTGAATCGTGAAAAGGAGGCAGCGATTTAGGGCGAATCACGAAGGTCGAGGCTCACGAGGGGAGGCGGCGCTTTGGGTTTAGCGGGGCGGCTCGAGTTTGTGAAGCGCTCACGCACACGAAGGAGTATCGAAGTCGGTCTGGGCAAGCTCGATTTTGGGGTTTTGGGCCGCGGCGTGCGCAAGCTAGAGGCGACCTCGTGTGTGTATTTCGAGAAGGCGACGTAGGCGATTCAGATAGAGTTCGAACTCGACTCCGCAACAGGTATATACATATTTATATTTTATTTAAATGATAGATATTTTAATGAAATTTCAAGAATTTCATAAGTGTAATATATATAGTAAAGTATAAAACTGTTCGTTATTTTCAATTTAAAATTTTGCATATGTAAACAGAAAAATATTCCACTGAGATTTATGTGTTTTGAATTGTAAAGACAGTTTAAAATTTAATTATTTGTTTAAGTGAATCTATAGAATTTTTGTCATTTACAATAAATTAGTAAATAAAATTTATTTTTTAATTTAAATTAAAAGTATTAGTTAAAATAAAAGAAAAATTTAGTAGCTTAAAAGAAAGTTTTTATATAGAAAGGATTTTGAATGAAATGTATTGGAATTTTAAATAATTGAAAAGTTTCATATAAAATTAGACTTTTGTATTGGTATAATTTAAGTTTTAAAATATATGTAACTTTGAAGAAAGTAAAATAAAATAAATAGATATTTACACATTTTATTTACTAGTTTATTTTAAATAGTATTTGGGAGATTAACATATTCAGTTTATTTTTGGAACTTAAAATTTATTTACTAAAAGAAAAATTGGGTTAAATAAAATTTTGGGTTAATAAATTATTTAAGGGAAATTAATTGTTTGGTTAATTTAAATATTAATAAATTGTATGATGTTTATCCAAGGTTTAAAATCATGGAAACATGCCAGTTAAGGAGGGTTTTCAAACAGCTGAATTTAAGTTGAGTAAATCTCAACCTGTTGGATTTTTATTTTAATTTAAATGGTAAAATTTAAATAATTGGTTGGATGATTATATTGATTGGATGTGCACTGATGATGATGTAACTTTGGTTTTGGTTGGTTCTTGAGTTAATTGTGGTTTGACTCGAAGTACTTAGGTTTTAAATTGTTTTAAACTTAAGTCATAAATAAGAAAATGTTTTCATTTAATGTTAATAAGGGCTTAATGATTTGTGATCCATCAAGTTAGTAGGGTAATTAAAATGGATAATTAATTAATTCAGTTAATGATTTGGTTTGATTAATTTAGAAATTAAGGGTTTTGAATTAATTAATTAAGGATTAAGTTAATTAATGAAGATTACTTTGTGTAATTAATCAATAAATATAATTACTTTGTGTAATTAATCAAAAGATTAATTAAGATGATTAATGAAGGTATGATTAATTAATTGATTTGAAATTATTTAATGTTAAATGAAGAAATCTAAGTGGTTGATGTTAGTAATTCAATCAGGATTAATTAAATTAAATTTGTATGTGAGTAAGCTTTGCTTATGAATGATTGAATGATATTGGATGCGTTGAATGAGTTGATATCTCTAATATGAAATGTTGTGTATTTCATCTGGATAACTTGGGTTAGGATGACATGAGACTCGAAGAGACCGGGATCGGGTATTAGGAATTACCCGAAACCACTTCGAATGTATATAGATTGATATGTAAAATCTATTGGCCAGAATGAAATGATTTAAGTGAATTGGACTATTAATTTGAATTCGATAATTAGAAAACTTATGTGTGAAATAAGTGTTGTCTATAACATATTGTGAACTTGTAAATTGATTCGAGTTACCCCGGGTTCTATCTAAGTTGTATGCTTTGAATTCCATGTTAGATGGGTGTACTCATGCTGGTTTCCATCCTGATCTGGGTGTTACTTCGATGTAATGCTCGGGTCAGACTAGTATTACAGATTTCCAGGTAAGGACGTTCCGGAGCTCTGGAGGCGAGCTGGATGGCAAGAACGTGTAGAGTATTTCCCCTGTATCATATTATTGTAAATCTATGTATTGATAATTGTGTATATCTAGTGTTTGAGTATATGTGTAACTTTGATGTATTAAAATTTAATCGACAGAATATTATTATTTTGTAAACTATTGTTATTTATTATTATATTTTATCCGCAGCGAATGTGAGGTGTTGGTGCTTCTGATCTTCTTCTTCTTCTATCTCTTTCTTCTTTTTCATAACTATTTGGAATTTTCAGGTTCGAATATTTCGGGTCGTTACAGTTGGTATCAGAGCTGAAAGGTTAAGTGAGAACCTTGGCTCTGGTAGGGATTACTCATTAAATAGAGTCTGTAGTACTCTAGAATGAGTTGAATATGTATATATAAGAGCGTACTTGTTATTTTCTTATATAAAGGTTTTAAATGATTTTATATTAAAGTATATTTTGGTATATAAAGCAATATTTCCCTCTAATAAATATTAAGGTGATTGGTTGGTAAATTATTGGAACTAAATTAAGCAGTAATATAATATTGAAATCTTGAATTGGAATTAAAGTAAGTGGTAACAGAAATACAACGAAATTAGAATTAAATTGGTTGAAATGAAATTCTAGAATTTGAGCTCAGTAATTAAATTGTTTAAAAACTTTAAATAAAGGTTAGTTTGAAATGGATTCAAACTGAAATTTAATCTTGAATTTATAGAAGTAAGAATAATATAAAAAGGAATTGGTAACTAGATATGATTACGTTGGGTATTATCATAAATAGTTATTGTGTTTAATAATGATATATTTGTTATTAAGTAAGCCAAATGAAGTAAATTTATAAGATCAGTATAACACCTAAATTAAAGTAGGTTTTAAAATTTTGAAGTTTTAAAACCTAAGTCTAGAAACAATCAATTGTTTCAAAGAGTTAAAGAAAATAACAAATAATATAATTCAGAATATTTTGAATATAGTCTTATTTTAAGACAAGAAATGTTTGGAAGATTTTTAAGGGATCTGTCTTGAAACTAGAACCAAGGGTGGTTTAAAATTTAAAAGTAGCCTGGTGTGTAAAGGAAATAAATATGAAAATAAACTCTAGGGTTGAGTTTTGAATTTTCCTTGGAATGTGAAGTGAAACCCAAAGCGAAGCAAGTTTTAAACTTAAGTGGAAAGGTTATTAACTGAAGGTTTAAAATTTGAATGGTAATTGGGATTAAATTCAAGAAGGAATTGAAATGGTTTGAAATTGGAATGGATTCAATTTGAAATTAGTCCAAATTTATTTGAATAATTTGGAACTGTAAATAAAGTTGAATAAGTAAGAATCAAATGGAATTTGATTTGAAGTTGGAAAGAAATTGAGAATTAATTCAACTGGAATTGGGGATAAATCAAGTGCAATCGAAATTGGAGTTATTTAAATTGGAATTGGGTTAATTTAAATGGAACTGGAAATTTAAATTGAATGGATGAGATTGGAGATTGGGAATTGAATAGTTTGACTCTAGACTACTTTTAAATAAATTGTTTTTGTACAAATCTATTTTTCCAAGTTATTTATTATATATACAACCTTTCTTATTAAACCTAAAACTATCTTATATTTATTTAATAACTACTTTTGGAGTTATTTAACTATTTTGTAGCTGTTTTATAAACTAATTACTATTTTTCAACTATTTTACAAACTAATTTCCATTTTATAACTATTTTACAATTTCAAAAATCTCTGAAACTATTTAACTATTTTCCAACTATTTTACAATTAGTTAACTATATTATAGCTATTTTGCAAACTAATAATTATTTTTCAACTACTTATCTATTTTTAAAATTTTCAAGCTATTTTCTAAATACAAACTGGTTGAAGTTCAAACTGTTATTGATTAAATACCCAACGGCGATAAGAATGGAAGTGGTAATCCATTGGAATTGATGCAATTGTGATTATGTGCATGGAAATTAAAGGAAATGTGAATAGAAAGAGAAATTGATTTGGTCAATAATCAATGAAGTTAAATACGTAGGCTGTACGTATATTATTCTATTCACATAGTGATTTGATCCAGATTCGAGCACAGAATTTCGAGATGGTTATATCGATCTGAGTTGGGATTTTTCACTCGATTCTCGACGGCGAACCTAGATATGGATTGTTGATTGATTCTGGATATTCTCTATCATAGCTAGGCTATGCAAGGAGAATGACGGTTTCTGATCAAGAAACCAAATATGTGTCCGCACTAGGAAGTCGGGTGGACGATACTAGTTTGGAAGTGAAATTGTGTGATCGAGTGAGTGACCAGATTGGTATAGCGTACGGATGATAAGTGTACATCGTACAGATTTGAATGAAATTGATATTGGAAAGAGTAATCAAATTTGAATATTTGATTTCGAATGAACAAAGTTATATTTCTTTGTTATATATAAGATGAAACTCCCCTTGTTGAATCTTAACCAGAAGAAAATGGATTTTTGGAAACGATTGAGGTATAAAAGGGGTTTTATACAAGTTTAAAATGATCCAAAGTTTTAAAGTTATATATATCTGTGTATATATATATAAAGGATCTTATGTGGATTTTGGAAAAGGGTTTTGGGAACCTTTAGATTTGGAAAGGCTTTTGATTTTTGGGTAAAATCAATATTGAATTTGGAAAGCCTTGTTTGAGAATTATCGATTTTGGGATAATAGATTTTGTGTAAAGGAGCTTTGTATGAGATCATACTAGGTGTATGATTTGAAAGATACTATATGTGTATAGTATAAAGTGTTTTGATGATGGCTCTGGGGTAAAAAGTGCTCCCTTGAAATGAACTTCTCAGGAGTGCCACCGGGTGGTGCTGCCTTGAGCCCCAAGAGGGATTCTAAAGTCGATCCTGTGAGGAGTCCGGACAAAACTGGTTCATGAGGATTATGAGTAGTGTATACCATAGCAAAAGTCGTGTGTGCCGTTGAGAGCCAACGGTCTACTTTTGATTTTATATCGGTAGACTGCGACCTATGGTAACATAGCGAAAGTAGTATGTGCCGCTAAGAGCCAACGGTCTATGTTTGATTTTATATCGGTAGACTGCGACCTATGGTAACATAGCGAAAGTCGTGTGTGCTGCTGAGAGCCAACAATCTGCGCTTGATTTTACATCGGTAGACTGCGACCTTTGTAGGAGTGGAGAAGTTCCATTTCGACAGAAAAAATCGAGGGGCGCTGATGCCTACAGTTACATGGACTTTTGCTGCGACGACAACATAACCCTGGAATGTAACTGCGATCTATTGTGGGTTCCATGGCGTAATCGAGGGGCGCGGAGTGCCTACAGTTACATGGACTTTTGCTGCGATGGCAACGTAACACTGGAATGTAACTGCGACCATGGATGGGGGTGATGATTTTCAGAGCATTCTCACCAAGATATTTCCTCTATTTTCAAAAACTGTTTTCTGTATTTCAATAAAATTATTTTCCCAAGTATTTTCACTGGTTGTTGAAACGGGTTTACCAAGTACTTATAGATTTTCAGCCCTACGCCTAATCAATGTATGACTGAATTTCTGTGAGAACAAGGATGGGCTGGTTGAGACATCGAGTTATAAGACATATTTTTTTTATAAAGAGCTATTTTAATAATATTATCTGAATTTAAAGGCCTTTCTAAAAAATTTAAACTAGAAATGTTGGAATTTTGGGAAAATGAAAGAAAATTCAAACTGGAATAATATAAAAAAATTGAATTCAGGAAAATTTAATATAAGTGATTTTTGTAATAAAAAAATTAGAAGTAAGCTAATTGGCAGAATAATTATTCGATAGGGTATGTTAATAACATTTAACTCGGTTAAATAAAACGGATTGTAAGTTAATAATGAAGTTTGAAAATAAATTCGAATTATAAATAGAATTCGATTGGATTTGATAATGAATTAAATAAGTGGAGATATTGTAAAATAAAATAAAATAAAATAGAGTTGGATCAAAATAGTGATCGTTTGAATTACAAATAAAATTCAAGTGTGATATGAATAATATTTAACGAAATTTACAAGTAAATAAGATATAAGGGAAGTGTTGTCGAATGAAATGAAAGGGTGCTATAATAGAAATGATTTGAGTTGTAACCAAAACCCAGGTAGGTAGAAGTAAATTAAAAATGGCCTTGTAATTAGTTTAATGAGTCATGAATGAATTGAATTTGGGAATTTAATTTATAATAACTAACCAAATAAATTTGTAGATTGATATGAGACCTGATTGAAATAGAATCAAGTGAAGGTAAAAGAGAAAATTATTTGCAAATGACGTGAGCTTAATTTATGAAGTTGAAATAATTTGAAGAAGGTAAATTAACTTTAAGTTTAAAATTAATAGAAGTTTGGCTTCGAGCAAAAGTGAAAGATCATAAAAGTCTGGGTAAAATTAATATGAAAATGGTTATTAATTTATAAGTATTGAATGTGCCAAGCTTAATAAAATATTTTGAATGAATCCAATGCGGAGATGAAATAGAATCAAGTTAAGGTGAATAAATTAGAAATAAAATGGAATTACATACAGAGTGAGTTGAAATTAATTTGAAGTAGTTATAAATTAATATGGATACTCTATTAAGCAAATATCGCCAAATTTACATAAAAATAGTTGTCGTTTGACGTAAACAAAGGTAATTAAAATTTATGAGTTGATAAATATTAAATAAATTGGTTTTAGAATTAATTGAAGTGAATATGAGCTTCTTCGGATTAAAAATAAATTGAATGTAAGGAATTAAGTTATAAACCATTAAAATTGAATGAAATGGTATATGAATTGGTTGAAAGCAATTGGATTATTTGTGAAATCATATAAATTGCTCGTGGAAGTTATTTAGAATGCATTTCTTTTACAGTTGATGTGTTTAGCTATTGAAGTAAGTGAAATGCTAATAGATTTTCTATATATGGCACTTACATATTAAATTGAGTAAGTACAGGTACCTGAAGGCCGTTTGGCTGGATTTGGCTGAGCTAATTGCTAAAATTAATAAGCTGCTTGCTTAAAATGCTAAATAAAGGTACACCTACACAATAAAAATAGGAAATATGAACAGTTTTTGCTTTTTCCGACCGTGTGGGTCGATGTATATATATTTATATCTCTTGTCAAGTTGCAAAAGCTCCTCCATACAAAGTAGACTCTGCCAAAATTTTTTAAAATTTTGGAAGCTAGAAAAAATTTTGGGTAAATTTTTATGTTAGAAACAAAACGATTTCAAAGTTGAAACTGAAATAAATTAGTGAATGAAATTTATTTAAGATAATGATATGTGTTAACGCTAAAATTTGAACGCTAACACCCCGGTGTATGAGTTATAGTTGTGAAAGCACCACCCGATAGCTCGGGAACAGATTACAAGCAGATAATAGCAGAAAAGCAGTAAACAACAACAATTTTATAGTGGTTTGGCTTAAGGGTATAGCCTACGTCCACTTTAAGTACTTTTATTGATGATCTCGTTACATGCTGATACAATTCTTCCCAAGTTCAATACACTTTGAATTACAAGAGACTTAGAACAAGTAGCCTAAACTTCGATGAAGATGAGAGTTTTCGAATCCATGTTGGATGTATGTGATCTCTTCTTGAAGTTGTTTGTAGCGTTCTTAGTGTCTTGAGAGCTTCAAGTGTTAGATTGGTTCGGAATGCAGCAGAGTATCGGCGCTTGAAGAGAGTGAGCCAAAAGTCCTTTTCTAGTTGGAGTTAGGGTCATATTTATAGGCATTTTTTAGAGTTAGGTCGTAGGTCGTGGCCGACCTAAGCAAGGTCGTAGGTCGTGACCGACCTAAGTATGGTTGTAGTCAACCTGAAGAGTATTGGTGCTTCCTTCCTTATGCTGATTTGCACAAGTCCTAGGTCGCGAGCGACCTACCCCCCTACGGCATAGTATAGTTCAACTCCTTTACTCTGGCATTTAGGTCGCTAACGACCTATCCTAGGTCGTGAGTAATTTCCTGCATCCATAGTTAATCTTAAATCGTTGAGTTCCTTAGGTTGCGACCTTCTTTAGTTCGAAGCACTCCGCTAGGTCGTGTGAATTCTATAGGTTGCAGCCTTCCTTAGGTCGCGGAGCTTCATAGGTCGGTGGACAGTTAGGTCGCATAAAATCTTTAGGTCGCTTGCTTGCTTATCTGGTTAGGTCGCGACAATCCTTAGCTTGCCAGGTTGCTTCAGTAATTAGATCGTCCACTTTTTTAGGTTGCTTGTTCTTTTAGGTCGTGGCCTTTTTGGGTCGCTGCTGCCTTTAGGTCGAGACAGTCTTAGGTCGCAACACTTTAGGTCGCAGCTACTCTTAGGTCGCGGCCTCCTTTTGGTCACAGCTCTCTGTTAGGTCGCGAAGCTTGATAGGTCGCTCTCCTCTTTAGGTCGAGCCATCTTTAAGTCGCTAGACCATTCCTATAGTTAGGTCGTTCCATGTCTTTAGGTCTTAGGTCGCTAATGAAGGGGAGTTAACATTTGCCCCTCGAAGTATACGCGCTAGGTCGTAGGTCGTGTGCTTCGACCTTCTTAACTCGTGCTCTGATGAGTTGTTAGGTCGCAAGCGACCTATTGAGTAAACTAGGTCGTGCATGTCGATTCACATTTTACTCCTCCGGGGTATAAATAGCTTAGGTCATTCCTTCTTCATCTCATCTGTTTTAATATCTCATTCGTCCATTAACAGAATCTTGTGATTTCGAGAGCAATTCTGAGTTTAATCGTCCACCGATTCATTCCTGCTATCATATTGCGTAAGTATACTTAATCTCTATCCATCTCGCGATCATCATTGAACCACGAATTTCCATCTCCGAACCTCATAACAATTTTGTATGCCGCGTTTCATCTTTTGAGTCAAGTCGTGGTCGATTTTGATCGCCATTAGTTGTAATTCATGAAAGCACAGTAGTTAGTTGAATTCGTGATTCCTGTGAACATGGTAGTATATCGGATTTGTGATGAGTTTGAGGCGATTTAGGTTGGATTCTTGGGTAATTCGTGACGATGTAGGAGTAAGATGGTGAATTATGGTGTTTCGAACTAATTGGCTTACAAATTTGGAGGAGATGAGGAAGGTTCCAACGGGTTAACGGGTTAATGGATTTTTAGCTACACGGGTAATGGAGGAGATGATGTGGCAGCGTGTGAGTGGAGGATCGACCTTAGAGTGGTCTGCTTGAATATGAACCATGCGACCTAACTTCTTAGCGATCTAACTTTGTAATGACCTAAGTTTTTGCGGCATTGGTTTTAGGTCGCGGCCGACCTTAGACTTAAATTCCTGTGACACAGAAGTTAGGTCACTGCCGACCTAGTACTTGGATGGTTTGCACATGAACTTTAAACCGAACGACTTAACAGCTTAGCAACTTATCACCTTTGAATGATTGCATAGGGACTTAACATATCAACGACCTATCTTTTGCGATATAAGCTTTAGGTCGCGGCCGAGTTAGGACTTGACCGATTCGCATCATTTTGACATAAAGCCTTGAACTCTTTTATTTGCACAATGCGTCCTAATGAAGCCCCGACCTATGCTAGGTCGCTGGACGACCTAAGACTTGTGAAATTTTGTGAAGACTTGGTTGAATTGTTTGAACTTGAATTCTGTTGCACTTTGTTGTAGATTATCTCTAATGCTAATAACCTGTTAAACATAATATTTGCAGAAAACTGGGACGAATATACTGCCATTGACTGCCCACATCGAATGACAGATTAGTTGATAAAGAGTAATCAACTTAAATGAACCGTGTGAATGAAATACTGTGAACTAATGAATTTAAATGAAGTGTTAAAGCAAAACTAAAATATCCAGTTAAAGTTGATTCGTTCGCATTAACACTACACTTGAGCTTTATATTAACAAGTCCTGAAATCTCATAGTCGATTAATTGTCAACTAGTTCAATTTCAGTTATGTTTGATTTCTTTTTTCTTTTAGTTCTGCACAACACTTCACACTTTTTAGGAAACGTGCACCTTCTCATCTGAACATCCAGTCGCTTATGTAGAATGATGTCTCAACAAGAAGAGATGATAGAACACGCTGAAGGGGTTTTCCCGATTGCTATTCCACTAGAGAATCCTCCGGAAAGAACTCCTACCCTTTTGAAACAGCGGGCGCTTAATCAATTATGCGTTCAATTTGGCATTGCCGAGGCAGAAGTTTTACTCCCTGGACCAAATGACTCTACTAATAGACCACCTTATGGTTTTGTTGCCATTAATCGACAAATGTGCTTGAGTGGAGCAATTCCTCCTTTTAATGAATTTCTCCGGCAAATCCTCCTTCGTCTGACGATCTCTCCTTTCCAGCTGCACCCCAATGGCTATGCTATTTTGATGGGATTGTGTGTTCTGTTCAGGAGGACTCTTGATCGTCTTCCGAGTTTTGAGGAAATCTGTTACTTGTGCACTTTTGCGAAGAACAAGGACCATCCTTCAATTGTACTTATAAGAGGTGCGAGGAACCGCAAACTTATTTTGGATTTGCCGGAGAGTGCACATGGTTTCCTGAATCAATACTTCTACATTCGTTGCTCCGCAGAATTTTACGCAGACTGGAGAGTAGGAAGTGAGATCTTTTTTTCTCTTCTTTCTTTAATTTTATTCTAAGTTTTGCCTGGTTCGTATTGCTAGATGCTGATTCCATTCCTTATTTTTACAACACTTCCTCCTCCTTCTAGAGATTCCAGCCATAAGTCAGTTTTTGAAAGGCTAAGCACTGTGGCTGCGGAAGAAAGAAGCACAAAATTTCTATTGACAGAAGAACTTCTTCATCAGTTTGAGCTTCTACATCCTTCTCGTTCCACTCAAATACATGAAGTTCCAACGGAGGTTCCTAATTCTCCGACGAACACTCCTGATGCCCAGTCTCCACTAAAGAGCACTTGCAGGGAGGAACCTCTATAGAAACTTCACTAGTTAAGTGTTCAATTCCGAAAGATGTTGCGGGGCCATCTGACAAGTCTGTACTTGCCCCAGTTACTGGAGAGGAAGAACCCCCTCGATCTACTAGTGAAGGAGTTAAGAAAGCAAGCTCCAAAAAACAAGATGGCGATGATGTTTTTGAGGGGTTGAGCGATTTAATTGTGACATCTCAAGAACTTTTCAAAGATGATGTTTCCAAAACTGTCTCTTCTGTAATCGAGGCGACATATTCTTTACAACAAATGTCAACTCCTCCTACTCAAGTTATCACTACCTCTATTCCACGGAGTGGTTTGTAACTCGATGCGCGTAGTTTACACGTTACACGACACTTTGGATTTCTCATCACTTCTACGCACTTATCTTCTTGTACTTTAAAGATTTCTAAAGCTTCTTATTTTAATTCCAGATTCTCCAATGGGGCGCAGCGGCTCGTACTATGATGATTTCCAGCGCTACGGGAGGCGTAGACAGTATGATTACAGGCGTTACCTTCCTTCTTACAGAGAGTCGGATGAAGAGAGGGCCATCAGGAAAGCCCACGAGAGACGAGCATATGAAGAACGTCGTCGAAGGGAACAAGAAAGACATGATCTTCCCCACAGAGATGATGATACCCAAAAGAGAAAATCCCATGATGAGAGAGGAAAGAGTCACATAAACGATTCTTCTAGCAAGCGGGCTAGACTTACTGAAGAAACAACTCCTTCAGCTTCTGAACATGTCCCTGCTCAATCTCCTGCTCCCGTTCGCTCCGACATTCAAGCAATCATCAACCGGCCCGCATACCAAGTCGGGCAAGGTCCTCCCACTCTTCAAAGTCGATTTCCTCAGTGGTGCCTAAGAGGGGTTCGATTTGATCTCGACTTGGTTCCTCTCGACAAACCGGCTATGCTGCGAAATCTTGATACTGTCAGGACCGATATCGAAAGAATGTCGAACTGGCAAAAACTCGTCGACGAACTTCAGAGGGTTAACCGAGCCAATCTCGAGGCCATGCTAACAATGGAGAATGATAAGGCTGAGTGGCAGAAGACTCTCGAACAGCATGACGTCGAAATGAGAAGTATTGCTTCCTACAATGAAAAGCTGGAAGCGGAAGTAGAAAAACTTAAGGAAGAATTAGCTACTTCATCTACTTTCCATTCTCAAAAGGAGAGCATGCTTCAGCAACAAGTACGAGATGCGCATGCCAGTCAAAGAGCAGTCGAAGATAAGCTTGCACACAAGGAAAAGGTCATGGAAGAATATCGTGCTGAAACTGTACAACTGCGAGAACAGACCGGCTCTCAAAGCTTGGAGATAGAGTTGTTAAAAACTCGACTTGCTATGGCCGAAAAGGAGCGCGACGAGGCTGTTGCTGGTAAACTTGCGGCCGAAGAGGCTCATCAAGCAACCAAAGCTGACATTAGCTCCACATTATTCGATTTTTATCTGCATAGCATTTTGGGACGTGGCAGCCTTGCCTTTCTAGGTCCCAAGTATGAAATCACACTGGCTGAAGTTTGGGAGGCAGCACTTGATATGCTCGGTGGTAAAGGTGTTGGATATGCTGAGTCAGCCCTTGAAGAGCATTATCTTGATGATGAAGCCCGCGCCGCTCTTGCCAAGGGAAAAGAGCAACTTGCCAGAGCGCGGGCCGGGACGGAGGAAGAGGAGCGTTCCGAAAAAGAAGTACCGCCTACTACCTCTGAACGTCCTCTAGTTTCTCCCGAGGTGGACATTGCAGGCTCTAGTGCTCATTCGCCGCCTCCTACAAGAACCGGGGTAATTACCCCTACTGATGAAGAGGCTTTGGAGGACATTGGGGCTCAGAATTATGAGATTGAACTGACGAAGCCAACATCTTCAGGTAATTTCGACATTGGTCCGATTCAGGTGGATTACCTGCTTATTCCTCAAAAATTTGATGAGCTTCTCGATTACCTCTTGAATCTCGATGAACCCATATCTCCCTTCTTTCGGGAAGATACTAACATTTTCAATTTCTCTTCTTCTGCAGTTGAAACAACAAGTGCCGTGCAGGCTTCGCCTTCTATGGTTATTCCTCCTCCATCTCTTCAGGTGACTCCTCCTTCTGCTTCACAACCTGGGTCACAAGAGGAGAAAATTGAGGCTCTTCATGGCTTGGATGACCCTATTGCTTCGCAGGAGCAAAAAGATGAGGGACTCGAAGGAGGCGAGATCTCTCCGGAGTGGACTTCTTCTAACGACGTAGTTTTGTCCGCTCTCGTTACTCCGGGGAGTGAGTCTTCTTCGAAGAGAAGAAAGAATCATGGGACATCGAAGAGGAGGGGGAAGAAAATTATCACCACTGAAGAGGAACCGGAAATTGCACCAGTTGCACCTCCCTCCCCTTCTTCCCTTATGCCTTCAGACCAACCTGAAAGACCTGAAAAGCTAACCATTCGGCCAGGTAAAGGGTCTAAAGGCGGCAAGAAGAAATGAAGAGTTGAGCTTTTCGATTCCTTTTTTGTGTAATGGTCGGATGTTGTGCAGGCACCGGCCCCTGCTTTTTATTTTGAAACCTGTATCTGCAATATCTGCAATTGAATAAAATGATTCTTTATTTGTACAGACTTTTGTTTGAATTTGAGAATGCATTTATTATTCATTTTTGCACAAGTTCATTTATATGACATTGCGGTGAGCTTGTGGTATGTTGTTTGAGCGTACTTTACCGACGTAGCTATACCACTTTGTATGTAACTATACCATGTTGCCCCTATACCATGAGCTTACTGCAATATCGTATACTTTGAGGGGACTTGCACTCTCGTTTTCTAAAGAACAATTACTTCATTCTCGAAGAGAATTTTCGTAGAGTGCAACTTCCTTCATATATAAGTTTCTACGCTTTGTCCTTCAAAGAAATCACTTTTTCCTTTTGCGTATGTATACATTTTGCCAAGTGAATTCTTCTATGTGGTAACGTGGACCTCTGAATGTACTTTAACTTTTTCCCCCCTTCTGTTTTTTTTTTTAGAATAGGTAAATCACTCTTCCTTTGAAAGTTAAAGTACGCTCTTGATGAAAATTTGTGCCTCTGAGGAGAGATTTTTTCACGTTTCAACACTTGGAAGTTTTATTTCAATCTTGGTGAAACGTGTTCCTCCAAAGAGTTGTGCCTTTGAAGAAAGCCTTTTCACGTTTCAACACTTGGAAGTTTTATTTCAATCTCGGTGAAACGTGGGCTTCTGAAGAGGTCTTTCTTTTTAATTGTGTCCCCGGGAGGGGGTTGTACCTCTGAGGAGGGATTTATCACGTTTCAACACTTGGAGGTTTTATTTCAATCTTGGTGAAACGCGTACCTCCAAAGAGTTGTGCCTTCGAGGAAAGCCTTTTCACGTTTCAACACTTGGAAGTTTTATTTCAATCTCGGTGAAACATGGGCTTCCAGGAAGGTCTTTATCTTGTTTTGCACTTCAACTTTGGTGAAGTAAAATTCCGAAGAGCGGTTGTTACACTTCAACTCCTGGCGAAATGTGCCTCCGAAGAGGGCTTTTATTTTGTTTGCATTTCAACTCTGGTGAAGTGTAATTCCGAAGAGCGGTCATAACACTTCAACTCCTGGTGAAATGTGCCTCCGAAGAGGGCTTTTATTTTGTTTGCATTTCAACTCTGGTGAAGTGTAATTCCGAAGAGCGGTCATAACACTTCAAATCCTGGTGAAGTGGGCCTCCGAAGAGGGCATTTATTTTGTTTGCATTTCAACTCTGGTGAAGTGTAATTCCGAAGAGCGGTCATAACACTTCAACTCCTGGTGAAATGTGCCTCAGAGAGGGTTTTCATCGCCTGGAAGTTACTCTCTCATGGTTGGAGGGTCATGACTCCTCCAATCTTTTTTGTTGAGTAGAGAACTTTCTTTTTTGTGGCGTATGACCCATTAGAGGTCTTTATCCTCCGAAGAGTTGTGCCTCCGAAGAGGACTTGTGCTGCCGACGATGGCTTTGGTTGTTCCTCTGTTCACTTGCTCATGCCTTTTCAATGATCCTCTGCCCCCTTTTTTTTTTTTTACAAGTAACTTGTTTAATCCAAGGAAGTGTGCTTCATTGTCAGGCAATTTCGTGAGAACGAGCATTAGCTTCTTAATTGGATGTTTGTTTGTTCAAACGATCTCAATTTATTAGCAAAGACCCGTTTCTGTCGAAATCATAGGCCGTTCAATTGAAGTACTTCCTATCTAGGATTTGAATTCGGGGCTCTTGTGACTTGAAATTTGGCGAGAATCACTTGGTCTTTTTATGTGCAAGTTTCACTTCCATTGTCTGCAAAAATTCAAATCAACATTTCAGCAATACATTCTATGTACTTTTTATATCGAAAATAAAGCAAACATGTAATAATAATAAGGAACACAAGATTTATAGTGGTTCGGCCAGGAAATTGGGCCTACATCCACTTTATATTCTTTCATTATTTACTTGCATCAGTTTTACAATTGCTTTCAATTACAAGAATCATACAAGTAAAGTATGGACGCAAATGGTTGCTGTTACATGCCCTTGGAATTTGATCTCCTTCAACAGTGGTGAGTTTGAATGTGCCGTCAAGAAGCTTCTGACCTACTACATATGGTCCTTCCCAATTTGACCCAAACACACCTGTCGCTGTCATAATTCTCTTCAGGACTAGGTCTCCAATCTCAAAGCTGCGTTGGTGAACTTTGGAATTGAAATATCTGGCTATTCTTTGCTGATGAGCTGCAATTCTGAGATTAGCCTCATCTCTTTTTTCATCAAGGAGATCTAGCGCTTCAAGCTGTAGCTTTTCGTTTTCTTCTTGATTGAAATGGATTCTTCTGTGTGAAGGGACTTCTATTTCTACCGGAATCATTGCCTCTGACCCGTATGCCAATGAAAACGGGGTGTGCCCAGTCGCAGTTTTGTGAGTGGTTCTGTATGCCCATAGTGCCAGTGGTAGCTTATCGACCCAACCACCTTTTGCTCTTTCAAGTTGCTTCTTGATGGTTGACTTAATGATTTTGTTCACGGCTTCCACTTGCCCGTTTGCCCGCGGATGAGCTACTGCTGAGAAGCTTTTCCGGATTTTGAATCGCTTGCAAAAATCTTGGAATTCTTCACTTTCAAACTGAGTTCCATTGTCTGTAATTATTTTTTGAGGCACACCGTATCTGCAAATGATGTTTTTAGTCACAAAACTTATCATCTTTTTTGAGGTGATAGTAGCCAGTGGTTCAGCTTCTGCCCACTTAGTAAAATAATCTACAGCAATAATGGCATATTTAATTCCAGATTTGGCAGTTGGTAACGGTCCTACAAGGTCTATCCCCCATATTGCAAACGGCCATGGACTGACCATCTGTGTGAGTTCGGTGGAAGGAGCTCTAGGAATTTTGGCAAATCTTTGACATCTGTCACATTCTCGGGAATACTTTGCTACATCTCGATTAATTTCTGGCCAAAAATATCCGTACCGGAGAATTTTCTTTGCTAATGTTTGGCCACCTGAATGATCACCACATTCTCCTCCGTGTACCTCTGCTAGGATTTCTTTAGACTCTTCCCTGGATACACATCGAAGTAATGGCATTGAGAATCCCCATCTGTATAACTGGCCATCCTGAACTACGTACCGAGAGGCTTTTCTCAGTAGCTTTTGTCGTTCTTTTGAGTTCCCTGGTAAGGATCCATTGAGCAGATATTCTATTATCGGAGTCATCCATGATTCTTGTTCTTGAGACATGCTCATGATCCAATCAATGTCCATCTTATCAATGCTAGGAGTCGACAGGACCTCTACTGGAGTTAGCCCCAGAAATTGAGCTTCGCCTGTGCTCGAATACTTTGCGAGAGAATCTGCTTTCATGTTTTCTTCTCGAGGAATGTGACTTATCATGTAATGGTCAAAATCACCCAGGAGTTCCCAAGCCTTTGACAAGTAGGCGGGCAGATTCCCCCCTTTTGCTTGGAATTCCTTTTTGACTTGGCATACAATAAGCTGAGAATCACTGAATATCTGTAACGCTCGGATGTTTAATTCTTTAGCAATCCTTAAGCTAGCGATAAGGGCTTCGTATTCTGCTTCATTGTTTATTGAAGGAAATTCCAATCTTAGTGCATAGCATAATGATCGACCTTCAGAAGTCTCAAGTACAACTCCGGCTCCAGAACAGTAGTCGTTTCTTGCACCATCGACATATAACTTCCACTGGATCGGGGAATTGTCGACCGTTTCTTCCTCACTGTTGCCCTTATCTGTAAATTCTGCAATGAAATCCGCTAAAGCTTGTCCATTGATTGCTTTCCGGGGATGATAAGTGATGTCATACCGACTGAGTTCAATATTCCACTTTAGAAGACGACCCGAAGTTTCAGGACGAAAAAGGACTTGCTTTAAAGGTTGATTAGTGAGGACTCTGATAGGATGAGCTTGAAAATATTGCCTCAACTTCCTAGACGCAATTAGTAAGCAATAGGCGAGTTTTTCCAACTTAGAGTAATTCATCTCTGCCCAGTGAGTCTTTTGCTGATATAGTAAACTGGATGTTGAATCCTTTTGTCTTCCCGTATCAGCGCTGCACTTAAAGCATGAGATGATACTGCCAAGTATATAAGAAGATCCTCGCCATCGCCAGGCCTAGAAAGTATTGGAGGCGTCTCCATATGGCGAATCAATTCATCAAAGGCATTTTGGCATTCGGGAGTCCAATCGAAGTTTTTCCTTCCTTTCTTTAGGGCGTCAAAGAATGGGATGCATTTATCTGTGGCTTTGGAAATGAACCGACTCAAGGCGGCAACTTTTCCATTGAGACTTTGCAACTCCTTCTTTGTTCTAGGAGCTTTGACTTCTTTTAATGCAGTAATTTGAGCTGGACTGGCCTCAATGCCCATAGCGCTCACGATGAAACCTAAAAACTTGCCGGATTCCACTCCAAATGAACATTTTAAAGGATTGAGCTTCATTCCGTATTTTCGGAGGATAGCGAACATGTCTGCTAAGTGTTCTATGTGATCCAGTGCTTTCTTAGACTTTACTAACATGTCGTCGACGTAGACTTCCATAGTCTTGCCCAGCTGCGGTTTGAACATAGCATTAACGAGTCTTTGGTATGTTGCCCCTGCATTCTTCAATCCGAAGGGCATAACTCTGTAGCAGTAAAGACCGGTGTCGGTGATAAAGCTCGTGTCCTCCTGATCTGGCTCATGCATCATGATCTGGTTATATCCGGAGTAAGCATCCATAAAAGATAACAATTCGTGTCCCGCTGCTCCGTCTACCAGTTGATCGATTCTGGGTAATGGGAAGCAGTCTTTGGGACAGGCCTTGTTTAGATCTGAAAAATCGATGCATACTCTCCATTTTCCGTTGGCTTTCTTAACCAGCACTGGATTTGAAACCCAATTCGGATATGTAGATTCTTTGATAAAATTATTCTCCATGAGCCGATCAACTTCTTCTTTTAATGCC
The DNA here is from genome assembly GCA_030765085.1 of Allium cepa. Taxonomy (NCBI): domain Eukaryota; kingdom Viridiplantae; phylum Streptophyta; class Magnoliopsida; order Asparagales; family Amaryllidaceae; genus Allium; species Allium cepa. Next base: position 291,683,552 of record CM060942.1, read on the forward strand.
GCTGACCTTTCCGGACCTTGAGTTCTCCTTTTCTGCTTTACAGGTGTAAATTTTGATCAATATTTAGAGCATGCACTGCAACTTCTGGGGATATTCCGCACATATCGGCATGAGTCCAAGCAAAAACATCCCGATTTGCCTTTAAAAAAGATATTAAGATATTCTGAATTGACGCATTAAGTTGTGAACCCACATTCAACACTTTGTTTTGGTCCTTTGGGTCAACAGGTATTGGTATTGTCGTTTCCACCGGTATCACTCTATTTTCCCCTGCACTGACTTTTCTAGGGTCCATTTCTTTCCTTGCTCCGCTATGCTCGCCAGTGCAGGGTCCGCCCTGTAATTGCTACAAGGCTGGTTCTTTGATGCGGACTGGGGCTGTCGCATTCTTTCCCATTTCTCTTTTTCTGGTTTCTCGTAGCTCTGTCAAATAGCACTCTCGCCCAGCATTTTGATCACCTTTTATAACTCCTACTCCATTGTCTGTAGGGAATTTAATAGTGAGGCACCACGGGGCAAGAACAGCTTTGAACGCTGCCAGAGTTGGGCGACCAAGGAAAGCATTGTAAGCAGAAAATTCGTCGACAATCACAAAAGTTTGCTTGCGGACCACTTTTCTCTCTCCTTCTTCGAGTTCCACGAACAAATCAATGGTCCCTACCGGCTGCTTTGGCTCCCCAGTGAAACCAGCAATTTTCTGCGATGAGGCTTGCACATCAGCCATAGGGATCTTCATTTGGTCGAATGTTTTCTTAAAGAGAATATTGCAGGATGCGCCACAATCAATGAGAACTCTTCTGACAATAGCTGGTCCGATACCAGCCGAGATGACTAGAGGATCCAAAATAGGAGCTTCAATACCTGCGGAATCCCTGGCTCTGAACACTATATCATCATCGAAAGTTCTTTGTTGCTTCAAAGACGTAGCACCTTCCAAAACAAATACATCTTCCTCAGTCGGCACATACTTTAAAGCTCTGGTATACCTTTCCATCTCACCCCAGCTTCTGCCTGCTGGGTGAGGTCCTCCTGTAATGACATTAATAATGGGCCTTCCAGATTCATACCCTGCAGCCTTCCCAATCGTCCTAGGCTGTTGAGTAGGAGCCTGTTGCCCTTGACTAGATGAAGCAGGATTGTTGTTATTCTTTTTCACAAATTGCTGCAGTTTGTTTTCCCTTAGCAACTCTTCAATCAGATTTTTAAACTGGCGGCATTCGTCGGTCTCGTGACCGGGTTGATTATGGAAGCGGCAGAACTTCCCACTCTGTATAGCCTTTTTCCCGGTCCTTAGAGGAGGAGGTTTAGGAAAGTCAACAGAATCTTTAATGGCAAGGTAGATACGTTCCGGCGTATCTGATAAAGGAGTATACTCCGATGGCTTGAAGGATCGGGGCTTCTTCAGATTACCCTGTTTCTTCCCATTGTTATTTTCCCTCTTTTGCCCTACAGATTCATTCTTGCGTGGAGCAACAGTGTTATCTTCAGCTTTTTCCAACACTGCCTTTACCGGTACGGGACGGCTTTCTAAGCGTATGAATTCATCTGCTTTTTTATAGAATTTTTCAAGGGAATTTGGTTCCTTCATGTTTAGCCATTTCCTAAATTCGCTTGACTTGTCAATACCCTTCATCAGATAAGTCAATATCATTCGCGGTTCTGCATTGTCCACCTCAGCTAGCGCTATATTAAAGCGGTTTAAGAAAGATCTGATAGTTTCCCCTGGATTCTGTTCCAAACTTGACAGTGACATGATATCCTTAGCTTTTGAGGCGTATAGTCTGAACTGCTCCTTGAACTTCCGAGTTAAGTCAGAAAACTGATCGATAGATCGGACTGGAAGTTTGGTGAACCAAAGCAGAGCTACACCTTCGAGATACACAGGAAAATATCGTCACTTTATTTCATCAGAGGCTCTGGCACCAGTCATGTGCCAATCATACTTGCATAAGAATTCGTTCGGATCATTCGTCCCCTTGTAAGCTGGAATGGTTGGTGGGACAAACTTCCTTGGGAATTCAGCCTTTAAGATTTTCTCGGTAAATGGACTTTTACTTGGGGCGAAACCCCATTCTTTCTCGTCTTCAACCCTCTGCATACTCTCTTTCATAATTTGTCGGACCATTCCAGAAAGATACTCCTCATCATGTCGAGTTCTAGATCCACCAGCCTTTGGAAGTGTTTGTTCAAAGGGGCTAGCAGCCCTTTCAGGAGCATTTCTTTCTTCAGCATCATGAAGGTTGCCAGCAAAATTCCTCTCATTACCCGCTGGTTGACGGTTAGCCCCGAGCAGATCGTTCAACCTATTTAGAATTAGGGCATTCTGGGCATTTTGAGCCTCGAGTTGTGCATTTTGGGCATTGATCTGTTGGTTCAGCCCTAAAATTGCAGCATCCAGCTCTGCCTTTGTAACTCCGACAGCTGGAGTGGCTTGATTCGATATAGGGGAAGCGGAGGTTCCCTCTTGAATATTCCCAGATCTGACAGATCTACTCTTCCTTCCAGGAGCCATAATCTCGGATAGACTTCTGGTTTTCAAGGAAATTCTCTCTACAAATCTCTGTGAAGCAATGATGATAACTCGCCTGAGTTCAATTCTCAGTGAAAGCACCAAAAATGTTAACGCTAAAATTTGAACGCTAACACCCCGGTGTATGAGTTATAGTTGTGAAAGCACCACCTGATAGCTCTGGAACAGATTACAAGCAGATAATAGCAGAAAAGCAGTAAACAACAACAATTTTATAGTGGTTCGGCTTAAGGGTATAGCCTACGTCCACTTTAAGTACTTTTATTGATGATCTCGTTACAAGCTGGTACAATTCTTCCCAAGTTCAATACACTTTGAATTACAAGAGACTTAGAACAAGTAGCCTAAACTTCGATGAAGATGAGAGTTTTCGAATCCATGTTGGATGTATGTGATCTCTTCTTGAAGTTGTTTGTAGCGTTCTTAGTGTCTTGAGAGCTTCAAGTGTTAGATTGGTTCGGAATGCAGCAGAGTATCGGCGCTTGAAGAGAGTGAGCCAAAAGTCCTTTTCTAGTTGGAGTTAGGGTCATATTTATAGGCATTTTTTAGAGTTAGGTCGTAGGTCGTGGCCGACCTAAGCAAGGTCGTAGGTCGTGACCGACCTAAGTATGGTTGTAGTCAACCTGAAGAGTATTGGTGCTTCCTTCCTTATGCTGATTTGCACAAGTCCTAGGTCGCGAGCGACCTATCCCCCTACGGCATAGTATAGTTCAACTCCTTTACTCTGGCATTTAGGTTGCTAACGACCTATCCTAGGTCGTGAGTAATTTCCTGCATCCATAGTTAATCTTAAATCGTTGAGTTCCTTAGGTTGCGACCTTCCTTAGGTCGAAGCACTCCGCTAGGTCGTGTGAATTCTATAGGTTGCAGCCTTCCTTAGGTCGCGGAGCTTCATAGGTCGGTGGACAGTTAGGTCGCATAAAATCTTTAGGTCGCTTGCTTGCTTATCTGGTTAGGTCGCGGCAATCCTTAGCTTGCCGGGTTACTTCAGTAATTAGATCGTCCACTTTTTTAGGTTGCTTGTTCTTTTAGGTCGTGGCCTTTTTGGGTCGCTGCTGCCTTTAGGTCGAGACAGTCTTAGGTCGCAACACTTTAGGTCGCAGCTACTCTTAGGTCGCGGCCTCCTTTTGGTCACAGCTCTCTGTTAGGTCGCGAAGCTTGATAGATCGCTCTCCTCTTTAGGTCGAGCCATCTTTAAGTTGCTAGACCTTTCCTATAGTTAGGTCGTTCCATGTCTTTAGGTCTTAGGTCGCTAATGAAGGGGAGTTAACAATATGAATCAGTTATTAATGGAAGATAAAATTCAATGTTTAGAATTGAAGATAAATTGAATTATTATGGTAATGGGAAAAATTAATTTGAATAGAAGTAAACATGAAAACCTATGTAAGGAAATGTATAAAATGATTTTAAAAGTTATGGTTGGATATTATTGCTAAGTAAGATATGCAAGTATAAAAGGGAAAAGGGAAATTGGTTTTGATTTCAGAAGATAATTTGAAATGCCCGACTAAAAGGTACGTATTTAAATTTCTGTATGAAATTGGATTGGGTTTTTGATCTAGCAACTTGGCGTTTTGTTTTCTTTTGAAATTTGGGAGCCCGTAGTGGCATTTTATAGTTGTACCGAGCTGGCCGCACAAAGGAGACGCTCGCAAAAACTTGCGAAAATTTAGAGAGTTAGAATTTTTTTGAGAAAGTTGTGATAATTTAAATTTAACTTTAAATTTGAATTTGAATAAGTGGAGTAAATAATGTTGTTGGAAACTATAGAAGGGTTTGGGAAGTTGGTTGAGGGGATAGTGGGTCTTAACAGAAGATAGTTGATAGGATGTTGAACTGTTGGTTTTGGGGGAAAAGTAAACGAGTTTTGGACCATTCTTCCTAACTAGTAATTTCGGGGACGAAATTCTTTTAAGGGTGGAGGAATGTAACGACCCGAAATTTTTTACAATTTAAAATGGAATAATTAATTGATTTTAAATATTTAAAAGTAAATTTTAACTTGAATTCCAAAAATTAATATTTACTTGAAAATTAAATTATTGAATTATATAATTCAAAATTGGGTAGATGTTGAATATTGAATTTGAAGCCGGTTAAAAATAATTTGAAGGCTTATAAAATTATTATTGATAATACTGAAGGTAGTAAAAGCGTTAAACTTGAATTTGGAAGCGTTTTGTTCAGTTTTGAAAATATATCGTTTAAATTGATATTTAAAAATAGCTTTCCAAAGCATAGTCTCAGAATTTGACGAAACTAGTTCCATTGGATCTGTAATGGTTAGTTATTATCGGATTTCAATTTTCGTAGCAATCGGAGTTATCGTTTGACCCTGACATCTCAAAATGCTTAGGAACTATTTTAATCGATGTAATTTAACATTGATTGTTTTCTTCTGTAACTGGTGCATATGATTGAATTAGCTTCCGAAACACGTTCCACTGTGTTTGAAATGTGGGTAAAACCTTATAAACGCCTAACAACACGCATCGATAGGAGTTCGTGATTTTAAGCTACGTAAATCGAGGCGATTTTTTTAATATAAAATATTCTTCTTTGATAGGTCAATTTACCTTCACATCAAAACTTTTTCGTTTCACTGTTGCAAGTTGAGCTAAATACGTTTCCCTAGCTTCCCTCATACGCTTCTTCGTTGATAAAATAAACAAAGATAAAAATAGATATTTTTCTTCGTTCAAATTTATCAAAACCGTGACGTTTCCTTTATTGTCGAAATCATACCGAATCGAAAAAATAAAAAAAGGGGAAGCAATGTTCGATTGAATCGCGAAAACGGGGAAGCCGTGTTCGATTGAATCGCGAAAAGGAGGTAGCGATCTAGGGCGAGTAGCGAAGGTCGAGGCTCGCGAGGGGGAGGCGACGCTTTGGGTTTAGCGGGGGCGGCTCGAGGTTGTGAAGCGCTCGTACGCGCGAAGGAGGATCGAAGTCGATCTGGGCAAGCTCGATTTTGGGGTTTTGGGAAGCGGAGTGCGCAAGCTAGAGGCGAGCTCATGTGTGTATTTCGAGAAGGAGACGTATGGGATTCCGTTAGAGTCCGAACTCGACTCGGCATCAGGTATATATATTTATATTTTATTTTAATGATAGATATTTCAATTAAATTTCAAAAATTTCAAAAGTGTAATATATACAGTAAAGTATAAATTGTTCGTTACTTTCAATTTAAAAATTTGCATATGTGAACAGAAAAGTATTCCAGTGAGATTTATACGTTTTGAATTATAAAGACTGCTTAAAATTTAATTATTTGTTTAAGTGAATGTAAAGAATTTTTGTCATTTATAATAAATTAGTAAATACAATTTAGTTTTTAATTTAAATTAAAAGTATTAGTTAAAATAAAAGAAAATTTTAGTAGATTAAAAGAAAAGATTTTATGTAGAAAAGATTTTGAAAGAAATGTATAGGAATTTTAAATAAATGAAAAGTTTTATATAAAATTACACTTTTGTATTGGTATAATTTAAGTTTTAAAATATATGTAATTTTAAAGAAAGTAAAATAAATATATATATATATTTACACATTTTATTTACTAGTTTATTTTAAATAGTATTTGATAGATTAACCTATTCAATTTATTTTTGGAACTTAAAATTTATTTATTAAAAGAAAAATTGGGTTAAATATAATTTTGGGTTAATTAAATTTATTTAAGGGAAATTAATTGTTTGGTCAATTTAAATATTAATAAATTGTTTGATGTTTATTCAATGTTTAAAATCATAGAACCAAGCCAGTTTGGGAGGGTTTTCAAACGGCAGAATTCAAGGTGAGTAAATCTCACTCTGTTGGATTTTTATTTAAATTTAAATGGTAAAATTTGAATAATTGGTTGGATGATTAAATTGATTGGATATGCACCGATAATGATGTGACTTTGGTTTTGGTTGGTTCTCGAGTTAATTCTGATTTGACTCGAAGTACTTGGGTTTTAAATTATTTTAAACTTAAGTCATTAAATAAGAAAATATTTTACGTTTAATGTTAATAAGGGCTTAATGATTTGTGATTCATCAAGTTAGAAGGGTAATTAAAATAGACAATTAATTAATTTAATTAATTAATGATTTGGGTTGATTAATTTAGTAATTAAGGGTTTTGAATTAATTAATTAAGGATTAAGTTAATTAATGAAGTTTAATTAAATTAGAATAATCATTGGGTGGTTTGATAGGAAATTACTTAATGTAATTAATAAAAATATAATTACTTTGTTTAATTAATCAAGAGATTAATTAATGTTAAATGAAGAAATCTAAGTGGTTGAATGGTATTAGATGCTGCGAATGAGTTGATATCTCTGATATGAAATGTTGTGTATTTCATTTGGATAACTTGGGTTAGGATGACATGAGACTCGAAGAGACCGGGATCGTGTATTAGGAAATACCCGAGACCACTTCGAATGTTTATAGATATATGTAAAATCTATTGGCTGGAATGAAATATTTAAGTGAATTGGACTATTAATTTGAATTCAGTAATTAGAAAACTTATGTGTGAAATAAGTGTTGTCTGTAACATATTGTGAACTTGTAAGTTAATTCGAGTTGCCCCGAGTTCTATATAAGTTGTATGCTTTGAATTCCATGTTAGATGGGTTTACTTACACTGGTTTCCAGCCTGACTCGGGTGTTACTTCGATGTAATGCTCGGGTCGGACCGAGTATTACAGATTTCCAAGTAAGGACGTTCTGGAGCTCAGGAGGCGAGCTGGATGGCAAGAACGTATAGAGTATTTCCGTTGTATTATATTATTGTAAATCTAACTTTTGGTAATTGTGTATATCCAATGTTTGAGTATACGTGTAACTCTGATGTATTAAAATGTAATCGATAGAATATTATTCTTTTGTAAACTGTTATTGTTTATTATTATATTTTATCCGCTGCGAATGTGAGATGTTGGTGCTTCTGATCTTCTTCTTCTTCTTTATCTCTTTCTTCTTTTTCATAACTATCTGGGATTTCCGGGTTCGAAAATTTCGTGTCGTTACGGTATAAGTATTTGAGAAAATGGGAAAATATAAGTTCGAATTTTTTTTAAAAAGAAATAAATGTAAAATTTTAAGTAAATAATATAGTGAATTCAAATAAATTAAAGAAATGAATTTGGGAAAGAAATAAAGGGTTGATTTAAAAATCCTATATAATATATTTAAGAATGGGAAAATAGAGCTTTTGAATAAATGGAAAAGGGTTTTTCTAAGAAAAAATACATAAATATGAATTAAGGACTTAAGCAATATTGTTTTATAAGTATGAAGAAATATATTTAATTTTTAAAATCTAGATTTGAATTGAGTTTGGAAAAAATGAAAGGGTAAATTGAAATAAATTGTAAAATTGGTATTTCCGATTTAAGGAAGAATTTAAATCATAAACAAAGGTGAATATGGATATTTGGGTTTTGAAAATAAATTGAGATAAGTAAAGGAATTTATTTTAAATAGAGAAAATTTTGGAAATTGATTCGGTATTTAAAATTCTATTTTAAAAGAAAGATTAGACTATGGGATTCATAAATGAATTATAAGGTGAAACAAGATATCATGGATATTTGGAAATATCAATTCATAGCGGAAATTTATACAGGAATGGGTAAATTGTTTTGAAAATAAATAGTGGTTTATTTTTAAAAGTATGGAAATGGGAAGTATATTTCCCTGGAAAGCCAAGTGTATGTTAAAGGAGACTTTTATATATAAGCTAAAGGCTTTAAAAATTTATTTTAAGGAAATGTTTTAGAAAATTTATTGTTTTTAAATGTTTAAAATTTTAAAGTATATACTTTTCAAAATTATTTTAGTAGTAATTATTTAAAGGTTAATTGATATTATGTTTTAAAAAGCTAATTATTAATATTTTATGAGGTAATTTTATTTTAAAGATAGTTTGGGTAAAGTTTTATTTGAAAACTTGTATAGAATTTCACGATTCTTATTTTAAAATTTTGCTTGGCTTAACTTTTATTTTTAAAATTAGTTTTACATTTTATAAAGTATGTTTATTGTAACTATTTTTAAAGCATATATTTTTGAATAAAGTGTTTAACTAGTTTAATTTAAATGTTTTGAAGTACATTTTATATTAAAGTGTTTTAAATTGTTTTAAAATCTAAAGTATTTGTACTTGGTGATTTAAGTGGAAACAGAAAATATTTGGGGAATTCATTCCATGAGAGAAAGATGGTTTGAAACTGTTTTCAAAAGGTTGAAAAGTGGAAATATATCTTGCGAAAATATTTTGAGGGTAATAAATAATTTGGGAAATTATTAGGGCTTGATGATTGTTTGTGAATGTTATTTGATAGTTAAATAACCGACTATCAATATTGGCCAATGCGCTGATCGTTTCGAAGAGATCGGGATCGAGATTTATTCCCCGAAAACTACTTCGATCCGGTTTGAATGTTTTCTTGAGGAAGACAAGAGCTGGGATTCAAAGATGGAGCAGTGAAGTGCAAGGGCTAATCGCTACTAATCCTAAGGGTGATTCCAAAATGGATGTAGTAGGAGTAATGCCTTCGGTTCCGTTCGAACCTGAAACGGACTTGTATGGACGAATGCTTTTAGAACATCGTCAGTAGGACGATGAGCATTCTAAGTGATTGTGTGCTAAAAGGTGATGCATAGCCTCGAGCTTCATCAATCGGGAATGGCTAAAACAGGGGAAGTGCACACAAGTCTAAGTGGCTAGCAAACAATTAGGGTAAGGTCACCCCTGCATAGATGTCCCTTTATATTTCGGCTATGTGGCGGTTGCTGATCCCAACCGCGGGATGAACTTATTCAGACTATCCAGTAAGGGGTAGCTCCGGCTTTGTGTTGCAGGGGAACGGGATGGTCCTCGGTACGGTGATCTTGACCTCTTACTGTGACGGGCGGTACCCCAGTAGCCCCACCATTGATGGGAATCCATTTTCCCTATGCGCCTTTTACGGTTTTTATTTGTAGAACCCACTTTGTGGCTAGTAGCTGGAATTTAATAATTTAACAATTTTGGCTATTCGAACAAGTATTTGTATAGACACTATTATAATATCAGAGGATTTTATAAGAAATGTTTTGGTTATCGTAAGGTAAAAACCCGGCATGTTTATTCACGGCATGGTCTTACGAGATACCTTTGATTTCAAATGATTTTGAAAATTTTAATAATCCAATTGAGTGTGTTTTCTCACGATAGTTTTCCAGACTGACTCGGGTGTTATTTAACTATATTGCTCGGGTCAGACCGAGTGTTATATAATATAGGAAAGGATGTTGTGAAGCTTAGGAGACGAGCTGGATGGCGAGACGTAGAATACTTACTTGATGAAAATTCCGTTGTGTTGTAAGTTGTACTGTCAGTTTGGTAAGGACATGTTAATATAACTGTCTAGTTTTGGGTTATAGATATTGTTGAACTCTGATGTTGTATTCTGATGATGTATGTATAAACAGATATAGTTTCTTTTGTGTAAAGATCAGTTATTATCTAGTATATTTTATTCCGCTGCGATGGTAAGATTCTGGTGTGTCGTTTTCTCTTCTTCTACCTCCTTCTTCTTTTAACCTTAATGGTTTGATTTTTCGGGCATCGAAAAATCGGGTCGTTACATTTGGTATCAGAGCTGAAGGTTAAGCGAGAATCTTGGCTCTGGTGGGTATTACTTATTAAAAATAGAGTCTGTGGTACTCTAGAACGAGTTTGAGAGTATTAATAAATATGGGCGCGTATTTGTTAGTGAATATAAATTTTTTTTTTACATTGTATTAACCTATTGGTTGAGTGTTTATAGATTCCGGTCGATATGTGGGACGCCATGTCATCGATAAGGGTTTCTAAACATCTAAACAAGATAACCGACACAGTATTGTTTTTAAATAGGGTAAAAGAAATAATTTTACCCAAATTATTTTTGTATATAAATGAAATAATTTTTATAAATTATTACAGTATATTGTTGCTTGATTAGTAGGGGATAATAATATTAAATTATTACCATTATTTTGTAGAAACTGAATAAGAAATTCAAAATCATAACTAAAGCTGAGAATGTAACTTCATATTACATAATTAAATTGAAAGTGAGAATTATAAATGTAATTTATAATTTAAAATTCTAGAGTAACGTTTGAATATGAATTAAAAGAATTTGGAATTTGGAATTTTGGGAAAGTTTAAATTCCTTTTTATTTGAAAATGACTTTCAAAGGATCGGGAGAAATAATAGTGATAATATTTTGGAAATATTTTTGGAATTGGATTTGAAATCTGGTGAGATTTGGGATTTAAAAATATTTGAATAATGTTTTTGAAAGAATAAAAGCATTGAGCTCACTTCGGTCACTGGAAAATAACTTCAGTGATGACTGCAGCATCATCGATGTTCATTTTCGAGTTTCCAAGAGAGGAATTATTACCCGAATGATTTAAATTGGAGTTATTTGCAAAACTAGGTTGGATTTGAAATTCAAAGAGATAATTGAATTTACCGAAGGAATTTGGATATAATTAATTTCGAAGATGATTTTGAAATATTGAGCAATTGTTTAATAAATACTCTGAAACCTTATTAAAAATGTAATTGGAATATAAATAAGCTGGAAAACTTATAGGAGTTAAAAATTTGAATTAAAATGGAATGTAATTGGACCTAGTAAATAAAAGCTAAAATTTATTGGAAGTAAATTTGTGGGAGAATAAATTTGTGAGTAATAGAACTAGAATTAAAGTTGAGTAATGGAATCAATTTGAATTGTGTCAAGAAAAGTGAATTGTAAATTTGTTCAAAGGAACTAAAAGAAGTAAAGGTTTGGAAATAAACTTTTAATTTAAAATTGGAAATTTGTAAGATTCAACTTGAAATGGAAAAATAAAGGTAAGTGTGACTAAAGAATAAAGTTAGAAGGATAAGCCAATTAAAGAAGGTTGGTAAATTGAATGGAAATAAAATTGTGGATAGACAAATGAATTCGCATTTGTAAGAAAATAGAGTTGAAACTGAATATTGGGAATTAATTTAAACTGTGTGCAATAGAAGTTAGTCAATATTTGACTACATAAAATAATGGACTGAAATAAAATTAGTGAGTAAACTAATTGATTTAAGAGGGTAAGCAGATGAACTAGAATTGTATGTTGAGATGATATTTAATGCAGAATGTGTAAAATAAAGTGAAGTTGAAAGATTAATTTATAGTAGATTAAAAATAATTTAAAGATGGAAATAAATCCATTGGGATTTAAATAAATTAGTTGGTAGGCTAATTAAAGAAGTGATTAATTGAATATAGCTTGAGATGAAGGTAAAATGAATTCTTATGGGATTGGAGATTTAGTTTAAAAATAGGTAGATATAAAGGCTAAAGTAGTAGAGTAATAACATAAGAGTATATAAAATGCTTATATTAAACTTAAGAAATGAGTGGTGAAATTCTTAAGTAAGTTCGGTATTGGAAATGTACTAAGTAATTTTGGAATGGAGATGACTTAAAGTTGTAAAATGAGATAATTGTGAATAAGTGAATAGAAATCAAAATAATGTGAATAAAATAGAATTGATATGGTTAATATTCAATGGATAGAAATACGTAAGATGTACGTATATTTATTTATTTGCATAGTGATTGGATCCAGATTCGAGCATAGAATTTCGAGGTAGTCATACCGATCCGATTGTGATTTTTCACTTGATTTTCGATGGCAAACTTTGGATATGGATTTTTGATTGATTCTGGAAATTCTCTATCATAATATGTGGCTATGCAGGGAGAAGACGGTTTTTGATTTAGAAACCAGATCTGAGTCCGCACTAGGAAGTCGGGTGAACTATGCTAGTTCGGAAGTGAAATTGTGTGATAGAGTGAGCGATCGAATTGGGTATTGCGTATGGATGATATATGTGCATCGTACGATGTGAATGAAATAGATATGAAACTTTTGAAAAGAAATGTGTAAAATGGTTTTTGAATACTGTGATTGGACATTATTGCTAAACAGGACACAGGTGTTTTAAAAGCAAAAAGGAAATTGGAATTTTGAATTTAGAAGATGAATTGAATTGCTCGACAAAAAGGTATGTGTTTAAATTTCTATATGAAATTTGATTATTTTCTAGTCCAGCCACATGGCCTTTTGTTTTCTTTTGAAATCCGAGGGCCCGTAGATGTATTTTGTAGTTGTACCGATCTAGCCGCGCAAAGGAGACGCTGGCGAAATTTTTCAAAATTTAGAGAGTTAGAAAAACTTTGAGAAATTTTGATAATTTAAAATTTGTTTCACATTTGAAATTGAATGGTTGAGTTAGCAATGTTGTTTGGAAATTTTGGATAGGTTTGAAAGGTCAGTAAGGGGTAATAGTGTTGTTATAAAAAGATTGTTTTGGGAATTGTTTAAACTGTTTGGTTTTGGGAAGTTGATAAAAACTCTTAGAATGAGAAATAGTTAATGGGCATTGGCCCGTTCTTCTTAATTAGCAATTTCGGGGCCGAAATTCTTTTAAGGGGGGAGGAATGCGACAACTGGAAATTTTTACATATTTGAAAATTGGAATATTTAATTTATTTTAAATATTTGTAAGTTGGTTTAACTTGAATTTCAAATAACATTATTATTTGGCAATTAAATTTATTAAATTTAATAATCAGAGATTGGGTAAAATATTAAATCTTGAGTTTTAAGCTGGTTAAAAATATTTCAACGGCTTATAAAATTTATATTGATTACACTAGAGATAGTAGAAAGGTTAATTTTGAGTTTGAGGGTGTTGTTAACGCTAAAATTTGAACACTAACACCCCGGTGTATGAAGTGAGATTGTGAAAGCACCACCCGATAACTCGGGAACAGATTATAAGCAGATAATAGTGAAAAAGTAGTAGACAACAGCAATTTTATAGTGGTTCGGCTTAAGAGAGAGCCTACGTCCACTTTGAATATCTTTATTGACAATTTGATTACAAATCAATGCAGTTACACTTTGATTACAACACACTTTGAGTTTCAAGTGACTTAGAACAAGTAGTCTAAACTTCAATGTCGATCCAAATCTTTGAACATATGTTAGACATGTTTGATTTCTTCGTGAAGTTCCTTGAAGGTGTTGAAGTAGTTCAGAATGCGGCAGAGTAACGGCGCTTGAAATGAATGAGCCAAAAGTCCCTTGAATGTTGGAGGTGGCCATGTATTTATAGGCAAGTTTCTGGGCTGGAATTGTTAAGTCATGAGTCGTGACCGACTCAGAATGAACCGTGACCGACTCACTTACCACGAGTCAGCAAGCAGTGGCATGGCATTGAGCTTGTTCCTCGTATGCTTAGGTCGCCAGCGACTTATGATAGGTCGTTAGTCACCTTGAGTCATTGGAAACCCTGAGTCGTTGGAAACCCTGAGTCGGTCTACTCCATAAACCACGAACTAGTTAAACCACTCTGCTTTTCTAAGGCATTAACTCGTTGAGTCGTTGGTCCACTGAGTCGTTACGAACCTTGAGTAGATGAGTCGGTCCAGTCCTTGAGTCGGTGCAGTCCTTGAGTCGTCTCGTATGAGCCGTGAACTTCGTTGAGTCGGTAACTCAATGAGTCGGCCTGTATCATAAGCCGCTAACCTTCATGAGTCGTTCCATTCCTCTAAGTTGTCTTGAGCCTTAGCTCGCCAGCCAATTGAGTCGCTACCAGTTGGGTCGGTCCTTTCCTTAAGTTGCTGAAGCCCCTTGAGTCGTAAATCCAATGAGTCGTTAAAGACCTTAAGTGGATGAGTCGGCCCAAGTTTCATCTCGTTGGCAGAACATGGTTAACATTTGCCCCTCGAAGTACACGCCTAAGTCATAGGTCGTGTGCTTCGACTTATCTTAACTCGTGTGCCGACTCAAACTCTACTGCCCAATGTTATAAAAACCTGAGTCGTTCACCTTTTCTTCTCATTCCCTAACCTTTAAACCGTGTCTGCCATTAACGCACATTCAAGCTTTCAAAAGCGATTTCGACCAGATTCTCCATCGATCATCCCTATCATCATATTGCGTAAGCGATCTCGCTCTCCTTTCGATTATCCCTAGCTTATGCGCCCCATCTCCATCTTCGATTTGCCCCTTTGAGCCCTGCGAATTTGGTTGCTCTGGTCATCAATGGACTTAGGGTTATTTGTTCTGATGGTTTACGATTCGAGGCGGTTTAGCGGTGCGATAGAGCTAGGATTGTTAATTGAGAGCTTATTGGGTTAATGGGTTAAAAGTTGGAAGATTAACGGGTTAGGAGTTAGGAGTGAAATGGTTTATGGGTTAGAAGGTAACCTGGTTAGGAGTTAGGTGATTAGTTGGTCAGATTGATTCGAATACTGCCTTAGGTACGACTAGGTCATTTTTGTATGATCCAACAACCATGATCCGACCCACATGCTCCACGGCCTAAGCCTTGAGTCGTGGCCGAGATACGACTTACGACTCACGACTCACGACTTACGACTTACGGCCTAAGCATTGAGTCGAACCAGAGCTTCTCCCTTTTTATACGACTTACGACTTAGGGCACTGCCGACTCAAAATTTTTGAGTCGTTGACGAGTTAGGACTTGCGTGAATTCTGCTCGAACTTTGAACCATTGCATAATCTTTGAACTGTTGAATTTTATTGCATTCATTCACAGGTTATTTTGACTTGCAGGCTAACAATCTGTTCAGTACAACATTCACAGAAAACTGGGACGAATATACTGTCATCGACTGCCCATATCAAATGACAGATTAGTTAATAACAGATAATTAACTTAAACAAATCGTGTGAACGAAGTGCTATCGATTTCAAGTAGAATATTAAAGCAACACTGAAATAGTCAATTGAAACTGACCAGCCTGCACTAATATTATGCTTGAACTTTAAATTAACAAGTTCTGAAATTACCATAGTCGATCAATCGTCAACCAGTTTAATTCCAGTTATATTTACTTGTTATTTTCATTAGTTATGCACAACACTTCACACTTTTAGGAAACGTGCACCTTCGCATTTGAACATCCAGTTGCTTGTGTAGAATGACATCTCAACAAGAAGAACCGATGGGCCAGGCTGAAGATGTCTTCCCAGTAGCCAACCTGTTGGATAACCCTCCGGAGAGAACTCCCACAACTATGAATCAGCTGGTGTTTAACCAATTGCTCATCCAGTTTGGTATTGCCGAAGCTGATGCCTTACTGCCGGGGCCAAATGATACTGCAGATAGGCCCCCTTCTGGCTTCATTGCTGTCAATCGTCAAATGTGCTTGAGCGGTGCCATACCACCTTTTAATGACTTCCTTCAGCAGTTCCTGCTTCGATTATCTATCTCTCCATTCCAATTGCACCCCAATGGCCATGCCATTCTGATGGGGTTATGTGTGCTGTTTAGTAGAGTTCTGGGCCGATTACCGAGCTTTGAGGAAATCTGCTACTTCTGCTCATTCACAAAAATTAAAGATCACCCCTCTATCGTAGTTATAAGGAGTGCTCGAAACCGCAAACTCATCACCGATCTTCCTGAAAGCGTTCATGGATTTCTAAATCAGTATTTCTTTGTTCGCTGCCCTCCAGGGTTTTATGCCATCTGGATAGTAGGAAGTAAGATTTTCCTGTTTTTATTTCTCCATTCTTGGGCTTTCCGAAATCTGAGTTGCTAAATGCTAACTTGGCTTCTTTGTTTTTTCCTATTTTAGCGCTTCCTCCTCCCTCTAGAGATCCATGCTATAAACAAATTTTTGAGAGATTGAACGCCGTGGCGGCAGAAGAGAGGAGTATAAAGTTTTTGTTAAATGATGGATTTCTACATCAATATGGGCTTCTTCATTCCTCTCGCTTCACTCAGCTTGGTGAAGTCCCAACTGAAATTCCCGATTCTCCGGCGGAAACCCCTGATACCCCGGTCTCTACTAAAGAGCACATGCATGGAGGAACCTCTATAGAAACTCCACTAGTGAAGTGTTCAATTCCGAAGGACGTTGCGGGGCCGTCTGACAAGTCTGCACTTGCCCCAGTTATCGAAGAGGAAGAAACTCCACGATCTTCCGGAAGATCTGCTGACGAAGGAGTTGAGAAAGCCAGTCCCAAAAAACATGATGGTGATGATGTTTTTGAGGGGTTGAGCGATTTAATTGTGACTTCTCAAGAACTTTTCAAAGATGATGTTTCCAAAACTATCTCTTCTGTAATTGAGGCGACATCTTCTCTACAACAAATGTCAACTCCTTCTACTCAAGTTATCACTACCTCTACTCCACAGAGTGGTCTGTAATTTGATGCGTGTAGTTTACACGTTACACAACACTTAGGATTTTTCAGCCCTTCTACGCATTCATCTTCTTATACTTTAAAGATTTTTAAAGCTTATTATTTTTATTCCAGATTCTCCAGTGGGGCGCAGCAGTTCATACTATGATGATTTCCAGCGCTACGGGAGGCGTAGCCAATATGATTATAGGCGTCACCTCCCCTCTTACAGAGAATCGGATGAAGAGAGGGCCATCAGGAAAGCAGACGAGAGACGAGCATATGAAGAACGTCACCGAAGAGAACAAGAAAGACATGACCCTCCCCACAGAGATGATGATACCCAAAAAAGAAAGACTCACGATGAGAGAGGTAAAGGTCACATGGACGATTCTTCTAGCAAGCGGGCTAAACTTACTGAAGAAACAATGCCGACAGTTTCTCAAAATGTTCCTGCTGAATCTCCTGCCCCCGTTCGTTCCGACATTCAAACAATCATCAACCGGCCCGCATACCAAGTTGGGCAAGGTCCTCCCACTCTTCAAAGCCGATTCCCTCAGTGGTGCCTGAGAGGGGTTCGATTTGATCTCGACTTGGTTCCTCTTGACAAATCGGCTGTGCTACGAAATCTTGACGCTGTCAGGACCGATATTGAAAGAATGTCGAACTGGCAAAAACTTGTCGACGAGCTTCAGAGGGTTAACCGAGCCAATCTCGAGGCTATGCTCACAATGGAGAACGATAAGGCTGAGTGGCAAAAGACTTTCGAACAGCATGACGCCGAAATGAGAAGTATTGCTTCCTATAATGAAAAGCTGGAAGCGGAAGTAGAAAAGCTTAAGGAAGAGTTAGCTACTTCATCTACTTTCCATTCTCAAAAGGAGAGCATGCTTCAGCAACAAGTACGAGATGCGCATGCTAGTCAAAGGGCAGTCGAAGATAAGCTTACACACCAGGAGAAGGTCATAGAAGAATATCGCACTGAAACTTTACAGCTGCGAGAACAGACCGGCTCTCAAAGCTTGGAGATAGAGATGTTAAAAGCTCGACTTGTTATGGCCGAAAAGGAGTGTGACAAGGCTGTTGCTGGTAAACTCGCGGCCGAAGAGGCCCATCAAGCAACCAAAGCTGACATTGGCTCCACATTATTTGATTTTTATCTGCACAGCATTTTGGGGCGTGGCAGCCTTGCCTTTCTGGGCCCTAAGTATGAAATTACACTAGCTGAAGTTTGGGAGGCAGCACTCGATATGCTAGGTGGTAAAGGTGCTGGCTACGCTGAGACAGCTCTTGAAGAGCATTATCTCGATGATGATGCCCGCGCCGCTCTTGCCAAGGGAAAAGAGCAACTCGCCAGAGTACGGGCCGGAATGGCGGAAGAGGAACGTTCTGAAAAAGAAGTACCACCTACCACTTCTGAACGTCCTTTAGTTTCTTCCGAAGTTGACATTACAGGTTCCAGTACTCATTCGCTGCCTCCTAAAAGAACCGGGGTAATTACCCCTACTGATGATGAGGCTTTGGAAGATATCGGGGCTCAAAATTATGAGATTGAACTAACGAAGCAAACATCTTCAGGTAATTTTGACATTGGTCCGATTCAGGTGGATTGCCTGCTTGCTCCTCAAAAGTTTGATGAGCTTCTCGATTACTTCTTGAATCTCGACGAACCCATATCTCCCTTCTTTTGGGGAGATACTAATATTTTTAATTTCTCTTCTTCTGCAGTTGAAACACCGAGTGCTGTGCAGATTTCACCTCCTCCGGTTATCCCTCCTCCGTCTCTTCAGGTGACTCCTCCTTCTGCTTCACAGCCCGGGTCACAAGAGGAGCAGATTGAGGCTCTTCATGGCTTGGATGACCCTATCGCTTCGCAAGAGCAGAAAGATGAGGGACTTGAAGGAGGTGAGATCTCTCCGGAGCGGACTCCTTCCGATGACGTAGTTTTGTCCGCTCTTGTTACTCCAGGGAGTGAGTCTTCCTCGAAGAGAAGAAAGAAGCACGGAACATCGAAGAGGAGGGGAAAGAAAATCATCACTACTGAAGAGGAACCGGAAGTCGCACCGGTTGCACCTCCCTCTCCTTCTTCCCTTATGCCTATAGATAGACCTGAAAAACTAATCATTCGGCCAGGCAAAGGGTCCAAAGGTGGTAAGAAGAAGTGAAGAGTCGGGCTTCGGGCTTTTTGATTCCTTTTTTGTGTAATGGTCGGATGTTGTGCAAGCACCGGCCCCTGCTTTTTTTATTTTGAAACCTGTATCTGCAATTGAATAAAATGATCCTTTATTTGTACAGACTCTTGTTTGAATTTGAGAATGCATTTATTATTCATTTTTGCACAAGTTTATTTATATGATATTGCGGTGAGCTTGTGGTATGTTGTTTGAGCGTACTTTACCGATGTAGCTATACCATTTTGCCCCCATACCATAAGTTTGCTGCAATATTTTATTCTTCGAGGGGACTCGCACTCTTATTTTCTGAAGAATAATTACTTCATTCTTGAAGAAATTTTTCGTAGAGTACAACTTCCTTCATATAAGTTTTTACGCTTTGTCCTTCGGAGAAATCACTTTTTTCTTTTGCTTAAGTACGCATTTTGCCAAGTGAATTCTTCTATGTGGTAAAGCAGGCCTCTGAAGAGTACTTTAACTTTCTTTCCCTCCCCCCCTTTTTTTTTTTTTTTTTGAGGAAGGTTATTTTCTAGAATAGGTAAATCACTCTTCCTTTGAAAGTTAAAGTATGCCCTTGATGAGGATATATTTTTTTTTAAAAAAAAATAGAAATTTGTACTTCTGAGGAAGGATCTATCACGTTTCAACATTTGAAAGTTTTATTTCAATCTTGGTGAAACGTGCACCTCCAAAGAGTTGTGCCTTCGAAGAAAGCCTTTTCACGTTTCAACGCTTGGAAGTTTTATCTCAATCTCGGTGAAACGTGGGCTTCCGAAGAAGTCTCTTTTTTTTTTGATTGTGTCCCCGGGAGGGGGTTGTACCTCTGAGGAGGGATTTTTCACGTTTCAACACTTGGAAGTTTTATTTCAATCTTGGTGAAATGTGTACCTCCAAAGAGTTGTGCCTTCGAAGAAAGCCTTTTCACGTTTCAACACTTGGAAGTTTTATTTAAATCTCGGTGAAACGTGGACTTCCAGAAAGGTCTTTATTTTGTTTGCAATTCAACTCTGGTGAAGTGAAATTCCGAAGAGCGGTCGTAACACTTCAACTCCTGGTGAAATGGGCCTCCGAAGAGGGCTTTTATTTTGTTTGCATTTCAACTCTGGTGAAGTGAAATTCCGAAGAGCGGTCGTAACACTTCAACTCCTGGTGAAATGTGCCTCAGAGATGGTTTTCATCGCCTGGAAGTTACTCTCTCATGGTTGGAGGGTCATCACTCCTCCAATCTTTCTTGTTGAGTAGAGAACTTTCTTCTTTGTGGCGTATGACCCATTAGAGGTCTTTATCCTCCGAAGAGTTGTGCCTCCGAAGAGGACTTGTGCTGCCGATGATGGCTTTGGTTGTTCCCTTGTCCACTTGCTTATGCCTTTTCAGCGATCCTCTTTTTTTTTTTTTTACAAGTAACTTGTTTAATCCAAGGAAGTGTGCTTCATTGTCAGGCAAGTTCGTGAGAACGAGCACCAGCTTCTTAATTGGATGTTTGCTTGTTCAAACGATCTCAATTTATTAGCAAAGGCCCATTTCTATCGAAATCATAAGCCGTTCAATTGAAGTATTTCCTATCTAGGATTTGAATTCGGAGCTTTTGTGACTTGAAATTTGGCGAGAATCACTTGGTCTTATTATGTGCAAGTTTCACTTCCATTGTCTGCAAAAATTTAAATCGACATTTCAGCAATACATTCTATGTACTTTTTATATCGAAAATAAAGCAAACATGTAATAATAATAAGGAACACAAGATTTATAGTGGTTCGGCCAGGAAATTGGGCCTACATCCACTTTATATTTTTTCATTATTTACTTGCATCAGTTTTACAATTGCCTTCAATTACAAGAATCATACATTCATAATTCTTTTTACAATATTTCAACAAAATTTTCAAGTAAAGTATGGACGCAAATGATTGCTGTTCCATGCCCTTGGAATTTGATCTCCTTCAACAGTAGTGAGTTTGAATGTGCCGTCAAGAAGCTTCTGACCTATGACATATGGTCCTTCCCAATTTGGCCCAAACACACCTGTCGCTGCCATAATTCTCTTCAGGACTAGGTGTCCAATCTCAAAGCTGCGTTGGCGAACTTTATAATTGAAATGTCTGGCTATCCTTTGCTGATGAGCTGCAATTCTGAGATTAGCCTCATCTCTTTTTTCATCAAGGAGATCTAGCGCTTCAAGCTGTAGCTTTTTGTTTTCTGCTTGATTGAAATGGATTCTTCTATGTGAAGGGACCTCTATTTCTACCGGAATCATTGCCTTTGACCCGTATGCTAATGAAAACGGGGTGTGCCCAGTCGCAGTTTTGTGAATGGTTCTGTATGCCCATAGTGCCAGTGGTAGCTTATCGACCCAACCACCTTTTGCTATTTCAAGTTGCTTTTTGATGGTTGACTTAATAATTTTATTCACGGCTTCCACTTGCCCGCTTGCCTGCGGATGAGCCACTGCTGAGAAGCTTTTTCGGATTTTGAATCGCTTGCAAAAATCTTGGAATTCTTCACTTTCAAACTGAGTACCATTGTCTGTAATTATTTTCTGAGGCACACCGTATCTGCAAATGATGTTTTTAGTCACAAAACTTATCATCTTCTTTGAGGTGATATGGCCAGTGGTTCAGCTTCTGCCCACTTAGTAAAATAATCTACAACAACAATGGCATATTTAATTCCAGATTTGGCAGTTGGTAACGGTCCTACAAGGTCTATCCCCCATATTGCAAACGGCCATGGACTGACCATCTATGCGAGTTCAGTGGAAGGAGCTCTAGGAATTTTGGCGAATCTTTGGCATCTGTCACATTTTCGGGAATACTCTGCTGCATCTCGATTAATTTCTGGCCAAAAATATCTGTATCGGAGAATTTTCTTTGCTAATGTTTGGCCACCTGAATGATCACCACATTCTCCTCCGTGTACCTCCGCTAGGATTGCATTGGACTCTTCCCTGGATATACACCGAAGTAATGGCATTGAGAATCCCCGTCTGTATAATCGGCCATCCTGGATTATATATCGAGAGGCTTTTCTCAGTAGCTTTTGTCGTTCTTTTGAGTTCCCTGGTAAGGATCCATTGAGCAGATATTCTGTTATCGGAGTCATCCATGATTCTCGCTCTTGAGACATGCTCATGATCCAATCAATGTCCATCTCATCAATGCTAGGAGTTGACAGGACCTCCACCGGAGTTAACCCCAGAAATTGAGCTTCGCGTGTGCTAGAATACTTTGCGAGAGAATCTGCTTTCATGTTTTCTTCTCGAGGAATGTGACTTATCATGTAATGATCGAAATCACCCAGGAGTTCCCAAGCCTTTGACAAGTAGGCGGGCAGATTCGCCCCTTTTGCTTGGAATTCCTTTTTGACTTGGCATACAATAAGCTGAGAATCACTGAATATCTGTAACGCTCGGATGTTTAATTCTTTAGCAATCCTTAAGCCAGCGATAAGACCTTCGTATTCTGCTTCATTGTTTTTTGAAGGAAATTCCAATCTTAGCGCATAGCATAATGATCGGCCTTCAGGGGTCTCAAGTACAACTTCGGCTCCAGAACAGTAGTCGTTTCTCGCACCATCAACATATAACTTCCATTGGATTGTGGAATCATCGTCCGTTTCCTCCTCACTGTTACCCTTATCTGTGAATTTTGCGATGAAATCCGCTAAAGCTTGTCCATTGATTGCTTTTCGGGGATGATAAGTGATGTCATACTGACTGAGTTCAATATTCCACTTTAGTAGAAAACCCGAAGTCTCAGGGCGAAACAGGACTTGCTTTAAAGGTTGATCAGTGAGGACTCTGATAGGATGAGCTTGAAAATATTGCCTCAACTTTCTAGATGCAATTAGTAGGAAATAGGCGAGTTTTTCCAACTTAGAGTAATTCATCTCTGCCCCAGTGAGTCTTTTGCTGATATAGTAAACTGGATGTTGAATCCTTTTGTCTTCTCGTATCAGCGCTGCACTTAAAGCATGAGATGATACTGCCAAGTATATAAGAAGATCCTCGCCATCGCCAGGCCTAGAAAGTATTGGAGGCGTTTCCATATGGCGAATCAATTCATCAAAAGCTTTTTGGCATTCGGGAGTCCAATCGAAGTTTTTCTTTCCTTTCTTTAGGGCGTCAAAGAATGGGATGCATTTATCTGTGGCCTTGGAAATGAACCGACTCAAGGCGGCGACTTTTCCATTGAGACTCTGCAATTCCTCCTTTGTTCTAGGAGCTTTGACTTCTTTCAATGCAGTAATTTGAGCTGGACTGGCCTCAATGCCCCTAGCGCTCACGATGAAACCTAAAAACTTGCCGAATTCCACTCCAAATGAACATTTTAAAGGATTGAGCTTCATTCTGTATCTCCGGAGGACTGCGAACATGTCTGCTAAGTGTTCTATGTGATTCACTGCTTTCTTAGACTTTACTAACATGTCATCGACGTAGACTTCCATAATCTTGCCCAATTGCGGTTTGAACATAGCATTAACGAGTCTTTGGTATGTTGCCCCTGCATTCTTCAACCCAAAGGGCATAACTTTGTAGCAGTAAAGACCAGTGTCGGTGATAAAGCTCGTATCCTCCTGATCTGTCTCATGCATCATGATCTGGTTATATCCGGAGTAAGCATCCATAAAAGATAACAATTCGTGTCCCGCTGTTCCGTCTACCAGTTGGTCGATTCTGGGTAATGGGAAGCAGTCTTTGGGGCAGGCCTTGTTTAGATCTGAAAAATCGATGCATACTCTCCATTTGCCCTTGGCTTTCTTAACCAGCACTGGATTTGAAACCCAATTCGGATAGGTAGATTCTTTGATAAAATTATTCTCCATGAGCCGATCAACTTCTTCTTTTAATGTCGCCGACCTTTCTGGACCTTGAGTTCTCCGTTTCTGTTTCACAGGTGTAAATTTTGGATCAATATTTAGAGCATGCACTGCAACTTCTGGGGATATTCCGCACATATCGGCATGAGTCCAAGCAAAAACATCCAGATTTGCCTTTAAAAAAGATATTAAGATATTCTGAATTGACACATTAAGTTGTGAACCCACATTCAACACCTTGTTTGGGTCCTTTGGGTCAACAGGTATTGGTATTGTCGTTTCCACTGGTACCACTCTATTTTCCCCTGCACTGACTTTTCTAGGGTCCATCTCTTTCCTTGCTCCGCTGTGCTCGCCAGTGCAGGGTCCGCCCTGTAATTGCTACAAGGCTGGTTCTTTGATGCGGACTGAGGCTGCCGCATTCTTTCCCATTTCTCTTTTTCTGGTTTCTCGTAGCTCTGTCAGATAACACTCTTGCCCATCATTTTGATCCCCTTTTATAACTCCCACTCCATTGTCTGTAGGGAATTTAATAGTGAGGCACCATGGGGCAAGAACAGCTTTGAACGCTGCCAGAGTTGGACGACCAAGGAAAGCATTGTAAGAAGAAAATTCGTCGACAATCACAAAAGTTTGCTTGCGGACCATTTTTCTCTCTCCTACTCCAAGTTCCACAAACAAATCAATTATTCCTACCGGCTGTTTTGGCTCCCCAGTGAAGCCAGCGATTTTCTGCGATGAAGCTTGCACATCAGCCATAGGGATCTTCATTTGGTCGAATGTTTTCTTGAAGAGGATATTGCAGGATGCGCCACAATCAATGATAACTCTTCTGACAATAGCTGGCCCGATACCAGCCGAGATGACTAGAGGATCCAAGGTAGGAGCTTCAATACCTGCGGAATCCCTAGCTTTGAACACAATATCATCATCAAAAGTTCTTTGTTGCTTCAAGGGCGTAGCACCTTCCAAAATGAATACATCTTCCTCGGTCGGTACATACTTTAAAGCTCGGGTATACCTTTCCATCTCACCCCAGCTTCTGCCTGCTGGGTGAGGTCCTCCTTTAATGACATTGATAATGGGCCTTCCAGATTCATGCCCTGCAGCCTTCTCACTCGTCCTAGGCTGATGAGTAGGAGCCTGTTGCCCCTGACTAGAT
Source organism: Allium cepa (assembly GCA_030765085.1). Lineage (NCBI taxonomy): Eukaryota > Viridiplantae > Streptophyta > Magnoliopsida > Asparagales > Amaryllidaceae > Allium > Allium cepa. The sequence goes on from CM060942.1 coordinate 291,708,483, forward strand.
GAAGCAGGATTGTTGCTATTCTTTTTCACAAATTGCTGCAGTTTGTTTTACCTTAGCAATTCTTCAACCAGATTTTTCATCTGGCGGCATTCGTCGGTCTCGTGACCGGGTTGATTATGGAAGCGGCAGAACTTCCCACTCTGTATAGCCTTTTTCCCGGTCCTTAGAGGAGGAGGTTTAGGAAAGTCAACAGAATCTTTAGTGGCAAGGTAGATACGCTCCGGCGTATCTGATAAAGGAGTATATTCTGATGGCTTGAAGGATCGGGGTTTCTTCAGATTACTCTGCTTCTTCCCATTGTTATTTTCCCTTTTTTGCCCTACAGATTCATTCTTGCGTGGAACAACAGTGTTATCTTCGGCTTTTTCCAACACTGCCTTTACCGGTACGGGATGGCTTTCTAAGCGTATGAATTCATCTGCTTTTTTATAGAAATTTTCAAGGGAATTTGGTTCCTTCATGTTTAGCCATTTCCCAAATTCGCTCGACTTGTCAATACCCTTCATCAGATAAGTCAATATCATTCGCGGTTCTGCATTGTCCACCTCAGCTAGCGCTATATTAAAGCGGTTTAAGAAAGATCTGATAGTCTCTCCTGGATTCTGCTCCAAACTTGACAGTGACATGATATCCTTGGCTTTTGAGGCGTATAGTCTGAACTGCTCCTTGAACTTCCGGGTTAAGTCAGAAAACTGATCGATAGATCGGACTGGAAGTTTGGTGAACCAAAGTAGAGCTACACCTTCGAGATACACAGGAAAATATTGGCACTTTATTTCATCAGAGGCTCTGGCACCTGTCATGTGCCAATCATACTTGTATAAGAATTCGTTCGGATCACTTGTCCCCCTGTAAGATGGAATGGTTGGAGGGGCAAACTTCCTTGGGAATTCAGCCTTTAAGATTTTCTCAGTAAACGGAGTTTTACTTGGGGCGAAACCCCATTCTTTCTCGTCTTCAACCCTCTGCATACTCCCTTTCATAATTTGTCGGACCATTCCAGAAAGATACTCCTCATCATGTCGAGCCCAAGATCCACCAACCTCTGGAAATGTTTGTTCAAAGGGGCTAGCAGCCCTTTCAGGAGCATTTCTTTCTTCAGCATCATGAATGTTGCCAGCAAAATTCCTTTCATTACCTGCTGGTTGACGGTTTGCCCCAAGCAGATCGTTCAACCTATTCAGAATTAGAGCATTATGGGCGTTCTAAGCCTCGAATTGTGCATTTTGGGCATTTATCTGTTGGTTCAGCCCTAAGATTGCAGCATCCAGCTCTGCCTTTGTAACTCCGACAGCTGGAGTGGCTTGATTCGATATCGGGGAAGCGGAGGTTCCCTCTTGAATATTCCCAGATCTGACAGATCTACTCTTCCTTCCAGGGGCCATAATCTCGGATAGATTTCTGGTTTTCAAGGAAATTCTCTCTACAAACCTCTGTGAAGCAATGATGATGACTAGCCTGAGTTCGATTCTTAATGAAAGCACCAAAAATGTTAACGCTAAAATTTGAACGCTAACACCCCGGTGTATGAAGTGAGATTGTGAAAGCACCACCCGATAACTCGGGAACAGATTATAAGCAGATAATAGTGAAAAAGTAGTAGAAAACCGCAATTTTATAGTGGTTCGGTTTAAGAGAGAGCCTACGTCCACTTTGAATATCTTTATTGACAATTTGATTACAAATCAATGCAGTTACACTTTGATTACAACACACTTTGAGTTTCAAGTGACTTAGAACAAGTAGTCTAAACTTCAATGTCGATCCAAATCTTTGAGCATATGTTAGACATGTTTGATTTCTTCGTGAAGTTCCTTGAAGGTGTTGAAGTAGTTCAGAATGCGGCAGAGTAACGGCGCTTGAAATGAATGAGCCAAAAGTCCCTTGAATGTTGGAGGTGGCCATGTATTTATAGGCAAGTTTCTGGGCTGGAATTGTTAAGTCATGAGTCGTGACCGACTCAGAATGAACCGTGACTGACTCACTTACCACGAGTCAGCAAGCAGTGGCATGGCATTGAGCTTGTTCCTCGTATGCTTAGGTCGCCAGTGACTTATGATAGGTCGTTAGTCACCCTGAGTCGTTGGAAACCCTGAGTCGGTCCAACCCATAAACCACTAACTAGTTAAACCACTCTGCTTTTCTAAGGCATTAACTCGTTGAGTCGTTGGTCCACTGAGTCGTTATGAACCTTGAGTAGATGAGTCGGTCCAGTCCTTGAGTAGATGAGTCGGTGCAGTCCTTGAGTCGTCTCGTATGAGCCGTGAACTTCGTTGAGTCGGTAACTCAATGAGTCGGCCTGTATCATAAGCCGCTAACCTTCATGAGTCGTTCCATTCCTCTAAGTTGTCTTGAGCCTTAGCTCGCCAGCCAATTGAGTCGCTACCAGTTGAGTCGGTCCTTTCCTTAAGTTGCTGAAGCCCCTTGAGTCGTAAATCCAATGAGTCGTTAAAGACCTTAAGTGGATGAGTCGGCCCAAGTTTCATCTCGTTGGTAGAACAGGGTTAACAGGTGTTTTGCTCAGTTTAAAAAATATGTTGTTTAAATTGAAATTAAAACAAGCCTTCCGAGGCACTGTCTCGGAATTCAACGAAACCAATTCCATTAGATTCGTAATATTGTATTATTATCGGATTTCAATTTTTGTAGTGTTTGGAGTGGTCGTTTGGCGTATGGTAGATATACGCGCTGAAATCTATATCGATAATTTAATATAAAAACTGGGTCAAATAATCTATCTTCTCCATACGACCGAATTAGCACTCAAAAACTTTTCCATTGTGTTTGGAATAGGGGTTTAACATTTTAAACGTGTAGCCGCATGCCTCGATAGAAGGTCGAGATTTTTAGCCCGATTTCATGACGTATGAATTCAAATTTAAATTAAAACTTTATGATTTTGACCAGCCAAAAACATAACATTGTGATTCAACACATGGTTACCTTTTCAACACTTGTCCTTCATTTTTAGCACGTGTCTTCATTTAAAAAATAAAATAAAAATAATGATGATTAAACCCAAAATGGTAAGTTAAAAAGAAAACCGGAGCCTTGCTTTATGTTTAAAATAAAATCAGAGCTCAAAAGAAAGAAATGTCAGAGCAATAGGATAATGGCCATGATTTTAAATTCAGATCTAAGAGAACGAAGCCACTTTCTTTTCAATCCTTAATATCTCTTAATTTTCCCCCTTCCAGTATTCGAAATCAAAATGCAATTGGAGGAAATTAATCCCAAAACCCAATCATGTAAATCCCTTCCCTTCTAGCTTTTAATCTTCGAAGTCAAGGAAGAGAGCTACCAAATCTTGTGTAGAGAAGGGGCGTGGCCTCGAATCGCTCGTCGAGGGTGGCAGATGCTATCGTGTTTCAAGGGAGGAGTGGTGGTTGCATTTGGGGAGACGCGATGTGTCGCGGGAGGAAGTCGAGTGGTAGGGGAAGCAGACGTGGTGTTGGGTGTTCATTCGTGATTTGGGGCCGGTGACGAAGCTTGCGTGGTTGTCAGGCGATGGCATGCTTGGTCATGGATTGTGTTTTGGTTCAAGGTATCGGTTTGATCTTTTGGGTTTAACTGATGTAAAATATTTAGGGTTTAAATAATAATACTTATATATACAAGGTTTAGATCAGAAACTTTTTACTGGTTTGGAAATATAAATAAATACATATATAGCTAAATTTAGATTTTTGCATTTTGTACAAGCAATTCAGTTTAAAGATTCAACATGTACATATACAGGTTAGGAAGTAAACTTATTTTCCTTAGAATTAAATATACATATATATACACATAAAGGTAAACAGAAAATATATGTAAGTAAAAGATTTTGAAAATAGAAATTTTAAATGTTGTAGAGCTGTATAAAGATTTGGTTTTTAAAATTTATATGGATTATTTTTATGAACATATATATATGTGTGTGCATAGTTCCTGAAAGAGAAATAAATTATTTATACCTATATCCATTCTAAACTTATTAGTTTAAAATTTAAAATAATTCATTAACGCGATTAATTTTTTTAATTAACTTATTTAATTATTTTAATTACTAAAAGGTTTTTAAAAGGGATAATTAGTTCAAATGTAATTATTTATTTAAAATTTAGTCATTAGTTTAAAATTTAAATTTTTTTAGTCAAATTAAATTTATAAAATGGAATTTAATGGTTCGATTTATTCGAATATTAATAAAATCATCTAATTTTGTACAAGGTCTGAAATTGTGAAGAAACAAGCCGGTTTGAAATGGATTGCAAATAAAAAGCAAAGGTGAGTTAGTCTCACTCTTCTGGGTATTAATTAAATTTAAATCGTTAAGTCGAAAATGTTTGGTTGAATGATCGAATTGATTGGATGTGGTATATTGTATAGTAGTATATAGTATATATTGGCGTGATTGATTTCCCACATTATATAGCGAATGAGACCCTATGCGCCGCATAATAACGGATGATATAAATATAACCCAATATACCGCGATATTCCACCTCGAAGGTGGAATTGGTATTTTATACTGTGCTAACATATGTGGATGCAGGTAAATAGGTTGGAGGGATCCAACTGGATTCCTCAAAAACGCTGAATTTCTTTTATATATTCAGTGATGTGAATTAAGTTATAATCTGTGATGATTATATTGATCATATTTGGATTGAATTATGAAATGCTATAGCTTGGTTGAATATATGGGTATTTGAGAAAATGGGAAAATATAAGTTTGGATTTTTCTAAAAAGAAATAAAAGGAAAATTTTAATTAAAATATATAGTGAATTTAAATAAATTAAAGAAATGAATTTGGGAAAGAAATAAAGGGTTAATTTTAAAATCCTATATAATATATTTAAGAATTGGAAAATAGAGCTTTTGAATAAATGGAAAAAGGTTTTTCTAGGAAAAAAAATATAAATATGAATTAAGGACTTAAGCAATATTTTTTTGTAAGTATGAAGAAATATATTTAATTTTTAAAATCCAGATTTGAATTGAGTTTGAAAAGAATGACAGGAGAATTTTAATTAAAGTAAAAAATTGGTATTTCCGATTTAAGTAAGAATTTAAATTATAAACACAGGTGAACAAGGATATTTGGGTTTTGAAAATAAATAAGGATAAGTAAAGGAATTTATTTTAAATAGAGTAAATTTTGGAAATTGATTTAGTATTTAAAATTGTGTTTTAAAAGAAAGATGAGACTATGGGATTTATAAACTGGGTTTATAAGGTTTAACAAGATATCAGTGGATATTTGGAAATATAAATTCACGATGGAAATTTATAAAGGAATGGGTAAATTGTTTTGAAAATTAATAATGGTTTATTTTTAAAGGTATGGAAATGGGAAGTATATTTCCCTGGAAAGCCAAGTGTATGTTAAAGGAGACTTTTATATATAAGCTAAAGGCTTTAATTTTTTTTTAAGGAACTGTTTTAGAAAATTTATTATTTTTAAATGTTTTAAATTTTGAAGTAAATATTTTTCAAATTTATTTTAGTAGTCGTTATTTAAAGGTTAATTGCCATTACGTTTTAAAAAGATAATTATTAATGTTTTATAAAGTAATTTTATTTTAAAGATAGTTTGGGTAAAGTTTTATTTAAAAACTTATATAGAATTTCATAATTCTTATTTTAAAATTAAGTTTTGCTTAACTTTTATTTTTAAAATTACTTTTATATTCTATAAAGTATTTTTATTGTAGTTATTTTTAAAGCATATATTTTTGAATAAAGCGTTTATGTATTTTAATTTAAATGTTTTAAAGTATATTTTATAATAAAGTGTTTTAAAATTTAAAGTATTTGTTTTGGTGATTTCAGTGGAAATAGAAAATATTTTGGGAATTTATTCCATGAGAGAAGATGATTTAAAACTGTTTTCAAAAGGTTGAAAATTGGAAATATGTCTTTCGAAGATATTTTAAGGGTAATAAATAATTTGGGAAATTATTATTGCTTGTTGATTGTTTGTGAATGTTATTTGATAGTTAAATAACCAACTATCAATATTGACCAATGCGTTGATCGTTTCGAAGAGACTGGGATCTGGATTTATTTCCCGAAAACCACTTCATCCAGTTTGGACATTTTCGTGAGGAAGACAAGAACTGGGATTTGAAGATGGAGTACTGATGTGCATGGGCTAATCGCTACTAATCCTGAGGGTGATTCCAAAATGGATGCAGTAGGAGTAGTGCCTTTGGTTCCGTTCGAACCCGTAACGGACTTGTACGGACGAGAGCTTTCAAAACATCGTCAGAGGGACGATGAGCATTCTAAGTGATTGTGTGCTAAAAAAGTAACACATAGTCTCGAGCCTCATCAACCGGGAATGGCTAAAACAGGGGAGGTGCATACAAGGCTAAGTGGCTAGCAACTAATTAAGGTAAGGTCACCTCTGTCTAGATGTCCCTTTATATTTCGGCTGTGTGGCGGTTGCTGTACTAACCGTGTGGTGAACTTATTCGGACTTTCCAGTAAGGGGTAGCTCCAGCTTTGTGATGCAGGGGATCGGGAGGGATCCTCGGTGCAGTGATCTAGACAACAACTGTGATGGGCGGTACCCCAATAGCCCTGCCATTGATGGAAATCCATTTCCCCTAAGTGCCTTTTACGGTTTTTGTTTGTAGAACCCACTTTGTGGCTAGTAGCTGGAATTTAATAATTTAACAATTTCAGCTATTTGAATATAAGTATTTGTTTATAGACACTATTATAATATCAGAGGATTTTATAAGAAATGTTTTAGTTATCGTAAGGTAAAAACCCGACATGTTTATTCATGGCGTGGTCTTACGAGATACATTTGATTTCAAATGATTTTGAAAACTTTAATAATCCAATTGAGTGTGTTTTCTCACGCTGGTTTTCCAGACTGACTCGGGTGTTATTTAACTATAATTCTCGAGTCAGACCGAGTATTATAGAATATAGGAAAGGATGTTGTGAAGCTCAAGAGACGAGCTATATGGCGAGACGTAGTATACGTACTTGATGAAAAATTCCACTGTGTTGTAAGTTGTATTGTCCGTTTGGTAAGGAGGAGTTAATATAACTATCCAGTTGAGGGTTATAGATATTGTTGAACTCTGATATTGTATTCTGATGATATATGCATAAACAGATATAGTTTCTTTTGTGGAAAGATCAGTTATTATCTATTATATTTTATTCCGCTGCGATGGTAAGATTCTGTTGTGTTGTTTTCTCTTCTTCTACCTCAGACTTCTTTAAACCCTAATGGTTTGATTTTTTGGGTGTCGAAAAATCAGGTCGTTACAAACAAGTTGTCCCGCTATGGACCTGTTCTTATTGACACACCCCTTAAGAAGAACGACATGTTTGTGCTTGCATTGAGGTCTGAGTTTCGTGAGAAGATGACTGCACATCTCAAAGGATCAGTTGTGGAACTGGGAGATATTTCTTTGAGATACGAAGAGCTTATGGAAAAGAAACCTTTGGCAACAGTGGCAGCACTGAGTGGAAACTCTACCAATCCGAACAAAAGGAAATTCAACCCGAACTGGAAGAAGCATGGTAAAGGAAAACCCGGAGGCAACATGTGGCTTGAAAATGTTATCTGTGCCAGCAGGAAGGTCATTTGGCTAAGCAGTGTCCTAGAGGTGGAGCTCCTAAGTAGCAGCAGAGTGGACCCATTTCCATGATGGTTTAGAAGTCTTTATGTTCCAATTGCCAGTAGCCATGGCATATGGTGAAAGCTTGCCCACTTCTCCAGAGAGCTCAACTAAACAAGTGTTTGCTATTCAGGGTGAACCGTCAACTTCTACTAATGGGAAAGGCAAAGGCGTTCTCGAAGGTACTTTGCTTTTAGATGGCTTATATGTTAGAGTTTTTTTAATTCTGGTGCTTCCCTTAGTTTTATTTCTTTGGAAATGATAGAGAAATTTCATCTTACCCCTAGTGTCGCGGACCGCCCAATTTTTGTATCTAATCCCATAAGGGGAGTGACCAAGTTAGATATGATCTGTAAAGGTCTAAAAATTTCTTATCTATCCCATAGTTTCTTGTGCGACCCATTTGTATTGGATTTTAAGGGATTTGACCTAATTTAGGGAATGGATTGGTTAGACTACCACAAAGCTGTTCTAATTTGTGAAGAGAGAACCATTTCATTGGAAACCAAACTGGGAAGGATTTCAAGAGTGACTTGCGATAGTTTAGGAATCCCACTTTAGTAGTCTTTTGCATGGACTCGAGGCATCTCAAGAAGAAGTAGGAACCATCGAAGTTGCCAGAGATTTTCCAAACATCTTTGAAGAAGTCAACGGTTTGCCACCGCATTGGGAGATAGAGTTCTGTATCGACTTAGTTCCAAGAGCGATACCGGTCGTTCAACCAAGTAGAAGGATGACTCCTAGATAGAGAGGAATTGGCAAAGCAGACTCAGGATTTCTTGAAGAGAGGATTGATCAGCCCTAGTCGTTCTAACTGGGGTTCTATTGTAGTATTTTTCACCAAATCAGATGGATCTTTAAGATTTTTTGTAGACTATCGGGAATTGAATAAGGTAACCATTAGGAATAAGTGCCCCTTGCCTCGTATAGACGATCTTTTCGATCAACTTGATGGAGCTTCTATGTTTTCTTAATTAGATCTTGCTTTGGGTTTTCACTAGCTATGGTAGCTGAAGACAGTACACCCTTGGTTGCATTCAGAAGACCCAACTGGTTTTATGAGTAGCTGATTATGCCTTTTGTCTGACCAACGCTCCAGCTTATTTTTTGGACCTGATGAACCGTGTCTTCCGTGATGTGCTGAACAAGTTTGTGCTCGTGCTCATCGACGACATTCTCATCTACTCCAAATCAGAGGAAGAGCATAATCTTCATTTGGAAATAGTATTGGAACTAGTGAGGAAACATGTCCTGAAAGAAAAGTTTACGAAGTGCCATTTCTGGAAGTTAGAAGTAAGATTTTTAGGACACGTCGTATCTAGAGACGGCTTCTCTTTGGATCAGGTTAAGGTGGCAGCTGTTCAAGAGTGGAAGCAATCGCAGACTCCTACGGAAGTTCGTAGTTTTCTTGAATTAGCAGGTTACTACAGGAAATTCATCCGGGATTACTCTAGGATTTCCTCCCACTTGACCAAACCGACTAGAAATGGAGCGAAATTTAATGGACTCCTAAATGTGAAGAAGAATTTCGGGATCTGAAGGCTGGGTTAACTAGTGCACCTGTTCTGGCTATTCCAAATGGAAGGAGTAAGTTCGAAGTATATACCGATGCTTGTGGAGTAGGACTTGGTGCTATTCTGATGCAGAATGGGAGAGTGACTGTGTATATGAGTTGGCGGTTGAAGCCGCATGACAAGAACTATGCTACGCATGATTTGGAATTGCTAGCGATCGTCTTTGCGCTGAACATATGGAGGCATTATCTGTTGGGTGAGAAGTTTGAGCTTTTCACCGATCATAAATCTTTAAAGTATCTTTTCCCCCAGAAAGACCAGAACCTGAGGCAGTAGAGGTGGGTGGAATTTTCGGCATCATATGATCTGGACATTTTCTGTACTGTGGGAAAAGCAAATGTAGTGGCAGACACTTTGAATAGGTAAGCACTTTTGGCTGTTCTTGAAGTCATCTCATCTCTATAAGAAAGGATCGTAAGCAATCAGATGAAGAATAGAACCCTAGAGGAATTAATTCTTGGAGCTAAGGAAGGTCAATATTCAAATTTCAAGGTAGACGGTCAAGGAGTTTTAAGAATTAATGGACGATTGTGTGTGCCGGATATGGACGGATTGAGGCAAGAAGGTTTGTTGGAACGCAACAAATCTGATTAATTATCCATCCGGGGATCTCGAAGATGTACAAGGATATGAAAAGAGTTTTCTGGTGGCTGGGAATGAAGAAGGATATTGTTGAGTCACAAGCTTTATGAAAGTTTTGATTTCAGACAAATAAGGTGATTGATTTCTGACAAACAAGGCGATCGACAAAAACAAGGTCAATAGAGCTATATATGGTACTCTAGATTATAGGTTGATTATTTGTTGTTGTAATAGTAATAAATTTGTTAAAATCTACCCTCAAATAATCATGCATATCAAGGGAATCAATATATACGAATAATTTATAAGTTGCATGCAGTTGCACAATTCAATGTGCAATTTAACAGGCACCAGTCGACCGGTCAATATAGGTGCGGTCGACCGTTCCTGTGTAAATTGCACAGTGAACGTGCACACATGCACATAACGTATATATATATATTTGAATTCCTGTCTACCGGTCCATTTTTGACCTGTCGACCGTTTTTAAACAGAAAGCAACTTTTCCAAAAGACACTTCTCTTCTCCAAAGGTTGCATCTCCTATCTTTCATCAATGATCATAACTCTTAATGGCAACTGTTCACAAAGAGTTACAACTATTTTTCTCTATATATACTCATCTAAATCATTGATTCATACACAAGTTTTTACAACGATTTCATATATTCTTTTAATCTAATCTCTGATCTCAATACTGTATTATAAAAGCTCTAAATTATTTATTGAATCTTTGAAACTATTTCATATCCTTTGATTCAATAATATACTTTCCTTAATCTTTTCAAAACATCATATCGCATACTTTGAGGATAAGATTATAGGAAGGGTGTACTGCTAGTGACAAATCCGTGTTTTCAAGAACACAAGTTGTCAACAACAATTGTATTTGTTCTTTTGTTGAAGTCCTCTGTGTTGTAAGAGGCAAGTGTTGAAGTCCTCAGTGTATTAGAGGCGTGAAATCCCGTTCGGTTGTTCGGGTATTGTAAACCTGTTCCTCCGGGTGAAGCGAGGTAGTTAATAGTGAAAATCCAGATAGATGTCTGGGACTGGACGTAGGACGGTGCTCCGAACCAGTATAAAAATCTCTGGTGTGATTTTTCTATTTTCTATTTACAATGCTATTATCATCTATTTCCGCATTTGTATTGTAATCCATATTACACGATCCGTGTATACTATATTAGCACATATAATTGTATACACACCGCACTTTCAATTGATTTAACAGGCACCAGTCGACCGGTCAATATAGGTGCGGTCGACCGTTCCTGTGTAAATTGCACAGTGAACGTGCACACATGCACATAACGTATATATATATTTGAATTCCTATCTACCGGTCCATTTTTGACCTGTCGACCGTTTTTAAACAGAAAGCAACTTTTCCAAAAGACACTTCTCTTCTCCAAAGGTTGCATCTCCTATCTTTCATCAATGATCATAACTCTTAATGGCAACTGTTCACAAAGAGTTACAACTATTTTTCTCTATATATACTCATCTAAATCATTGATTCATACACAAGTTTTTACAACAATTTCATATATTCTTTTAATCTAATCTCTGATCTCAATACTGTATTATAAAAGCTCTAAATTATTTATTGAATCTTTGAAACTATTTCATATCCTTTGATTCAATAATATACTTTCCTTAATCTTTTCAAAACATCATATCGCATACTTTGAGGATAAGATTATAGGAAGGGTGTACTGCTAGTGACAAATCCGTGTTTTCAAGAACACAAGTTGTCAACAACAATTGTATTTGTTCTTTTGTTGAAGTCCTCTGTGTTGTAAGAGGCAAGTGTTGAAGTCCTCAGTGTATTAGAGGCGTGAAATCCCGTTCGGTTGTTCGGGTATTGTAAACCTGTTCCTCCGGGTGAAGCGAGGTAGTTAATAGTGAAAATCCAGATAGAAGTCTGGGACTGGACGTAGGACGGTGCTCCGAACCAGTATAAAAATCTCTGGTGTGATTTTTCTATTTTCTATTTACAATGCTATTATCATCTATTTCCGCATTTGTATTGTAATCCATATTATACGATCCGTGTATACTATATTAGCACATATAATTGTATACACACCGCACTTTCAATTGGTATCAGAGCACGGTCATCATATAACCGTAACACAGTTATTTGATATATTCTTGTAATATGGCAAATAACGCAAGTACTAGCACTCAAAACACCACTTACACAGAAGGGCAATCGACACAAAGACCTCCATTTTTCAATGGTCTTAACTACAGTTATTGGGCAACACGCATGTCATTCTTTATGCAATCAAGTAGCTATGATGCTTGGAATGCTACTCAAAGAGAAATAGTAAATCCAACAACTGATTATTCAGAATGGACTGTGGCTGAGAAAACGGCAGCAGCCGTAAATGCAAGAGCAATAACTATGTTGTTCTGTGCATTAGACCAAAATGAATATAACCGTGTTAGTATCTGCACTACTGCATATCAAATTTGGCAAACGCTAAAAATCACTCATGAAGGTACTAACAAGGTTAAACAAGCCAAAATAGCCATGCTGAAAAGTCAATTTCAAAATTTCAAAATGAAACCAAATGAAACAATCAATGACATGTATTCACGGTTTCAAACTATTCACCATGCACTTATTGGGTTAGGACAAAAGTATTCTGATTTTGATGTTGTTTCAACAGTCCTACATTCTCTGACTAATGAATGGGAAGGAAAAGTATTAGCAATTGAAGAAGCTAATGACCTTTCCGTCATGAAGCCAGATGAATTGATAGGAAATTTAATGTCCTATGAAGCAAATTTGCAGGCTAGAAAAGAACAGAAAGAAGAAAAGAAAAATGTAGCATTTCATGTTGAGAAAGATGAAAATGAATCAGATTCTGAAGATGAAGATTTGGCGTTCATTGCTAAAGGTTTCAAAAAATTCCTAAAATATCGAAAAGCCAGTCGCTACAATAAAAGGAAACCTGGATCAAATAAACCATCTTCATCTGCTATAGAATGTTTCAACTGCCATAAAAAGGGACACATGCAGAAGGATTGTCCAGAACAAAAGAAAAAGTCAGAAAATGACAAATTCAAATATAAGAAGGACAAATCAAAGAAACGAGCCTTCTCAGTAACATGGGATGATTCAGAGTCATCTTCATCAGAAAGTGAAAGTGATTCGGAGAATGAACAAGCTAATGTTTGCTTTATGGCAACAGAAGATGAGGTACAAATTCCTACATTTGATGAATTACTTGATATTAATGCTGAATTGATAGTCAAATATAAAGACTTAAAACGTCAATTAAAAGTAGTCAAAGCAGATTTAAGTAGAGCAGAGTTTGAACGAGATATGTTAAAAGATGAGAAGAAAATATTAGAAGAAGAACTTGAAAATATTCAAGAATCATCATCTAATGTTGACTCTCAAATATCTCTTTTGAGTCAAGAAATAGAAGCTCAAAAAGAGAAAAATAATGCTCTCACTACTGAAAATCATGAACTTAAAGCAAAAGTCAAAATTCTAGACCTAGAAAAAGCTAGTTTACAAACAAAGTTTGATGACATTACTCAAAATGTTTCTAACTTTAACAAAGGTCGAGAAAATTTGACTAAAATCATTGAAAGTTCATAATCTATTTCAGATAAACAAGGTTTGGGATATAACAAACATGAAACTAAGAAACATCTTAGAAATAAAAGGAAGAAGAAAGTACAAAAAACTGAAGCTAAGAAAAATCTTAGTTTATTATATTTCAAACCAAAACCAGTTGTGAAATTTCAAAAGAGAAATGTCAAGACTATCAAAATATGGGTTCCTAAAACAAATAATAATTTGATTAGGAACAAATACATTCAGCAATTCATGAATAATGTACATTTTAATAACAGATATATATATAAAGGGGATACCGGACCCAAATGGGTTTGGACTCCTAAGACCTAACTCTTAGGACCCTATAAAAAGTGGGTACCATGAACTTAATTCTATTATGTTTTAGCTCTTTAAAAACATTTTTCGACACTTGTACTAAATAGTGTCGTTATTTATGCTTTTCAATTAACATTATGTTCTGTAGTAAACTCTGTTATGTCTTTGATGTGTTAATGATTTATTTTTCTATGCTTATCATATTCATTTTACGCATATCATATTCTAGTAATCTGTTACTCCTTTTTGTCGATGACAAAGGGGGAGAAAGGGCTAACAATTGCTTGCAGGAAAGAAATCACATACTCAGGGGGAGATTCAGATTTGCAGATATATATATTGTCATCAATCAAAAAGGGGGAGAATGTTGAGTCACAAGCTTTATGAAAGTTTTGATTTCAGACAAATAAGGTAATTGATTTCTGACAAACAAGGCGATCGACAAAAACAAGGTCAATAGAGCTATATATGGTACTCTAGATTATAGGTTGATTATTTGTTGTTGTAATAGTAATAAATTTGTTAAAATCTATCCTCAAATAATCATGCATATCGAGGGAATCAATATATATACGAATAATTTATAAGTTGCATGCAGTTGCACAATTCAATGTGCAATTTAACAGGCACCAGTCGACCGGTCAATATAGGTGCGGTCGACCGTTCCTGTGTAAATTGCACAGTGAACGTGCACACATGCACATAACGTATATATATATTTGAATTCCTGTCTACCGGTCCATTTTTGACCTGTCGACCATTTTTAAACAGAAAGCAACTTTTCCAAAAGACACTTCTCTTCTCCAAAGGTTGCATCTCCTATCTTTCATCAATGATCATAACTCTTAATGGCAACTGTTCACAAAGAGTTACAACTATTTTTCTCTATATATACTCATCTAAATCATTGATTCATACACAAGTTTTTACAACGATTTCATATATTCTTTTAATCTAATCTCTGATCTCAATACTGTATTATAAAAGCTCTAAATTATTTATTGAATCTTTGAAACTATTTCATATCCTTTGATTCAATAATATACTTTCCTTAATCTTTTCAAAACATCATATCGCATACTTTGAGGATAAGATTATAGGAAGGGTGTACTGCTAGTGACAAATCCGTGTTTTCAAGAACACAAGTTGTCAACAACAATTGTATTTGTTCTTTTGTTGAAGTCCTCTGTGTTGTAAGAGGCAAGTGTTGAAGTCCTCAGTGTATTAGAGGCGTGAAATCCCGTTCGGTTGTTCGGGTATTGTAAACCTGTTCCTCCGGGTGAAGCGAGGTAGTTAATAGTGAAAATCCAGATAGAAGTCTGGGACTGGACGTAGGACGGTGCTCCGAACCAGTATAAAAATCTCTGGTGTGATTTTTCTATTTTCTATTTAAAATGCTATTATCATCTATTTCCGCATTTGTATTGTAATCCATATTATACGATCCGTGTATACTATATTAGCACATATAATTGTATACACACCGCACTTTCAGATATTGCTACCTTCGTAAATGGATGTGCGAACTATCAAAAAGTGAATGGTAATCAGTAGAAGTCCGCGGGATTGTTGCAACCACTGGAGATTCCAAAATGGAAAGGGAAATGATATCGATGGACTCCATTGATGGTTTGTCAAGGAACATGAAAGGAAATGAGGGAGTGTGGGTAATCATAGAAAGGCCGACCAAGAGCGGCCATTTTATCCCAGTTAAGGCAACCAAAAGTGCAGCCTTTTAGCAGAGATTTTCTTCAAAGTGATCGTCAGGTTGCATGGTGTTCCCATCAGCGTAGTGAGTGACTGTGACCCAATTTTTACTAGCAAATTTTGGGAAGCTCTGCAGGCAGCTCTTGGAACAAGGTTGAGTTTAACTACAACTTATTATCCCAAACTAACGGTCAGACAGAAAGGCTAAATCGTATTTTTGAAGAAATGTTGAGGGCTTGTATTTTGGATTTCGACCGATCTTGGGAGGACCATCTACACTTGGTAGAATTCTCGTACAATAATAGTTAGCAGGTAAGTGTAAAGATGGCACCATATGTAGCTATGTACAGAAAAACCTGTAAATCATTGTCTTATTGGGTTGAATCCGGAGATTGCCTTGTTCTTGGTCCAGACTTGATTCGAGAAGCATCTGTAAAGGTTGAATTGATCAAGAAAAGAATGGAAGCAGCCCAGAATCGTCAAAAGAGTTACGCGGACAAGAGACGAAGAAGTTTAGTATTCTAAGTCGGGGATTTGGTTTTTGTCAAAGTTTCCTCGATAAATGGAGCAAGTAGAGTCAAGGCCGCAATAAAATCACAAACCAAAGGAGTGATATGAACAAAGATATAACATGCATGCACTGTAAACTGGATAGTGCAACTATCATACTCAAGACCAAAGGCCATAATGAAAGCTACAAGTGCACCAGGGATGCAACTCACAAACTACAACAGAGGCATACAACAATCAGGTCTCAACAACATATCTATATGAAATGAAGCATAGTCAAACCCAACTGACATGAACAGGTTACAAGATGCAAGCTTCAAAAGCACATCAGAGAAACCATAAAAACAAAACTTAAACCAACAAGAGACCAGACAAACAAGTACGCATAGTACTTGAACCAATGACTAAATCTAAACAACCCAAGTGCACTAGAGCACTGTGCACATACCAGAATCGAGTACATTAAACCTTAAACGAAGACAAATGCAGCCGTTCCAAAATGATGACATACAAAAAGTTTAATTCGTGTGATAGCAATGCAGACTTGACTACAAGAAACAACATGTGTACATGTCAGTGAAAAACCAAGTCAAAGCCAGAGCAATTTTCAAGTGACAAAAGCCAACAACGTGCCAGCAAAAATCAAAGCGGTGATGACAAAGAAACGAAATTCACGGAGCAGCCAAATCAAGCCGTAGGTCAATAAACAAAATCGAACAGTTCAAATCAGAGCCGTGAGTAAATGAACAATTCAGAGGCAAGCAAGAAATTCACGAATTTGAACAAGTTATAGAAATCAATCATTTCAAGATAATCAAGTCAGAAATCATCAACGACGAAACCAAATCGAACGCGAAGCACTTTACTAAGTTTGAACTACAGATGTGACTGAAGAAATCACTCACCTAATCGAAGTCGAACACCATCAAAATAGAAGCAGCCGAAGTGAGCAATGAGGAAGCGATCGATCGAGCCGTTGAAGTCGGCACCTTCGAATTCCAGAAGCCCTAATTACTGATCGAAGAAGATCGAAAAGGAACGGCCGCCATCATTTTCGTATGTTGTTTGACTAGGGTTTTGAATCAATGAAAAATGAAAAGTAGGACGGGTATTGATAATTATCACGGCACCAAGAAAACATGGGCCAAGATTATTTTATTGCTCGCATACACTTAACAGTTTATTTAAAAGAATTTTCAACTCGATTTAAAAATTCCAAATAGCAATTAGCTAATACATTAATTGTTTAATGACGATTATAAATTGTTACAAAGCCCCGGGTTGTTACATAGTTTTTAAAAAGACTTAATGATTTTTGAATATATATATATATATATATATATATATTAATAATTCTTGAATTACTAAGTGAAGGAGTATATTCTAAACAAACTTAAAGGTATGATTTTTAGAGATTAAAAATTTAATGTTCTATAAAATATTTTGAATAGAGATTTTTGAATTATTAATAAAGATTTTTAAAATCATAAAAATAAGGTCGCATTTTATAGTGAGGGGATGTGGTTTTGAAAAGAAGATAAAAATATTTTGAGATAAATATTTATTAACCGTTTTATGTAAAGTGACATATATATATATATATCTGTGTCTGTGTGGGTACATTATTATATTTTATTTATAAATATGGGATTTATAAATGTAATAACATATAAATGTGATATTTTACAAATGAAGTGAAGATGTATAAAATCGTATTTTTGCTAATAAAAGCATTGATTTATAAGCGGTGTTTATAAATAAAGGCAAACGTTATCATTGAATAAATTGGGAAGTAAATCACAATTTTGGATTTATAATATGATGTGGAATGTCGCTTTAGAAAAATAGTTGATTCCATTTGAAAATTGAAAGTGATGACAGATTTGGAGATGTTAAACGATATTCTATAAATTGAAAGAAATTTATAAAAGAAAAATATACATATGGAAGCAACATTAAAAACAGATTGTAATTGATGTTTAAAGTGGGTTTTTATAAATAAGCGAGATTTATAAAGAGATAGAGTTATAGATGGTTTATTTTATAAATAAGGAGAATTTAAAGAAAGGATATTTTATAAAATATAGTTTTATAAATATCGAAATGATTATTTTGAAATTTAAGTATGGATTTTTAAGAAAGTATATTTATGTTTTAAAAGTTATTTATTTATATAATAATGTTTTAAAGTTGTTTACCAATATTTGAATATTAAGAAAAGTTACTTATTTAAAAAATTAATATGGCTTGAAATTAATCGTAAATACTTATCAATAAAGTTTTTGGATATTAATTATTATAATTTATAATAATGTTGAAGATAAATCATTACTGTCTTATTAAGAATGTTTTGAAATTATTAATTATTTTTTTAAAGATATTTTGAAGTTAATTGCTATTTATATTATACTATTTATTTTTATATTATAGTGTTTTTAAAATAAATGTTTAGAATTTATTTATAGATGTTTCTAGATTTATAAATAGGGTTTTATAAACAAGATATGGGTTTTATAAGTGGAATCTTATAACATAGTTTGGAAGACTTAAAGGAAGATTAGTTAAAGGGTAAAAGGAGTTTTGTATATGGTCTTAGATATTTTTAGAAGAATTTTAGAAATGGGTTTATAAATTTATGTAAGTAGTTTATAAATGGTTTTAGAGATTTATAAGGAATTATAAATTGTCCAAGAATTATGTGAAAGGAAGTCTTACTCCGTTCTGTGAATATACTTATACCGTTGGGATAAGTATATAGATTTTCCGATCGAAAATATAGGGGTTTGTGGTTATATTTCCTAAAGATATTATGAGATAAATGTTTGGAAAGTGTATTAATTAATGAAAAGATTAATTAAAGAGGCTTAATTTTTCTTGGTGCTTAACTAGTGTTACTTCCTTTGGAAAATAGATCTCTATTTGGATTGTTGGTTTATTTGATGGTTAAATAACAGGCTATCGAATGTTGGCCAGTTTATAAAATAACATTGTCAGTACAGAGAATCGTGATCGGATATGTTGTTTTATAACCACTTTAAACCGGCTTAAAAGTTTTGAATTGGAATATCTCGAATAATGAAAATGGAGCTCTGAAGTGCATCGGCTACTTGTTACTAATCCCGAGAATGATTTCAGAATGGATGTAGTAGAAGTGGTGCCTTTGGATTCGTTCAGACCAAGAACGAACTTATATCGATGAATGCTAACATTGCGTTGATGCCTAGAGGGCAATGTAGCATTCCGAGTGGGAACCGCTATATAAAAGGTAAAACGCAGCTTCAAGGCTCATCAACCGGGCTTGATTAAAACAAGAGAGATGCAGCTGGGCTAAATGGGTCGCTCCCAAGTAAGGTTTGATCATTCCTGTATAGAGTCGATATTATCTCTCAATTGTATGCTTGGGGGCCCATTAATAAAGAGGTGATCATATTTGGTACTATCCAATAAAGGGTAGGCTGGTTTTGTGTTGGTAGGGGTTGATAGGTTCATCCTCGATGTTATTATATCAAGCAATGCACAGTGATGGGCGGTACCCCAATAGCCCAGCCATTGTATGGAATCCATTCTCCATTACGAGCCTTTAAGGTTTTAGTTGTATATATATTATGCTCGAATTTAATTAATGTAACAATTTAGGCTATGATTAATAAGTATTTGTATCTTAGATACTATTATGATATAATGGAATTTCATATGAAATGTTTTTGTTATCGTAAGGTAAAAAACCATCTGTGTTTATGTGTGGAGTGGTCATGCAAGATACTTTTGATTTTCAAAGGTATTCTATAACTTCAAAATCAAGTTGGGTTTATTTTTCTCACATTGAATTTCCAGACTGACTCGGATGTTATTCTATTAGAATGCCCGAGTTAAATCGAAAATATTCATAGATTTCCTTGGATGCAATAGAACTCAGAAACGGGTTGTAGGTCTTCAAGTCGTATTTATGTATATGTTATTTTCTGCTGCTTTGTTTTAAAATCATCAGCATTTGTGAGGACAGGATTTTATGACTATCTAGGCTAGTGATTTTGATTTGTTTTGTACTTTAATGGATGTATGCAAATAATAGTTTGTCTTTTGTAAAGATCATTGATACTACATTATATAATGTTCCACTATGATTGTGAGATTCTATGTTGTTTTAGTTTTTCCTTCTTTTCTCCTTCTTTTCCCTTAAAAATCAGGTTTTTCAACTCTCGATTGCTCGTCATGCAATACAGTGGACGTATTGTTGTCGATTATTGAGGGACGAAAATCCCCAGTTGTTACAACAACGTACATGTTACTAAACCCTTCTCCTCCTAATAGCCTAGATAGTGTTAAACTAATATTGGGCCTTAACATAGAGTGCCACTGAATAAATAATTTAAATCTTATTTTAACAAACGGATAAGTCATTTCCTACTATATTTTCTATAGTAAAAATCATATAGACTTTGGACTTTAAACATCATATATATATATATATATATATATTATTTAATCCAATCAATACAAATTTATTTACTACATTTAATTGGTAACGAATATAGTTTTATTCACCTCCTTTGAATAGTGTAATATATACATATATACATATATACATATATAATATATACACTTAAGTGTATATACATAGTGTTGGTATATATACCTAAGTGTATATATATAGTGTAAGTATATAGATATATAGTGTAAGTGTGTGTGTGTGTATAGTGTAAGTATATATAGTGTAAGTGTGTGTATGTGTATACACTTAAGTTTTAAATTTATAACTTAGCTTTATTTTTAACAAACAACAATGATTTATTTGGTTGCATTCGTTTGTAATAAATAGAAATAATTTACCTCCAAATTATAGGAAGATTAATGACATCCTTTGTTACAAAAATCAAGTTTTAACAAAAATCCATAATCTCCTATATTCTAAATTAATCCGTTTTTAAGGTTATTGCAATATTTTCCCAATGGTGCCATAATAGATATTTAGTGCATCACATTTATAATTAAGAAAATATTCCCACCATCGTGGCTACCAATTTTATTTGTTAAAACAACTTATCATTCATTTATTCCACATTCTCCAAAATCACTCTATTATTTCAATTAAAAGAATGAATTATTTAATCTCTTTACTTAATCCTTTTTAATATCCTATTTAATTTATTTCTTAGATTTTGTTTTATTATGAAAATAAAAGGACATTATTACAAATTCAATGTTCCACTGAGAAAAATCCTCGTATAAAATTCTCTTTGCCAATTAAGAAAACCCACTAGAATTTGGAAATGAAATAAAATAAATTCTCAAATTACATTTATATTAAAATTTGGTTTAGATTATATTTTCCTTTGTATTAACTATTAATTAATTTATTTCCAGGATGCCTCAAACCGAGAGTTGTTATAAACTTCCCTTCTTAAGAAAATTTTATCCTCGTAGTTCTCTGTAAAGGGGAATGCAAGTAAGCTAAAAGCACAAGTTAATTAAAGAAATAAAGCGCAAATTAAATAAAGGTCTCACCACTACTAAGTTCCAAAAGGCAGATTTGGATGTGTTCACTCGATTAATTCTTCGCTTTCCTAAGTGCAATCTTTGGGATTATCAAAACATTGCATTAGCAAAACGTCCTTACTACATAATCGTTTGACTTCTAAAGCTACAATATGAATATGATTCTCTTCATAAGACAAATTACGTGAGATATCAAGTTTTTCGAGAAGTCTAGGCTTAAGGACATAATCTGATTCTCTAAGAAATTTGCGAAGCTGAGAGATATGAAACACATCATGAATACTGAAAAACTAAGCTGGAAGAGAGATACGATAAGCTACAATACTGATGCATTCAGTGATTGGGTATAGTCCAATATATCAATGAACCAATTTCCCCAATCGAATGAAACACATAATAGCTTTCAAAGAGAATACCTAAATGAAGATTAAGTCTCCGAAATATATGGGTATATAGATATTGATTTTAGATATTATATAAATGCTATTCTATTATTGAATTTAGCTATGTATAAAAAAAAATTGAATTATAAAATAAGCTAAATAATGAAGTTTGATTTCTTCATATAATATAGTTAAGTATCTATTTAAAATTCTATTGTATATAGAGTTTATAATAACTCAAATAAAATTAAGGTTGAAGATAAATGTGAATATGATTTGAATTAAATTATTTAAGAATTATCCTTGGAAAATTTTGATTTGAAATGTAAATAAATTGAGATTTAAATTGTATGATTTTATAACTTGATTTTGATTAGAAGATTTAAATGATTATCAAATTGATTTAAAAGAATATTATCAAGTTAATTTAATTAAAAGAATATCCTGTTATTGAAGTTTAAGGGTTTTACCTAAATAATATTTGTTTTATTAAGTAAACATTTCAAATTTAAATAATAGGAATTGGATTTGATATATATGAAATTATCGAAGAATCCATTTTGAAATAGTGGAATATTTAAAGATTGAAATATATGAATTATAAAAATTTAAGTTTTGAAATATAGAATTGTTTGCGCCAAAATTGGTCACAAACACCCAAAGTCGTGAAAGCACCCGTTTACGTAATCAATCCGATAATATTCAACACAGAACCCAGCAACAATCAATATGTAATTCAGCTCTAAGTAACAAATTACAGTAATTCACAAGTAACAATCATAAACACAGGATTTATAGTGGTTCGGCGTTCGTGCCTACGTCCACTTTGAAGGTTTTCTCTTTATTGCTTTACTCGATTCAATCGATTACAATGAATTGCAGCTGACAATTGCTTTTAAATCTGAATACAACAGCGATTCTGATAGTTAAACTTGAATCCGGCAGAGTCTTGGCGTTCAATGGCAGAAGAAGTCCCCCTTTCTGAAGGCTTCAGGGTGCTATTTATAGGCGTTGGAGGCTCAGATCTTGCTGAAACTTCGTGAGACTCCTTCTGGCACGTGAGTGGGCCCACGCGACCGACCCCACCAAGTTTCGTCTCGATCTGACATCGGTTCGAAGTGATTTCGAACCCATCAACAAATGGTCCAATCGAGCTGAAACTTGGCAGGAACAATCTTTACCTCATATGGAAGCTACTGTGAAAATTTGGTTGCATTTGGATTTGTGGTTTAGGAGATATGATCGGTTCGAAATGGAGATTTCTTGGTTAGCTGTGTGTTTCGAACCGATCATTTCGAAACCAGGGGCTCGAACCCATGTACGCACGTGTTTCTGCAGTGACGTGGCGCGCACTCCACGCGTCGATCCAGATTTATCTCCGAGTTGACCGCTTCGAATCCATGGATTTCGCTGACTTCGTATCGATGATCGTTGTGTGCTTGAATCAACCAACTACATGACTTTCGTGTGTCTAGTTCGAAACGAGGGGTGGGAGCTTCCTTCGTATCGATACTGGATACGAAATGAAGCTCCGCGATGGATTCGAAGGTTCATCGGTTCGAACTAAGCACCGGCGTGGATGTTTCGACGCTCATCGATACGAAGATGCAACCTAATAATGGACTGATGGATTCGAACGCAATCAATTCGAAGTTAACTGTGGCCGATGGGTTCGAACATAGCAGGGGGTGATGTGTTCGAAGCAATGGGTGGGTTCGAAATAGATGGTTTTAGAGCCACGGGTTCGAAGTAGATGGGTTCGAACATCGCCTGGGTTCGAAGGAAGGCTTTAGGACGGTTTCGAACCAGATGGGTTCGAAGCGGAGGGTTTCGAGGCTGGGTACTAGCTGATGGGTTCGAACACCATGGGTTCGAAGGCAAGGGCACGGATGGTTTCGAAAAGGATGGGTTCGAACTTCATGGTTTCGAACCAGACAACGAATACTTCTCTTCACACTGAACCCATCATATCTTGAGCATACGAACTCGGATTGACTTGAAACTTGAAATGATGGCTCCTACAACCTTTCTTGTCGTGTCCTATCAATCGTGGCCTGATCCGGACTCGGGCAAAATTCATCAATATCCATAGCTAAGTGATGTATAACCAATCTCTAAGACGGACTGTTTCCCGTTTTCGACCAATCTTTTGATATCACGGCTTTGCCAAAAAGCGGGATAACACTTTGCCCCCCAAAACATGCCTTGTTGTAGGAAGGTGTGTTTTGTAATGCCTTGAGTTGGATGTTCGTATCCGATTATCAACCTGCAAAGAACTCAATAGTTTCATGTGGCCTCAAATGACGATCGTTCGAGATCGAGCTAATTGGGATGAAGCGCGGCCGTTCGTGGTCAAGCGCTCAACTTCAAATGACGATCGTTCGCGATCGAGTCATTTGAGGTGAAGTGCGACCGTGCGCGGTCTAGCGTACAAATCCATGCGTCGATCGTTCGGGATCGTATGCTGTTTGAAGTGAATCGGGACCGTTCGCGGTCCGTGCCGTTCGTGGCATAAGATGGAATAGGACCGTTCGCGGGCGATGCCGTTTGCGGCGAATGATGAGATGGGACCGTTCGCGGTCGGCTGCCATTCGTGGCAAATGATGATCGTTCGCGACCAAGTGCCGTTCAAGGCGAGTGGTGACCGTTCGAGGTCGGATTTCATAATCAGTGAGCCATGACCGTTCGCGATCGATGGCGTTCGAGGCAGGAAGTGATCGTTCGCGATCGTGTGCCGTTCGAGGCAAATCTGTGACCGTTCGCGGTCTGTGCCGTTCAAGGCAGAAAGTGATCGTTCGCGATCGTGTGCCGTTCGAGGCGAACTCGTGACCGTTCGTGGTCGGATGTCGGACCTCAAGTGACGACCGTTCGCGATCAAGCCATTGAGGTAAGGTGAGTTATGACTGTTCGAAGTCGGGTGCCGTTCGAGGCGGATTTGTGTGCCCGGGAGGGCTTGGTGTTATCGATGCCAGGGTCACGTTCGGGTGAGATCCCGCATCGTTTGTCAGGGCAGTTCATCGCCATCTCAGAGCATGCCTAAGGATCGTTCGCGATCCCGTACATATGTAAGTAGCTTAACCATTCCAGAGTTATCAGAATCAAATATCTATTACACGGATGAGCTTCAAAAACAATTGTCCAAACAAACAGAGTCTAAATGTTCAAATTAAAGCGAAATGAAAGTAAAGCATGGATGTCAAAGTGTAAGTTCCCACTACAAAACGGTCAACGATCATTCAGAGCATGTCTGGAGATCGTTCGCGATCTCGTACATGTGTAAATGATTTAATTGCGTTAGTGGAAGCTTACAACTTGTTCATCGTTATCTTACTCAATTGATAACCATACGGTGCCTTGGTTCGGGGTCGCCCCTAGCTGATGTGGACGGTGGTCGTTCTGGTTCCGCCACAGGAGCTCGTCTCCTTACATATTGAAGGAGCATACCGTTCCTAATATGCCCTTCCACCTCATCCATCAGGTGCCTACAATCGTTAGTATTATGACCATTTAATTCATGGAATACACAGAACTTATCTGATTTCCTTTCGTCAGAGGTAGGGTCCCTTCGCATCGGCCTACGGTACGGAATCTGTTCTTTGGTATCCTGATAAATTCGTTCCAGGCTCTCGTTCAACTCAGTGTAGGTGGTGAATCGCGGCTCCCTTCGTTGCCGCTTCGATCTGTCTCTGTCATTCTCAATCTTTCTTTTACCTCTATCCTTGTCCGAATCCTTTTTAAGAGGCTTTTCGTCTCTAAATGCAAAAATTTCTATCCCATCTCTTTCTTCTCTCTCGGCATTCGCATCTTCTAATCGTAAAAACTTTTCTGCTTCATGATAGAATTCTTCTAGATCTGTGGGTGGATCTTTAGTCAATGAATTCTTGAACTCTGTGCCGTCAGCTATTCCGGACACAGCTGCCATTACCACCATGGATGGATCCGCTCTATCCACTGAAGCTGCTGCTGCATTAAATCGTGCTAGATAACTTCTCAAGGTCTCTCCGGCCTTCTGCTTTAGGGTTGCCAGAGTCATCACGTTCTTGGGTCTTGTAATATGAACCCTGAATTGCCTCATAAATCTCTCTACTAAACCATTCCAAGTTCCGATGGATCCGTTCTCCAACTGTCTAAACCATAGTGCAGCGATATCTGTCAAGTATAATGGAAAACACCGGGCCATAACCTCCTCCGATGCCCCCAGTACTTCCATATGCCTCATATATTTTGTCAGGTGGACCGTGGGGTCCGTTCTCCCGTCATACATATCCAACGATGGTAGTTTGAAATCAGGTGGGTTCCTAGCTTGCCTGATTGATGAAGTAAAAGGGCTTCTATTAACATCTTCCAAATCTTTGTTCACCATACCGCCTCTCAAAGCTCTCCTAACTATCTCTGCTAATCGGTCATTGTCTTCGAGATGTAATCCTTGTTCACTACTTCCAACCTGCCCCCCGAGTTCACGAGGTAACTCCGGGATCTGCCCCCTTGACTGAGCGTTTGCATCTCTACTACTACCGGGTTGCGCAGATGCTCCCCTTTCTCTCTCCGAAACTGGATCAACGTTCTCCAAGGGTGTGCCCCCTAATCCAGGCGCTACTCCGGATGGTCTTGCTCCGTTCTGGACTCCATTGGCTTCCCTATTCTGTGCTCCGAGCTGTCCTATCTGTTGGAGTAAACTCTGAATCATGTCCTCTTGCCTCTTCATCATAGTTTCCATCTCATCCCTAGTGATGTATATCGATGGTTGATTCGCTCCTGAGGAAGCCTCTTGGCTTCCTTGTGGTTCGCTTCTCTCAGGCCTTGGCCTCCTACTTGATTGTCTTGCCATAATTCCTAAATCTGAACTCCTGGATTTCCAAATTCAACTTCTTCCTAAATTAGTTCTCAGTGAAAGCACCAAAATGTTTGCGCCAAAATTGGTCACAAACACCCAAAGTCGTGAAAGCACCCGTTTACGTAATCAATCCGATAATATTCAACACAGAACCCAGCAACAATCAATATGTAATTCAGCTCTAAGTAACAAATTACAGTAATTCACAAGTAACAATCACAAACACAGGATTTATAGTGGTTCGGCGTTCGTGCCTACGTCCACTTTGAAGGTTTTCTCTTTATTGCTTTACTCGATTCAATCGATTACAATGAATTGCAGCTGACAATTGCTTTTAAATCTGAATACAACAGCGATTCTGATAGTTAAACTTGAATCCGGCAGAGTCTTGGCGTTCAATGGCAGAAGAAGTCCCCCTTTCTGAAGGCTTCAGGGTGCTATTTATAGGCGTTGGAGGCTCAGATCTTGCTGAAACTTCGTGAGACTCCTTCTGGCACGTGAGTGGGCCCACGCGACCGACCCCACCAAGTTTCGTCTCGATCTGACATCGGTTCGAAGTGATTTCGAACCCATCAACAAATGGTCCAATCGAGCTGAAACTTGGCAGGAACAATCTTTACCTCATATGGAAGCTACTGTGAAAATTTGGTTGCATTTGGATTTGTGGTTTAGGAGATATGATCGGTTCGAAATGGAGATTTCTTGGTTAGCTGTGCGTTTCGAACCGATCATTTCGAAACCAGGGGCTCGAACCCATGTACGCACGTGTTTCTGCAGTGACGTGGCGCGCACTCCACGCGTCGATCCAGATTTATCTCCGAGTTGACCGCTTCGAATCCATGGATTTCGCTGACTTCGTATCGATGACCGTTGTGTGCTTGAATCAACCAACTACATGACTTTCGTGTGTCTAGTTCGAACCGAGGGGAGGGAGCTTCCTTCGTATCGATACTGGATACGAAATGAAGCTCCGCGATGGATTCGAAGGTTCATCGGTTCGAACTAAGCACCGGCGTGGATGTTTCGACGCTCATCGATACGAAGATGCAACCTAATAATGGACTGATGGATTCGAACGCAATCAATTCGAAGTTAACTGTGGCCGATGGGTTCGAACATAGCAGGGGGTGATGTGTTCGAAGCAATGGGTGGGTTCGAAATGGATGGTTTCAGAGCCACGGGTTCGAAGTAGATGGGTTCGAACATCGCCTGGGTTCGAAGGAAGGCTTTAGGACGGTTTCGAACCAGATGGGTTCGAAGCGGAGGGTTTCGAGGCTGGGTACTAGCTGATGGGTTCGAACACCATGGGTTCGAAGGAAAGGGCACGGATGGTTTCGAAAAGGATGGGTTCGAACTTCATGGTTTCGAACCAGACAACGAATACTTCTCTTCACACTGAACCCATCATATCTTGAGCATACGAACTCGGATTGACTTGAAACTTGAAATGATGGCTCCTACAACCTTTCTTGTCGTGTCCTATCAATCGTGGCCTGATCCGGACTCGGGCAAAATTCATCGATATCCATAGCTAAGTGATGTATAACCAATCTCTAAGACGGACTGTTTCCCGTTTTCGACCAATCTTTTGATATCACGGCTTTGCCAAAAAGCGGGATAACAAGAATATTTAAGCTTTGAAATGTATGGGAATTAAAATGGTTTATTTGGAGGTTCAAATTGGTATTGGGAATTTATTTAGGAAAATTTAGAAGCTATTTTATTATATAAAGAAATTTAATATTTAAACCATTTAAGTATTATAAGTCATGTTTTCAAAGCTATGGGTTTCAAGGTATATAGATTGGAAAGTTTTATGATTTTGGAAAAAGGATATATTTTGAAATTAAATGATATCATATAGATTGGGTTTTGAAAGGAAATGATATCGTATTAATATGGTTTCGTAATGGATATTATGTTCTGGTTTTTAAAAAGCATAAACTATTTTGAAAAGGCCGCGGTGTTATAATATCGTTTGGTTGTTGAAGAGATCGAGATCGGAAGTTGTCATACTCTCTGCCAACCCCGAAAACCACTTCAACAACCGTGTACGCGGTGGAGATTCCAGAATGAAGTAGGATGGTGGCGGCTGTTCCTTTGAGGTAAATACGTGGACCCAACTTCCATGAGTTGGCATAAGATGGCTAAAACAGGAGCGATCGACGGGTTAATGAGGTAGCACCTTTGATCGGACACATCCCTTCGATATTATACTCTGACTTTTGGATTATTCGGTGGCCACTTTTGATTTCTTTGATTTGAGGGTGTGGCACGAGGTGGGCGGTGGCTGGGGCTATGCATTACCACCGACCCGGTAGTGTAATTGGTATATCTACCCAGGCATTGCCTAGTTGTGTCATGTCACCTACCATACTGAGCCTTTACTACGAGTTTCTATTTGTGTCGTACCTATGAGTGTCTTCTCGTAGTGTCCCGATCAGGAGATATGTAGGCACTGTATAGACTATTAGCATTATTTGTGTTAAGGGCTATATGGGTAACCCCTTAACGCTATTTAAAAGTAAGTTTATTTTACTGTAGACATTATTATAATAGCGAAATATTACTACATAGTAAATAGCTTAACGTATCCTTAGGGGATGTGAATCTCGAGCATCTCTTAAGTTACTACACTCGTATTTATTGCAGTTAATTTAACTCGCATAAGAACTTTTAGTTCTGACTAGAGTTTTTTGTCTTTTCAATTGGCTCGGGTCAGTCCGAGCATTCTAGGAATCAAAGACTTTATTTCTGGAGGACGAAGATGAAGATTTCATTATCATTATTATTATTATTATTATATATTATAGTGTTCCACTACACTGTATTCCGCTGCATCGATTATTAATTCGTTGGTATGTGTACTCTGATATGTATTGTTTAAATATAATCAAATGTTTTGTAAAATCGCTTTATGAACTGTTATTTGATTATTATACTCTATTGTTCCCCTGCAAGTTTCTATTTTGTTTTATTTCTTCCTTCTTTTTCTTATTTACCCTATAACAATCCGCCCTTCCGTATGGTTTAAATCGACATGTGTGTCGATTTAAAGCCTATGAAAAGGCGGGATGTTACATCAAACATGCCGCCAGGCGTTTATAAGGCTTTACATGTATTCCGAACACAATGGAATGTGTTTCGGAAGCTAATTTAATCGTATGTGGAAGTTAGCTTTATAAATTGATTTAAAATATTCAATTATCGATTTTAATTTCAACACATTTATCACCCTACAAGAAAACGGTAAATCCAAACGCTACAAAAATTGATATCCAATAATAACTAACTCTTACGGATCCAATGAAACTAGTTTCATCGAATTCCGAGACTGCGCCTCGGAAGGCTATTTTTAAATGTCAATTGAAGCGATATATTATTAAAACTGAACAAATTACCTTTAAATTAAATTTTCAACTATTCTATTATCTTTAGTATCATCATTATAAATTTTATAAGCCTTCAAATTATTTTTAACAGGCTTACAATTCCATATTCAACATCTTACCCAATTTCGAATTATATAATTCAATAATTAATTACCAAGTAAATATTAATATTTGGAATTCAAGTTAAAATTTACCTTTAAATATTTTAAAATCAATTAATTATTCCAATTTAAATTGTTAAAAATTCCGAGTCGTAACATTCCTCCCTCTTAAAAGAATTTCGTCCCCGAAATTACTAGTTAGGAAGAATGGTCCAATACCCATTTACCTTTTTCCAAAACCAAACAGTTATATCAACTTGCCATAAGATACCTTTTTATAAAAGACCTATTATTATTCTTACTAACTTCCCAAACTCTCCCACAGTTTCCAAACAATACCCTTTTGTTCAATCATTCAAATTTCAATTTAAAACCAAATTTTGAATTATCAAAATTTTCACAAAATTTTCGAACTCTCTAAATTTCCCAAATATTTTTCCAACGTCCCCTTTGCGCGGCTAGCTCAGTACAACTAAAAAATGCCTCTACGGGCTCCCAAATTCTAAAAGAGAACAAAATCCAAGTGGCTAGATCCAAAATCCAATCCAATTTCATACTGAAATTTAAATACATACCTTTTAGTTGGGCAATTCAAATTATCTCCTAAAATCAAATCCAATTTTCCTTTTTCTTTTATAATACCTGCATATCCTACAAAGCAATAATATCCAATCATAAATTTTTAGAATCATTTTATACATTTCCTTCATAGTTTTCATATCAACTTCCATTCAAATTAGTTTTTCCCATTTCCATATGGATTCAGTTTGTCTTCAATTCTGAATATTGAATTTATCTTCCATTTATAACTGATTCATAGCATTATTTTTAATTAGTTTCATTCACTAATTTATTTCAGTTTCAACTTTAAAATCGTTTTGTTACTAACAGAAAATTATCCAAAATTTTCAAAATTTCCAAGTCCCAAATTTTTCAGAAAATTTTGGTAGAGTCTCCTTTGTACGGAGGAGCTTTTGCAATTTGACAAGAGATATAAATATATATATATCAACCCACCCGGTCGGAAAATCAAAAACAACGCAAGCGGCTTTATTTATTTTAGCAATTAAGCAAGCGGCTTATTTATTTTAGCAATTAGCGCAACCAAATCTAGCCGAACGGGCTTCAGGTACCAGTACTTACTCAATTTAAATATATAAGTTCCATATATAGAAACTCTATTAGCCTTTCACTTACTTTCAATAGCTAAACACATGCATTTCATAAGCAACAAGCCCCAAACGCTTTCCATAAGCGATTTATATAACTTTAAAGCTAATCTGATTGCTTCCTACCAAATTTGTATGCAAATTCATTCAATTATAATAGCTTACAACTCAAGTGCTTACATTAAATTTACTTTTAATCCAAACAAGCTCATATTCAATTCAATTAATCCTAAAATCAATTTATTTAATCTCTATCAACAGATAGAATTTTAATTACTCTCATTTATGTCAAACGACAATTCATTCTATGTAAATTTGACAATATTCGCTTAATAGAGTGTCTATTTTAGTTTATAACTTTTTCAAATTAATTTCAACTCATTCTATAATTAATTCCATTTCATTTCTAATTTATTCAACAACCATTCATTGCATTCCATTTTATCACCGCATTAGATTCATTCAAAACAATTTATTAAGCTTGGCACATTCAATACTTATAAATTAATAACCATTTCCAAATTAATATAACCCAGACTTTTATGATCTTTCACTATTGCTCGAAGCCAAATTTCTATTAAATTTAAACTTAAGTTAATTTACCTTCTTCAAATTATTTCAACTTCATAACTTAAGCCCACATCATTTGCAAATAAATTTTCTTTTTCACCTTAACTTGATTAAATTTCAATCAAATCTCATTTCAATCTACAAATTTATTTGATTAGTTATTACAAAATAAATTCCCAAATTTAATCCATTCACGACTCATTTAACTAATTACAAGGCCATTTTCAATTTATTCTACCTACCTGGGTTTTGTTTACAATTCGAACCATGTCTATTATAATTAAATTTCATTCCATTCGACAACACTTCCCTTATATCTAATTTACTTGCAAATTTCATTAAATATTATTCATATCACACTTGAAATTTATTTGTAATTCAAACCATCACTATTTCGATTCAACTCTATTTTATTTTTACAACACCTCTTCTTATTTAATTCATTATCAATCCAAATCGAATTCTATTTATAATTCGAATTTATTTCCAAACTCCATTACTAAATTACAATCCATTTTATTTAACTGAGTTAAATTTTATTAACATACTATATCAAATAATTATTTAGCTAATTAGCTTACTCTCAACTATTAAATCAATATTCGATTTTATTACAAAAAATCACTTTATTAAATTTTCCTTAATTCAAATTTTTTCATAATTCCAGTTTGTATTTCTTTCATTTTCCCAAAATTCCATCACTTTTATTTTAAAAATTTAGTAATGCTTTTAAATTTACATCATACTATTAAAATAGCTCTTTATAAAAATACTTCTTATAACTCGATGTCTCAACCAGTCCATCCTTGTTCTCATAGAAATTCAGTCATACATTGATCAGGCGTAGGACTGAAAATCTATAAGTACTTTGTAAACCCGTTTTCAACATCCAGTGAAAATACTTCGAAAATAATTTTACTGAAAATATCGAAAATAGTTTTAAAAATAGAGGAAATATCATTGGTGAGAATGCTCTAGAAATCATCAACCCCATCCATGGTCGCAGTTACATCTTGGGTTATGTTGCCATTGCAGCAATAAGTCCATGTAACTGCAGGCACTCCGCGCCCCTCGATTACGCCATGGAACCCGCAACAAATCGCAGTTACATTCCAGGGTTACGTTGCCATCGCAGCAAAAGTCCATGTAACTGTAGGTATCAGTGCCCCTCGATTTTCGCTGTCAAAATGGAACTTCTCCACTCCTACATAGTCGCAGTCTACCGATGTAAAATCAAATGTAGACTGTTGGCTCTCAGCGGCACACACGACTTTTGCAATGTTACCATAGGTCGTAGTCTATCGATATAAAATCAGACGTAGACCAATAGCTCTCAGCGACATATGCGACTTTAACTATGATATTCACTACTCATAATCCTCAGGAACTAGTTTTGTCCGAACTCCTCACAGGATCAACTTTAGAACCCCCCTTAGGGTTCAAGGCAGTACCACCCAGTGGCACTTCTGAGAAGTTCATTTCAAGGGAGCGCCTTTTTCCCCTGAGCCATCATTAAAACACTTTATACTATACACATATAGTATCTTTCAAATCTTACACCTAGTATGATCTCATACAAAGCTCCTTTACACAAAATCGATTATCCCAAAATCGATAATTCTCAAGCTAGGCTTTCGAAATTTTAATATTGATTTACCTAAAAATCAAAATCCTTTCCAAATCCAAAGTGTAACGACCCAAGATTTTTAGTAATTAAAATTTGAATATTTAATTAATTTTAAATATTAATAAGTGAATTTATAAGTCGAATAAATTTTATTTGAATAATTGGATTTAATTGGATAATTAAATCGATAATTTAATATGTTAAATTATAGAAATAATTGAAAATTGAGTTAAATATGATTGAAAATGATTTGTAAAATTTTATTTTATCATGTTTGAGTTAGAACTATATTTTAGAACTTTTAAAATCGAATTAAAAGTTAATTTGTGAAAATTGAATATTTTAATATTTAAATCGACTAGTGAAAATAGTAAATTTTTGAACAGTCTCAGAATTGAACGAGACTGGTTCCATTGGATCCGTAATAGTTAGTTATTATCAGATTTCAATTTTCGTAGCAATCGGAGTTATCGTTTGATCGTGGCAGCTCGAAACGCATCGAATTGTTTTTAATTTAGCGAGTTAAAATAGCCATTTTTCAAAAAGTCTCGGATTTCGACGAAAGCAGTTTCATCGGATCCGTAATGTGATATTATTGTAAGGTTTCAAATTTCGTGTCAATTGGATTTACCGTTTGTCCGATACAAATTAAAACGCCTAGAAAATCGTTTAATTTAAATTGAACGTTTATTGCCATAACTCGCACAGATGTCCGAATTAGCTTTCGAAACCTGTTCCATTGTGTCCGGAACGCGGGGTAAACCCTAGGAACGTCGGTCACAGAGCGTAAATCGGAGTTCGGAATTTCCGGAATGAATAGTGTCGTTCGATTCTCTATAAATAGCCTCCATTCACAAGAAAAAAAAAACCTAAACCTAAAAACTGCAGCCGCCTCCACCTAAATACACGGCCAGAAATCTCCCAAGTTATTCCCCTTCGATCTCCTCATCCATCCACTTTCATCGAAAACTTCCAACTAGAAACTTATAGTGGACACCAAGATCCATCTATCCAATGGTCAAGATCGTCATCGGAGCATCATGGTCGCCAGAATCTGGCCGTGAAGTGCACACGTTCGCACGCAAATTTGGAGGGATAGGGGAGGCCAAGTTCACCCTATTCGCGGCCGGTGGTAGAGGGTGCGAAGGCGAGTCGAATGGCGCTGGTCTGATGAACTCTCGATGTCGTTGGTGGTTGCAATATCAAAACCTAGTTTGGAGCTCATGGGTTCTCTTGCGTGTATTATTTACTGGGAGTGAACGTGAGTAAGGGAGAAGAGCACACGGGCCTGATACAAAGGAGAGGGGATCCAACAGCCCAGAAATGTTAGGTTTATGAAAATAAAAATAAATGTTGTAAATTGTTTATATAAAATCGTGTAATCTTAGAAAATTCATAACTTTTTCATACGAGGTCGAAAACGCGCGAAACCAGTTGCGTTGGAATCGTATGGACGAGCACTACGCGATTGAATTTGATTGGAGTCGTTTGGAGTTAGTGAGAATTTTGGGTAAAATTAAACGTCCATTTAATTTTATTCGAAATAAATCGCTAAAGCGAAATTGAAATCAAGGTGAGAACTTCTCACTCAATCGAATCAGTTTCGATTTTATTTTAAATAGTTAGATTTAAAATATTTGAATGCATGTTTGAATGATGATTGTTATCTATTGATTGTTAAAATAGACATTATGCGCCGTTAGTAAGCGGATGTTATTTATTAAAAACATATACCGCGAATATTTCATAAACAGTGGAATTGGTATTATATGTAATAGCAATATATATATATTGGCATATGTATATATCGGAGTTATTGATTTCCCGCATTTGTATAGCGGATGAGACCCTATTGCGCCGTCTATTAAGCGGATAATATTTTAAAATCCCATATACCACGATAATTCCGTACTGGAGCGGAATTGGTATTGTGCTAATGTTTGTGGATGCAGGAAATAGGTTGGAGGGATCCAACTGGATTCCTCAACAATATTTATTTGATTTTGAATATTTTGATATTCCTTGATTATCATATCGATATATGATATCGTTGTTGTCGTGATTGACTATTTGGTATGTAGCATCATTGGACCAAATTTTGGAGTTTTAAAATGGATTTCAAAGTGATTTTTGAAAGTATACGTTTATAAAATATTTTTGGAGTTGATCCATTTTAAATAAATAAACGTTATAATTTTTAAAGTTATAAAAATTATGATTTTGAGAAATACGGTTAAAGATTGATGTTTGAGAAATATGGGTTAATGTTTTTATAAAATAATTAAATTGGATTTTTGAATTTATTATAAAAAGTAAAAAAATAGGATTTATAAAATTTGATTATTTTATAAATCAAGAGAATGGTGAAATTATAAAGGAGATTAAAGATGTTTTAAAATAATAGTATAAATTGATTTTATAAAGGATTTATAAATTGATATTTATAAATTAAAACATTTGAATTATAAAACGAATTTTTATAAGTGTTTGAAGGAAGTGAAAATGGATTGCATAAGTGAATGGAATTTATAAAATTATAAATGGTGAAGTTATAAATGAAATTTATAAATAGTAAGATTTATAAATTTTGTGAAGTTATTAAAGAATATATTTGGATAAATAATTGAATCTTATAAGTTATAAGATTTATAATTATGAAGTTTAAAAGAACGATTTTGTAAAATAATCGTTTTATAAGTATTTGACTTATAATATGAACCTTTAGTTTATAATTGAGTTATAAATCGAATAGGTTAATAAAGGAATTTATAAAAGGAAGTTGTTATAAAATAAATAGAAATGGAGTTTATAAACGTTGTTTTATAAATTCGCAAACGAGTTATTTTGATAAGTAAATTGTTGAAACTTATTAATAGAGTTATATTCACATTTTGACTGTGAATAATCCTTTGAAATAAAATGAATAAAAGGATGAAATTGGTTAACGAAGTATATTTACGTTTTTGAATAGTGAATAATATGTTAAAGAAATTGTTTTGAATGTGATGTTTTAAATAGAATTAAAACAAGTTAACCATGTTTTAATTGGGTTGAGATTCGAAACCATAGATTTCAACATTGATTGTTGAAATTGACGTTTTCGAGAAATAGAAGGAAATGTGGACTATAACACTGTTGTTATAGTAAATGATTTCCGAAAGGAAATGTTTTGTATAGTATTGGGATTTATATATCTATTTTAATTTCGAATCCCTATACTAGTGATTTTGGGTTGTTGTAACGATGTTTTACGCAACATTCGTTTTGGCCCAAATAAATATGTTTAAGAGAATGATTTCCTTAAAGAATGAAATATATACTTAATCTCGATTGAAGTATATTGAATATTTTCCAAGTGTTGAAAATAAATGGATTGAGAATTACTTAATAAGTAAGTATGGAAATGTTTTCTAATATAAAGTGAATATTTTGAGAATTTATCTTTTTGAAGATAAATTGAAATGAATAATTAAAAATCGGATATCAGTAGATATTGTGAAATATAAATTCGCTATGGAATTTATGAATAGAAAGGGAAGTTGTTTAAAAATAAATATTGATTTATTTTTTAGGTATTGAAAATTATATATCTAGTAAAGATATTTTTGGGAAATAAATAATTTGGAAAATTATTTGGAATCTGGTGATGTTGTGCATATCCATTGATAGTACAATAACCGACTATCAATATTTCCCTTTAAATGGGTATTTATTGTGATTTGCTTGAATTTGAATGCCACACTTATTTTTGAATGAGCGCTCACTATTCGGGTTAACCGGGAAAGGACCATGGGGTCGTATAACCCATTCCGAATAAGTGATACGACGTAATGGATAGCATTGATGATCGATGTTGAAGACCGGATATTTGCGAGAGCGATAGGATGACCTGTCGATTAACTCTGCACTGAGTTGCTCCGGTATTGAGTTCTCCATATGTGATGGGAAATCCGATCAGGATTGTGGATATCCGGATTGCAAGGACTTCTTTGTAAGTGCCTTCGGTTCTGTTCGAGCCCGGAACAGACTTGTATGGATTGTATGTCTGACATTACAAATTGTGATATAAAGCAGATTTCTTTCAAATATATTTCTATTGGTGGCGGAGAATTTATTCTTTTAGCTTAACACCCTTCTTTGAAACGTACGAGCTCAGAGGTTATGTAGTTGAAGGTTATCTGCGATATATTCCCAATTTGGTAATGTGACATGCTGAGTGTTGCTGTAAATGATCATTGTGTTGATTATTTGTGATAGGATCATTTATTTGATCGTCTATCCTGGTGATCATTTCTATGATCATTTGTTGACCCAAAGCATGGCTTTTGTATAAAGTATGTTTTTGTGGACGTGACTTCGTCGAGCCTCACACCTCGGGAATGTTCAAAACAGGAAAGATGCGGCAAGGTTATGAGGGGTAGCGCCCTTTAGGATATGTGCATTTCCTTCTGGAAAAGGGTGGTATCATGGTATGGAGCCCAGATACTTACTCATGTTGAAAACACTGTATGATTGTGTGAATTGATTACGAGCGCTCGGTTGAAAGGTCCCAAAGGACCGGGGGATGGCATATTCGGTCAGTTGTTACTCAGTTAGGGGTAACCCGGCCTTGTGTTGGTAGAGATCCGATTTGGTTCTCGGGGATGTCCATCCAGAGGCATTCTCATGTGGCAATGGAAAGTTCCTTGGCCTGACCATTCGTTGGAAATCCAAAGAAACAATACGAGACTTGTACGGTTTTAGTTGTAGAACCTGCCATTTAATATGGTAGCTATAGTAAGCATACTATAATGGTACCTATGCTGGCTAAGATTTATATTCTACCTTCGAAATTGTTTTCTACACTATGCACTGATAATAATATCAAATGTTTCTTTTTAATGCGTATCAAGCATCTTTGACTAACATAAGAAGAAATCTCCTCCAAGTCTGCGTTTGCATTGTGTGTGTGGCGGGAGGTCTTATGGTAGTCTCATTTTTAAAAAGCATTGCGAATTGACTTTAAAAATATTCCTCTATTTTTGATTTTAAAGATAAATAAACTGTTTTGAGTTCCCACACCAGTCACATGACTGACTCGGAGTTTATTGTTTTCCTTCCTAAACTCTGGGTGCCCACCAATTTCTACACGGGCAGTCAAGAGTTAGGTTTATCAGGATATTCTGGATATTCTAGAGTTGTAGGAGGCAAGCTGGATGGCATGGCGTATTATTAGTATATAGTATTTCTTTTTCCGCTGCACTATTTGATGTTGTTTGTTGTTGTACACTCTGATGATATGATGTAATGTATAAAATGTAATAACTCATATAGTTCTTTGTTTAAAGATTATTCACTTATTATTATATGTTGTTCCGCTGCGAATTGTGAGATTCTGTTATTGTTCTGTTGTTTTCTGTTCCGTTCTATTTTCTATTCTCTTCTCCCTATTTTCTACCTTATATCTCTTCTTCTATCTCTTTTCCCTCCTTTTCTTTTTCTTAAACATTGAGAATTCGTATTTCTGTTCATCTTGAATTAATCAATGGTGATTAGTGTATATTCAAGGAGTACGGATTTGCGGGTCTTCACAGTTGGTATCAGAGCTTATGGTTAAGCGACAACCATGGTTCTGTTGGGTATTACTCATTAGAGAGAGTCAGTAGTGCTCTAGAATGAGTTTGAGTGTAATAATAGCTATGAGAGCGTATTTTTTAGTTAATATAAATTGTTTTGTATTGTGTTGACTTATCGGTTGATTATTTATAGATTCCAGTCGATGTAGTCTAGCTAACTATCGTAGATAGGGGTTTCTAAACTCTTAAACAAGATAAACCGACACGATATTGTTTTAAATTGGGTAAATGAAATAATTTTACCTTGATTATATTTTATATATGTAAAGGAATAATTTTTCAAAATTATTAAAGTGTATATAAGTTGATTGTTTAGTTGTTTGAATAATCTAAATAAAAGAATAATTGTATAAGCAAATGAATTATAAGAATTGAATTATAATTAAAGTGATTTACAATTGTGAAATAAACTTATATACATAAGAAGTGAAACTATATGAAATTTGGGTTAAATATGAGTTGAAATAAAAATGAATTTAAAGTTAAATGGAAATTTACTTTAGAATTTGGAATCTGAATTGATTTATAAGTGGGAATTTAAGTTATGTAAAACCAAGTGATGTTTATAAAAGGAAGTATAACTTAATAGATGTTGAATGAAGTTGATTTTGATATCAAAGTAAATTAACAAAGGTTAATGATAAATTTGAACTTGAGTTATATGAATGAAATTCAAATTTATATTGTTAAAGGAAATAGCAATTGAATTGAATTAATGAATTGAATGTTAATCAATTGAATGAAAATAATTGATATGAAATAATGAATGTAAGTGTTAATTCATTAAAATCTAATGTTATTGGAAGTTGAATAGTTGAATAAAAATCAATTAATTAAACCAATTGATAAGCAAAGGAATTTGGTTGTAATTGATATACATTGGTTGTTATATGATTGTTAGTTGATTGTATATAATTCATTAAGTGTTAATGAAATTGGAAGCTAAAGTAATTGGAATTCAATTGGAAGTTAAGTGAATCTTAAATAGAATTGAATTTGATTTGGAAGTGTACCAACTTGAATATGAATTAGTGAATATAAACTAATTGAAAATGAATGTTAGTAAACGTCCACTGTTAATGAATCAAATGTGATTAGATTGAAAACCTATTTCATTGAATATTAATGAGAATATGAATGAATATTTATTGGTTATGGATGATAGTTGGTTGATGGTTGAATATATTTCTTTTATTGCAATTGCTATGTTGACATATATAGTTATTATGTTGCTATATGTTGTATATCGATACTATTGTCTACATACATGTTTCTCATGTTGTTTGTTGAGTGTTTAGTAGGTGCGGATCGCGTTTGCTTCGCATTTGGAGCTCGCTTTCGCGCTATATTAGCCGTATATGCTTGCTAATAAAATATAAGGTACATATCTCGGATTACATACCGTACTTTTACATTTTTTTCCCTTCGGGATGCCTCATTACTTGATGAGATGTATATTTGTGATATATATACTGTCATATTTTTTTCAGATCGAGCCGCGCAAAGGAGACTATGGCGAATTTTTCTGAAAATTTAAGGCGTTAGAAAAAAATTTGAAAAATTTGGAAAATTTTGAAAACTATAACTTTTATTTGGAGTTGAAAGTTAAAAAATAGTAGTTGTTTTTGAAAAGATAACTAAGTATGATTTGGACAACTTAGTAAAGTTATTGTAAGAAATTTAATTATGGATTTTGGGAAAGTTAATAGATTTTGTAACTTTTCTTACTTGATAATTTCGAGGACGAAATTCTTTTAAGGGGGGAAGATTGTAACGACCCAAGATTTTTAGTAATTAAAATTTGAATATTTAATTAATTTTAAATATTAATAAGTGAATTTATAAGTCGAATAAATTTTATTTGAATAATTGGATTTAATTGGATAATTAAATCGATAATTTAATATGTTAAATTATAGAAATAATTGAAAATTGAGTTAAATATGATTGAAAATGATTTGTAAAATTTTATTTTATCATGTTTGAGTTAGAACGATATTTTAGAACTTTTAAAATCGAATTAAAAGTTAATTTGTGAAAATTGAATATTTTAATATTTAAATCGACTAGTGAAAATAGTCAATTTTTGAACAGTCTCAGAATTGAACGAGACCAGTTCCATTGGATCCGTAATAGATAGTTATTATCGAATTTCAATTTTCGTAGCAATCGGAGTTATCGTTTGATCGTGGCAGCTCGAAACGCATCAAATTGTTTTTAATTTAGCGAGTTAAAATAGCCATTTTTCAAAAAGTCTCGGATTTTGACGAAACCAGTTTCAACGGATCCGTAATGTGATATTATTGTAAGGTTTCAAATTTCATGTCGATTGGATTTACCGTTTGTCCGATACAAATTAAAATGCCTAGAAAATCGTTTAAATCGGTTTAATTTAAATTGAACGTTTATTGCCATAACTCGCACAGATATCCGAATTAGCGTTCGAAACCTGTTCCATTGTGTCCGAAACGCGGGGTAAACCCTAGGAACGTCGGTCACGGCGCGTAAATCGGAGTTCGGAATTTCCGGAATGAATAGTGTCGTTTGATTCTCTATAAATAGCCTCCATTCACAAGAAAAAAATAATAATAACCTAAATCTAAAAACTGCAGCCGCCTCCACCTAAATACACGGCCAGAAATCTCCCACGTTCTTCCTCTTCGATCTCCTCATCCATCCGCTTTCATCGAAAACTTCCAACTAGAAACTTATAGTGGACACCAAGATCCATCTAGCCAACGGTCAAGATCGTCATCGGAGCATCATGGTCGCCAGAATCTGGCCGTGAAGTGCACACGTTCGCATGCAAATTTGGAGGGATAGGGGAGGCCGAGTTCACCCTAGTCACGGCCAGTGGTAGAGGGTGCGAAGGCGAGTCGAATGGCGCCGGTCTGATGAACTCTCGACGTCGTTGGTGGTTGCAATATCAAAACCTAGTTTGGAGCTCATGGGTTCTCTTGCGTGTATTATTTACTGGGAGTGAACGTGAGTAAGGAAGAAGGAGCACACGGGACTGATGCAAAGGAGAGGGGATCCAACGGCCCAGAAATGTTAGGTTTATGAAAATGAAAATAAATGTTGTAAATTGTTTATATAAAATCGTGTAATCTTAGAAAATTCATAACTTTTTCATACGAGGTCGAAAACGCGCGAAACCAGTTGCGTGGGAATCGTATGGACGAGCACTACGCGATGGAACTGAATTGGAGTCATTTGGAGTTAGTTAGAATTTTGGGTAAAATTAAACGTCCGTTTAATTTTATTCGAAATAAATCGCTAAAGCGAAATTGAAATCAAGGTGAGAACTTCTCACTCAATCGAATCAGTTTCGATTTTATTTTAAATAGTTAGATTTAAAATATTTGAATGCATGTTTGAATGATGATTGTTATCTATTGATTGTTAAAATAGACATTATGCGCCGTTAGTAAGTGGATGTTATTTATTAAAAACATATACCGCGAATATTTCATAAACAGTGAAATTGGTATTATATGTAATAGCAATATATATATATATATATTGGCATATGTATATATTGGAGTTATTGATTTCCCGCATTTGTATAGCGGATGAGACCCTATTGCGCCGTCTATTAAGCGGATAATATTTTAAAATCCCATATACCGCAATAATTCCGTACTGGAGCGGAATTGGTATTGTGCTAATGTTTGTGGATACAAGAAACAGGTTGGAGGGATCCAACTGGATTCCTCAACAATATTTATTTGATTTTGAATATTTTGATATTCGTTGATTATCATATCGATATATGATATCGTTGTTGTCGTGATTGACTATTTGGTATGTAGCATCATTGGACCAAATTT
Organism: Allium cepa; assembly: GCA_030765085.1. Lineage (NCBI taxonomy): Eukaryota > Viridiplantae > Streptophyta > Magnoliopsida > Asparagales > Amaryllidaceae > Allium > Allium cepa. The sequence continues at coordinate 291,751,421 of CM060942.1, forward strand.
TGGAGTTTTAAAAGGGATTTCAAAGTGATTTTTGAAAGTACACGTTTATAAAATATTTTTGGAATTGATCTATTTTAAATAAATAAACGTTATAATTTTTAAAGTTATAAAAATTATGATTTTGAGAAATACGGTTAAAGATTGATTTTTGAGAAATATGGGTTAATGTTTTTATAAAATAATTAGATTGGATTTTTGAATTTATTATAAAAAGTAAAAAAATAGGATTTATAAAATTTGATTATTTTATAAATCAAGAGAATGGTGAAATTATAAAGGAGATTAAAGATGTTTTTAAATAATAGTATAAATTGATTTTATAAAGGATTTATAAATTGATATTTATAAATTAAAACATTTGAATTATAAAACGAGTTTTTATAAGTGTTTGAAGGAAGTGAAAATGGATTGCATAAGTGAATGGAATTTTTAAAATTATAAATGGTGAAGTTATAAATGAAATTTATAAATAGTAAGATTTATAAATTTTGTGAAGTTATTAAAGAATATATTTGGATAAATAATTGAATCTTATAAGTTATAAGATTTATAATTATGAAGTTTAAAAGAACGATTTTGTAAAATAATCGTTTTATAAGTATTTGACTTATAATATGGACCTTTAGTTTATAATTGAGTTATAAATCGAATAGGTTAATAAAGGAATTTATAAAAGGAAGTTGTTATAAAACAAATAGAAATGGAGTTTATAAACGTTGTTTTATAAATTCGCAAACGACTTACTTTGATAAGTAAATTATTGAAACTTATTAATAGAGTTATATTCACGTTTTGACTGTGAATAATCCTTTGAAATAAAATGAATAAAAGGATGAAATTGGTTAACGAAGTATATTCACGTTTTTGAATAGTGAATAATATGTTAAAGAAAGTGTTTTGAATGTGATGTTTTAAATAGAATTAAAACAAGTTAACGATGTTTTAATTGGGTTGAGATTCAAAAGCATAGATTTCAACATTGATTGTTGAAATAGACGTTTTCGAGAAATAGAAGGAAATGGTGGACTATAACACTGTTGTTATAGTAAATGATTTCCGAAAGGAAATGTTTTGTATAGTATTGGGATTTATATATCTATTTTAATTTCGAATCCCTATACTAGTGATTTTGGGTTGTCGTAACGATGTTTTACGAAACATTCGTTTTGGCCCAAATAAATATGTTTAAGAGGATGATTTCCTTAAAGAATGAAATATATACTTAATCTCGATTGAGGTATATTGAATATTTTCCAAGTGTTGAAAATAAATGGATTGAGAATTACTTAATAAGTAAGTATGGAAATGTTTTCTAATATAAAGTGAATATTTTGAGTATTTATCTTTTTGAAGATAAATTGAAATGAATAATTAAAAATCGGATATCAGTAGATATTATGAAATATAAATTCACTATGGAATTTATGAATAGAAAGGGAAGTTGTTTAAAAATAAATATTGATTTATTTTTGAGGTATTGAAAATTATATATCTAGTAAAGATATTTTTGGGAAATAAATAATTTGGAAAATTATTTGGAATCTGGTGATGTTGTGCATATCCATTGATAGTACAATAACCGACTATCAATATTTCCCTTTAAATGGGTATTTGTTGTGATTTGCTTGAATTTGAATGCCACACTTATTTTTGAATAAGCGCTCACTATTCGGGTTAACCGGGAAAGGACCATGGGGTCGTATAACCCATTCTGAATAAGTGATACGACGTAATGGATAGCATTGATGATCGGTGTTGAAGACCGGATATTTGCGAGAGCGATAGGATGACCTGTCGATTGACTCTGCACCGAGTTGCTCCGGTATTGAGTTCTCCATATGTGATGGGAAATCCGATCAGGATTGTGGATATCCGGATTGCAAGGACTTCTTTGTAAGTGCCTTCGGTTCTGTTCGAGCCCGGAACAGACTTGTATGGATTGTATGTCTAACATTACAAATTGAGATATAAAGCAGATTTCTTTCAAATATATTTCTGTTGGTGGCGGAGAATTTATTCTTTTAGCTTAACACCATTCTCTGAGACGTACGAGCTCAAAGGTTATGTAGTTGAAGGTTATCAGCGATATATTCCCAATTTTGGTAATGTGACATGCTGAGTGTTGCTGTAAATGATCATTGTGTTGATTATTTGTGATAGGATCATTTATTTGATCGTCTATCCTGGTGATCATTTCTATGATCATTTGTTGACCCAAAGCATGGCTTTTGTATAAAGTATGTTTTTGTGGACGTGACTTCGTCGAGCCTCACACCTCGGGAATGGTCAAAACAGGAAAGATGCGGCAAGGTTATGAGGGGTAGCGCCCTTTAGGATATGTGCATTTCCTTCTAGAAAAGGTTGGTATCATGGTATGGAGCCCAGATACTTACTCATGTTGAAAACACTTTATGATTGTGTGAATTGATTACGAGCGCTCGGTTGAAAGGTCCCAAAGGACCGGGGGATGGCATATTCGGTCAGTTGTTACTCAGTTAGGGGTAACCCGGCCTTGTGTTGGTAGAGATCCGGTTTGGTTCTCGGGGATGTCCATCCAGAGGCATTCTCATGTGGCAATGGGAAGTTCCTTGGCCTGACCATTCGTTGGAAATCCAAAGAAACAATACGAGACTTGTACGGTTTTAGTTGTAGAACCTGCCATTTAATATGGTAGCTATAGTAAGCATACTATAATGGTACCTATGCTGGCTAAGATTTATATTCTACTTTCGAAATTGTTTTCTACACTATGCACTAATAATAATATCAAATGTTTCTTTTTAATACGTATCAAGCATCTTTGACTAACATAAGAAGAAATCTCCTCCAAGTCTGCGTTTGCATTGTGTGTGTGGCGGGATGTCTTATGGTAGTCTCATTTTTAAAAAGCATTGCGAATTGACTTTAAAAATATTCCTCTATTTTTGATTTTAAAGATAAATAAACTGTTTTGAGTTCCCACACCAGTCACATGACTGACTCGGAGTTTATTGTTTTCCTTCCTAAACTCTGGGTGCCCACCAATTTCTACACGGGCAGTCAAGAGTTAGGTTTATCAGGATATTCTGGATATTTTGGAGTTGCAGGAGGCAAGCTGGATGGCATGGCGTATTATTAGTATATAGTATTTCTTTTTCCGCTGCACTATTTGATGTTGTTTGTTGTTGTACACTCTGATGACATGATGTAATGTAATGTATAAAATGTAATAACTGATATAGTTCTTTGTTTAAATATTATTCATTTATTATTATATGTTGTTCCGCTGCGAATTGTGAGATTCTGTTATTGTTCTGTTGTTTTCTGTTCCGTTCTATTTTCTATTCTCTTCTCCCTATTTTCTACCTTATATCTCTTCTTCTATCTCTTTTCCCTCCTTTTCTTTTTCTTAAACATTGAGAATTCGTATTTCTCTTCATCTTGAATTAACCAATGGAGGTTAGTGTATATTCAAGGAGTACGGATTTGCGGGTCTTCACACAAAGTATCCCGAAACCTTTTTCCAAAATCCTTATAAGATCCTTTATATATATATACACACACACATTTATATATTCAGATATATATAATTTTTAAAACTTTGGATCATTTCAAACTTGTATAAAACTCCTTTTATATTTCAAACACCTTCAAAATCATTTTCTTATATAACAAAGATATATAACTTTGTTTGTTCAAAATCAAATATTCAAATTTGATTACTCTTCCAATATCAATTTCATTCAAATCCGTACGATATTCACATATCATCCGTACGCTATACCAATCCGATCGCTTGCTCGATCACATAATTTCACTTTCGAACTGGCGTTGTCCATCCGACTTCCTTGTGTGGACACGGATTTGGTTTCTTGATCAGAAACCGTCATTCTCCTTGCATAGCCTAGCTATGATAGAGAATATCCAGAATCAATCAACAATCCATATCCAGGTTCGCCGTCGAAAATCGAGTGAAAAATCCCAACTCGGATCAATAAACTATCTCAAAATTCTGTGCTCGAATCTGGATCAAATCACTATGCGAATAGAACAATATACGTACATCCTACGTATTTATTTCATTGATTATTAGCCAAATCAATTTCTCTTTCTATTCACATTTCCTTGAATTTCTATCCACATATTTACAATTGCTTCAATTCCATTGAATTATCACTTCAGTTCTTCTCTTAGTTGGGAATTTAATCAATGACAGTTTGAACTTCGACCAGTTTATATTTAAAAAATAGCTTGAAAATTTTAAAAATAGATAAGTAGTTGAAAAGAAATTATCAGTTTGCGAAATAGCTGTAAAATAGTTAACTAATTGTAAATAGTTGGAAAATAGTTAAATAATTTCAGAGATTTTTGATAATTGTAAAATAGTTGTAAAATAGTACTTAGTTTATGAAATAGTTGAAAAATAGTAATTAGTTTATAAAACAGTTGAAAAATTGTTAAATAGTTCGAAAAATAATCGTAAGACAAATATAAAATAATTTGGCTTTAAAAAGAGAGGTTGTATATATTAAATAGCTTGGAAAAATAAGTTTATGTTAAAACAATTTATATTGAAAATAGTCCAGAGTCAAAACTGTTCACTTCCCCAACAATTCAATTTAAATTTCCACTTCCATTTAAATTGGCTCAATTCTAATTTAAATAATCTCCAATTTCCATCGAAATTTATTTAATCCCAATTCAAGTTGAATCAATCTTGATTTCTTTTCCAATCCAAATCAACTTGAATTTGATTTTAATCTTGTTCAACTTTAATTATAATTTCAAATTATTCCAATCAATTTGGACTGTTAGCAATTGAACCCACTTCCAATTCAAATCATTTCAATTTAATCCAATCCAAATTTCCCATTTAAATTTTTAATCTTATACATCTTCAATCACAAATCTAATTAATTCAAACCAAATTCAATTTTGAACTAATTCAATTTCAATCTTAAATTTAAACAATCTCGAATTATATAAATTCGAGTTAAATTCTCAAATGTTGGTTTAACTTTTTAAACCAAATTAACTTTTTTGATTTAAAATTTTTAAACAACTTAATTTCTTTACACATCAGGCTACTTTTAAATTTTAAACCACCCTTGGTTTTAATTTCAAAACAAATTCCTTAAAAATCTTACAAACATTTCTTGTTTTAAAATAAGACTATATTCAAAATATTCTGAATTATATTATTTGTTATTTTATTTAACTCTTTGAAAAAATTGATTGTTTTCTAGACTTAGGTTTTAGAACTTCACAATTTTAAAACCTACTTTAATTTAAAAGTTATACTCATCTTATAAATTTACTTCATTTGGCTTACTTAATAGCAAATATATCATTAGTAAACACAATAATTATTTATGATAATGCCCAAGGTAATCATATCTAGATACCAGTTCCTTTTTATATTATTCTTACTTCTATAAATTCAAGATTAAATTTCAGTTTGAATCCATTTCAAACTTACCTTTATTTAATTTTAATTTGGTTGTCTTTCCAATACCACTTAATTTAATTCCAATTCAAGATTTCAGTTTGGTTATATTGTATTACTTCTTAATTTAATGCTAATTATTTAACATCCAATCACCTAAATATTTATTAGAAGGAAATATTGCTTTATATATCAAAATATATTTTTATATAAAATCATTTCAAAACCTTCGTATAAGAAAATAACAAGTACGCGCTTGTATATATACACTCAACTCATCCTAGAGTACTACGGACTCTATTTAATGAGTAATCCCCACTAGAGCCAAGGTTCTTGCTTAACCTTTCAGCTCTGATTCCAACTGTAACAATGTGGAATTTTCGATCTCGAAAATTTCAAATAGTTATGAAAAAGAAGAAAGAGATAGAAGAAGAAGAAGATCAGAAACATCAACATCTCACATTCGCAGCGGATAAAATATAATAGTAAATAATAACAGTTTACAAAAGCATTCTGTATCTGTCAATTTACATTTATAATACATCAGAGTTACACATTTCCACAGACATTGGATCTACACAATTACCATGTCTCAGATATACAACAATATACATACAGCGGAACTACCCTATGCGATCTTGTCGTCCAGCTCACCTTCTGAGCTCAAGAACATCCTCACCTGAAAAACTGTAATACTCAGTCTGACCCGAGCATTACATCAAAGTAACACCCGGGTCATGCTGGAAACCAGCGTGAGTAAACCCATCTAACATGGAATACAAAGCATACAACTTATTTAAAACCCCAGGGTAACTCGTATTAATTTACAAAGTCACAATTTATTACAAACATCACTTATTCCACACTTTGTAACAATTTATTATAAACATCACTTATTCCACACATCCATTTTATAAGTACCAGAGTTTAGGTTTAAATAGTCCAATTCCTTTAAATCACTTCATTCCAGCCTATAGATATCACATATCAATCTATAAAAATACGAAGTGGTTTTGGGTATCTTCTAATACCCGACCCCAGTCTCTTCGAGTCTCGTGTCATCCTAACCCAAGTTATCCAATTGAAATACACAGCATTTCATATCAGAGATATCAACTCATTCAAAGCATCCAATACCATTCAATCATCCATAAGCAAATTATTAAGTCCATCTCGGCCATGACTCAGCAACAACTGGCAGTTACCGACCCAAAAGGTTGCCGACCTAACGCTTTAGCAAGGTTGCCGACCCAACTGTCTAAAATAAGGAGGCTACTGACTTAACAGGAATGCCGACCTAAGGCCAAAGGGATACCGACTTAAGAGAGGTGCCGACTCAATGCTTTGACAAAGTTACCGATCTAAGTTTTGACAGGGTTGCCAATCTAAGATGGATGTCGGTCTAGCTGCCTAAGCCTTACGAAGGATTCCGACCTAAGTTACTTGAGGGGGATGCCGACCTAATGCTTTAACGTGTGTACCAACCTAAGACTTAAAGAACGCCGACCCAAGATAGCTACCGACCTAAGTCGCAGCCGACCTATGACAAATTTTAAGTCGGTCACGACCTAAGCAAAGGATGGTAAGTTCAATGCAGCTACTTGGCACAGTGGCCTCTTAACTCGTACACGATCCAGGACTTACCAGTTGGGCCGTGACTTACGACTTACCAAGTTAACTCGTCCACGACCTAAAGCCACTGAATATAAGCCCGATGCCATATTACCGAGAAGAGGTTGTGTTGACTCGGAGGCGACCTAGTACTTATGCAAGGGAACCTTTGTGAAACCATGGAGGGGCCAGATGAGTCGGCCACGACTTACCTTAGACCGGCCATAACTTACCTTAGACCTGCCATAACTTACCTTAGACCGGTCACGGCTTACGACCTAAGGGGGGAGATTTTCCTATAAATACCAACCTACCTCAAACATGAAGGGGACTTTTGGCCGATCTCTTTAAGCGCCAATACTCTGCTGAATTCTCGACTCACTCGACACTTCAAGTACGAAAGGCATCTCAACTAACTTCGAGAGGAAATCTAACACAATCTACATGGATTTAAAGAATTCTTCTGCATCAAAGTTCTAGTTGTTTGTCTCATCGAAATTGTAATTGAAGATCGTTGTAAAGTTGTAATCGATTCAGTAATAAAGAGAATTAAAGTGGACGTAGGCTTACCCTAAGCCGAACCACTATAAAAACTGCTGTCTTTTCTGCTTTCTCTGTGATTTTTCTACTTGTTTTTAGTTTTCGTGTTCACGGGTGGTGCTTTCGCTCAACTCCAATCTACACCGGGGTGTTAGCGTCTGATTTTTACGTTAACACAAATTTGATCACTTCCAAATTAATTCAATTGATTCAAATTGTATTTCTAACCTCAATCACTTAGATTCCTTCATTTAACATTAATTAATTCCAAATCAATTAATAAGTAACCCTTCATTATTCATCTTAATCAATCAACCTGGATTAATTATTTTTTCAATTACATTCAAGTAATTATCTTTATTTAATTTCACGATATTAATTCTTCTTAACCAAAATCAATAAGTGATCTTAATTACTTCATAAATTAATTAACTATACTAATTACTTTAATCCTTAATTACTTATATTAATTAATTTCTCATAAGTCACCTATTATGGATTAATCAGTTTCAATTTACCAATCTTTAATTACATCATTAATTATATAATTTAACGATTTCCAATTATATTTTAATTTTTTTTCTAATCTAAATTAATTACATGAATTAAACCACAGCATTAATCATACTTGATTTATTTCCATCTGAAATTATCTACCTTTTTATTTACTTCATTAAAGAAATTAATTCTCCTTAATTAATTATCTTAATTTATCTCTTGATTAAATAAACAAAGTAATTTTATTAATAGCATAAGTAATTACTTATTAAACCACCCAATGACCATTCTAAATTAATTAACTTAATTAACTAGCCTAATTCATTAATTAATTTAATTAGTTAATTATCCATTTAAATTATCCTACATATTTATTGAATCACTAATCATTAACCCTTATCGATTTTAAACTGAACCATTTTCTTATTTATGATTTAAGTTTAAAACCATTTAAAACCAAAATGCTTCGAGTCAAACAATAATTAACTCGAGAACCAACCAAAACCAAAGTCATCAAATCATCAGTACACATTTAATCAATTCAATCATTCAACCAATTATTTAAATTTAACCATTTAAATTTAAATAAAATCCAACAGAGTGAGATTTACTCACCTTTGATTTTGCAATCCAAATCCGATCTCGATTTGTTTCCTTCAGATTTAAACCTTGTATAAACATTAAATGATCTTATTAATATTCGAACTATTTGAATAATTAATCTTCATTTGATAAATTTAATTTAATTAACAAATAATTTATTTTATCTAATCTTCCTATAAATAAGTAATTCTTAGGATTAAAATAAATAAATAAGAAAAACTCTTTAATACATATATTTAAAATAACATTTAAAATTTGTATACTTATTTTATAATAACTTGGTAAAATAAAATATGTGTGTGTGTACATATATATATATATATATATATATATATATATATTAGGTTTAGTTTTGAAACCACATGTATATTTATAAAATAACTTATATAGATTTCATAAGAACTAATTTATAAAAACTCACTTTTTTTTTTAAATTCCTATATTTTAATTTATTCCCTAATCTTCTATTTTACTGTAAATATATTTAAATCAATTCAAAAAAAACAATACCTTACAGCCGATCGAAACCATAATGCCCAAAATCTGACACATACGCAGTCACGATGAACGACGAATGACACCCTCCTCCACACCTAACTCACACGCACGAAGACGAGAAGCCCTCCATCGCCTATCTGGCCGCAGCTGCATCGTGAAACCCTAGCACCCCCGTAAAACATGCACTGAACATGAGCATCATCCACGGTCCTCTTCGCGTCGCCGCGCTCGATCTCGAGTTCCGAACCCTCCCTAGTCGCGATCGAAACCCACACGACTCATCCATGGCCACCAAATCGCGAGTGTCCGTGATCGCGCAGAATGAGGAGACAGAAACGTGCTAGGGTTGGTATCGACTATTGATTGAGAATGATTATGGCGATCAGCTGATGATGGTGTTTAGGGTTTCACGATTTAGGATTTAGATCCGAGTGCTCGGTTTATGGATTTCGTGGTACTAAGCTATTTCTAGAGGTGGAGGCGACGAAATGAAAGAGGATGCAGTTGTCTTTCCTTTTTAATTATTTCGAGTTTCGATTTCTGCTTGGAGATTAGAGAGGGGACGGTGATAAGTATAGATTAGGGGAAGCTTCTTGAGTACGTGTGTGTAACAACCCGCATATTTTACGATTGAATATTTAAATATTTTATTTAAATATTTTATCGTTAGTCGAATTTTAGTCCGAAAAGTTACCTTTTTCATACGGTCGAATTAGGACTCAGGATCACCCCCATTGATTTCAAAACACTGTTTGCGATCTTTTTGAGTATAAACTTTGATATGTTTGGAGTTAGTGGAATTTTGCCACTTATTCACTTTGGGCATTGGGTTTGGTTTAGCCCATTGGTCTAAACTATTAATTCTAGCTCAACCCCCTTCCATTCATAACTTCACTTTCATTTCCTAACACTCAAGCCTCATCAAAAATGGAGGAAGGAATGGGAAATTAAAACTCCAAGCCCTAGTTCATTTGCAAATCCAACATCTAACTCCAAATTCAAAGAGAAGCCATTGATTCTTCCTTTGCTTTCAAGGTTCTTCTTCATTGATTTTGTGTAAAGGTGAGATTTTTATCTCACATCTTTGTCTATAACAATCTTTGATTGTTGGGTATGAATTCCTAAAATTTCTTCATATTCATTTTCTCTTGGTTTGGATTGAATTGGTGAAAATCCCAATTTTTAGTGTTTTGGGATCAAATCGTTAAAAATCATAACTTTGATGATTGAACACGTTTTTTGTGATGCATCGAGGAGCCAATAGGACCGGGTAGCCGATGGGCATAATCCCCTAGCGTCCATGCTAGATTGGTTGCAAATTGAGAGAGTTTTGCACTTCAATCACCTAGGTCGTTCGGCCTGCACAATTCCTATTGCTCGGCCAGCATATAGGTCGTGCCAACTTAGGCTGCTCGGCCTTTAGGTCGTTCCAACCCAAGGTCGCTTGCTCTCTTAGGACGCGCCAATTGTCTCACCTTCTATAACACGCAACCCCTCAGGTCGCGACAAGTTAGGTCGTTCCCCCTTAGGCCGCTCGGCCTTCTTACTTAACTCGCTCGGCTTGGTCTCGCCAAACTTAGGTCGCAACCACTTAGGTCGGCCACATGTTTGGTCACATCTCTTCGGTTGCTCGCATCTCCTAGGTCGCTCGTTCCTTAGGTCGCGCCTTGTTGGGTCACACCCTTTCCTAAGTTGCTCGGCCTGCTTTCCAACTTAGGTCTTTTTCGACCCTTAAGTCGCTTCCAATATAGGTCGCTCGGCCGGCCTTTATAGGTTGCGCCATGATTAAGTTGCAACCACTTAAGTCGCTCGGCATGCTTGGTCGCGCCATGGTTAGCCGCAAGGGTATTTCCACTTTGATGGATTTGAAATCGAATTCTTTGGATTTTATTCGCGTCTTCAAATGTGAATTTTTGTGACTTATTGTTTCTACAATCATTTTTGTGATTTGTCACTTTAAAAAATGACGGTTTCAATACTAGTAGTAAATATCAAAACACTTCCATTTAAAACGATTTCAACCCTATTTTATTACAAAGCTCGTTTCTTAAACCGTTTTCCAATCTACTAATATATACAAACCTTCACCTCACTCCTATGAGAAATCTAATTAAAGACTTAGTAAAACAAGTGGTATGAAACGCTTGCTTTACTTCATTGGTTAATTCTTGGACTTGTTCGATTGAATCTCTTGTGACAATTTTCGAGTGGAGCTCTACAATTGGTTCGTAAATATTTAAGTTAAGCTAGTGGTTATGGGACATGAAGCTAAGCTTATATATTTAGTAGCTTACTGTAATTGACACTTCTTGATGATCGTTAATGATCATTTTTGTGATCTAGACTAGCAAGTGTGTGATGTTTCTTTGTCTACGAGGGAGACTAAACCCCGTTTCGGTGGATTTTCGGCTCAATTTGGTGGGGTAGCGACCCATGGCCTTCGGGCCATTTTGTGGAGCTTCGGCTCAAAATTAATGGTTAGCAAGCATGGAATAGCGTTGCATTTTGTGATACATGTGTTGGTGAGTTTTCACGCTCCCGTTTTGTGATAGGCCTCCCTCTTTGTGTGATTTCTGGATTTCCATCGATGATTTCTAGAATTTGTGTTTTCGCCAATTTTCGTGATTTACATTGATAAGTTTTATCAATATTTGTGCATTGGTCAATTTGTGTGTCATCAACTTTTTGTGTATATTATTGTCAATATTTATGGTTTTAGTGAATAAGAATAAAGAATATGACATTCCTTTTGATCTTGGAGAAGATTCTTGTGATACTGACTAATCTCTTGTTGATTTTCAATTACATACTTATCACAGTATGGCTTTATAGTTATCATATGTTTATATCATATCTCTTATTCTATATCATTTTATCTGATATTTATAGCTAGACTGATCCGTTTATTATTTTCTTATTAAATAATACTCGGGTCAGACCGAGATGTTACAGGTGCTTCTACTTGACTTCACGTCTGGGATTATCACCCTGACTTTTGGCTAACTACTTAGATTAGTAGTTTTTGTTGTATACATTTGAGATATAGACTCATTGATGTATCCATATTCTTTTGTCTAGCACTTGTAGTTATTCTTTTGTGATATTATGGATCTTGTTTGATCACTACTCTGATGTACACTTTCATGTTATATATATTCATATCTATTTCCTCCCTTGTGATATGGATGTCTGTGACTGATTTGTGTTATGATTATTTATATATTTGTTTCCAAAGAACATATATAGCCACCGGGTTTTAGCTTTGAGTTTGTATTGGTATGTCGGATTTCCTCCTGAAACCAGATGCATGTTGTACTATCTGACATGTCGGTGCTCGCACAAAGCAATTACGCGGATGGTCGCTCCTAAACAGCCTTATTCTCCGCGCCAGTTGACGGCATTACTCCGTAGTGTCCTTGGCTTGAGTGGGTATAGAGGTGGGGCGCCACAGCTTGGTATCAGAGCCAATCTTCGGAACAATGTAGAATAATCTAGCAAGGATCATCGTCCTAAGTCCATCTTAGGAGTCGTGCTTTAGGATTTAATTCGAGTCTTCATACAGATTCATCCTATTTTCTTTATGATTCCTTATTTTATCTATCAAGATTGCTTGATATCTGTTTGGTGAATAACCTTATCCTTCTTCTTTCTTTCTTTCAAAAGGAAGAGAAATGGTTAGACCTGGCCATCCCAGCACCGGTCAATCTCGTGCTACTCCCCAAGATGGAGTATTTATGTCTTCCCAGCAGCTTCTTGATCTAGTAAGGAATGCTCAAGCAGCCAGATCTAATTCGGAGTCTACTCACCCTAAGTCTGGATTTTCACGTTTGTGCAGCGATTATACCAATTTGGGTGGGAAGCCATTCAAAGGTTCTGAAACTATTATTGAAGTCCACGCTTGGCTGAGAACGTTCCATCAAATCTTTTCTCGCATGAATCTTATTGATCTTCACCGTGTTCAGGTGGCCTCTAGTATGCTCCAAGAAAGTGCATTAGATTGGTATAAGCTTCTGATTTCTGAAATAAATGAGGCGGATCTTACTTAGGAGAAATTCCGGGAACGATTCGAACAAAAGTTTATGCCAGAAGCTAAAAAGGTAACATTGGCTCGTCGTTTCACTGACCTTGTTCAAGGTGAATCCTCCATGGCAGATTATGTCGCATCCTTCGAGTCACTTTCTAAATACGGGGTCGAGTACATAAACACCCCATTAAAGAAGAACCAAAGATTTGTCTATGGCTTGAATAAAAATCTAAAGAAGCCATTACTTCTAAAATTAGAAGCTTCTTTTGATCAGCTCATTGATATCACTCTTCGACTTGAAGAGGCTGATAGAGTAAGTGATGCTGAGGTTGGGAGTGCTAAATCGAACGTCAACAACAAGAAAATGCCTAATAAGTTCAAAGGTCCTTATCCCAACAATATGAAAGGGAAGCAAGCCTCACCGGCAACTAAGACTTCTACCTCAAGTGGTGGGCAATGCTACAATTGTGTTTCTAAGGACCATTATGCGAACAAGTGTTCAAAGCCTCGTGCTTGTCGCTATTGCAAAAGCCCGGATAATTATTTATCTTCTTGTCCCAAACTTTCGGGCAAGAAGGAGGGAAAGCTTAATGTTTCTCAAGCCCCTGGCAACACATCATGTTGTCAAGGTATTTCTCATTCTATCCTTGATGGCATTATTTTATTTCGTGATCATCATATTCGGGCTCTTTTTGATACGGGTGCGTCCCACTCTTTTATTTCAAAAGAACTTGTTGATACTTTTTCTTTGGATGTTTTGTGTTTAATGACTTCTTTGAGAATTGTGAATCCGGTTGGTGGATCTGCAACAATCAGTTGATTGTGTAATGATGTTGAGATTATTTTGTGTGATTTTTCTTTTCGAGCCGATTTGCATGTTATGCGCTACTTAGGCATTGGAATGATTTTGGGAATGGATTGGCTTAACCGCTATGAAGCCCAAATCTTATGTCCTGAGCGGACTATTCATCTTTCGGCATCCCCAATCTGTTAAGCACATTTCTATTGATCTTAAAGATTCGGATTCCAGTTTGGTTGCATCTTTATATTCTTTAAATCCTCATGATGACGATAATGATGACGAGGAAGATATTATTTCTCTTATTCACGTTGTTCGTCAATTTTTCGACATATTTGAGCCCGTTTTAGGATTACCACCTAAGCGAGCAATTGAGTTCAAAATTAATCTCATTCCTGGAGCTCAACCTATCACTCGTCCTCCTTATCGCATGTCCAATAAGGAAAATGAGGAGATGCGCAAACAATTATCCGAATTGGAGACGAAGCAATTTATTCGCCCTATTTCCTCGCCTTTGGGAGCTTCGGCTATTTTTGTGAAGAAATCCGATGGTACACTTAGGCTTTGCGTTGACTACCGCAAGCTTAATGATCTTGCTATCAAGAATAAATACCTTTACCTCGGATTAATGATTTATTTGATCAACTTAGTGGTGCTAGAGTCTTTTCACAATTAGGCTTAGCCACCGGTTTTCATCAGCTTCGTATTGCAGAGGATAGCATTCCTTTGACATCGTTCCATACTCGTTATGGATCATATGAATGGCTTGTTATGCCATTTGGTTTAATGAATGCTCCGGCTTATTTCGTTGACCTTATGAATAGAGTTTTCAAAGACTTCCTCGATCGATTTGTTCTCATCTTTATTGATGATAATCTTGTGCATTCAAAAACCAAGGAGGAACAACAAGAGCATCTTCGGATTGTGTTGGAAACTCTTAGGAGCAATCAATTGAAAGAAAATTTTTCTAAATGACACTTTTGGCAATCTCGAGTGAAGTTTCTCGGTTATATTATTTCTGAATCCGGAATTTACGTAGATCCTTCAAAGATTAAAGCGATTCAAAATTGGAAGAGACCGGAGAATGTGACGGAGATCCATAGTTTTCTTGGATTAGCGGGCTATTACCGTCGTTTTATAAAAGACTTTTCAAAAATTTCCATGCCTCTTACTAGTTTGACAAAGAAAGGTGTTAAATACATTTGGTCGGACAAATTTGAAGCTTCTTTTCAGAAATTAAAAGAACTCCTTTCTGATGCTCCTATTCTCGTGATTCCCGTGGGAAATCAAGATTTTATTGTTTATACCGATGCTAGTCGCATTGGTTTGGGTGCCGTTCTTATGCAAAGAGAACGTGTTATTGCTTATGCTTCTAGGTAATTAAAGCCTGCCAATACTAGATATGCCACTCATGATTTAGAACTCGCGGCTATTGTTTTCGCCCTTCGTATTTGGCGTCATTATCTTTTGGGAGAAAAATTTATTCTTTACACCGATCATAAATCTTTGAAGTATCTATTTTCTCAAAAGGAACTAAATTTGCGTCAACAACGTTGGCTCGAATTCCTTGCAACTTATGATCTTGATATTATTTATACCCCCGGAAAGGGAAATCATGTTGCGGATGCACTTAGTCGAAAGCAACAAACGATTGTTTCTATGATGATATCCGAATGGAATGATCTTGGAATTTTATCCACTTGTGAGATTCAAAATCATGTATCCGATTTGTGTTCATCTATTGTTTTATGTAGTCTTGAGGCTCATCCTTCTCTTATAGACCGCATTCTTGAAGCTCAAAAGTTAGATCCCAAATTGGCTCTTCTTGGCCAAAATTTTAGGGATAAAATTAATATTGAAGGTTCGAAAGACTTTGATATTGATTCTCGTGGAAGTATTCGAAAATTTGGTAGACTTATCGTGCCTAATATTAGTAACCTTCGTAAAGACATTTTAGAAGATTCTCATCGTTCCAAATTTACCGTTCATCCTGGTAGTAGTAAAATGTATACGGATATGAAGCGACTTTATTATTAGGAGGGAATCAAATATGATATTGCTAATTTTGTTAAGTGTTGCATGACTTGCCAACTCATTAAGGCCGAACATCAAAGGCCCGGTGGGTTATTGCAACCTTTAGAAATTCCAATTTGGAAGTGGGACCAAATTTCCATGGATTTTATAGACGGCCTTCCCCGTCCTCGTTCGGGTCATGATATCTTATGGGTGATAGTCGATAGACTTACTAAATCCGCCCATTTTATTCCCGTTCAGTCCAATCGAACCGTTCCTCTCTTGGCCAAACTCTTTATCAAAGAAATTGTTAAATTGCACGGAGTTCCTACTTCTATTGTTAGTGATCGTGATCCATTGTTTACTAGTGGGTTTTGGAAGAGTCTTCAAAAAGCTTTGGGAACGAAGCTTAATTTTAGCATCGCTTATCAACCCCAGTCCGACGGACAAACTGAGCGTGTGAATCAAACTCTTGAAGATCTTCTTCGTTCATGTGTACTTGATTTTGGTGGAAGTTGGGAAGATCATATTTCTCTTGTTGAGTTTTCCTATAATAATAGTTTCCAATCTAGTATTGGTGTGGCTCCTTTCGAGGCACTCTATGGAAGGCCGTGCCGATCTCCTTCTTATTGGCTTGAGGCCGGTGAGAAGCTGGTTTTAGGTAAAGTTTTTATTCGTGATTCCACATAGAAGATTGACCTTATTCGGCATAGGAAGAAAGAAGCCCAGAGTGCACAAAAATCCTATGCCGATAACCAGAGAAGGGAAATAGAATTTTCTGTGGGAGATCTTGTGTTTATTCGTGTTTCACCTATAAAGGGTGTTTACGTTTCGGTCGATCGGGAAAGTTAGCACCTCGATATATTGGTCCATTTCCCATCACCAAACGTATTGGTTCCGTGGCTTATCGTCTTTTATTACCGGCTCAGTTTTGTGCTATTCATGACATGTTTCACGTTTCTCAATTACGGAAATGCCTTCGAGATTCTGATTCTATTCTTGAGCCGGTGTTGTGGAAGAAATTGAAGTTTCACCAAATTTAACTTATGAGCAACATCCTACTCGTATTATTGCTTCGGAGGTCAAACGCCTTCGAAATAAAGATGTTTCGCTTGGTAAAGTTCAATGGTCCTCAAATCCTAAGGATTGCTCTTGGGAATCTAGAGAATTCATCGAGCGAACACATCCGGACTTACTTTCTCGTGCTCTTTGAGGTGAATTTCTTATTTCAAATTTCTTTTGTGTTGATATGCTTTCATGGTTGTTACCTTATATTTTCTTCTTAAATATTGTGAGGACGCAATTTCTTTAAGGAGGGGAGTCTGTAACAACCCGCATGTTTTATGGTTGAATATTTAAATATTTTATTTTAATATTTTATCGTTAGTCGGATTTTAGTCCAAAAAGTTTCCTTTTTCATACGGTCGAATTAGGACTCGGGACGACTCCCATTGAGTTCAAAACACCGTTTGCGATCTTTTTGAGCATAAACTTTGATATGTTTGGAGTTAGTGGAATTTTGCCACTTATTCACTTTGGGCTTTGGGTTTAGTTTAGCCCATTGGTCCAAACTATTAATTCTAGCTCAACCCCCTTCCCTTCGTAACTTCACTTTCATTTCCTAACACTCAAGCTTCATCAAAAATTGAGGAAGGAATGGGAAATTAAAACTCCAAGCCTTAGTTCATTTGCGAATCCAACATCTAACTCCAAAGTCAAAGAGAAGCCATTGATTCTTCCTTTGCTTTCAATCTTCTTCTTCATTGATTTTGTGTAAAGGAAAGATTTTTATCTCACATCTTCGTCTATAACTGTCTTTGATTGTTGGGTATGAATTCCTAACACTTTTTCATATGCATTTGCTCTTGGTTTGGATTGAATTGGTGAAAATCCCAATTTTTAGTGTTTTGGGATCAAATCGTTAAAAATCTTAACTTTGATGATTGAACACGTTTTTGGTGATGCATCGAGGAGCCAATAGGACCGGATAGCCAATGGGCATAATCTCCTAGCTTCCGTGCTAGATTGGTTGCAAATTGAGAGAGTTTTGCACTTCAATCTCCTAGGTCGTTCAGCCTGCACATTTCGAATTGCTCGGCCTGCATATAGGTTGCACCAACTTAGGTCGCTCGGCCTTTAGGTCGTTCCACCCCTAGGTCGTTTTCTCTCTTAGGACGCGCCAATTGTCTCTCCTGCTATAACACCCAACCTCTCAGGTCGCGACAAGTTAGGTCGTTCCCCCCTTAGGTCGCTTGGCCTTCTTACTTAAGTCGCTCGGCTTGGTCGCGCCAAACTTAGGTCGCAACCACTTAGGTCGGCCATATGTTCGGTCGCATATCTTAGGTTGCTCGCATCTCTTAGGTCGCTCGTTACTTAGGTCGCGCCATGTTGGGTCGCACCATTTACTAAGTCGCTCGGCCTGCTTTTCAACTTAGGTTGTTTTCGACCCTTAAGTCGCTTCCAATTTAGGTCGCTCGGCCTGCCTTTATAGGTCGCCCCATGATTAAGTCGCAACCACTTAAGTTGCTCGGCATGCTTGGTCGCGCCATGTTTAGTCGCAAGGGTATATCCACTTTGATGGATATGAAATGAAATTCTTTGGATTTTATTCACGTCTTCTATGTGACTTATTGTTTCTACAATCATTTTTGCGATTTGTCACTTTAAAAATATGAGGGTTTCAATACTAGTATTAAATATCAAAACTCTTCCGTTTAAAACGATTTCAACCCTATTTTATTACAAAGCTCATTCCTTAAACCATTTTCCAATCTACCAGTATATACAAACCTTCATCTCACTCGTATGAGAAATCTAATTAAACGACTTAGTTAAACAAGTGGTATGAAGCGCTTGCGTTTACTACATTGGTTAATTCTTGGACTTGTTCGATTGAATCTCTTGTGACAATTTTCGAGTGGAGCTCTATAATTTGTTCGTAAATATTTAAGTTAAGCTAGTGGTTATGGGACATGAAGCTAAGCTTATATATTTAATAGCTTACTGTAATTAACACTTCTTGATGATCATTGACGATCATTTTTGTGATTTAGACTAGCAAATGTGCGATGTCTCTTTGTCTACGAGGGAGACTAAACCCTGTTTCTGTGGGGCTTCAACTCAATTTGGTGGGGTAGCGACCCATGGCCTTCGGGCCGTTTTATGGAGCTTCGGCTCAAATTAATGGTTAGCAACCATGGAATAGCATTCCATTTTGTGATACACGCGTTGGTGAGTTTTCATGCTCCCATTTTGTGATAGGCCTCCCCCTTTTTGTGATTTCTGGATTTCCATCGATGATTTCTAGAATTTGTGTTTTCACCAATTTTCATGATTTACATTGATAAGTTTTATCAATATTTGTGCATTGGTGAATTCGTGTGTCATCACCTTTTTGTGATTGGCATTGATATTATTGTCAACATTTATGGTTTTAGTGAATAAAAATAAAGAGTATGACATTCCTTTTGATCTTGGAGAAGATTCTTGTGATATTGACTAATCTCTTGTTGATTTTCAATTACATACTTATCACTGTATGGCTTTATGGTTATCATATGTTTATATCACGTCTCTTATTCTATATCATTTTATCTGATATTTATAGCTAGACTGATCCGTTTATTATTTTCTTATTAAATAATACTCGGGTCAGACCGAGATGTTATAGGTGCTTCTGCTTGACTTCACATCTGGGATTATCACCCTGACTTTTGGCTAACTACTTAGATTAGTAGTTTTTGTTGTATACATTTGAGATAAAGACTCATTGATGTATCCATATTCTTTTGTCTAGCACTTGTAGCTATTCTTTTGTGATATTGTGGATCTTGTTTGACCACTACTCTGATGTACATTTTCATGTGTTATATATATATTCATATCTATTTCCGCCTTTGTGATATGTATGTCTGTGACTGATTTGTGTTTTGATTATTTCTATATTTGTTTCTGAAGAACTTATATAGCCACCGGGTAGTAGCTTTGAGTTTGTATTGGTATGTCAGATTTCCTCCTGAAACCAGATGCATGTTGTACTATCTGACATATAGGTGCTCGCACAAAGCAATTACGCGGATGGTCGCTCCTCAATAGCCTTATTCTCCGCGACAGTTGACGGCATTACTCCGTAGCGTCCTTTGCTAGAGTGGGTATAGAGGTGGGGCTTCACAGCGTGATTATTTTATAATTAAATATTGAAAATATCTCGTGTTGCATCGTGTAATTTTCAAACTCCTAATCAGACATTCCGCCAGGCGTTTATAAAGCTTTACCCGTAATCCGAACACAATGGAATGTGTTTTGGAAACTAATTTAATCGTATGCAGAAGTTAGCTTTATAAATTGATTTAAAATATTCAATTATCGATTTTAATTTCAACGCGTTTCTCGCCCGTACGAGCAAACGGTAAATCCAAACGCTACGAAAATTAAAATATGATAATAACTAACTATTACGGATCCAATGGAACATGTTTCATCGAATTCCGAGACTGTGTCTCCGAAGGCTATTTCTAAATGTCAATTTAAAATATATTATTAAAAATGAACAAATTACTTTTAAATTAAATTTTCAACCATTATATTATCTTTAGTATCATGATTATGAATTTTATAAGCTTTCAAATTATTTTTAACCGGCTTAAAATTCCATATTCAACAACTTACCCAATTTCGAATTATATGATTCAATAATTTAATTATCAAGTAAATATTAATATTTGGAATTAAAGTTAAAATTACCTTTAAATATTTTAAAATCAATTAATTATTCCAATTTAAATTGTTAAAAATTCCGGGTCGTCACAGTTGAAAGGCAATTTACTCTGCTGCTATTATAGAACTGATGTCTTCTTACCAGTTAAGCTCATAATGTCACTTTATTGAATTACCTGATATTCATTTCTACATGGGCTCATAATCAGTTTTGCTGCTAGTGACCAGTTCTGCATCATTAACAGTGTGCATTCTTTAACTCTACCGCTTGTATATATTATATTTACCATGCATAGTTTCTCACTTTATTCAATTATTTATTTGAAAATAAAGAACTAATTGTGTTTGGAAGGAACATCATTTTAATTTATCTTAAGTAGCGATTAAGTTATGAAATTGCATTGACTGAAAATGATATTAGCGACAACTTATAAATAACCTTTTCTAATTTTCAAAATGATATTGCTAGTGTCCTTTTCTAATTTTCTATGTTACATTCATTCATTGGTAAGCAACTACATAAGTTAGCACTTATTTTACTAGGACTAGCATAATTATTTAATTTAGACAATTGTCGAATTATAAAGGTTAAAGCGTTCATAATTAATTGATCATTTAAAGCATGGCAATAAATTAAAGAAAACTTACTAGCAAACTGTTAACGCTAAAATTTGAACGCTAACACCCCGGTGTATGAGTTGTAGTTGTGAAAGCACCACCCGATAGCTCGGGAACAGATTACAAGCAGATAATAGCAGAAAAGCAGTAAACAACAACAATTTTATAGTGGTTCGTCTTAAGGGTATAGCCTACGTCCACTTTAAGTACTTTTATTAATGATCTCGTTACAAGCTGATACAATTCTTCCCAAGTACAATACACTTTGAATTACAAGAGACTTAGAACAAGTAGCCTAAACTTCGATGAAGATGAGAGTTTTCGAATCCATGTTGGATGTATGTGATCTCTTCTTGAAGTTGTTTGTAGCGTTCTTAGTGTCTTGAGAGCTTCAAGTGTTAGATTGGTTCGGAATGCAGCAGAGTATCGGCGCTTGAAGAGAGTGATCCAAAGTCCCTTTCTAGTTGGAATTAGGGGTGTATTTATAGGCTTTGCTCGGACTTAGGTCGTAGGTCGTGACCGACCTAAGCAAGGTCGTAGGTCGTCTCCGACCTATGAAGCTCCGGTTTTCCTTTTTCATGAGTAGGCGCATGCTTTTTTCAACAAGTTCTAGGTCGTGCGCGACCTAACACTCAGCGGCATAGTAGAGGCGGCCTCTTTATTTACGTGTTTAGGTCGTTAGCGACCTACCCTAGGTCGTGAATACTTTCCTCTAGCCATAGCTGATCTTAGGTCGCTGAATCCCTTAGGTCGCGACCTTCCTTAGGCCGAAGCACTCCGCTAGGTCGTGTGAATTCTATAGGTCGCGGTCTTCCTTAGGTCACGGAACTTCATAGGTCGGTGGACAGTTAGGTCGCATAAAGTCTTTAGGTTGCTTGCTTGCTTATCTGGTTAGGTCGTGAAGCTTGGTAGGTCGCGGCCTCCTTTAGGTCGCAGCTCTCTGTTAGGTCGCAAAGCTTGATAGGTCGCTCCATATCTTCAGGAATTAAGTCGCTACTCCCCATAGGTCGTAGGTCGTGACAATGCTTAAGTCTTTAGGTCGCATAGCTGCTTCGTGGAGTTAGGTCGCTAATACAATTATGCCGTTAGGTCGTTGAGACCATTAAGTCGTCAGGTACTCTTAGGTCGTTGGGCTGCTGAGTTATAGGTCGCGGAGTTTTAGGTCGTGGTAGAAATAGGAGTTAGCATTTGCCCCTCGAAGTACAGGCCTATGTCATAGGTCGTGTGCTTCGACTTAACTTTGCTAGGTCGTAAGCGACCTAAAACATACGCTAACTCGCGTGTCTACTCGCCTTCTTCTTTCAGCTCCATATAAATTGCTAGGTCGTTTCTTCTCCATTACCTAACTGCTTCAATTTCTTGCTCTGCCATTAACAGAATTCTGCGATTTTAAAGACGAATTCAACCAAATCATTCATCAATTCATTCTTGCTATCAAATTACGTAAGCATCTTCGATCTTTATTCATTCCATAATCACCATTGAACCACGAACTCCAACCTCTGAACCTTAAATCGATTTTGCGCGTCGCGCTTCACTTTGAGTTGCGCTGTGATCGATTTTTGATCGTCACTGGTTATTGTGGTTGTTGCGATTCACGAACGCACAGTAGTGAGTTAGATTTATGATAGATCGGAGATACTTTGAATCGTTTTTCGAATGGTTTGGTGGTATGAAAAGATGATGAACTTCACGAATAGGATGATGGATTTCGGTGTAGTTGATAGCAGGTTATCAGGTCCGGTGAAGCACTGCGTGGAGAGGAAGCTAGCGACCTAGTGAATTTGAGCAACTTAAGATAATTTGTGATCTAAGAACCCTTGCGACCTAAGGAATAGTTTCGACCCGTACTTGGTCGCTGAACAACCTAATATTTGCGCGACCTAAGACTTTTCATGAGCTAAGAGTTACTCGAGCTAGGAACCGCACGACCTAACTTTCTTGCGACATAGACTCTAGGTCGCGGCCGAGCTAACACTATGACGAGACTGAAATGCCTTATCCTTTACTTTGCACAGCGCGACCTAAGAAGGTTCCGACCTATGTTAGGTCGTCGGACGACCTAGGACTTGTGACATTTTGAGACAACTTTGATTGAACTGTTTGAACTTGGATTTTGTTGTACTTCCTTGCAGATTATCTCTAATGCTAATAACCTGTTAAACATAATATTTGCAGAAAACTGGGACGAATATACTGCCATTGACTGCCCACATCGAATGACAGATTAGTCGATAAAGAGTAATTAACTTAAATGAATTGTGTGAACGAAATGCTGTGAACCAATGAATTCAAGTGAAGTGTTAAAGCGAAACTAAAATATCCAGTTAAAGTTGATTCGTTCGCATTAACACTTCACTTGAGCTTTATATTAACAAGTCCTGAAATCTCATAGTCGACTAATTGTCAACTAGTTTAACTTCAGTTATGTTTGCTTTCTTTTCTTTTTTTAAAGTTCTGCACAACACTTCACACTTTTTAGGAAACGTGCACCTTCTCATCTGAATATCCAGTCGCTTATGTAGAATGATGTCTCAACAAGAAGAGATGATAGAACACGCTGAAGGGGTTTTCCCGATTGCTATTCCACTAGAGAATCCTCCGGAAAGAACTCCTACCCTTTTGAAACAGCGGGCGCTTAATCAATTATGCGTTCAATTTGGCATTGCCGAGGCAGAAGTTTTACTCCCTGGACCAAATGACTCTGCTGATAGACCACCTTACGGTTTTGTTGCCATTAATCGACAAATGTGCTTGAGTGGAGCAATTCCTCCTTTTAATGAATTTCTCCGGCAAATCCTACATCGACTGACGATCTCTCCTTTTCAGCTGCACCCCAATGGCTATGCTATTTTGATGGGATTGTGTGTTCTGTTCAGGAGGACTCTTGATCGTCTTCCGAGTTTTGAGGAAATCTGTTACTTGTGCACTTTTGCGAAGAACAAGGACCATCCTTCAATTGTACTTGTAAGAGGTGCGAGGAACCGCAAACTTATTTTGGATTTGCCGGAGAGTGCACATGGATTCCTGAATCAATACTTCTACATTCGTTGCCCCGCAGAATTTTACGCAGACTGGAGAGTAGGAAGTGAGATCTTTTTTCTCTTTAATTTTATTCTAAGTTTTACCTGGTTCGTATTGCTAGATGCTGATTCCATTCCTTAACTTTCCAGCACTTCCTCCTCCTTCTAGAGATTCCAGCCATAAGTTAGTTTTTGAAAGGCTAAGCACTGTGGCTGCTGAAGAAAGAAGCGCAAAATTTCTATTGACAGAAGAACTTCTTCATCAGTTTGAGCTTCTACATCCTTCTCGTTCCACTCAAATACATGAAGTTCCAACGGAGGTTCCTGATTCTCCGACGAGCACTCCTGATGCCCCAGTCTCCACTAAAGAGCACTTGCTGGGAGGAACCTCTATAGAAACTTCACTGGTTAAGTGTTCAATTCCGAAAGATGTTGCAGGGCCATCTGACAAGTCTGTACTTGCCCCAGTTACTGAAGAGGAAGAACCCCCTCGATCTACTAGTGAAGGAGTTAAGAAAGCAAGCTCCAAAAAACAAGATGGCGATGATGTTTTTGAGGGGTTGAGCGATTTAATTGTGACATCTCAAGAACTTTTCAAAGATGATGTTTCTAAAACAGTCTCTTCTGTAATCGAGGCCACATCTTCTTTTCAACAAATGTCAACTCCTCCTACTCAAGTTATCACTACCTCTATTCCACAGAGTGGTTTGTAACTCGATGCGCGTAGTTTACACGTTACACGACACTTTGGATTTCCCATCACTTCTATGCACTTATCTTCTTGTACTTTAAAGATTTCTAAAGCTTATTATTTTAATTCCAGATTCTCCTATGGGGCGCAGCGGCTCGTATTATGATGATTTCCAGCGCTACGGGAGGCGTAGCCAGTATGATTACAGGCGTTACCTTCCTTCTTACAGAGAGTCGGATGAAGAGAGGGCCATCAGGAAAGCCGACGAGAGACGAGCATATGAAGAACGTCGCCGAAGGGAACAAGAAAGACATGATCTTCCCCACAGAGATGATGATACCCAAAAGAGAAAAGCTCATGATGAGAGAGGAAAGAGTCACATAGACGATTCTTCTAGCAAGCGGGCTAGACTTACTGAAGAAACAACTCCTTCAGCTTCTGAACATGTCCCTGCTCAATCTCCTGCTTCCGTTCGCTCCGACATTCAAGCAATCATCAACCGGCCCGCATACCAAGTCGGGCAAGGTCCTCCCACTCTTCAAAGTCGATTTCCTCAGTGGTGCCTGAGAGGGGTTCGATTTGATCTCGACTTGGTTCCTCTCGACAAACCGGCTATGCTGCGAAATCTTGATACTGTCAGGACCGATATCGAAAGAATGTCGAACTGGCAAAAACTCGTCGAGGAACTTCAGAGGGTTAACCGAGCCAATCTCGAGGCCATGCTAACAATGGAGAATGATAAGGCTGAGTGGCAGAAGACTCTCGAACAGCATGACGCCGAAATGAGAAGTATTGCTTCCTACAATGAAAAGCTGGAAGCGGAAGTAGAAAAACTTAAGGAAGAATTAGCTACTTCATCTACTTTCCATTCTCAAAAGGAGAGCATGCTTCAGCAACAAGTACGAGATGCGCATGCCAGTCAAAGAGCAGTCGAAGATAAGCTTGCACACAAGGATAAGGTCATGGAAGAATATCGTGCTGAAACTGTACAACTGCGAGAACAGACCGGCTCTCAAAGCTTGGAGATAGAGTTGTTAAAAACTCGACTTGTTATGGCTGAAAAGGAGCGCGACGAGGCTGTTGCTGGTAAACTTGCGGCCGAAGAGGCTCATCAAGCAACCAAAGCTGATATTAGCTCCACTTTATTCGATTTTTATCTACACAGCATTTTGGGACGTGGCAGCCTTGCCTTTCTAGGCCCCAAGTATGAAATCACACTGGCTGAAGTTTGGGAGGCAGCACTTGATATGCTCGGTGGTAAAGGTGCTGGATATGCTGAGTCAGCCCTTGAAGAGCATTATCTTGATGATGAAGCCCGCGCCGCTCTCGCCAAGGGAAAAGAGCAGCTTGCCAGAGCGCGGGCCGGGCCGGCGGAAGAGGAGCGTTCTGAGAAAGAAGTACCGCCTACTACCTCTGAACGTCCTCTAGTTTCTCCCGAGGTGGACATTACAGGCTCTAGTGCTCATTCGCCGCCTCCTACAAGAACCGGGGTAATTACCCCTACTGATGAAGAGGCTTTGGAGGACATTGGGGCTCAGAATTATGAGATTGAACTGACGAAGCCAACATCTTCAGGTAATTTCGACATTGGTCCGATTCAGGTGGATTACCTGCTTATTCCTCAAAAATTTGATGAGCTTCTCGATTACCTCTTGAATCTCGATGAACCCATATCTCCCTTCTTTCGGGAAGATACTAACATTTTCAATTTTTCTCCTTCTACAGTTGAAACAACAAGTGCCGTGCAGACTTCGCCTTCTCTGGTTATTCCTCCTCCATCTCTTCAGGTGACTCCTCCTTCTGCTTCACAACCTGGGTCACAGGAGGAGAAAATTGAGGCTCTTCATGGCTTGGATGACCCTATTGCTTCGCAGGAGCAAAAAGATGAGGGACTCGAAGGAGGCGAGATCTCTCCGGAGCGGACTCCTTCTGACGACGTAGTTTTGTCCGCTCTCGTTACTCCGGGGAGTGAGTCTTCTTCGAAGAGAAGAAAGAAGCATGGGACATCGAAGAGGAGGGGGAAGAAAATTATCACCACTGAAGAGGAACCGGAAATTGCACCAGTTGCACCTCCCTCCCCTTCTTCCCTTATGCCTTCAGACCAACCTGAAAGACCTGAAAAGCTAACCATTCGGCCGGGTAAAGGGTCTAAAGGCGGCAAGAAGAAATGAAGAGTTGAGCTTTTTGATTCCTTTTTTGTGTAATGGTCGGATGTTATGCAGGCACCGGCCCCTGCTTTTTATTTTGAAACCTGTATCTGCAATATCTGCAATTGAATAAAATGATCCTTTATTTGTACAGACTTTTGTTTGAATTTGAGAATGCATTTATTATTCATTTTTGCACAAGTTTATTTATACGATGTTGCGGTGAGCTTGTAGTATGTTGTTTAAGCGTACTTTACCGACATAGTTATACCACTCTGTATGTAACTATACCATGTTGCCCCTATACCATGAGCTTACTGCAATATCGTATACTTTGAGGGGATTTGCACTCTCGTTTTCTAAAGAATAATTACTTCATTCTCGAAGAGAATTTTCGTAGAGTGCAACTTCCTTCATATAAGTTTCTACGCTCTGTCCTTCGAAGAAATCACTTTTTCCTTTTGCGTATGTATATATTTTGCCACGTGAATTCTTCTATGTGGTAAAGCGGACCTCTGAATGTACTTTAACTTTCTTCCCCCTTCTTTTTTTTTTAATAAAAATTTGTGCCTCTGAGGAGAGATTTTTTCACGTTTCAACACTTGGAGGTTTTATTTCAATCTCGGTGAAACGTGGGCTTCTGAAGAGGTCTTTCTTTTTAATTGTGTCCCCGGGAGGGGGTTCTACCTATGAGGAGGGATTTCTCATGTTTCGACACTTGGAAGTTTTATTTCAATCTTGGTGAAACGTGTACCTCCAAAGAGTTGTGCCTTCGAGGAAAGCCTTTTCACGTTTCGACACTTGGAAGTTTTATTTCAATCTCGGTGAAACATGGGCTTCCAGGAAGGTCTTTATCTTGTTTTGCATTTCAACTTTGGTGAAGTGAAATTCCGAAGAGCGGTTGTTACACTATAACTCCTGGCGAAATGTGCCTCCGAAGAGGGCTTTTATTTTGTTTGCATTTCAACTTTGGTGAAGTGAAATCCCGAAGAGCGGTCATGACACTTCAACTCCTGGTGAAATGGGCCTCCGAAGAGGGCTTTTATTTTGTTTGCATTTCAACTTTGGTGAAGTGAAATCCCGAAGAGCGGTCATGACACTTCAACTCCTGGTGAAATGTGCCTCCGAAGAGGGCTTT
The DNA here is from genome assembly GCA_030765085.1 of Allium cepa. Taxonomy (NCBI): domain Eukaryota; kingdom Viridiplantae; phylum Streptophyta; class Magnoliopsida; order Asparagales; family Amaryllidaceae; genus Allium; species Allium cepa. Next base: position 291,779,765 of record CM060942.1, read on the forward strand.
TATTTTGTTTGCATTTCAACTTTGGTGAAGTGAAATCCCGAAGAGCGGTCATGACACTTCAACTCCTGGTGAAATGCGCCTCAGAGAGGGTTTTCATCGCCTGGAAGTTACTCTCTCATGGTTGGAGGGTCGTGACTCCTCCAATCTTTTTTGTTGAGTAGAGAACTTTCTTTTTTGTGGCGTATGACCCATTAGAGGTCTTTATCCTCCGAAGAGTTGTGCCTCCGAAGAGGACTTGTGCTGCCGATGATGGCTTTGGTTGTTCCTCTGTTCACTTGCTTATGCCTTTTCAATGATCCTCTGCCCCTTTTTTCTTCTTTTTTTTTTTTTACAAGTAACTTGTTTAATCCAAGGAAGTGTGCTTCATTGTCAGGCAATTTCGTGAGAACGAGCACTAGCTTTTTAATTGGATGTTTGTTTGTTCAAATGATCTTAATTTATTAGCAAAGACCCGTTTCTATCGAAATCATAGGCCGTTCAATTGAAGTACTTCCTATCTAGGATTTGAATTCAGGGCTCCTGTGACTTGAAATTTGGCGAGAATCACTTGGTCTATTTATGTGCAAGTTTCACTTCCATTGTCTGCAAAAATTCAAATCGACATTTCAGCAATACATTTTATGTACTTTTATATCGAAAGTAAAGCAAACATGTAATAATAATAAGGAACACAAGATTTATAGTGGTTCGGCCAGGAATTTGGGCCTACATCCACTTTATATTTTTTCATTATTCACTTGCATCAGTTTTACAATTGCTTTCAATTACAAGAATCATACATTCGCAACTCTTTTTACAATATTTCAACAAAATTTTCAAGTAAAGTATGGACGCAATTGATTGCTGTTAGATGCCCTTGGAACTTGATCTCCTTCAACAGTAGTGAGTTTGAATGTGCCGTCAAGAAGCTTCTGACCTATGACATATGGTCCTTCCCAATTTGGCCCAAACACACCTGTTGCTGTCATAATTCTCTTCAGGACTAGATCTCCAATCTCAAAGCTGCGTTGGCGAACTTTGGAATTGAAATGTCTGGCTATCCTTTGTTGATGAGCTGCAATTCTGAGATTAGCTTCATCTCTTTTTTCATCAAGGAAGTCTAGCGCTTCAAGCTGTAGCCTTTCATTTTCTGCTTGATTGAAATGGATCCTTCTGTGTGAAGGAACCTCTGTTTCTACCGGGATCATTGCTTCCGATCCGTATGCTAATGAGAAAGGAGTGTGCCCAGTCGCAGTTTTGTGAGTGGTTCTGTATGCCCATAGTGCAAGTGGTAGCTTATCGACCCAACCACCTTTTGCTCTTTCAAGTTGCTTTTTGATGGTTGATTTGATGATCTTGTTTACTGCTTCCACTTGCCCGTTTGCCTGCGGATGAGCAACTGCTGAAAAGCTTTTCTGGATTTTGAATTGCTTGCAAAAATCTTGGAATTCATCGCTTTCAAACTGAGTACCCTTGTCTGTGATTATTTTCTGAGGCACACCATACCTGCAAATGATATTCTTGGTCACGAAACTTATCATTTTCTTAGAGGTGATATTAGCCAATGGTTCAGCTTCAGCCCATTTAGTAAAATAATCAACTGCAACAATAGCATATTTAATCCCTGATTTGGCAGTCGGTAGCGGCCCAATGAGATCCATTCCCCAAATTGCAAACGGCCATGGACTGACCATTTGTGTGAGTTCAGTTGAAGGCGCTCTAGGAATTTTGGCAAATCTTTGGCATCTGTCACACTTTCGGGAATAGCTTGCAGCATCATGATTAATTTCTGGCCAAAAATATCTGTATCGGAGAATTTTCTTTGCTAATGTTTGGCCACCTGAATGATCACCACATTCTCCTCCATGTACCTCAGCTAGGATTGCTTTGGACTCTTCCCTGGATACACATCGAAGCAATGGCATTGAGAATCCCCGTCTGTATAATCGGCCATCCTGAATTACATAGCGAGAGGCTTTCCTTAGTAGCTTCTGTCTCTCTCTCGAATTTTCTGGCAGAGAACCTCTGAGTAGGTAGTCCAGTATTGGAGTCATCCATGACTCTTGTTCTTGAGATACATTCATAATCCAGTCAATATCCATCTCGTCTATACTTGGTGCTGAAAGGACTTCTACGGGGACTAATCCCAATAGTTGAGCTTCACCAGAACTTGAATACTTTGCGAGGGAATCTGCCTTCATATTCTCTTCCCGAGGAATGTGGCTTATTGAATAGTGATTGAGCTCACACAGAAGTTCCCAAGCCTTTGACAAGTAAGCGGGCAGGTTTCCCCCTTTCGTTTGAAATTACTTCTTGACTTGGCATACAATAAGCTGAGAATCACTAAAGATCTGTAATGCTCGGATGTTTAGTTCTTTAGCGATTTTCAGTCCTGCGATAAGAGCTTCCTATTCTGCTTCATTGTTTGTTGAAGGAAATTCCAATCTTAGTGCATAGCATAATGACCGACCTTCAGGAGTTTCAAGTACCACCCCTGCTCCAGAACAGTAGTCATTTCTTGCGCCATCAACATATAACTTCCACTGGATTGGGGAATCATTGATCGCTTCTTCCTCACCATTACCTTTCTCTGTGAATTCTGCAATGAAATCAGCTAAAGCTTGTCCGTTGATTGCTTTTCGGGGGTGATAAGTGATGTCATATTGACTGAGTTCAATGTTCCACTTTAGAAGGCGACCTGAAGTTTCAGGGCGAAACAGGACTTGCTTTAGAGGTTGATCGGTGAGTACTCTGATAGGATGAGCTTGGAAATATTGCCTCAACTTCCTTGATGCAACTAGTAGACAATAGGCGAGTTTTTCCAACTTGGAGTAATTCAGCTCTGCCCCAGTGAGTCTTTTGCTGATATAGTAAACCGGATGTTGAATCCTTTTGTCTTCCCGAATCAACGCTGCACTTAGAGCATGAGATGATACTGCCAAGTATATAAGAAGATCCTCACCATTGCCTGGCCTAGAAAGTATTGGAGGCGTTTTCATATGACGGATCAATTCATCAAAGGCTTTTTGGCATTCGAGAGTCCATTCAAAGTTCTTCTTTCCTTTCTTCAGAGCGTCAAAGAATGGGATGCATTTATCAGTAGCTTTGGAAATGAACCGACTCAGGGCGGCGACCTTTCCGTTCAGACTTTGCAATTCCTTCTTCGTTCTAGGAGCTTTAACTTCTTTTAAGGCAGTAATTTGAGCTGGACTAGCCTCAATGCCCCTAGAGTTGACGATAAACCCTAAGATCTTTCCGGACTCGACCCCAAACGTGCATTTCAGAGGGTTAAGCTTCATTCTGTATTTCCGGAGGACTGCGAACATTTCTGCTAAGTGTTCAATGTGATCTGCTGCTTTCTTAGACTTTACTAACATGTCGTCGACGTAGACTTCCATAGTTTTGCCCAATTGCGGTTTGAACATAGCATTAACAAGTCTTTGGTAGGTTGCCCCTGCATTTTTCAATCCGAAGGGCATAACTCTGTAGCAATAAAGACCAACATCGGTGATAAAGCTCGTGTCCTCCTGATCCGGTTCATGCATCATGATCTGGTTATATCCGGAGTAGGCATCCATGAAAGATAACAATTCATGCCCCGCTGTTCCATCTACTAGTTGATCGATCCTGGGTAAAGGAAAGCAATCTTTGGGGCAGGCCTTGTTCAGATCTGAAAAATCGATTCACGCTCTCCATTTTCCATTAGCTTTCTTAACCAGCACAGGATTTGAAACCCAATTCGGATATGTAGATTCTTTGATGAATTTATTTTCCATGAGTCGATCAATTTCCTCTTTTAATGCTGCTGACCTTTCTGGACCTTGGGTTCTTCTTTTCTGTTTTACTGGTGTAAACTTTGGGTCAATATTCAGAGCGTGTACTGCAACTTCTGGAGATATTCCACACATATCAGCATGAGTCCAAGCGAAGACATCCAGATTTGCTTTCAGGAAAGATATCAAGATATTCTGAATTGACACATTAAGCTGTGAACCCACATTCAACACCTTATTTGGGTTCTTCGGGTCAACAGGTACCGGTACTGTCGTTTCCACCGGCACTACTCTATTCTCCCCTGCACTGGCTTTTCTGGGATCCACCTCTTTCCGTGCCCCGCTATGCTCGCCAGTGCAGGGTCCGCCCTGTAATTGCTACAAGGCTGGCTCTTTGATGCGGACCGGGGCGGCCGCATCCTTTCCCATTTCCCTTTTTCTTGACTCTCGCAACTCTGTCAAATAGCACTCTCGCGCAGCATTTTGATACCCTTTTATAAATCCTACTCCATTGTCTGTAGGGAATTTAATAGTGAGGCACCACGGGTCTAGGATAGCTTTGAACGCTGCGAGCGTTGGACGGCCAAGGAAAGCATTATAAGCAGAAAATTCATCGACAATCACAAATGTTTGCTTGCGGACTACTTTCCTTTCTCCTTCCCCAAGTTCTACAAGCAGATCGATGGTTCCTATTGGTTGCTTTGGCTCCCCAGTGAAGCCAGCGATCTTCTGCGATGAGGCTTGCACATCGACCATAGGGATTTTCATTTGGTCGAATGTCTTCTTGAAGAGGATATTACATGATGCTACGCAGTCAATGAGAACTCTTCTGACAATGGCCGGTCCGATACCGGCTGAGATGACCAAGGGATCTAGGGTAGGAGCTTCGATACCTGTGGAATCTCTGGCTCTAAAAATAATATCATCACCGAAAGTTTTCTGTTGTTTCAGGGGCGTAGTGTCTTCTAAAACAAAGACGTATTCTTCGGCTGGAACATATTTCAAAGCCCTGGTATATCTCTCCATCTCACCCCAGCTTTTGCCAGCTGGGTGAGGTCCTCCTGTAATGACATTGATAATGGGCCTTCCAGATTCATGCCCCGTAGCTTTCTCACCTATCCTAGGCTGATGAACAGGAGCCTGTTGCCCCTGACTTGACGATGCAGGATTGTTGCTATTCTTTTTCACGAATTGCTGCATCTTGTTTTCTCTTATCAACTCTTCAATCAGATTTTTCAACTGGCGGCATTCATCGGTCTCATGACCGGGTTGATTATGGAAGCGGCAGAACTTCCCACTCTGTATAGCCTTTTTCCCGGTCCTCAAAGGGATAGGTTTAGGAAAATCAACAGAATCTTTAGTGGCAAGGTAGATGTGCTCCGGCGTATGTGATAATGGAGTATACACTGATGGCTTGAAGGATCGGGGCTTCTTCAGATTACCCTGTTTCTTTCCATTATTACTCTCCCTTTTTTGCCCCACCGATTCATTCTTGCGTGGAGCGACAGTGTTATCTTCAACTTTCTCCAACACTGCCTTTACTGGTAAAGGACGGCTTTCCAGGCGTATGAATTCATCTGCCTTTTTGTAGAACTTTTCGAGGGAGGTTGGCTCCTTCATGTTTAGCCATTTCCCAAATTCGCTCGACTTATCAATAGCCCTCATCAGATAAGTCAATATCATTCGCGGTTCAGCATTGTCCACCTCTGCCAACGCTATATTAAAGCGGTTCAAGAAAGATCTGATAGATTCACCAGGATTCTGTTCTATACTCGACAACGACATGATGTCCTTGGCCTTTGAAGCATATAGTCTGAACTGCTCCTTGAATTTTCGGGTCAAGTCTGAAAACTGATCAATAGATCGGACTGGCAACTTGGTGAACCACAGTAGAGCCACACCCTCAAGGTATACGGGGAAATATCGGCACTTTATCTCGTCAGAGGCTCTGGCACCTGTCATGTGCCAATCATATTTATACAAGAATTCATTCGGATCACTTGTCCCTTTGTAAGCTGGGATAGTTGGAGGGACAAACTTCCTTGGAAATTCCGCCTTTAAGATTTTCTCAGTAAATGGAGTTTTACTTGGGGCGAAACCCCATTCTTTCTCATCTTCAACCCTTTGCATACTTTCTTTCATGATTTGCCGGACCATTCCAGAAAGATACTCCTCATCATGTCGAGTTCCAGATCCACCAACCTCAGGAAGCGTTTGCTCAAAGGGACTGGCAGCCCTTTCAGGAGCATTCCTTTCATTAGCATCATGAATGTTGCCAGCATAATTCCTTCCATTACCAGCCGGTTGATTGTTTGCCCCGAGCAAATCATTCAACTTATTCAGAATTAGAGCATTTTGGGCATTCTGAGCCTCTAATTGTGCATTCTGGGCGTTTATCTGCTGGTTCAGCCCTAATATTACAGCATCCAACTCCGCTTTCGTAACCCCAGCAGACGTAGTGGGTTGATTAGGTACAGGGGAAGCGGATGTTCCCTCTTGAACGTTCCCAGATCTGACAGATCTACTCTTCCTTCCAGGAGCCATAATCTCAGACAGACTTCTATTTTTCAAGGAAATTCTCTCTACAAATCTCTATGAAGCAATGATGATAACTCACCTGAGTTCAATTCTCAGTGAAAGCACCAAAAATGTTAACGCTAAAATTTGAACGCTAACACCCCGGTGTATGAGTTGTAGTTGTGAAAGCACCACCCGATAGCTCGGGAACAGATTACAAGCAGATAATAGCAGAAAAGCAGTAAACAACAACAATTTTATAGTGGTTCGGCTTAAGGGTATAGCCCACGTCCACTTTAAGTACTTTTATTAATGATCTCGTTACAAGCTGATACAATTCTTCCCAAGTACAATACACTTTGAATTACAAGAGACTTAGAACAAGTAGCCTAAACTTCGATGAAGATGAGAGTTTTCGAATCCATGTTGGATGTATGTGATCTCTTCTTGAAGTTGTTTGTAGCGTTCTTAGTGTCTTGAGAGCTTCAAGTGTTAGATTGGTTCGGAATGTAGCAGAGTATCGGCGCTTGAAGAGAGTGAGCCCAAAGTCCCTTTCTAGTTGGAATTAGGGGTGTATTTATAGGCTTTGCTCGGACTTAGGTCGTAGGTCGTGACCGACCTAAGCAAGGTCGTAGGTCGTCTCCGACCTATGAAGCTCCGGTTTTCCTTTTTCATGAGTAGGCGCATGCTTTTTTCAACAAGTTCTAGGTCGTGCGCGACCTAACACTCAGCGGCATAGTAGAGGCGGCCTCTTTATTTACGTGTTTAGGTCGTTAGCGACCTACCCTAGGTCGTGAATACTTTCCTGTAGCCATAGCTGATCTTAGGTCGCTGAATCCCTTAGGTCGCGACCTTCCTTAGGCCGAAGCACTCCGCTAGGTCGTGTGAATTCTATAGGTCGCGGTCTTCCTTAGGTCGCGGAACTTCATAGGTCGGTGGACAGTTAGGTCGCATAAAGTCTTTAGGCTGCTTGCTTGCTTATCTGGTTAGGTCGTGAAGCTTGGTAGGTCGCGGCCTCCTTTAGGTCGCAGCTCTCTGTTAGGTCGCAAAGCTTGATAGGTCGCTCCATATCTTCAGGAATTAAGTCTCTACTCCCCATAGGTCGTAGGTCGTGACAATGCTTAAGTCTTTAGGTCGCATAGCTGCTTCGTGGAGTTAGGTCGCTAATACAATTATGCCGTTAGGTCGTTGAGACCATTAAGTCGTCAGGTACTCTTAGGTCGTTGGGCTGCTGAGTTATAGGTCGCGGAGTTTTAGGTCGTGGTAGAAATAGGAGTTAACACAAACATAAAATTTATGATGATTAGTAATATTGCTACTTTAATTTTTGAATTCTATATATTAATGCTTGGGAGAACCCTTTGGTCGAACTGTCTGGTCATATTAGAAAATAACTTGGCAAATTTGAACTCATTGATCTTTTTTCATTTCACATTGTTGCTTGAACCATTGCTTTTTCAGTAGATAGAACAAGTGAGATATACTAAGCCTGAAGCCAGTGGACCAATCAGGCGCAAATTCAATCTCCAAACTATCATTTTAATTTTCATTGCATTTTGTAGTGGAAAATGAATGTATTTGTATTCTATGTACCATGAAGTATTGTAGAATTATAGTATTTGTACTATTAACTATGAATTGTGGTGTGGACTGTGGACTTTGTCATTGTGAATTGTGAAAATACTGAAATGTGGACTTGTGATTGTTGTTAATGTTTATGGACCGTAGATTTAGTAAGTTAGTTGTGAACCATTGAGCGTTTTTATTTATGTTTATGAGTTGTAGACATGTGGTTATGCAAAGGATTGATTGTGAAATCATTCATGCTTATGACATGTTGTTGTTGCAATATTACTTCTAACCATTGGTTAACCACACAATGATTAATCGTTAGTGTTAAACGGTTACCAATACAGCGGTTAATTGATGAGTCCGAAAGGTTAACCGAACCGGTTAATTTGACTGGTAAACCATGGTTAAAATTATTCGATTCGATCGATAGGCATAACTATTTTAGTCGACAAAATGGTTAACCGTTCAGATTAACCGATCGATTTGGTTAACTGAGTGTGCCCACCCTTATCATGAGCATTCGCTCCAAAGTCTTCAATTCATCCTTTCCGGAATCAGCTCTACAATTCTGCATAAGATAAACAAGGTCTTGATCTTGTTTTTAAGCTTCAGCCATTTTGTCCAATAAAGATGGATGAGCCTGTAAGCTTGCTAACACTATGGATAAACTAGAATCTGGAGTGGGACTACAAATCTCACAAGACGATAAAATTTTATGAGCTTTCCACTACGCTTCCATCATAGAAACAACCATATGATGTTTTCGACTAAATGCATCAACATCTCGATTCCCCTTCCTCGGTGTATATTGAATATCAAGAAGGGAGGAATTCGAGCCACCTTTGCTAATGCATATTGAGCTCCTTCTATGTAAATAAATATTTCAGAGATTTATGGTCGGCATAGAGAACCAACTTTTTGGCAAAAAGATAATGACGCCAAAAATTAAGTGCAAAGACGATGGATGCAAATTCAATGTGGTGCGTAGAATCTCTGACCTCATTCGATCTTAATTGCCATGATGCATATGCAACCACTCTGTCTTTCTTCATTAATACAGCGCTAAGACCAAACTGCTAGCATCGGTATATGCTACAAGGTCATGATTCCCTTTTGGAACCGCTAGAATAGGAGCATGACTAAGAAGTTCCTTCAAATTTTGGAACGTTGCTTCGCATTTATCTGACCAGACATACTTAACTCCCTTGTCAAACTAGTGAGAGTAAAAACGATCTTAGAGAAATCGTTTATGAATTGAAGGTATTATCATAATCGTAGAGAACTCCGAATCTTAGAATATCTTACCTCTTCCAGTTATGGATGGCTTAAATCTAAGATGGATTATTAGAAATCCCTGCTTCAAGAACCATATGTCCTAAAAAATGACACTTCTGGCAAAAATGACACTTAGAGAATTTTTCCCTTAGTTGATTTCTTTTAAGTATCCTTAGAATAGTTCTATGATGCACCAGATGCTCCTCCTCAGACTTGGAATAAACTAGAATATCATTAATAATGACTAGAATGAATTTATGGAGAAATTCTTAGAGCACTCAATTCATCGGGTCGACAAAGAAAGTTGGGGGATTCATTAGCCCAAAGTGCATCACGAGCAACTTATAAGAAACATAGCGGGTATAAAAAGTTATTAGAGAAATACTATCCTTCGCCACTCGAAGCTGACGAAATCAAATTGCTAAGTCAAGTTGAGAAAGGACCTTAGCGCTAAAGAGTTGATCGAACATGTTATCGATTTGAGGCAACGAATATTTATTCTTTGTCGTAAGTTCATTAAGCTTACGATAATCAATAAAAAGCCTAAGGGTACCATCCGCCTTTCTAACAAACACTATCTCTGCACTCCAAGGTGATGAACTAGACTAAATGAACAGCTTGGCTTCTGATTCGGACAACTTCTTTCTCAACTCCTCATATTTCTTCATGGACATCCTCGTGGGAGGATAACTCACCAGTTGAGCACCGAGGACCAAGTCAATTTGTAATTCAAGAGCCCGCTTGGTTGGTAACCTCGAAACGGGTTCAAAGATGTCAGAGAATTCATGAATGTTAGGAATACATGATATATCATCCCCTTCTTGAGACTCCATAATAAAAAAAAAGCTTCAGACCGACAATCGTTATTTTGAACAGCTATAGAAATATGCTCTTTGAAATTTAGATGCTTAAGATGAGTAATTGTCTTGGAACAAAGTATATGAGCTTCATATCTATTGAGCCAATTCAACCCCAATATCATACTAAAACCAAGGTAGTGGATCACATGTAAATCAGCAAGAAAAGAATAACCACCATGGACAAATCAACATTTCTACATAACATACAAAGTGTTGTGGACCCTCCAATAGCGTTCGTAATCCTTAGCGACTGAACTAAGAATATAATGTCCAATGATAAAGTATCGACAAGTTCTCTTGATACAAATGAGTGAGAATCACTCATATCGAAAAAAGTAGAGTAGGCAGATCTCAGAATAAGATGGTTCTTTAGAGAATAAAAGGAAGAATACCTTTACTCTACTTAAAACCTTTAGAAATCTCAACTACATGCAACTTCCCCTCTTTCTACTTCCGAGCTAAAGTGCTGTTAACATCAATCTAGTGAGCTTCCTTCTTGCAATAATGATAGATTGTAGAATTGGTGTAATCCTTAGAAAAATGTCATTTAGCTCAATAATTATAAGATCCCACAGAACAAAAATATAAACTCAGAGTAGCAGCATGTTGCTTCTTTGCCTTCTTGTCAGGAAAAGAAGGCTTTGATTTGTTGAAACACTATTTCTTTTGTTCACAAAGAATTTCTTCCCACTAGGGACTCATAACTACTATCCTTGTCAGCCTCCTCCAATCTAAGAGCCGTGTCCACTAACTTCTAAAACGATACATCCAACTTCAAAAGCAAAGCCTTCTTAATATACCGATTTAAGCCTGAAATAAGTTTTTGGTTCTTCTACAATAGGATATTAATATGCTCAACCCAATATCTAGATAGAGCTTCAAAAGTAGCCAAATGCTTGGAAATAGAGGACTTGCCTTGCCTGTGGTCAATAGACTTCCGAGATAAAGAAGCTTTCTCTGCCTTCCGCATAAACTTAGGCTCGAAGCATTCCCAAAATTATTCCTAGGTAAGCTCCTCCTTCTCTACTTCGGCTATTAATAACTCATTCCAATCTAGTGTCTGCTCCTGGAGCTGAATGGATCCACCTAGACACGATAAAGATTAGAAAGTGTATTGACCCGCCATCCGTCTCCACAGAATGATGCATCATTAATAAGAAAGAAAGGGATAGAAAAGAGAAAGAAGAGAAGAAAGAAGAAATAACACATCAGAATCTAAACAGCAGAAAGAATAAATTATATTAATAACATAAAATATTACATAGTACATCAACGATCAGAGTACACAGATAATACAACACATACTAGACACTTATAAACACCTGTCTAGTATTTACAACTCAATACAACCTAGAGACAGCACAGAGATACCAAACACAGCGGAATACGATATATCTAACGCAGAAGCCTCCTGCTCCATTGCTCCTCCATAGTTCGTCAAAGCTAACCTTAATCCCTTGGCTACTCATAAAAAATTTGAGTACTCAAGAGTTTAAGAAAACAAAAGATAAACTCCGGGCCAGACATGGGTCTGGCGTGAGTAACAGGTTAAAGTTGCTTAATTTTCAAAAACATTTTGAAAAGAAAGGTATCATGTAAGACTTCCCACACATAAACATGGAAAAGTTTTTACCTTACGCTAACCAAAACATTTGATAGGAAATCCAGTGATATTATAATAGGTCTAGGGATTTCAAGTAAATAAGAAGTAGCCGAAATTGTTACATCTATTAAATTCCAAATACTAGCCACAAAAGTGGGTAATACAATCAAAACCATTAGCACTTATTAGATTTTGGATTCCATACAATGGCAGGGATACTGGGGCACCGCCCGTCACAGTACGTGGCCTAGATCACCGTACCGAGGATCACTCCCAATCCCCTACAACACAAAGCCGGTACCATCCCTTACTGGACAGTCCCGAACAAGACAACCCCGCAGTTGGTGCGCAATTCCAACCGCCCACTAAGCCGAATAAAAATGGACCTCTAGACAGGGGTAAATCTCGTTCTACTTGGGCATGACCCACTTAGCCTTGCTACACCTCCCCTGTTTTAGCCATTCCCGGTTGTGAGGCTTGAGGCTGCGATTACCTTTATAGGACACATTTACCTTAGAATGCTCATCGTCCACTTGACGATGTTCTGAAAGCATTCAATCCATACAAGTCCGTTATGGGTTCTAACGTAACCAAAGGCATTATCTCGTTGCACTCATTTTGGAATCACCCTGAGAGTCAACGACAATAGCCCTTGCACTCTGAATCACCATCTCGATCCTGTAAGTACTATTTCCGTCAAACTCATCACGGAATCATACCCAGAGTTATACAGACGAATAATCCTTATACCTCGAGTCTTCACTCTTCTCATGGGATTTAGGACCTATCGTTAATTTGGATCGATGTGGTTTTCGGATATCTAAATATGGAAACCCGATCCCGGTCTCATCGAAATCCAAAGCGTGTCTTTTAGATCCAAGTTGTTTTAGAGTTTAAAACAATTCAGTTACATTATCTATATACACACAGATAGATAATTCACAGATTCACAACAGATAATTATCATTATCATCACAACAAATAATCCATATCAACACAATGCAACCAATGCATCCATATCACTCAACATTACTAATCTCATAGTTGAGATTCCAAACCATTCAAGGCAACAAATATCATCCATTCATAAGCAATGATCTGTAATCACACCATCTATAATTAATTTAAAATGAATTAAATTAATTACATCATCTCTAATTAATTTAAAGTGAATTAAATTAGTTACTACATCAATGTAAATCTTGCTTACATAAACATTAATTAATTACAAATTAATTAATTAATTATCCTCTAATTTATCATCTTAATTAATCACCCCTGATTAATTATACTTCAATTAATTTCACAAAATTAATTACTCTAAACCAAATACATTAATTAACCTTTAATTACTTCATTAATTAATTAACTATAATTAATTACATTTAACCCTAATTAATTACAATTAATTAATTACCCTTAATCACTTATTATTGATTAATTAATCTTAATTAATCAATCTTAATTACATCATTATTATATTAATTAATGATCCTTAATTATATTTAATTAATTATCTCGTTTAAAATTAACTATATTTAATAATTAATCTCAATTAAACCATAATTATTAACCACCTTTGATTAACGACATTCAGTAATTAACCTCCCTTAATTACTTATCAAATTAATTACCCCTTAATTAATTTCTATAATTAATCCCTTCATTAATCATATAAAATAATTTAATCCAAATTACTTTCACAATTCCATCTTTATCCACTAATTGCATCCAAAATTATCTTTAATTACTTCACTGAGTAATTACATTCCATAACTTACATTAAGTAATTATTATCAACCAACATGTGATTAAAATTAATTAAACTTAATTGATTAATCTAAACTAATCACAATAAACTTCATTAATTACATTAAGTAATTAATTTCTTAATTACTTTTATTAAGTAATTAACTTAAATAAATTTCATAATGGATTATCATTTAATTGATTAATCTAATTAATTATTAAAAATTAACCATATTAATTAATTGTTAAATAATCCTTAGTTAATGCCCTCCATTAACTATTTATTATCTTTAATTACTTTTCTTAATTTACTTCTTAATTAATCTCTAATTTTAAATTATTAATTTATACATTAAATAAATAAGACATTCCTTAATTATCTTATTCATATGATCATTTTAATACTTTAATAATCTCTGAGAAAATTAATTTCTTATTAATGATTTTATAAATATTAAAGTGTACTTAGAACATTGCATTTTTAAATTTAAATTCAAATTCCATTTTGAATCTAAAATTCAAAATGATATTCATTTAAACATTAATCAAGTTTAAATTCCATTTATAATCCTTTAAAATAAATGTAAATAACATTTATAACTTATATTTAAAACTTATATAAGATAAGTCTTAATTTACTTAATTTTATTCAAAATAAAGTTTTAAGTACATTACCATTTAAATTGCAAATTCAAGTTAAAAAATCATTTAACTTCAATTTATAAAACTTTCATAAATGACTTCATTCAAAAATAATCAAGTTTAAATATTTGTTTGAAAAAAAATGTACCTCTAACAAGCTATTTAAATTTAAACTTAAACTGTGTTTGAAAACGTTTAGAATTTTTAAAACTTACTAAGATATCCAGATTTGAATTCAAGATACTTGAACCCATTTTTTTTTAAATAATTTGATTTAAAACTTTAATTAAACTTTGTTTAAACCTTGATTTTTGAAACTCTTTATTTAAAATCCAAATTCCATTTTTTAAAACCTGAAGATTCTAAAGTCTTGAGAAAAACTGAACTTAATATTTGACTTCAAACTACTGTTTTAAATTAGGTTTCAGATTTTTAAAACAAATTTCCAATTTCCAGAAATTGTCAGGTTTCTTCTTCTTTTTATTTAAACTAAAACCCACTTTCAAAATTTAAAAACCTATAAGATTCAAAACCATTTGAAACCATAATACATACTAGATTTAAACTTTTTTTAAATCTTATCATTACAAAATTGAAATTCATTTAAATTTGATTTAAATTTAAAACTTACATGGCAGGTTACAGAAAACTGTAATACTTCACTAACCCGAGCCAAACAAATTTTTGCTTCGAGTCATAAGGTCGAAAACTTTGAGCAAACACAGCAATTACTCGAGTATATTCTCGAGCTTCCCCACTGCCTATACCCAAAAAAACATCATAATGTCAAAAGTGCACGGTGCACGTGCACCATGCCTCCGACCAACTTCAACCACCTCCAGGGGACTCCACACATCGACGACCATCTCCATATTCCACTCCGATCATCCCATAGCTCACATACAACTCGAATTTGAAATTCGAGTTCACATTCCAAAACCTAGAACAGAAAGTCCAAAACCCCATCAAAACCTGTCATCGCTTCCCCCACGGTGCTCCGTCCACCAGAGAACTTCCACCATCGGCCACAGCTTCGCCTACGTTTCAGCAACCACCTCCCAAAAGCCCATGACACTCGATCATTCCTAAAGGTCTTATCGACCAAAACAAATTGCTCAGATAAAACTAGGGCTATAGATGATAAATCACTACCGTTTCTTTCATGTTGATTTGCATCAACATCAAATATTTTTTTCAGCTACAATGATAACTCCTCTACCCACAAGATGAACCCCAACCCTTCAAATTGCCGAGATCACCAAAAAACCAAATATCCCCCTTTTTAGATCAACATAGAACTGCATGTTAAGTTCTAAACTAAAAATTGTGATTTAAATTTTAAAAATCAAGTTTTAGGGTGATGTTTCAGATCTTAGGCTTGAAACAATATACTATATGGTTTTGAATTACACCATTTCAAAGTTCGATCGGTTTTTATATATTTTCAGAGGCATTTCATAGTTATTTGATCCTAAGTAAACTTTCAAACTAAAAGTTTTGAATTGTAACAAATAGGTTTGTTTTTTTAAAACTCAAGTTTAAAAGAAATTAAATTTAAAAGATTTGAACTCAGCAAATGAAGAACTGAATTTTTTTTTAACAGAGTAGGTTCTGAAAAAAAACTCATACTTGTCACTTAATCCAGAGAATACAGCCATATACATACATAAACATACATATTTCAGAAAATCAAGCATGCAACTAAATTATACACTTAAACTTGTTTAAGAAAATGTTACTCGCCTTTTTAAACCAAAAGACAAAGCAGGTTTATGTTGAAAGCAATTTGAATTTGTAGGTTGCAAACTCGAAACGGAAATGCTCTTGAAATCTTGAGTTCTTGAAGCTTTTAAAATTGATCTTTAAAAAGGACTACATGCATGCAGAAAAACTCCAGATTGTAGGCTACAGATTTCTGATATGGTGACAGGTTTGAAAATGCAGGTTTTCAATTTGAAGATGTGTAGGTGGATTTTGATTTGCATGCTGATTTGAAAGGATTATAAGAATTTTATTTCATGAATTTGTTTTTAGTGGAGGGATTACTGATTTTTGGGATGAAGAAGTGATTACTGATTTTAGTTTTGAGGTAATTTGTTTTAATTCTTCTTGGTTTTGAATAAGGGAATAGAAAAGAAATGGAGTTAAGGAAATAAAGGTTTTATATAAATGGACGTGTGGTTTATCAAAATAAAGAAAATTAAAGGTTTTTAAAATGACACTTGTCATTAATTTTAACATTTGTCAAGTAAGTATGTTAATTAATTAACCATGGTCTTTTAATTTGTAAAATGTTTACATTTGTATTAAATGTTAATTAGTTACAATTAAATGTTAACTAGTTATTTAGTTAATAGATTAGTATAAGATAAAAGTAAATCTATGTTTAATTAATTAGTTAATATATACTTATTTATATGTAGATAAATTTTGAAATGAATAAATCCAATTTAATTCATAAAATAAAGTTTATGCAAATATTTTAAAGTCAAAACAAATTAAAAATATTTATACTTTAAATTTTAAAGCTTTGAATTCAAATTCAAATCAAGTTATATATATACATATATAACTACACAACTAAATTTTGAAATACAATTATTTTTATTGAAAATCTATTTGTTAAAAACAATGTATTATTATATTTTAAAAATAACAAAATTTGATACTTTTAAATAATTTATAAAAAAATTGTTTCTTTATTAATAAATTATTTATTTTATTCAACTATATTTAAAAGAAAATCAAAATAAATCTTATTGTTATTTTTATTTAAATTTAAACTTGAGTTGAAACATATTTTAAACCATTTCAATATTTACGTTATGTATTTAAAATCATATAGTTATTTATTATCTACTTTTAAAAAGCTTAATATCAAATAAATCAATTTAAACAAATTAAATTTTTATCTTATCAATTTAAAACCATATTTTATTTATTAAATAATCCTTTAAAAGTTTAACCTTTGAATAAAATCATAATTCCCAAATTTTTACTAAAGATATATAAATATATATATATATATATATTTATAGAAAACAAGATTTATTTATTAAATTTAAAACAAGACTTATCTATTTACAATATATACATACTCTATATATATTATAAATAGAAATAATTTATTAGATTTGAAAAGATAAAATCTATCAATTAAATATTTATTTTATTGGATTATTAAATTAATTCAAATCTTATCACAAATATTATCAAATCAATTTAATTTTTTTATTCAAATTATTAAATTGATATTGCTTAAAATTCCGGGTCATCACAGAAAGCCCCATGCGAGAAAAGATGCGCTCACATGTCCAAATCCATGCTTGAACCTCAATAACACCTTCTGAGCCTATGAAAAGCTTGCCTGCTAAATGGGAAAATTCACTGCACATACGTGCAAATCTCGATTTATGGGAAGGAGAATCAGAGGAAGGACCGACTGGTTGAGCATTCTTAAAAAGCTCCATAATTTGTTGAGCGGACTAAGTACTCCAATCTAGTTTGGTTCGCTGGTTTGGTCAACATCAGAACAGGTTGCTCTTCCACCAGCCATCTCACTTCTACAACAGATAAAGTTAGATTAAAGATCATTCAAGGATTAAATTATATAATGGTAGAATTTGCACAAAGATAACAATCAAATGAATATGTTCCCATAATCCTCGAGATACAACTTCAAAGGAGGAATCTCAAGGATCTAATGGAACCCTGCAATTTACTTAGACGGAGATTATATCCTTCAATATCATATATTGGTCTAAACCTTGCTTTGATACCAAACTATAATTGTAACATCTCATATCTAGAGGCCAAAAGCTAAGCGTTATAGATGTTGCAATCATCCACAATATTAACTTATGGGACAAAATATAGAAATACTAATGGTATCCATAATATCAGAAGCTCTTGAATATGAACAAAATCACAGATTTCAAAGACAATTTTTACTAATTATATCTCAAAACGATAATTCAGATCCAAGTTACATAATCCCACAACCAAAACATATCTTAGGCAATGATCAAATATAATTTACGATAATAGGCCAAGTGCGACATATGACGACGCCCCCTTGGTTGATCAAAGCAATATAGTCCTATCTGACTTAATACATGACGGAAATAAACAAAACAGTCTGTACTCCTAATTAGCTATCCATCAGCCATCTGCTCGTCTTTGCAAGCTTTATTTTGCAAAATAGTAAAAACTTCAAGCTCAGCCTACTCAGATAAATTTTGAGAAACCAAGAGTTAAGGAGAAAACAAAAACTTCGAGTCACACATAAAGCCTAGTGTGAATAATATTGTTCATCTTTGTTATTTTATGTTAAGTGAGACCATGCTACATAGCAAAACGGGTTTCGCCTCACTAACATCCTTTAAAAACATATCTTTTGCAAATCTTTTCCTGCAACCAAAACTGTTAAAATCTAGAAAGCATCATTATGTAAACATACATATCTGGTAATAAATGAACTATTTTTTCAAACACTTTATTTTTGTTTGGCAAACTATTAACCTTTGGCTAACTCGGGTGTACTAGACAACATATCAAAATTTATCTAACATCTTTTAGACATTCCACTTCTTTTGGATGTTCTATCCTTAACTATATATTAAATATTTCTCTCTTGGATGGTCTGTCCTTAACTTATCACCTTCCAGGGCCACCTTATCCTCATGGTTTTGCAAGATCACTATTAACCTATCTGTATATCCATGTGTATACATAATTTTAGTCTTACCTATAACAAAGCACTACGCATGGGAATTTTTGAAAAAATTAGTTGGGGCTAATAGCTAATTTATAGGGCACAACCCTATACCAGTCCTATCTTGTATTATAATATCTGAGTTATTTTACTTAGGGATCCCTTCCCAAAATTTTCATTCAAAACCTTTTTAAAAAGATTTCAAACCATTGAATCAAACTTAAACATGGAAAATATATAATCTCTACGCTTTACTAAAAATCCCTTTGCCATGTTATATACACAAACACACACACTTTACCCAAATCATAGTTGATGAAAACATTTAACCTTTGGAAGTCCCCCTTTCAAATCTATTGAAAGTACCACTTTCTATACCACTGATTGTACCCCTTTTGAAACCATTGAAAGTACTCCTTTTGAAACTATTGAAAGCACCCATTTATAAACTAGGTAAAACCCTTTTCTTTTATCTAGGCTGAAACGCCAAAACCGTCCTTTCAAAACCGTTCTCAAAACCCTTTTGAAACCAATGAAAACCTTCCTTTTGAAAGCTTTAAAACCTTAGGCATCTTTCTTTTAAAACCTTTAAACATTGCCTTTCGAAACCCTTGGAAAACCTTCCATTTTAATCTTTTTGAGAAAACAAGAAAAACCATACCTTTCGATTCATTCGAAAACATTGGGGACCCACCCTGTCAAAATATTACTTTAAAACTTCTCGAAGCATCAATTCTAAACCTTTCGAAAGCACTTGGGTTTAACTTAAATGTGTGGAGCCTTTCGAAAACCATTCAAAGCTTACTCCTTTAAAACCTTTTGAAAAACATTTCAACTGAAACCATTTGGATGATGCCTTTAAGTTGAGCAGAAGGATTATAAACCAATTAAAGTCAAAAGCACTTCTTTTCGTAATCATTTAAGTCATCTCTTTCGAAACCATTTGGGTTATACTTCAATTGAGAAAAAAAGGTAATTAAAACCATTTAAATCGAAAGCCTACCTTTCAAAAGCATTCCTAGGTAAAGAGAGTGTTGTCGAAGCCATCCCTTCGAAAGAATTGGAAAAGTGGCCAAATTTTAGAAAACATAGTACCCCTTTGAAACCCTCTGGATCGAAAGGTAAAAGGGGGCGGCAAAATGTTTTGACTTAGTCGAAAGTTGTTTAAAAACAAAGGCGCAACCCAATAGAAACCATTTCCTTTATATCCATTTGACCGATTCGAAAGCTAACTAAGTTGAAAACTTCTTAGTCGAAATCAAGCAGGTGTTTTTTCTATTTAAAAACAAAGTAAAGCCTCAACCCCGTCGTAACCCCTGGTTTCGACCCACTATCTTTCGCCCACATCCAATTCACTACGTACCAGTTTCCTAATACCATGTGCATTGGTTTTGACTATGTCGAAAGCGAAGGCAAAGAGGTGGAACCTAGTTCTAAAAGCATCGAAAGAGTGAAAAACCAATTTATTTGTCCTTTTAAACTATTTCTTTTGTACCTAAGCTGCCTTTTTTATCTAAATCTAATTGGCTGCCATTTTACTTTTTCAAAAGTGCTGCCAATTTCCAAAAATAAAAAATATTAATTATTTGCAAAGAGCCCCTTCTCCTTTTTTAAATATATAAAATATTCAAGTCTCATACCTTAAATAATTTTACATATCCATTAAAACACTTAAGAAAAATCAACAAAAATTCCAGAAAATCTCTTTAATATGTTCTCCAACGTATAAAAATTTTAGACCCAAATCTTTTATTATTTAACCTCAAATAATTTATAGCCCAAAATAACATTTTCTTTACTATAAAATTCGTATAGAAACCACAAAAATTTAGAAAATTAAAAGGCATCTTCAAAATATTATTTCTAGTCTATATAAATTTTCGCAAGGCATTTAGATGTCATTTAATAGGGTTGTTACCTTAAAACGTGTCATAAAATCAATATGAACATGTATAACTCGTCAACAAGTATATATAATCATTCCATCATTAAAAACATGGCAAAACATTGCAAAACATTTTAGATTTTTCATAACCGAAAAAAAACAAATGAAAGATGAAAACATTATTCATCGTAGCTTTAGAGATTAAAGATATGATATTTGAATAAATTTGATGTTTATTAAGCTTTCCCTTTCTCTTTCTTTCTCTAGCTCTTGTTAACGGTGGTCGGCCTTAGCTTTTAAAATTTTAAACAAATGAAATGAACGTGTATAAGATACACGGTCAAGGGTTAAAGATATAGGAATGGCCTCTTTCCTATGTTAAACTTTCTTTTAATCATTGTTTAAATCGCACGGCTACCCCTTAATTAAATAATATCTCAATCCCTTAATCAACACATTATTTTATATAATTTACCTAATTAAATATCCTAAATAATATAATCAAAAATATAGGGTGTTACAGACTCCTCTCCATAAAGAATTTCGTCCCAAAATTACGATAAGGTACACAACAATCAAGAAGGTAAAACATACCATTAAACAAATCAGGATAAGCCTCTCTAATCCTGCTCTCAACTTCCCAAGTGAAGTCCCTGTAATCGTCACTCCATTGAATCTTGACTAATTTGACCGTCTTGGTTCTAAGCCTCTTCTCCTCTCTTGCAACAATAAGAACTGGCTTTCTAACTATAGTCAAGTCCAGTTCTACTACTAAGTCATCTAGCATAGTTGGTGCTATAGTAGTCTTCGGGTCTCGAACATACTTTCTAAGATGAGAAACATGAAAAACATCGTGGACTCCTACCAAAATGCTCGGTAACTCGACTCTGTATGTGAGTTTCGCAGTTCTCCCAATAATAGGAAATGGTCCAGCCAACTTCCTCGATCTTCAAAATCTGATCACACCTTTCATTGTTGATACCTTAATAAATACCTGATCTCCAACTAAGAACTTTAAATCTTTCCATCTCTCATCTGCCTAAATCTTCGGCCTAGACCAAGCCTCCTTCATTCTAACCCGAATGACCTCAATCTTTTTTGCAGCTTTTCTAACTAAATCTTGTCCAAAAACCAACCTATCCTCGGTCTCCTACCAAGAATTGGGATATTTGCATGGCCTTACATACAAAGCTTCAAATGGTGTCATCCCCATACTAGTCTGATAAATGTTGTTATACGAAAAATTGACTAAATTCATATGTTCTTCGCATGATCCCCCAAAATCTAGAACATAAGCTCTTAATAAATCCTCCAAGATGTTGTTATCTCTTTCCATTAGACCATCTATTTGCAGAAGGTAAGCGGTACACATCTTAAGCTTGGTTCCCAAAACTTCTTGCAGACTCTTCCAGAACACACTAGTGTATAAGGAATCTCTATCACTAACTATGCTGTTGGGAATTCCATGCAATCTAACCACATTCTTCATAAACAACTTCACTAAAACAGGTGTCATTCTAGTTGACTTAACTAGAATGAAATGGGCACTCTTGGTCAATCTGTCCATTATGACTCATATGCTTTCATTTCCTCTGTTCGACCTTGGCAACTTGTCAATAAAATCCATAGAAAAAGAATCCCATTTCCATACCAAAATATCTAATGTCCGATGCAATCCACTTGGCTTCTAGTGTTCAACCTTTGCCTACTGGCAATTCAGGCACTACTTTATCCATAAGCTAATATCCCTCTTCTTTCCTTCCCAGAAGAAACTCCTTTTCATATCCTGATACATCTTCGTTCCTCCTGGATGAATAGAGAACTATGAACGGTGGCATTCCTCCAAAACTTCTTTCCTTATGTTTCCTAAACTCGGAACACATAATCTTCCTTTCTTTCTCAACCACTCATTCTAGTCGAGACCGAAATCTCTTTAAGTCGTCGCACTCGGTTCCTTTCCTTAACTTTCTGATTCGTTCATCTAACACTGGATCCTCCTGTTTAGAAGAAATCCTTCCGATCATTGCCGGTCGAACTTCCAAACAAGTAACACAACAGTCTCTCCACTAGACCCAGCCTTGGATCTCCACTGCACTCTGCAATCTGCCTGTGCTTCCAAATATTTCCATTCAGCAATCATCGCTAACACTACATTCTAATGTTTCTTGCTAAGTGCAACTGCAACCTTGTTGCCTTTCACCAGTGTGTACTCAATCCCTAAATCATAAGTGGCAATAAAATCTAACCACCTCTGATGTCTCATGTTCAATTCCATCTTCGAGAACAAATACTTCAACAACTTATGATCTGTATATAACTCAAACGTCTATCCCAAAAGGTAATGTCTCCACACCTTTAATTCAAGAATCATTGCAGCCAGTTCCAAATCATGCATCAGATATCTAACCTCATGCGGTCTAAGCAGTCGGGAAGCTAGGCAATCGCTTTACCTCTCTACATCAGCATAGCCCCAAACCTTGTTCCGCACGCATCTGTATAAACCACAAAATCTTGATTTCCTTTTGGAATAACCAACATAGGTGCATGGGCCAATAAGTGTTTCAAAATCTAGAATGGTTCCCTACACTTATCGGCCACACAAACTTCACGTCCTTTCTTGTTAGCTTGTTCTTCGGTGCCGCTATCCACAAAAAATCCTTAATGAACCTCCGATAGTAACCAACTACTCCAAGGAAACTCTTTATCTCTGCCACTATCTCAGGTGTCTTCCAACTATTCAATGCTTCAATCATAGTTGGATCTACTGAAAACCCTTTCTCTAAGACTACGTGACCATGAAACTTCACTTCCTTCTTCTAGAAGTGACATTTCAAAAACTTCGCCTTCAGCTGATGTTGCCTCAGCGTCTCAAGCACCACTCTAAGATGAACTTCATGCTCCTTCCAATCCTTGTAGTATTTCAAGATATCATCTACAAAAACAAATAAGAATTGATCCAAGTGCTCTTTGATAACTCGGTTCATCAAATCCACAAAGAATGCCGGTGCATTATACAGTTCGAATGGCAAAACTAACCATTCGTACGATCCGCATCTGGTCCTAAACGCCGACAAAGGTATACTATCCTCTGCTACTCCGAGCTGATGAAAAATCGTTTCCAAATCTATGTGAGAAAATATCTTGGCTCCACTCTACTGATCGAACAGATCGTTAACCCTCGGCAATGGACATCGATTCTTTATCGTCCTCTCGTTCAACTTACGATAATCGACATATAGCCTCAACGATCTGTCCGCTTCTTGGAAAACACTAGGATTCCTCCCTAAGGCGAACTACTCGGCCTTCTAAAACTCTTGCCTTCTAAATCCACCAATTACACCTTTAACTCCCTCGTCATTGTAGGGGTCATCCTACTTGGTGGCATATACTCACTCGTTCTGCTCTTGAAAACAAATCTACGCGAAATTCAATGGCTCGTTTTGGTGGTAATCCAACTACAGGCTCAAAAACATCCAAGAATTCTCTAACCACGAAAACTCAACTCAGCTCATCATCCTACTTCATAACACCCAATAAAGCATTCACCTCACCACTAGAACCTTCCTTAGTAAAAACAATCTAATCGCTATAATCAGGGTGCCTAAGCGATATTTTCCTATCCTTACGAAATATCCTGGCATCGTACTCACCTAACCGATCCATACCCAAAAAAAATCAGAAACCCACAAAATCAAACACATGAAAATTGCAAATAAAAGTATGAGCTAACCGGTCAAACTCAAACTGGTCACATCTCAACCCCAGAGTTTCACATCCTTCTATTGGATTCGCAACTCGTAAGGAAGTAACTAAATATGTGGGTTCTAAGTTGAGCCTATCTATCAAACATCTAGATATAAAAGAATGCGATGCACCAATATCAAATAGAATGCTAACAGACATACCATAGATCTGAAGCATATCTCCCAAAACTGCCTTTTCTTTTTCCTGAGCTGTCGGCTTAGAAGCGGCAGGCTCCAATGCATACACATTGCCCTTTTCATCCTTAGGGAGCTCCTTGCATTGATTCTTATAGTGGCATATCTGATCGCAATTGAAGCACCTAATGTTCTCCTTCCTGATCACTTCTTTAGCCTTCCCAGTATGACGCTCGTTGGCGAAATGACCCTTCTTGTTGCGCTTAAATTAGACCACCTCAAACTTCCCCTTCTTGGCTTCTTCACCCTTCTGAGCACCCTTCTTGTGAAAGAACATCCTCTTTTGATTCTGCCCAACCTGGACATCCTTCACCTTATTCTTTTACTAACAAGCAAGCATCTTCTCATATCTCAAAGCCATTTCTACAACTACATCACAGTGATCTCTAATATGCGGTAAAGTAGCCTTGGCCAACTCAGGCATCAATCCTCTGATAAACTTCTCGATCCTCCTCATCACTATGTTTATAGCAGTATAACCATATCTGGCTAGCTCTTCAAACCTACCAGCATACTCGAAACAATCATTTCTTCTTGATCTAGCTCGATAAACATCCGGATCAAAACAGATCGCACCATCACTGGAATGAACCTCTCTTGGAACCTCCGTTTAAGCATAGCCCATGTCATAGTCTCGTCATCCACTGCCACATTCACACCGTTCCAACAAAACAAAGCTGCTTCCTGAATCTGTCAAGAAGCATGCCTCGTCTTTTTCTCATAATTGAGTTCCAAGTCCGTAAAGATTCTCTCGCAATGCAGCAACCAATTCCCCTCCTCAATGGCATCTTCCGTTCCGATAAACGGCTTTCCTCTAAGCCGAACAAAATCTCTACTTAGAACAACATACTTGTTGAATATCGAAGTTTCCTGAACTCCTCCTTCCACGACTCCAGCGGCAACATCCGCTTGCATCATATTTATGAAAAACTAATACATAGCTTCCATTCCAACCTACGGGACTCCAGCACCCACATTCTCTATTTGTATCTGATCTTGACCTCTCCTCGCATTAGGCCTGGCATTCCCATCGGTGTCTTACCCTCCTGGCTTAGCTCTTCCTCTTCTACCATCCATATCTGTATTCAAACCTCATAAGATACAGAAAAATAACCTAACAAAGATAAGAAACTAGGGATAAAGCGTATACTTATATATAGCAAATACAAGTACGCTACTATAGCATTATCCCATACCCCAATCTTACTCTAATTTCGTAGGATTATGTTTTAAAAACCATTTTTAGTTAAAGTTATTCATAAACCTATGCCTTGATACCATGTAGTAACATCCTGTATTTAGAGGCCAAAAGCTAAATGCTATAGATGCTGCAACCATCCATAGTATTAACTTATGTTGACAAGATACGGAAATACTAATGACATTCATAATGTCATAAGAATTTGAATATGAACAAAATCATCGATTTCAAAGACAAATTTTACTGATTATATCCCAAAATAATAATTCACAACCAAGTTACATAATCCCAAAACATATCCCATTCAAAAGATCAAATATAATCTACAATAATACGCAAAGAGCAACATATGACGATGCCCTATTGGTTGATCAAAGCAATATAGTCCTATCGGACTTAATACACATCGAAAATAAACAAAATAGTTTGTACTCATAATTAGTTATCCGTCAGCCACCTGCTCGTCTTTGGAAGCTTTATTTGTCAAAACAACAAAAACTTGAAAACCTCAACCCCCACCTACTCAAATCAATTCTGAGCACCCAATAGTTTAAGGTGAACAAAAACTTTGAGTCAGACATAAAGCCTGGTATGAATAATATTGTTCATCTCTGTTATTTTATGCTAAGTGAGACTGCGCCGCATAGAGAAACAAGTTTCCCCTCACTAATATCCTTTTAAAACATATCTTTTGCAAATCTTTCCCTACAACCAAAACTGATTAAAGTCTATAAAGCGTCATTATGTAAACAAACGTATCAGGTAATAAATGAACTATTTGTTCAAACACCTTAGTTTGTTTGGTAACTATTAACCTTTGGCATAACGGTCCTACCAAACAACATATAAAAATTTATTTAACATCTGTTAGACACTCTACTTCTTCTGGGCGTTCTGTCCATAACTATTTGTTAAATACTTCACTTCTGGATGGTTTGTCCTTAACTTATCACCTCCCAGGGTGACCTGATCCTAATGGTTTTGTAGGCTCAGCAATGATCTATTAGTATACTAACATATATTCCTTTTTGTGTGTATTCATAGTTCCAGTCTTGCTAGTGGCAATGCCCTATACATTGGAATTTTGGACAATATTAGTTGGGGCAAATAGCGAATGTATAGGGCGCCACCCTATACTAATCCTATCTTGTATTCTAATAACCGAGTCATTTTACGTAGGGATCCCTTCCTAAAATTTTCCTTCAAAACCTTTCCAAAATGATTTAAAACCTTTAAATCAAATTCAAACAAGGAAAATTTATAATCTCAATGCTTTACTAAAACTCCCCTTGCCATGTTATATATACACTTTACCCAAATCATAGTTGATGAAAATGTTTAACCTTTTAAAGTCCCCATTTCGTATCTATTGAAAGTACTCCTTTCGAAATCATTAAAAGTACCCCTTTCAAAACCGAGCAAATCCCTTTTCTTTTATCTAACTCCGAAGGCCAAATCTTCCTTTCGAAACCATTCTGAAAATCTTTTTGAAACCTTTGAAAAACCTTCCTTTTGAAAGCTTAAAACCTTAGGCATCTTTGTTTTAAAACCTTCTGACATTGCCTTTCGAAACCCTTGGAAAACCTTTCCTTTTAATCCTCAGCCAGAAAAACATTACCTTTCAACTCCATCGAGACCACTGGGGAACCACCCCTTTGATACCTTACTTTAAGACTTTTCGAAAACATCACTTCTAAACCTTTCGAAAGCACATGGTGTAACGACCCAGAATTTTGAACAATTTAAATTGAAAATATTTAATTAATTTTAAATATTTGAATAATGGTTTGGATTGAATTTTCAATATAACTTTTAAAATGGCGATTAAATTATAGAATTTAATCTATTGAAAGTTGAATAAACACTTGAATCTTAAATTTTAAGCTGATTTAAAATATTTCAAAGGCTTATCAAATTTATATTGATAATATTGAAGATAATAGAAGCTTCAGGATTGAATTTGAAAGTAATTTGTTTAGTTTTGAAATTTTATCGTTTGAATCGATATTTAAAAATAGCCGTCCGAGGCACAGTCTCAGAATTCAACGAAACTAGTTCCATTGGGTCCGTAATGTTGAATTATTACCGGATTTCAAATTTCGTATTTTTCGGAGTTTATATGTGAGCACACGATGAGTAAACGCGTTGAGATTTTAAAACGAAATTCAATTTAAATTTAAATTTTAAAATTTGTCAACTCAAAGCCACCCTACTTTTTTTTTAGCAGACCTATTCCCTGCAAAGAAAGAAACCACATTCTCTTGTCTCCCCCGTGCCCTATCTCCTTCCATTTTTAAATAACCATCTCCATCAGTTCAAAATCAAATGGCCGATAGAAGAAAATTTAATTCCCCTTTTTTGTTCAAATACCATGGCCTCTCCTTCCTAATTTCTTCATTCCCAAATCAAAACAAAAATAAAAAAAATAATGGCCGTAGCCCTAAATCAAAAGCACGCGTGCGCAGGCAAGGCGGCGACCTGTTCGCGGTGATTGGGTGAGGTTGCGCACGCGTGGGCCGGAGCTCGTGTTGAAGACTGGCGGCGCTTGAAGTTAGGAGATGATGTCGCGATTCGTGGGGTCGAGACATGGTCACGGCAATGATGTTGAGGCGTTCGCGCGTGTGGGTGCTCTGATGAGGCATTCGAGTTGATGGGGCGCGCGTGGAGGGTGCGGCGACTGGGGACGTCGAACTCGACGTCGTTGATGTAGACAGATGCGAGAGATAGTGGAGGGCAAGGGCATGTTCGATGGAGGCAGCTCGTGACGCAGGTAGAGGTCGCGATCGATTTTTTGGGTATCGGCTGGAGGCAGTCGAGTGATGAAGGTATTCGATTTTTGTTTCAATTCAATTTAAATATTTACAGTTTTATTTAAAATGAGGATGATAACGGTAAGGAAATTTATTAAATTGATTTTTAGTTTGAATGAATAGAAAAAAAATATAATAATAATGTGAAACCAGTATTTAAATTTTTACAGTAAGATGTAATTGAAATTTTCAAATTGATAACATATATATATATAGTAATCTCAAAAGGATTAGTTAACTAGACGAAATTTATTTGTTTGTTTTAGTGACTAAAAGATATTTTATTAAAGGAAAATTAATTTAAATAAATAATTAGTTAAGAAGTTGTTAAAAAAAATTATTAGATTTTTGAAATATATAAATTATTTTAGTTAAAATAATTTATTAAAAAGGAAAGTTATTTTGATAATTAAAATGTTTAGTCAAATAAATTTATTTAACAAAAATTTATTTAAAAAGGGAAATTTGTTTTAAATAATGAACTATGGAAAAATTAAATTATTCTTAGTCACTTAAAGAAATTCATTAAAGGAGAAATATTGGTTTAAATAAAACTATCAGTTAATTTAAACTATTAAAATGAAATCACCGGTGAATCAAAATTATCAAATGAAAATTTATTATTCGATCTGTTCGAATATTAATAAATTGTGTAAATATTTATACAAGGTATAAATCAAGGAAATCGAGTCAAGATGGAAATGGATTGCAAAATAATAGCTAAGGTGAGAACTTCTCACTCAAAAAGGGTTATTTTAATTTTAAATAGTTATATTTAAAATTTGCTGATTGATTGATTGTTTGCCTGATTGTGATAGTATATGTATAGTAGGATATATCTATATATAGCAATATATATATATTGGCATATGTATATATTGCAGTTGATTGATTTCCCGCCTTGTATAGCGGATGAGACCCTAAGGCGCCGCCTATTAAGCGGATATATATTTTATAAAATCTCATATACCGCGATATCCCGTCTTGAAACGGGATTGGCGTTGTGCTAACGTCTGTGGATGCAGGGAAACAGGTTGGAGGGATCCAACTGGATTCCTCACAAATATTTATTTGTTTATAAATATTGTGATGATTGTTGACTTTCATATTGATATATATGATGTTGTTCCCGTGATTGATTATATGATACTGTTGCATCATCGGATTCATTTTTAATGTTAAAAATAACGATTTTTATTTTTAAAGGGATTTTAAAGTGATTTTTTTCCAAATATATGTTTTATTTAATTTTTGAATTGATTCACTTTAAAATAAATAAACGTATAAGTTTTTATGTTATAAAAATTGATACTTCTATAAAATATAACCCAAAAGGAAAATTTTAAAATAAATAGATTTATAAAATAGTTAGATTTGGGTTTTGAATAATTATCATAAATAGTTATATGAGAGATTTTATAAATTGATATTTATAAATTAAATTTATTGGAATTATGAAACGAGTTTATTAAGTGTTAAGTTGATGTGTAAAATGGTTTTCATAAAAATTTATAGATTTATAAGTTGTGAAAGTTATCAAATGAATAGATGTTGAAAATAAAAGTTTTATAGAAAATTAACTTATAAACTGGCTTTTGGGCATTTAAATGGATACTGATAGAAACAGTTAATAAAAGAAATTTTTATAAGTTGAAATTGAAAGAAAATATATAAAGAAATCTTATAAGAAATAAGATTTAAAAATTTGTGAAGTTCAAAGGAACGATTTGATAAAAAATAATATTACAAGTTCAACTTATAATAGAGATTTTGGTTTATAATTGGGCTATATAAATTGAATTGGATTTAATAAAAGAGATTAGTAAATTGAAGTTTATAAATAGAGATGGAATTTATAAACATTGTTATAAATTCGGAAATAAATGGAATTTGATAAATTGAATAAAGAATTTGTTAAAGGAGTTATATTCACGTTTTTGAACAATGAATATATCGGATATCTTTTGGGAAAAGGATGTTTTAAATAGAATTTAAAACGATTTAAAGATGTTTTAAAATGCATCAAGTATCGTAAACATAGATTTCAACATTTATTGTTGAAATAGACGTTTTCGAGAAAAGAAGGAAATGGTGGACTATAACACTGTTGTTATAGAAAATGATTTCCGAAAGAAAATATTTTATATAGTATTGGGATTTATATATCTATTTTAATTTCGAATCCCTATACTAGTGATTTTGGGTTGTCGTAACGATGTTTTACGCAACATTCGTTTTGACCCAAATAAATGTGAATAAAAGAATGATTTCTTTAAAGAAAGAAATATATACTTAACTATAGTTTAAGTATATTGAATATTTTCAAATTGTTGAAAATAAATAAGATTTATGAAATACTTATTATTAAATAAGTATGGAAATGCTTTTCCAATATGAAACGAGACGTTTTTGAGAATTTATCATCTTGAAGATAAATTGAAATTGAATAATTGAAATCTATTGAAAACTGTAGATCAACGGATATTTTGAAATATAAATTCACTATGGAATTTATAAATGGAAAGGGAATTTTTTTTTTTTCGAAATAAAGTTGTTTATTTTTGAAGTGTGGAAAATTATATATCTTGTAAAGATATTTTGGGAAATTAAATAATTTGAGAAATTATTTGGAATCTGGTGATGTTGCGCATCTTTATTGATAGTTAAATAACCGACTATCAATATTTACCTTTAAATAGGTATTTGTTGTGATTGCTTGAATTTGGACGCCACACTTATTTTTAAATAAGCTCTCACTATTCGGGTTAACCGGGAAAGGACCGTGGGGTCGTATAAGCCATTCCGAATAGTGATACGTCGTTATGAATTGCATTTGAAGACCGGTGTTGAAGACCGGATAATTGTGAAAACGGAAGGATTACCGTCGAGTTACTCTGCATCGGATGATCTCCGGTACAGAGGTTTTATCACCCTTAGTGAGGGGAAGTCCGGACGTGATTAATAAATATCCGGATTGCAAGGACTTCTTTGTAAGTGCCTTCGGTTCTGTTCGAGCCCGGAACAGACTTGTATGGATTGTATGTCTGACATTACAAGTTGAGATATAAAGCTAATTTCTATCAAATATATTTCTGTTGGTGGCGGAGAATTTATTCTCTTAGCTTAACACACTTCTCTGAGACGTACGAGCTCAGAGGTTATATAGTTGATGGTTATTAGTGATATACTCCCAATTTGGTAGTGTGGCATGCTGAGTGTTGCTGTGAAATGATCGTTGAATGATCATTTGTGATAGGATCATTTGTTTGATCGTCTATCTTGATGATCATTGCTTTGATCATTTTTTGACCCAAAGCACGACTTTTGTTTAAAAGCGTGGCTTTGTGGGCGAGACTTCATCGAGCCTCATACCCCGGAATGGTCAAAACAGGAAAGATGCGGCAAGGTTAATAGCGGGTAGCGCCCCTTTAGTGTATGTCATTCCTTCTGGATAGAGGTGGTATCATGGTATGGAGCCCAGATACTTAACCTATGTGGTTACTGCAAAATTTATTACTTTGTGGTTGTTGGAAATCGGGGATCCTCGGATATAGATCGGTTACGATCGGGGAATGACATATTCGTGTCAGTAGTTACCCAGTTAAGGGTAACCCGGCCTTGTGTTGGCAGAGATCCGGTTAGGTTCTCGAGACGTCATTCCAGAGGCGTTTCCATGTGGCAATGGGAAGTTCCTTGGCCTGACCATTTGTTGGAAATCCATTCTTCAATACGCGCCTTGTACGGTATTAGTTGTAGAACCTGCCATCTAATATGGTAGCTATAGTAGGCATAATATAATGGTACCTATGCTGGCTAAGATTTATATTCTACTTTCGAGATTGTTTTCTACACTATGCACTAATAATAATATCAAAAAATTTTGATTTTGCGTAGTAAGCATCTTTGACTATCATAAAGAGAAACCTCCTCCAAGTCTGCGTTTGCATTGTGTGTGTGGCGGGAGACCTTATGGTAGTTTCATTTTCAAAAAGCATTGCGAATTTTCTTTTAAAATTTCTCCTGTTCCTTGTTTAAAAGATAAATAACTGTTTTTAGTTCTCACACCAGTCACATGACTGACCTGGAGTTTATTGTTCCCTTCCTAAACTCTGGGTGCCCACCAATTTCCACACGGGCAGTCTAGAGTTAGGTTATCAGGTTATTCTGGATTCAGGTGTTGCTACAGATATCTGGAGGCGAGCTGGATGGTGTAGTATATTATATTGTATATAGTATTTCTTTTCCGCTGTTTGTTTGTTGTAAACTCTGATAATGAATGTAATGTGGTGTAATGTATAAAATATTCAGTTCTTTTGTTTTAATGAATATTCATTTATCTATTATATGTTGTTCCGCTGCGATGGTTAGATTCTGATATTGTTCTTTCTGTTGTTCTGTTGTTGTTCTTTTCTTTCTTCTTCTCTCTTTTCCTCTCTCCTTCTACCTCTTTCTTCTTCTTCAACCATAAAGTTTCGGAAGTTTGTTCCTCTTTGGCTGGATTGTTGTGGAATGTTGCCAGCTCAAAGGAGTATGGATTTTCGGGCCTTTACATTTGGTATCAGAGCATATGGTTAAGCGACAACCATGGTTCTGTTGGGTGTTACTCATTAGAGATAGAGTCAGTAGTACTCTAGAATGAGTTTGAGTGTAATAATAGATATGAGCGCGTATTTGTTAGTGAATATAAAATTTGTTTTATACTGTGATGATTGGTTTGTTGAGTGGTATATGAACCTTCGTCGGCGCAGCCTCGAAACTGAATCGAAGGGGTTTCTAGACACTTGAATAGAACAATTCGACACAATATTGTTTTAAAATTGGGTAAATGAAATAATTTTACCTTGACTATATTTTATATATAAAAGAATAATTTTTCAGAAATTAGTAGAGTGTATATAAATTGATTGTTAGGTTGTTTGCATAAATTAAATCAAAACAACAATGGTAAAGGAAATGAATTGTATAAACAAATGAATTATAAGTATGAAATTATAATTAAAATGGTTTACAATTGTGAAATAATCTTGTATATAGAAGTGAAACTAAATGAAAAGATTTATAAAGGTGATTTATAAATAAAAAGAAAGATTTTTAACTTTGGAAAAGTTGAAACAAATGTGAATAAGCACAATAAAATTTAACTGTAGGAAGTTAAATAAATAGAATTGGATTTCTAAGTGGAAACTTAAGTTAAGTTAAACAAATGATGTTTGAAAGAGAATATAACTTAAGTGAAGTTGAATGAAATTGATTTTGGCATCGAAGTAAAATAATGAAGTGAATTAAATGATGTGAACT
This sequence comes from Allium cepa, assembly GCA_030765085.1. Lineage (NCBI taxonomy): Eukaryota > Viridiplantae > Streptophyta > Magnoliopsida > Asparagales > Amaryllidaceae > Allium > Allium cepa. The sequence continues at coordinate 291,813,581 of CM060942.1, forward strand.
TGAGTTATATAAATGAAATTCAACTTGAAATGTCAAACGAATTAACAATTGAATTGATAAGAAAAAAATTGAATGTAAATCGATTAAATGTAAAAATTTGAATAAATTGGAAGTTGAATAAAGTGAATGGAAGTCAATTTAATATTTAACCAAATTGAATATCATGAAGAGTAAATAAATTTGGTTGTGTGGTGTATACCTTGGTTGTTAGTTTGATTGTTAGTTGATTATATAAAATTCATTAAGTGATAATGAAATTGAATTAGCGAAGTTGAAAGTTATGAAATTAAAGTCAAATGGAAGTAAATGAATTTGAATAGAATTGATTTGGATTGAATTCAAGTAAAATTAACTTGATGATTTATTTATTTGTGAAATAATTTCAATTGGAATGAATATGAATATGGAAGGTAAACAAATTTGAATAAAGATGGTATGTGAATTGGTCGTAAGCAATTTAATTTGTATTGAAACTTTATTAATTTCAAATGGAAGTAAATTATGAATGGATAAACAAAATTTGCAATTGCAAATAATTAAAATAAAATATGAGATTGAATGTTGAAATTCATTTCAAATTTGTAAGCAATAAAATTGAATTGAATAATTATAAATGAAAGATGAATTAAAATTCGTTTGGGAATTAAAATGAGTTAGTAAATGAAACTAATTTAAAATAGTGATACGAATTAGTTGTAAATGAAAGTTAATCAATGAAATTCAATATTCAGAAGATAAATTGAATCTAATTAGATTTGAAATTGTGAATTGAATTCAAATGAAATTTGAAATGCAAAATTGATTGAAATGTAAAATTGAATGAGAATAAATATGTAACTTCAATAGTGAAGTAAAAAAATGGTATAAGAAGTATATATTGAATATTTTGAAATGGAATGTGCAAAATGGTTTGAATATTGTAGTTGGATATTATGTATACTACTAGCAGGTTATACAGGTGTTATAAAGGAATTGGGATTTTGATTTCAAAGATAAAATTGAATTGCTCGACAAAAAGGTACGTATTTGAATTTCAGTATGGGATTTGATGATTTTCTTCTCTAGCCACTTGGCTTTCTCTTTTCTTTTTGATTCTGAGGGGCCGTGGTGCCATTTTGTAGTCGTACCGATCGAGCCGCGCAAAGTAGACGCTGGCGAAATTTTTCGAAAATTTAGGGTGTTAGAAAATTTTTGAGAAAATTTTGAAGTTTGAAATTTGAATTTGAATTTAAATTTGAATTGTGAGGTAAACAATGTTCTTTGAAAATTTATAATTGAAGTTGGAAAGCTAGTTGTAATGATAATGAATCTTTAATAAAAAGATTTGTGTTAGAAAGTTGATAAAACTATTTGAATTGCGAAAAATAATAAACGGTTTAGGATCATTCTCCTTAACTTGCAATTTCGGGACGAAATTCTTTTAAGGGGGGAAGATTGTAACGACCCAGAATTTTGAACAATTTAAATTGAAAATATTTAATTAATTTTAAATATTTGAATAATGGTTTGGATTGAATTTTCAATATAACTTTGAAAATGGCGATTAAATTATAGAATTTAATCTATTGAAAGTTGAATAAACATTTGAATCTTAAATTTTAAGCTGATTTAAAATATTTCAAAGGTTTATCAAATTTATATTGATAATATTGAAGATAATATAAGCTACAGGATTGAATTTGAAAGTAATTTGTTTAGTTTTGAAATTTTATCGTTTGAATCGATATTTAAAAATAGCCGTCCGAGGCATAGTCTCAAAATTCAACGAAACTAGTTCCATTGGGTCCGTAATATTGAATTATTACCGGATTTCAAATTTCGTATTTTTCGGAGTTTATATGTGAGCACACGATGAGTAAACGCGTTGAGATTTTAAAACGAAATTCAATTTAAAATTAAATTTTAAAATTTGTCAACTCAAAGCCACCCTACTTTTTTTTTAGCAGACCTATTCCCTGCAAAGAAAGAAACCACGTTCTCTTGTCTCCCCCGTACCCTATCTCCTTCCATTTTTAAATAACCATCTCCATCAGTTCAAAATCAAATGGCCGATAGAAGAAAATTTAATTCCCCTTTTTTGTTCAAATACCATGGCCTCTCCTTCCTAATTTCTTCATTCCCAAATCAAAACAAAAATAAAAAAAATAATGGCCGTAGCCCTAAATCAAAAGCGCACGTGCGCAGGCAAGGCGGCGACCTGTTCGCGGTGATTGGGTGAGGTTGCGCACGCGTGGGCCGGAGCTCGTGTTGAAGACTGGCGGCGCTTGAAGTTAGGAGATGATGTCGCGATTCGTGGGGTCGAGACATGGTCACGGCAATGATGTTGAGGCATTCGCGCATGTGGGTGCTCTGATGAGGCATTCGAGTTTATGGGGCGCGCGTGGAGGGTGAGGCGACTGGGGAAGTCGAACTCGATGTCGTTAATGTAGACAGATGCGAGAGATAGTGGAGGGCAAGGGCATGTTCGATGGAGGCAGCTCGTGAGGCAGGCAGAGGTCGCGATCGATTTTTTGGGTATCGGCTGGAGGCAGTCGAGTGGTGAAGGTATTCGATTTTTGTTTCAATTCAATTTAAATTTTTACAGTTTTATTTAAAATGAGGATGATAACGGTAAGGAAATTTATTAAATTGATTTTTAGTTTGAATGAATAGAAAAAAATATATAATAATAATGTGAAACCAGTATTTAAATTTTTACAGTAAGATGTAATTGAAATTTTCAAATTGATAACATATATATATATATATATATATATATATATATAGTAATCTCAAAAGGTTTAGTTAACTAGACGAAATTTATTTGTTTGTTTTAGTGACTAAAAGATATTTTATTAAAGGAAAATTAATTTAAATAAATAATTAGTTAAGAAGTTGTTAAAAAAAATTATTAGATTTTTGAAATATATAAATTATTTTAGTTAAAATAATTTATTAAAAAGGAAAGTTATTTTGATAATTAAAATGTTTAGTCAAATAAATTTATTTAACAGAAATTTATTTAAAAAGGGAAATTTGTTTTAAATAATGAACTATGGAAAAATTAAATTATTCTTAGTCACTTAAAGAAATTCATTAAAGGAGAAATATTGGTTTAAATAAAACTATCAGTTAATTTAAACTATTAAAATGAAATCACCGGTGAATCAAAATTATCAAATGAAAATTTATTATTCGATCTGTTCGAATATTAATAAATTGTGTAAATATTTATACAAGGTATAAATCAAGGAAATCGAGTCAAGATGGAAATGGATTGCAAAATAATAGCTAAGGTGAGAACTTCTCACTCAAAAAGGGTTATTTTAATTTTAAATAGTTATATTTAAAATTTGCTGATTGATTGATTGTTTGCCTGATTGTGATAGTATATGTATAGTAGGATATATCTATATATAGCAATATATATATATTGGCATATGTATATATTGCAGTTGACTGATTTCCCGCCTTGTATAGCGGATGAGACCCTATGGCGCCGCCTATTAAGCGGATATATATTTTATAAAATCCCATATACCGCGATATCCCGTCTTGAAACGGGATTGGCGTTGTGCTAACGTCTGTGGATGCAGGGAAACAGGTTGGAGGGATCCAACTGGATTCCTCACAAATATTTATTTGTTTATAAATATTGTGATGATTGTTGACTTTCATATTGATATATATGATGTTGTTCCCGTGATTGATTATATGATGCTGTTGCATCATCAGATTCATTTTTAATATTAAAAATAACGATTTTTATTTTGAAAGGGATTTTAAAGTGATTTTTTTTCCAAAGTATATGTTTTACTTAATTTTTGAATTGATTCACTTTAAAATAAATAAACGTATAAGTTTTTATGTTATAAAAATTGATACTTCTATAAAATATAACCCAAAAGGAAAATTTTAAAATAAATAGATTTATAAAATAGTTAGATTTGGGTTTTGAATAATTATCATAAATAGTTATATGAGAGATTTTATAAATTGATATTTATAAATTAAATTTATTGGAATTATGAAACGAGTTTATTAAGTGTTAAGTTGATGTGTAAAATGGTTTTCATAAAAATTTATAGATTTATAAGTTGTGAAAGTTATCAAATGAATAGATGTTGAAAATAAAAGTTTTATAGGAAATTAACTTATAAACTGGCTTTTGGGCATTTAAATGGATACTGATAGAAACAGTTAATAAAAGAAATTTTTATAAGTTGAAATTGAAAGAAAATATATAAAGAAATCTTATAAGAAATAAGATTTAAAAATTTGTGAAGTTCAAAGGAACGATTTGATAAAAAATAATATTACAAGTATTCAACTTATAATAGAGATTTTGGTTTATAATTGGGTTATATAAATTGAATTGGATTTAATAAAAGAGATTAGTAAATTGAAGTTTATAAATAGAGATGGAATTTATAAATATTGTTATAAATTCGGAAATAAATGGAATTTGATAAATTGAATATAGAATTTGTTAAAGGAGTTATATTCACGTTTTTGAACAATGAATATATCGGATATCTTTTGGGAAAAGGATGTTTTAAATAGAATTTAAAACGATTTAAAGATGTTTTAAAATGCATCAAGTATCGTAAACATAGATTTCAACATTTATTGTTGAAATAGACGTTTTCGAGAAAAGAAGGAAATGGTGGACTATAACACTGTTGTTATAGAAAATGATTTCCGAAAGAAAATATTTTATATAGTATTGGGATTTATATATCTATTTTAATTTCGAATCCCTATACTAATGATTTTGGGTTGTCGTAACGATGTTTTACGCAACATTCGTTTTGACCCAAATAAATGTGAATAAAAGAATGATTTCTTTAAAGAAAGAAATATATACTTAACTATAGTTTAAGTATATTGAATATTTTCAAATTGTTGAAAATAAATAAGATTTATGAAATACTTATTATTAAATAAGTATGGAAATGCTTTTCCAATATGAAACGAGACGTTTTTGAGAATTTATCTTCTTGAAGATAAATTGAAATTGAATAATTGAAATCTATTGAAAACTGTAGATCAATGGATATTTTGAAATATAAATTCACTATGGAATTTATAAATGGAAAGGGAATTTTTTTTTTTCAAAATAAACGTTGTTTATTTTTGAAGTATGGAAAATTATATATCTTGTAAAGATATTTTGGGAAATTAAATAATTTGAGAAATTATTTGGAATCTGGTGATGTTGCGCATCTTTATTGATAGTTAAATAACCGATTATCAATATTTACCTTTAAATAGGTATTTGTTGTGATTGCTTGAATTTGGACGCCACACTTATTTTTAAATAAGCGCTCACTATTCGGGTTAACCGGGAAAGGACCATGGGGTCGTATAACCCATTCCGAATAGTGATACATCGTTATGAATTGCATTTGAAGACCGGTGTTGAAGACCGGATAATTGTGAAAACGGAAGGATTACCGTCGAGTTACTCTGCATCGGCTGATCTCCGGTACAGAGGTTTTATCACCCTTAGTGACGGGAAGTCCGGACGTGATTAATAAATATCCGGATTACAAGGACTTCTTTGTAAGTGCCTTCGGTTCTGTTCGAGCCCGGAAGAGACATGTATGGATTGTATGTCTGACATTACAAGTTGAGATATAAAGCTGATTTCTATCAAATATATTTCTGTTGGTGGCGGAGAATTTATTCTCTTAGCTTAACACCCTTCTCTGAGACGTACGAGCTCAGAGGTTATATAGTTGATGGTTATTAGTGATATACTCCCAATTTGGTAGTGTGGCTTGCTGAGTGTTGCTGTGAAATGATCGTTGAATGATCATTGAATGATCATTTGTGATAGGATCATTTTTTTGATCGTCTATCTTGATGATCATTGCTTTGATCATTTGTTGACCCAAAGCACGACTTTTGTTTAAAAGCGTGGCTTTGTGGACGAGACTTCATCGAGCCTCACACCCCGGAATGGTCAAAACAGGAAAGATGCGGCAAGGTTATTAGGGTGTAGCGCCCCTTTAGTGTATGTCATTCCTTCTGGATAGAGGTGGTATCATGGTATGGAGCCCAGATACTTAACCTATGTGGTTACTGCAAATTTATTACTTTGTGGTTATTGGAAATCGGGGATCCTCGGATATTGATCGGTTACGATCGGGGAATGACGTATTCGTGTTAGTAGTTACCCAGTTAAGGGTAACCCGACCTTGTGTTGGCAGAGATCCGGTTAGGTTCTCGGGACGTCATTCCAGAGGCGTTTCCATGTGGCAATGGGAAGTTCCTTGGCCTGACCATTTGTTGGAAATCCATTCTTCAATATGCGCCTTGTACGGTATTAGTTGTAGAACCTGCCATCTAATATGGTAGCTATAGTAGGCATAATATAATGGTACCTATGCTGGCTAAGATTTATATTATACTTTCGAAATTGTTTTCTACACTATGCACTAATAATAATATCAAAAATATTTGATTTTGCGTAGTATGCATCTTTGACTATCATAAGGAGAAACCTCCTCCAAGTCTGCGTTTGCATTGTGTGTGTGGTGGGAGACCTTATGGTAGTTTCATTTTCAAAAAGCATTGCGAATTTTCTTTTAAAATTTCTCCTGTTCCTTGTTTAAAAGATAAATAACTGTTTTTAGTTCTCACCAGTCACATGACTAACCTGGAGTTTATTGTTCCCTTCCTAAACTCTTGGTGCCCACCAATTTCCACACGGGCAGTCTAGAGTTAGGTTATCAGGTCATTCTGGATTCAGGTGTTGCTACAGATATCTGGAGGCGAGATGGATGGTGTAGCATATTATATTGTATATAGTATTTCTTTTCCGCTGTTTGTTTGTTGTGAACTCTGATAATGAATGTAATGTGGTGTAATGTATAGAATATTTAGTTCTTTTGTTTTAATGAATATTCATTTATCTATTATATGTTGTTCCGCTGCGATGGTTAGATTCTGATATTGTTCTTTCTGTTGTTCTGTTATTGTTCTTTTCTTTCTTCTTCTCTCTTTTCCTCTCTCCTTCTACCTCTTTCTTCTTCTTCAACCATAAAGTTTCGGAAGTTTGTTCCTCTTTGGCTGGATTGTTGTGGAATGTTGCCAGCTCAAAGGAGTACGGATTTTCGGGCCTTTACACTTGGGTTTAATTTAAAATATGTCGTGCCTTTTGAAACCATTCAAAGCTTACTCCTTCGTAACCCTTTGAAAAAAGTTTCGATCGAAACCATTTGGATTATGCCTTCAAGTACAGCAAAAGGATCATAAACCCATTAAAGTCAAAAGCACTTCTTTTCGAAATCATTTAAATCATCTCTTTCGAAACCATTTGGTTTATACTTCAATTGAGCAAAAAGGGTCATTAAAACCATTTAAGTCGAAAGCCTACCTTTCGAAAGCATTCCAAAGTAAAGAAGTGATGGTGTCAAAACCAATCCTTCGAAAGCATTGGAGAAGTGACCAAATTTTAGAAAACAAAGTACCCTTTTGAAACCCTTTGGGTCGAAAGCTAAAAAGGTGGCCGCAAAAGGTTTTGACTTAGTCGAAAGCAGTTGTTTAAAAACAAAGGCGCAACCTAATCGAAACCATTTCCTTTAAATTCATTTGACATAGTCGAAAGCTAACTAATTCAAAGCTTCTTAGTCAAAAGCAAGCAGGCGCATCTTTTATTTAAAAACAAAGTAAAGGATGAACCCCTTTGGAACCCTTGGTTTTGACCCACTACCTTTCGGCTACATCTAATTCACTATGTACGAGTTCCCTGACACCATTTGCATTGGTTTCGATTGTATTAGAGGCAAATGTAAAGAGGCGGAACCTGGTGCCGAAGGCATCGAAACAGTGAAAAACCTATTTATTTGTAATTTTAAATTATTTGTTATGTACCTAACATGCTTTATTTGTCCAAATCTAATTAGTTGCCATTTTACTTTTTCAAAATTACTGCTAATTTCAAGAAATAACAAATATGAATTATTTGCAAACAGCCCCTTCTTTTTTTATAAATCTATAAAACATTTACGTCCCATACCTTAAATAATTTTATATGTTCATTATAACACTTAGGAAAATTCTACAAAATTCCAGAAAATCTCTTTTAATATGTTCCCCAACATATAAAAATTTTAAATAACCGTAAATAACTTATGACCCAGAATAATATTTTCTTTACCAGAAAATTCACATAAAATCCACAAAAATTTAGAAAGTTCTGAAAATGAAAACCTATCTTCAAAATATTATTTCAGGTCCATATAAATTTTCGCAAGGCATTTAGATGTCATTTAATAGGGATTTTACCATAAAACATATGATAAAATTCATATGGACATGGATAAATCATCAACGAGTATATAATCATTACGTTATTCATAAACATTGCAAAACATTGCCAAACATTTCGAATTTTTCCTTAAAACCGAAAAAACAAATGAGATATGCAAACATTATTTACCTTAGCTTTGAAGATTACATATATGAGATTTGAACGAATTTAATGTTGATTAAACTTCCTCTTTCTTTTCCTTTCTATAGCTCTTGTTAAAGGTGGTCGGATTTAGCTTTTAAAATTTTGTACAAATGAAATGAATGCGTATAGGATACATGGCCAAATTTTAAAGATATTGGAATGGCCTTTTTCTTATTTTACCCCTCATATATTTCGTGTTAAATTCTTCTTTCAAATCCATTTGACCAAGTCGAAAGCTAATAAGTTGAAAGCTTCTTAGTCGAAATCAAGCAGGTGCATTTTTAATTTAAAAACAAAGTACAGCCTCAATCCCTTTGGAATCCCTAGTTTCGACCCACTATCCTTCGCCTACATCTTATTCACTACGTACCAATTTCCTGATACCATGTGCATCGGTTTCGACTATGTCGGAGGCAAAGGCAAAGAGGCAGAACCTGGTGCCAAAAGCATCGAAACGGTGAAAAACCTATTTATTTGTCCTTTTAAATTATTTCTTTTGTACCTAGCCTGCCTTGTTTGTCTAAATCTAATTGGTTGCCATTTTACTTTTTCAAAAGTGCCGCCAATTTCCAAAAATAAAAAATATGAATTATTTGGGATGAGCTCCTTCTCCTTTTATAAATATATAAAACATATAAGTCTCATACCTTAAATAATTTTATATATCCATTAAAACACTTAGGAAAAATCTACAAAAGTTCAAGAAAATATCTTTTAATCTGTTCTCCACTATATAAAAATTTTAGGCCCAAATCTTTTATTATTTAACCGTAAATCATTTATAACCCAAAATAGCGTTTTCTTTACTATAAAATTCGTATGAAATCCATAAAAATTTTGAAAATTAAAGGCAATCTTAAAAATATTATTTATGGTCTATATAAATTTTCGCAAGTCTTTTACATGTCATTTAATATGGTTTTGATCTTAAAACATATCATAAAAACAATATGAACATGCATAAATCATCAATAAGTATATGTAATCATTCCATTATTCAAAAACATGGCAAAACATTGCAAAACATTTCAGATTTTTCTTTTAAACTGAAGTAAAACAAATGAAAGATGTAAACATTATTCACCTTAACTTTAGAGATTAAAGATTTTGTAACAACCCGATATTTTCAGCCATTCGCATCCACACATGTCGGACTTGAATTGCTCAAAATACCGCATTGAAAATAAATTTGGAGCAAATGAAATACAATCACAGAATCACAGACATGGAAATATTAGAATAACTCACAGCGGAAATTAAAATACCATGGTAGTTCATGAAACTATTATAACAAACTCTCAAAACATAATACATAATATCAGTCTAAAAAACATATACAATAGAAATCCCAAATACGTAGTAGTTTATAAATACCAAAACTGAAATAGAAAAAACTGAAACTGAAAGGGAACAGATGCTAGACAAGCAGAATTTCCAGCGATTCCTAGCTCCAGGAAAGAAATCCAAGGCTAAGCTGTAAATACTCAGGCTGACCCGAGCGTAAAGTAAAACACAAAACACTTGAGTCAGGACATATATACTTATATAATATAAACACCCTCGAGTGAACTGTAGTAGAAATGCACAATGACTTAAAGGATGCATGGGATCGCCGTCCTTTAAGAATCGGTTAAACTATAAATAAAATACATCCCGTGGTTAAAATTTCAAAATGGTATTCTATACTTCGAAATCAAATATCATTTAAAAATTCAATATCATTCAAAAATCCATTTCGAAATATCAAAATATCGTATCTTCCAAACCACATTCATTCATTTAAAATACCATTTCAACACACATTTCAAAATAGTTTATATTTCAAAACAAATTACTTCATTTTAAATCATAAAAATGAAGTTATTATATTTAATAACTAAATTATTAAATTTTCAAAATTTTAATCTTTCAAAATTCATTCATTCACTAAAATTTATTAAAATAATGAAAATTGGACTTTTCAGCATTTAGAAAAATGCTACTGAAATGTTACTTTTAAAACAATTCAATTTAACAAAAGACAACATTCAAAATGTTGTAATAGGATTACATTAATTCAAATAAAACCTTAGTTAAATTCAACAATTATAGCACTTACAAAGTGCTATAATAGCCTTTAATTCAATTTAGCCCTTTAGTTCATTTATATTAACTACAGCATTTACAAATGCTGTAATATCCTTTACTTTAGAAATAATAGCATTTCAAAATGCTGTTAATTAAATTCCAAATATTCACTATACTTTCACAAACAATTAAATTTTTATTTAAACCATTTCAAACTTGTAAAATCGTATATTTTTCACTTTTATAACCATCATTTAATTTTACATAAATTCTTGATTTTATAAAGTTAAATTTCCATTCAAAAATCAATATTTAATAATAATTCACTTATTAAATTCCAACTTTCAATTTCAATTCATATAATTATTTTTTAACAAACACTTAAGTTTATATTTCAAAATACAACTTATTTTCCATTTTATTTACTTAACTTCAAAATTCATTTTCAAACAAAATTCAAAATTTTCTAATTTAAGTTACATTTCAAAATCCAACTCAATGTTCATTTATTTCACATTTTAACTTATTCAAAATCCATTAATATATTATAAAAAAAAATTAAATTCATTTAATTCAAAATATCATACATTTATCATATTTTCATATTAAATTTTAAATTCCATTTATAATTAAATCAAATTTCCAATATAACTTATATTTCAAATTTCCACTTTATCATTAATTTATTTCACTTATAAATTCTCAGAAAAAACAAAATACTTTACAAAAATCATTTTTAATTAAGTTTAAATAAAAATATTATAATATTTACATTTATAGAATGTTTTAAAAATTTTAGAAAAATATATTTTACCACGGGTCTGTATATCATTTTCTACACTAGATAAAGTGATACGGGTAATATATCATTTCTACCCATAATTTACAAATAAAAACCCGGGTTTTATCATTTCAAACCCACAGTCCCTAGTAAAATGAAATAATTGAAAATCGTTCAGGCCTATCATTTTAGCCCATAACGATTTTCCCCTATTCTAAAGTCCGTTCGGGTATGTATCATTTCAACCCACAGTGATTCTAATCTAAAGGGAACATGTAGTGTGATAAACTTATATAAATAACAGAACAACATAAAATAACAGTAATTTATGATATAATAGGTAAATAAGCATTGGTGAACATCATATGATCATAACATAGCAGATATAACATGGTGATGCATTTATAGATTCAAATGTGATCGATTTACTAGTTATATAAGTATAAAACTGTCTGGTGAGAATAACTCACCGGTATAAGCTGGAGACGATGACTGAAACACACAAACTGAGATCTTTGAAGGCACAAAAGCACGTATAAGATTTGAGATTAGGATAGCCAAATATTTATCACCAATACATTCAAACAAACAAAACAATCTACATAAGTTTTCATCCCAAATTCAATTAAACAAAGCTAGAAATGAATGCACGAAACAAAGCTAAAATCTTTTGCACTTTCTTTGAACACTTGTGGTTCAGCCTTGGGTTAAAAACACATGGCTATGGTGAGAGTTTGGATCTGGTTTGGGTCCAAATGGGGTCGACCTATCATGTATTAAATGGAGTAGAGATATGTGCACATGAAACTACAACTAAAAGGCAACACACAATGGATTCATGCAACACATGGGCTCGGCCAAAACAACCATGGGCACGGCCAGGTTCAGGTGGGGTCAGGGGATGATGTGTCAGTGGTGTCAGGTCAGGTAGGGGCTGGAGATGGTGGTGCAAGTGGTGGTCAAGGTGGAGTTTGTGGTGGTGGAAAACTATGATGTGCTCGGCTATGGTTTCAAGTGCAGTTTGTTGCATTTGTGTGTGGATCGACCACCTACGGTGGCTCGTCTTGGGATGGTCGGTGAGAAGGAGGTGGTGGAGGCTGGTTCAGGTGGTGGTGGAGGCGGCAAGGTAGCTGGAGTGGTGAGGCCGAACCTAGAAGTGAAGGAAGCAAAAGCAAAATTACATAAACAATGAAATAAAAGTGAAAAGAAAGAAAGTTTTACCAAAGTGTTTTTTTATATGCAATGGAGATGGCTGAATTTTTGATGATGATAAATTATTTTACGTGAAAATGATATAGTGAAGTGGTCGGCTGAAAGAATGAAGAGTTATGGGAGCAAATATGGAAGGGTGTTGGTTGGAATTGAAAAGGTGAGAATATAAAAAGTCAAAGAATAACAAAAGTCACAAAAACTCTTCAAACATCTCCATTTCTTTTGAAATTTTTGAATAACTAAAAAATAAATATAAATTCTGATAAAAAACAAAAATTTAGTAAATAAAAAAAATAAATATTAATTATATATAATTAAATTCAGAAAACAGCAAAGAAAAATGTAAACTAGGCTAGAAAATATGAAAATAAATGGAATAAATTTTAGGAAAATTCTATGTACCCGAAAAATATTTATAAATAATGTTAAGAGCACAAAAAATAAATATGCATTCATAAAATAAATAAATAAATTTTAACCAAATATAATTAAATTGAGAAAAAAGCTAAAAATTGGAAACTAGGCTTTAAAATTTTAAATAAATTCAATAAACTTTAGAAAAATTGTAACATCACCTTAAAATATTTTAAAATAAAAATATATACCTAACATGTCATATAACACATACTAGAACATAATATGACAAATAAAAAATATATTATTTATATAAATTAAAATAGACAATTTTATTAAATAAATCAATTTACATACAATATTGTAAAAAGCTTAACTTTCACAATATAAATCGAGTTTCAACGAAAAGAAAAACAGTATCTCAAAATTTAATATATTTTCATAATAAAAGATAAAATTCAAAAATTCAAAAATTTAAATTTTAAATTTAAAAGTCAAAGTTTGACCAGATTGACCACTAATCCGCTTTTTTTGGAAATATCCTATATATTCAGGTTTGAAATTATAATTCACACAAAATTAAAGTGTACTCTTAAAATAACAAAAATTATTCATTTTAGTAAATATAATAAAGTTTTTAAATCAGGAGTTTCAATTTAAATAATTAATATAAACAATTAAAATAATCATAAAATACTGGATTGTTACACTCTCCCCCACTCAAATCTTTTCGTCCTCGAAAAGAACGAACAAGAAAATAAGGAAAAGCACGATAAAAAACAAATAGTACCCGAAAAAACAATTTCGGAGTCGAAACACAATGCTCTCCTCCGTTTCCCAGGTACAATCTCGATCTTCAGTACCCCATCGTACTTCGATCAAACTAACAGATTTCCTTCTTAGCTGCTTCGTACCTCTATCGACAATACGAAGTGCCTTACTCTTGACAATCAGATTAGGCTCAATATCCAAACCATCAAGGGTAGAAGATGGAACAAAAGAGATAGGCCAAGAAGAACCAAAGATGATGTGAGACGTGAAATACATCATGCACTCCAGATTGCTTCTTGGGCAAATTCAAACGATAAGCCAAAGAACCAACTCTTTCCATAATACAGAAAGGAACCTCGAAGAGGAAAAAAGTAGGAATAGCCAGAATGAAAAATAGGTTGAAAGACAAGGATGGACCATTATTTTAAAACCATAGACATTTCAATTTATAGTTTTATATTTACAACATTTTAAACATTTTATAATATGATAAATAATCATTTGATTCAAATTTGATAGTTCGAAGTAAACAATATTTAAAGAATTTTACATTATTTAGAAAAGTAAAATAAATGGTCAAAATATCCTTTATACAATACTTTATCAAAATACTTTTATAACTCGATGTCTTAACAAGTTTACTTTCATTCCTGTAGACTCTGGCTATGCGTTGATCGGGAGCAAAGCTAGAATTGTCCAGGTACTTGGTAGACTTGTTTCAACACCCAGTGAAAATACTGGAAAACCTTTTAAAATGACAGATATGGAAAGTACAATCCAAACAAGTCAACCAAACTAAACATTTGTCTAACCATGGATCGCAGATACACAATGGTTACGCCTGGATCCCCCAGGAAACATCAGGTATCCGTAAGCTATCTCAGACCTGCTAATTACGCCATGATTACTAGCAGACCGCAGATACACAATGGTTACGCCTGGATCCCCCAGGAAACATCCGTACCCTTAAGCTATATCAGCCAGCGGATATCGCTATTGCTACGACCTACATAGATCGAAAGATACACAATGGTTATGCCTGGATCCCCCAGGAAACATTCGTACCCTCAGGCCATCTCAACGAGGCGAGTTACGCTATGCAATCATAAACATAAGACCATGGAGATCGCCACTGAATTCGATGGACACTCGAGTATCATATCCGGAAAACCCAAATCAGAGAGAGAATAATATTAATAGAATGAATCCACAATGTGGCCATAAAGCGAATATCAAGCAAAAGGCACTTTGCATATCTTTACTTCAAAAATAGGTATCATATAGTACCTTTCAAAATCACTTTCAAGTATCATACTTATATATAGTCCATTATATATAAGATTCCATTTCAAATCGAACATTTTCCAAATCCATTGGATATCAAATCGCACTTATATAGACTTCGATTATATAAGATTTCAATTTACAATTGAGTATGAGTACCTTTTCGAATCAACAGTTTTCAAATCAATTTCCTACTTATGCAAATCAATTTTATACCTATACAAATCCATTGTATGCAAGTTCGATAACTCCCAAATCACAATATTTAGTAAAACAGGGTTCTCAATTTCAATTCCTTTTCAATATCAATTCAGTTTCAAAATCATATATTATTTCGCCAAATCATTTCTTCTTAATTACATATATTTAGTTTCCAAGTTTCTTAAAACAATAGATTTAGAAAATAATCCAAATTTCCAAATCAACAAAATTTATGTCAAACAAATTCATTTCTATTCCAAACATATATTCACTTTCAAAAATCATAATACTTTCAAAGCTAGAAATCTTTTGAAAAAAATTTCTTGAAATCATTACACTTTGAAAATCATAACTTTTCGAAATCATACATTTGAAATCATAAAACATTCCTTTAATTCTATACATTTCACAAATTTATTAAAATTAAAACCCAAACCTAAAATTTCAAACTTTACTTCAATTCAAACCATCAGTTTCAATTCAAATTATTTTTCCAACAAAACCCTTTCGAATATAATCAAATTTCAAATAAAGATTTGACCCATAAAATGAACTATTCAATCTCTAATATGTTCCAAAGCTTAAATATACCATATTCTAAAATTAATCTTTTTAAAATTTCATATATCTCAAATTTTATTTCACTATTACATAGTTTTGAAATATTCATTTCATAAATCCATTATTATTTTTTAAATAAACTCAAATTGCAAGTAAACCAAATATCCTTCCATATAAATATAAACTTCAAATATTCATTTGTCAAAATCAATTACCATTTCAAATTCACATTCTTTATTAAAATAAAGTTTGAATCATTTCCAAGCCATCTCAATCATCAAAATATCTAAAATGGTTACTAAGTTTAAAACTATCTCTTTTAAAACCTTCAAACTATTTATTTTTGTATGAAAAATCCAATTTACCATTAGAAAGATTTTTGTTCTATATATATACTTTATTCAAAACATTTCAAATCTATATTTCATACCAATATAATTCAACATAGTCTTATTTATTTCACTCAACAAACCGTTTCAAACTTATATAAATCATATTACTTTATACATCAATCATACCAAAACTAAACTTATATTCTTTATCAAATACCCTATACCTTTCAAAATTGCTTAGCCTTGAAAAGTTAACCTTGATTTGGAAGTGCTCGAACCTTAAAATAGTAGAAGAAATCATATTTTCAATTCAAGAGTTGGAAATCACCAACAAATCAGTAAACCAATTTCAAAATATAGGGTTATACCAAAATAAATCTGAATATCGAGGACTGAACATCGGCTTACTTTAAATCATCTCAAATAGACACACACATACAGACCTTTCGAATATCAAACCATACTTCAAAATATGAAATCAAAATTTGATTTCACAAAATCATTCGCATAACAAAGCTACTAGAGTGGCCTCAACCCTACTCCGAAACACGAAAATCGTTATCGATGATGCATGTATTCATCACCGAAATTATTTTCCAGCGACATAAGTGGGTTCTGGACTTTATTTTCTTCAAACTTATTTGAAATTACTTCGAAATCATTGGAATTCATTCGAATACATTCGAAACATTTTTATTCGGAGAAATATCTTTATATCATATTATTATTATATATTTTCCAAATCTTAAAACCGATTTCAAAACACCGGAGTTCGATTCCTCAAAATTCAAACTTAAAACCCTTCAATTATATATCATTTTTTTATAAGTCAAATTCTTATAAAAATTTCAAAATTTCAAATCTTTTCAAAGTTTAAAATTTCCATTTTCATAAGATATAAAATTCTTAATGAAAACATTTCACTTTTATATATAAAATATGATCACCCTTATCAAAATAATAATTTCGATGTTTGCACAATTTCAAAATACAACCAAACACAAATTTCAAGAGATTCAAGGATGAATTTCCAACAAACAGAGTCAATTTTTGAGGAACCTAATCAAATAGAATTATTGTTCAAAGATAAGCTTGAACAAAGATGAGATAAATTAATTTCCAATAGAAGATAGATAAGCCTATATTAATCGCGGGCGACCTTAACCTGTTAACCGAGACTTCAGGAATATAATTAATTCGAAAATCTAAGGCATATCGACATTCGATCGCCAGAGATAGAATCCGGGTAAAGCAGGATATAGATAGCATCGTAAACCGAGGATACAAAAATCTCCAGTGAATCAATGCCAATTGTAAAGGAGGTTCACCCCTTTACACATCATTCAAAGATTGGCGGAATCACCAATCTTTAGATAGGTCATTTAATGTGGAGTTATGGAATGCTCCAAGATCAAAAGGGTACAAGACTGGATTTCAGAATGAGTGGGAGCGTTCCAAAGTTCAAGGAATCCTAATCGATAAGAATCCTAACCAAGAGATTTCTAACAAGGTGGGTACCGAAGGGATGAAGTTTAGAAAAATCTTGTTTTCAGAATAAGAAAATTTTTATTCCAAAATAATCTTTGAAAATCCTTTAAAATCATTTGGAAATCATTTTATACTTCGAAAATACGTTCTCTCACTGAGAAATGATTCTGAGATTGATTTCACTCATTCTAGGATATTTCGACCCTATCTCTAATGAATTTTTGCTCCGTAGGCTAAGGTTTGCCAAAAACCAAAGCTTTGATACCAACTGTAACAACCTGATATTTTCAACCGTTCGCATCCGTACATGTCGGACTTGAATTGCTCAAAATACCGCATTGTAAATAAATTTGGAGCAAATGAAATACAATCACAGAATCACATACCCGAAATATTAGAATAACTCGCAGCGGAAATTAAAATACCATAGTAGTTCACGAAGCTACTATAACAAACTCTCAAAACATAATACAAAATATCAGTCTGAAAAAAAATGTACAATAGAAATCTCAAATACATAGCAGTTTATAAATACCAGAACTGAAATAGATAAAACTAAAATTGAAAGGGAACAGATACTAGACAAGGAGAATCTCCAACGATTCCTAGCTCCAGGAAAGAAATCCAAGGCTAAGTTGTAAATACTCAGGCTAACCCGAGCGTAAAGTAAAACACAAAACACTCGAGTTAGGACATATATACTTATATAATGTAAACCAACTCAAGTGAACTGTAGTAGAAATGCACAATAACTTAAAGGATGCTTGGGATCGCCCATCCTTTAAGAATCAGTTAAACCATAAATTAAATACATCTTGTTGTTAAAATTTCAAAATGGTATTTTATACTTCGAAATCAAATATCACTTCAGAATTCAATATCATTCAAAAATCCATTTCAAAATATCAAAATATCGTATCTTCCAGACCACATTCATTTATTTAAAATACAAATTCAACACACATTTCAAAATAGTTTATATTTTAAAACAAATTACTTCATTTTAAATCATAAAAATAAATTAATTATATTTAATTATTAAATTATAAAATTTCCAAAATTCTAATCCTTCAAAACTCATTCATTTACTTAAATTTATTAAAATAATAAAAATTCAACTTTCGCAGCATTTAGAAAAATGCTACTGAAAGTTACTTTTAAAACAATTCAATTTAACAAAAGACAGTATTCAAAATTCTGTAATAGGGTTACATTAATTCAAATAAAACCTTAGTTAAGTTCAAGAATTATAGCACTTACAAAGTGCTATAATAGCCTTTAATGCAATTTAGCCCTTTAGTTCATTTATATTAACTACAGCATTTACAAATGCTGTAATATCCCTTACTTTAGAAATAATAGCATTTCAAAATGTTGTCAATTAAATTCCAAATATTCACTATACTTTCACAAACCGTTAATTTTTTATTTAAACCATTTCAAACTTATAAAATCATATGTTTTTCACTTTTATAACCATCATTTAATTTTCCTTAAATTCATGATTTTACGAAGTTAAATTTCCATTCAAAAATCAATATTTAATAGTAATTCACTTACTAAATTCCAACATTCAATTTCAATTCATATAATTAAATTTTTAACTTAACACTTAAGTTTAAATTTCAAAATATAACTTATTTTCCATTTTATTTACATAACTTCAAAATTCACTTTTAAACAAAATTAAAATTTTCCAATTTAAGTTATATTTCAAAATTCAACTCAATATTCATTTATTTCACATTTTAACTTATTCAAAATCCATTAATACATTATAAAATCATTTTAAATTCATTTAATTAAAAATATCATACATTTATCATATTTTCATATTAAATTTTAAATTACATTTATAATTAAATCAAATTTCCAAAATAACTTATATTTCAAATTTCCACTTTATCATTAATTTATTTCACTTATAAATTCTCAGGAAAATCAAAATACTTTACAAAAATCATTTTTAATTAAGTTTAAATCAAAATATTATAATATTTGCATTTCTAAAATATTTTAAAAGTTTTAGAAAAATATATTTTAACCACGGGTCTGTATATCATTTTCTACACTAGGTAAAGTGATACGGGTAATATATCATTTCATCCCGTAATTTACAAAGAAAACCCGGGTTTTATCATTTCAAACCCACAGTCCCAAGTAAAATGAAATAATTGAAAATCGTTTAGGCCTATCATTTCAGCCCATAACAATTTTCCCCTATTCTAAAGTCCGTTCGGGTATGTATTATTTCTACCCATGGTGATTCTAATCTAAAGGGAACTTGCAGTGTGATAAACTTATATAAATAACAGAACATCATAAAATAACAGTAATATATGATATAACAGGTAAATATGAATTGGTGAAAATCATATGATCATAACATAGCAGATATAACAAGGTAATGCATTTTACAGATTCAAATGTGATCGACTTACTAGTTATATAAGTATACAACTGTCAGGTGAGAATAACTCATCCGTATAAGCTGGAGACAACAACTGAAACACACAAACTGAGAACTTCGAAGGCACAAAAGCATGAATAAGATTTGAGATTGGGAGAGCCAAAGATCAACCACCTTGAATACATTCAAACAAACAAAACAATATACATATGTTTTCAATCCAAATTCGATTAAACAAAGCTAGAAATGAATGCATGAAACAAAGCTAAAATCTTTTGCACTTGCTTTCAACACTTGTACTTCAGCCTTGGGTTAGAAACATACGGCTATGGTGAGAGTTTGGATCTGGTTTGGGTCCAAATGGGGTCGGCCTATCATGTATTAAATGGAGTAGAGATATATGCACATGAAACTACAACTACAAGGCAACACACAATGGATTATTCATGCAACATATGGGCTCGGCCAAAGCGACCATGGACACGGCCAGGTTCAGGTGGGGTCAGAGGATGATGTGTCAGTGGTGTCAGGTCAGGTAGGAGCTGGAAATGGTGGTGCAAGTGGCGGCCAAGGTGGAGTTTGTGGTGGTGGAAGACTATGATATGCTCGACTATGGTTTCAAGTGGAGTTTGTTGCATTGGTGTATGGATCTACCACCTAGGGTGGCTCGGATTGGGATGGTCAGTGAGAAGGAGGTGGTGGAGGCTGGTTCAGGTGGTGGGGGAGGCGGCAAGGTGGCTGGAGTGGTGAGGCCGAACCTAGAAGTGAAGGAAGCAAAAGCAAAATTACATAAACAATGAAGTAGAAGTGAAAAGAAAGAAAGTTTTACCAAAGTTTTTTTTATATGCAATGGAGATGGCCGAATTTTTGATGATGAGAAATTATTTTACATGAAAATGAGATGGTGAAGTGGTCGGATGAAAGAATGAAGAGTTATAGTAGCAAATATGGAAATGTGTTGGTTGAAATTGAAAAGGTGAGAATATAAAAAGTCAAAGAATAACTGAAGTCACAAAAACTCTTCAAATATCTCCATTACTTTTGCAATTTTTAAATAACTGAAAAACAGATATAAATTCAAATAAAAACACGAAAATTTAGTAAATAAAAAAAAATTAATTTTATATAATTAAATTAAGAAAATAGCAAAGAAAAATGTAAACTAGGCTAGATAATATGAAAATAAATGGAATAAATTTTGGGAAAATTCTATGTTCCTGAAAAATATTTATAAATAAAGATAAGAGCACAAAAATAAAATTGCATGCATAAAATAAATAAATAAATTTTAATTAAATATAATTAAATTGATAAAATAGCTAAAAATTAGAATTTAGGCTTTAAAATTTTAAAATAAATTCAATAAACTTTAGAAAAATTATAACATCACTTTAAATATTTTAAAATAAAAATACATACCTAACATGTCATATAACACATATTAGAACATAATATTAAAAATAAAAAATATTATTTATATAAATTAAAATAGATAATTTTATTAAATAAATCAATTTACATACAATATTGTAAAAAGCATAACTTTCACAATATAGATCGGATTTCAAAGAAACAAAAAATAGTATTTTCAAAATTTAATATATTTTCATAATAAAAGATAAAATTCAAAAATTTGAATTTTTAAATTTTAAATTTAAAAGTCAAAGTTTTAGCAGATTGACCAAAAATCCACTTTTTCTGAAAATATCCTATTTATTCTGGTTTGAAATTATAATTCACACAGAATCAAAATGTACTCTTAAAATAACAAAATTTGTTCATTTTAATAAGCATAATTAAGTTTTTAAATCAGGAGTTTCAATTTAAATAATTAAAATAATCATAAAATACTGGATTGTTACAAATTTGAATGAATTTGATGTTGATTAAGCTTCCTCTTTCTCTTTCTTTCTCTAGCACTTCTTAATGGAGGCTGGCCTTAGCTTTTAAAATTTTGAACAAAAGAATTGAACGTGTATAGGATACATGGCCAAGGGTTAAAGATATTGGAATGGCCTCTTTCCTATTTTACCCCTCCTATATTTCATGTTAAACTCTTCTTTTAATTCATTGTTTAAATGGCATGGCTACCCATTAATTGAATCAAATCTCAATCCCTTAATAAATGCATTATTTTAGTTACCTAATTAAATATTGTCTAATAGTATAGAGAATATGGCTAGTAAGGAGCGACCATTCGTGCATATTGCATTAAACAAGTATTGATACGTCGATTTAGGCAATGATTTTTTTTCGAAGTGGATTCGATGTATATAATCCAAGCATAAAACAATACTAAGATGGCTATAGAAATCACTCAGAATAACACAAGATATCATAGTACATAGAATCACAGAATACGCAATAGAATAAATACATAACTTACATATCAGAAGAGTACGTATGGTACAAAAGATAATTTCCATAAAGGTGGACATGAACGTTCCACTCAGTATATACATAACTGCCCAAAATGATACGTTAACAAAAGGAGTCTCAACCTCGATACCTGAATATATATATGAAGTACAAAACCCATTAACAAGACAAAAAGATAAAACGATATTTAGAAAGGATCATAGATGATCGGCTTCAAGCTAGACATCCATAAAGATCAACGAGGAGTACCTTAGATAACTTGGTTTGACCGGAGTATTATACGAGATAATAATGGGTTAGTTTTGTACAAATATGTAGCAATGAGAATAGCTTAGCATGAAAAGGAAGTAACCATAAGTGCATGTACTTATAAAAGCAAAGTGATCAAATGAACATTAAGTATTATACGCTTAAAAATGTAATCCAAAAGATAGTCTCCATCCACCAAAAGTCTCAAATGAATCAATGGTACCAAAGAAACCCGAAGAATTCACCTTGCCAAACTTTCAAAAAGAATTTACCCTTTAGAGGCTAAATTTCATAATATGGTGAAGCAGGAATCACAAAACAAACCATGAAATTCAACTCATAGAATATATCAAAAATTGGCACCATACGGGAAGATGAGCAGATATTTGTCGACCATGCATGCAAATGTGAAGTACGGTTCCCTCTCAAATAGTGGTATGGTC
Source organism: Allium cepa (assembly GCA_030765085.1). Lineage (NCBI taxonomy): Eukaryota > Viridiplantae > Streptophyta > Magnoliopsida > Asparagales > Amaryllidaceae > Allium > Allium cepa. The sequence continues at coordinate 291,836,556 of CM060942.1, forward strand.
CTCTCTCGGACAACGAGCTTGAAGGCTATGTTGAATCACGATGACGGCCATGAAGGTTACGCTGAACACAAAGACGAGCACAAAGACCACGTCAAATATAAAGACGAGAAGCCTACATAAAGCAAAAAGACGAGCATGAAGGCTACATTGAACCCATAGGTTACACTGAGTAAGAGAGTGTAACATACTTTCAAATGGTAACAAAATTGATGTCGCCCAAGCATCTCATACCACCCGAAAACATTCCAAACGTTTAAGTGACTGCAAATCTCACTTCAAGAATAATACAAAAGTAACAATATTAATAAAGTTTTCAATCGGGCGAGTCCGGTAATTAACTGATAAGCTAAACGCAAGCATTCTAAACCAATTATTTTACAAAATAATTTAATTAAATTCCTTATTAGAATGAACTATTTATTTATTTAGATTTTTTATATTTAGTTCATATAAATCTTTTTCCAAGAATACTTATTTTGAACCTGGTTATTAATAGATAAAAATAGGATTTCCAACACATACACACATATTTGCAATTAGGTTAAAATCTAATTGATTGAAAACAAGTTTGAAATCAATAGATCGTAAATAATTTTAAATTTGTAAATTGTTTGTTTTGAAACTACATATTTAATAAACAACTATTTATAAAAATTCATGAAACTTAGATCAAAATCAACTTCCAAATCTAATCATTGAAACTCAAAAAATCAGAGCCAAAATCAAAGCAAAAATCACAAAATAAAATTGCACTGAATTAGCAAAATCACAAGAGCAGGGATGAGAGATAGTGACTTGGAGCTTATGCTTTAGGTTATGGTCGACCAGTGGGGACCTAGAACGTCAGTTCCAGGCTCCATTCTCTCCCCCATCGATATCGATTATTTTTCTGGTGTGACTCCAACGCTTTCTGACAACATGAAATTGCAATATGGACTCAGTAAACAAGCATGCATTCATCAATGATTCTTCAATGTAATCAAAACATTCGATAACATTGAACTATGAAATGCATTAGTTACGAGCCATAATATTTAAAGCACCACTTTTTTCTCATAAGTAGTAATTCGATATATCTGATTCGGGCCCAGAACAACAACGCAGTGGTTTAATGTTCGTCGACGGAAATTCTATCGGTTAGAAAACGGGTCGATCTGGGTACGAATGTACAAATGTAGCACGTGGCGAATACGGGTCGATCCGTAGGGAATTGTTGATTTAAATTTACTACTCAATCAAATTATACCAAAGTCGAGAGTGTATTTAAGCTAGAAAATGAGAAAATGAACTAACTAACAAAAAGAAAAGAAATGCAAATATGAGAGTTAAATGTCAATTTAGAGAATAAATCCACTCTCTAGATCATGTAGTTCAACACATGAAATCATGATCTCTCTTTTATGTTCACTAGTGTTTTAATTGATGTGTTTATCATAAGTATGACATATTTGAGCTATTAATTAGCCAACATAAGTCATCAAACTATAACACAACCCTTAAAACACTAACCAACTTTCATGAAACTTGACAAAGAAAATGAAAATGAAATCTATTTTAAGTATGGCCTATTAACTATTGATTAGAAACATAGACCATCAAATTTTAATTTCAAATCACTTTCTTATGCCATAATCATATATTGATGAAGAGGCTTTTGTGTTAGTGATTGTTTAAGCATAGCCTATTTGGTGTCAACAATATAGACTATCAAATTCAAGGAAAAAACCAACAAATAAAACCACTTCTATCATCATCATTAAGCACAAAAAGAGAGCATGAATTAACAAAATGTGGAAGCTGCATTAATTAGAGAGCTTCATTACCCCTAAGGGGTTTAGCTTCTCATATTTGTCATTTTATTAACAAATGTAGCTAACAACATGAAAGCAAAATGAAGAGGAAAAAGAGAGCAAAATGAAAAGAAAAATTATTCTACTTGCACAAAAGAGAAGAGATCTACACTACAACATAAAAGTAAAGGAACATGAAAGGAAAGATCATGTATAAATTGCATAAAAAAAATTACATAAAATAAAAATGGCTAAGTAGCCATGAAAAGAGAAAGAGGAGCTTTCATTTTATTTTTGATCTAAACTAAAGAGAAGGAGGCCTAAGAGAGACTAAAAGAAGAGAGAGGGATTACATGAAACATATGGGTATTTATACATGTTTGAAACCCTAATTCATATTTTTGGGGAATGCCCAAAATGCCCCTTAGGAAGTGTAGAGGCCAAGTAATCATTAACATGTCTTAATCCCCCATTAAGTGTACATGAAACCATTAACTCCAAAAGCATGTGCATTAGCCTTTAATTTGTACATTAAGGTAGTGGGTACGTGGGGTTCTCCATGTTCTTCACTTTGAATTATTTCCATCTTCATTTCTTTGTATTCATTGTGTGCATGCATATTCCTTCATGAACCCACTTGTAATTGAGTGTAATTTCCTACAAAATAATATAAAAATTTCCAATTAAATTTTCTCAAATTAATATATGCACAAAAATGACCACTTTGCCCCTGGATGAAGATGAATATGTGGCAATTTCAAATAATTTGAATTTTGGTTAAAACAAGTTAAAATGCCCAATATGATCACTTATTCAATTCAAATAGATTAAATATGGTGGTAAAAATATGCACATTTACGTGCACATCAAATACCCCCACACTTATCTTTTTATTCATCCTCGAATAAACTAAAACTAAGATAAATCCATTTCGTAGGAAGAACGATTGCTTTGAGGGTATGCAACAAGCCGTTAAACCTCTGGGTGTCCCCAGTAGGACGAGTGTTGTCTCGTGAGGATTTTCAGTGGATACTACGCACAAAATCCAAGTGCAGGATGAATTTTTTTACAAAATGTAAGATTTATTTACAAAGAGAATAATGCAAGCTTTTGAAATATTTACAAATGAAAGATTTATTTTTAAATTGACACAACTAAGTAAATATAGGTTTTTGTTATTATCTTGAAAGTTTATGTCATTTACTCATCAATATTTCCAATAAAAACGAAGTTATCATAACAAATAAATTATAGTTTAACTCGTTGTTTTGGTTAATAACAGTGTAACTATGAAATGGATCCTTAGTTGATTATCAAAGTTTATCAAAGTGGTATTTTCATTTCTTTTCAATAACAAATCAAATCAAATATGTAAAAATAGTGCTGGGATTTCAATTGCTTGCTTTCTCATTATTTGCAAGAAAAATTACACACCTAGCTCAGGTAAACTGAGGCCAGATATACCACCCATGCACTGCCTTTCGGGCTTATGTGAGGGGAGCACAGAGCATAGCGAGTGCACACACTTTCATGCATACACTATCGACCGTAGGTGGTTTTTATTAAGTCTTTTTTTTACATGTGTTCCATACATCATAACCGTGAGGACTTTTAAACGAGTATGAAAGCACATAATCAAAAATTCCAAGTAATTCACCCATGCATAACCGTGAGGACTTTTAAATGAGAGTGAATACTTTGGATGTATTTTTATTTTTATTTTTTTCATATATTTTTTTTAAGAGAGGGAGAGTTTTGCAAAATCATCTTAGCACCATTTAACTTAGAAGACAAAAAAAATGTTATATCCTTTACTTTAAATTCACCACTTTTAAAACAAAGATTTTCAATTAGGATGTATTTCATAATTAACACGTATGAATCTTCCTATATACTAGTTAAACCATTGTTATTCATAATCAAACTTCATTTTTATTTTTGTTAACACAAATAATTTTTCAATAATTTTAATTTAATAAACCAAAACCATATATTTATCCTATAGTGTTTCTTTAAAAATAAATCAAAAACACTAAAAATAAATTCTTCTTTTGTTTTTGGAATTTTTTTTTTGAGTTTTTGGAAGAAAAATGAAAAATTAATCCTGAAAAATAAAGAAGAAGACGAGTCTCCCCCGACACTTGATTTTGACTGTGTCCCCACAGTCAACCTAAGTGGAAGGAGAAAAATAAAATAAAAATCCAATATTTACATGAAAGATTATTATTTACAAGGGATGAGAAAGTATATAGTCAAAAAGTAAATGAAACGGTCTTCTAAAGACCGATTCATTTGTCTCCTCAAATGTGTGAGACACAGTTTAAGCACGAAAAACCAAATCGTAAAAGATTTCGAAGTTGAGTGTGGATTTGGAAAAACGAAAGTCGTTTTATTGAAAATCGTATGAGTTGTTTTATTTTCGATGATTTTTAGGGTTGGTAAAACAATTGATTGAAATTCAAGTTTATTTTCTTCAAATTGGAAGTCAAGTTTGTCATTGAAAAATTCTTCAAAATTATTGATTTCAAAATGGTGATGTAAATTAAATTCATGATTATTAATTTGAAAGCTTTCATTTTGAATTTGTTGAGGACCAAAATTTTCAGTTGTATTATGCTTGAGATTATACCCATTGCCAAAATCGTTTGAAAAATTGTTTCCATTTTTGTTTTGAGTTTGAAATTCGTTTTGGAGATCAAAATTGAATTGGCATGGGTTATGATCTAAATTGTTCGGATTTTGAATTGAACTCAAATTTTGAAATCCTTGACTCGAGTTATTACACAAATATGAATTGCACAAATCATTTATCTCTTGATTTTGTTGTGTAGAGAGTTCTAGTAAAGATGAAACCATTTCAATGCTATTTTCAAGAGTCGAAGGTTGATCATCGTTTTGAAAACTTTGTTGTTCAAAATTTGAATTATTTACAAAATAGTTGTCGTTAAAATATCCATAAGAATTTTGAGTGAAATTGTATGGATTATACTGATTTTCCAAACTAAAATCAAGAGAGTAAGAAATAGGAAACTCGGACATTTTCAGGAATTTTTTTTTTGTTTTTTTATAAAAGAAAAACATTTATAAATAGAATTTATTTTTCAAACTGAAATTTTGATTTTTGTTTTGTTTTTGGATTTTCAATTTTTTTTTTGGCTTTTGAAAAGATTTTTTTTTTGGATTTTTGAAATTTCAAAGTAAAAGGATCTAAAACATTCAAAGAAAAATAAAAGGAATATTTGCAATTTTTTTAGTTTTGGATTTTTGAAATATTTTGTTTTTAAATATGCATAAACTAATGCAACTAAATGAATGCAAGGTTAATTACAAATGATTTATCCTAAGTTAACCCAAAATTGTATAATCACACTCTGTCTTAAATCAACAAGATAGTTCTCAGCCAGGTAACGGACAGGATTTATCGGTGCACCACGAATCACCGTAGCAATGCAGCCGAAGGTTTAAGTACCTTCAGAGAAACAACCACTATAATATTTACGAATGACCATAATATTTATAAATGGTTATTACTCTGCCGTAGCCTAGACACCGAGAAGTTAAATTGTTCAAAAAAGACAAATTGTCAATATACAATTAAGTGTTATCGATGTCTAATCGTTATTATTAATCAAAATTTTAAGATGAAATGCAAAGCAGAAATTTAACGTGTATTAACAATGCAACTACGAATGAATTTTTGTTTTGGTTTTTGATTTTTGAATTTTTTTTAATAAAATGCAAGCAAACAACAATGCAAGACAAATAAAAACAATAATATAGCAAGCAAACAATTTTTTTTTTTTTTGCAAGAATAGCGAAGCAATTATTTTTGGCAACCCAAGTGGAGCAAGCGACTCTTCCAATCTGCTTTGGCAACCTGAAAAAAAAACAAGATATATATATAGTTTTTTTTTCTTTTTCAAAAGAAAACCAACAAAACAAATAAAACAAAATGAAATTTTATATATATATATCAAAAGAAGAAAATCAAAGCAAATGAAAAACTAAAAAAAATCTTTTTCTTTTTGGATTCAAATTAAAACGAAAGTTGAAATGAATTCAACTTCACCCAAATCACAAATTATTTTAAATGAAGGTTCAAACAAAACAAACACTCACTCACCCACTAAAAAAATATCCAAACTAAATCACTCAACCCAACTCGTATAACCTAAACCCAAAGCCCATTATCCTCTTTAATCTAAACCCCCAGTTCAAACAAACAAATAAAAAATTTGCTTTCCTTGTTGTTCGATTATCACCGCTGTTATTTCAAGTTCGCCCCCCCTTTTTTTTAGGAATCAAATTCAGTTCACGCAAATTCAAGTATAAAATTGCAAAATCAAATTATGCCGTTCGAGGGTTGCTCGAGGAATAAGGAGGGTTCGTTGATGGTACTCGTCGATCAGGTCGATGAGGTTGTGGTGGGTTTTGGTTACGCAAGTTTCGGCGGTTAAGACAGAGGCAAGGGGGTGTTGAATGGTAGGGATTTTGATGTTCAGGTTGCGGGTCCGAGCAAATTAGGGCTAGGGCGACTTGTATGATGGTGAAGTAGTTGCCGTGGGTGGGGGATTTCAGGCGATCGACGATTATGAAGTGTGGGCAGAAGCGATTGGATTGCAGTCGAGTGTCGAGTTCGAATTGCAAGCAAGGTGATTTCAAGCTATAGAGGTGGTCGTGGCAATTGTTCGAAGGGCAGTAAGGTAAGTGCAAAATTTCTTTTCTTTGTTTTTTTTTCTTTTTCAAGCTAGAAAATGATTTGAAGGGTTGTTGACAGTTATGATGGTGGTGCGTAGGCTTGCTTAGGAGGAGTATATGGTTGCAGTTGATGGGATGACAGATTGATGGTTGACTCTCGATTGTAGGAGGAGCGAAATCGATTCTGGATGAAGTTGTTGGATGTGGGAGAGGTTGAATTGTATGTAAGGGAAGGAGATGAAATTGGAATTTGATGGTTGAAGTTTGTCGACTCGAACTGTTGATGGAGAGATTGGCCGACAGCGTTTGTATGGAGTTATAGGAGATGAAAACGAAGGCTTTTGGTTGATGTTTGGGGATAGTTGAGTTCAGTGGTTAGTTTATGGTGATTGGGTTTGAGGAATTTGTCCGATTTGGAAGTGTAGCAGTGTTTATACCTTTTGTGATGGAAGAATGTGGTCTGGTGGAGGAGTGTTTGAAGTGATTGACTATGGCAGCAAAGAAATGTTATCAGGGGAAGAATACTGTGAAGGGGTGGTTGCTATTTTGTGTGCAGAAATGGGGGCTGTAGTTCGGTGGCTGTGATTTTGTATCAGGGAAGTTCTGAAGGTTGGAGGGGATGTTTGTGATGATTATAGTGAAGGGTGGTTTATTGTAGGGAGTTGTAGTTTGTTTGGATTGTAGAGGCAGGGAGTGAATGCACTGGTTCGTGCACTGATATGCACAGGAGGAGCAGTGATGTCAGTAAGGTCTGGTGATGGTGTATAGGAGTTTGTGGTGACTAGACAGAAGAGTTGCAGCTGTTGACAGAGGGAGGCTGATGGTTTGAATGTTGAGGAGTGAAAGCAGTGATGTGATTTGTGGTTGTTGTGAAATGGTAGTTATGGCGATGTTGCACGGATGATGGTTGTGCTCCTCTGGGCAGTGACAGTTGCAATGTTGCACAGGGGTAGGGTGTTTGAATGCTATTTTTGAGCGGTAGTTGAAGGGGTGGCAGGGGAATGAAGTTGTTGATTATTTGAGAGGAGGGATGGTCAGAGCACAAAATGATAGGTTTGAAATGTGCAAATGTATGCACAGTGATATGCAGAGGAGGGGCACTGTGCAGGCAGATTTTTTTTGTTTGTAAATGTACAGAAAAGAAGACAATAAAAAAATGAAAATGCAAAAGGATGAGAATGCAATAAAAAATTATTTTTTTGTTCTTTTGAAATCGAGTATGCCTTTTTTTTGAAGTAAAATGAGATGCAAATGTAAATGAAAATAAACAACAACAAGCACACAAACAAAAATAAAAACCACACAAACACACACAATAAAAATCAAAAAAAAAATTTCGAAGAATAAGAAATCAAAATCAAATCAAGTCCCGAGCAACGGCGCCAAAAACTTGTTCGTCGACGGAAATTCTATCGGTTTAGAAAACCGTCGAACGAATTTTGAAATAAAATTTATACCGCAAGCGCACGGTGTACGAATGTAGCACGTGGCGAATACGGGTCGATCCGCAGGGACTTGTTGATTTAAATTTCCTACTCAATCAAATTATACAAAAGTCGAGAGTGTATTTAAGCTACAAAATGAGAAAATGAACTAACTAACAAAAAGAAAAGAAATGCAAATATGAGAGTTAAATGTCAATTTAGAGAATAAATCCACTCTCTAGATCATGTAGTTCAACACACAAAATCATGATCTCTCTTTTATGTTCATTAGTGTTTTAATTGATGTGTTTATCAAAAGTATGACATATTTGAGCTATTAATTAGCCAACATAAGTCATCAAACTATAACACACCCCTTAAAACACTTACTAACTTTCATGAAACTTGACAAAGAAAATGAAAATGAAATCTATTTTAAGTATGGCCTATTAACTATTGATTAGAAACATAGACCATCAAATTTTAATTTCAAATCACTTTCTTATGCCATAATCATATATTGATGAAGAGGCTTTTGTGTTAGTGATTGTTTAAGCATAGCCTATTTGGTGTCAACAATATAGACTATCAAATTCAAGGAAAAAACCAACAAATAAAACCACTTCTATCATCATCATTAAGCACAAAAAGAGAGCATGAATTAACAAAATGTTGAAGCTACATTAATTAGAGAGCTTCATTACCCCTAAATAGAAGGGGTTTAGCTTCTCATATTTGTCATTTTATTAACAAATGTAGCTAACAACATGAAAGCAAAATGAAGAGGAAAAAGAGAGAAAAATGAAAAGAAAAATTATTCTACCTGCACAAAAGAGAAGAGATCTACACTACAACATAAAAGTAAACAAATATGAAAGGAAAGATCATGTATTAAATTGCATAAAAAAATTACATAAAATAAAAATGGCTAAGTAGCCATGAAAAGAGAAAGAGGAGCTTTCATTTTATTTTTGATCTAAACTAAAGAGAAGGAGGCCTAAGAGAGACTAAAAGAAGAGAGAGGGATTACATGAAACATAGGGGTATTTATACATGTATGAAACCCTAATTCATATTTTTGGGGAATGCCCAAAATGCCCCTTAGGAAGTGTTGAGGCCAAGTAATCATTAACATGTCTTAATCCCCCATTAAGTGTACATGAAACCATTAACTCCAAAAGCATGTGCATTAGCCATTAATTTGTACATTAAGGTAGTGGGTAGGTGGGGTCCTCCATGTTCTTCAGTTTGAATTATTTCCATCTTCATTCCTTTGTATTCATTTTGTGCATGCGTATTCCTTCATGAACCCACTTGTAATTGAGTGTAATTTCCTACAAAATAATATAAAATTTTCCAATTAACTTTTCTCAAATTAATATATGCACAAAAATGACCACATTGCCCCTGGATGAAGATGAATATGTGGCAATTTCAAATAATTTGAATTTTGGTTAAAACAAGTTAAAATACCCAATATGATCATTTATTCAATTCAAATAGATTAAATATGGTGGTAAAAATATGCACATTTACGTGCACATCATTTAATATAACTCAGAAAAATATATAACATAATATACAACATATAGTCAAATGTCGCAATGAAAATAAAACACATCAGTTACTTTTTTGAAGTTTAAGTCTACAAAATGAAATGGTTGACTTACCGTAACAACCCGTATTTTGGGCCTTCAAATTTGAATTTTTAATTTATCTAAATAATTGGTTTTGAATTCAAATTATGAAAAATTATCTATTTCAAATGGAGACTTGATTCCAATGACGTATTTTTAATTCAATTTTTAGAATTTTCCATAATTTTCAAATTGAAAATAAGCAAATTCTCGTTTGACATATTTTACAACAAACGTTGCCATTTTGAAAATTCATAGAATTTAATAACTTGTCTATTTTATTTCTGTTTTGAGATCGTGTCTCAATTCTATTCATGGTAATATTGTATATTATGTCGATCGTGGCACGGAAATGGATGTGATGAGGTATGGCGGGATGCCGCAATCCAATCTATTCAAAATTTAAAATAATATATATATGCCAACTATGCACAGTGTACACAATACACAACATCTCATTTTTTCTTCTTCCCGGTCGCATCTTTATCTTCCCTTGTTTGGCTGCGCTTCCCTGCCTCCATGACTTTTGATCTTGATTTTATTTGGGTGCTGAAGGTTGTGAGGATGCACACACACAAACACACACACACACATTGTAACGACCCAGGATTTTAAGTAATTAAAATTTGAATATTTAATTAATTTTAAATATTAATAAGTGAATTTATAAGTCGAATAAATTTTATTTTGAATAATTGGATTTAATTGAATAATTAAATCGATGATTTAATATGTTAAATTATGGAAATAATAAAAAATTGGGTTAAATACGATTGAAAATGATTTGGGAAATTTTATTTTATCATATTGAAGTTAGAACGATATTTTAGAACTTTTAAAATGGAATTAAAAGTTAATTTGTGAAAATTGAATATTTTAATATTTAATCGACTAGTGAAAATAGTCAATTTTTGAACAGTCTCAGAATTGGACGAAACTAGTTTCATTGGATCCGTAATAGTTAGTTATTACCGGATTTCATTTTTCGTAGCAATCGGAGTTGTCGTTTGATCGTGGCAGCTCGAAACGCATCGAATTGTTTTTAATATTAATTTGGCGAGTTAAAATAGCCATTTTTAAAACTGTCTCGTATTTCGACGAAACCTGTTTCATCGGATCCGTAATGTGATATTATTATATGGTTTCAAATTTCGTGTCAATTGGATTTACCGTTTGTCCGGTACAAATTAAAACGCCTAGAAAATCGTTTAAATCGGTTTAATTTAAATTGAACGTTTATTGCCATAACTCGCACAGATGTCCGAATTAGCTTTCGAAACCTGTTCCATTGTGTCCGGGACACGGGGTAAACCCTAGAAACGCTGGTTACGGCGCGTGAATCGAAGTTCTGGAAAACCGGATGAATAGTGTTCGTTCAAAATTCTATAAATAGCCTTCACTCTCTTTAGAAAAAAAAATTAAAACCCTAATAACTGCCGGCCGCCACCATTAAACCAAAGGCCAGAAATTCACAATCCTTTCTCCTCCAAATCTCTTAATCCATCGACAATTGTCGAAAGCTCTCAACTACAAACTTGTAGAGCTAGTCGAGTTCTATCGATCCATACGGCGATGATCGCCTGGATCGTGACGTGGTGGTCGAAATCGGGGCTCAAAGGCCTGCCGTTCGTGCACGATTCATGAGTCCGTGAAGCCACCGAGTGCCACGTGGTTCATAGTGGAGGTTGGCGCGAGCAAGAGCTTCCAAATGATGGTCCATGATCATCGTGTAATGGTCAGTAGTGGTGGCAGTAATTCGCGAAGTATGGGCGGCCGATGGGTTATTTCGAACGCGTTTTGCTTGTTGGGGGAGAAGCTTCCATCAGCGGCCACGATCTGCAGAAGCAAAAACAAGCGGCTCTGATTCATTGTAGGTTTAAAAATATATATATAATGTTGTAAATTATTATAAAAAATTCATGTAAACTTTAAATATTCGTATCTTTTTCATACGAGGTCGAAAACGCACGAAACCAGTTGCGTTGGAATCGTATGGACGAGCACTACGCGATGGAGTTGGATTGGAGTCGTTTGGAGTTAGTGAGAATTTTGGGTAAAATTAAACGTCCGTTTAATTTTATTCGAAATAAATCGCTAAAACGAAATTAAAATCAAGGTGAGAACTTCTCACTCAATCGAATCAGTTTCGATTTTATTTTAAATAGTTAGATTTAAAATATTTGAATGCATGTTTGAATGATGATTGTTATCTATTGATTGTTAAAATAGACATTATGCGCCGTTAGTAAGCGGATGTTATTTATTAAAAACATATACCGCGAATATTTCGTAAACGGTGAAATTGGTATTATATATAATAGCAATATATATATATTGGCATATGTATATATTGGAGTTATTGATTTCCCGCATTTTATAGCGGATGAGACCCTATTGCGCCGTCTATTAAGCGGATAATATTTTAAATCCCATATACCGCGATAATTTCGTACTGGAGCGGAATTGGTATTGTGCTAATGTTTTTGGATGCAGGAAAACAGGTTGGAGGGATCCAACTGGATTCCTCAATAGTTTTTATTTGATTTCAGATATTTTGATATTTGATTGATTATCATATCGATATATGATATCGTTGTAGTCGTGATTGACTATTTTGGTGTGTAGCATCATTGAACCAAATTTTGGGATTTTAAAATGATTTTAAAGTGATTTTTGAAAGTATACGTTTATAAAATATTTTTGGAATTGATCCATTTTAAATAAATAAACGTTATAATTTTTAAAGTTATAAAAATTATGATTTTGAGAAATACGGTTAAAGATTGATTTTTGAGAAATATGGGTTAATGTTTTTTTTTATAAAATAATTAAATTAGATTTTTGAATTTATTATAAAAAGTTTAAAAATAGGATTTATAAAATTTGATTATTTTATAAATCAAGAGAATGGTGAAATTATAAAGGAGATTAAAGATGTTTTAAAATAATAGTATAAATTGATTTTTATAAAGGATTTATAAATTGATATTTATAAATTAAAACATTTGAATTATAAAACGAGTTTTTATAAGAGTTTGAATGAAGTGAAAATGGATTGCGTAAGTGAATGGAATTTATAAAATTATAAATGGTGAAGTTATAAATGAAATTGATAAATAGTAAGATTTATAAATTTTGTGAAGTTATTAAAGAATATATTTGGATAAATAATTGAATCTTATAAGTTATAAGATTTATAATTATGAAGTTTAAAAGAACGATTTTGTAAAATAATCGTTTTATAAGCATTTAACTTATAATGTGAACTTTTGGTTTATAATTGATTTATAAATCGAATAGGTTAATAAAGGAATTTATTAAAGGAAGTAGTTATAAAACAAATAGAAATAGAATTTATAAATGTTGTTTTATAAAATTCGCAAACGACTTATTTTGATAAGTTAATTTTTATAACTTATTTATGAAGTTATATTCACGTTTTAGACAGTGAATAATCCTTTAAAATGAAATGTATAGAAATGATGAAATTGTTAACGTAGTATATTCACGTTTTTGAATAGTGAATAATATGTTAAAGAAAATGTTTAGATTTGATGTTTTAAATAGAATTAAAACGATCTAACGATGTTTTAAAACGTGTTGAGATTCGAAACCATAGATTTCAACATTTATTGTTGAAATAGATGTTTTCGAGAAATAAAAGGAAATGGTGGACTATAACACTATTGTTATAGTAAATGATTTCCGAAAGGAAATGTTTTGTATAGTATTGGGATTTATATATCTATTTTAATTTCGAATCCCTATACTAGTGATTTTTGGTTGTCGTAACGATGTTTTACGTAACATTCGTTTTGGCCCAAATAAATATGTTTAAGAGAATGATTTACTTAAAGAATGAAAGATATACTTAATCTCGATTTAAGTATATTGAATATTTTCCAAGTGTTGAAAATAAATAGGTTCGTGAATTACTTATTAAATAAGTATGGAAATGTTTTCCAATATAAAGTGAATATTTTGAGAATTTATCTTTTTGAAGATAAATTGAAATGAATAATTGAAATCGTATATGCATGGATATTTTGGAATGAAAATTCACTATGGAATTTATGAATAAAAAGTGGAATTTGTTTAAAAATAAATATTGATTTATTTTTGAGGTATCGAAATTTTATATCTTGTAAAGATATTTTGGAAAATAAATAATTTGGAAAATTATTTGGAATCTGGTGATGTGTGCATATCCATTGATAGTTCAATAACCGACTATCAATATTTCCCTTTGAATGAGTATTTGATGTGATTTGTTTGAATTTGAATGCCACACTTATTTTTGAATAAGCGCTCACTATTCGGGTTAACCGGGAAAGGACTATGGGGTCGTATAACCCATTCCGAATATGTGATACGTCGTTATGAATTGCATTTGAAGACCGATGTTGAAGACCGGATCTTTTTGAAAGCGAAAGGACAACTCGTCGATTGTCTTTGCACCGAGTAGCTACGGTATAGAGACTCCATATGTGATGGGAAGTCCGGACGTGATTAGAGATTATCCGGATTGCAAGGACTTCTTTGTAAGTGCCTTCGATTCTGTTCGAGCCCGGAACAGACTTGTATGGATTGTATGTCTGACATTACAAATTGAGATATAAAGCCGATTTCTTTCAAATATATTTCTGTTGGTGGCGGAGAATTTATTCTTTTAGCTTAACACCCTTCTCTGAGACGAATGAGCTCAGAGGTTATGTAGTTGAAGTTATCAGCGATATATTCCCAATTTGGTAATGTGACATGCTGAGTGTTGCTGTGAAATGATCATTGTGTTGATTATTTATGATAGGATCATTTGTTTGATCGTCTATCTTGGTGATCATTTCTATGATCATTTGTTGACCCAAAGCACGGCTTTTGTATAAAGTGTGTTTTTGTGGACGAGACTTCGTCGAGCCTCACAAACCGGTAATGGTCGAAACAGGAATTATGCGGCAAGGTTTTCAGGGATCGCTTCCCTAGGGTATGACCATTCCTTCTGGAAAAGGGTAGTATCATGGTATGGAGCCCAGATACTTACTCATGTTGAAACACTTATTATTATGGTGTGATGTTGGTTAGAGAGCTCTCGTTTAAAGGTCCCAAAGGACCGGGGGTGGCATATCTGAGGGTTTGTAATATTCCTTGGGAAAAGGGGTTCCCGGCTTTGTTTAGCGGAGAACGGTTGGTTCTCGGGGCGTCCTTCCAGAGGCGTTTCCATGTGGCGATGGGAAGTTCCTTGGCCTGACCATTTGTTGGAAAATCCATTCTTCAAATACGAGCCTTGTACGGTTTTAGTTGTATAACCTGTCATGGAATATGGCGGTAACCCACTATTGAACATGGTAGCTATAGCAGGCATAGTTTGAAATGTCTATGTCGGCTAAGATTTATATCTTTATTTTCGAAATGAATTTTTCTCTACACTATGCACTAGTAATAATATCAAATGTTCTTTTTAATGCGTATCAAGCATCTATGACTATCATAAGGAGAAATCTCCTCCGATTCTGCGTTTGCATTGTGTGTGTGCGCGGGAGGCATTTTGGTAGTCTCATTCTTAAAAGCATTGCGAATTGACTTTAAAAATATTCCTCTATTTTTGATTTCAAAGATAAATAAAGTGTTTTGAGTTCTCACACCAGTCACATGACTGACTCGGAGTTTATTGTTTTCCTTCCTAAACTCTGGGTGCCCACCAATTTCCACACGGGCAGTCAAGAGTTAGGTTTATCAGGATATTCTGGACATTCAGGAGTTGCTGGAGGCAAGATGGATGGCATGGCGTATTATTATGTATAGTATTTCTTTTCCGCTGTTTGTGTTTGTTGTTGTTGTACACTCTGATGATATGATGTAATGTAATGAAATGTATAAAATGTAATAACTGATATAGTTCTTTGTTTAAAGATTATTCATTTATTATTATATGTTGTTCCGCTGCGATTGTGAGATTCTATTATTGTTCTGTTGTTTTCTTCTGTTCCGTTCTATTTTCTATTTTCTTTTCTCTCTATTTTCTATTTTTTCTCTCTCCTTCTCTCTTTTTCTTTTTCTTAAACATTGAGAATTCGTATTTCTGTTCATCTTGAATTAATCTATGGAGATTAGTGTATATTCAAGGAGTACGGATTTGCGGGTCCTCACAGGTGGTATCAGAGCTTATGGTTAAGCGACAACCATGGTTCTGTTGGGTATTACTCATTAGAGATAGAGTCAGTAGTGCTCTAGAATGAGTTGAGTGTAATAATAGCTATGAGAGCGTATTTGTTAGTGAATATAAATTGTTTTGTATTGTGTTGACTTATCGGTTGATTGTTTATAGATTTCGGTCGATGTAGTTTAGCTAACTTTCGTAGAAAGGGGTTTCTAAACTCTTAAACAAGATAAACCGACACGATATTGTTTTAAATTGGGTAAACGAAATAATTTTTCCTTGATTATATTTTTATATATAAAGGGATAATTTTTCAAAATTATTAAAGTGTATATAAGTTGATTGTTTAGTTGTTTGAATAATCTAAATAAAAGAATAATTGTATAAGCAAATGAATTATAAGAATTGAATTATAATTAAAGTGATTTACAATTGTGAAATAAACTTATATATATAAGAAGTGAAACTATATGAAATTTGGGTTAAATATGAGTTGAAATAAAAATGAATTTAAAGTTAAATGGAGTATAACTTAAGAGATGTTGAATGAAGTTGATATTGGTATCAAAGTAAATTAATAAAGTTAAGTGATAGATGTGAACTTGAGTTATATAAATGAAATTCAACTTTTGTAATTGAATTGAACTAATGAATTGAATGTAAATCAATTGAATGTGAATTAAGTTGATACGAAATAATGAATATAAGCAAAGGAAATTAGTTGTAATAGATATACATTGATTTTTATATGATTGTTAGTTGATTGTATATAATTCATTAAGTGTTAATGAAATTGAGTTAATGAAATTGTAAGCTAAAATAATTTAAATTCAATTGGAAGTTAAGTGAATCTTAAATAGAATTGAATTTGATTTGGAAGTAAACCAACTTGAATATGAATTAGTGAATATAAACTAATTGAAAATGAATGTTTGTAAAAATATCCACTGTTAATGAATCAAATGTGATTAAATTTGAAAACCAATTCATTTAATATTAATGAGAATATGAATGAATGTTTATTGGTTATGAATGCTAGTTGGTTGATGTTTGCATTTGTTGCTTTTGTTTCAATTGCTATGTTGACATATATAGTTATTATGTTACTATATGATGTATATCGATACTATTATCTATATGCATGATTCTCATGTTGTTTGTTGAGTGTTCAGTAGGTGCGGATCGCGTTTGCTTCGCATTTGGAGCTCGCTTTCGCGCTATATTAGCCGCATATGCTTGCTAATAAAATATAAGGTACATATCTCGGATTACATACCGTACTTTTATGCTTTTTTCCCTTCGGGATGCCTCATTACTTGATGAGATGTATATTTGTGATATATATACTGTTAACGCTTAAATTTGAACGCTAACACCCCAGTGAGTAGATAACAGTTATGAAAGCACCACCCGTTGGTACGGGAACAAGATACAAGTAAAGAAATTGCAGAAAAGCAGTAAAAGACGACAGTTTTATAGTGGTTCGGCCTAAAATCGAGCCTACGTCCACTTTGATCTCTTTATTGCTGAACAAGTACAACTTATACAACTTTCTTCAATTACAATCCACTCTAGACTGTTAGTACAAACTTTGACAGAGAATTATCTTTTAAACTCATGATAAATGATGTGGATTCTCTCTCTTGAATTTGATGTAATGTCTTCGATGTTTGGAGTGCTTGAAGTGTTGCTTGAGTCGAGAAAATGGCAGAGTTTTGGCGCTTCGAGAATGAACCCAAAAGTCCCCCCAGAGTTGGAGGTGGATGTCTATTTATAGAGAGTTCTGGGTGAAAAAAGTTGCTAAGTCCTAACTCGTTGCCGACTTAAGGTAAGTCGTTGCTGACTTAGGATGAGTCGTGACCGACTCATTGAGCTGAGTCTCTGGTTTGTAGAGAGCTTCCTGCCTTTTTCGAACCCACGCTTCAAGTACTAGGTCGTTTACGAGTTATCTGGTTGTAGTTTCTGGCTTGTTTGTATAAGTCGTATACGACTCATCATAAGTCGTAGGTCGTGGTTGACTTAACCAGCTGCCTTCGGCTTAAAGCTGAGTTCAGGCTTTGTGAAGGCGAGTCCTAACTCGTAGACGAGTTAAGAGATAGTGTCTTTAGGTCGTACACCTTTTTTAAGTCGTAACACTTGTTAACTCGGTCAAGCTTTAATCTGTTATGTCGTAGCTCCCTTAAGTCGTATAGACTCCTTAGGTCATCAGGGTCTTAAGTCGTTATCTCTTCTTAACTCGTGAGCCGCTTATCTCGTAAGCAGCCTAACTCGGGTACTCCTTAACTCGTAGAGGCTTTAACTCGTAGGAGGTTTCTAATTCGTGTATCCTTTAACTCGTAGATGCCTTGAGTCGTAGGAAGCTTAACTCGTAAGGCTTCATATCCCGTAGAGTCCTTAAGTCGTACAAATCCTTAGGTCGTGTGTTTCTTTAAGTCGTAACATGTTCAAAGCCACACAATCCTTTTAAGCCGTAGACCATTCATTTCCTTAAGTCGTGAAGCCTTTTGAGTCGTGAGCTGCTTAACTCATGGACCTGTTAATTCGTGAACGAGATAGGGTTAACATTTGCCCCTCGAAGCACACGCTTAGGTCGTAAGTCGTGTGCTTCGACTTATCATAACCCGGGCATGCCGATTCAAATTCCAACATTTCCAGATATAAAAGCCTGAGTCGTCCTTCCTCTTTCCTTCTTCTCATCACTTAACTTTTAAACTGTTTTCTGCCATTAACGCATCTCTGAGCTCTCCAAGGCGATTTCGATCCAAACTTCGTCCGATTCCTTTTAGCATCATACAATCGTAAGTGATCTTGTTCCCTCTTCGACCGTTAGCCGTTGTTACCTTACATGTTCAGTCCCTCATTTTTGGCTTGTCCTTTCAAATCCTACGAGCTTTATCAAATCGGTCATTGACGAACTTAAACTCGTTTGGCTTGACATAAGGTGATTCGCGATTTGAGGCGACTTGTAGTGTGATAGGTTAAGGCTATTGCTGTTGAAGTGGCCGTGGGTGAACAGGTTGAAAGTTAGAAGGGAAGGCAGGTTGGTTGAAAAACTTGATTCGAATAGAGTGAGGAATCGTCCCATATACAACTCAGAGATTTTCCATGCGACCTAGCAATTTTCATGAGCCGTAGCCGAGTTAAGACTTAAGGGATTTCCAGTTGCTTAGAATCAGAGCCTTTCTTCTGTTCCTTGAGTTACGACTTAGGATTTAGAGCATAATCAGCTTGATGTGTTGACGATTTAAGACAGGAACGACTTAACTCTTGAGTCGGTTACGACTTAACTCTTGAGTCGGTTACGACTTAACTCTTGAGTCGGCTACGACTTAGCACATGTATTTTTTAAACTCCACTTGAACCTTGAACTGCTGCCTGAATCTTTTACAGATTTCTTTAACTTGTAAGCTAATAACCTATTAATATAACATTCACAGAAAACTGGGACGAATATACTGTCATTGATTGCCCACATCGAACGACAGATTAGTTAATGATAGATGATTAACTTAAATAAATCATGTGAACGAAGTGCTATCGATTTCAAGTGGAATATTAAAGCAGCACTGGATTAGTCAATTGAAACTGACCAGCCCTCATTAATATTATGCTTGAGCTTTTAAATAACAAGTTCCGAAATTACCGTAGTCAATCAATCGTCAACCAGTTTAATTCCAGTTATCTTTACTTGTTATTATTATTATTATTTTTATTAGCTTTGCACGACACTTCACACTTTTTAGGAAACGTGCACCTTCGCATTTGAACATCCAGTTGCTTGTGTAGAATGACCTCTCATCAAGAAGAGCCGATGGGCCAGGCTGAAGATGTCTTCCCAGTAGCCATCCCTATAGACAACCCTCCGGAGAGAACATCCACAACTTTGAATCAGCGGGTGTTTAACCAACTGCGCGTCCAGTTTGGCATTGATGATGCTGACATCTTATTTCCGGGGCCAAATGACACCGCGGATAGGCCCCCTCTTGGCTTTGTTGCTGTTAATCGCCAAATGTGCTTGAATGGCGCTATTCCTCCCTTTAATGACTTTCTCCAACAGTTCCTGCTTCGGTTGTCTATCTCTCCATTCCAATTACACCCCAATGGCTACGCCATTCTGATGGGGTTATGTGTTCTATTTAGGAGAGTTTTGGATCGATTACCAAGCTTCGGGGAGATCTGCTATTTTTGCTCATTCACGAAAACTAAAGACCATCCCTCCATCGTGGTTATAAGAAGCGCTCGAAACCGCAAACTTATTACTGATCTCTCCGAAAGCGCTCACGGATTTTTGAATCAGTTTTTCTTTGTTCGCTGCCCTCCAGGGTTTTATGCCATCTGGAGAGTGGGAAGTAAGATTTCCTGTCTTTACTTTTTCCGTTTTGAAACTTTCTCGAGATCTGAACTCTCAATTGCTAATTTCATTCTTTTCCTGTTTTAGCACTTCCACCCCCTGCCAGGGACCCAAGTCTTAAGCAAATTTTAGAAAGATTAAATGCCGTGCCGGTCGAAGAGAGGAGCATAAAGTTTCTGCTAAACGATGAATTTTTACATCAATACGGACTCCTCCATCCCTCTCGCTTTACTCGGCCTCGTGAAGCTCCAACGGAGGTTCCTGATTCTCCGTTGAAAACTCCTGATCTTCCGATCTCCACTAAAGAGCACATGCGAGGAGAAATTTCTGCAGAAACCTTACTAGTAAAGTGCTCTACTCCAAGAGACGATACGGGACCCTCCGAAAAGCCCGCACTTGCTCCCATAATTGAAGAAGAAGAGGAGCCCCTTTCCCAAACCAGGAAGAGTGCTGACAAAGGAGCTGATGGAGGGAATCAGGTTGGGCATGACGGTGATGACGTTTTTGGGGATTTAAGTGACATAATCGTCACTTCCCAAGAGCTCTTTAAAGATGACCCTGCCTGTGGTAAAACTGTACCCCCGATGATTGAAGCGACATCTGCCCTCCAACAGACTCCAACTCCTTTATCCCAAGAATTGTCACCGACAGTGGGACCTATTACTTCCCCCCAACTGAGGAGTGGTTCGTTAGTCCAACGCGAGTAGTTTGCACTTCACACACAACTAAGGATTTTCCAACACATTTATGCACTTATCTTCTTATACTTTAAAGATTTCTAAAGCTTATCTTTTCTTATTTCAGATCCTTCAATGACACGTGGCGGATCATATTATTAGGATTTCCAACGCTACGGGGGGCGTGGTCAATATGATTATCGGCGTTACTTTCCCTCCTACAGAGAATCTGATGAAGAAAGGGCTGCCCGAAAGGCTCATGAAAGGAGGACTGAAGAAGAACGTCGTGAAAGAAGAGAGAGAGAAGAGCGCCATGACTCTTGGCAAAGAGGCGATGACTCCCACAAGAGAAAAACTCATGACGATCGAGGAAAAGGTCATATGGGTGAAGACTTAAGCAAACGAGCCCGTCACAGTGAAAAGCAGGCCTCTACTACTCCTGAGAAAGTTACTATTCCTGCCTCACTCGACATTCCTTCTGACTCTCCTGCTCTTGGGAAATCAGATATTCAAACGATAATTAACAGGCCCAAATTTCAAGTTGGACCGGGTCCTGCCACTCTGCAGAGCCGATTTCCTCAATGGTGCCTTAAGGGGGTGAGGTTCGACCTAGACTTGGTTCCCATCGACAAGTCTGCTATGTTGCGCAATCTTGACGCAGTCAAGCTCGATATCGAGAGGATGTCAAACTGGCAGAAGCTTGTCGATGAGCTTCAAAGAGTTAACCGAGCCAACATAGAGGCTATGCTTACTATGGAAAACGATAAGGCCGAATGGCAAAAGGTCGTTGAGCAACACGACACCGAAATGAGGAACATTGCTTCTTACAATGAGGAGCTCGAAGCAAAGGTTGAGAATTTGAAACATGAACTTGCTGCTTCCTCTACTTCATATTCTCAGAAAGAAGAAGTGCTCCTGAAACAAGTGAGAGACGCTCACGCTAGCCAGAGGGATGCCGAAGACAGGCTCGAAGCACAAAAAAGAATTAGTGAAGGCTATGTCTCTGATATTGCTGAGCTTCGAAAGAAAAACAACTCACAGGAGGCGGAGATACAAATGCTTAAGCTTCAGCTTGCCAAAACTGAAAGGGAGCGTGATGAGGCTGTCGCCGGCAAAATCGCAGCCGAAGAATCTCATGAGGCGACCAAAAACAGCTTCGGCTCAACATTATTCGACTTCTACTTGCATAGTGTCTTGGGGCGTGGAAGCCTCGCTTTTCTTGGTCCTAAGTATGAAATCACTTTAGCTGAAGTATGGGAAGCCGCTCTTGAGACGCTTGGTGCTGAAGGTGCTGGTTATGACGAATCAGCCCTGGAAAGGCATTATTTTGATGATGATGCTCGCGCTGCCCTTGCCAAGGGAAAGGAACAACTTGCCAAATTAAGAACTGAAGTGACGGAAGGGGACCGGCTGGGGAAAACCACTTCAACTACTCTAGTCCAGCCACCTTCTTCGTCTGAAGTCGACATTATTGGTTCCAGTTCCCATCTTGCATCTCCCGCCAAAGTTACCACTGATATTACAAGCATACAAGGTGGAGACGAGGGTGAAGAGAGCGCTGATGCGCAAGCTTATGAAGTCGATATCAGGAAACCAGCTTCTCCAGGTAATTTCACTATTAATCTCGCTACTGTCAATTCTGCTCAAGCGGGTTACTCATTTATTTCGCATGAGTTTCATGAGCTCCTTGGCTATTTTCTCAACCTTGACGAGCCTTCATCTCCTCTCTTTACTGACTTCATTGGTGAACCTTCATCTCCTCTCTTTACTGACTTTAACCTCTTTTCTTCTGTAGAAAAAGTATCAAGCACTGCTCAAATCTCTACTTCTCCGGTAATCCCTCCTCCATCTCTTCAGGTGGCTCCTCCTTCTGCTTCGCAGCCTGGATCACAGGAGGAACAAATAGAGGCTCTCCATGGCCTGGATGATCCCATTGCTTCGCAAGAGCAGAAAGATGAGGGACTTGAGGGAGGCGACATATCTCCGGAGCGGACTCCTTCTGACGATATAACTCTATCTAAACTTGTCACTCCAGGAAGTGAGTCTTCCTCAAAGAGGAGAAGGAAGCAAGGAGCATCAAAGAGGAGAGGGAAGATAATCACTGCCACTGAAGAGGAGCCAGAAGTTGGGCCAGCTGCGCCTACCTCTCCTTCCTCCCTTATACCCACTGGTCGACCTGAAAAGCTGGTCGTTCGGCCAGGTAAAGGGTCCAAAGGCAGTAAAAAGAAGTGAAGACTTTAGCTTTTTGTCTTTTATATGAACTGGCCGAGAGTTGTGCGGGTATCGGTCCCCGCTTTTATTTTGAAAACCTGTATCTGCATTATAGTTGAATAAAATGATTCTTCGTTTGTACAAACTTCTGTTTGAATTTGAGAATGCATTTATATTTGCACAAGTTTATTTACACGATATTGCAGCGAGCTTATGGCATGTTACTTGAGCGTTACCTTTTGTTGGTTTGGCTATACCATATTGTGTGTAATTATACTATATTGCCCCCATTCCATAAGTTTGCTGCAATATTCTATACTTCGAGGGGACTTGCACTCATATTTGCTAAAGAATAATTATTTTATTCTTTAAAGAAAATTTTTGTAGAGTACAACTCCCTTCGTATAAGTTTCTACGCTTTGTCGTTCGAAGAAATCACTTTTTTTTTTTTTTTTTTTTTGCTTATGTGCATATTTTACCAAGTGAATTCCTCTATGTGGTAAAGCGGACCTCTGAAGGGTACTTTAACTTCTTTTCTTTTTTCTTTTTTTTTAAACGATCATTTTCCATAGTAGGTAAATTACTCTTCCTTTGAAAGTTAAAGTACGCTTTTGATGAGGATTTTTTTTTTATACAAAGTTGTACCTCCGAGGAGGGATTTTTCACGTTTCAACACTTGGAAGTTTTATTTCGATCTCGGTGAAACGTGTACCTCCAAAGAGTTGTGCCTTTGAAGAAAGCCTTTTCACGTTTCAACACTTGGAAGTTTTATTTCAATCTTGGTGAAACTTGGGCTTCCGAAGAGGTCTTTCTTCTTGATTGTGTCCCCGGGAGGGGGTTGTACCTCTAAGGAGGGATTTTTCACGTTTCAACACTTGGAAGTTTTATTTCAATCTTGGTGAAACGTGTACCTCCAAAGAGTTGTGCCTTCGAAGAAAGCCTTTTCGCGTTTCAACACTTGGAAGTTTTATTTCAATCTTGGTGAAACGTGGGCTTTCAGGAAGGTCTTTATTTTGTTTTTGCATTTCAACTTTGGTGAAGTGAAATTCCGAAGAGCGGTTATTACACTTCAACTCCTGGCGAAATGTGCCTCCGAAGAGGGCTTTTATTTTGTTTACATTTCAACTCTGGTGAAGTGATATCCCGAAGAGCGGTCATAACACTTCAACTCCTGGTGAAATGGGCCTCCGAAGAGGGCTTTTATTTTTTGGCATTTCAACTCTGGTGAAGTGAAATCCCGAAGAGCGGTCATAACACTTCAACTCCTGGTGAAATGTGCCTCAGAGAGGGTTTTCATCGCCTGGAAGTTACTCTCTCATGGTTGGAGGGTCATGACTCCTCCAATCTTTTTTGTTGAGTAGAGAACTTTCTTTTTTGTGGCGTATGACCCATTAGAGGTCTTTTATCCTCCGAAGAGGACTTGTGCCGCTGATGGTAGCTTTGGTTGTTCCTCTGTTCACTTGCTTATGCCTTTTCAGCGATCCTCTCTCTTTTTTTTCTTTTCAAGTTTTCTTTCCCCTTTTCTTGCAAATGGCTTGTTTAATCCAAGGAAGTGTACTTCATTGTTAGGCAAGTTCGTGAGAACGGGCACTAGCTTCCTAATTGGATATTTGTTTGTCCAAACAATCTCAATTTATCAGCAAGGGCCCGTTTCTATCGAAATCATTAGCCGTTCAATTGAAGTATTTCCTATCTAGGATTTGAATTCGGGGTCTTTACGACTTGAAATTTGTTTGTTGAATGATGGTGAGAATCGCTCGGTCTTATTATGCGCAAGTTCTTTTTCCATTGTCTGCAAAAATTTAAATCGACATTTCAGCAATACATTTTATGTACTTTTATATCGAAAATAAAGCAAACATGTAATAAAAATAAGGAACACAAGATTTATAGTGGTTCGGCCAAGAATTTGGGCCTACATCCACTTTATATTCTTTCATTAATCACTTGCATCAGTTTTTCAATTGCTTTCAATTACAAGAATCATACATTCACAATCCTTTTTTACAATATTTCAACAAAATTTTCAAGTAAAGTATGGGCGCAAGTGATTGCTGTTCCATGCCCTTGGCATTTGATCTCCTTCAACAGTAGTGAGTTTGAATGTGCCGTCAAGAAGCTTCTGAACTATCACATATGGTCCTTCCCAATTGGGCCCAAACACACCTGTCGCGGTCATAATTCTTTTCAGGACTAGATCTCCAATTTCAAAGCCGCGTTGTCGAACTTTGGAATTGAAATGTCTGGCTATCCTTTGCTGATGAGCTGCAACTCTGAGATTAGCTTCATCTCTTTTTTCATCAAGGAGATCCAGCGCTTCAAGTTGTAGCTTTTCATTTTCTGCTTGATTGAAATGGATTCTTCTGTGTGAAGGGACCTCTGTTTCAACCGGGATCATTGCTTCCGATCCATATGCTAACGAAAAAGGATTATGCCCAGTTGCAGTTTTGTGAGTAGTTCTGTATGCCCATAGTGCAAGTGGTAGTTTATCGACCCAACCACCTTTTGCTCTTTCGAGTTGCTTTTTGATGGTTGATTTGATGATCTTGTTCACTGCTTCCACTTGCCCGTTTGCCTGCGGATGAGCTACTGCCGAAAAGCTTTTCTGGATTTTGAATCGTTTGCAAAAATCCTGGAATTCCTCGCTTTCAAACTGAGTACCATTGTCTGTGATTATTTTCTGAGGCACACCGTATCTGCAAATGATATTCTTGGTCACAAAGCTTATCATTTTCTTTGAAGTGATAGTAGCCAATGGTTCAGCTTCAGCCCACTTAGTAAAATAATCAACTGCAACAATAGCATATTTAATCCCTGATTTAGCAGTTGGTAGTGGCCCAATGAGATCCATTCCCCAAATTGCAAATGGCCATGGACTGACCATCTGTGTGAGTTCGGTAGAAGGTGCTCTAGGAATTTTGGCATATCTTTGGCATTTGTCACATTTTCGGGAGTAATCTGCAGCATCCCGATTAATTTCTGGCCAAAAATATCCGTATCGGAGAATTTTCTTTGCTAATGTTTGACCATCTGAATGATCACCGCATTCTCCTCCATGCACTTCAGCTAGGATTGTTTTGGACTCTTCCCGGGATACACATCGAAGCAATGGCATTGAGAATCCCCGTCTGTACAATCGGCCATCCTGAATTACATAGCGAGAGGCCTTCCTTAGTAGCTTTCGTCTTTCTATCGAGTTTTCTGGCAAAGAACCTCTGAGTAGGTAATCCAGTATTGGAGTCATCCATGACTCTTGTTCTTGAGATGCATTCATAATCCAGTCTATATCCATCTCGTCTATACTTGGCGCTGAAAGGACTTCTACAGGGACCAATCCCAATAGTTGAGCTTCACCAGAACTTGAATACTTTGCGAGGGAATCTGCCTTCATATTCTCTTCCCGAGGAATGTGGCTTATTGAATAGCGATCGAGTTCACATAGGAGTTCCCAAGCCTTTGACAAGTAGGAAGGCAGGTTTCCACCTTTTGCTTGAAATTCCTTTTTGACTTGGCATACAATAAGCTGAGAATCACTGAAGATTTGTAATGCTCGAATGTTTAGCTCTTTAGCGATTTTCAGACCTGCAATAAGAGCTTCATATTCTGCTTCATTGTTTGTTGAAGGAAATTCCAATCTTAGTGCATAACATAATGATCGACCCTCAGGAGTTTCAAGTACCACTCCGGCTCCAGAACAGTAGTCATTTCTTGCGCCATCAACATACATCTTCCACTGGATTGGGGAATCATTGATCGCTTCTTCCTCACCATTATCTTTCTCTGTGAATTCTGCAATGAAATCATCTAAAGCTTGTCCGTTGATTGCTTTTCGGGGGTGATAGGTGATGTCATATTGACTGAGTTCAATGTTCCATTTTAGAAGGCGACCCGAAGTTTCAGGGCGAAATAGGACTTGCTTTAGAGGTTGATCAGTGAGTACTTTGATAGGATGAGCTTGGAAATATTGCCTCAGTTTCCTCGATGCCACTAGTAGGCAATAGGCGAGTTTTTCCAACTTGGAGTAATTCAGCTCCGCCCCAGTGAGTCTTTTACTGATATAGTAAACTGGATGTTGAATCCTTTTGTCTTCCCGTATCAGCGCTGCACTTAGGGCATGAGATGATACTGCCAAGTATATAAGAAGATCCTCACCATTGCCTGGTCTAGAAAGTATCGGAGGCGTTTCCATATGACGGATCAACTCTTCAAAAGCTTTTTGGCATTCGGGAGTCCATTCAAAGTTCTTCTTTTCTTTTTTCAGGGCATCGAAGAATGGGATGCATTTATCAGTAGCTTTAGAAATGAACCGACTCAAAGCGGCGACCTTTCCGTTGAGACTTTGCAATTCCTTCTTCGTTCTAGGAGCTTTAACTTCTTTTAAGGCGGTAATTTGAGCTGGACTAGCCTCAATGCCCCTAGCACTGACGATAAAACCTAAGAACTTTCCGGATTCGACCCCAAATGTACATTTCAGAGGGTTAAGCTTCATTCTGTATTTCCGGAGGACTGCGAACATTTCTGCTAAGTGTTTAATGTGATCCACTGCTTTCCTGGACTTCACTAACATGTCGTCGACGTAGACTTCCATAGTTTTGCCCAATTGCGGTTTGAACATAGCATTAACAAGTCTTTGGTAGGTTGCCCCTGCGTTTTTCAATCCGAAGGGCATAACTCTGTAGCAATAAAGTCCAACATCTGTGATAAAACTTGTATCCTCCTGATCCGGCTCGTGCATCATGATTTGGTTATAACCGGAGTAGGCATCCATGAAAAATAACAATTCATGTCCCGCAGTTCCGTCTACCAGTTGATCGATCCTGGGTAATGGGAAGCAATCTTTGGGGCAAGCCTTGTTTAGATCAGAAAAATCAATGCACACTCTCCATTTTCCATTAGCTTTCTTGACCAACACAGGATTTGAAACCCAATTCGGGTATGTAGATTCTTTGATGAAGTTATTTTCCATGAGTCGATCAACTTCTTCTTTTAATGCTGCTGACCTTTCTGGACCTTGGGTTCTCCTTTTTTGTTTAACTGGAGTAAACTTTGGGTCAACATTCAGAGCGTGTACTGCAACTTCTGGAGATATCCCACACATATCGGCATGAGTCCAAGCAAAGACATCCAGATTTGCTTTCAGGAAAGATATCAAGATATTCTGAATTGACACATTAAGCTGTGAACCCACATTCAACACCTTATTTGGGTCCTTCGGGTCAACAGGTACCGGAACTGTCGTTTCCACCGGTACTACTCTATTCTCCCCTGTACTGGCTTTTCTGGGATCCATTTCTTTCCGTGCCCCGCTGTGCTCGCCAGTGCAGGGTCCGCTCCGTAATTGCTACAAGGCTGGTTCCTTGATGCGGACTGGAGTTGCCGCATCCTTTCCCATTTCTCTTTTTCTTGACTCTCGCAGCTCTGTCAAATAGCATTCTCACGCAGCATTTTGATCCCCTTTTATAACTCCTACTCCATTGTCAGTAGGAAATTTAATAGTGAGGCACCACGGGGCTAGGATAGCTTTGAATGCTGCGAGTGTTGGACGACCAAGAAAAGCATTATAAGCAGAATATTCATCGACGATCACAAAGGTCTGCTTTCGGACCACTTTCCTTTCTCCTTCCCCAAGTTCTACAAACAGATCGATGGTTCCAACTGGTTGCTTTGGCTCCCCAGTGAAGCCAACGATTTACTGTGATGAGGCTTGCACATCGATCATAGGGATTTTCATCTGGTCAAATGTCTTTTTGAAGAGGATATTACATGATGCTCCGCAGTCAATGAGGACTCTTCTGACAATGGCTGGTCCAATACCAGCCGAGATGACCAAGGGATCCAAAGTAGGAGCTTCAATACCTGTAGAATCTCTGGCTCTGAAAATAATATCATCACTGAAAGTTTTCTGTTGTTTAAGGGGCGTAGTGTCTTCTAGAACAAAGACGTCTTCTTCGGCTGGAGCATATTTCAAAGCCCTGGAATATCTCTCCATCTCACCCCAACTCTTGCCAGCTGGGTGAGGTCCTCCGGAAATGACATTGATAACGGGCCTTCCAGATTCATGCCCCGTAGCTTTCTCACCTGCCCCAGGCTGATGAACAGGAGCCCGCTGCCCCTGACTCGACGATGCAGGATTGTTGCTGTTCTTTTTCACGAATTGCTGCAACTTGTTTTCTCTTAGCAATTCTTCAATTAGATTTTTCAGCTGGCGGCATTCATCAGTTTCATGACCTGGTTGATTGTGGAAGCGGCAGAATTTCCCACTCTGTATGGCTTTTTTCCCGGTTCTCAAAGGGATAGGTTTAGGGAAATCGACGGACTCTTTAGTGGCAAGGTAGATGTGCTCCGGCGTATGTGATAATGGAGTATATTCTGATGGCTTGAAGGACCGGGGCTTCTTCAGATTACCCTGTTTCTTTCCATTATTATTCTCCCTTTTTTGCCCCACCGATTCATTCTTGCGTGGAGCGACAGTGTTGTCTTCAGCTTTTTCAACACTGCCTTTACTGGCAAAGGACGACTTTCCAAGCGAATGAATTCGTCTGCTTTTTTGTAGAACTTCTCGAGAGAGGTTGGCTCTTTCATATTTAACCATTTCCCAAATTCGCTTGACTTATCGATAGCCCTCATTAGATAAGTCAAGATCATTCGTGGTTCAGCATTGTCCACTTCCGCCAGCGCTATATTAAAGCGGTTCAAGAAAGATCTGATAGACTCACCAGGATTCTGCTCTAAACTGGACAATGACATGATATCCTTGGCCTTGGAAGCATAAAGTCTAAACTGCTCCTTGAATTTTCTGGTCAAGTCTGAAAACTGATCTATAGATCGGACTGGCAGCTTGGTAAACCATAGTAGAGCCACCCCTTCAAGGTATACGGGGAAATATCGGCACTTTATTTCGTCAGAAGCTCTGGCACCTGTCATGTGCCAATCATATTTATACAAAAATTCGTTTGGATCACTTGTCCCTTTGTAAGCTGGGATGGTCGGAGGGACAAACTTCCTTGGAAATTCCGCCTTTAAGATTCTTTCAGTAAACGGAGTTTTGCTTGGAGCGAAACCCCATTCCTTCTCATCTTCAACCCTTTGCATACTTTCTTTCATGATCTGCCGGACCATTCCAGAAAGATATTCTTCATCATGCCGAGTTCTAGATCCACCGGCCTCAAGTACTGCCTGCTCAAAGGGACTAGTAGGCCTTTCCAGTGAGTAGATAACAGTTATGAAAGCACCACCCGTTGGTACGGGAACAAGATACAAGTAAAGAAATTGCAGAAAAGCAGTAAAAGACGACAGTTTTACAGTGGTTCGGCCTAAAATCGAGCCTACGTCCACTTTGATCTCTTTATTGCTGAACAAGTACAACTTATACAACTTTCTTCAATTACAATCCACTCTAGACTGTTAGTACAAACTTTGACAGAGAATTATCTTTCAAACTCATGATAAATGATGTGGATTCTCTCTCTTGAATTTGATGTAATGTCTTCGATGTTTGGAGTGCTTGAAGTGTTGCTTGAGTCGAGAAAATGGCAGAGTTTTGGCGCTTCGAGAATGAACCCAAAAGTCCCCCCAGAGTTGGAGGTGGATGTCTATTTATAGAGAGTTCTGGGTGAAAAAAGTTGCTAAGTCCTAACTCGTTGCCGACTTAAGGTAAGTCGTTGCTGACTTAGGATGAGTCGTGACCGACTCATTGAGCTGAGTCTCTGGTTTGTAGAGAGCTTCCTGCCTTTTTCGAACCCACGCTTCAAGTACTAGGTCGTTTACGAGTTATCTGGTTGTAGTTTCTGGCTTGTTTGTCTAAGTCGTATATGACTCATCATAAGTCGTAGGTCGTGGTTGACTTAACCAGCTGCCTTCGGCTTAAAGCTGAGTTCAGGCTTTGTGAAGGCGAGTCCTAACTCGTAGACGAGTTAAGAGATAGTGTCTTTAGGTCGTACACCTTTTTTAAGTCGTAACACTTGTTAACTCGGTCAAGCTTTAATCTGTTATGTCGTAGCTCCCTTAAGTCGTATAGACTCCTTAGGTCATCAGGGTCTTAAGTCGTTATCTCTTCTTAACTCGTGAGCCGCTTATCTCGTAAGCAGCCTAACTTGGGTACTCCTTAACTCGTAGAGGCTTTAACTCGTAGGAGGTTTCTAATTCGTGTATCCTTTAACTCGTAGATGCCTTGAGTCGTAGGAAGCTTAACTCGTAAGGCTTCCTATCCCGTAGAGTCCTTAAGTCGTACAAATCCTTAGGTCGTGTGTTTCTTTAAGTCGTAACATGTTCAAAGCCACACAATCCTTTTAAGCCGTAGACCATTCATTTCCTTAAGTCGTGAAGCCTTTTGAGTCGTGAGCTGCTTAACTCATGGACCTGTTAATTCGTGAACGAGATAGGGTTAACATATACTGTCATTTTTTTTTCGGATCGAGCCGCGCAAAGGAGACTATGGCGAATTTTTCCGAAAATTCAAGGCGTTAGAAAAAATTTGAGAAAATTGGAAATTTTTTTTGAAAATTTTAACTTTGATTTGGAATTGAAAGTTAAACAATAGTAGTTGTTTTTGAAAAGATAACTAAGTATGATTTGAAACTTAGTAAAGTATTATAAGAAGTTTTAACTATGGATTTATGGAAAGTTAATCGATTCTGTAACTTTTCTTACTTAATAATTTCGAGGACGAAATTCTTTTAAGGGGGGAAGATTGTAACGACCCAGGATTTTAAGTAATTAAAATTTGAATATTTAATTAATTTTAAATATTAATAAGCGAATTTATAAGTCGAATAAATTTTATTTTGAATAATTGGATTTAATTGAATAATTAAATCGATGATTTAATATGTTAAATTATGGAAATAATAAAAAATTGGGTTAAATATGATTGAAAATGATTTGGAAAATTTTATTTTATCATATTGAAGTTAGAACGATATTTTAGAACTTTTAAAATGGAATTAAAAGTTAATTTGTGAAAATTGAATATTTTAATATTTAATCGACTAGTGAAAATAGTCAATTTTTGAACAGTCTCAGAATTGGACGAAACTAGTTTCATTAGATCCGTCATAGTAAGTTATTACCGGATTTCAATTTTCGTAGCAATCGGAGTTGTCGTTTGATCGTGGCAGCTCGAAACGCATCGAATTGTTTTTAATATTAATTTGGCGAGTTAAAATAGCCATTTTTCAAACTGTCTCGGATTTCGACGAAATCAGTTTCATCGGATCCGTAATGTGATATTATTGTATGGTTTCAAATTTCGTGTCAATTGGATTTACCGTTTGTCCGGTACAAATTAAAACGCCTAGAAAATCGTTTAAATCGGTTTAATTTAAATTGAACGTTTATTGCCATAACTCGCACAGATGTCCGAATTAGCTTTCGAAACCTGTCCATTGTGTCCGAGACGCGGGGTAAACCCTAGAAACGCTGGTTACGGCGCGTGAATCGGAGTTCTGGAAAACCGGATGAATAGTGTTCGTTCAAAATTCTATAAATAGCCTTCACTCTCTTTAGAAAAAAAAAAAATTAAAACCCTAATAACTGCCGGCCACCACCATTAAACCAAAGGACAGAAATTCACAATCCTATCTCCTCCAAATCTCTTAATCCATCGACAATTGTCGAAAGCTCTCAACTACAAACTTGTAGAGCTAGTCGAGTTCTATCGATCCATACAGCGATGATCGCCTGGATCGTGACGTGGTGGTCGAAATCGTGGCTCAAAGGCCTGCCGTTCGCGCATGATTCATGAGTCCGTGAAGCCACCGAGTGCCACGTGGTTCATAGTGGAGGTTGGCGCGAGCAAGAGCTTCCAAATGATGGTGCATGATCATCGTTTAATGGTCAGTAGTGGTGGCAGTAATTCGCGAAGTATGGGCGGCCGATGGGTTATTTCGAACGCGTTTTGCTTGTTGGGGGAGAAGCTTCCATCAGCGGCCACGATCTGCAGAAGCAAAAACAAGCGGCTCTGATTCATTGTAGGTTTAAAAATATATATATAATGTTGTAAATTATTATAAAAAATTCGTGTAAACTTTAAATATTCGTATCCTTTTCATACGAGGTCGAAAACGCGCGAAACCAGTTGCGTTGGAATCGTATGGACGAGCACTACGCGATGGAGTTGGATTGGAGTCGTTTGGAGTTAGTGAGAATTTTGGGTAAAATTAAACGTCCGTTTAATTTTATTCGAAATAAATCGCTAAAACGAAATTAAAATCAAGGTGAGAACTTCTCACTCAATCGAATCAGTTTCAATTTTATTTTAAATAGTTAGATTTAAAATATTTGAATGCATGTTTGAATGATGATTGTTATCTATTGATTGTTAAAATAGACATTATGCGCCGTTAGTAAGCGGATGTTATTTATTAAAAACATATACCGCGAATATTTCATAAACAGTGAAATTGTTATTATATATAATAGCAATATATATATATTGGCATATGTATATATTGGAGTTATTGATTTCCCGCATTTTATAGCGGATGAGACCCTATTGCGCCGTCTATTAAGCGGATAATATTTTAAATCCCATATACCGCGATAATTTCGTACTGGAGCGGAATTGGTATTGTGCTAATGTTTTTGGATGCAGGAAAACAGGTTGGAGGGATCCAACTGGATTCCTCAATAGTTTTTATTTGATTTCAGATATTTTGATATTTGATTGATTATCATATCGATATATGATATCGTTGTAGTCGTGATTGACTATTTTGGTGTGTAGCATCATTGAACCAAATTTTGGGATTTTAAAATGATTTTAAAGTGATTTTTGAAAGTATACGTTTATAAAATATTTTTGGAATTGATCCATTTTAAATAAATAAACGTTATAATTTTTAAAGTTATAAAAATTATGATTTTGAGAAATACGGTTAAAGATTGATTTTTGAGAAATATGGGTTAATGTTTTTTTTTATAAAATAATTAAATTAGATTTTTGAATTTATTATAAAAAGTTTAAAAATAGGATTTATAAAATTTGATTATTTTATAAATCAAGAGAATGGTGGAATTATAAAGGAGATTAAAGATGTTTTAAAATAATAGTATAAATTGATTTTTATAAAGGATTTATAAATTGATATTTATAAATTAAAACATTTGAATTATAAAATGAGTTTTTATAAGAGTTTGAATGAAGTGAAAATGGATTGCATAAGTGAATGGAATTTATAAAATTATAAATGGTGAAGTTATAAATGAAATTGATAAATAGTAAGATTTATAAATTTTGTGAAGTTATTAAAGAATATATTTGGATAAATAATTGAATCTTATAAGTTATAAGATTTATAATTATGAAGTTTAAAAGAACGATTTTGTAAAATAATCGTTTTATAAGCATTTAGCTTATAATGTGAACTTTTGGTTTATAATTGAGTTATAAATCGAATAGGCTAATAAAGGAATTTATTAAAGGAAGTAGTTATAAAACAAATAGAAATAGAATTTATAAACGTTGTTTTATAAAATTCGCAAACGACTTATTTTGATAAGTTAATTTTTATAACTTATTTATGAAGTTATATTCACGTTTTAGACAGTGAATAATCCTTTAAAATGAAATGTACAGAAATGATGAAATTGGTTAACGTAGTATATTCACGTTTTTGAATAGTGAATAATATGTTAAAGAAAATGTTTAGATTTGATGTTTTAAATAGAATTAAAACGATCTAACGATGTTTTAAAATGTGTTGAGATTCAAAACCATAGATTTCAACATTTATTGTTGAAATAGATGTTTTCGAGAAATAAAAGGAAATGGTGGACTATAACACTGTTGTTATAGTAAATGATTTTCGAAAGGAAATGTTTTGTATAGTATTGGGATTTATATATCTATTTTAATTTCGAATCCCTATACTAGTGATTTTGGGTTGTCGTAACGATGTTTTACGTAACATTCGTTTTGGCCCAAATAAATATGTTTAAGAGAATGATTTCCTTAAAGAATGAAATATATACTTAATCTCGATTTAAGTATATTGAATATTTTCCAAGTGTTGAAAATAAATAGGTTCGTGAATTACTTATTAAATAAGTATGTAAATGTTTTCCAATATAAAGTGAATATTTTGAGAATTTATCTTTTTGAAGATAAATTGAAATGAATAATTGAAATCGTATATGCATGGATATTTTGGAATGAAAATTCACTATGGAATTTATGAATAAAAAGTGGAATTTGTTTAAAAATAAATATTGATTTATTTTTGAGGTATCGAAATTTTATATCTTGTAAAGATATTTTGGAAAATAAATAATTTGGAAAATTATTTGGAATCTGGTGATGTGTGCATATCCATTGATAGTTCAATAACCGACTATCAATATTTCCCTTTGAATGGGTATTTGATGTGATTTGTTTGAATTTGAATGCCACACTTATTTTTGAATAAGCGCTCACTATTCGGGTTAACCGGGAAAGGACTATGGGGTCGTATAACCCATTCCGAATATGTGATACGTCATTATGAATTGCATTTGAAGACCGGTGTTGAAGACCGGATCTTTTTGAAAGCGAAAGGACAACTCGTCGATTGTCTTTGCACCGAGTAGCTACGGTATAGAGACTCCATATGTGATGGGAAGTCCGGACGTGATTAGAGATTATCTGGTTTGCAAGGACTTCTTTGTAATTGCCTTCGGTTCTGTTCGAGCCCGGAACAGACTTGTATGGATTGTATGTCTGACATTACAAATTGAGATATAAAGCCGATTTCTTTCAAATATATTTCTGTTGGTGGCGGAGAATTTATTCTTTTAGCTTAACACCCTTCTCTGAGACGAACGAGCTTAGAGGTTATGTAGTTGAA
Source organism: Allium cepa (assembly GCA_030765085.1). Lineage (NCBI taxonomy): Eukaryota > Viridiplantae > Streptophyta > Magnoliopsida > Asparagales > Amaryllidaceae > Allium > Allium cepa. Next base: position 291,872,319 of record CM060942.1, read on the forward strand.
GTTATCAGCGATATATTCCGAATTTGGTAATGTGACATGCTGAGTGTTGCTATGAAATGATCATTGTGTTGATTATTTGTGATAGGATCATTTGTTTGATCGTCTATCTTGGTGATCATTTCTATGATCATTTGTTGACCCAAAGCACGGCTTTTGTATAAAGTGTGTTTTTGTGGACGAGACTTCGTCGAGCCTCACAAACCGGTAATGGTCGAAACAGGAATTGTGCGGCAAGGTTTTCAGGGATCGCTTCCCTAGGGTATGACCATTCCTTCTGGAAAAGGGTAGTATCATGGTATGGAGCCCAGATACTTACTCATGTTGAAACACTTATTATTATGGTGTGATGTTGGTTAGAGAGCTCTCGTTTAAAGGTCCCAAAGGACCGGGGGTGGCATATCTGAGGGTTTGTAATATTCCTTTGGAAAAGGGGTTCCCGGCTTTGTTTAGCGGAGAACGTTGGTTCTCGGGGCGTCCTTCCAGAGGCGTTTCCATGTGGCGATGGGAAGTTCCTTGGCCTGACCATTTGTTGGAAAATCCATTCTTCAAATACGAGCCTTGTACGGTTTTAGTTGTATAACCTGTCATGGAATATGGCGGTAACCCACTATTGAACATGGTAGCTATAGTAGGCATAGTTCGAAATGTCTATGTCGGCTAAGATTTATATCTTTATTTTCGAAATGAATTTTTCTCTACACTATGCATTAGTAATAATATCAAATGTTCTTTTTAATGCGTATCAAGCATCTTTGACTATCGTAAGGAGAAATCTCCTCCGATTCTGCGTTTGCATTGTGTGTGTGTGCGGGAGGCCTTATGGTAGTCTCATTCTTAAAAGCATTGCGAATTGACTTTAAAAATATTCCTCTATTTTTGATTTCAAAGATAAATAAACTGTTTTGAGTTCTCACACCAGTCACATGACTGACTCGAAGTTTATTGTTTTCCTTCCTAAACTCTGGGTGCCCACCAATTTCCACACGGGCAGTCAAGAGTTAGGTTTATCAGGATATTCTGGACATTCAGGAGTTGCTGGAGGCAAGATGGATGGCATGGCGTATTATTATGTATAGTATTTCTTTTCCGCTGTTTGTGTTTGTTGTTGTTGTACACTCTGATGATATGATGTAATGTAATGAAATGTGTAAAATGTAATTACTGATATAGTTCTTTGTTTAAAGATTATTCATTTATTATTATATGTTGTTCCGCTGCGATTGTGAGATTCTATTATTGTTCTGTTGTTTTCTTCTGTTCCGTTCTATTTTCTATTTTCTTTTCTCTCTATTTTCTATTTTTTCTCTCTCCTTCTCTCTTTTTCTTTTTCTTAAACATTGAGAATTCGTATTTCTTTTCATCTTGAATTAATCTATGGAGATTAGTGTATATTCAAGGAGTACGGATTTGTGGGTCCTCACACACATACACAGATATATATATATATGTTCGCGACTTCTACCTCTTCTATTCTTATTTTCAATTTGTTCGTAAATGGAACAACCTCACTTCCTCTCTTTCAAAAATCGTAATCTCCCAATCCACTCATAATTAGCTGAATCGTCCAACACAAAAGATGTCCATCCTTGTCTCTATTTTTCTTTAAATTGATGGTGCCTGATTTTGTCAAAAAACGATCGAGAAATTGCTAAATTTCGAGAAGGGAATAAAAATGTTCATAGACTTTAAAAAATAAATTCCATCAATTCACTTCAAAATCGATCGATGTAATATGCACCGTTCAATTCGTATGGAAGAGGGGAATTTTGGCAGTGTTTCGACGCAACTCCGCGTTGATGATCAACGTTCATTGATTTCTAGATTTCGATTCGGTAGTCGTGTCGAGGCAGGTTGCGAGGAAATGGACTCGTGTAGGGTCCCAAAAGTTTGATTTTAGTTCAAAATATTCAATATGTACAATTTGAACAGGTTGTTACTGAGATTCGTATTGGAATGTCTACTTTTCGTTTTAATGAGTAGGTCCGAAAACATATTTATTCTGAATCAGAGGGAGAAATGCACTGGAGTACCAATGGTAGATGTCTACCATGAACCCGAATATACATATAGTGACATTCATCTATTACCAAAAACAAGTCATTTGTGGTTTTTAGCAGGAAGTCTGTGCGGTGCGAGACGATGGTCAAAATCATGTGTGCACGTGCACGAGTATACGTGCATAGGCGGAGCATGGTTTACTGGATCAAGAGGGGAGGAATTAGGGAAAAAGACCGATCTTTTTGGAGGCAGGTTGTATGGGCTTTGGTCCTTGGCTGTTGCTTTAGGGTGATATATATATATATATATATATATATATATATTGTTTTATTTTAATTATTTATATCAACATATTAATCTTGAAAATTCATATCTCGCTCATATGAAACATGTTTGAAATGTGGGTTTTTGCATTGGGTTGATATGAACGAGTACAACACCATAGTTTAAACGGTTGATAGTTTGGACAAGTATAAATTTATGACATATGAAAACGGATAGATTTAATTACGTTATTTTAAATAATAACACTATTTAAATTTACATACCTTAAATATTGATGTAACAACCCGCATATTTTACGATTGAATATCTAAATATTTTATTTAAATATTTTATCGTTAGTCGGATTTTAGTTCGAAAAGTTACTTTTTGCATACCGTCGAATTAAGACTCGGGACCACTTCCATTGAGTTTAAAACGCCGTTGGTGAAAATCCCAATTTTTAGTGTTTTGGGTTCAAATCTTTAAAAATCCTAACTTTAATGATTGAACACGTTTTTGGTGATGCATCAAGGAGCCAATAGGACCGGGTAGCCGATAGGCGTAATCCCCTTGCGTTCGTGCTCGTCAGGTTGCAAATTGAGAAAGTTTGGCACTTTTGTTACTTAGGTCGTTCGGCCTGCACCATTTTCCCTCGACCTACAGTTAGGTCGCTCGTGTTAGGTCGCTCGGTCCACTAAGTCGCGCGTGCATATAGGTCGCACCATCCCTAGGCCGCTCACCTCCTTAAGCCGCGAGTTCCTTAAGTCGCTCGGCATTGATTTGGTCGCGCCATGCTAAGTCGCGTCGTGCTAGGTCGCTCCTGGTATAACTCGCACCACCTAGGTCGCCCTATGTTAGGCCGCACGCTTTCTGTTAAGTCGCACGTTCGTCTTAGGTCACGCCATGATAAGTTGTTGCCGCTATCCATTTTGGTCGCTCGGCCTGCAACCACTTAGGTCGCTTGCATACTTATGCCCCAATTCCTTAGGTCGCTCGGCTTGTTAAGTCGGCCTGCACATAGGTCGCAACCATTAGGTCGCTTGGCCTTCTGATTTAGGCCGCACCTGCTATATCTTGCAATCAACTTAGGTTGCGCCATGTATAAGTCGCTCCTGCTCTTATGTCGCTGGGCCGATTATGTCGCACCATCTTAGGTCGTATGCCGTGGAGTCGTATTAGTTGAGCCGCTGATTTCTTGTGTTGTATTGTGTTAAGTCGTAAGTCGTGGCCATTAAGTCGCAAGGGTATTTCCACTTTGATGGATTTGGAATCGAATTCTTTGGATTTTATTCACGTCTTCGAATGTGAATTTTTATGACTTATTGTTTCTACAATCATTTTTGTGATCTGTCACTATAAAAATATAAAGGTTTTCTATACTAGTAGTAAATATCAAAACTCTTCCATTAAAACGATTTCAACACTATTTTATTATAAAGCTCGTTTGTTAAACCGTTTTCCAATCTACTAGTATATACAAACCTTTATCTCACTCGTACGAGAAATCTAATTAAGCGACTTTGTAAAACAAGTGGTACTAAACGCTTGCGTTTACTTCGCCGGTTAATTCTTGGACTTGTTCGATTGAATCTCTTGTGACAATTTTCGAGTGGAGATCTACAATTTGGTCGTAAATATTTAGGTTAAGCTAGAGGTTATGGGACATGAAGCTAAGCTTATATATTTACTAGCTTACTGTAATTGATACTTCTTGATGATCGTTGATGATCATTTTTGTGATTTAAACTAGCAAATGTGCGATGTCTCTTTGTCTACGAGGGAGACTAAATCCCGTTTTGTGGGGTTCGGCTCAATTTGGTGGGGTAGCGGCCCATGGTCTTCGGGGCGTTGTGTGGAGCTTCGGCTCAAAATTAATGGTTAGCAACCATGAAATAGCGTTCCATTTGGTGATACACGTGTTGGTGAGTTTTCATACTCCCATTTTGTGATAGGCCTCCCCCTTTTTGTGATTTCTGGATTTCCATTGATGATTTCTGGAATTTGTGTTTTCACCAATTTCCGTGATTTACATTGATAAGTTTTATCAATATTTGTGCATTGGTGAATTTGTGTGTCATTAGCTTTTGTGATTGGCATTGATATAATTGTCCATACTTGTGTTTTGGTAAATAAAAATAAAGAGTATGACATTCTTTTTGATCTTTGAGAAGATTCTTGTGATATTGATTAATCTCTTGTTGATTTTCAGTTACATACTTATAACGGTATGGTTTTATTTGTCATATCTCTTATTCTATATCATTCATTTGATATTTATAGCTAGACTGGTCCGTTTATTATTTTCTTATTAAATAATACTCGGGTCAGACCGAGATGTTACAGGCGCTTCTGCTTGACTTCACATCTGGGATTATCACCATGACTTTTGGCTAACTACTTAGATTAGTAGTTTTTGTTGTATACATTTGAGATATAGACTCATTGATGTATCCATATTCTTTTGTCTAGCACTTGTAACTATTCTTTTGTAATATTGTGGATCTTGTTTGACCACTACTCTGATGTACACTTTCAAGTGTTATATTCGTATCTATTTCCGCCTTTGTGATATGGATGTCTGTGACTGATTTGTGTTATGTTTATTTCTATACTTATTTCCGAAGAATATATATAACCACCGGGTAGTAGCCTTGAGTTTGTATCGGTATGTCGGATTTCCTCCTGAAACCAAATGCATGTTGTGCTATCTGACATATTGGTGCTCGTACAAAGCAATTACACGGATGGTCACTCCTCAACAGCCTTATTCTCCGCGCTAGTTGACGGGGTTACACCGTAGTGTCCTTGGCTAGCGTAGGTATAGAGGTGGGGCGTCACAGCTTGGTATCAAAGCCAAACTTCGAAACAATGTAGAATAATCTAGCAAGGATCATCGTTCTAAGTCCATCTTAGGAGTCGTGCTTTAGGATTTAATTCGTGTCTTCATACCGATTCATTCTATTTTCTTTATTATTCCATGTTTATCTATCAAGAATGCTTGATATTCATTTGGTGAATAACCTTATCCTTCTTCTTTCTTTCTTTCAAAAGGATGAGAAATGGTTAGACCTGGCCTTCCCAGCACCGGTCAATCTAGTGCTACTCCCCAAGATAGAGTATTTATGTCTGCCCAGCAGCTTCTTGATCTAGTAAGGAATGCTCAAGCAACCGGATCTAATCCGGAGTCCACCCACCCTAATTCTGGATTTGCACATTTGTGCAATGATTATACCAATTTGGGTGGGAATTCATTCAAAGATCTGAAACTATAATTGAAGTCCAGGCTTGGCTGAGAACGTGCGATCGAATCTTTTCTCGCTCGAATCTTATTGATATTCACCGTGTTCAGGTGGCCTCTAGTATGCTCGAAGAAAGAGCATTAAATTGGTATGAGCTTTTGATTTCTGAAATAAATGAAGCGGATCTTACTTGGGTGAAATTCCGGGAATGCTTCGAATTAAAATTTGTGCCTAAAGCTGAGAAGGTGACTTTGGCTCGCCATTTCATTGACCTTGTTCAAGGTGAATCCTCTATGGCAGATTATGTCGCATCATTCGAGTAACTTTCTAAATACGGGGTCGAATACATAAACACCCCATTGAAGAAAAACCAAAGATTTGTCTATGGCTTGAATAAAAATATCAAGAAGACATTACTTCAAAAGTTAGAAGTTTCTTTTGATCAACTCGTTGATATCGCTCTTCGTAAGTGGCAGATAGGGAGAGTAATGTTGAAGTTATGGGTGCCAAACCAAACTTTAACAACAAGAAAAGGCATAATAAGTTCAGAGGTCGTTATCCCAATAAGAAAGGGAAGCAAGCCTCACTGGCAACTAAGACTTCTACCCCTAGTATTGGACGATGCTACAATGTGGTTCTAAGGACCATTATGCGAACAGGTGTTCAAAGTCCCATGCTTGTCGCTATTGCAAAAGCCCGGACCATTATATATCTACGCGTCCCAAACTTCGTAACAGGAAGGAGGGAAAACTTAATGTTGCTCAAGCCCCTGGCAACACATCTCGTGGTCGAGGTATTTCTCATTCTATCCTTGATGGCATTATTTTATTTCGTGATCATCCTATTCGAGTTCTTTTTGATACGGGCGCGTCCCACTCTTTTATTTCAAAAGAACTTGTTGATACTTTTTCTTTGGATGTTTTGTGTTTAATGACTTCTTTCAGAATTGTGAATCTGGTTGGTGGATCCGCAACAATCAGTTTATTGTGTAAAGATGTCAATATTATTTTGTATGATTTTTCTTTCCGAGCCGATTTGCATGTTATGCGCTACTTAGGCTTTGGAATGATTTTGGTAGTGGATTGGCTTAACCGCTATGAAGCCCAAATCCTATGTCCTAAGCGGACTATTCATCTTCGACATCCTCAATCTGTTAAGCAGATTTCTATTGATCTTAAAGATTCAGATTCCAGCTTGGTTGCATCTTTATATTCTTTAAATCCTCAAGATGACGATAATGACGATGAGGAAGATATTATTTCTCTTATTCACGTTGTTCATGAATTTTCCGACATATTTGAGCCTATTGTAGGATTACCACCTAAGCGAGCAATTGAGTTCAAAATTAATCTCATCCGTGGAGCTCAACTTATCACTCGTCCTCCTTATCGCATGTCCAATAAGGAAAATGAGGAGATGCGTAAGCAATTATCCGAATTAGAGACGAAGCAATTTATTCGCTCTAGTTCCTCGCCTTGGGGAGATTTGGCTATTTTTGTGAAGAAATCCGATGGTACACTTAGGCTTTGCGTTGAATACCGCAAGCTTAATGATCTTACTATCAAGAATAAATATCCTTTACCTCGGATTGATGATCTATTCGATCAACTTAGTGGTGCTAGAGTCTTTTCGCAATTAGACTTAGCTAACTGTTTTCATTAGCTTCGTATTGCAGATGATAGTATTCCTTTGACATCATACCGTACCCGTTACAGATCTTATGAATGGATTATTATGCCATTTGGTTTAACGAGTGCTCCGGCTTATTTCATTGACCTCATAAATAGAGTTTTCAAAGACTTCCTCGATCGGTTTGTTCTCATCTTTATTGATGATATTCTTGTGTATTCTAAAACCGAGGAGGAGCATGAAAAACATCTTCATATTGTGTTGGAAACTCTTAGGAGCAATTAATTGAAAGCAAAATTTTCTAAATGCCACTATTGGCAATCTCGTGTGAAGTTTCTCGGTCACATTATTTTCGAATCCAGAATTTTCGTGGATCCTTCAAAGATTGAAGCGATTCAAAATTAGAAGAGACCGGAGAGTGTGACAGAGATCTGTAGTTTTCTTGGATTGGCAGGTTATTACCGCCGTTTCATAAAGGACTTTTCCAAAATTTCCATGCCTCTTACTAGTTTGACAAAGAAGGGAGTTAAATACATTAGGTCGGACAAATGTGAAGCTTCTTTTCAGAAATTAAAAGAACTCCTTTCCGATGCACCTATTCTTGTGATTCCTGAGGGAAACCAAGATTTATTGTTTATACCGATGCTAGTCGCCTTGGTTTAGGTGTCGTTCTTATGCAAAAGGAACGTGTTATTGCTTATGCTTCTAGGCAATTGAAGCCAGCTGAGACTAGATATGCCACTCATGATTTAGTGCTCGCGGCTATTGTTTTCGCCCTTCGTATTTGGCGTCATTATCTTTTGGGAGAAAAATTTATTCTTTACACCGATCATAAATCTATGAAGTATCTATTTTCTCAAAGGGAACTTAATTTGCGTCAACAACGTTGACTCGAATTTCTTGCAGCTTATGGTCTCGATATTCTTTATACTCTCGGAAAGGGAAATCGACTTGCGGATGCACTTAGTCGTAAGCAACAAGCGGTTGTCTCTATGATGATATCTGAAGGGAATGATCTCGGAATTATATCCACTTGTGAGATTCGAGATCGTGTTTTCGATTTTTGTTCATCTCTTGTTTTATGTAGCCTTGAGGCTCATCCTTCTCTTTTAGACCGCATTCTTGAAGCTCAAAAGCTAGATCCCGAATTGGCTCTTCTTGGCCAAAATTTAAGGAATAAAATTGATATTGAAGGTTTGAAAGACTTTGATATTGATTCTCGTGGCGGTATTCGAAAATTTGGTAGACTTATCGTGCCAAATATTAGTAATCTTCGTAAAGACATTTTAGAAGATTCTCATCGTTCTAAATTTACCATTCATCCCAGTAGTAGTAAAATGTACGCGGACATGAAGCGACTTTATTATTGGGAGGGAATGAAATCTGATATTGCTAACTTTGTTAAGTGTTGCATGACTTACCAACTCATGAAGACCGAGCACCAAAGGCGCAGTGGGTTATTGCAACCTTTAGAAATTCCAATTTGGAAGTAGGACCAAATTTGCATTGATTTTATAGACGGCCTTCCCCTTTCTCGTTCGGGTCATGATAGCTTATGAATGATAGTCGTTAGACTTACTAAATCCACCCATTTTATTCCCGTTCGGTCTAATCGAACCGTACCACTTTTGGCCAAACTCTTTATCAAAGAAATTGTCAAATTGCGTGAAGTTCCTACTTCTATTGTTAGTGATCGTGATCCATTGTTTACTAGTGGATTTTGGAAGCGTCTTCAAAACGCTTTGGGAACGAAGCTTAATTTCATCACCGCTTATCATCCCCAGTCCGATGGACAAACCGAGCATGTGAATCAAACTCTTGAAGATCTTCTTCGTGCATGTGTTCTTGATTTTGGTGGAAGTTGGGAAGATCATGTTTCTCTTGTTGAGTTTTCCTATAATAATAGCTTCCAATCTAGTATTGGTATGGCACCTTTCGAGGCACTCTTTGGAAGACCATGCTGATCTCGTTCTTGTTGGCTTGAGGCCGGTGAGAGGCTGGTTTGAGGTCCAAATTTTATTCATGATTCTACAGAAAAGATTGATCTTATTCGTCATAGGATGAAAGAAGCCCAGAGTAGACAAAAATCCTATGCCGATAACCGAAGAAGGAAATTATAATTTTCTGTGGGAGATCTTGTGTTTATTCATGTTTCACCTATGAAGGGTGTTGTACGTTTCAGTCGATCGAGAAAGTTAGCACCTCGATATATTGGTCCATTTCCCATCACCGAACGTAGTGGTTCCGTGGTTTATCGCCATTTATTACCGGCTCAGTTTTCTGCTATTCATGACGTGTTTCACGTTTCTCAATTACGGAAATGTCTTCGAGATTCCGATTCTATTCTTGATCCCGGTGCTGTGGAAGAAATTGAAGTTTCGCCTAATTTAATTTATGAGCAGCATCCTATTCGTATTATTGCTTCGGAGGTCAAGCGCCTTCGAAATAAAGATGTTCCGCTTGTTAAAGTTCATTGGTCCTCAAATCCTAAGGATTGCTCTTGGGAATCTAGAGAATTCATTGAGCGAACACATCCGGACTTACATTATCGTGCTCTTTGAGGTGAATTTCTTATTTCAAATTTCTTTTGTGTTGATATGCTTTCATTGTTTTTAACTTATATTTTCTTCTTAAATATTGCGAGGACGCAATATCTTTAAGGAGGGGAGTTTGTAACAACCCGCATATTTTACGATCGAATATCTAAATATTTTATTTAAATATTTTATCGTTAGTCGGATTTTAGTTCGAAAAGTTACTTTTTGTATACGGTCGAATTAAGACTCGGACCACTTCCATTGAGTTCAAAACGCCGTTTGCGGTCTTTTTGAGTATAAACTTTGATATGTTTGGAGTTAGTGGAATTTTGCCACTTTTTCACTTTGGGCTTTGGGTTTGGTTTAGCCCATTAGCCTAAACTATTAATTCTAGCTCAACCCCCTTCCCTTCATAACTTCACTTTCATTTCCTAAAACTCAAGCTTCATCAAAAATGGAGGAAGGAATGGGAAATTAAAACTCCAATCCCTAGTTCATTTGCAAATCCAACACCTAACTCCAAATTCAAAGAGAAGCCATTGATTCTTCCTTTTCTTTCAAGCTTCTTCTTCATTGATTTTGTGTAAAGGTGAGATTTTTATCTCACATCTTTGTCTACAACTATCTTTGATTGTTGGGTATGAATTCCTAACACTTATTTATGTGCATTTGCTTTTGGTTTGGATTGAATTGGTGAAAATCCCAATTTTTAGTGTTTTGGGTTCAAATCTTTAAAAATCCTAACTTTGATGATTGAACACGTTTTTGGTGATGCATCGAGGAGCCAACAGGACCGGGTAGCTGATGGGCGTAATCCCCTAGCGTTCATGCTCGTTCGGTTGCAAATTGAGAAAGTTTGGCGCTTTTGTTCCTTAGGTCGTTCGGCCTGTACCATTTTCCCTCGGCTTGCAGTTAGGTCGCTCGTGTTAGGTCGCTCGGTCCATTAAGTCGTGCATGCGTATAGGTCGCACCATCCCTAGGCCGCTCACCTCCTTAAGCCGCGAGTTCCTTATGTCGCTCGGCATTGATTTGGTCGCGCCGTGCTAGGTCGCTCCTGGTATAACTCGCACCACCTAGGTTGCCCCATGTTAGGCCGCACGCTTTCTGTTAATTCGCACGTTCATCTTAGATCACGCCATGGTAAGTCATTGCCGCTATCCATTTTGGTCGCTCGGCCTGCAACCACTTAGGTTGCTTGCATCCTTATGCCCCAATTCCTTAGGTCGCTCGGCTTGTTAAGTCGGCTAGCACATAGGTCGCAACCATTAGGTCGCTTGGCCTTCTAATTTAGGTCGCACCTGCTATATCTTGCAATCAACTTAGGTCGCGCCATGTATAAGTCGCTCTTGCTCTTAGGTCGCTCGGCCGGTTATGTCGTACCATCTTAGGTCATCTGCCGCGGAGTCGTATGAGTTGAGCCGCTGATTACTTGTGTTGTATTGTGTTAATTCGTTAGTCGTGGCTGTTAAGTCGCAAGGGTATTTCCTCTTTGATGGATTTGGAATCGAATTCTTCGGATTTTATTCACGTCTTCGAATGTGAATTTTTGTGACTTATTGTTTCTACAATAACTTTTGTGATCTGTCACTTTAAAAATATAATGGTTTTTTACACTAGTAGTAAATATCAAAAATCTTCCATTAAAACGATTTCAACACTATTTTATTACAAAGCTCATTTCTTAAACCGTTTTCCAATCTGCTAGTATATACACCTTTATCTCACTCGCACGACAAATCTAATTAAACGGCTTAGTAAAACAAGTGGTATGAAACGCTTGCGTTTACTTCGCCGGTTAATTCTTGGACTTGTTCGATAGAATCTCTTGTGACAATTTTCGAGTGGTGATCTACAATTTGTTCGTAAATATTTAGGTTAAGCTAGTGGTTATGGGACATGAAGCTAAGCTTATCTATTTACTAGCTTTTTGTAATTGACACTTCTTGATGATCGTTGATGATCATTTTTGTGATTTAGACTAGAATATGTGCGATGTCTCTTTGTCTACGAAGGAGGCGAAAACCCATTTTGTGGAGCTTCGGCTCAATTTGGTGGGGTAGCAACCCATGGTCTTCGGGCCGTTTTGTGGAGCTTCGGCTCAAAATTAATGGTTAGCAACCATGAAATAGCGTTCCATTTTGTGATACATGTGTTGGTGAGTTTTCATGCTCCCATTTTGTGATAGGCCTCCCCCTTTTTGTGATTTCTGGATTTCCATTGATGGTTTCTGGAATTTGTGTTTTCACCAATTTTCGTGATTTACATTGATAAGTTTTATCAATATTTGTGCATTGGTGAATTTGTGTGTCATTAGCTTTTGTGATTGGCATTGATATAATTGTCCATACTTGTGTTTGGTGAATAAAAATAAAGAGTATGACATTCTTTTTTATCTTTGAGAAGATTCTTGTGATATTGATTAATCTCTTGTTGATTTTCAATTACATACTTATAACGGTATGGTTTTATGGTTATCGTACGTTTTAGTCATATCTCTTATTCTATATCATTTCATTTGATATTTATAGCTAGACTGATCCGTTTATTATTTTCTTATTAAATAATACTCGGGTCAGACCGAGATGTTACAGGTGCTTCTGCTTGACTTCACATCTAGGATTATCACCCTGACTTGTGGCTAAGTAGTTAGATTAGTAGTTTTTGTTGTGTACATTTGAGATATAGACTCATTTATGTATCCCTATTCTTTTGTCTAGCACTTGTAACTATTCTTTTGTGGTATTGTGGATCTTGTTTGACCACTACTCTGGTGTACACTTTCAAGTGTTATATTCGTATCTATTTCCGCCTTTGTGATATGGATGTCTGTGACTGATTTGTGTTATGTTTATTTCTATACTTATTTTAGAAGAATATATATAACCACCGGGTAGTAGCCTTGAGTTTGTATCTGTATGTCGGATTTCCTCCTGAAACCAAATGCATGTTGTGCTATCTAACATATTGGTGCTCGCACAAAGCAATTACATGGATGGTCGCTCCTCAACAGCCTTATTCTCCGTGCTGGTTGATAGCATTACACCGTAGTGTCCTTGGCTAGCGTGGGTATAGAGGTGGGGCGTCACAGTTGAAGTTTATATGGCCAAACAAATTACCGTCGAGTTAAATTGGATTGAATATGGAAATTAGGCCCTTGTTAGCGAAATAAAACACCGTTCTACTAATTAAATTAATTTGGAAATTGACTAGTACAATAAATCCCATTTTTGCAATTTTATAGTTTTGGATGTTTGATTATATATCGTAAATGAATGCCATTTTGAATTTGTGATATATTAACTAATGATGGTTAAGTGTTGGATTTATTTACATTGTCATGGATTACGTAAATATCCGTTATTAACTTCAAAACATAGTCGAATAATAAGGTAGCTTGTTAAGTACCATAGTGATGTTAAGCATCCTTCAAATTCGAAAAATTAATTTTTAAATTCAAAGTTATTTTAAGAATAAATATTTTTTATAAGGTTTAAAGATAGTTATTTTTAATTAGTAATAAGATTTTAAAAAGGTAATAACTTATTAGTATTAATAGTTTAAAGATAATTTATAATTGTTTTAAAAACAATTAAAGTTAATTATTTTATTATTACAATTCTAAAAGGTTATTTCTACATTGTTGTTAATGAATGTTTAATTATTATTTTAAAGTTATTTAGATACTATTTTAAAAAAATTAATTCTGATTTAATTACTCAATTAAAATTATTTAACAATACTTTAATTTTTAATTAAAGTTAATTAATTATATTGGTTTAAGCTATTTAATTATATTTAAAAGATAATTAATTTTTATATTAATATAGTATAAGGTTAATTAATTACTGTTTTAATAATGTTTCAAGTTAATTAATTATTATATTAATATTGTTTTGAAGTTAACTAATTAATACAATAATAATGTTTAAAAATTTGTCTAATATATTGTAAATGAGATTTTAAAGACAGTTTTTAAAGCGTGGTCTAAGTTGAAGGAAATAGAAGGCTGTTTAAATAATAACTTATTATTTAAGTTATCTAAAGTTATTTTAAATAATATGTAGGTTATTATTGGAACCTTAATAACATAAGGAGTTCATTAAATAAGTTGGTTTAAATATGGGAAGTATTTTATTAATAGTTCGGGATATTTAAAAAGGATTATAAATGAGTTTTTAAAGATTTGAGGAAATGATATAAACAAAGTTTGAGATTTATAAACGATGTTTTGTAAATAAATTGGGGATTTATAAAGAAGCTTTATGAATAGATTGATAATATTTATAAAATTAAAAGGCTTTAGAAAGAAAGAAATAATTAATCTTCATAGCATAATTCGAGGGGTAGGAATTTCCTGTAGTTTACTATGGATTCATTGGGATAGCGATGTAACCATTGTGTAAGCCGCGATCCATAGTAGATATTGAATGATACTTTCTATATCTATTTTTACAAGTTTTCAAGTTTTTATGTTTTGAAAGTGAAATGGTTTGTGAATATACTTATACCGTTGAGTTAATATATAGTTATATTTTCTAAGCATCGAAAATATAGTAGTTTGTGAATATACTTATCCAATTGAGATAAGTATATGGAAGTGATTTCCATGTATTTGAAATATGATTTTAAATTAATGAAAGATCAATTTAAGAGGCTTAGTAATTTCCATGGAAAATATAATCTTTGTTTGATTGCTTATTTATTTGATAGTTAAATAAGTGTCCATCAAATCTTACCTAAATATGTAATTTTTCATAATTTTGGAGGTAGGGAAATATTTTCTACTTAGCACCGAATTATTTTAGCTCTGGAAATATCTAGGGGGAACACGGAGATTATATGGTGCAGTTACCATCGGTGGTGCTATATTATTATGTATAAACTCGTTTCGTTTTTTACGACAAATGATAAGGAGATCCATCCATTTAAACGTTTAGGGGGTAATCCCCTCTCTTATGTATTGTCGTATTATTTCCTAAAGAACTGGTATTAAGCATTTCAAAAATACGCATTTGGTTTTGTGGAGCACGGGGGAAACGAAAGAGTGTAGTAATAAGTGATGACCCGAACCCGTAACCACTCTGAAAACCATATACGACTCTATGGAGTAGTTTCATGATATATTGAGATGTTGGAATCCTTGTGTGATTCCGAGACCCGTTGGGGTTGTGGAATTCTTGTGGAATTCCATGATCTATTTCGTGTAACGCATAAGCTGGAATGTCGGATGTAGCCTCATTAGTGAGAATGACTAAAACTAGGGATATGATGCATGACCAGTGTGGTTGGCAAACCCATAGGGTGTAGTCTTTTCCTCCTTGATGTCCATTATAGTCGTTACGCATGAATGGGGTGATGCAATTGGTCATAGCGAGACCAGCCATGTTTTTCCTATAGCACATCACTAGGGATGTATGCAGCTTCGGAAAGATATCTCTAATCCTTTTGTAGGAGGACCGTTCCTCAAAGTACTAAGTGCACCTCCATGGAATTCCTACAGAGTTAACTACCGTGCCTTATCGATTTTTGATCATATATCTACTACTATTGTGATGTACATGCACGAGTATCATAGCTACTTGATTACTTTTATTTTTGCCTTTAGACATTATTAGAATATCACACGATTTATGATATAAAAGGTTTTGGTTAGCGTAAGGTGAAAACCCGTTTGTGTTAATGTGTGGCATGGTCTTACGAGATACCTTTGTTTTGAAAAGTTATTTAAACTGTAAGAATTCATTTAACTGTGTTTCTCGCACTGGTTTTACCAGACTAACCCGAGCGTTGTTTTTTTAAAATGCTTAGGCCAGCCCAAGCATATTTTCTGGTTTAGCTAGATATTTTTGGAGCTTCAGAAGATGAGCTGGAGGCCCTGAGATGTACTCACGTTGATGATTATTTTTCTTCCACTGCTTTCATTGTTGTGTATTATTCATTAATTTGTTAGGACAGGTTGACTGAAATTGGTTAGTGTACGCTAGTTGATGTGTCTATATACATATATTGCATATTTGTTTTAAAGTAAATATTTGTTATCAATTATAGATTATTCGTTCCACTGTGAGATTCTGTGTTGTTGATTCTTCTTGTCTTCTTTTTCTTTATTTTTCCCTAACTATCCGCTTTTTCATTCAATTTGGGTAGGACATGTGCGGTTTACTATCAGCTTAAACTGTACAGAAAAGTGGGTCGTTACAGTTGGTATCAGAGATTAGGCTGAGCTACCACCTAGGCTTTGGTGAGGTTGACTCATTTGATATGGGATAAGTGAGACCCTATAATGAGTTTGAGAGAATATACATAAATGTGTATATTTGTTGGTGATATAAAAATGTTCTGTAACGTGTTGTTTTATTTCCCGAGTGGCTTAAGAATTCTAGTCGATGCGTTTGGCCAACGTTGTCAATAGGAATTTCCTAAACATTTGAACAAGGCAAATCGACAAAATAATTTTTAAGTGGGTAAATGAAATAATTTTACCAAAAATGTATTATATATATATAAGAATAAATTATTCAAAGAAAATTCGATATAGTTATTCTTGGTTATGCTTGGTTGTTAGGAATGATATTATTAAATCATTATCATCTAGGATTTGACTGCTCATGCTCGTCCATTTCTGACATTGATCATTATTCATTAATCTATCTAAAATCTTCCTTTTTGAAACTTTGTTTGGGTACATAGGAATTTTGGGAACATTGAAATGAATACGTTCTGAATTAAGTTTCACAATTTGGATATAAGGCATTAGTTGATAATGTTGGGTTAAAATTTTGTCTATAAAGGTTGTTTATTTAACAGAAATCTTGAATATTTTGGAATATATATTTTAGAAACAATTTTATATAAAGGATTGATTTGGAGAAAATTAAGTTTTAATAAATGTTTTTTACATGGAATATTTTTAAATAATATTGGTGAAGGATTGAATATAAAAAGTTGGTCGTAAGTAATTGGTATCTTTTTAAAAAGTTTATTAAAAGAAAACCTTAATATATCCTGAAATAATGCTTGAAAAATGATTTATATGAAGAAAACTAGAATATGTTTGAAATAAATATTTGGGAAATGATTTCCTTTAAGAGTGTAACGACCCAAAATTTTCGAACCCGAAAATTCCAAATAGTTAGGAAAAAGAAGAAAGAGATAGAAGAAGAAGAAGAAGAAGAAGAAACAGAAAACACCAAAATCTCACATTCACAGCGGATCAAAATATAATATCAAATAATAACAGTTTACAAAAAGAATACTATATCTATCGATTACATCTTTAATACGTCAGAGTTACACGAATATACAGACACTAGATATACACAATCATCAAGTCTTAGATATGCAACAATATAATACAACGGAAGCACTCCATACGTTCTTGCCGTCCAATTCGCCTCCTGAGCTCCAAAACGTCCTTACCTAAAAGTATGTAATACTAGGTCTGACCCAAACATTACATCAAAGTAACACCCGAGTCAGGCTGGAAAACCAGCTTGAGTAAACCCATCCAGCATGGAATACAAAGCATACAACGTATTTAAAATCCGGGGCGACTCGTATCAGTTTACAAAGTCACAATTTGTAATAAACATCACTTATTTCACACATCAATTTTCTTAGTACCAAAAATTAGATTAAATACTCCAATTCACTTAAATCATTTCATTCCAGCCTATTAATTTTACATATTAATCTATGAAAATTCGAAGTGGTTTCGGGTATGTTCTATTATCCGACCCCGGTCTTTTCGAGTCTCATGTCATTCTAACCCAAGTTATCCAAACGAAATACATTTCAAACTTTAAATACAGGATGTCCCTTTACACAAAAATTCATCATCGGTGTTAACATTGTCTACCCAAACACATCGTATCATAAAACATTTCATATGAGAGATATCAATCAATTCAAGGCCTTTAGTAATCATTTGACCATTCATAAGCAAGATGATCATTTCCAAAATTAATTAATTACAAATTAAATAACTAATCATCTTTTAGTTAACCATCTTAATTAATCATCCCTAATTAATTATCTTCAATTACACAAAGTAATTACCCTTTTTACAAATTAATTATCCTCAAATAATTTGATTCATTACTCAATCCTGATTAATCACATTAGTAATTACTTCCCTTAATTACTTATGTCCATTAAATCAACTCCTTGATTAAATACATTAATTAATCTTTTATTGAGTAATTATCTCTTAATTACTTTTCCTTAAGTAATCATCCTTTAATTACTTCCCATTAAGTAATTTCTTTTAAATCAATTACATTCAGTAATTATCCACTCATTACTTGACTAAGGAATTGCACCTCACTAATTCTTTAAATAATTATACTTAATCTTTAATTAATTATATTTATTGATCATCCTTGATTAATCTCATTCTGTAATTAATTACTCTTAATTAATTACATCACTTATTTAACTTTCCATAATTTTTATTAGTCAATTCTTAAATAAGTTACACTAATTAATTATTAATTACTTCTACTAAGTAATTATTCTTTATATTAATTACACTAGGTAATTAACCAAACCACATCCCATCTTCAATTAATTACCCCCTAAAATTATGTTACTAGGAAATTACTCTTTGTATGCCTCATTAAGAAATTATACTCAATCCCATCATCAAGTGATTATTTCAATTAATTAACCCAATTTATTAGCTTAACTAATCATATTAATAAATTACATAGAATAATTAATCCCTTTAATTAATTAAAACACTCTTGAACAAAGTTGCCATATATTTAAAAAGATCTTGCCCTTAAAACTTAAACTGATTTCTTTTCAAAACTTTACTTAAGCTTGATTCTCTTTTTTCCAAGTTTATTTCTCTCTTTTTTAAAAAAAATTTACTAAATCAGATTGACCTTGCAACGAACAAACCCGAGTCCAACCCACAATCAATTCGCGCCTGCCCCGAGTCATCCGTTCGTTCACACGAGAACCACGAGAGCAAATCACCAGAACCCCCACGTCCCAGACTCGTCGTACACACGGTGCATGTGCACCAACGTTGCTGAACTGCGGTGATCAACACGGCTACCCTCGACCATCACTCGATCCCTCGCGACCCCAAGTGAGAACCCAGATCGTACGAAAATCCACTGAAACAAAAACGAGCAAAAGTCTCATCCATCAGGAAATAGTACTCACCAGAAAAACCCCTCATCCCTTTTGCCTTCGACCACGAGAACACTGGCCACCTTCACAGAAGCTACGTTACTCCTTCCAACAACTATCCCCACCAATGCGATCATCCCCGATCTTCACAAGACGATACACGAACCCCAAACATCGCATCGACAAGAAACAATGGTCAAGCCCTATTTTGTCTATTTTCGACCACCACGCCAAACTATAAATCAAGCAACTATTTTTCCCTGCTTCGACGTTCGCCAATCTAGCTCCTACCAAAACCCCGACCTCCAAAGCGTCACCAGTCGCCTGAATTTACTCGAAACCCAAAAACTCATCAAACCCAAATTGCAAACCCAAAACTAAACAAAAATTCTTGATATGAATACTAAAATTCATGGTTTAGTATTTCGAATTCAATTATATACTTAAATATTAAAATTGAATTGATTAAATTTTGACGAAATTAAGATTTCTCTATAAAATTTAAATTTCAAACAAAAGATTGATTCTAAATTCCTGTAATTATTTCTAGGTGGGATGTTACATGGTTACAATCAATTTTTGTTTACAAATCACAAACTAATTCAAAATCAAAGTTGAGATATTGAATTTTTTAAGAAATCCAAACCTGTAGTTATCAATAGAGCCTATTTTTAAAACTACACAGGCATTCAATAATCACAGATATATCATGCCTCCATTCCATCCAAATTTTCAGGCTAACAAGATGAATTATATTCAGATACCACGGAAAAAATTTAGGGTTTAAAACTGTTTTTAAAACTTATATTTACTCACCTGTAGAAAGAAGTTTGAACAGAGAACCAATACTGGAAATTATTACTTAATTTTCCTTTTTTTTTTTTTAATTGAATGAATTTGAGTTTGTAAATATAGTGATATTTACTTTTCCTTTTCTTCCAGGCTTGCTAAGTTATGAACGAACTAAATCAAGATGCATTGCATATATAGAAACAGTTTTACAGGGTAGGAGCTTCAGGCATAAGCTTTTTCTTTGTTTTCTAATATTTGGTCAAAGATTTGTTTTCTGAAAATGAAATGATTTTTAACATTTTCGAATGACCTTGATTTTGTGCTGGAGATGATGGTATTAAATGCAAAGTCTCCATCTATGTTTATAGCCTTGTCCTATTTTATTTTATTTTTTTATTTTTGTTTTTCTATATAGATATTTTGTTTTGCCTTGCACATACACAAGTATGTCCATAGTATAAATATATATTCTAGAGTTATCTTATGTATTTATTTTATGTTGCATACACACAAACTCACTTATTTCTAACACAACCCTTACTTTCATTTCTATTTTAAGCTTACTATCAAACACTTAATTAATACAAATATTTTTATACTTATGTGTTTAATATTTAGAGCTTTTAGTTAAATTGAATAAGATAGGTTTTATTGTTAATATTATTGAAAGATTTTATTTGAATTTTTAAATCATAGATTTCTTTCAAAATATATATATATATATATACATATATATATATATGTATGTATGTATGTATATAGATTAATGGTAGAGGCTAAAATCTTATTTATTATTTATTTGTTTTTAAAATGATGAGTTGTATTCTAATTAATTAGATTAAATGCTTATTAAGATAATATTGCCAAAATCCCGGGTCGTCACATTCCTCCCCCCTTTGAATCTTTTCGTCCTCGAAAAGGAACGAAGCCAGAATTATTAAAATGCTTGAAATCAGATAAATTTTCTTTGATCGTTTTTAAAGTACTTTCAAAATACTAAAATAGTTTTTATAAAAATACTTTTATAACTCGATGTTTCGACAAGTCCATCCTTGTTTTCACAGAAATTCGGTCATACGTTGATCAGGCGTACGACTGAAAATATATAAGTGCTTGGCAGACCTGTTTCCAACATCCAGTAAAAATATTTTGAAAAATAATTTTATTAACAATATAGAAAACAGTTTTTGAAAATAGAGGATATACCTTTGGTGAGAATGTTGTGGAAATCATCACCACCATCCTGGTCGTAGTTACATCCTGGTTACGTTGCCATCATAGCAAAAGTCCATGTAACTGTAGGCACTCCGCGCCCCTCGATTACGCCATGGAACCCACAACAGTTCGCATTTACAATCCAGGGTTACGGTGCCATCGCAGCAAAAGTCCATGTAATTGTAGGCATCAGCGCCCTCGATTTTCGCTGTGAAAATGAAACTTCTCCACTCCTACATAGGTCGCAGACTACTGATGTAAAATCAAACGCAGACTGTTTGCTCTCAACGACGCACACGACTTTCGCTATGGTCCACAGTAGATCGCAGTGACATCGAGTTACACTGTCGTCACACCATAACCCAAATGCCTCTATAGGCATCAGCGCCCCTCGAATTTCGCTACACACTACTCATAATCCTCAGGAACTAGTTTTGTCCGGACTCCTCACAGGATCAACTTTAGAACCCCCCCTTAGGGTTCAAGGCAGTACCACCTTGTGGCACTCCTGAGAAGTTCATTTCAAGGGAGCACCTTTTTCTCCAGAGCCATTTTGAAAACACTTTATACTATACACATAAAGTATCTTCCAAATCTTGCACCTGGTATGATTCTCATATAAGTCTCCTTTACACAAAATCGAATACCCTAAAATCGATAATTCTCAAACTAGGCTTTCCAAATTCCAATATTGATTTTACCCAAAAATAAAAATCCTTTCCAAATCCAAAGGTTCCCAAAACTTTTTCCCCAAAATCCTCATAAGAACCTTTATATATATATATATAATCCTTGATAAAAATCTTTGGTTCATTTCAAACTTGTATAAAACTCTGTTTATACTTCAAATACTTTTCAAAAACCATTTACTTCTGGCTATAGATTCAACAAGGGAAGTTTTATCTTATATAACAAAGACATATAACTCTGTTTATTGTAAATCAAATATTCAAATTTGATTACTCTTTTATAAAGTCACTTACCAAATTTACTCACTCCCATAAAGTAAAGTTTTACCATAGAAATATCCAATTTCTATTTTATTTCATCATATATTTCACCAAATATTTTTTCATTTCAAAAACCATTTCACATTTCTTATCCACAAATTCCCAATATCAATTTAATTTAAACCCGTAAGATGTACACATATCATCCATATGCTATACCAATTTGATCGCTCACTAGACCACACAATTTCTCTTTCGAACTAGTATTGTCCACCCGACTTTTTAGTGTGGACTCAGATCTGGTTTCTTGATCAAAAACCGTCATTCTCCTTGCATAGCCTAGCTATGATAGAGAATATCCAGAATCAATCAACAATCCGTATCCGGGTTCGCCGTCGAAAATCGAGTGAAAAATCCCAACTCAGATCGATATAGCTATCTCGAAATTCTATGCTCGAATTTGGATCAAATCACTATGCGAATAGAATAATATATGTATATCCTACGTATTTATCTTCATTGATTATTAGCCAAATCAATTTCCTTACTTGTTCATATTCACTTTTGATTTTATTCACTTATTCACATTTGCCTTATTTCCCATTTGGATTATCACTTCAATCCCTACCTCAGTTGGGTATTTAATCAATAACAGTTTGAACTCCGACCAGTTTATCTTTGGAAAATAGTTTGAAAATTTTAAAATAGATAAGTAGTTGAAAATTAATTATTAATTTGCAATGTAAAATAGTTGGAAAGTAGTTAAATATTTTCAGAAATTTTAGAAAGTTGCAAAATAGTTGTAAAATAGTAATTAATTTGTATAATAGTTGAAAAATAGCAATTAGTTTATAAAACGGTTGAAAAATTGTTAAATAGTTTCAAAATAATTGTAGAATAAATATAAAATAATTTGGCTTTAAAAGAAAGATTGTATATATTAAATAGCTCAGAAAAATAAGTTTATATTAAAACAATTTATATTGAAAATAGTCCAGAGTCAAAACTGTTCACTTCCTCATCAATTCAATTTAAATTTCCACTTTCATTTAAATTGACTCAATTCCAATTTGAATAATTTCAATTTCCGTTGAAATTGATTTAACCCCAATTCAAGTTGAATCAATCTTGATTTCTTTCCATATTCAAATCAAATACCATTCGAATTTAAACATATTCACTTTAACTACAATTCCAAATTATTCAAATTAATTTAGACTAATTTCAAATTGAATCCACTTCAATTTCAAATCATTTCAATTTCTACGAATTAGTCCCAATTCCCATTTGACATTGAACTTATTTATTTTCAACTTCATTTCAAATCAATCCAATTCAAATTTTCCCTTTGAATTTTATATTTATCCATCTTCAATTCAAATTAATTTAGACTAAATTCATTATGAACTAATGCAATTTAAATCTCGACTTTAAACCATTTCGAATTATATAAATTCGAGTTAAATTACCAAATGTCAATTTAACCCCTTAAATCATATTAATCTTTATTTTTAAATCAATAATCCAAATCATTAAACAATTTAACTCTGAGTCCAATTCTCAACAGATAAAGAAAATTTATATTAGATTGTACTACCACAAAATATTCCATACATTAATTGACTACATACTATTAGTTCATGCATTACATACATTTATCTAAAATAAGAGTCTTACAGAAGTCATAATTCTAGATGCCTTCCTATCGCCTAGAATTTTGGAAAGAACAGAGCCCTAATACTCCTACAAGAATCCTTCCTATGGACTTCCTTCCAAAGGGCAAAGCCCGAACATACACTTCTCAACAGGGTTTCTCCACTTATAACATTTGCCACAAAATGTTCCTACCCTACCATCAATCTGGATAACCTTCAAGCCTCCAACAATACGTTCCACAGCCTTACTCCTCTTCTGCCTCTTGGAAAAATTCCTAGCAATGTGTCCCGTCTTTTTACAATGATAGAAAATAGTCGACTCATTGACTGGTTCAACTGGTTTACACTTCGCCTTCCTCACTTCAGGGAAATGATTTAGGAAATGTCCTTTCTTATGACACTTAAAGCACAAGATCTCAGAGCAAAACCGATGGAACGTACCCTTCAATTCCTCTCTTGTTTTACTGCAGTTGGCAGCATAATGACCCTTATTAAAACATCTGTAACAGGCACCATTATTATAAGGTCCTGGTTCAGCCCTTTCCTTAACCTGTTTCTCATACTCTTGAATTTCTTCTTCTCGACCCAACATGCAGCTGCTCTTTGCTCTATGCGCCTAACCTTCCATTCTTCACTCTTTGTCATCTCTCTCAAAGACTGAATTCTAGAGGGGCTTCCTAACCTATAAATTAGAATTCATTAGATGAATTCAACTTTTACACCTATATTAATTTGCTTACCAAGTTATACCTTATGTTATAGCAACTTTGGTTTTTAATTTCAAACATCAAACAACTTCCTATTTCAAAATAAGATTAATTTCAGAACTATTCTGAATAATATTATTTATCATTCCTTTTAACAATTTGAAAACAAATTTCAAATGTTTTCTTATTAAATCTTAGGATTCTAACTTCACAATTTAAAACCTCACTTCAATTTACAACTCATGCTTATCTAAAAGTTTACTTCCTTAATGTAACGACCTGAAATTTTCTAAACCGAAAATTACAGATAGTTATGAAAAAGAAGAAAGAGATAGAAGAAAGAAGATGAACAGAATCAATAACACCTCACATTCGCAGCGGATAAAATATAATAATCAATAATATCAGTCTACAAAAGAGTATTATTTCTGTTGATTACATTCTAATACATCTGAGTTACACATTATATACAGTTACTGAATATATACAATTATCATGACTCAGATTAACAATAATATAAACACAGCGGAAATACTCTATACGCTCTTGCCATCCATCTCGCCTCCTGAGCTCCAGAACGTACCTACCTGGAAATCTGTAATACTCGGTCTGACCCGAGCATTACACCAAAGTAAGACACGGGTCAGGCTGGAAACCAGCGTGAGCAATCTCAACTAACATGGAATACCAAAGCAAACAACTTATACAAAACCTAGGTAACTTATATCAATTTAACCAATTCTCAATTTACTATAGACAACACTCACTTGACATATAAATTTCTTAGTACCAAACTTAGATAATCCAGTTCACTTAAATCATTTCATTCTGGCCTATTGATTCACAAATCAATTTATAAAAATTCGAAGTGGTTTCAGGTATCTTCTAATACCCGACCCCGATCTCTTCGAAACTCATGTTATCCTAACCCAAATTATACAATGAAATACACGACATATCATATCAGAGATATCAACACATTCAAAGCATTCAATACCATTCAATCATCCATAAGCAAAGCTTAATCACATACAAATCAATTCGATTGATTCTCATTGAATTTCAAACCTCAATTACTTAGATTCCTTTATTAACATTAATTAATTCCAAATCAATTAACTAGTCAACCCATCATTATTCATCTTAATTAATCCCCTGGATTAATTATTTTTCAATTAAATTAATGTAATTATCATTAGTTAATTCCTCGATATTAATTGTTCTTAACCAAAAATGAACAAGAAATCTTAATCACTTTATAAATTAATCAATTATTTCATAAATTAATTATTAGTGTTAATTACATTAATTCTTAATTACTTACAGTAATTAATTTCTCATAAGTCATTATTTATTGAATTGATTTAATTAATCAATTTTTAATTACATCAATTATTATATAAATTAATAATTTTCAATCTTATTTTAATTTGTTCAAATCCAAATCAATTACTTTAATTCAACCACAATATTAATTTTTCTCGATCAGTCTCAATCTGTAATTATCTACCTTTTATTTACTTCATTAAATAAATAAATTATTCCTCAATTAACTATTTTAATTAATCTATTGATAAAATTCACAAAGTAATTATATATATATACATATTATTTCATGAAGCAATTACACATCAACCATTAATTGATTGTTTTAAATTAATTTTAATTAATCCTTAATTAATTCAAACCCTTAATTACTAATTAATTAGAACAATCATTAATTAATTGAATTAATTCATTATCCATTCAAATTATTCTGCCTATTTAATGAATCACCAATCATTAAACCCTTATTAACTCGAGAATAAAACAAAACCAAAGTCACATATTATCAGCACACATTCAATCAACTCAATCAATCAACCAATTATTTAAATTTAACCATTTAAATTTAAATAATACCAGACGAGTGAGGTTTACTAACCTTTGCTTTTACTGTTTTGCAATCAGATCCAACTGCTTGATTCCTTAATTATTGACCTTGTATAAATATTTATATGATTTTATTAATATTTGAACAATCGAACAATAATTTACCGTTCAATAAATTTTATTTAATCTAATAATTTGATATAACTCAAATTTGATGGCTAACTTGATAAATTAAACCTTACTCACAATTCCCTTTTTAAAACCCTTTTGTAACCAAAATAAATTAAAAAGTTTATTAAACAATAAATCACTAAAACACATTATTGAAACTAGATTAGAATATAAAATAAATAAATAAATATAAAAATATCTATATGTACATTACTTATTTTTTCCCAATCTATACTAACTTCAAGTTAAACATTACCATCAAACTTTTGACCTCATAACATAAAACTCATTCTCCACCATTGAAATTAAATACTTGAATAACTTTAAACATTTTACGATACTAGAATAATTAATAGGAAATTTCCTACAACTATAAGACTATGATTTATAATGATATAAAATAAATTAACTTCTGCAAAAACATAATATGCAGACCAAACTAAATTGCAACAAACAATATTCCAAATGTTCATTTCACAATAAGTTGGAAAAGAAAGGAAAAAAACTGAAAGTATATTTAACAAGATCAAATAAACCAAAAGAGAAAAATTAATACCTCTCTGCCTTAACTCAACGCGAGCACAATTCGAACCCTAAACCGCTTCCTCACGTGCACGCGTGTCGCCCTCTGCCTCCTTCCACTAGCTCTTAATCGAATCGAAAACACATCGCTCAACACCCAACCCAAGCCTCGGTACGCCGCTGCCATGCATCGCACAGTCGCACGCAAGCTTGCCTTGGCCGCGAACCTCGTTCAATGCTTCGACGCTCGAACTAGTATACACAGACCAACTTGACGTCGAATAAAGGTGAGACGAGTTGAATCGATTTCGAAATCGAGTGAAGGGGAAGAAGAACGCGAGTTGAGGTTCCACTTGAAGTATCGGCCATTAGAACGAATGAATGACTTCGATTTTGGACGAGAGGTGGGAAAATGAGGGCTTTGGCCTTGATTTGATTCAATTTTATTTATCTTTTTTTCTCATGATTAGTCGCATTGATTTCGATTTTAATTTATGGAGATAAAGGAAAAGGACACGATCTTTAAGAAGAGGAAAAGGCGTGTTTGGGAAGGAAGGAACAACGCGATCAGATATAGGTTAGCTCAGTAAAGTAGGTCGGCTGATATAGGGTTTGACTCTTTTTTTGTTATTTTTATTCAAAATATTTCGAACTCCGAATCGGACATGCCGCCAGGCGCTTATAAGGCTTTACCCGTATTCTGAACGCGATGGAAGGTGTTTCGGAACCTAATTCGATCATATGCACGAGTTACGGAAATAAACGATCAATTTTAAATTAAATCGATTAAAATAGTTTCTAAGCATTTTGAGCTGTCAAGGTCAAAAGACAACTCCAATTGCTACAAAAATTGAAGTCCGATAATAACTAACTAACACGGATCCAACGGAACTGGTTTCGTCGAAATCCAAGACTGTGCCTCGGAAGGCTATTTTTAAATATCGATTTAAACGATAAATTTTTAAAACCGAACGAATCACTTTCAATTTCAATTTAAAATCTTTTATTATCTTCAGAACTATAAATATAAATTTTACAGGTCTTCAAATTATTTTATCAAGCTTAAAATTGAAGATTCAATATGTTACCCAATTTCAGATTATTAAATCTAATAACTGAATTGCTAAATAATAATATTTGAATCCAAGTTGAAAATTAACTTTTAAATATTTAAAATCAATTTATTATTCCATTCTAAATTGTTAAAAATTCCAGGTCGTCACATTCGTCCCCCCTTAAAAGAATTTTGTCCCCGAAATTACTAGTTATGGAGAATTGTCCAATACCCGTTTACCTTCTCCCAAAAATCACAATTCAACATCCTACCAACTATCTTTTATTAAAGACCCACTATTAGCTTAACCAACTTCCCCAAAACCCTCTATAGGATCAAATAATATCCCTTTGTTCAATCATTTAAATTTTAATTTAAAACCAAATTTTGAATTATCAAAATTTTCTCAAAATTTTTCTAACTCTCTAAATTTTCGAAATTTTTTGCCAGCGTCTCCTTTGCACGGCTAGCTCGGTATTACTACAAAAGGCCTTTACGGGATCCCAAATTCCAAAAGGAAAACAGACAGCCAAGTGGCTAGATAAAAATCCCAATCCAATTCATACAGAAATTAAAATACATACCTTTTAGTCTGGCAATTCAAATTTTATCTATTGGAATCACAATCAATTTTCCTTTTCCCTTTAATACCTGCATATCTTGTTTAGCAACAATATTCAATCGAAACTTTAGAAATCATTTTATACATTCTCTTATATAGGTTTTCATATTTACTTCTATTCAAATTCATTTTTCCCATTTTAATATGAATTCAACTTATTTCAATTTTGAATATTAAAATTTTATTTTCCATTTATAACTGAGTCTTTTTGGTTCCATCTACTAATCTATTTCAGTTTCATATTTAAAATCGTTTAATTCTTAACAAAAAATTTCAAAAAATTTCTAACTCCTAAAATTTTCGATTTTTTTTGGCAAAGTCTCCTTTGTACGGAGGAGCTTTTGCAATTTGAAAAGGGATATAAATATATATACATTGACCCACCCGGTCGGAAAAAGCAAAAACAGTTCATATTTCGTATTTGTATTGCGTAGGCAAACCTTATTTAGCATTTTAAGCAAGCGGCTTATTTATTCTAGCAAATAGCGCAACCAAATCCAGCCAAACGGCTTCCTGGTACCTGTACTTACTCAATTTAAATATGTAAGTGCCATATATAGAGAATTTATCAATATTTCACTTACTTTAATAGCAAATCACAAGCATTACAAAAGCATCAAACACCAAACGCTTACCATAAGCGATTTATATAACTTTAAAGATTATTCAATTGCTTCTAACCAAATATATATGCCATTTCATTCAATTTTAATGGTTTACAACTCAATTGCTTATGTTCAATTTATTTTTAATCCATACAAGCTCATATTCACTTCAATTAATTCTAAAACCAATTTATTTAATCTCTACCAACTTACAGAAATTTAATTACTTTGTTTACGCCAAACGACAATTATTGTTATGCAATTTCGACGATATTCGCTTAATAAAGTAACTATTTTAGTTTATAACTACTTTAAATTTATTTCAACTCATTTTGCATTTAATTCCATTTCATTTCAAATTTATTTACCAACCATTTATTTAGCTCGACACATTCCATTCTTGTATATTACTAGCCATCCCTGTTTAATTCAATCCAAGCTTTTATTTAATGGGCTTTCACCCTTATCCGAAGCCAAGCTTCCATAAATTTTAAACTTAAGTGAATTTACTTTAGTTTATTCCAACATCAAACTTAAGTTTACTTCTATTTGATTCTCACTTAATCAACTTCCATTAAATTCAACAAGCCCATCCATTTTAGTTTTAATTTTAATTCACCTTCTCAATTTATCAAAATAATATCCAAGCACATACTTAACTCATTTATACTTCAAATTAATATGCTACCGAACTTAAGTTCAGTCTGATAATCCAATTCCAATCACAACTTTGTTTTTTGTTTTTATTCAATCAGACTTCATCCATTTATTATTTAACTCAATTAACCCATTTTGAATTTTTAATTTACTTACTTAATTCGTTATCGAATTTATTTTATTAATACAAGGCCATTCTCAATTTATTTCTATTCACTTGGGTTTTGTTTTGCAACTCAAAACATTTCTATTATAATCACTTCCTTTACGTCTAATTTACTTGCAACTTCCGTTAAATATTTTTAATATCACACTTGAATTTTACTTGTAACTTAAATCATCACGATTTCGATCCAACTCCATTTTATTTCTATTTTATAGCATCTTCACTTATTCAATTCATTATAAAATCCCAGTTGAATTCTATTTACAATTCTAATTCATTTTCGAACTCCATTATTAATTTACAATCCATTTATTTACCAAAGTTAAATTTTATTATCATACTCAATCAAACAATTATTTAACCAATTAGCTTATTTCCAACATATTTATTTAAAAATTTTAGAAATGATTTTAAATTCACATCAGACTAATAAAATAGCTCTTTATAATAAAATACTTCTTATAACTCGATGTCTCCACCAGTTCATCCTTGTTCTCACGGAAATTCAGTCATACGTTGATCATGCGTAGGACTGAAAATCTATAAGTACTTGGTATAACCGTTTTCAACATCCAGTGAAAATACTTTTGAAAATAATTTTATTGACAATATATAAAATAGTTTTTGAAAATAGAGAAAATATCTTTGGTGAGAATGCTCTGGAAATCATCACCCCATCCATGGTCGCGGTTACATTCCAGGGTTACGTTGCCATCGCAGCAAAAGTCCATGCAACTGCAGGCTCTCCGCGGCCTCTCGATTTCGCCATGGAACCCACAACAGATCACAGTTACATCCAGGGTTACATTGCCATCACAACAAAAGTCCATGTAACTGCAGGCTCTCTACGGCCTCTGATTTTTGCTGTCGAAATGAAACCTCTCCACTCCTACATAGGTCGTAGTCTGCCGATATAAAATCAAACGCAGACTGTTGGCTCTTAGCGGCACACACGACTTTCGCTATGTTATACCATAGGTCGCAGTCTACCGATATAAAATCAAACGTAGACTGTTGGCTCTCAGCGGCACACACGACTTTCGCTATGTTACCACTACTCATAATCCACAGGAACTAGTTTTGTCCGGACTCCTTACAGGATCAACTTTAGAACCCCCCTTGGGGCTCAAGGCAGCACCACCCGGTGGTACGCCTAAGAAGTTCATTTCAAGAGAGCGCCTTTTTCCCCAGAGCCATCATCAAAACACTTTATACTATACATATATAGTATCTTTCAAATCATACACCTAGTATGATATCATACAAAGCTCCTTTTACACAAAATTGATTATCCCAAAATCGATAAATTCTCAAACTAGGCTTTCCAAATTTTTAATATTGATTTTACCCAAAAATCAAAAGCCTTTCCAAATCCAAAGGTTCCCAGAACCTTTTTCCAAATTACTCATAAGATCCTTTATATATATATATATATATATATATATATTCAGATATATAAAACTTAAAAATTTTGGATCTTTTCAAACTTGTATAAAACCCTTTTATACTTCAAACACCTTCAAAAATACTTTTCTTCCGGCAATAGATTTAACAAGGAAAGATTTATCTTATATAACAAAGAAATATAACTTTGTTCATTCAAAATCAAATATTCAAATTTGATTACTCTTTCCAATATCAATTCCATTCAAATCCGTACAATTTACACATAACATCTGTACGCTATACCATCTGATCGCTCACTCGATCACACAACTTCGCTTCCGAACTAGTATCGTCCACCCGACTTCCTAGTGCGGACTCAGATCTGGTTTCTTGATTAGAAACCGTCATTCTTCTTGCATAGCCATAACTATGATAGAGAATATCCAGAACTAATCAACAATCCACATCCTGGTTCGCCGTCGAAAATCGAGTGAAAAATCCCAACTCCGATCGATAAATTATCTCGAAATTCTATGCTCGAATCTGGATCAAATCACTATGCGAATAGAGTAATATACGTACATACTACATATTTATTTCCATTGATTATCAGCCAAATGAATTTCCTTTCTATTCACATTTCCTTAAATTTCCCCTTCACTTATTTATAATTGCCTTAATCCCCATTTGGATTATCACCTCTATTCTTATCTCAGTTGGGTATTAAATCTATAATAGTTTGAACTCCGACCAGTTTATATTTAGAAAATAGCTTGAAAATTTTAAAAATAGACGAGTAGCTGAAAAATAATTATTCGTTTACAAAATAGCTATAAAATAGTTAACTAATCGTAAAATAGTCGGAAAATAGTTGAATAGTTTCAGGAATTTTAAATAATTGCAAAATAGCTGGAAAATAGTAATTTATTTGTAAAATGGTTGAAAAATAATAATTAATTTATAAAGTAGTTGAAAGATAGTGTTAACGCTAAAAATTGAACGCTAACACCACGGTGTGTAGAGTGTAGTTGTGAAAGCACCACCCGTTGGTACGGGAACCAGAAAAAAGTAAGAATCACAGAAAAGTATTAAAAGACACGATATTTATAGTGGTTCGGCTTAAGAGAGAGCCTACGTCCACTTTAAACTCCTTTATTGCTGATATTATTACAACCCTTTACAAGATTCATCGATTACAACACCCTTTGAGTTTAAAGTCATTTAGAACAAGTAGACTCAACTTCAATGTCGATCAAAATCTTTGAATTCATGTTGAGCATGTATGATTCCTTCGTGAAGTTCCTTGAAGCGTTCTTTGTATCTCAAAAGCTTTAAGTGTTGAAGTAGTTCGGAATGCAGCAGAGTAACGACGCTTGAAATGAATGAGCCAAAAGATCTCCCTCTAGTTGGAACTCGGGGTGTATTTATAAGCACTTATCGGAGTTAGGTCGTAGGTCGTGACCGACCTAAGTTAGGTCGTAGGTCGTGACTGACCTAAGATGCACTGACTTCTCTTTCACAAGAACACGCATGCTGATTTGCACAAGTCCAGGGTCGTGGGCGACCTATCCCCTAGCGGCATGGCATAGGCGGCTTCTTTATTCATGCAGATAGGTCGAGAGCGACCTATCTTAGGTCGTTAGCGACCTATCATAGGCCGTGAGTACTTTCCTATAGCCATAGCTGGAGTCTTTAGGTCGTTGAGTCTCTTAGGTCGTGGCCTCCTTTAGGTCAGGACATCCTTTATGTCGCAGCTTTCTTAGGTCGCGGCCTTTTTAGGTCGGTGGGCAGTTAGGTCGCTAAGACAATCATGTCGTTAGGTCGCTCCATCCTTTAAGTTGTAAGGTCGCTCCGGCTCATAGGTCGCTAAGTCGCTGAAACTTTAGGTCGTTAAAGCTTTAGGTCGCTAGGTCGCATAAACTTTAGGTCGCTAGGTCGCATTATCCTTTAGGTCGCTAGGTCTCTTAGGTCGTTGGTCTAGTTAGGTCGCTCCACATTTTCCAGTTTCCAACGAAGAGGAGTTAACATTTGCCCCTCGAAGTACGTGCCTAGGTCATAGGTCGTGTGCTTCGATTCTCTTAACTCGAGCTCTGATGAGTTGTTAGGTCGCGAGCGACCTATCGAGGAAATTAGGTCGTGTGTGTCGATTCACATCTCACTTCCCTGGGGTATAAATGACATAGGTCGTTCCTCTTTCACCTCATCTGCTCTGAACTTCCTATTCGGCCATTATCAAGTTCTCAAGCTCTCGAAGGCAAATTCAACACATTTAGCTGTCAATTCATCTTCACCAACATACTACGTAAGTGAATTCAATCTCTAACCCATGATAATCGCCATCCAATTGTGAATCCACATTTTCCGCCTCGAGTCCAATTCATGTGTTGTGCCCTATTTTGAATGATTATTACGATCGATCTTTGATTGCCATTCGATATGTCATCGTTGTGATTCGAGAAGGCACGGTAACATTAATGGATCGGAGGTATTTGGGTTTGATTCCTGGATGATTCAGTGGCATGTAGGAATGATGAATTTTTACGAAGGGGATGATGGACTTGCTCGTGAGTGAT
Source organism: Allium cepa (assembly GCA_030765085.1). Classification (NCBI taxonomy): domain Eukaryota; kingdom Viridiplantae; phylum Streptophyta; class Magnoliopsida; order Asparagales; family Amaryllidaceae; genus Allium; species Allium cepa. The sequence continues at coordinate 291,906,074 of CM060942.1, forward strand.
AACGGGTTAATGGGTTAGTGGAGAAGAAGGTGATTGGTGGAGGGAAGCGAGGTTTTTCGCTTGAGCGGGAGCTTGCTTAAGATCCTATTAGAACCGACCCATGAACCTGCGCGACCTATAGAACCTCGCGACCTAGGACTTTCGCGACCTAGGACTTAGGCGAAAGCGCATTGCTTTGAACTGCTGGGTTAGGTTGTGACCGAGCTAGGACTTAGATGATTTGGATTGCCTTGAACCTCTTAACTTGCACAGCGCGTCCTAAGGGAGTTCTGACCTATACTAGGTCGTTGGACGACCTAGGACTTGTGCAATTTTTTCTGAAAAAATCCGATTGAGTTGTTTGGACTTGAATTCTATTGCACTTCCTTATAGATCCCTTTAAAGCTGTCAACCTGTTAAATATGACATTTGCAGAAAAATGGGACGGATATACTGTCACTGACCGCCCACATCGAATGACAGATTAGTTGATAAAGAATAATCAACTTAAATGAACCGTGTGAGTGAAATGCTGTAAATCAACCGACCCAAATGAAGTATTAAAACAAAGCTAAAATTTTGTTTGAATTAACACTGCACTTGAGTTTTAAATTAACAAGTTCTGAAATCCCACAATCGATCAGTTGTCAACTAGTTTAATTCCAGTTATTTTGCTTGTTATTTTTATTAGTTTTGCACAACACTTCACACTTTTAGGAAACGTGCACCTTCACATCTGAACATCCAGTTGCTTATGTAGAATGACGTCTCAACAAGAAGAAATGATAGAACACGTCGAAGGGGCTTTCCCGATTGCTATTCCATTAGAGAACCCTTCGGAAAGAACTCCTACCCTTCTGAAACAGCGGGTGCTTAATCAACTATGCGTTCAATTTGGCATTGCCGAGGCAGAAGTTTTACTCCCTGGACCAAATGATTTTGCTGATAGACCACCTTACGGTTTTGTTCCATTAATCGCCAAATGTGCTTAAGTGGAGTAATTCCTCCCTTTAATGAATTTCTTCAACAAATCCTTCTTCGACTAACGATCTCTCATTTCCAACTGCATCCCAATGGCTATGCCATTTTGATGGGATTGTGCATTCTGTTCAGGAGGACTCTTGACCGTCTTCCGTGTTTTGAGGAAATCTGTTACTTGTGCACTTTTGCGAAGAACAAGGACCACCCTTCAATTGTACTTGTAAGAGGTGCAAGGAACCGCAAACTAATTTTTGATTTGCCGGAGAGTGCACATGGTTTTTTGAATAAATTCTTCTATATTCGTTGCCCCGTAGGATTTTACGCAGACTGGAGAATAGGAAGTGAGATCTTCTTTCCCTTCTCTCTTCAATTTTATTCTAAGTTTTTCATGGTTCGTATTGCTAGATGCCGATTCCATTCCTTATTTTTACAGCACTTCCTCCTCCTTCTAGAGATTCCAGTCATAAGCCAGTCTTTGAAAGGCTAAGCATTGTGGCTGCTGAAGAGAGGAGCGCAAAATTTCTATTGACAGATGAACTTCTTCATCGGTTTGAGCTTTTACATTCTTCTCGTTCTACTCAACCTCATTAAGTTCCAACTGAAGTTCCCGATTCTCCGATGAAAACTCCTGATGCCCCGGTCTCTATTAAAGAGCACATGCGGGGAGGAACCTCTATAGAAACTTCACTAGTAAAATGTTCCACTCCAAGGGATGATGCGGAGCCGTCTGAAAAGCCTGCACTTGCCCCCATAACTGAAGAAGAGGAGCCCCTTCCTCATACTGATAAGAACGTTGATCTTGGAGTTGATATTTTTGGGAGTTTAAGTGACATAATAGTCACTTCTCAAGAACTTTTTAGGGATGATCCTGCCATTTCCAAAGTCACATCTCCAGCGATGGAAGCAACTTCTACTCTCAAGCACACTTCCACAGCCCCGGAAGTGCAACTTTCCACAATAACTACCACTACCCCTCAGTCGATGACAGGTTTGTAGTCTAGTTTGCCGCGAGTAGTTTTACACATCATACGCACTTAAGATGCACTTGACTTTCTTATTCCTGGTAGATTCTCAAACCTTGTTTTTTCTTTAATTTCAGGTTCTCCAATGGGGCGGAGCGGCTCTTATTATGACGACTTTAAACAATACGGGAGACGCAACCGATTCGACTATAGACGTCATCTCCCCCCTCAAAGAGAAACCGATGAAGAGAGGGCCATCAAAAAAGCAGACGAGAGACGAGCATATGAAGAACGTCACCGAAGAGAACAAGAAAGACATGACCCTCCTCACAGAGATGATGATATCCAAAAAAGAAAGACTCACAATGAGAGAGGTAAAGGTCACATGGACGATTCTTCTAGCAAGCGGGCTAAACTTACTGAAGAAACAATGCCGACAGCTTCTGAAAATGTTCCTGCTCAATCTCCTGCCCTCGTTCGTTCCGACATTCAAACAATCATCAACCGGCCCGCATACTAAGTTGGGCAAGGTCCTCCCACTCTTCAAAGTCGATTCCCTCAGTGGTGCCTGAAAGGGGTTCGATTTGATCTTGACTTGGTTCCTCTCGACAAATCGGCTATGCTGCGAAATCTTGATACCGTCAGGACCGATATTGAAAGAATGTCGAACTGGCAAAAACTTGTCGACGAGCTTCAGAGGGTTAACCGAGCCAATCTTGAGGCCATTCTCACAATGGAGAATGATAAGACTGAGTGGCAGAAGACTCTCGAGCAGCATGACGCCGAAATGAGAAGTATTGCTTCCTATAATGAAAAGCTGGAAGCGGAAGTAGAAAGGCTTAAGGAAGAATCAGCTACTTCATCTACTTTCTATTCTCAAAAGGAGAGCATGCTTCAGCAACAAGTACGAGATGCGCATGCCAGTCAAAGGGCAGTCGAAGATAAGCTTACACACAAAGAGAAGGTCATAGAAGAATATCGCGCTGAAACTTTACAACTGCGAGAACAGACCGGCTCTCAAAGCTTGGAGATAGAGTTGTTAAAAACTCGACTTGCTATGGCCGAAAAGGAGCGTGACGAGGCTGTTGCTGGTAAACTCGCGGCCGAAGAGGCCCATCAAGCAACCAAAGCTGACATTGGCTCCACATTATTTGATTTTTATCTTCAATGTATCTTGGGGCGCGGCAGCCTTTCATTTCTGGGTCCCAAATATGAGATTACATTGGCTGAAGTATGGGAGGCTGCCGTAGATATGCTTGGAGGCGCTGGTTACTCCGAAGACCACCTTCAAGAATATTATTTTGATGAGGCAACTCGGGAAGCACTAGCTAGGGGAAAAGAGCAGCTTGCTAAATTTCGAGCTGAAACGACAGGGGAGGGGTGCTCAGAGAAGGAAGCGCTTGTAAATGCCCCTGTTCCTCCTTCGGTTTCAGCTGATGTTGATATAGCTGGCCCTAGCTCCTCTTCTATTCCTCAAGAAAAAACCGATCTCGGAGTTACAACTCCCCATGTTGTAGAGAAGCCTCAGGAGAGCACCAAAGCCCAGGATTATGAGATTGAAATGATAAAGACAACGCCGCAGGTAACTTTATTGCTGGACCAGTTCAAACTGATTGCTTGTTCACTTCCCACGACCTTGATGAATTTTATGACTATCTCCGGAATCTTAATGAGCCTTTATCTCCTCTTTTTACTGACTTTAACCTCTTTTCTCCTGTAGAGAAAGCATCGAGCATCGTTCAGACTTCGCCTTCTCCGGTGATCCCTCTTCCATCTCTTCAGGTGACTCCTCCTTCTGCTTCACAGCCCGGGTCACAAGAGGAGCAAATAGAGGCTCTTCATGGCTTAGATGACCCTATCGCTTCGCAAGAGCAGAAAGACGAGGGACTTGAGGGAGGTGAGATATCTCCGGAGCGGACTCCTTCTGATGACATAATTTTGTCTACTCTTGCTACTCCAGGGAGTGAGTCTTCTTCGAAGAGGAGAAAGAAGCACGGAACGTCGAAGAGAAGGGGGAAGAAAATCATTGCTACTGAAGAGGAACCGGAAGTTGCACCGGTTGCACCTCCCTCTCCTTCTTCCCTTATGCCTATTGATAGACCTGAAAAGCTAATCATTCGGCCGGGCAAAGGGTCCAAAGGTGGTAAGAAGAAGTGAAGAGTCGGGCTTCGGGCTTTTTGATTCCTTTTTTGTGTAATGGTCGGATGTTGTGTAGGCACCGGCCCCTGCTTTTTTATTTTGAAACCTGTATCTGCAATACAATTGAATAAAATGATCCTTTATTTGTACAGACTCTTGTTTGAATTTGAGAATGCATTTATTATTCATTTTTGCACAAGTTTATTTATATGATATTGCGGTGAGCTTGTGGTATGTTGTTTGAGCGTACTTTACCGATGTAGCTATACCATTTTGTATGTAACTATACCATGTTGCCCCCATACCATAAGCTTGCTGCAATATTTTATACTTTGAGGGGACTTGCACTCTTATTTTCTGAAGAATAATTACTTCATTCTTGAAGAAATTTTTCGTAGAGTACAACTTCCTTCATATAAGTTTTTACGCTTTGTCCTTCGAAGAAATCACTTTTTTCTTTTGCTTATGTGCGCATTTTGCCAAGTGAATTTTTCTATGTGGTAAAGCGGGCCTCAGAAGGGTACTTTAACTTTCTTCCTTTTTTTTTGAGGAAGGTTATTTTCTAGAATAGGTAAATCACTCTTCCTTTGAAAGTTAAAGTATGCTCTTGATGAGGATTTTTTTTTAAAATAGAAATTTGTACCTCTGAGGAGGGATTTTTCACGTTTCAACACTTGGAAGTTTTATTTCAATCTTGGTGAAATGTGTACCTCCAAAGAGTTGTGCCTTTGAAGAAAGCCTTTTCACGTTTCAACACTTGGAAGTTTTTATTTCAATCTCGGTGAAACATGGGCTTCCGAAGAGGTCTTTCTTCTTGATTGTGTCTCCGGGAGGGGGTTGTACCTCTGAGGAGGGATTTTTCACGTTTCAACACTTGGAAGTTTTATTTCAATCTTGGTGAAACGTGTACCTCCAAAGAGTTGTGCCTTCGAAGAAAGCCTTTTCACGTTTCAACACTTTGAAGTTTTATTTCGATCTCGGTGAAACGTGGACTTCCAGAAAGGTCTTTATTTTGTTTTGCATTTCAACTTTGGTGAAGTGAAATTCCGAAGAGCGGCTGTTACACTTCAACTCCTGGTGAAATGTGCCTCCGAAGAGGTCTTTATTTTGTTTGCATTTCAACTCTGGTGAAGTGAAATTCCGAAGAGCGGTCATAACACTTCAACTCCTGGCGAAATGGGCCTCCGAAGAGGGCTTTTATTTTGTTTGCATTTCAACTCTGGTGAAGTGAAATTCCGAAGAGCGGTTGTTACACTTCAACTCCTGGTGAAATGTGCCTCAGAGAGGGTTTTCATCGCCTGGAAGTTACTCTCTCATGGTTGGAGGGTCATGACTCCTCCAATCTTTTTTGTTGAGTAGAGGACTTTCTTTTTTGTGGCGTATGACCCATTAGAGGTCTTTATCCTCTGAAGAGTTGTGCCTCCGAAGAGGACTTGTGCTGCCAATGATGGCTTTGGTTGTTCCCTTGTCCACTTGCTTATGCCTTTTCAGCGATCCTCTGTTTTTTTTTCTTTTCAAGCTTTCATTCCCTTTTCTTACAAGTAATTTGTTTAATCCAAGGAAGTGTACTTCATTGTCAGGCAAGTTCGTGAGAACGGGCATTAGCTTCTTAATTGGATGTTTGTTTGTTCAAACGATCTCAATTTATTAGCAAAGGCCCGTTTCTGTCGAAATCATAGGTCGTTCAATTGAAGTACTTCCTATCTAGAATTTGAATTCGGGGCTTTTGTGACTCGAAATTTGGCGAGAATCACTTGGTCTTATTATGTGCAAGTTTCACTTCCATGGTCTGCAAAAATTTAAATCGACATTTCAGCAATACATTCTATGTACTTTTTATATCGAAAATAAAGCAAACATGTAATAATAATAAGGAACACAAGATTTATAGTGGTTCGGCCAGGAAATTGGGCCTACATCCACTTTATATTCTTTCATTATTTACTTGCATCAGTTTTACAATTGCCTTTAATTACAAGAATCATACATTCATAACTCTTTTTACAATATTTCAACAAAATTTTCAAGTAAAGTATGGACGCAAGTGATTGCTGTTCCATGCCCTTGGAATTTGATCTCCTTCAACAGTAGTGAGTTTGAATGTGCCGTCAAGTAGCTTCTGACCTATGACATATGGTCATTCCCAATTTGGCCCAAACACACCTGTCGCTGTCATAATTCTCTTCAGGACTAGAACTCCAATCTCAAAGCTGCGTTGGCGAACTTTGGAGTTGAAATGTCTGGCTGTCCTTTGCTGATGAGCTGCAATTCTGAGATTAGCCTCATCTCTTTTTTCATCAAGGAGATCTAGCGCCTCAAGCTGTAGCTTTTCGTTTTCTGCTTGATTGAAATGGATTCTTCTATGTGAAGGGAACTCTATTTCTACCGGAATCATTGCCTCTGACCCGTATGCCAATGAAAACGGGGTGTGTCCAGTCGCAGTTTTGTGAGTGGTTCTGTATGCCCATAGTGCCAGTGGTAGCTTATCGACCCAACCACCTTTTGCTCTTTCAAGTTGCTTCTTGATGGTTGACTTAATAATTTTGTTCACGGCTTCCACTTGCCCGTTTGCCTGCGGATGAGCCACTGCTGAGAAGCTTTTCCGGATTTTGAATCGCTTGCAAAAATCTTGGAATTCTTCACTTTCAAATTAAGTACCATTATCTGTAATTATTTTTTGAGGCACACCATATCTGCAAATGATATTTTTAGTCACAAAGTTTATCATCTTTTTAGAGGTGATAGTAGCCAATGGTTCAGCTTCAGCCCATTTAGTGAAATAATCTACAGCAACAGTGGCATATTTGATTCCGGATTTGGCAATTGGTAGCGGCCCAATGAGATCCATTCCCCAAATTGCAAATGGCCATGGACTGACCATCTGTGTGAGTTCAGTAGAAGGTGCTCTAGGAATTTTAGCAAATCTTTGGCATCGTCACACTTTCGGGAATAGCTTGCAGCATCTCGATTAATTTCTGGCCAAAAATATCCGTATCGGAGAATTTTCTTTGCTAATGTTTGGCCACCTGAATGATCACCACATTCTCCTCCATGTACCTCCGCTAGGATTGTTTTGGACTCTTCCCTGGATACACATCGAAGTAATGGCATTGAGAATCCCCATCTGTATAATCGGCCATCCTGGATTATATATCGAGAGGCTTTTCTCAGTAGCTTTTGTCGTTCTTTTGAGTTCCCTGGTAGAGAGCCATTGAGCAGATATTCTGTTATTGGAGTCATCCATGATTCTTGCTCTTGAGACATACTCATGATCCAATCAATATCCATCTCATTAATGCTCGGTGCCGACAGAACTTCTACTAGGACTAACCCCAGAAATTGAGCTTCGCCGGTGCTAGAGTACTTTGCGAGAGAATCTGCTTTCGTGTTTTGTTCTCGAGGAATATGGTTTATCGTGTGGTGATCAAAGTCACACAGAAGTTCCCAAGCCTTTGACAAGTAGGCGGGCAGATTTCCTCCTTTCGCTTGGAATTCCTTCTTGACTTGGCATACAATAAGTTGAGAATCACTGAAGATCTGTAATGCTCGGATGTTTAGTTCTTTAGCAATCCTTAGGCCAGCGATAAGGGCTTCGTATTCTGTTTCATTGTTTGTTGGAGGAAATTCCAATCTTAGTGCATAGCATAATGATCGACCTTCAGGGGTCTCGAGTACAACTCCGGCTCCAGAACAGTAGTCGTTTCTCGCGCCATCGACATATAACTTCCATTGGATCGGGGAATCGTCGATTGCTTCCTCCTCACTGTTACCCTTATCTATGAATTCTGCGATGAAATCCGCTAAAGCTTGTCCATTGATTGCTTTTCGGGGATGATAAGTGATGTCATATTGACTGAGTTCAATATTCCACTTTAGAAGATGACCCGAAGCCTCAGGGCGAAACAGGACTTGCTTTAAAGGTTGATCAGTGAGGACTCTGATAGGATGAGCTTGGAAATATTGCCTCAACTTTCTAGATGCAATTAGTAGGCAATAGGCGAGTTTTTCCAACTTAGAGTAATTCATCTCTGCCCCAGTGAGTCTTTAGCTGATATAGTAAACTGGATGTTGAATCCTCTTGTCTTCCCGTATCAGCGCTGCACTTAAAGCATGAGATGATATTGCTAAGTATATAAGAAGATCCTCGCCATCGCCAGGCCTAGAAAGTATTGGAGGCGTTTCCATATGGCGAATCAATTCATCAAAGGCTTTTTGGCATTCGGGAGTCCAATCGAAGTTTTTCTTTCCTTTCTTTAGGGCGTCAAAGAATGGGATGCATTTATCTGTGGCTTTGGAAATGAACCGACTCAAGGCGGCGACTTTTCCATCGAGACTTTGCAATTCCTTCTTTGTTCTAGGAGCTTTGATTTCCTTTAAGGCGGTAATTTGAGCTGGACTAGCCTCGATGCCCCTTGCGCTCACGATGAAACCTAAAAACTTGTCGGATTCCACTCCAAATGAACATTACAAAGGATTGAGCTTCATTCCGTATTTTCGGAGGACTGCGAACATGTCCGCTAAGTGTTCTATGTGATCCACTGCTTTCTTAGACTTTACTAACATGTCATCGACGTAGACTTCCATAGTCTTGCCTAATTGCGGTTTGAACATAGCATTAACAAGTCTTTGGTATGTTGCCCCTGCATTCTTCAACCCGAAGGGCATAACTCTGTAGCAGTAAAGACCAATGTCAGTGATAAAGCTTGTGTCCTCCTGATCTGGCTCATGCATCATGATCTGGTTGTATCCAGAGCAAGCATCCATGAAAGATAATAATTCGTGTCCCGCTGTTCCGTCTACCAGTTGATCGATTCTGGGTAATGGGAAGCAGTCTTTGGGGCAGGCCTCGTTTAGATCTGAAAAATCGATGCAAACTCTCCATTTTCCGTTAGCTTTCTTAACCAGCACTGGATTCGAAACCCAATTCGGATAGGTAGATTCTTTAATAAAATTATTCTCCATGAGCCGATCAACTTCTTCTTTTAATGCTGCTGACCTTTCTGGACCTTGAGTTCTCCTTTTCTGCTTCACAGGTGTGAATTTTGGATCAATATTTAGAGCGTGTACTGCAACTTCTGGGGATATTCCGCACATATCGGCATGAGTCCAAGCAAAAACATCCAAATTTGCCTTTAAAAAAGATATTAAGATATTCTGAATTGACACATTAAGTTGTGAACCCACATTCAACACCTTGTTTGGGTCCTTTGGTTCAACAGGTACTGGTTTTGTCGTTTCAACTGGTACCACTCTATTCTCCCCTGCACTGACTTTTCTAGGATCCATTTCTTTCCTTGCTCCGCTGTGCTCGCCAGTGCAGGGTCCGCCCTGTAATTGCTACAAGGCTGGTTCTTTGATGTGGACTGGGGCTGCCGCATCCTTTCCCATTTCTCTTTTTATGGTTTCTCGTAGCTCTGTTAGATAACATTCCCGCCCCGCATTTTGATCCCCTTTTATAACTCCCACTCCATTATCTGTAGGAAATTTAATGGTGAGGCACCATGGGGCCAAAACAACTTTGAATGCTGCGAGAGTTGGACGGCCAAGGAAAGCATTGTAAGCAGAAAATTCGTCGACAATCACAAAAGTTTGCTTGCGGACCACTTTTCTCTCTCCATCTCCAAGTTCCACAAACAAATCAAAGGTTCCTATCGGCTGTTTTGGCTCCCCAGTGAAGCCAGCGATTTTCTGCGATGAGGCTTGCACATCAGCCATAGGGATCCTCATCTGGTCGAATGTTTTCTTGAAGAGGATATTGCAGGATGCGCCACAATCAATGAGAACTCTTCTGACAATAGCTGGCCCGATACCAGCCGAGATGACTAAGGGATCCAAGGTAGGAGCTTCAATACCTGCGGAATCCCTGGCTCTGAACACAATATCATCATTGAAGGTTCTTTGCTGCTTCAGGGGCATAGCACCTTCCAAAACGAATACATCTTCTTCGGTCGGTACGTATTTCAAAGCTCGGGTATACCTTTCCATCTCATCCCAGCTTCTGCCTGCTGGGTGAGGTCCTCCTGTAATGACATTGATAATGGGCCTTCCAGATTCATGCCCTGCTGCCTTCTCACCTATCCTAGGCTGATGAGCAGGAGCTTGCTGCCCCTGACTAGACGAAGCGGGATTGTTGCTATTCTTTTTCACAAATTGCTACAGCTTGTTTTCCGTTAGCAACTCTTCAATCAGATTTTTCAGTTGGCGGCATTCGTCGGTATCATGACCAGGTTGATTATGAAAGCGACAGAATTTCTCACTTTACACAGCTTTCCTCCCGGTTCTCAGAACAGGAGGTTTAGGATATTCAACAGAATCTTTAGTGGCAAGGTATATATGCTCTGGTGTATCTGATAAAGGAGTATATTCTGATGGTTTGAAGGAACGAGGCCTCTTCAGATTTTTCTGTTTCTTTCCATCGTTATTTTCCCTTTTCTGTCCAGCAGATTCACTCTTGCGTGGAGCAGCAATGTTATCTTCAGCTTTTTCTAACACTGCCTTTACCGGTACAGGACGGCTTTCCAGGCGTATGAACTCATCCGCTTTCTTGTAGAATTTTTCAAGGGAATTTGGTTCCTTCATGTTAAGCCATTTTCCAAATTCGCTCGACTTGTCGATGGCCCTCATCAGATAGGTCAAGATCATCTGTGGTTCTGCATTGTCTACCTCAGCCAGCGCTATATTAAAGCGATTCAAGAAAGATCTGATAGTTTCACCCGGATTCTGTTCTAAACTTGACAACGACATAATATCTTTGGCTTTTGAAGCGTATAGTCTGAACTGCTCCTTGAACTTCCGGGTTAAGTCAGAAAACTGATCGATAGATCGGACTGGCAGCTTGGTGAACCAAAGCAGAGCTACACCTTCCAGGTATACAGGAAAATATCGGCACTTTATTTCATCAGAAGCCCTGGCACCTGTCATGTGCCAATCATACTTATACAAGAATTCGTTCGGATCACTTGTTCCTTTGTAAGCTGGAATGGTTGGAGGGACAAACTTCCTTGGGAATTCAACCTTTAAGATTTTCTCAGTAAATGGAGTTTTACTTGGGGCAAAACCCCATTCTTTCTCGTCTTCAACCCTCTGCATACTCTCTTTCATGATTTGTCGGACCATCCCAGAAAGATACTCCTGATCATGTCGAGTTCTAGATCCACCAACCTCAGGAAGTGTTTGTTCAAAGGGGCTAGCGGCCCTTTCAGGAGCATTTCTTTCTTCAGCATCATGAATGTTGCCAGCAAAGTTCCTTTCATTACCTGCCGGCTGACGGCTTGCCCCAAGCAAATCGTTCAACCTATTCAGAATTAGGGCATTTTGGGCATTCTGAGCCTCGAATTGTGCATTTTGGGCATTTATCTACTGGTTCAGCCCTAAGATTGCAGCATCCAGCTCTGCCTTTGTAACTTTGACAGCTGGAGTTGCTTGATTTGATACAGGGGAAGCGGAGGTTCCCTCTTGAGCATTTCCAGATCTTACAGATCTACTCTTTCTACCCGGAGCCATGATTTCGAATAAACTTCTAGTCTTCAGAGAGGTTACTTCAACAAACTTTCATGGAGCAATGATGACGATTTGCCTGAGTTCAATTCTCAATGAGAGCACCAAAAATGTTAAAGCTAAAAATTGAACGCTAACACCCCGGTGTGTAGAGTGTAGTTGTGAAAGCACCACCCGTTGGTACGGGAACCAGAAAAAAGTAAGAATCACAGAAAAGTATTAAAAGACACGATATTTATAGTGGTTCGGCTTAAGAGAGAGCCTACGTCCACTTTAAACTCCTTTATTGCTGATATTATTACAACCCTTTACAAGATTCATCGATTACAACACCCTTTGAGTTTAAAGTCATTTAGAACAAGTAGCCTCAACTTCAATGTCGATCAAAATCTTTGAATTCATGTTGAACATGTATGATTCCTTCGTGAAGTTCCTTGAAGCGTTCTTTGTATCTCAAAAGCTTTAAGTGTTGAAGTAGTTCGGAATGCAGCAGAGTAACGACGCTTGAAATGAATGAGCCAAAAGGTCTCCCTCTAGTTGGAACTCGGGGTGTATTTATAAGCACTTATCGGAGTTAGGTCGTAGGTCGTTACCGACCTAAGTTAGGTCGTAGGTCGTGACTGACCTAAGATGCACTGACTTCTCTTTCACAAGAACACGCATGCTGATTTGCACAAGTCCAGGGTCGTGGGCGACCTATCACCTAGCGGCATGGCATAGGCGGCTTCTTTATTCATGCAGATAGGTCGAGAGCGACCTATCTTAGGTCGTTAGCGACCTATCATAGGTCGTGAGTACTTTCCTGTAGCCATAGCTGGAGTCTTTAGGTCGTTGAGTCTCTTAGGTCGTGGCCTCCTTTAGGTCGGGACATCCTTTATGTCGCAGCTTTCTTAGGTCGCGGCCTTTTTAGGTCGGTGGGCAGTTAGGTCGCTAAGACAATCATGTCGTTAGGTCGCTCCATCCTTTAAGTTGTAAGGTCGCTCTGGCTCATAGGTCGCTAAGTCGCTGAAACTTTAGGTCGTTAAAGCTTTAGGTCGCTAGGTCGCATAAACTTTAGGTCGCTAGGTCGCATTATCCTTTAGGTCGCTAGGTCTCTTAGGTCGTTGGTCTCGTTAGGTCGCTCCACATTTTCCAGTTTCCAACGAAGAGGAGTTAACAGATAGTAATTAGTTTATAAAACAGTTGAAAAATAGTTAAATAGCTCCAAAAATAATTGTAAAACAAGTATAAAATAATTTGGCCTTAATAAAGAAAGACTGTATATATTTAATAGCTTAGAAAAATAAGTTTATATCAAAAACAATTTATATTAAAGATAGTCAAGAGCCAACTGTTCACTTCCTCAACAATTCAACTTAAATTTCGACTTCCATTAAATTGACTTAATTCTAACTTGAATATCTACAATTTCTGTTGAAATTTATTTAAACCCAACTCAAGTTGAATCAATCTTGATTCCCAAATTAAATCAAATTCCATTTGATTTTAATCTTGTCTAACTTCAATTATAATTTCAAATTATTCCAATCAATTTGAATTATTATTGATTGAACCCATTTCGAATTCAAATCATTTCAATTTAATCCAATTCAATTTCCCATTTAATTTTTTTTAAACTTATACATCTTCAATCACCAATCCTATTAATTCAAACCAAATTCAATTTTGAACTAATTCAATTTCAATCTTGAATTTAAACTATCTCGAACTATATAAATTCGAGTTAAATTCTCAAAGGTTGGTTTAACTTTTTAAACCAAATTAACTTTTATTCGAAGTTTTTAATCAATTTAATTTCTAAGTTCAATTCTCAAAATTCCATTTTAAATTATCTTAAATTATGTATTTCAAGGTTCAAATAAGAGTTCAATACAATTTTATTTTAAAATTTTAATTTATTATTAAATTTTATCTTCCAGTTTGAAGCCAGTTCTTAAAAAAGTTTATTTTACAATTCAATTATTCAAATTTATTTTATTTATACAACACCATTCTCAATTTAAAGATTTTTATTAACAATAGGATGATATTATCCAATTTATTTTAAAAACGTCCATCCATTTCAATTTTTTAAATCTCAAACCTGTTTTGAGACCACACAAATTCTCAATTCAAATCAACCATTTAACTTTCCAAGTTAAATTCCAATTTCATCTTAAAATCTCCAATTCAAGTTGTTCATTCAAAGTTATTTAACTTCTTTCAATTTAAATTCAATTTACTTAATCCAACCAACCTCATTCAATTTGAATTCCTGCTTTCAACTTCAAAATTCTTTCCCTCTTATAAGTTCAAAACATATATCACTTTGGGTTTTTACATCACATTTCAGGGAAAAATCAAAACTCAACCTCGTAGAGTTTATTTCAGATTATCTTTGATATCATGTGTTAACGCTAAAATTTGAACGCTAACACCCCGGTGTGTGAAGTGTAGTTGTGAAAGCACCACCCGATAACTCGGGAACAGATTATAAGCAGATAATAATAGAAAAGCAGTAAACAACAGAAATTTTATAGTGGTTCAACTTGAGGGTATAGCCTACGTCCACTTTAAGTATTTTTACTGATGATCTCGTTACAAGCTGATACAATTCTTCCCAAGTACAATACACTTTGAATTACAAAACACTTTGAACGAGTAGCTCAAACTTCAATGGAGATGAGAGTCTTCAAATCCATGTAGGATGTATGTGATCTCTTCTTGAAGTTGTTTGTAGCGTTCTTCGTGTCTTGAGAGCTTCGAGTGTTTGATTGGTTTGGAATGCAGCAGAGTATCGGCGCTTGAAGAGAATGAGCCAAAAGTCCCCTTTCTGTTGGAGTTATGGGCGTATTTATAGGCATCTTCGGAGTTAGGTCGTAACTCGTATACGACTCACGGTGAGTCGTAACTCGTGTACGACTCATGATGAGTCGTAACTCGTGTACGACTCATGATGAGTCGTAACTCGTGTACGACTCATGGTAGGTCGCGGCTGATTTACTGGGTTCATGGCTTGGCCCAGAGTTATGCACCCATCTGAATGAATGATACAAGTTCTAAGTCGTTCACGAGTTAACGAAATGCAGTTTCCTTTATGCTAGCATGAGTCGTACACGACTCATCATAGGTCGTAAGTCGTCAGCGATTCTTCTTACTACAGCGTGGTGTTGAACTTGTCTCCAAGTCTTAGGTCGTGAACAACTTATCTTTTGAGCCGTAGACTTCCTGTCGCGCCATCTTCTAACTCGTAAGATTGTTATCTCGTAGACTCTTTAACTCGTGGAGGCCTTAAGCCGTAGATCCTTATCTCGTAGACCTTTTAACTCGTAGAGTCTTAACTCGTAGGTCGTTCAGCCCTTGAATTGTTAGGTCGTGAAGAGCTTGAGTCGCACAGTTCTTGAGTCGTTGATCCACTGAGTCGGCCTGTCTCATGAACCGTTAACCCTCTTGAGTCGTTCCATTCCTCTAAGTTGCCTTGAACCTTAACTCGTTAAGTCGTGGCACTTCTTAGGTCGTCCAATCCTTGAGTCGTTAAGCTTATTAAGTTGGCAACCTTGTTAAGTCGGTAAGTCGTGCCACTTGTTAGCTCGTTAACCCGCTTCATCAGTTAGGTCGTTGACTTCGAGTAGAAGATAGGTCGCTCCATTCTCTAAGTCGTATACCGTTTTGGACGGGGCGCTGCCCTGCACCCCGCCGGGGGCGCTGCCCCCTTGACCCCTGCGACCTGACCGGGCAGGTCGATCACCGTAGCGGTGGCTTTGCCCCTGCACCCCCACCTTGGGGGGTTGGCACCCCCCCTGGACCCCCCCTCCGTAGGGGATCTTATCTGGAAAGTCATTCAACAGAACTTGCTTTGTTGGGATGCTGAGTTGACTATTCTTCGAGACGAACTATCATTGGTTTCTCGGTCGATTTTTGATATCACGGCCATGCTGAAAAAGTGGAGTTAACACTTGCCCCTTGAAGTATACGCCTAGGGACTAGGTCGTGTGCTTCGATTCTTCTTAATTCGTGCTTTACTGAGCTGCTGAGCTTGTACTTAGGCAACTTTGCTTTGTTTTGACCTGAAGCCTTTTAAACTTGACCAATGCGATTCAATGGAATTTTGACCTTAACTTGTTGCATCTCTTTACAGATTATTTTAACAACCTGTTAAACGCACCATTTGCAGAAAAATAGGGCGAATATACTCATCACCGATTGCCCATATCGAGTGATGGATTAGATCAAAGAACTGGTATTTTACTGTAAGCAAATTAGTATGGTCTTGATGAAGTGTTGCGAATCAATTATCTTGAATGAAGTATCAACACAAAGTTTACACAGTTATAACTGCTATCTGCATTGACACCGCACTTACTTTCAAATAACAAGCCTTGAATTCTTCTGAATTGACATATGCCAACCAGTATTATTTCAAGTATTGCTTTATTTACTTGTTATTTTAGTAGCTTTGCACAACACTTCACACGCTTTTAGAAAACGTGCACCTTTACTTTTGAATATTCAGTTCTTCATATAGAATGTCTTTTCGATAAGAAGAGTAATGGGGCAAACTAGATCTTCCCATTTCTGGGATTTTCAAAATCTGAGTTGTCCGGTACTAATTTCATTCTTTACTTTTGCAGCACTTCCTTCCTCTTTCCGAATATTCCAGTTAGAAGTCAATTTTTAAAAGACTAAGTGCTGTGACGGTTAAGGAGAGGAGCGTTAAATTTTTTGCTGAAAGATGGATTTTTGCACTAATTCGGACTTTTGCACTCTTTTTGGTTGACTTAGCTTCACGATGCCCCTGGTTTTCAAGAAGAAACTTCAGATGTCCCAGCTTTCGCAAATGAACTTGCATCAATGGAACCTATTGCGGAAGCCTTATTGGTGTAATGTTTTACTCCATTTGACGGTGTGGGGTCATCCTTCTTGTTTTGCCTTTTGAAACCCGCACGTGCACAACAAATTTTATAGAAACTTTTCTCTGTATTTGAGAATGTATTTATTCCTCATTTTCATACAAGTTTCTTTATTCTCTTTAGATGATATTGCAGTGAGCTTGTGGTACGTTGCTTGGGTACTGCTTTTATTAATGTAGCAATATTATATTGCCCCCATACCACAACTCATTGTAATATTCTCCATTTTGAGGAGATTTTGGAGAACAATTCTTCTGTTTTTAGAAGACTTGTACTCTTACTTTAGAGAATAACTCTTCCATTTTGAGAAGGCATGCACTCTTTCTTTAGAGAATAATTTTCCATTTTTGAGGAAATATTATTCTTGCTTTAGTAGAGTGTGCCTTGTGTTCGAGAAGCCTTTCTTCTCTTTTTCTTTTTTTTTTTTTTTTTTGCGCCTCGCTGGAGGGCTTTGATTTGACATTTCAACTCTGGAGAAGTGGGCCTCCACAGAGATTGCACTTCATCTCCGGTGAAATGTGCCCCCGAAGAGGTCTTTATTTGGCATTTCAGTTCTGGAGAAGTGGGCCTCCGAAGAGTTTGCACTTCAGCTCTGGTGAAATGTGCCCCGAAGAGGTCTTTATTTTGCATTTCAGCTCTGGAGAAGTGGAACTCCGAAGAGTTTTCACTTCAGTAGTGAAATGTGCCCCCGAAGAGCTCTTTATTTGGCATTTCAGCTCTAGAGAAGTGGGCCTCCGAAGAGTTTGCACTTCAGCTCTGGTGAAATGTGCCCCCGAAGAGGTCTTTATTTGGCATTTCAGCTCTGGAGAAGTGGGCCTCCGAAGAGGTTTCACTTCAGCGGTGAAATGTGCCCCCGAAGAGCTCTTTATTTGGCATTTCAGCTCTGGAGAAGTGGGCCTCCGAAGAGTTTGCACTTCAGCTCTGGTGAAATGTGCCCCCGAAGAGATCTTTATTTGGCATTTCAGCTCTGGAGAAGTGGACCTCCGAAGAGTTTGCACTTCAGCTCCGGTGAAATGTGCCCCCGGAGAGGTCTTTATTTGGCATTTCAGCTCTGGAGAAGTGGGCCTCCGAAGAGTTTGCACTTCAGCTCCGGTGAGATGTGCCCCCGGAGAGGTCTTTATTTGGCATTTCAGCTCTGGAGAAGTGGGCCTCCGAAGAGTTTTCACTTCAGCGGTGAAATGTGCCCCCGAAGAGGTCTTTATTTGGCATTTCAGCTCTGGAGAAGTGGGCCTCCGAAGAGTTTTCACTTCAGCGGTGAAATGTGTCCCCGAAGAGCTCTTTATTTGGCAATTCAGCTCTGGAGAAGTGGGCCTCCGAAGAGTTTGCACTTCAGTTATGGTGAAATGTGCCCCCGAAGAGGTCTTTATTTGGCATTTCAGCTCTGGAGAAGTGGGCCTCCGAAGAGTTTTCACTTCAGCGGTGAAATCTGCCCCCGAAGAGCTCTTTATTTGGCATTTCAGCTCTGGAGAAGTGGGCCTCCGAAGAGTTTGCACTTCAGCTCGGGTGAAATGTGCCCCCGAAGAGGTCTTTATTTGGCATTTCAACTCTGGAGAAGTGGGCCTCCGAAGAGTTTGCACTTCAGCTCCGGTGAAATGTGCCCCCGAAGAGGTCTTTATTTGGCATTTCAGCTCTGGAGAAGTGGGCCTCCGAAGAGTTTGCACTTCAGCTCCGGTGAAATGTGCCCCCGAAGAGGTCTTTATTTGGCATTTCAGTTCTGGAGAAGTGGGCCTCCGAAGAGTTTGCACTTCAGCTCTGGTGAAATGTTCCCCCGAAGAGGTCTTTATTTGGCATTTCAGTTCTGGAGAAGTGGGCCTCCGAAGAGTTCTTTATTTGGCATTTCAGCTCTGGAGAAGTGGGCCTCCGAAGAGTTTTCACTTCAGCGGTGAAATGTGCCCCCGAAGAGCTCTTTATTTGGCATTTCAGCTCTGGAGAAGTGGGCCTCCGAAGAGTTTGCACTTCAGCTCTGGTGAAATGTGCCCCCGAAGAGGTCTTTATTTGGCATTTCAGTTCTGGAGAAGTGGGCCTCCGAAGAGTTTGCACTTCAGCTCTGGTGAAATGTGCCCCGAAGAGCTCTTTATTCGGCATTTCACCTCTGGAGAAGTGGGCCTCCGAAGAGTTTGCACTTCAGCTCTGGTGAAATGTGCACCCGAAGAGGTCTTTATTTGGCATTTCCCTGCTTTTTCCCATCGTTATTCTTCCATTTCTGTTCTCCATATTCTCTTTTATTTGCAGCAACACTAATATTCTGAATCTCTGCCACTGCTGTTTTTGTTGGCATAGGGAGGCTCTCCAAGCGCATAAACTCGTCAGCCTTTTTGTAGAATTTCTCAAGTGAGTTTGGCTCCTTCATTTGTAGCCATTTTCCAAATTCACTCGATTTGTTGATAGCCCGCATCAAGTAAGTCAAAACCATCCGCGGCTCTGCATTGTCGACTTCAGCTAGGGCTATATTGAAGCGATTTAAGAATGATCTGATAGATTCCCCGGGATTTTGTTCTAGACTGGAGAGTGACATTATATCTTTTGCCTTTGTAGCATATAGCCTGAACTGATCCTTGAACTTTCGTGTTAAGTCAGAGAATTGATCCACGGATCTAACTGGCAGCTTTGTGAACCAAAGTAAGGCCACTCCCTCTAAGTATACCGGAAAGTAACGGCACTTGATTTCATCTGTTGCCCTTGCCCCGGTCATATGCCAGTCGTACTTGTATAGGAACTGATTAGGGTCACTTGTCCCTCGATAGGCCGGGATAGTAGGAGGTAGAAATTTCTTGAGAAACTCTGCCTTTAAGATCTTTTCGGTGAAAGGAGCTTTGCTTGGAGCAAACCCCCATTCATTTTTGTTTTCTTCCCTTTGCATGCTTTCTTTCATGATCCGTTGAACCATTTCCGAGAGATGTTCCTTGTTATTTAAGGGCAAATTTTCGCGAAGAATTGGTTGCGGCCTAGAACCTCCATCTTGGGGATATGCATCCTTGGCGGTGTCAGTTGTCCTTTGAGGAACATTTCTCTCTTGGGAATTGCGGACATCATCTGCAAAGGTTTCTTCATTGTTTTCTGCTTGACGGTTGCCCCCAAGTAAAGCATTCATTCTTTCCAGCATTAGAGCGTTCTGGGCTTCCATCTGCTGATATAACCCAGAAATTGCAGCATCTAACACCTCTTGTGTAATTCCAACATTAGGAGCCACTTGATTTGGGGCTGCTTCATTGGAAGCGGGAGAAGTGGTAGTATTCTCATGAGCATCACCGGATCTATCAGATCTGAGCTGTCTTCCAGTAGCCATTATCTCGGATAAACTTCTGGTCTTTAAGGAGATTCTTTCAACAAACTTTCGAGAAGCAATGATGAAAGTAGCCTGAGTTCAATTCTCAGTGAAAGCACCAAAAATGTTAACGCTAAAATTTGAACGCTAACACCCCGGTGTGTGAAGTGTAGTTGTGAAAGCACCACCCGATAACTCGGGAACAGATTATAAGCAGATAATAATAGAAAAGCAGTAAACAACAGCAATTTTATAGTGGTTCGGCTTGAGGGTATAGCCTACGTCCACTTTAAGTATTTTTACTGATGATCTCGTTACAAGCTGATACAATTCTTCCCAAGTACAATACACTTTGAATTACAAAACACTTTGAACGAGTAGCTCAAACTTCAATGGAGATGAGAGTCTTCAAATCCATGTTGGATGTATGTGATCTCTTCTTGAAGTTGTTTGTAGCGTTCTTCGTGTCTTGAGAGCTTCGAGTGTTGGATTGGTTTGGAATGCAGCAGAGTATCGGCGCTTGAAGAGAATGAGCCAAAAGTCCCCTTTCTGTTGGAGTTATGGGCGTATTTATAGGCATCTTCGGAGTTAGGTCGTAACTCGTATACGACTCACGATGAGTCGTAACTCGTGTACGACTCATGATGAGTCGTAACTCGTGTACGACTCATGATGAGTCGTAACTCGTATACGACTCATGGTAGGTCGCGGCTGTTTTACTGGGTTCATGGCTTGGCCCAGAGTTATGCACCCATCTGAATGAATGATACAAGTTCTAAGTTGTTCACGAGTTAACCAAACGCAGTTTCCTTTATGCTAGCATGAGTCGTACACGACTCATCATAGGTTGTAAGTCATCAGCGATTCTTCTTACTACAGCGTGGTGTTGAACTTGTCTCCAAGTCTTAGGTCGTGAACAACTTATCTTTTGAGCCGTAGACTTCCTGTCGCGCCATCTTCTAACTCGTAAAATTGTTATCTCGTAGACTCTTTAATTCGTGGAGGCCTTAAGCCGTAGATCCTTATCTCGTAGACCTTTTAACTCGTAGAGTCTTAACTCGTAGGTCGTTCAGCCCTTGAATTGTTAGGTCGTGAAGAGCTTGAGTCGCACAGTTCTTGAGTCATTGATCCACTGAGTCGGCCTGTCTCATGAACCGTTAACCCTCTTGAGTCGTTCCATTCCTCTAAGTTGCCTTGAACCTTAACTCGTTAAGTCGTGGCACTTCTTAGGTCGTCCAATCCTTGAGTCGTTAAGCTTATTAAGTTGGCAACCTTGTTAAGTCGGTAAGTCGTGCCACTTGTTAGCTCGTTAACCCGCTTCATCAGTTAGGTCGTTGACTTCGAGTAGAAGATAGGTCGCTCCATTCTCTAAGTCGTATACCGTTTTGGACGGGGCGCTGCCCCGCACCCCGCCGGGGGCGCTGGCCCCTGGACCCCTGCGACCTGACCGGGCAGGTCGATCACCGTAGCGGTGGCGTTGCCCCCGCACCCCCACCTTGGGGGGTTGGCACCCCCCTGGACCCCCCTCCGTAGGGGATCTTATCTGAAAAGCCATTCAACAGAACTTGCTTTGTTGGGATGCTGAGTGGACTATTCTTCGAGACGGACTATCATTGGTTTCTCGGTCGATTTTTGATATCACGGCCATGCTGAAAAAGTGGAGTTAACATCATGTATATCCATACATATATACATATTTATTTCTTGGTCCTCCCAACCATGTTTTAAAATTTTAAACCACCTTTCGTTTTAAACTCAAATCAAATTTCAAACAACCCATTGTTTGCAACAAGTGCCAGTTATCCAAATAATACTTATTTATTGTTATTATTTTTATTATTACTTTGAAACAAAAATTTCAAATTCTGGAACCAAATTTAGAATTTTATCTTCAATCAATTAGGTTTTAATTTGGTTGTATTTCTATTTCTACGCAATTTAATTTCAGTTCGAGATTTCAATTAGGTTGTATTATATTACTTCTTAATTTAATTTCAATAATTTAACAACCAATCACCTTAATATTTATTGGATGGAAATAATACTTTATATATCAAAATATAAAATTATTTAATACCTTAATATAAGAAAATAACAAGTACGCCCTCATATATAAATATATATATATATATATACATACACACACACACACACACAGATATATATATATATACATATATATATATATATACACTCAACTCGTTTTAGAGTGCTACGGACTCTATTTAATGAGTAATCCCCACCAGAGCCAAGGTTCTCGCTTAACCTTCAGCTCTAATACTAAAGGTAACGACCTGAAATTTTCTAGCCCAAAAATTCCAGATAGTTATGAAAAAGAAGAAAGAGATAGAAGAAAGAAGAACAGAATCAACAACACCTCACATTCGCAGCGGATAAAATATAATAATCAATAATATCAGTCTACAAAAGAGTATTATATCTGTTGATTACATTCTAATACATCAGAGTTACACATTATATACAGTTACTTAATATATACAATTATCATTACTCAGATTAACAATAATATAAACACGACAGAAATACTCTATACGCTCTTGCCATCCAGCTCGCCTCCTGAGCCCCCGAACGTACCTACCTGGAAATCTGTAATACTCGGTCTAACCCGAGCATTACACCAAAGTAACACCCGGGTCAGGCTGGAAACCAACGTGAGAAATCTCAACTAACATGGAATACCAAAGCAAACAACTTATATAAAACCCGGGTAACTTACATCAATTTAACCAATTCTCAATTTACTGTAGACAACACTTACTTCACATATAAATTTCTAAGTACCAAACTTAGATAATCTAGTTCACTTAAATCATTTCATTCCTGCCTATTGATTCTACAAATCAATTTATAAAAATTCGAAGTGGTTTCGGGTATCATCTAATACCCGAACCCGGTATCTTCGAAACTCATGTTATCCTAACCCAAGTTATACAATGAAATAAACGATATATCTTACCAGAGATATCAACACATTCAAAGCATTCAGTACCATTCAAACATCCATAAGCAAAGCTTAATCACATACAAATCAATTCGATTGATTCTCATTGAATTTCAAACCTCAATTACTTAGATTCCTTAATTAACATTAATTAATTCCAAATCAATTAACTAGTCAACCTATCATTATTCATCTTAATTAATCCCCTGGATTAATTATTTTTCAATTAAATGTATGTAATTATCTTTAGTTAATTCCTTGATATTAATTGTTCTTAACCAAAAATGAATAAGAAATCTTAATCACTTTATAAATTAATCAATTATTTCATAAATTAATTATTAGTATTAATTACATTAATTCTTAATTGCTTAAAGTAATTAATATCTCATAAGTCATTATTTATTGAATTGATTTAATTAATCAATTTTTACTTACATCAATTATTATATAAATTAATAATTTCCAATCATATTTTAATTTTTTCTAATCTAAATCAATTACTTTAATTCAACCACAATATTAATTTTTCTCGATCAATCTCAATGTGTAATTATCTACCTTTTATTTACTTCATTAAATAAATAAATTATTCCTCAATTAACTATTTTAATTAATCTCTTGATAAATTTCAGAAAGTAATTTTATATATATGTATATATATATATATATATATATATATATATATATATTATTTCATGAAGTAATTACACATCAACCATCAATCATTAATTAATTGAACTAATTCATTATCCATTCAAATTATTCTGCCTATTTAATGATCACCAATCATTAAACCCATATTAACTCGAGAATCAAACAAAACCAAAGTCACGTATTATCATCACACTTTCAAACAACTCAATCAATCAACCAATTATTTAATTTTAACCATTTAAATTTAAATAATACCAAACGAGTGAGGTTTACTCACCTTTACTTTTACTGTTTTACAATCTGATCCAACGGCTTGATTCCTTGATTATTGACCTTGTATAAATATTTATATGATTTTATTAATATTTGAACAATCGAACAACAAATTACCGTTCAATAAATTTTATTTAATCTAATAATTTGATTTAACTCAAATTTGATGGCTAACTTGATAAATTAAATGTAACGACCCGCCGCTCTGACCGCCTCTAGTCGGTAATTAAACCAACTAGAAACGTTCAAAATGACGGATTGTTAGTCAGTTTATAGAGTTTAAACAGAATCAGCCACAGAATCACAGAATAACATAATATTGTTCATAAATGATTTTTTCTTTTATATACAGAGTTTGTACAATGCATTAAATTTTTATACAGCGGAATATATCTTTTATTAAATACAAGAAAAATCTCTTTAAAACTTTAGTGAATGCCGAAATCCCCTCTCTCTAACTTCGCGGCCTAAAAATCTGCCTTTCTTCAAGCCTTAATCTACGCCCTTTCTCTTCAAAAACAACGCCGTAGCCTTTCCTCCATCATTCGAAATCAGATACGAAAAAGAAAAAAAAAGCGCGAATCTAAAAATGGCGGCCGCGTTCTTCTCTCGTCTCAATTCCTCTTCGCTCGCTTTCAAAAACTAGGGCTTCGTTCGTCTTCGATTCTTGCTTCGACTCGCGTGCTTATAACATCTTTAATCCCTAATTTCAAATCATAGAATTCAATTTCAAGTTTTGAATTTAAATTTAAATCAAATTATTTAAATTCCAAAACTTAATCAAGTAATTTAAAAATAATAAATTTTTATTTTGAAATTCCATTCCAAAAGCTTTTCACTTTAAACCCACTTTTAAGTATTGTTTTTGGGAATTTGAATTTAACCCAAGGATTTCAACTCATATAAATGAATCAGATTTCAAAAATGAAAACTGTTGTTTTCAAATGATAAACACTTTTGGATAAGAACTGAGATTCCAGTTAATTAGGGGAATTTCAAGATTGAATAGAGAAATGATTTTCCTAAGTTATGAATGAATTCTTTTTGAAAGCTATGAATTAAATCTGTTTATTTTTAACAGATTTAAATTGATGATTTGTTTAAATCAAATTGAAATGAAATTGTTTTGAAGGCTATAAGTTAAATCTTTGATTTAAAGATTTAACGAGTTAAATCAAATTGAAATGAAAATTGATTTGGAAAATATGTGAATGAATCTTTTGTTTAAAAGATTTAAATGTGAAAATTGTTTAAACCGTTAAAGGTTGTGAAAATGAATCTTTTTTGTTTAAAGATTGAAATGGTAATTAGTTAAACCATTTGAAAGAAAGTTTTGAATTATTAAGTTGCGACTTAATTGAAATCCCATATCCATATGTTTTAAATATTGCGTTCACAATTCGGGTTAGCCGGGAAAGGACCTTTGGGTCGTATAACCCATTCCGAATATGTGATTCGACGTTATGGATAGCATTTGAAGACCGGTGATGAAGACCGGGTATTTGCGAAAGCGATAGGATGACCTATCGATTGTTTCTGCACCGAGTCGCGCCGGTATAGAAAATCCCTAAGTGATGGGAAATTCGATCGGGATTGTGAATATCCGGATTGCAAGGACTTCTTTGTAAGTGCCTTCGGTTCTGTTCGAACCCAGAACAGACTTGTATGGATTGTATGTCTGACATTACAAGTTGAGATATAAAGCCGATTTCTTTCAAATATATTTCTGTTGGTGGCGGAGAATTTATTCTTTTAGCTTAACACCCTTCTCTGAGACGTACGAGCTCAGAGGTTATATAGTTGAAGTTATCAGCGATATATTCCAAATTTGGTAATGTGACATGCTGAGTGTTGCTGAAATGATCATTGTGTTGATTATTGTGATAGGATCGTTTATTTGATCGTCTATCTTGGTGATCATTGTGTTGATCATTTGTTGATCCAAAGCATGGCTTTTGTATAAAGTATGTTTTTGTGGACGTGAATTCGTCGAGCCTCACACCCCGGAAATGGTCAAAACAGGAAAGATGCGGCAAGGTTATGAGGGGTAGCGCCCTTTAGGATATGTGCATTTCCTTCTGGAAAAGGGTGGTATCATGGTATGGAGCCCAGATACTTACTCATGTTGAAACACTTTATTATTATGATTGTGTGAATTGATTACGAGATCTCGGTGATAAAGGTCCCAAAGGACCGGGGGATGGCATATTCGGTCAGTTGTTACTCAGTTAGGGGTAACCCGGCCTTGTGTTGGTAGAGATCCGGTTTGGTTCTCGGGGATGTCCATCCAGAGGCATTCTCATGTGGCAATGGGAAGTTCCTTGGCCTGACCATTTGTTGGAAATCCAAAGAAACAATACGAAACTTGTATGGTATTAGTTGTAGAACCTATCATTCACTTATGGTGTCGCAACACTGTTTGGATGGTAGCTATAGTAGGCATACGATAATGGTCGTATGTTGGCTAAGATTTATATTCTACTTTCGAAATATTTCCTCTACACTATGCACTAATAATAATATCAAATGTTATTTTAAATGCGTATCAAGCATCTTTGACTATCATAAGGAGAAATCTCCTCCAATTCTGCGTTTGCATGTGTGTGTGTGCGGGAGGCATTATGGTAGTCTCATTTTTAACAAGCATTGCGAATTGACTTTGAAAATCTTTTGATTGAATGTTTTAAAAGATAAACTGTTTTTGTTGCTCACACCAGTCCCACGACTGATCCGGAGTTTATTGTTTTCTTTCCTAAACTCTGGGTGCTCATTATTTTCTACACGAGCAGTCTAGAGTTGGGTTTTTCAGATAGTCAGGTTTAGTAGATTATCTGGAGTTAGTTCAGTCTTTGGATCGCACCAGTCTTGCTTATGCTAGGTGCATCGTTATTGGGAGTTCGAGCTATTGCTGGATTGCTTCTTGGAAATGGAGTTATAGTTATTTTTGGAGTTCTTCCTTGAAGACTATCTTGGAGTTATTTGTTTCGCTGCTAGATGTAATCTATTTTTCTTTTCCGCTGCTATTTTATTGTATCACGTCTCTGATGTATATTGATATTCATTGTATCGTTCTGTTGTATCAGATATTGTATATCAGTGTATTATTCTTTTATTCCGCTGTGTTGTTTACTTAATGATTGTTATAAGCTCCGGCGAATCGGATTTGAACGGTCGAATCTATGGCATTCGAATACGATTTGATATATGAATGTCGATTTTCGAGCGGGCAAAATTCGTCTCGTTACCTTCGATTCTTGCTTCGATTCAATGTGTTTACAAGGTTCTGGGTACCTGCCTCTGTTCTGAAAGCTCAGATTTTTAGTGGAAATTCAATTCCATTTAGTTAATCCTAGTTAGAAATTAATGTGTAAACAAAGAATATTTGTTTAGTAAGTAATTTTGTTTTTTTTTAAAAAAAAAAAAATCAAAATTAAGTCATATTGAAAAGCCTGTTACTTGAAGCCCAGATTTGATTTTTATCACTGATTTCTTTGCTTAACTTTGTTTCAAGCACTGCACTGCTTTCTTCTATCCAAAGCCTGCAGTAAATTCATTTATATTAAAACTTGAGTTTTGAATCAAAAATCTCAGTAAATTATAAAGTTTGTTTTGTATTTGTGTGAGCCTTGTATTGAAACTTGTTGAAGATTTGATTATTAAATTGCATACTTTCTATACAACATTTGTTTTCACAATTGTGCCAATTATTAAATCACATTTCTATAAAAATGCAACTGATATCTGTAGCTTCTCGAGTCTTGTTCAAGTCACTTGTATACTTAGTGTTGCATTTGTACCACTGCAGTTGCCATTTCATATGTTTGTACTGCTTCATTTTGTATATCTTGTGCTCTGTTCATTGCTTGTGACACTTGCATTTGAGTACTGTGTCTGGTTTCATTTTTGAAGTTGAATCTTGCTCCTTTGCTGTTTGGTCCCATGTTCATGTGTGTCTTGAATTTCTGGTACTATCACACTGAAATTGATTCAGTTGTACATTTGTTCATCAAGTCTCCCCTTTGCACTATCCTTTGTTGTTTTCATGTAGCTTGTATCATTTGTTCCCCTGTACTTGTTTCACTGTAAATCGTACAGGCTTCACTGCCCTTGTACATGATCCGTGTTGCATGTTTGCTATTGCATGTCTGCTGCTGCATGTTTGTTTGCTTCATGTTTTTGTTCAAGTTGGCACTAGTTTTGCCTTGAGCATTTTCTTTGCAGTGATTTGTCCGATTTGCGCTTGCACATGTGTTGGCGAGGCAGTGCACATGTGTGTAATATACGTGTGTACTGCAGCCACACGGGATTGACAGAAATTAAAAATTTGAAATTGTTAATAATAAAAATCCATAATAGATTTTAAATTGATTCATTTGTTTCGTCATCTCTGTCACCATTTTATTCAGTTCATTGCAAATTTAATTACTTGAATTAAGATTAATCCTGACTCGAGTGTTTTGTGTTTTGCAATTAACGCTCGGGTCAGACCGAGTATTTTTACAGCTTGAAGATTTTCAAGCCGCGAAGTTAGAGAGAGAGGGGAAAGCACTTCACTGAAGTTTTTCGAAAAAAATTTTTCTTTGTACTCTAAAAGATATATATATATATATAGATAAATTGTTCCGCTGTATAAAAATTTAATGCATTGTACAAACTCTGATATATGTATGTAAGAAAAATTCATTTATGAATAATATTATGATTATTCTGTGATTCTGTGGCTGATTCTGTTTAAACTTTATAAACTGAACAACGATCCGTCATTTTGAACGTTTCGAGTTGGTTTAATTACCGACTAGAGGCGGTCAGAGCGGCGGGTCGTTACATTAAACCTTACTCACAATTCCCTTTTTAAAACCCTTTTGTAACCAAAATAAATTAAAAAGTTTATTGAATAATAAAACACTAAAACACATTATTGAAACTAGATTAGAATATAAAATAAATAAATAAATATAAAAATATCTACATGTACATTAACTTATTTTTTTCCCAATCTATACTAACCTCAAGTTAAACATTACCATCAAACTTTTGACCTCATAACATAAAACTCATTCTCCCCTATTGAAATTAAATACTTGAATAACTTTGAACATTTTACGATGCTAGAATAATTAATAGGAAATTTCCTGCAACTATAAGACTATGATTTATAATACTATAAAATAAATTAACTTATGCAAAAATATAATATGTAGACCAAACTAAATTGCAACAAACAATATGCCAAATGTTTATTTCACAATAAGTTGGAAAAGATAGAAAAAAACTGAAAGTATATTTAACAAGATCAAATAAACCAAAGGAGAAAAATTAATACCTCTCTACCTTAACTCAACGCGAACACAATTCGAACCATAAACCGCTTCCCCACATGCACGCTTCTCGCCCTCTACCTCCTTCCACTAGCTCTTAATCGAATCAAAAACACATCGCTCGACACCTAACCCTAACCTCGGTACGCCGCTGCCATGCATCGCACAGTCGCACGCGAGCTTGCCCTGGCCGCCAACCTCGTTCATTGCTTCGATGCTCGAACTAGTATACACAGACCAACTTGACGTCGAATAAAGGTGAGAGGAGTTGACTGGATTTCGAAATGGAGTGAAGGGAAAGAAGAACGCGAGTTGAGGTTTCACTTGAAGTATCGGCCATTAGAACGAATGAATGACTTCGATTTTGGACGAGAGAGGGAAAAATGAGGGCTTCGGCCTTGATCTGATTCAATTTTATTTATCTTTTCTTTTAATGATTAGTCGCATTGATTTCGATTTTAATTTCTGGAGATAAAGGGGAGGGACACGATCTTTGAGCAGTGGAAAAGGCGTGTTTGGGAAGGAAGGAACAACGCGATCAGTAGCTCAGTAAATGACGCAGCGGATTAATCAAACAAAACTTCAATCGATGGATTGTAGCAATCGGTGAGTTGAAGATACCAAAAATGCCCAAGTTCGTTGATCCAAAGATACCGAACTCTAGCTATCTCAAACACGTTGATAGCGCACTATACCGTGTTCAAAGATCTACGATTCTTCGCACGTTGATCTAGCGCACTAGATTCCGTGAATCGGCTTCAACAAACGTGGATTCGAGCGCACTCGAACGACGTAAGTGGAGATAGGAGATTACACTCAACTACCAATTGGTATGAAAGCACAAAGCTAACAAAAGAGAAATTTTATTCAAAATCAACAACCCAAAAATTTACAACACACCCGCTATTTATAGGCATTACAACTCAACACAACATACAACACTCAACTCCTAGGTCGGCACCGGCTCAACAAATACGACTCATCTCGGCCGACTCAACATAAGTCGCTGCCGACTCAACAAGGCACGACTTAAAGACACAGCGGGTCACACGACTCAACACATGTACAGCCCCAACAATACACGACTCAAAAAATGCAACCGACTCATCAAACCCAGCAACCCACGACTCAATTATATACCGACTTAAAAACTCGCGACATACGACTCATACAAGACCGACTCATATAGTATATACATGACTCGTCTCAACACGACCGACTCAAGATACACAGCTTATCTCCTTGCCGACTCATCTTAGGTCGTAGCCCCTTAGCTCGGTCCCGACTCATCCTTTCTGCATTAACTCGCACCTTTCCTTCCTGTGTTCCATTGAATCGGGAACGACTCATACTAAGTCGTAAACGACACATCTCCGAAGCCCACTTTGCTCGACCTATGTTATCTCCCCCTTGTAAACTCTTAAACCGGAAACGACTCATCACTTTAAATTGTGGACGACTCATCAAGCAGGAACTCCTCCAAGCTTTGTTAAATCGGCACCGTCTCATGCTCCCCCTATCTCGTGACCGACTCATCAAGCATGCATGTTTTAAACTTGTGTACGCCTTACGAGTTAAATCCGAAGCTCCTTGACTCGTGCATGATTTAATATGGTTTAACTTCTGAATTCCTATATGCCTTGCTGCATCATCCTTCCCAGGTTGAGAAAAATTCGACCTCGAATTTGCAAATTCTTTCTCATCAAAATGTTCATCCCCATGATACGGAATTAAATGTTTAACGTTAAAAATATCAGAAGTATAAACATCATCTGGTAGCTTTAATCGATAAGCATTCTCATTAATTTTCTTCAAAACTTCCACTGGACCAATTTTTCTGGCTTTCAACTTGTTGTAAGCACCCACTGGAAAACGATCCTTTGTCAATATAGCATAAACCAAATCACCTTCGTTAAATTCAACATTTCGACGTTTCAAATCTGCAGACTTCTTATACTTCTCATTCGACTTCTCCAATCGTTCCTGAACGATTTTATGACATTCATTCAGCTCTTCAACAAAATCAGTAGCTCGTTTAACTGTTCTCTTTGACTGTGGTACAACTGCTAAATCCAACGGCCCCCTGGGTAAATTTGAATAAACAATCTGAAACGGACTGAATCCTGTGCTTCGATTTACTGCATGATTATGAGCAAATTCTGCCTGGCATAGCTTCATGTCCCAACTTCTCAAATTATCCTGTACAAGACAACGCAACAAATTCCCCAATGACCTATTAACAACTTCTGTCTGCCCATCAGTTTGCGGATGATAAGCACTACTAAATTTCAGTTTCGTTCCTACCATCTTCCACAAACTCAACCAAAAGTGACTCAGAAAACGAGTATCTCTATCAGAAACAATAGATTCTGGTAAACCATGAAGTCTATAAATCTCCTTGAAAAATAACTGTGCTACTCGAACTGCATCTGCTGTCTTCTTGCAAGCAACAAAATGTGCCATCTTCGAAAATCTGTCCACCACAACAAATATCGAATCATTTCCCCTTTGAGTTCTCGGCAAACCCAAAACGAAATCCATGCTGATATCAACCCATGGCTTAGATGGTACTGGTAATGGCATATACAACCCTGCATTCGTTGCTGTCCCTTTTGAAACTTGGCAAATATGACATCGCTCCACAAATCTCTCAACTTCTTTTCTCATCGATGGCCAAAAGTAAGATTGCGAAATCAACTGTAAAGTACGATCACGGCCCACATGCCCTTCTTCATGTAATTCCTTCACAATCTTCATCCTCAAACTACAATCCGGAATACATAAACGATTTCCTTTAAACAGAAAACCATCAACCAACATGAATTCATCGGCAATCCCATCCTTCACTTTTTCAACATATTTCACAAAGTAAGGATCTTCTTCAAGCATCTCTGGCAACATTTCAAACCCCGTCACTTCAATCTTCATTGTCGTTAGTAAATGACTCCTCCTACTCAAGGCATCTGCTACTCGATTCGTCACCCCTGATTTGTGTTTAATGACAAAAGTAAACTGCTGCAAATAAGCAATCCATGACGCATGTCTCGCAGAAATCTTATCTTGCCCCTGTAAATGTTTCAAAGCTTCGTGATCAGTGTACAGAACAAATTCCTTCTGAAATAAGTAATGTCTCCAATGCTTAACCGTCTGAACAACAGCATAAAACTCAACATCGTATGTACTGTATCTCATCTTTGCCCCTGACAACTTTTCGCTGAAATAAGCAACTGGCTTCCCATTCTGGCTCAGAACTCCTCCAATACCAACCTTCGAAGCATCAGTATGCAATTCAAACAACAACTGAAAATTAGGTAGAACAAGAATTGGTGCAGACGTCAACAATTCCTTGATCCTTTCAAAGGCAACCCCCGCTTCCTCTGACCACACAAACTGTTTACCCTTCATGCAATCAGTCACTGGAGCCATCACGCTACTGAAGTGTGGTATGAACCTTCGGTAGAATGACGCTAGCCCGTGAAAACTTCTCACTTCTGTAATTGTCTTTGGCTGTGGCCAATTCTTGACTGCTTCAACTTTGCTCTGGTCAACTTGAATACCTTTCCCTGAAACAACATAACCCAGGAATAAAACAGTAGGTGTCATAAACACACATTTCTTTGTAGCAGCATAAAATTGTTCTTCACGAAGAATAAGCAACACTTCCCTCAGATGTAGAACATGCTCCTCCGTACTCCTGCTATAAATCAAAATATCATCGAAATACACCACGACGAACTTTCCAATGAATGGTCTAAAAATTTGATTCATCACCCGCATGAATGTACTAGGTGCATTAGACAAACCAAATGGCATAACCAACCATTCGTACAACCCCTCTCTAGTTTTGAAAGCTGTCTTCCATTCGTCTCCAGGTCTGATACGAATTTGATGATAACCACTCTTCAAATCAATTTTCGAGAATATAGTTGCCCCACTCAACTGATCCAACAAATCATCCAACCTCGGCATAGGAAATCTGTAACGAACAGTGATCTTATTCAAAGCTCTACTATCAGTGCACATTCTCCAAGTTCCGTCCTTCTTTGGTACTAACAATGCAGGTACAGCACACGGACTCAAACTTTCCTGAATACGACCCTGTTCAAGTAATTCTTCCACCTGCCTTCGTAACTCCTCATGTTCCTTCGGACTCATTCTGTAATGTGGTCGGTGGGGTAACACTGCTCCGGGAACAAGATCAATCTGATGTTGAATGTCTCTAAGTGGTGGTAACTCCTTTGGCAACTCCTCTGGAAAGACATCTTCAAACTCTTCCAAAACTGGCTTTGCTTCTTCGGGAATCTCAACTTCTTCACTACTCTCTCTCCCAATCAACAAAAACACTTCCGGTTCTTCCTCCACTTCTTTAACAAACTCCTTCAAAGTCAACAGAGTTTTCAATTCTTCAATCTCTTCTAGCTTGCTCTCCTTCTGCTGCTGTCTCTTAGGAACTAAAGTGATTTTAGTATCCTCGAACATGAAACTGTAACTGTTGGCACGACCGTCATGCTGAACTGCTCTATCAAACTGCCATGGTCTGCCCAACAATAAGTGACAAACATCCATATCTACGACATCACACCAGATTTCATCTTTGTACTTCTTTCCGATTGAAAAATTCACACAAGCTCTTCGACACACTTTCACTTCACCTCCTTTCCTTAACCATGCTAGCTTGTATGGTTTAGGATGCTTCTCGGTCTTCAAATTCAACTTCCTAACTGCCTCTGTAGAAATAATATTATCACAACTCCCCGCATCAATAACGAACTTGCAAACTTTCCCCAGAATAGTACATGTCGATTGAAAAATATTGCTTCTCAGCCAACTACAATCCTCCTCTTGCTTAGGTGTCAAACAACTTCTCCTCATCATAAGATTACAACCTTCATCACCCGACACTTTTTCTTCCTCCTCAACATAAGGTACATTTGAATACTCTGCCTCCTCACCATCATCTGCTTCAACCTCTGCAACCATGGTTCTCTTCTTCGGCTTCGGACATTCGTTGCTTTTGTGACCCAACTCCTGACAATTATAACATTTGAAAATACTGCTAGCCCTTGCCTTCTCAGCCTCCTTCACCACTGGCTTGGTAACTGGTTTAGGAGTATTAGAACTTCCGCCAACACCCCTTGCTTGGTTATTGGAATTAGTAAACACACCACCTCCACGCCTTCCTTGTTTCTCCCAAGCTAACGCTTTCTGATGTGCCTCTACAACGGATCTAGGATCAAACATATTAACCATATCCTGGATCTGCATTCTCAAACCCCCAACGAATCTAGCAGTTAACTGCTCTTCTGTCTCCATGATATCATTCCTGGCAATGAGTTGGTAAAATTCATCAGCATAATCACTAACAGACTTTGTCCCCTGCCTCAGATTCTGCAACCTCTGATACATAAGTGACTGGTAATTATAAGGTAAGAAAGTAGATCTCATCAACTTTTTCATCTTCTCCCAAGATTCTATCTTTGACTTCCCCATTCGTTCTCGAGTAAGTTTAGTTTGCTGCCACCATGCCAATGCTCTCCCCCTCAGCCTTGTAGCAACTAACTTCACCCTTCGATTCTCCGGCACCTCCTTGAAATCAAAGATTTCCTCCACATTAGACAACCAATCTAAGAATTCCTCAGCAACCATCCCGCCTTTAAACTCCGGAATCTCCATTTTCATACCCGACTCCCAACGACGGTCATCCTCCACATCACGGTAAGAATTTCGAACTTGGTCTCGATCTCGATAATGAATACTTGCTCTATCACCCTCTTCAACAAAATCAAAAGTACGCCTACATCGATCTCGACCAATGTCATCCCTTTGTTCATGCATGCTTCTTTGACTATGTCTCTCCTCATCTCTATATGCTTCAGGGTCAAATTCACGTTGACTTCTTCTCTCTTCATGTGCATAGTCATGATGATCTCTTCGTGATGAAATTGATGTTTCTCTTCTATCTCTACAAGAATGTGGCGATACCCTCCTCGCTTCCGTAACCGATGGCGAAACTCGGTTTCCTCCATGGTTCGAGTTTGGTGATCTCCTTCTTTGATTCAAATCATTCATCAATCTCTCCAATTTACCAATGCCTTCATCAAATTTTTCATTAATACGTTGTTCCATAAGCTCGGCTTCTTCTCTACGATACAAAGCTTCAACGTTTTGATGTCGGTTAGCTCTCCTCGGTGGCATGGTTAAAAACTTCACAAAACTTCACACAATACAACCAACAATGTCTCGGCTATGCTTATATACGGCTCTACCTTAACTCGGCGCACTTGTCTCGGCAAGGCTTCACGACTTAACTTGGCTCAGTCCAAACTTGTCTCGGCTACCCATTACAAACACTTCAATGCACACAACAAGGCACGGCCACTCCCAAGTATACACGGCCTTCACACTTTAATCCTTGGCGCGCAAAAACCCAAGACCAAATTCAAACACCTTTGCTCCTTTTGATCCAAAATGAAATGGATCCAACACTCCAAACTTGATGCAATCCAATATGACACGATGAACTACTTCAAACTTCAAAAACTTGGCTCCAAGAATCAAACTTAGCTATGATTGGCTAAGTATGGCTCTGATACCAAAACTGACGCAGCGGATTAATCAAACAAAACTTCAATCGATGGATTGTAGCAATCGGTGAGTTGAAGATACCAAAAATGCCCAAGTTCATTGATCCAAAGATACCGAACTCTAGCTATCTCAAACACGTTGATAGCGCACTATACCGTGTTCAAAGATCTACGATTCTTCGCACGTTGATCTAGCGCACTAGATTCCGTGAATCGGCTTCAACAAACGTGGATTCGAGCGCACTCGAACGACGTAAGTGGAGATAGGAGATTACACTCAACTACCAATTGGTATGAAAGCACAAAGCTAACAAAAGAGAAATTTTATTCAAAATCAACAACCCAAAAATTTACAACACACCCGCTATTTATAGGCATTACAACTCAACACAACATACAACACTCAACTCCTAGGTCGGCACCGGCTCAACAAATACGACTCATCTCGGCCGACTCAACATAAGTCGCTGCCGACTCAACAAGGCACGACTTAAAGACACAGCGGGTCACACGACTCAACACATGTACAGCCCCAACAATACACGACTCAAAAAATGCAACCGACTCATCAAACCCAGCAACCCACGACTCAATTATATACCGACTTAAAAACTCGCGACATACGACTCATACAAGACCGACTCATATAGTATATACATGACTCGTCTCAACACGACCGACTCAAGATACACAGCTTATCTCCTTGCCGACTCATCTTAGGTCGTAGCCCCTTAGCTCGGTCCCGACTCATCCTTTCTGCATTAACTCGCACCTTTCCTTCCTGTGTTCCATTGAATCGGGAACGACTCATACTAAGTCGTAAACGACACATCTCCGAAGCCCACTTTGCTCGACCTATGTTATCTCCCCCTTGTAAACTCTTAAACCGGAAACGACTCATCACTTTAAATTGTGGACGACTCATCAAGCAGGAACTCCTCCAAGCTTTGTTAAATCGGCACCGTCTCATGCTCCCCCTATCTCGTGACCGACTCATCAAGCATGCATGTTTTAAACTTGTGTACGCCTTACGAGTTAAATCCGAAGCTCCTTGACTCGTGCATGATTTAATATGGTTTAACTTCTGAATTCCTATATGCCTTGCTGCATCAGTAAAGTAGGTCGGCTGATATAGGGTTTGACTCTTTTTTTTGTTATTTTTATTCAAAATATCTCGAACGCCGAATCGGACATGCCGCCAGGCGCTTATAAGGCTTTACCCGTATTCCGAACGCGATGGAACGTGTTTCGGAACCTAATTCGATCATATGCACGAGTTACGGAAATAAACGATCAATTTTAAATTAAATCGATTAAAATAGTTTCTAAGGATTTTGAGCTGTCAGGGTTCAAAAGACAACTCCGATTTCTATGAAAATTGAAATCCGATAATAACTAACTAACACGGATCCACTGTAACTGGTTTCGTCGAAATCCGAGACTATGCTCAGAAGGCTATTTTTAAATATCGATTTAAACGATAAATTTTTAAAACCGAATGAATCATTTTCAATTTCAATTTAAAAGCTTTTATTATCTTCAGAACTATCAATATAAATTTTACAGGTCTGCAAATTATTTTATCAAGCTTAAAATTGAAGATTCAATATGTTACCCAATTTCAGATTATTAAATCTAATAACTGAATTGCTAAATAATATTATTTGAATCCAAGTTGAAAATTAACTTTTAAATATTTAAAATCAATTTATTATTCCATTTTAAATTGTTAAAAATTTCGGGTCGTCACACTTAATACATTTCTTTTTGCTTTATCGTTATTAGGAAACAAACATCCCAATATTGGGTACAATAACCACTTTATTTGATTTAAAACCAAATTTAATTCTAATGTTCCTTATATGAATGGTACATTATATTCAATTCCTACTTGGATACATATATTTACCACTTAAATTTTTATTTAATTTCAATAATTTAGCATCCCATTACCTTAATATTTATAAGAAAGAAATATTGCCTTATGTATCAAAATATATTCTTATATAAAATCATTTAAAATCTTTATATAAGAAAAATAACAAGTACGCTCTCACATATATACACTCAACTCATTCTAGGGTACCATTGACCCTATCCTTAATGAGTAACCCCACTAGAGCCAAGGTTCTCGCTCAACCTTCAGCTCTGATACCAACTGTAACAACCCGAAAATTTTCGGACCCGAAAATTCCCAATAGTTAGGAAAAAGAGTAAAGAGATAGAAGAAGAAGAAGAAACAGAAAATACCAACATCTCACATTCGCAGCGGATCAAAATATAATATCAAGTAATAACAGTTTACAAAAAGAATACTATATCTATCGATTACATCTTTAATACATCAGAGTTACACCAATATACAGACACTAGATATACACAATCATCCAGTCTCAGATATTTAACAATATAATACAACGGAAACACTCCATACGTTCTTGCCATCCAGTTCGCCTCCTGAGCTCCAGAACGTTCTTACCTGAAAATCTATAATACTCGGTCAGACCCAAGCATTACATCAAAGTAACACTCGGGTCAGGTTGGAAAACCAGCATGGGTAAACCCAACCAGCATGGAATACAAAGCATACAACTTATTTAAAACCCGGGGTAACTCGTATCAATTTACAAAGTCACAATTTGTTACAAACATCACTTATTCCACACATCAATTTTCTAAGTACCAAAAATTTAGATTAAATAGTCCAATTCACTTAAATCATTTCATTCCACCCCATTGATTTTACGTATTAATCTATGAAAATTCGAAGTGGTTTCGGGTATTTTCTAATACCCGACCTTGGTCACTTCGAGTCTCATGTCATTCTAACCCAAGTTATCCAAACGAAATACATTTCAAACTTTAAATACATGATGTCCCTTTACACAACAATTCATCATCGGTGTTAACATTGTCTACCCAAGCGCATCATATCATAAAACATTTCATATCAGAGATATCAATCAATTCAAGCCCTTTAATAATCATTTGACCATTCATAAGCAAGATAATCATCTCCAAAATTAATTAATTACAAATTAATTAACTAATGATCTTTTAATTATCCATCTTAATTAATCATCCCAGATTAATTATCTTCAATTACATAAAGTAATTACCCTTTTACAAATTAATTATCCTCAAATAATTTCATTCATTAATCAATCCTGATTAATCACATTAGTAATTACTTCCTTTAATTATTTATATCCATTAAATCAACTCCTTGATTAAATACATTAATTAATTTTTTAATTACATTGAGTAATTATCTCTTAATTACTTTTCGTTAAGTAATCATCCATTAATTACTTCCCATTAAGTAATTTCTTTTAAATCAATTACATTCAGTAATTATCCACTCATTACTTCACTAAGGAATTTCACCTCATTAATTTCTTTAAATAATTATACTTAATCTTTAATTAATTATATTTATTAATCACCCTTGATTAATCTCATTCTTTAAGTAATTACTCTTAATTAATTACATCACTTAATTATCTTTTCATAACTTTTATTAGTCAATTCTAAAATTAGTTACACTAATTAGTTATTAATTACATCACTTAATTAACTTTTCATAACTTTTATTAGTCAATTCTTAAATTAGTTACACTAATTAATTATTAATTACTTCTACTATGTAATTATTCTTTATATTAATTACACTAGGTAATTAACCCAAACCACATCCCATCTTCAATTAATTACCCCTTGAAATTATATTACTATGAAATTACTCTTTATGAGCCTCATTAAGAATTATACTCAATCCCATCATCAAGTGATTATTTCAATTAATTAAACCAATTATTTAGCTTAACTAATCATATTAATAAATTTCATAGAATAATTAATCCCTTTAATTAATTAAAACACTCTTGAACAAAGTTGCCATATATTTAAAAAGATCTTGCCCCTAAAATTTAAACTTATTTCTTTTCAAAACTTTACTTAAGCTCGGTTCTCTATTTTTCCAAGTTTTTTCTTTTTTTAAAAAACTTTACTAAATCAGATTGAGCCTTAACAAACAAACCCAAGTCCAACCCACTTTCAATTCGCGCCTGCCCTAAGTCATCCCTTCGTTCACACGAGAACCACGAGAGCAAATCACCAAAACCCCCACGTCCCAGGATCGTCGTACACACGGTGCACGTATACCGACGTTGCCGAACTCCGATGATCAACACGGCTACCCTTGACCATCACTCGATCCCTTGGGACCCCAAGTGAGAACCCACATCGCACGAAAATCCACTGAAATGAAAACGAGCAAAAGTCTCATCCATCAGGAAATAGTACTCACCAGAAAACACCTCATCCCCTTTTCCTCCGACCACGAGAACACCGGCCACCTTCACAGAAGCTACGTTACTCCTTCCAGCAACTATCCCCACCAATGCGATCATCTCCGATCTTCACAGGACGACACACGAACCCCAAACATCACGTCGACAAGAAACAGCGGTCAAGCCCTATTTTGTCTATTTTCGACCACCACATCAAACTATAAATCAAGCAACTATTTTTCCCCGCTTCGACGTTTGCCAATCTAGCTCCAACCAAAACTCCGACCTCCAAAGCTTCACCAGTCACCGGAATTAAGTCAAAACCCAAAAACTGATCGACCCCAAATTGCAAACCCAAAACTAAACTAAAATTCGTGATATGATTACTAAGATTCATGTTTTAGTATTTCGAATTCAAATATCTACTTAAATCTGAAAATTGAATTGATTAAATTTTGACCAAATTAAGATTTCACTGTAAAATTTAAATTTCCAAACCAAAGATTGATTCTAAATTCCTGTAATCATTCCTAGGTGAGATGTTACATGGTTACAAACAACTTTCATTTACAAATCACAAACTAATTCGAATTCAAAGTTGAGATATTGAATTTTTTAAGAAATCCAAACCTATAGTTATCAACAGTGCCTATTTTTAAAACTACACAAGCATTCAATAATCACACATATAACATGCCTCCATTTCATCCAAATTTTCAGGCTAACAAGATGAATTATATTTAGATATCACAAAAAAAAATTAGGGTTTAAAACTGTTTTAAAACTTATATTTACTCACCTGTGGAAAGAAGTTTGAACAGAGAACCAATGTTGGAAGTTGTTACTTAATTTTACTTTCTGTTTTGTTTTTTTTAGTTGGATGAATTTGAGTTTGTAAATATAGTGATATTTACTTCTCCTTTTCTTCCAGGCTTGCTAAGTTATGAACGAACTAAATCAATATGCATTGCATATATAGAAACAGTTTTACAGGGTAGGAGCTTGAGGTACAAGCTTTATCTTTGTTTTCTATTGTTTGGTCAAAGATTTGTTTTCTGAAAATGAAATGATTTTTAAAATTTTCAAATGACCTTGCTTTTGTGCTAAAGATGATGGTATTAAATGCAATGTCTCCATCTATGTTTACAGCCCGGTCCTATTTTATTTTATTTATTTTATTTTCGTTTTTATATGTAGATATTTTGTTTTGCCTTGCACATGCACAAGTATGTCCATAGTATGTTTATATATTCTTGTCAACATCCAAATTCCAGCGTTCGAAAATCGACATCTGTACTCCACTTGTACTTGAATGCCGTAGATCCAAACGTTGAAATTCGAAACATGCCGGAGCCTATAACACATTAAGTACAACACAGCTGAAGAAATGAATTGTACATATCAATACAACATTGATACAATATCTGATACAATATGATACAACAGATGATACAATGAATATACATAAGAGATACTAGAAATAACAGCGGAAATAAAAGGTAATACAAGCAGCGGAACAAAATCTCCAATAGAGGAAGTAGTCTTCAAAGAGGACTCCAGAACTACAACTCCATCTCCAAAGCATCAATCCGGAAATAGCTCGAACTCCCAATAAAGATGAAGTGAAGCAACTCGATCCAAATGTAATTGCCAAATCCTAAGGCTGAAAGCTATCAAATCTACACCTACTATTGATTATCAGACCCAACTCTAGACTGCCCGTGTGGGAAAATAGTGGGCATCCAGAGTTTAGGAAAGGAACAATAAACTTCAGGTCAGTCATGGGACTGGTATGAGCAAACAAAAGCAGTTGATCTTTAAAACAAGCAACAAGAGATTTAAAATAAATTCGCAATGCTTTTTAGAAAATGAAACTACCATAAGGCCTCCCGCCACACACATAATGCAAACGCAGAATTGGAGGAGATTTCTCCTTATGATTGTCAAATATGCTTGATACGAGAAAGTTTCATTTATATTATTTTTATAAGTGCACGGTGTAGAAAATCATTTCGAAAGTATAATATAAATCCTAGCCAGCATAGACATTTCGAACTATGCCTACTATTGCTAACATCTAAACAGTGGTGACCACCATAAGTAAATGGCAGGCTCTACAACGAAAACCGTACAAGACGCGTATTAAAGAATGGATTTCCAATAAATGGTCAGGCTAAGGAACTTCCTACTGTCCATGGGTACGCCTCTGGCGGGACGTCCGAGCTTAACCAGCTCTCTGCCAACACAAGGCCGGGTTACCTCTGTAGCTAGGTGACTAATACAGAAGCGTGCCATCCCCCGGTCCTTTGGGACCTTTATCCGAGGTACCTCTAATCCAACAACCATAAAGAAATCACAAAGTAATAGATCTGCAGTGTCCACATGAGTGAAATATCTAGGCTCCATACCATGATACCACCCTTTTCCAAAAGGGAATGACAAACCCTAAGGGGCGCGACCCTCATAGCCTTGCCGAATCTTTCCTGTTTCGACCATTTCCGGGGTGTGAGGTCCTGATGCAGTCTCGTCCACAAAGCTATGCTTTACACAAAAGCCATGTTTTGATCAAAAAATGATACACAGCAGCACTCTGCATGTCGCACTACCGAATTTGGGAATATATCACTGATAAATATCAACTACGTAACCTCTAAGCTCGTACGTCCCAGAGAAGGATGTTAAGCTAAGAGAATAAATTCTCCGCCACCGAGAAGAAATGTATTTGATAGAGATCAGTTTAATATCTCAAAGTGTAGTGTCATACACACAACCATACGAGTCTGTCCCGGGTTCGAACAGAACCGAAGGCACTTCTGAAGAAGCCCTTGCAAATCCAGGCATCCACAATCCCGATCGGACTTCCCGCCATTATGGGAGAACTCTACATAACGCAGCGGATTATAACGATGACGACGAAATGAATATTTCATGTCAAACTAATCGAAGAACGATTAGATAAAGCAATATAAATCGATGGGTTGACAGATAGAATGCCCAAATTCGTTGATCTCCAAAAGATACCGAATTCTAGCTATCCCCAACACATTGATCGCGCACGATACCGCGTTAAAAGATCTACGATTCTTCAACGTTGATCTCGCGCACGAGATTCCGTGAATCGGCTTTAAATCCGTTGATTCGAGCGCACTCGAATAACTGAAAATGGATAAAGGAGATCGCACTCAACTTCCAATTTCCAAGAGGCACAAAGCACTCAAACAAAAGTTTATTCAAATCAACCTAGTTTACAAATGACCCAACATCCCTATTTATAGGGCTACAACACAACACTTACATCACAAAGCCTTCACGACATAACAGCGACCTACGACCTAACTTAGGTCGTTAACGACCTAACTTAGGTCGTTAACGGCCTAACAGCACGCGACTCAACACACAGCTTAAGAAAACACAAATACAACATATCAAGCGACTCAATGATTTAACAACAAACGAGTTAACATCATACAAACGACTTATCAACCCATGCGACCTAAATAAACACGGTATAAGATCTGAGCGACCTAACAAATAAGAGGCTTAAGCTTCACAGATATCGTTTCTGCGACCTAACTTTGAGCGACCTACCGGTAAGCGCGATCCAAGGCTTAGGTCGCTAGGTCGTAACCCACTAGGTCGTTGGCAACTTAAAACATGTGAACCATGATGCGTTGCTTCACTAGGTCGTTCGCGACCTATGTTTGCATTAC
This sequence comes from Allium cepa, assembly GCA_030765085.1. Classification (NCBI taxonomy): domain Eukaryota; kingdom Viridiplantae; phylum Streptophyta; class Magnoliopsida; order Asparagales; family Amaryllidaceae; genus Allium; species Allium cepa. The sequence goes on from CM060942.1 coordinate 291,949,582, forward strand.
TAGGTCGTTTGAATGCCATGGTGTCTGATGTGTTCCCTTGCGAGCGATCTTCACTAGGTCGTGAGCGACCTTCACTAGGTCGTGAGCGACCTAAACGACTCAATTCCACTGAGTTGGTAGATTGCGCTGCATTATCAGAAACAATGGTCTCAATTAACCCATGTAATCGATAAATCTCCCCCGTACTGCATCAGCGGTCTTCATACTGGCTATGAAATGTGGCATTTTCGAAAATCTATCTACCACCATATATATGGAATCATTTCCTCGTTGAGTTCTTGGCAAACCCAAAACGAAACCCATGCTGATATCAACCCATGGTCTGGTAGGCACGGGTAACGGCATATATAATCCCGCATTCGTAGCTGTTCCCTTGGAAACTTGACATATGTGACATCTCTGCACTAATCTTTCAACTTCTTTTCTCATGGAAGGCCAAAAATAAGATTGAGAAATCAACTGCAATGTACGATCTCTACCTACATGGCCTTCTTCATGTAACTCCTTTACAATCTTCATTCGTAAACTTCCCTCGGGTATACATAATTGATTTCCCTTGAACAGAAAACCATCCACCAAAACATACTCATCCATCTTCCTCTTTGTGACTTCATTCATAACCTTAGCAAAGTAAGGATCATCCACAAGCAATTCTGGCAACACATCAAATCCAGTCACTTCAACTTTCATTGTAGTCAACAAATTATTCCTTCTACTCAACGCATCTGCCACACGGTTTGTAAATCTCGATTTGTGTTTCACAACAAATGTAAATTGATGCAAGTATGCAATCCACGATGCATGCCTAGCTACTATCTTGTCCTGCCCTTGCAAGTGCTTAAACGCCTCATGATCAGTATAAAGAACAAACTCCTTCTAAAACAAGTAATGTCTCTAGTGTTTCACGGCTTGCACAATAGCATAAAGTTCCACATCATATGTATTATATCTCATCTTTGCTCCCGAAAGCTTCTAACTGAAATAAGCAATAGGACGTCCCTTCTGACTCAACACCCCTCCAATCCCAACTTTCAATGCATCAATATGTAACTCAAACAACAACTGAAAATCCGGCCAAACTAGAATTGGTGCTGTCATCAAAAGTTCCTTGATTCGCTCAAAAGCAAATCCTACTTCCTCTGTCCATGAAAATTTCTTCCCCATCATACAATCAGTAATTGGTGCCATCACGCTAATGAAATGTGGAATAAATCTTCGATAAAAAGATACCAACCCATGAAAGCTCCTCACTTCAGTAATTGTCTTGGGTTGTGGCCAACTCCTGACAGCTTCCACTTTGCTTTCATCCACTTGATTACCCTCCTTTGACAGTTAATATCCCGGAAACAAAACACTGTGCATCATGAACACGCACTTCTTGGCTGCTGCATAGAATTGCTCCTGTCGTAGAATAAACAACACTTCTCGCAAATGCTGGATATGCTCTTCCATACTCCCACTATAGATCAAAATATCATCAAGGTAAACTACTACGAACTTCCCAATAAATGGTCTGAAAATCTGGTTCATCAATCTCATAAAAGTACTAGGAGCATTTGACAAGCCAAACGACATAACCAGCCATTCGTATAGACCCTCCCTAGTTTTAAAAGCAGTCTTCCACTCATCACCCGGTTTAATACGAATCTGATGGAATCCACTCTTCAAGTCAATCTTTGAGAACACAACAGCCCCACTCAACTGATCAATCAAATCATCGAATCTCGGCATAGGAAACATGTATCTCACAGTGATCTTGTTTAGAGCCTGACTGTCCATACAATTCTCCACGAACCATCCTTCTCCGGTACCAATAAGGCTGGCACTGCACAAGGACTCAAGCTCTCCTGAACACGTTCTTGTTCTAACAACTCCTCCACCTGCCTTCTGAGTTCCTCATGCTCCTTAGGACTCATCCTGTAATGTGGCCTTTGAGGTAATACCGCCCCTGACACAAGATCAATCTGATGCTGAATATCTCTCAATGGTGGTAACTCCTTTAGCAACTCTTCAGGAAACACATCTCCGAATTCTTCCAATACTGGTTTGACTTCCTCTGGAATTTCAACCTCCTCACTACTTTCACGTCCGATCAATAAAAACACTTCAGGCTCATCTTCCACTTCCTTTACAAACTCCTTCAAAGATAGCAAAGTTTTCGGCTCTTCAATCTCCTCCAACTTGCTTTCTTCTTGTTGTCGTTTCTTAGGAACCAAAGTGATTTTAGTGCCCTCGAACATGAAACTGTAGTTGTTGGTACGACCATCATTTTGCACAGCTCTATCATACTGCCACGGTCTCCCCAATAATAGATGACATACATCCATACCCACAACATCACGCCAAATTTCATCTTTATATTTCATCCCAACCGAAAAATTTACACAAGCTCTTCGATTAACCTTCACTTCTCCACCTTTCCTCAACCAAGCTAACTTGTAAGGTTTAGGATGCTTCTCGGTCTTTAATTCCAACTTCTTTACAGCCTCTGTAGAAATGATACTGTCACAACTTTCCCGCATCAATAACAAACTTGCACACCCTTCCCAAGATAGTACACATTGACTGAAAGATGTTACTCCTCAACCAACTTGAATCATCCTTTGCTTTGGTGTCAAAAAAGATTTCATCATCATCAAATTACGTCCCTCGTCGCCCGACAATAATTCTTCATCCTCAACTTGTGGCGAATTGGAATATTTTACTTCTGCATCCTCATCCTCAACTTCAGCAACCATCGCTCGCTTCTTTGGCTTCGGACATTCATTGCTCTTGTGACCAAACTCCTGACAATTAAAGAATTTGATACCACTATTGACCTTGGTCTTAGCAACTTCATTGACAACTGGTTTCGCCACAGCCTTAGAAACATTCGCATTGCTACTAGCCCCTTTAACTTGATTGTTGGAATTCTTAAACACACCACCTCCTCTTCTGCTTTGTTTCTCTCAAGCTAGTTCCTTCTGGTGTGCTTCTGCAACAGATCTCGGATCAAACATATTCACCATATCTTGAATCTGCATTCTCAACCCTCCAACAAATCTAGCAGTCGGCTGTTCCTCTGTCTCCATGATTTCATTCCTAGCAATCAATTGATAAAATTCATCTGCATAATCATTCACTGACTTTATTCCCTGTCTCAAGTTCTGCAATCGCTGATACATAAGAGACTGATAATTATAAGGAAAGAACATAGCCTTCATCAACTTCTTCATCTTCTCCAATGATTCAATCTTTGACTTCCCCATTCTCTCCCGTGTAAGTTCAGTTTGCTGCCACCATGTCATAGCTCTCCCTCTCAAACGTGTAGCAACTAACTGAACCCTCCGATGCTCAGGAACTTCCTTAAAGTCAAAAATTTCTTCAACATTAGATAACCAATATAGAAATTCTTCTGCTACCATACCACCCTTGAATTCTGGAATTTCAGTTTTCATCCCCGACTCCCATTTACGATCATCTTCTACCTCCCGATATGGATTTCGTACTTGGTCTCGATCTCGATAATGAACACTATATCTATCACCATCTTCATCATAGTCAAATGTACTTTGATATTGATCTCGACCATCAACATCTCTATGATCACACATATCTCTTCTACTATGTATTTCAGCATTACGATATGGCTCATCTTCTAACTCACATGGAGTTCTTCTCTCTTCGTTTGTATACTGTAACGACCCACCTTTTTAGACAGTTTAAACCGACGATCAAATACACATGTCGATTCCAAACCATTAAAAAGGGCAGATGGTTATTGGGGTAAATAAGAAAAGAAAAGAAAGAGAAATAAAGGAAATGAAACAACACAGAATCTCGCAGCGGAACGATAAAATATAATAGTCAAATAAACAGTTCATGAAGCTGTTTACTATACTTTGACAATTATTTATACAACATTTATCACAGTTACACATATACAACAGGACAATTAAAATAATGCAGCAGATAGCATGATGCAAGGGTAATAATAGTAATAGTATACCAAATCTTCGTCTTCATCCTGCAAAATAGATCTTCAAAAATCTGAAAAACTCAGGACTGACCCGAGCGTTGTGAAAAGACAAAACACTCGAGTCAGGACTAAAATATCCTTATGAAAGTTAAATCAATCGTAAATAAATATGAGTGTAACGGCGTCAGAGATGTTTACGGGGTTTGACATCTCATATCCACTGTCAACGTGCGTGTGATAACTTAAGAGATGTTACGGGATTTTCCATCTCTCAAGGATCCGCTAAACTATCTACAATGTAGTAATGTACGCTAAGTAGATAATTCCTATCAATAATATAAAGTATCAAAATAGCGTTAAGGCGTTACCATAATCCCCCTTAACACATTTTTATAATGTCATAGTCTATACAGCACCGTAAGCACCACCGTAAACTGGTGGTTATCAGAGGGTACCCCATAGGTATAACACAAAACAAAACGTAGTGGTCGCGAATAGGATAATCAGTATGACAAGGTACATGAGGCGATACCAACTAGGATACTAGTAGTTGCGTGATCCGGACTGATGTTGGGCATAGCCAGCAGCTACACCAACACCGCGAAACAACACTCCCAAATCAAGGGGTGCACCCAAATCGAATCACAAATGTAATAGATATGGTATCGAAGAAGTGTGTCCGCTAGAGGTGGCGAACCACAATGGCCTGGCGCGGCTCCTGTTTTAGTCATGTCAGGGGTCATCCAATAATCGTTCTCTTTCTTCAGTCAACGCGTTCACCAAACCATCCACTTCATTCTGGATTTACACTCCGCGTATAATAGTTATTAAAGTGGTATTTGGTATCGACAAAGAGTATGTCCATATCCGATCCCGGTCTCTTTAATAACTACGTATTATTACACCGTTGGCTCTTTTACATTTCAAATCGATTCATAATTTATATCAAAATATCATATACGCTTCAAAAATCAAATCCATTTCAAATATCATCACATCTATTCAAATGTAAGATTCCGTTTCAAAAATCATTTTTCGTCTCAATATCTTATTTCGGTTTCAAAATCATTTCGAATTTCAATATTAGGTTGCAACTTCATTTAACCCAATTCGTATTTTTAAATTCAAGATTTAAACATAAACACTTCAACTTATTGACCAGCTTAGAATTTTAGAAAATAGTTTTAAGTGGTTTAAAAGTAGTTTTAAATAATTAAAATACTTAAAATACTTAAAATCTTAAAATGGATTTGAAATAGATAAATTAGTCTAAAATAATTTAAATTGGGTTTAGTAGATTTAAAATAGATTAAAATAGTTTAAGTATTCAAAAATTGTTTATATAGTAGAGTAATTTGGAAAACAAAATAAAACAGCTTCAAACCAACCCATTTCAATTTATAACTTCCCAATTCAAATCAATTTCAATTTCCATTCTACCGATTCAATTTCGATTTCAATTCAAATCAATGTCAACTTTGACTTCAATTTATTCAATTTTCATATTCACTTTCAATTAATTCAATTTTAATTTATATCGATTTGGAGCTTGATTTTCAAAAATATCCATTTATAACACTTAACAAAATTATTCACCAATATTCAAGTTTAAATCCAAATTTCAATATATGATTCAATTCCAAGCTCGATTTCAAAATATCATTTTAATATCACTTTTACTTAGTAATATTCAAACTCGAATTAAGGTTAAATCTTTATACAAATCAAATTTCGAAATTCAATCAAATCCCAATTTTTAAATTTCAAAGTCTCGACTTATATTATTTAAAAATCTCTTTTAACCCAAATTTATTTCAACATTCCAAACTCAATTTTTCCGATAAATTCGATTTCTATAAATTTGATTTCTATTTATAACTTTTACATCAAACATTTAAATAAATTTCAAGTCGACGATTTTAAAAATTATTAATTTAGCCAATTCGGTGTCCGTATATAATTTTCTATCCTATGGCCAAGTAATTATTTATTTCAATTAAATGTCAGGGATGAGTATATATTACTTAAATTAAATCACAGTATCATATGTATGCATAACAGGATACATATAAGCAAATAAACATCCAAACATTCAAATATCAACCTATAGCATCCATCGAAATACATCATCCAATAGGCAATACAATTCATGGCAATTTCATAGTTATCGATGTCAGGTAATTAAATCGTAATTCAATTTCCATTTTAATTTCAAATTTAACTGTCAATTTAATTTTCGACGGTTAATTCAAATGACAATTAAATTCTATCAAACAATGACAAATAAAATTCAAATTACTTCATAATATCAAATTTAACTAGCATAAAGATATTCAGTACGTTGTGAGCATTATAAAACACTCACCATGATTTCAATGTAGTTCCAGCTTTTTATTTCGAATAAAATTAAACGAGCGTTTAATTTTACCCGAAATTTTCACTAGCTCCAAACGACTCCAATCTAGTTCCATAACGTAGTGCTCATCGATACGATTCCAACGCAAAAAGTTTCGTCCAAAACGGACCTCGTATGAAAGACTTATGCATTTTAGAAGTTTACACAAATTGAAATATAAATAATATACAACTTTTATTTTATTTCTAACCCTAACAGATCTGGGCCATCCATCTCAAAGCCTGCAAATCCAAGCCGTGTGCGTTCTTCCTCCTTCCTCTCTCATGTGCGTTCAATCCCAGTACTCGATTTGCATGAAAAACGCAGCCGCTTTGAACGCGATTTCCCGTCGATCCGAAGCTCCATTTCAGATCATGACCGTTGGATTTGTAGACCTCGTCGAGATCTACAACTTTGTAGTTGAGAGTTTTTGCTAATTCTTCACGGATTTGGAGATAATTGAGGAAGAAGTTTCAAAATTTCTGGCCATTCATCTCTATAGTGGCGGCTAAGGGCTGAAATCCTAGGGTTTTCTTTCTGGTTTGCAAATGAGAATATAATCGTCCTTATATAAAAAATTGCAAAACACTATTCACCGAAAATTTTCTGAACTCCAAACGACGCGTGCCGGCTAGCGTTTCTAGGGTTTACCCCACGTTCCGGACATAATGGAATAGGTTTCGGAAGCTAATTCGATCATCTGTGCGAGTTACGGCAGTAAACGATCAATTTTAAATTAAACCGATTAAACAATTTTTCTAAGCGTTTTGGCTTGTCCTGGACAAACGGTAGATCCGATTGACACGAAATTTGAAATCTTACAATAATATCACATTACGGATCCGATGAAGCTGGTTTCGTCGAAATCCGAGACTATTTGAAAAATGTGTATTTTAACTCGTCAATTTAATATTAAAACAATTTCGATGCGTTTCGAGCTGCCACGGTCAAACGAAAACTCCGATTGCTACGAAATTTGAAATCCGATAATAACAAACTATTATGGATCCAATGGAACTAGTTTCGTCCAATTCTGAGACTGTTCGAAAATTGGTTATTTTCAATCGATAATTAAATATTCAATTTTTACAGATTTACTTTTAATTCGATTTTAAAAGTTTGACAACATCATTCTAACTTTAATATGATAAAATAATATTTTACAAATCATTTTTAATCATATTAAACCCGTTATTCAATTATCCAATAAATTCCAATTTTAAAATCTTATTAACTCTATTATAATCCAGATATTACTTACATTCACTTTGGAAATCAATTTGAATCATATTAAATCAAATTTCAGTTACTCACTCTATTTTCATATATTAAATTTCAATATCAAATTAATCATGTCAAATTCGTAATTTAATTATTCTAACATTTGTAATATTAAATTTAAACAATTTTTATTATTCTTGAATCACTATCTTTTGAGATATTCAAAACGAACTTAAAAATTTAACTTTTGAAACGAATTAAAATTATAGAACAACCATTTCCATTATACGGTTATTCAATTCCCATTATTAAATTATTCAATAAATTACAAGTATTAAATTTAAACAATTTCGATTATCCAATAATTCATTATCTTTTGAAATATTGAAATTGAACTTATAAGATTCAACTTTTAAAACCAATTCACAATTTAGAACACTATTTTCATTTTACAGTTATTCAATTATTCAATAAGTTTTAAAATATTTAATTTAAACAATTTACCTGATCAATATTCTACATTTGATTTTAAATAGATTTTACTTATCAATCAATTTCTCTATTATACCCAATGGATTCAACATTTATTATTATTCCAAACGACTTACAATTTTTTTCTAACACTAGATCACGAAATCTTATTAAATTAGCTATTTTAATTATCGAAAATTTACGGGTCGTTACGCTCTCCCCCACTCAAAACTTTTCGTCCCCGAAAAGGAAAAAGAAGGGAAAAGGAACTAAGTATAGAATTCAACATTAGATATATTTTATTCAAAGTTACCAACTTATAAAACAATGAAATTCCATTTATAAAGTCATAACTACGCTTCCACTAAGTTACTCCGAACGGCATTTTAACTTTAAAAGTTAGTCATCAAAACAAGTTATATAAAAAAATTTAAAATTGAAAAAAAATTTAACACCCGGATTTACGGAAAATTTCGGCAGAGTCTGCTTTGCGCGGCTCGATCGAAAATTTTTACAATTCAATATTTAACACAAATATAACCAATATATATCAAATATACATCTCATCTCAATGATGAGGCATCCCATATCTGGGAAAACAACACACACACACACACACACACACACACATATATATATATATATATATATATATATCACCAATACCATAGAAAACCATAAGCATACCTTTTATTTAGCATTTATTAGCAATTTACTTACATTCTGCATTTAGCGCAGAAGCGAGCTCCACAACGAAGCGCAACCCCATTGATACCTACTAAAATGCTCAATAACTAAGTTAGAACCATGCATATAAAGATAGATCGATATACTTAGCCTACACAACATATATATAACATATTTAGCTTCAAAACTGAGATTCCAATTTCAGGACGACAAACAAATCTTAGTTTTAGGTCACCTAAACGATAAAATTCGACAACAGAATCTAAACAAAAGTTGTTGCATTCATTTCATTCTTTCCGGAATGTCCAAAATCATCGAATTCGGACCATACATTCAAAAATTATGGCCGTTTTACTTAGAGGATACGCCTCAGCCTGGGCAATGAATTGTGCAGGTCAGCGACGTTCACCCGCGTTTTCGATCTTCCAAACGAAATCAAAACACAAAATACTTAAAACAAAAGTTTTATCTTAACTTCTTAGCTTTCCATAAAGTGTAAGATCATAAAAATCCGATAAACCAGTCAAAAGGTATGGCGAAATTACTAAGGGTATATACTACTGATTTTACTTATTTTTACACAGGATAGTGAGTAACATTCAAGTTTTTAACCTAGTAGACGAAGAAATTTTCTCAAGACACTCTAAATAAAAGTTGTGCTATAGTTTCTAAGCTTTTTGAAAAGTCCAAGATCGTCGAATTCCGTTCGGCCATTAAAAGTAATGGTTGTTTTCGTTTCAGCATATATTGGACAATTTTGGATTTTTCCCAAATTTGCTTTTATTATTTCAAAGTACAAACCATCAAAACTTCAAATTTTCTAAAGAACAATCATAAACACAAAGTCATTTATTTTCTTATTCATCCATGCAATAGGTTTACATTCAATTTATTTCCGATTTATTCAAGTTTGTTTCATTCACATTTTAAATTCGAGTCAATTTGCTTCAATTTAAATTGAATTCAATTATATTTAATTTCACTTTGCTTCAAATTTGAATTTAATTATTTTAAAATTTTATTCCATTTGTTCAATTCCATTAACACTAATGAATTCTACTTAATCAATTATCATCTATCTAACAACCAATGCATATCAAACATTAACATCCATCCAAAATCTACACTAAATCAATTATACATTTCCAAGTAATTTTAATTTCGTACACTTCCAAGTTTATTGACATTTAGTTATATTCAAATTTAATTAGTTTCCATTTACCAATTTTATATTTCATTAATTTTAAATTTTATTCATTCGCTTATATATATCATTCCTTTTACAGCTTAAATTTCTTTTATATTTACAACTATCAATAGATCTTCACATTTTATTATTCACTCTCACACTGGTATATTATTTCTCTACTTATCCTTATTAGCAGTTTAAACCTTTTAAGTATTTCGTAAGTTATAGTTATGCAAATAGAATGTAGTTAAACAACATACAACTTCTTTTCATTTAAAGTTGAATTTTCAATTAATTAATTCTTAAGTCATTACTTAAATTTCACTATAATTTAATTTCACATTTAAATTCACATATAATATTGCCATTTTGTATAAACATAATTGTGAACCACCTTTAAATGTTAATTTAAATTCCAATTATTTACTAACAAATTTATTTATATTTGCAAACCATTAATTAAATGCATATTTCATTATTCAAACCTATACTTGTATATTATCCAATTAACAATTCATATAACATTTTTGAACTTCTTAAATATTTTGGTAAGTTATATCTATGCCATAGAATGAAATTTAATACTATGCGAGTTTTACAGTTTCAATTTTATTTTAAGTTCATAATTTCCTAATTCTAAGGATTTCTACTTCAATTGATATTTTCACTTAGGTCTTAGGTTCATTTCTCATTTCACAATTCAGAAGTTCCTTAAGGATTCAAGTCTAAATTCATTTCAATCATTTAAAAAAAATCATTAATTATTAAAGGACTTAAGAATTCAAATCCCGGTTTCATTTCAAATCAAGTTTTGAAATAATATATACTTATATAATTTATATATCAAATCATACTATAGAGAATACAAAATAATATAAAATTTGAATCAAAACAAGGTTTAGACAAGCTATTAAGTGGTCTCCCCCACTCGGACCCTCAAAAATAAACGCCGTTGATGCGTGCACTCATCACCGAAATCATTTTCTAGCGTCAAGAGAAGGGAATATAACACTTATCATTAAAAAAATCCTTCGAAAACAATTTCAACTCAATTATACTATCATATAATACTCCTATTATATTTTTCAAATTCTTGTAAGTCAATTTCAAACACCGGAATTTAAATTCCCAAATCCAAGTTAAAATTCATTATCAATTGTGTTTACAAGATTTCGTTTTCCTAAATCCATTGTTATTTAATCAATTGTTGTAAATATTGACTGATCAAACAATAACGATAATAATCTAATATTATCATCTCCTAACAATCAATTCAATCAAAATGAATAAATATTCAAATAATTCTTTTATATAAAATATATTCCAAAACGATATTGTGTTGGTTTGTCCTATTCGAGTGTTTGGAAATTCCTATCGATGCCTTGGCGTCCCAAGTATCGACCAGAATTCATAAATACTCAACTGAACAAAGTTAACACAATATAAAACCATTTTATATCAAATAACAAGTACGCTCTCTCATATACACTCAACTCATTCATATAGTTTACCGCTATTTCAGTGAGTTATTCCCTACAAGAGCCAAGGTTTATAGCTAAACCAAGTCTCTGATACCAACTGTAACGACCCGTCTTTTCGGACAGTTGAAACCGACGATCAAATACACATGTCGATTCCAAACCATTAAAAAGGGCAGATGGTTATTGGGGTAAATAAGAAAAGAAAAGAAAGAGAAATAAAGGAAATGAAACAACACAGAATCTCGCAGCGGAACGATAAAATATAATACTCAAATAAACAGATCATGAAGCTCTTTACTATACTTTGACAATTATTTATACAACGTTTATCAGAGTTATACATATAAAACAGGACAATTAAAGTAATGCAGCAGATAGCATGATGCAAGGGTAATAATAGTAATAGTATACCAAATCTTCGTCTTCATCCTCCAAAATAGATCTTCAAAATGTGAAAAACTCAGGACTGACCCGAGCGCAATGAAAAGACAAAACACTCGAGTCAGGACTAAAATATCCTTATGAAAGTTAAATCAATCGTAAATAAATATGAGTGTAACGGCGTCAGAGATGTTTACAAGGTTTGACATCTCATATCCAGTGTCAACGTGCGTGCAATAACTTAAGAGACGTTACGGGATTTTCCATCTCTCAAGGATCCGTTAAACTATCTACTATGTAGTAATGTACGCTGAGTAGATAATGCCTATCAATAATATAAAGTATCAAAATAGCGTTAAGGCGTTACCATAATCCCCCTTAACACATTTTTATAATGTCATAGTCTATACAGCACCGTAAGCACCACCGTAAACTGGTGGTTATCAGAGGGTACCCCATAGGTATAACACAAAACAAAACGTAGTGGTCGCGAATAGGATAATCAGTATGACAAGGTACATGAGGCGATACCAACTAGGATACTAGTAGTTGCGTGATCCGGACTGATGTTGGGCATAGCCAGCAGCTACACCAACACCGCGAAACAACACTCCCAAATCAAGGGGTGCACCCAAATCGAATCACAAATGTAATAGATATGATATCGAAGAAGTGTGTCCGCTAGAGGTAGCGAACCTCAATGGCCCGGCGCGGCTCCTGTTTTAGTCATGTCAGGGGTCATCCAATAATCGTTCTCTTTCTTCAGTCAACGCGTTCACCAAACCATCCACTTCATTCTGGATCAACACTCCGCGTATAATAGTTATTAAAGTGGTATTCGGTATCGACAGAGAGTATGTCCATATCCGATCCCGGTCTCTTTAATAACTACGTATTATTACACCGTTGGCTCTTTTACATATCAAATCGATTCATAATTTGTATCAAAATATCATATACGCTTCAAAAATCAAATCCATTTCAAATATCATCGCATCTATTCAAATGTAAGATTCCGTTTCAAAAATCATTTTTCGTCTCAATATCTTATTTCGATTTCAAAATCATTTCGAATTTCAATATTAGGTTGCAACTTCATTTAACCCAATTCGTATTTTTAAATTCAAGATTTAAACATAAACACTTCACCTTATTGACCAGCTTAGAATTTTAGAAAATAGTTTTAAGTAGTTTAAAAGTAGTTTTAAATAATTAAAATAGTTAAAATACTTAAAATCTTAAAATGGATTTGAAATAGATAAATTAGTTTAAAATAATTTAAATTGGGTTTAGTAGATTTAAAATAGATTAAAATAGTTTAAGTATTCAAAAATGGTTTATATAGCAGAGTAATTTGGAAAACAAAATAAAACAGCTTCAAACCAATCCATTTCAATTTATAACTTCCCAATTCAAATCAATTTCAATTTCCATTCTACCAATTCAATTTCGATTTCAATTCAAATCAATGCCAACTTTGACTTCAATTTGTTCAATTTTCATATTCACTTTCAAATAATTCAATTTTAATTTATATCGATTTGGAGCTTGATTTTCAAAAATATCCATGTTAACCCCGTTTTGCCCACGAGTTAAGAAGCCCACGAGTTAAGGAGCTAACGACCTAGCAAGATAAGACTCGGAAAAGATACCGACTTAAGGTTCAACAGGGGATGCCGACCTAAGGCATAAGGGAGCCCGACCTAACGGCTTGAGAAGCATGCCGGCTTAAGACTCAAAAAGGGCTACCGACTTAAGAGACCTATGACTTAAAAGGTGAACTGACCCAACAACCTTAACTCATTGCCGACTTAAAACGAATGACGACTCAATGGTTGCCGATTTAATAACTTAGAAGGGACAGCGACTCAAAGTACTTTGCGACTCAAATACCTTTACAAAAGTTTCCGACCTAAGGCTTTAAATGGATAACGACCTAATGCCTTAAGGAGTACCGACTTAGGAAGTCTACCGACCTAAATTGAGTGTTGATCTAATTACCTAAGGAAGCTGCCGACCTAATTGATCAGGACTTGGAAAGGTGCACGACCTATACTTAAGTCGGCAACCGACTTAACAACGTATGCTAAGCCGTCCACGACCTAAAGGCTACTAAAATGCAAGTCCGATGCCGTGTTATGGAGATAATGCTATGTTGACTCGGGGGCGACCTAGGTGAAACCGTAGAAGGGCCAGGTGACTCGGCCGCGACTTGCCTTAAGCCGGCCACAACCTAGCTTATCTCGGCGACGACTTAAGACAGATGGTATGAGTTCAGGCAAGCTTGCTTCCATTAAGCCATGGACTTGGCTCGGTGAATCGGCCACGACATATGGTAAGTCGGCCACGGCTTATACTAAGTCGGCCGTGACTTAGAACTTGGAAATAAATTCTGCCCAGAAAATCACACCTATAAATACAACACTAACTCCAACTAGAAAGGGACTTTTGGCACATTCTCTTCAAGCGCTGATACTCTGCTGCGTTCCAAACCAATTCAACACTTGAAGCTCTTGAGACACTAGGAACACCACATACAACTTCAAAAAGAGATCGTAAACATCCAACATGGATTCGAAGACTCTCATTTCCATTGAAGTTTAAGCTACTTGCTCTAAGTCTTTTGTAATTCAAAGTGTATTGTACTTGAGAAGATTTGTATCAACTTGTAACGTGATCATCAATAAAAGTACTTAAAGTGGACGTAGGCTATACCTATAAGCCGAACCACTATAAAATTGCTGTTGTTTACTACTTTTCCGCTATTACTTGCTTGTAATTCTTTCCCGATCTATCGGGTGGTGCTTTCACAACTACACTTCACACACCGGGGTGTTAGCGTTCAAATTTAAGCGTTAACATTTTTGGTGCTTTCACTGAGAATTGAACTCAGGACAGCTGTCATCATTGCTTCGCAGAGATTTGAAGAAAGAATTTCCTTAAAAACCAGAAGTATATCTGAGATTATGGCTCCTGGAAGGAAAAGTAGATCTATCAGATCTGGGAACATTCAAGAGGGAACCTCCGCTTCCCCTGTGCCTAATCTACCCACTCCGTCTGTTGGAGTTACAAAAGCGGAATTGGATGCTGTGATTCTAGGGCTAAACCAGCAGATAAACGCCCAAAATGCACAACTAGAGGCTCAAAGTGCCCAGAATGCTCTGATTCTGAATAAGTTGAACGACTTACTTGGGACAAACAATCAACCGGCTGGTAATGAAAGGAACTATGCTGGCAACATTCATAATGTTGATGAAAGGAATGATCATGAAAGGCCTACTAGTCCCTTTGAGCAGGCAGTACCTGACGCCGGTGGATCTAGAACTCAGCATGATGAGGAATATCTTTCTGGAATGGTCCGGCAGATCATGAAAGAAAGTATGCAAAGAGTTGAAGATGAGAAGGAATGGGGTTTCGCCCCAAGTAAAACTCCGTTTACTGAAAAGATCTTGAAGGCGGAATTTCCAAGGAAGTTTGTCCCTCCGACTATTCCAGCTTACAAAGGGACAAGTGATCCGAATGAGTTCTTGTATAAGTATGATTGGCACATGACAGGTGCCAGGGCCTCCGATGAAATAAAGTGCCGATATTTCCCCGTATACCTGGAAGGCGTGGCTTTACTGTGGTTCACCAAGTTACCAGTCCGATCTATCGATCAGTTTTCAGACTTGACCAGAAAATTCAAGGAGCAGTTTAGACTATATGCTTCGAAGGCCAAGGATATTATGTCACTATCGAGTTTAGAGCAGAATCCTGGTGAGTCTATCAGATCCTTCTTGAACCGCTTCAATATAGCACTGGCTGAGGTGGACAATGCTGAA
Organism: Allium cepa; assembly: GCA_030765085.1. NCBI lineage: Eukaryota > Viridiplantae > Streptophyta > Magnoliopsida > Asparagales > Amaryllidaceae > Allium > Allium cepa. The sequence goes on from CM060942.1 coordinate 291,965,186, forward strand.
CCACGAATGATATTGACTTATCTGATGAGGGCTATCGATAAGTCAAGCGAATTTGGGAAATGGTTAAATATGAAGGAGCCAACCTCTCTCGAAAAGTTCTACAAAAAAGCAGACGAATTCATTCGCTTGGAAAGCCGTCCTTTACCAGTAAAGACAGTGTTGGAAAAAGCAGAAGACAACACTGTCGCTCCACGCAAGAATGAATCGGTGGGGCAAAAAAGGGAGAATAGTAATGGGAAGAAACAGGGTAATCTGAAGAAGCCCCGATCCTTCAAGCCATCAGAATATACTCCATTATCACATACACCGGAGCACATCTACCTGGCCACTAAAGATTCCGTCGATTTCCCTAAACCTATCCCTTTGAGAACTGGGAGAAAAGCCATACAAAGTGGGAAATTCTGCCGCTTCCACAATCAACCAGGTCATGAAACTGATGAATGCCGCCAGCTGAAAAATCTGATTGAAGAGTTGCTAAGAGAAAACAAGTTGCAGCAATTTGTGAAAAAGAATAGCAACAATCCTGCATCGTCGAGTCAGGGGCAGCGGACTCCTGTTCATCAGCCTGGGGCAGGTGAGAAAGCTACGGGGCATGAATCTGGAAGGCCCGTTATCAATGTCATTTCCGGAGGACCTCACCCAGCTGGCAAGAGTTGGGGTGAGATGGAGAGATATTCCAGGGCTTTGAAATATGCTCCAGCCAAAGAAGACGTCTTTGTTCTAGAAGACACTACGCCCCTTAAACAACAGAAAACTTTCAGTGATGATATTATTTTCAGAGCCAGAGATTCTACAGGTATTGAAGCTCCTACTTTAGATCCCTTGGTCATCTCGGCTGGTATAGGACCAGCCATTGTCAGAAGAGTCCTCATTGACTGCGGAGCATCATGTAATATCCTCTTCAAAAAGACATTTGACCGGATGAAAATCCCTATGATCGATGTGCAAGCCTCATCACAGAAAATCGTGGGCTTCACTGGGGAGCCAAAGCAACCAGTAGGAACCATCGATTTGTTTGTAGAACTTGGGGAAGGAGAAAGGAAAGTGGTCCAAAAGCAAACATTTGTGATTGTCGATGAGTTTTCTGCCTATAATGCTTTTCTTGGCCGTCCAACACTCGCAGCATTCAAAGCTATCCTAGCCCCGTGGTGCCTCACTATTAAATTCCCTACTGACAATGGAGTAGGAGTTATAAAAGGGGATCAAAATGCTGCGCGAGAATGCTATTTGACAGAGCTGCGAGAGTCAAGAAAAAGAGAAATGGGAAAGGATGCGGCAACCCCAGTCCGCATCATGGAACCAGCCTTGTAGCAATTACAGAGCGGACCCTGCACTGGCGAGCACAGCGGGGCACGGAAAGAAATGGATCCCAGAAAAGCCAGTGCAGGGGAGAATAGTGTGGTACCGGTGGAAACGACAGTTCCGGTACCTGTTGACCCGAAAGACCCAAATAAGGTGTTGAATGTGGGTTCACAGCTTAATGCGTCAATTCAGAATATCTTGATATCTTTCCTGAAGGCAAATCTGGATGTCTTTGCTTGGACTCATGCCGATATGTGCGGAATATCCCCAGAAGTTGCAGTGCACGCTCTGAATATTGACCCAAAGTTTACGCCAGTTAAACAGAAAAGAAGAACCCAAGGTCCAGAAAGGTCAGCAGCATTAAAAGAAGAAGTTGATCGACTCATGGAAAATAACTTCATCAAAGAATCTACATATCCGAATTGGGTTTCAAATCCTGTGTTGGTCAAGAAAGCTAATGGAAAATGGAGAGTGTGCATCGATTTTTCTGATCTAAACAAGGCTTGCCCCAAAGATTGCTTCCCATTACCCAGGATCGATCAACTGGTAGACGGAACTGCGGGACATGAATTGTTATCTTTCATGGATGCCTACTCCGGTTATAACCAAATCATGATGCACGAGCCGGATCAGGAGGATACAAGCTTTATTACAGATGTTGGACTTTATTGCTACAGAGTTATGCCCTTCGGATTGAAAAACGCAGGGGCAACCTACCAAAGACTTGTTAATGCTATGTTCAAACCACAATTGGGCAAAACTATGGAAGTCTATGTCGACGACATGTTAGTAAAGTCCAAGAAAGCAGCGGATCACATTGAACACTTAGCAGAAATGTTCGCAGTCCTCCGGAAATACAGAATGAAGCTTAACCCCCTGAAATGTACATTTGGGGTCGAATCCGGAAAGTTCTTAGGTTTTTTTGTCAGTGCTAGGGGCATTGAGGCTAGTCCAGCTCAAATTACTGCCTTGAAAGAAGTTAAAGCTCCTAGAACAAAGAAGGAATTGCAGAGCCTCAACGGAAAGATCGCCGCCCTGAGTCGGTTCATTTCCAAAGCTACTGATAAATGCATCCCATTCTTCGATGCCCTGAAAAAAGGAAAGAAGAACTTTGAATGGACTCCCGAATGCCAAAAAGCTTTTGAAGAGTTGATCCGTCATATGGAAACGCCTCCGATACTTTCTAGACCAGGCAATGGTGAGGATCTTCTTATATACTTGGCAGTATCATCTCATGCTCTAAGTGCAGCGCTGATACGGGAAGACAAAAGGATTCAACATCCAGTTTACTATATCAGCAAAAGACTCACTGGGGCAGAGCTGAATTACTCCAAGTTGGAAAAACTTGCCTATTGCCTACTAGTTGCATCGAGGAAACTGAGGCAATATTTCCAAGCTCATCCTATCAAAGTGCTCACTGATCAACCTCTAAAGCAAGTCCTATTTCGCCCAGAAACTTCGGGACGCCTTCTAAAATGGAACATTGAACTCAGTCAATATGACATCACTTATCATCCCCGAAAAGCAATCAACGGACAAGCTTTAGCTGATTTCATTGCAGAATTCACAGAGAAAGACAATGGTGAGGAAAAAGCGACCGATGATTCTCCAATCCAGTGGAAGATGTATGTTGATGGCGCAAGAAATGACCACTGTTCTGGAGCCGGAGTGGTACTTGAAACTCCTGAAGGTCGATCATTATGTTATGCACTAAGACTGGAATTTCCTTCAACAAACAATGAAGCAGAATACGAAGCTCTTATTGCAGGTCTGAAAATCGCTAAAGAGTTAAACATTCGAGCACTACAAATTTTCAGTGATTCCCAGCTTATTGTATGCCAAGTCAAGAAGGAATTTCAAGCAAAAGGTGGAAACCTGCCTTCCTACTTGTCAAAGGCTTGGGAACTCCTATGTGAACTCGATCACTATTCAATAAGCCACATTCCTCGGGAAGAGAATATGAAGGCAGATTCCCTCGCAAAATATTCAAGTTCTGGTGAAGCTCAACTATTGGGATTGGTCCCTGTAGAAGTCCTTTCAGCGCCAAGTATAGACGAGATGGATATAGACTGGATTATGAATGTATCTCAAGAACAAGAGTCATGGATGACTCCAATACTGGATTACCTACTCAAAGGTTCTCTGCCAGAAAACTCGATAGAAAGACGAAAGCTACTAAGGAAGGCCTCCCGCTATGTGATTCAGGATGGCCGATTGTACAGACGGGGATTCTCAATGCCATTGCTTCGATGTGTATCCCGGGAAGAGTCCAAAACAATCCTAGCTGAAGTGCATGGAGGAGAATGTGGTGATCATTCAGGTGGTCAAACATTAGCAAAGAAAATTCTCCGATACGGATATTTTTGGCCAGAAATTAATCGGGATGCCGCAGATTACTCCCGAAAATGTGACAAGTGCCAAAGATATGCCAAAATTCCTAGAGCACCTTCTACCGAACTCACACAGATGGTCAGTCCATGGCCATTTGCAATTTGGGGAATGGATCTCATTGGGCCGCTACCAACTGCTAAATCAGGGATTAAATATGCTATTGTTGCAGTTGATTATTTTACTAAGTGGGCTGAAGCTGAACCATTGGCTACTATCACTTCTAAGAAAGTGATAAGCTTCGTGACCAAGAATATCATTTGCAGATACGGTGTGCCTCAGAAAATAATCACAGACAATGGTACTCAGTTTGAAAGCGAGGAATTCTAGGATTTTTGCAAACGATTCAAAATCCAGAAAAGCTTTTCGGCAGTAGCTCATCCGCAGGCAAACGGGCAAGTGGAAGCAGTGAACAAGATCATCAAATCAACCATCAAAAAGCAACTCGAAAGAGCAAAAGGTGGTTGGGTCGATAAACTACCACTTGCACTATGGGCATACAGAACTACTCACAAAACTGCAACTGGGCATACTCCTTTTTCGTTAGCATACGGATCGGAAGCAATGATCCCGGTTGAAACAGAGGTCCCTTCACACAGAAGAATCCATTTCAATCAAGCAGAAAATGAAAAGCTGCAACTTGAAGCGCTGGATCTCCTTGATGAAAAAAGAGATGAAGCTAACCTCAGAGTTGCAGCTCATCAGCAAAGGATAGCCAGACATTTCAATTCCAAAGTTCGTCAACGCAGCTTTGAAATTGGAGATCTAGTCCTGAAAAGAATTATGACCGCGACAGGTGTGTTTGGGCCAAATTGGGAAGGACCATATGTAATAGGTCAGAAGCTTCTTGACGGCACATTCAAGCTCACCACTGTCGATGGAGATCAAATTCCAAGGGCATGGAACAGCAACCATTTGCGTCCATACTTTACTTGAAAATTTTGTTGAAACATTGTAAAAAGAATTATGAATGAATGATTCTTGTAATTAAAAGCAATTGTGAAACTGATGCAAGTAAATAATGAAAGAATATAAAGTGGATGTAGGCCCAATTTCATGGCCGAACCACTATAAATCTTGTGTTCCTTATTATCATTATATGTTTGCTTTGTTTTCGGTATAAAAATACATAAAATGTATTGCTGAAATATCGATTTAAATTTTTGCAGACAATGGAGATAAAACTTGCGCATAATAAGACCGAGCGATTCTCACCATCATTCAACAAGCAAATTTCAAGTCACAAAGACCCCGAATTCAAATCCTAGATAGGAAATACTTCAATTGAACGGCTAATGATTTCGATAGAAACGAGCCCTTGCTGATAAATTGAGATCGTTTGAACAAACAAACATCCAATTAGGAAGCTAGTGCCCGTTCTCACGAACTTGCCTGGCAATGAAGTACACTTCCTTGGATTAAACAAGCCACTTGTGAGAGAAAGGGGAATGAAAACTTGAAAAAAAAAAAAAAAAGAGGATCGCTGAAAAGGCATAAGCAAGTGAACAGAGGAACAACCAAAGCTACCATCAGCGGCACAAGTCCTCTTCGGAGGCGCAACTCTGCGGAGGATAAAAGACCTCTAATGGGTCATACGCCACAAAAAAGAAAGTTCTCTACTCAACAAAAAAGATTGGAGGAGTCATGACCCTCCAACCATGAGAGAGTAACTTCCAGGCGATGAAAACCCTCTCTGAGGCACATTTCACCAGGAGTTGAAGTGTTATGACCGCTCTTCGGAATTTCACTTCACCAGAGTTGAAATGTAAACAAAATAAAAGCCCTCTTCGGAGGCCCATTTCACCAGGAGTTGAAGTGTTATGACCGCTCTTCGGAATTTCACTTCACCAGAGTTGAAATGTAAACAAAATAAAAGCCCTCTTCGGAGGACCATTTCACCAGGAGTTCAAGTGTTGTGACCGCTCTTCGGAATTTCACTTCACCAGAGTTGAAATGTAAACAAAATAAAAGCCCTCTTCGGAGGCACATTTCGCCAGGAGTTGAAGTGTAACAACCGCTCTTCGGAATTTCACTTCACCAAAGTTGAAATGCAAAAACAAAGACCTTCTTGAAAGCACACGTTTCACCGAGATTGAAATAAAACTTCCAAGTGTTGAAACGTGAAAAGGCTTTCTTCGAAGGCACAACTCTTTGGGGGTACACGTTTCACCGAGATTGAAATAAAACTTCCAAGTGTTGAAACGTGAAAAATCCCTCCTCAGAGGTACAATTTTGCAAAAAAAAAAAAAAAAAAAAAAAAAGAAAAAAAAAAAAAACCTCATCAAAAGCGTACTTTAACTTTCAAATGGAAAATGATCGTAAAAAGAAAAGAAGTTAAAGTACCCTTCAGAGGTCCGCTTTACCACATAGAGGAATTCACTTGGTAAAATATGCACATAAGCAAAAGAAAAAAGTGATTTCTTCGAACGACAAAGCGTAAAAACTTATACGAAGGGAGTTGTACTCTATAAAATTTTCTTTAAAGAATAAAATAATTATTCTTTAACAAATAAGAGTGCAAGTCCCCTCGAAGTATAAAATATTGCAACAAGCTTAAGGTATGGGGGCAACATGGTATAGTAGCATAGCTGCATCAGTAAAGTAATACTCAAACAACATACCATAAGCCCGCTGCAATGTTATATAAACAAACTTGTACAAAAATAAATAGTAAATGCATTCTCAAATTCAAGCAGAAGTTTGTACAAATGAAGAATCATTTTATTCAACTATAATGCAGATACAGGTTTTCAAAATAAAAGCGGGGGCCGATGCCCGCACAACTCTCGGCCAGTTCATATAAAAGACAAAAAGCTAAAATCTTCACTTCTTCTTCCCTCCTTTGGACCCTTTACCCGGTCGAATGACCAGCTTTCCAGGTCGGCCAGTGGGTATAAGGGAAGTAGGAGAGGTAGGTGTAACCGGTTCAACTTCCGGCTCCTCTTCAGTGGCGGTGATTTTCTTCCCCCTCCTCTTTGATATCCCACGCTTCTCTCTCCTTTGTGAGGAAGACTCACTCCCCGGAGTGACAAGTTTTGATAGAACAATGTCGTCAGAAGGAGTCCGTTCCGGGGATATGTCACCTCCCTCAGGTCTCTCATCTTTCTGCTCTTGCGAAGTGATGGGATCATCCAAGCCGTGAAGAGCCTCTATTTGTTCCTCCTGTGATCCAGGTTGCGAGGCAGAAGGAGGCACCGCCTGAAGAGATGAAGGAAGGATGACCGGAGGAGTAGAAGTTTGAGCAGTGCTTGGTACTTTCTCTACAGAAGAAAAAAGGTTAAAGTCGGTAAAAAGAGGAGATGAAGGTTCACCAATGAAGTCAGTAAAGAGAGGAGATGAAGGCTCGTCAAGGTTGAGAAAATAGCCAAGGAGCTCGTGAAACTCATGTGAAATAAACGAGTAACCCGCTTGAGCAGAATTGACAGTAGCGAGATTAACAGTGAAGTTACCTGGAGAAGCTGGTTTCCTGATATCGACTTCATAAGCTTGCGCATCAGCACTCTCTTCACCTTCGTCTCCGCCTTGTGTGCTTGTAATATCAGCGGTAACTTTGGTGGGAGATGCGAGATGGGAACTGGAACCAATAATGTCGACTTCAGACGAAGAAGGTGGCTGGACTAGAGTAGTTGAAGTGGTTTTCCCCAGCTGGTCCCCTTCCGTCACTTCGGTTCTTAGTTTGGCAAGTTGTTCCTTTCCCCTGGCAAGAGCAGCGCGAGCGTCTTCATCAAAATAATGCCTTTCCAGGGCTGATTCGTCGTAACCGGCACCTTCAGCACCGAGCATCTCAAGAGCGGCCTCCCACACTTCAGCTAAAGTGATCTCATACTTGGGACCAAGAAAGGCGAGGCTTCCACGCCCCAAGACGCTATGCAAGTAGAAGTCGAATAATGTTGAGCCGAAGCTGTTTTTGGTCGCCTCATGAGATTCTTCGGCTGCGATTTTGCCGGCAACAGCCTCATCGCGCTCCCTTTCAGTTTTGGCAAGCTGAAGCTTAAGCATTTGTATCTCCGCCTTCTGGGAGTTGTTTTTCTTTTGAAGCTCAGCAATATCAGAGACATAGCCGTCACTGATTCTTTTTTGTGCTTCAAGCCTGTCCTCAGCGTCCCTCTGACTGGCATGAGCATCTCTAACTTGTCTGAGAAGCACTTCTTCTTTTTGAGAGTATGAAGTAGAGGAAGCAGCAAGCTCATCTTTCAACTTCTCAACCTTTGCTTCGAGCTCCTCGTTGTAGGAAGTAATGCTTCTCATCTCGGTATCATGCTGCTCAAGGACCTTTTGCCACTCAGCCTTATCGTTTTCCATGGTGAGCATAGCCTCTAAGTTGGCGCGGTTAACTCGTTGAAGCTCATCAACAAGCTTCTGCCAGTTTGACATCCTCTCGATATCAAGTTTAACGGCGTCAAGATTTCGTAGCATAGCAGGCTTGTCAATAGGGACTAGGTCGAGATCGAACCTCACACCCTTTAAACACCACTGCGGAAAACGACTTTGTAAAGTGGCTGGGCCCGGTCCCACTTGAAATTTAGGCCTGCTTATTATTGTCTGGATGTCCTCCTTCCCAAGAGCAGGAGAGTCGGAAGTAATGTCAAGAGGGGCAGGGGCAGTAGGCTTTTCGGGAATAGTGGAAGCATGTCTCTCACCATATCGGGCTCGTTTGCCTGAATCTTCAGCTACATGACCTTTTCCCCGGTCGTCATGAGATTTCCTTTTGTGAGAGTCATCACTTCTCTGCAGAGAATCATGGTGCTCATCCCTATCCCTTCTGTCATAACGCTCTTCTGCATCCCTCCTTTCACGAGCCTTTCGAGCAGCCCTCTCTTCGTCAGACTCTCTATAGGAAGGAAAGTAACGCCGATAATCATATTGGCCACGCCCCCCGTAGCGTTGGAAATCCTGATAATATGACCCGTCGCGTGTCATTGAAGAATCTGAAATAAGAAAAGATAAGCTTTAGAAATCTTTAAAGTATAAGAAGATAAGTGCATAAATGTGCTGGAAAATCCTAAGTGTTGTGTGATGTGCAAGCTACACGCTTTAAGCTACAAACCACTCTTTGGTGCAGAGGTGATGATAGCTTGGGTACGAGGAGTTGATGTTTGTGTTGGTGTTTGTCGAAGAAGAGACGTCGCCTCAATTACAGGAGAGATAGTTTTAGATACGTCATCTCTAAAAAGCTCCTGCGAAGTCACTATTATGTCGCTCAACCCCTCGTAAACATCGTCACCATCATGCTTGGTGGGACTTGTTTTCTCAATTCCTACATCAGCTAATCCCCCGAGAGGCCGTGAAGGTTCTTCTTCTTCCTCGATCGGGGCAAGCACCGTCTTACTGGATGACCCCATAATGTCGGTAGGAGTGGAACACTTCACCAATGAAGCTTCAATATTAGACTCTTTTGATGTGAGTTGTTCGACAGTAATCGGGGCGTCAGGAGTTTTCATCGGAGAATTGGGAACTTCTGTTGGAACTTCATGAGCATGCGTAGAACGAGAAGCGTGTAGAAGCCCGTATTGGTGTAAAAATTCATCCTTCAGCAGAAATTTTATGCTCCTTTCTTCCGCAGCCACGGCACTCAACCTCTCAAAAACTTGTTTATGAATCGGGTCTCTAGAAGGGAGAGGAAGTGCTGAAAAGAGCAAAGAATGAAGTTAGCAACTGAAAGTTCGGATCTCGAAAAAAGTTTCAAGAACGAAAAAATGGAAACACTAGTCTTACTTCCCATTCTCCAGATGGCATAAAACCCTGGAGGGCAGCGAGCAAAGAAAAACTGGTTCAAAAATCCATGAACACTTTCAGTGAGATCGGAAAGGAGCTTGCGGTTCCTAGCACTTCTCACAATAATGAGTGAAGGATGATCTTTACTCTTTGTAAACGAGCACAGATAACGAATTTCTTCAAAACTCGGTAGGCGATCAAGAGTTCTTCTAAACAAAACACACAACCCCATCAAGATGGCATAACCATTAGGATGAAGTTGAAATGGAGAGATCGTCAACCGGAGAAGAAGAGTTCGAAGGAAGTCATTAAAAGGAGGAATCGCCCCCACTTAAGCACATGTGGCGGTTGACTGCAACGAAACCATAGGGAGGATTATCAGCAGTATCATTTGACCCAGGGAATAGGACATCGTTTTCAGCAAAGCCAAATTGAGTGCGCAGCTGAATAAATGTTCTTAAAGATAGAATAGTCGAAGTTCTTTCCGGAGGATTCTCTATCGGAACTGTTGTCGGGAAAGTTTCTTCTTCTTGAGTTACCACTTCTTCTTCTCGGTGGGAAGTCATTCTACATAAACAACTGGGTATTCAAACATGAAGGTGCACGTTTCCTAAAGTGTGTGAAGTGTTGTGTAGAATCAATCAAGCAGTAAACAAATATAACTGGAATAAAAACTAGCAAACATTTGTTAGTTATGAAATTCAGGAATTATTGTTTTAAGCCTAAATATGCAAGTAAGATGTTGATGCAAACAAATCAGTTCAAATTGTTGATACTTTGCATTAATATTTTACTTTAGTCGATTAATTCACAACATTTCATGCAATATATTCATGTCTCTTATCTTGTCTTGGCTAATCTGTCATTTGATACGGGCAGTCAATGGCAGTATGTGCGCCTTGGTTTTCTTTGTTTGTCTGTTATTCTCAACAGGTTTACAGCTTAAAAGTGAAAATGATCTGTGAAGTAACACAATGACATTCAAGCAAATTTAAGGTTGGGGCAGTTCAAATTTTAATCCCTGTTCAAAGTCTGACCACAATTCAAAGTTTATTCAACTTAGTCCGGTAGTCAGAGTCAAAATGCATAAAGTTGGTCTATGCTCCTAAATGTCAACACGTCTGAAGCTCAAGTATTAAGTCGGCTACGATCTAGGAGTCTTTCACGCGTTAAGGCTAAGTTCCTGGGTCTTTAAGTCGGTAGTCCTCTAGGTCGTAAAGGAGTAAAAGAGAGGAAGGCTCTGGTTCAAGAAGTGGTGTGAAATTCTCCAAGTGTTAACTCGGCCGCGGTTTAAAGGCTTAACTCGGCCGCGGTTTAAAGGATTAACTCGGCCACAGTTTCAAGGCTTGGATCGGCAGAAGGTAAAGTCGGTAAATCTCCCTCAAGTGATAGCACGGCCGCGATTTAAGGATTGGGTCAACCAAAAGCCAAGCCTCCCAAGGTCACCAGGTCACATCTAAATCAATACCTCGCCATGCTCAACCCGTTAACCCATTAGCCACTCTCTCAACCAAAAAATTCCCGCTTCAATTATACTATTTCATGCATTCAGATCATCCAAGACACCAATTCGAAACCTCTGCTAAGTCAGCGCCTGGCAAACCTAGCACAAATTAAAATCATCTAGCCTAAAGTAGTAAACCATCTTCATCATGTCACTAATCATTTAAAGCCAAATCGAGCAACCTAAGGTTCACCAACCATAATAGTAACGGAACTCATGATGAAGCATCGTACGAAGAGGCGGTTTGATTTTGGGAGACGGAATTCATGAATCAACGAGAATCTATGATCAGGGAAGAGGAATGTTTACTTACACAGTGGATAACAGAGGTTGTCAGTAGTTAATTGATCGAGATCGCCTTTGAAAGCTTAAAGATGAGACAATGGCAGGAACGGTTCAGGAGATAAGCAATGAGAAGAGTGAGATAGGAGGAACGACTTAAGCTTTTATATCAGGAGGCACTGGAGCTTAAATCGGCGCAACCGGGTTATGATAAGTCGAAGCACACGACTTACGACTTAAGCGTGTGCTTCGAGGGGCAAATGTTAACCCCGTTTCGCCCACGAGTTAAGAAGCCCACGAGTTAAGGAGCTAACGACCTAGCAAGATAAGACTCGGAAAAGATACCGACTTAAGGTTCAACAGGGGATGCCGACCTAAGGCATAAGGGAGCCCGACCTAACGGCTTGAGAAGCATGCCGGCTTAAGACTCAAAAAGGGCTACCGACTTAAGAGACCTATGACTTAAAAGGTGAACTGACCCAACAACCTTAACTCATTGCCGACTTAAAACGAATGACGACTCAATGGTTGCCGATTTAATAACTCAGAAGGGACAGCGACTCAAAGTACTTTGCGACTCAAATACCTTTACAAAAGTTTCCGACCTAAGGCTTTAAATGGATAACGACCTAATGCCTTAAGGAGTACCGACTTAGGAAGTCTACCGACCTAAATTGAGTGTTGATCTAATTACCTAAGGAAGTTGCCGACCTAATTGATCAGGACTTGGAAAGGTGCACGACCTATACTTAAGTCGGCAACCGACTTAACAACGTATGCTAAGCCGTCCACGACCTAAAGGCTACTAAAATGCAAGTCCGATGCCGTGTTATGGAGATAATGCTATGTTGACTCGGGGGCGACCTAGGTGAAACCGTAGAAGGTCCAGGTGACTCGGCCGCGACTTGCCTTAAGCCGGCCACAACCTAGCTTATCTCGGCGACGACTTAAGACAGATGGTATGAGTTCAGGCAAGCTTGCTTCCATTAAGCCATGGACTTGGCTCGGTGAATCGGCCACGACATATGGTAAGTCGGCCACGGCTTATACTAAGTCGGCCGCAACTTAGAACTTGGAAATAAATTCTGCCCAGAAAATCACGCCTATAAATACAGCACTAACTCCAACTAGAAAGGGACTTTTGGCACATTCTCTTCAAGCGCTGATACTCTGCTGCGTTCCAAACCAATTCAACACTTGAAGCTCTTGAGACACTAGGAACACCACACAAAAAGAGATCGTAAACATCCAACATGGATTCGAAGACTCTCATTTCCATTGAAGTTTAAGCTACTTGCTCTAAGTCTTTTGTAATTCAAAGTGTATTGTACTTGAGAAGATTTGTATCAACTTGTAACGTGATCATCAATAAAAGTACTTAAAGTGGACGTAGGCTATACCTATAAGCCGAACCACTATAAAATTGCTGTTGTTTACTGCTTTTCTGCTATTACTTGCTTGTAATTCTTTCCCGATCTATCGGGTGGTGCTTTCACAACTACACTTCACACACCGGGGTGTTAGCGTTCAAATTTAAGCGTTAACAATCCATTTATAACACTTAACAAAATTATTCATCAATATTCAAGTTTAAATCCAAATTTCAATATATGATTCAATTCCAAGCTCGATTTCAAAATATCATTTTTATATCACTTTTACTTAGTAATATTCAAAGCTCGAATTAAGGTGAAATCTTTATACAAATCAAATTTCGAAATTCAATCAAATCCCAATTTTTAAATTTCAAAGTCTCGACTTATATTATTTAAAAATCTCTTTTAACCAAAATTTATTTCAACATTCCAAACTCAGTTTTTCCGATAAATTCGATTTCTATAAATTTGATTTCTATTTATAACTTTTACATCAAACATTTAAATAAATTTCAAATCGACGATTTTAAAAATTATTAATTTAGCCAATTCGGTGTCCGTATATAATTTTTTTTCCTATGGCCAAGTAATTATTTATTTCAATTAAATGTCAGGGATGAGTATATATTACATAAATTAAATCAGAGTATCATATGTATGCATAACAGGATATATATAAGCAAATAAACATCCAAACATTCAAATATCAACCAATAGCGTCCATCGAAATACATCATCCAATAGGCAATACAATTCATGGCAATTTCATAGTTATCGATGTCAGGTAATAAAATCGCAATTCAATTTCAATTTTAATTTCAAATTTAACTGTCAATTTAATTTTCGATGGTTAATTCAAATGACAATTAAATTCTATCAAACAACGACAAATAAAATTCATATCACTTCATAATATCAAATTTAACTAGCATAAAGATATTCAGTACGTTGTGAGCGTTATAAAACACTCACCTTGATTTCAATGTAGTTCCAGCTTTTTATTTCGAATAAAATTAAACGAGCGTTTAATTTTATCCATAATTTTCACTAGCTCCAAATGACTCCAATCCAATTTCATAGCGTAGTGCTCGTCGATACGATTCCAACGCAAAAAGTTTCGTCTAAAACGGACCTCATATGAAAGAGTTATGCATTTTAGAAGTTTACACAAATTGAAATATAAATAATATAGAACTTTTATTTTATTTCTAACCCTAATAGATCTGGGCCATCCATCTCAAACCTGCAAATCCAAGCCGTGTGCGTTCTTCCTCCTTCCTCTCTCACGTGCGTTCGTGCCCAGTAATTTGCCGTGCCCAAGAACCCATAGCAAGTAAGCTAGGGTTTGAAATTTCCACCACCACGCTCGACGAGAAGTTGATCAGCTAGCGCCAAATGGAAGCTCATCTCCCCCTCTACCTTCGGCCGCAATATATGGTGAACTCGGCCCCACCCCTTACCTCGATTTGCGTGAAAAACGCAGCGGCTTTGAACGTGATTTCCCGTCGATCCGACGCTCCATTTCAGATCATGACCGTTGAATTTGTAGATCTCGTCGAGATCTACAACTTTGTAGTTCAAAGTTTTTGCTAATTATTCACGGATTTGGAGATAATTGAGAAAGAAGTTTCGAAATTTCTGGCCATTCATCTCCATAGCGGCTAAGGGCTGAAACCTTAGGGTTTTGTTTCTGGTTTGCAAATGAGAATATAATCGTCCTTATATAGAAAATTGCAAAACACTATTCACCGAAAATTTTCCGAACTCCAAACGAAGCATGTCGGTTGGCGTTTCCAGGCTTTACACCGCATTCCGGACACAATGGAATAGGTTTCGTAAGCTAATTCGATCATCTGTGCGAGTTACGGCAGTAAACGATCAATTTTAAATTAAATCGATTAAACGATTTTTCTAGGCGTTTTGGCTTGTCCCGGACAAACGGTAAATCCGATTGACACGAAATTTGAAATCTTACAATAATATCATGTTATGGATCCGATGAAAATGGTTTTGTCGAAATCCGAGGCTGTTTGAAAAATGGCTATTTTAACTCGTCAATTTAATATTAAAACAATTTCGATGCGTTTCGAGCAGCCACGGTCGAACGAAATCTTCGATTGCTACGAAATTTGAAATCCGATAATAACAAACTATTACGGATCCAATGGAACTAGTTTCGTCCAATTCTGTGACTGTTCGAAAATTGGCTATTTTCAGTCGATAATTAAATATTAAAATATTCAATTTTTACAGATTTACTTTTAATTCGATTTTAAAAGTTCGACAACATCATTCTAACTTTAATATGATAAAATAAAATTTTACAAATCATTTTTAATCATATTAAACTCGTTATTCGATTATCCAATAAATTCCAATTTTAAAATCTTATTAACTCTATTATAATCCCGATATAACTTACATTCACTTTGGAAATCAATTTGAATCATATTAAAACAAATTTCAATTACTCACTCTATTTTCATATATTAAATTTCGATATCAAATTAATCATATCAAATTCGGAATTTAATTATTCAAACATTTGTAATATTAAATTTAAACAATTTTTATTATTCTTGAATCACTATCTTTTGAGATATTCAAAACGAACTTAAAAATTTAACTTTTGAAACGAATTAAAATTATTGAACAACCATTCCCATTACACGGTTATTCAATTCCCATTATTAAATTATTCAATAAATTCCAAGTATTAAATTTAAACAATCTCGATTATCCAATAATTCATTATCTTTTGAAATATTGAAATTGAACTTATAAGATTCAACTTTTAAAACCAATTCACAATTTAGAACACTATTTTCATTTTACAGTTATTCAATTATTCAATAAGTTTTAAAATATTTAATTTAAACAATTAACATGATCACTATTCTATATTTGATTTTAAATAGATTTTATTTATCAATCAATTACTCTATTATACCCAATGGATTCAACATTTATTATTATTCCAAACGACTTACAATTTTTTTCTAACACTAGATCACGAAATCTTATTAAATTATCTATTTTAATTATCGAAAATTTACGGGTCGTTACATATACTCATGGTGATCTCTTCCCGTTGAAACTGATGATTCTCTTTGATCTGGATGGGATTGTGGTGACACCCTCCTCGCTTCCGTAACCGATGGCAAAACTCTGTTTCCTCCATGGTTCGAGACTGGGGACCTTCACCTTTGACACTGATTCAAATCATTCATCAATTTCTCTAACTTCCCAATTCCTTCATCAAACTTTTCATTAATATGTTGTTCCATTAGCTCAGCTTCTTCTCTTCTATACAACACTTCAACATTTTGATGACGATTAGCTCTTCTTGGCGGCATGTTCTCTAACAACAATCTTCAACAAACTCGGCTTTAATTTCCTCAACTGAACTGATACCAACTGAATTTCGGCCTTGATCTACACAAGTGGTACACGCCTGCACTTATAGCTCGGATCTACCTTCTCTACTTGCTCTCGGCTTGAACAAATCTCCTACAAACTTGAACAAGCTCGGCTCTACTCTTCAAACTCTTCTCTTTGGCGCCAAGGACTCGGCTTAGCTATGATTGGCTAAGTCAAGCTCTGATACCAAAACTGACGCAGCAGATTATAACGATGACGACGAAATGAAGATTTCGTGTCAAACTAATCGAAGAACGATTAGATGAAGCAATGTCCACAGTTATAACACTTTTAAAATGGCTTAAAAACCCATATAAAATGGGTTAAATTTAAATTCCTAAAACAACACTTTTAAAATGGTTTGAAAACCCATATAAACACATTTATAAGTTGAATTACCTTTTTAAACCATAGTTTCCAAATCGTAGAATTCAATTTTAAATATTGAATTCAAATTTAAATCAAATTATTTAAATTTCAAAACTCAATTACGTTATTCAAAATAACTTTTATTTTTGAAATCCATTTTCAAAGCTTTTAATTCTAATTCCAAAACTAATTTGGGTTCAAAAATTTAATTTTAAAACAATTTCAAAATCTATGACCTAACCCATGCCCACGTGCAATCCATATTTGTGTGTGTTTAAGTGTGGTCCAGGGGTTTTACAAAATAAAAGTGCCACATCATCAATCAGCACAGATTCAAATACAACAGTATATTTAATAAGCGGCATAAACTATAATGCTTATATTTGACAAGCGGTACAAACCAATTGTAACGCTTGTCTTTCATTCACAGATCATAGGTATATATCACGGATAATAAATCACAGTAAACATAGCTCAAATCAAAATAGAGCATCATAATCAGGGATATCAAACAATTCAATCATCAAATCAAATCCAAACATACACAAGTAAGGTCAGTTAATTATCTGATTAATTCCAATCAGATTATCTACTTCTGACCTACTAATCCTAGTTAATTAATATTAATAAATTACAAATCATTTTGATTAATTATTCTTTATTCATTTATTAATTTACAATTAATAATAAATTAATTAACCTTTAATTTTAATTCTTCAACCTTTAATTATTAAATAATTAACCTTTAATTATTTAATTCACCATTTAATTAATTATCTTTAATTAATTAACCCTTAATTAATTATCCTTTATTAATCTTAAATTAATTGCATTCAGTAACTAACCCTTAATTGTTAATTTATTAACTCTTAATTAACTTTACTAATAAATTGCATCTTAATTAATTGCAATAACAAAATCATCAATTGTTTAATTAATCAAGAGATAAATTAATTACTTTTCTTATCCTTTAGAACTTGTTTAATAAATTATCACGTTATTTATTTTAAAGGGTAGGATTTAGTTAAATAGCATTTTATATTAGTTACCCTTTTTAATTACATTACTTAATTAACTTATAACATAGAATAACCAATTTAAATAAATTAGTATTTAATTACCTTGAAATACGTCTTACTTAATTCTTTAATTAATCCAAACTTTAATCCAAAAACATCATTTGAAAACATGGGTTTAAAAAAAAGTTTAAAGTTGAAATTTGTTTAAAGTTAAAACTATTCTTTAGCAACCTGGGACGTACTCGAATGCTTCCCGAGACAAAAGCTCGTCCACTTTGTGTTTTCTACAGAACTGACCCTAGCGCATGCTAAAGTTTCAACTTGAAATCCTTCTAAGGTTTGACCCTACACAAACAAATATTAACTCGAGCCTAACTTCAAGTTGCATCATGATAATCCCGAAAGTTTCCTCGCGTTAACATCATCTTCCTCAACTTCGCAACCACCCAGCTACTTAATGACACGCGTGCACGTGCACCGTTGCTCGCCAATGATCTGACCACCCTCGAGACTTCCCGCAAGTCACCGCCGACCACCCCATGACAGGCAGACACCCTGAACAACTAATTCGCCTGATTCTCGAAATCGAGTATAACGATGCCACCTAGAACCCCCAACTTCTGTCAACAATAACCACCATCACCAACGATCCCGGCCACCTGGACACGAGCCACCAAGTCCAGAGCATCCACATGCCATGATGCATCGATTCACACCACAGCGACTGATTCCGATCCACCTACGACGCCGCACAAACACATTTTCTGATAAAGACCAAAACTCGGTTACCAGATTTCAAACTAAAATTCCCACCTTCACACTGAAATCCACGAACACCTGATAATTTTTCACATCGACACTGATCGCTCCTCCACCTCCAGGAGGAGACTCGACCTCTCCGATTAACGAGATCGACCGCGATGACCAAAAATACGCGATTCAAACAAACCCAAACTGCTCTCCATTCCTAAATCTTAAAATTATGATTTTAACTTTAAAAATCATGTTTGAGTACAAGAATTCAGTTGACACACCTGCATTCGTAAATTAAAACGTTTGTATTTTGACTAATTAAAGGTGTTACCCAGATGTCTTGATTTCCAGAGGTATTTACAAGTTGTTTTAACTCTAATAAATTTTCAAAACTTAGCTTAAAATTAAACAAACAACCTTTGTTTATATTCTTAGTTCTATCAGTTATTAAATCAAAGGATGAGAATTTTGTTTGTAAATCTGGTCTGGAAGAAAACAAGAACAGGGCCAACTCAATTTATACAGGCAGGCTTATATTTGAACTTCTACATTCATACACGGAAACCACAATGCAATCATAATCATATGCAAGCTTATTCACAAACATTCATCAATACCAACTTCATGCAAACCAAAATGTGTATAAGGTTAAGGGTTTGCTCACAGTGTTTTGACAGAGCAGGGAACTTGATTGCTGTTGAACGGAGACAGGCATTTTATTTCTTTGATCTGTAGAAGTTTATTAAAATAAAATTTTGTTTTAAATTTCCTATTGCATTTGTTACTTACTTCATTAATAACAAACAAAAAATGATTCACTTACAGGTTTGAATTTTTTTTAAGCCTCAAATTTGCTTTATTTTCTAGCTTGCAAACTTCAGGTTTAAATTTCGGATTTAAATTCCAGATTTTGAACTTCACTTGCTTTGGATTTGAAACTTCCAGATTTAAATTTCTCTTTAGTTTGTCTTTCCTGCAACTTTGATTGATACAATTGCTAAAATCTTTTGTTTGTTACCAATCAACAACATTAAACTCATTTTTTTTAAAAGGAAATTTACTTGCATTTGAGTTGATTTGCTTTCAGATTGAAAACTTTTGCATTCAATCCTTTATGAACAGATCTTATTTTAAATCTGAAATTTTGCTTGCTGTCTTCATTGCTCACTTGAAATTGATGGGAAAAAAATAGAGACTGGAATTGAAACAGGGAAGCAAAATACTTTGCTTTGATTGCCTCAGGAATTTCAGAGTGCATGCGGGCAAATTGAAGAATTGTAGGATAAAGATTTGAAAGATGAACTTGCATGTTGATTTTATAGGACACAGTTTGGTTTTGATCCTTCTGTTTGATTGCTGAATATGGTTTCAGATATTTGAGGAGAGAATGGCAATTTTTTCCTAATTTTTTTCTTCTTTCTTTCCACTTTAATCTTTTCCCCTGGGGGTTGAGATTTGAAATGCCTCAAATCTTTGTTTGCTTTATATTTCATAATTGGCTAAGATACTTAATAATTCTTAAGGGAAACTGAAAAAAAAATTCATAATTTTTAAACTTCATTCTTTTATTCAATTAAATAATTTGAATGCCACGTGTAAAGAGAAATTGGTTATGGAATCCATGTATGTTGATTTCTTTAATCATTCCCTTCATGTATGCTTACTTTTGAAATTTTATAAGACAAAGGATTTTTTTTATTTTATAATTTTTTTTATATCATGTTTATTTTATAAAAAAAGTACTTCTTTATTAATTTGTTTTGTAAATTTTGGTTTTATCCTTCATGTAATTATATCCCATGTATACATATGCCTTCCTTTCAAAATTGTTTACATTTTCCTTCATATTTACATTTATATTTACACAAACAAAATCCTATTCCAATTAATTTCTTACATTTAATTTTTTTGTTCAACATGTTGTGAACTAAAATATTTATACAATTTACATTCATACATTTTTTTAATTTTGTTTAATTTTTGTACAACTTTATAAAAAGAAAAGAATGAATTTAAACACTTTGATTTCATATTAACAATTAATCATTTTTATTTATAGATGAAAATTTAACTTAAAAATAACATTTTGAAAATGAGCACAGTAATTTTTTTATTTTTATTACAACTCCCAAATATTGATAAAATTAAAATTTGGGAAATAATTACAATTAATTTTTTTATAAATCTCAAGCTTTTAATTTCTATTTTATCTTTAATACATTTAATTTTAAAATTCAATATTTGTTTATAAATACTTATCCCTACATTTTTAAATTAAATTTCCATTTATTTCCAATATACTTATTTTTTTCCTAAATCCAATAATTATTTGTAAGCTAGTTATGCATAAATTTCAAATTAAATTTTTTATCTGTAATCAAAAAAATATTTATTAATTCTAGAAATCTCTAATTAATACACAATTTATTTTCAAAAAATAAATTTAATTACCAAATTAAACTTGAGAAATTTCAGGAATGTACAATTCTAGAGTTAATCTTATGTATTTATTTTATATTGCATACACACAAACTCACTTATTTCTAACACAACCCTTACTTTCATTTCTTTTTTAAGCGTATGATCAAACACTTAATTAATATTCATATATTTTTATGCTTATGTGTTTAATATTTAGAGCTTTTAATTAAATTGAATAAGATAGGTTTTATTGCAAATATTTTTGAAAGATTTTATTTCAATTTTTAAGTCATACTTTTCTTCCAAAATGTGTGTGTATATATATATATGTATGTATGTATATAGATTAATGGTAGAAGCTAAAATCTTATTTATTATTTATAAGTTTTTAAAATGATGAGTTGTATTCTAATTAATTAGATTAAATGCTTATTAAGATAATATTGCCAAAATCCCGGGTCGTCACAAAGAGGATACTTTATAAATTTGATTTACAATTATGTGTTGTAAATGAATAGGAATTCGAGAGTTTGAAACCCGGTGATTTTGGCAAAAAGATTTTCATGGTTTGCAGGTTAAAAATAGTAATTGAAAAAGTTCTTGGCATAAAGACATTTCTAAGTAGGGGATTGCTATTATAAGGATATCGCTATAAAATTGTTTTGATTAAATAAATTTTGATTTGATTTTAAAAGCATGATTTGATTTACCATAGAGTAAATATGTATATAATCATTTTAAATGATTTATGGAAAAATAAATAATAGTTTTATATGAGATATTTTTAGAGCATAAATGATGTTGGAAATGGTAATAACAGCTTACCTTAAAATATATTAAAGTATAAGCTCTTTTGGAAAAGGGAATTTTAAAGAAAGGTATATTTCTTTAGATTAGTTTGGAGAAATGAGTCCTGATTTGTTTTGTGGTGATTAGAATAATCTTCTAAGTGACAATTAGATGTTCGCTTAGCCAAAAAGTGTTATACACTTAGCAAATTATTCTTATTGTCCTTGTATGGTTGGGACGAGTTCGAATCCGGACGTATCCAAAATAAGTTGAAAATTGATAGTTAATAAAAACAATTTATTTCTAAATATATTTCGTATGGTTTCAAAAGGGGATTCTGAAAATTGAAAAAAAAATATTTTTGAGTTAACTAGTGCGGTGCTTGAAAATAACTAAAAATGGGCAGCAGAAACGATCGGATGGTAAACGATTCTCTTAATTATTATTCCTCTTGTAAGGAAGTATATGATACTGTTTGGTAGTATCCAGTTCCTTGGTATAATTTTTTTGGGTTACTCAGGCTATACATATATTATTTGTTACGGATTAAAATAAATATATATAATATCATTTCAAAAGTTTTTGAAATAAATATCCAAGTATTTGACCCTAAAGTTTACAAAATTATAGTATCATTTCAAAAAGTGTTTTGAATATAAATCGGGTGCTTTAAATTCTTAAATGAATTCAAAATAAAAGTTTGAATCACAGTTTTGTATACCCTTAGAGAATGATGAGCGATCTTAAATTTTACAAATTAAATGGAGTAATATGAAAAAAAATTCATAAATATTTCATTGAGACAAGAGTTGGAATTAGGAATAACCAATTTAAATAAGTGCGTAAGTTGGGCATAGATCATTTCTCTTTCCATATAGTTTTGATCTAAGATTTTAGTATATGACATGAAGTATTTCACACCATTCCAAATAAGGATCTATTAATCTATTTTTGATGGCAAACTCTTGATGAGGGTTCTTGATATGGCACCAAAGTTTTCTATCATAGCTACGCTATGTAGGTGGAGCAAGGGTTCCTAATGAAGAAGCCTGATTAGGGTCCGTACTAGGAAATCGGACGAGCGATACTAGTTTGGAAGTAGAGTTATGTATTCTAGTAGTGACCAAGCTAGATTCTATATATGTATGATCTACGAATGTCATGCAGACTTATGAATATTATTGGGTGTTCTTTTGTTGGAATTTCGAAGATGAAATTGTTTATATGGTGGGAAGAGTGTAACAACCAGTATTTTAAGCCTTCAAATTTGAATATTTAGTTTATTTAGATATTCGTATTTGAATTTAAATTATGATAAATTATCCATTTCAAACCGAGACTTGATTTCTAATGATGAATTTTTAATTTAATTTTTAGATTTTTTTTCCATAATTTTTAATTTGGAAAATAAAAAAATTCTCATTTGACGTATTTTACGGCAAACTTTGGCATTTTAAAACTTTATTGAATTTAATAACTTGTCTATTTTATTTTTTGTTTTGAAATCGTGTCCTAATTTTGTGCACGTTCATATTGTATGTTTTATTGATCACGGCTTGGGGATGGACGTGATGTTGTATGGGGGCATGCCACAATCTAGTATGTTCAAAATTTAAAATAGTATATGTAAGCCAAATGTACACGGTGCACATTGTACATAACATCTCATTTTTTTTCTGCTTAGCCGCATCTTTGTCTTCCTTAATTTTTCTACACCTCCCTGCCTCCATCGCTTTTGATCACTGATTTGATCTAGCTGCTAAAGGTTGTAAGGAAGCATGTGTGTGTATGTGTCTCTGTGTGTGTGTGTGTGTGTGTGTGTGTGTGTCTATATATCCACGACCTTTACTTCTTCTTTTCTTATTTTCATTTTCCTGTAAATTGAAAAACCACAATTCCTCTCTTTCAAAAATCTTAATCTCCAAATTCACTCATAAATAACTTAATCATCCAACACGAAAGTCGGCCATCCTTATATGTAGCTTTTTTAAATTGATGGTGCCTAGTTTCGTCACACGATGATCAAGAAATCACCAAATTTTAGAAAGGGAATAAAAATGTCTATAGACTTTAAAAATTAAATTCCATCAATCCACTTCGAATCGATCAATGGCGATGCACCGTTGAGTTCATATAGAGGAGGAGAATATTGGTAGAGTTTTGCCACGATTCCGCATCGATGATCGATGTTCATTGAATTCTTGGGTTCGAGTTGGTGGTCAATTCGAGTAGAGATTGAAGAAATGGAGGATGCCGTGATGTCGAGCTAAGAGACGGCTATATCGTTGCAAAATTTGGTGGAGTACGGTGGTGATTAAAAATACCGCATGTCTGTTGGGTTCGTCGAAGTTGAGCTTTAGGTCGCGAATGAAGGGGCAGTGCGCGTGTGTCGAGGTAGGGTATGAGGGGATAGGCTCATGTAGGGTGAGGCGTTGGTAGCTTTAGTTTGCGTGACGATAGTCAAAATCATGTGTGTACGTGCATGGGTGGAGGATGGATTATTGGATCGAGAGGGAGGAATTTAGAAAGAAGAATGTTCTTTTTGGAAGCGGGTTGGACGGGCTTTGGGCCATGACTGTTGCTTTAGGGTGATATATACATACATACATACATACATACATATATATATATATATATTGTTTTTTTTAATTATTTATATCAACATATTAATCTTGAATGTTCATATCTCGCTCATATGAAACTCGTTTTATCCATGGATTTTTGCATTGGGTTTGTATAAATGAGTACAACACCATAGTGTAACGTGTTGATAGCTTTGGACAAGCATAAATTTATGATATTTGAAAATTGACAGACTTTAATTACGTTATTCTAAATAATAACGTTGATTAAATTTAAATACTTTTAATATTGATGTTTATTTGGCCAAATAAATTAACGTTGAGTTAAATTGGATTGAATATGGAAATTGGACACCTGTTAGCGGAACCATACAACGTTCCGCTGATTAAATTAATTTGGAAATTAATTAGCAGAATAAATCCTCGTTCTGCTATTTTATAATTTTAGACGTTTGATTATATATCGTAAATGATATGCCACTTTGAATTAGTGATATATTAACCAATGATGTGGTTAGGTGTTGGATTTATGTACATAGTCGTGGATTATGTAAATATCTGTTATTAACTTGAAAAGTTACTTGAATAATGTGGTAGCTTGTTAAGTACCATGATGATCGTTAAGCTTCCCTCAAATTTGAAAACTTAATTATTGAATTGAAATTTATTTTAACAATAAATATTTTTTTATAACATTTAAAGATAATGATTTTTATTTAGTAATAAGATTTTAAAAGGCAGTAAATTCTTAATATTAATATTTTAATGACAATTTATAATTTTTTTAATAACGATGAAAGTTAATTATTTTATTACTATGGTTTGAAATGGTTATTCCTACAATGTTGTTTATGAATGTTTAATTACTATGTTAAAGTTATTTAGTTATTGCTTTAAAAAGATTTTAATTTTAATTTAATTACCTATCTAAAATGATTTGACAATACATTAATTTTTAATTAAAGTTAATTAATTATATTTGCCTACGTTGTTTAATTATATTTAAAAGATAATTAATTTTTATATTAATATTAGTTTAAGGTTAATTAATTACTATTTTAATAATGTTTTATTAACAAGATTTCTTGTCAACACTCACAAATGATTGAAAGAAAGGTAAGTAATCCTTTTGTAACAATGCGCATATTTTACGATTGTATATTTAAATATTTTATTTAAGTATAGCATCGTTAGTCGGACTAAAGTCCGAAATGCTACTTTTTGTAAACTGTTGAATTAGGACCCGAGACCACTTCCATTGAGTCCAAAAAGGCATTTGGAACCTTTTTGAGTATAAACATCGATATGTCTAGAGTTGACTAGAGTTTTGGAATTTTTATTTAGGGCTTTGGGTTTCAGTTTCAGCCCACTAACCTAACAAGAGAACCCAACTCCTCTACCTTATAACTCCCTCTCCACTCCTCTTCATTCATTCATAACATTTCCTAACACTCTCAAGTTCTAGAAAGAATGGTGGGAATAGGAAATTAAAATTCTTAAGCCGTAGTTTCTCTTAGGAGTTCAAATTCAAATTACAAATCAAGAAGCTTAGGTAAGAATTCTCTTCATGTTCTCCATCTCAACCTCTCTTCAATTTTTAGAAATTCCTATAACTTAACTTAGGAAATTCATTTCATTTGATAATAGATTGAAGATTCTTTAGTCGTTGTTGAATAGAAATCAATCTTTGCTTGTTTTAGAGCTTCTCATTTCTATATTTGGGTTTAAAGGTGAGTTTTTAAACTCACATCTATGTCTAGAATTTTCATTGTTTTTAGGTATGAATTTCTAACAACTATTCATGTTCAATTGCTTTTGATTTGAATTGATTTGGTGAATTTTCCAAATTTTGATGTTTTGAAGTCAAAATCTTTAAAGATCCTATCTTGGATATTTGGGCAAGTTATTTGAGGCGTATCGAAGAGCCTATAAGGCTAAGTTATCGCTAGGCATAAATCCCTAGCCTTCGTTACTCGTCTGATCGCTTCCGAATCAATTTGGTCATCATTGGCCTATGCGAAACATTGTACAGAATAGGTAATCAGACGTCTAGTTGGAAGGTCCAAACGTCTGGTTAGGGCAGTAGATGAAAAACAAATAACGACAGAAAAGAAAAAAAGGGCAGAGACTTGGACCAGACGTCTGGTTCAAATCTACCAGATGTTCGGATTGTGTTCAAACGTCTGTTGAGAGCTAAGGCGTCTGGGAGGTTTTTTGAATTATTTTCCAGAACCTAAATCCAGACGTCTGGATTAACCCTCAGACGTCTGGAACTGTTCAGTTTTGCCTATTTTTGGATTATATTTCCAATGTTTATCGATTTTTGTTGATCCGATTAGTTGTTATCACTTTTATCGACTTTCATGATTTCCTTTTCTCGATTTTTGGGAATATCCATTTTGATGGATTTGGTATTGATTTCTATGGATTTGATTCAGGTCTTCGAAAGTGAATTTTTGGTGGTTGATTACTTCTACAATCATTTCTGTAATTTTCACATTTAAATTCAAAGATTTTTATACTAGTAGTAAATACTCTAACTCTTTCACAAAAACGATTTCAAGACTATTTTAGTACAGAACTCGTTTTTAAATCCGCTTCCCATTATATTAGTATATACAAACCTTTACCTCATTCGTTCGAAAAATCCAATTAAATGACTTAGCAAAACAAGTGGTATAAAACGCTTGCGTTTACTTTGTCGGTTAACTCTTAGACTTGTTTGGTTGAAATCTTGTGACAATTTTCGAGTGGAAATCTACAATTTATTCGTAAATATCTAAATTAAGCTAGTGGTCATGGGACATGAAGCTAAACTCATTTATTTACTGGCTTACTGTAATTAACATTTCTTATTGATCAATGGTGATCATTTTATGGTTTAGACTAGCGATATGCGATGTCTCTTTTTCCGCGTGGGGGACTGTACCTCGTTTATGGAGCTTCGTCTCACTTTTATAGGCTAGCGACCAATGGGTTTAATGGAATTCGGTTCATCGGGCGTAACACTATACAACATCGTTGTTCCAAATTATTTGAGTTTCAGGTTCATCGGGCGTAACGTTGTACTACGTCGTTGTTTTGGATTATTTGAGTTTTAGGTTCATCGGGCGTAAGTTTTACTACGTTGTTGTTTTGGATTATTTGAGTTTTAGGTTCATCGGGCGCAACGTTGTACTACGTCGTTGTTTTGTATTATTTGAGTTTCAGGTTCATCGGGCGTAACGCGGTACTACGTCGTTGTTGTGGATTATTGGAGTTTCAGGTTCATCGGGTGCAACGCTGTACTATGTCGTTGCATCGGCTCTATGGTTAGCGACCAAGGGATAGCGACCCGTTTGCGATACATGTGCTGGTGAGTGTTCATGCTCTCGTTTGTGATAGGCATCACCTTTTGCGTTTGCTGGATTTCTAATTGATGATTTTTAGATATTGTATTTCACCAATTTTTATGATTTACATTGATAGGTTTTATCATTATTTGTGGTTTGGTGAATATGTTAAAGAATGTGACATTCTTTGTGGTGTTTTGAGAATATTCGAGATATTGTTTGATTTTTTTTTGTTATCTAATGTATACTTGTCACAGTACGGCATTATTGTCATCATATGTTTTTATCATATCTCTTATACTGTCTCATTTTATATGGTATTTATAGCAAGACTGATTCGTTTATTTTTTTTCTTCTTAAATAATACTCAGGTCAAACCGAGGTATTTCAGGTGCTTCCACTTGACTTCTTAGCTGGGACTAGCTTTTGACTTTTGGCTAGCTGCTTAGCTTGGTAGTTTTTGCTTTTAAACATTTGAGATAGAGACTCCTTGATGTATACATATTCTTCTGTCTAGCACTTGTACCTATTTTTTGTGATGTAGTGGATCTTGTATCACCACTACTTTGATGTACACTTTTATGTAATATATTCATATCTGTTTCTGCCTTAGTGATATGAATATCCGCGACGGAGTTTGTGTTATGCTTACTTTATTTTTTTCCGAAGACCACATAGCCACTGAGTAGTAACTTTGATTTTGTATTGGTATATCGGATTTCCTCTTGAAATGAAACTTATAATTTATCTGGCATATCGGTACTCGCACAAAGCAATTACACAGATGGTTGCTCCTCAACAGCCTTATTCTTCGTACTTGCCGACGGCATTACTCCGTATTGTACTTAGCTAGTGTGAGTATAGAGGTGGGGCGTCACGGCTTGGTATCAGAGCCAAACTTCGGAAAAATATAGAATAATCTAGCAAGGATCATTGTTCTAAGTCTTTCTTAGGAATCGTGCCTTAGGATTTATTCGAGTCTTAGGATCTGTTCTATCCTAATTCATTTTATGATGTCTTCTTTTAACAATCAAGTTTGTTTGATATTCATTCTGGCAATAAATTTTTCCTCTTCATTCTTTCTTTCTTAAAGAAGAGAAATGGTTAGACCTGGCCTCCCAGTGCTTGTCAATCCACTGCTACTCCTCAGGATGGAGTATTTATGTCCGCCCGGAGCTTTTAGATCTTGTAAAGAATGCTCAAGCTGCCAGACCCATTCCAGGGCCTACTCACCCTAAATTTTTGTTTTGCACGCTGCTGCAGAGGTTATACCGATTTGGGTGGAAGGCCATTCAAGGGTTCCGAAAGCATTAAAGAAATCCAAGCATGGCTTAGAACATATGATTGCATCTTTTATCACATGAATCTTGTTGATCTACGTTGAGTTTAAGTGGCTTCTAGCATGCTAGATTGGTACGAGCTTTTGATTTTCGAAATTACTGAAGCAGATCTTACTTAGGAGAAATTCCTGGAAAGGTTTTAGTTGAAGTTTGTGCTGGAAGGTGAAAAAGTAACTTTGGCATGGTGCTTTATTGACCTTGTTCAAGGTGAATTTTTCGTGACAGACTATGTCGCATCTCTTGAATCTCTCTCTAAATATAAGGTCGAGTACATTAATACCTAGTGAAGAAAAATCAGAGGTTTGACTATGGGCTAAATAAGAACCACAAGAAACCATTACTTTTGAAACTACAAGTTTCTTTTGATCAGCTTATTGATATCGCTCTTCGACTTGAAGAGGCCGATAAGGAAAGTGATGTTGAAGTTGTAGGTGCTAAACAGAACTTCAACAATGACATGAAGAGGCCTAATATGTTCAAAGGTCCCAATCCAAACAAGAAAGGGAAGCAAGAAACTACGGTAGCAAAGACTCCTACCTCTAGTCGTGGACAATGCTACAAATGTGATTCTACGGACTACTATGCAAATAGGTGTCCGAAACCCCTTTTGTTGTCGTTATTGCAAAAGTTTGGATCACATTATATCTACATGTCCAATACCTCAAAGTAGGAGAGAGGGGGAGCAGAATGTTGTGCAAGCTCTAAGTAACACTTCCCTTGGTCAAGGTATTTCTCATTTTGTACTTGATGGCATTAATTTTGTAATTATCCTATTCGAGTTCTTTTTGATATGGGTTCATCTCATTATTTAATATCAAAAGAACGTGTTGATAGTTTTTCTTTAAACATTTTGAGCTTGATGACTACACTGAGAATTGTGAATCCGGTTTTTGAATCCACAACACTCAGTTTACTTTGTCAAAATGACGAGATTATTTTATGTGATTATGCTTTCCGATTCGATTTGTATGTTATGTGCTACTTAGGTTTTGGAATTGATTTTTGTGAAAGAATTGGATTAATCATTATGAAGACCATATCCTATATCCCGGTAGGACTATTCGTCATCGACATTCTCAATCTGTTAAGTTGATTTCTATTATTCTTAATAATTTTGATTCCAATTAGGTTGCATCCTTATATTCTCTAAACCCATATGATGAGGAAAATGATATTTCTCTCATTCTAGTAGTTCGTGAATTTCTCGGTATCTTTGAGCTTGTCTTAGGATTATCACCTAAGCAATCTTTCGAATGGTGCAATGGTCTTTTCAGTTCGACCTTGCCACCGATTTTTATTAGCTATGAGTTGTGGAGGATAACGTACCTCTTAACGCATTCCACACTTGTTATGATCCTTATGAATGACTCATGATATCATTCGATTTGTCCAGCTTATTTCATTCATCTTATAAATCGAGTATTCTATGAATATCTCGATGAGTATTCATTAATTATGGATGAAAACAACAATTTAAAATTTGCTAATCTTTTTCATAAGATATTTATAAGTATAATTGGATTTTGTTCTTAAAACGAGCAATGATTATTCGCAAAGTTTTTAAGAGACATATTTATCATATAGTTGATGATTTTGGGTTGTATTTTCCATTGAGTGCTTTAAGAATTCTGGTCGATACGCCTGATCAAAGTCATCGATAGGAATATCCTAAACCCTATGATGAGACAGTCAGACATAGAAAAACGACTTACAATAAGTAAATTTTTCTAAAAAGATGATTACATAAAGTTAATTATAATTTTGAAAGTCTTAAGCTTTTCGGGAAAGAGGATCATTTCAAAGAAATCCTTTCCGATGCTCCTATTTGTGAGAAATGCGGATTAAGGATCTTAAGGATAGAATAAACACTAGAAGGGGGGTGAATAGTGTTTTAGAGAATTGTTAAATATTTTTGAGTTTTTGTTAATTTTAACAAAAATGAATGCAATATTCAGATGTAGATATGATCATAGAATCAAACACAAATGCAAATATATAGTAAAAGTAGTAAAGGAAAGAACACATCGGATTTTATACTGGTTCGGAGTTACCCTACATCCAGTCCTACACACAAGTACGGATTTCCTTTCAAAAACAATTTTTACAATTACACCCTCGATTTCAAGGCAACGAGGTACACCCTCCAGAATAACAATCCTCTGGGTGGAGATACTTGATTTCCCGGGCAACAAATTCACCCAATTGATTTCCCAAGGCTACAATCACACCTTATCTCGCTTGATTGATTTCCAAGGCTATAATCACACCTTTTCTCGCTAAGTTGATTACAAAAAGCCTATAACTCTGAATAGCATTGAAGATCTTGTTGAGAAAGTGATAGAGAATCGAACCAAAGATAATCTAGTTAGATTCAATGTTGAATTCGGTAGAGTAATGGTAAGAACATGTATATATAAATATGGAAGAAGAAGAGGAGTCAAAAACCAAAAAAACTGAAAATAAAATCCTGTTAACGTAAAAATCATACGCTAACACCCCGGTGTAAAATGAAGTTGAGCGAAAGCACCACCCGTAAACACGGGAACTAATGAACAAGTAGAGAAATCACAGAAAAAAAACAGAAAAGACAACAGTTTTTATAGTGGTTCGGCTTATGAGAAACCTACGTCCACTTTAACTCTCTTTATTACTGAATTTGATTACAACTTTACAACAATCTTCAATTACAACACACTTTAAACCAGTAGATCAAACTTTGATGGAGAATAATCTTCTGAATTCTTGTCGAATGATGTAGATTTTATCTTGAAGATCGTAGTAGAGTCCTTGATGTTTGGAGTACTTGAAGTGTTGAATGAGTCGTGAATTCAGCAGAGTATTGACACTTGAAATGATTGACCAAAAGTCCCCTTCATGTTGAGGTAGGTCGGTATTTATAGAGAATTCTGGTCTGGAATTATTGCCCAAGTTATAAGTCGTGACCGACTTAGGGAAAGTTGTAGGTCGCGCACGACCTAAGGGCCAAGAGTTAGCAGGCAGCGGCATGAGTGAAGCGGCACTGAGTCTTTCTTTGTTCATCTGGATACAAGTCTTAACTCGTTCACGAGTTAAGGGGTTCATGGTTTAAAATGAAGCAGCATCTATTTTGAGCTCTGTAGTTTTAGGTCGTGAACGACTTATACTAGGTCATAGGTCCGTCACGACTTAAATGCAGTTGCTTCCACTCTTTTTTGTCTTGAGTCACTAGGTCGTCCTTTTTTTTAGTTTTTAGGTCGCAGCCTCCTGAGTCGTGACACTTCTCAAGTCGTCCAGGCCTTAACTCGTAAGTCGCCACACACCTTAAGTCGCGAAGTTTTCCTAGGTCACAGGTTTCTCTTGAACCTTAAGTCGGCATCATTTCAAGACGTTAGGTCGGTACTTTCTTTAAGGCCTTAAGTCGGCATGCTTCTCAAGCCCCTTAGGTCGGTATCCCTCTTAAGCCTTATGCCGTTAGGTCGGTCTTCCATGCTAAGATACTACGTCGGCATCCCTTCGTGCCTTAGGTCGGCAGAACGCTGGGTCGCTAACTGTTTGATGTGCTAGATCGGTGGGTCATGGCCGAGATGGAGTTAACATTTGCCCCTCGAAGTACACGCCTAATGGTTAGGTCGTGTGCTTCGATATCCTTTAACTCGTCCGCCACTAGGTCGGTTGGCCGTACGCGACCCAACAGTTATATCTGCCGCTTCAGTTATCCCTACTGTAAGGTATAAAACATCCATCTCCTTCTTTTTCATTGCTTACTCCCTTGCTCTATTCTGCCATTAAAATCCTCCAGAGCTCCCAAATGCGATTTTACTCCAGTCAATCACTGATAACCTTTGCCATTCATCGAGTAAGTCAACTTGCTCCCTCCTCGATCCTAGATTACCGTCGATTCATGAATTCTGCCCCTCAAATTTAAACCGTCTTTTGTACAACAATTCATCACGAATCCTGTTCCACCTATAGTTGATGATCCTTAGAAAGTTTGATCTGGCTTTAGGCAATCGATGAAATGATGTCGATGGGTTATTGCTTTAGGCGTAGCCAATTTTGAATCGCGTTGAGATTGTAAGGCATTGGATTCGTGGTGGTTTTGAACCAGCTTATGGGATGATCCGGTAGTATGAACGAGATGAAGGTTTTTTGTTGATGGAAGAGCTATAGGGTTAACGGGTTAGGTGGAGTGAGACATCGGCCTGGACGTGACCCAGCAATTTTGGGCGATTTATCTTTTGGCCGGCCTAAACCTTGAGTCGCTGCCGATCTAGCTCTTGGGGAAACTTGCTGACCTAACCCTTAAGTCATGGCCGAGCTAGCACTTGGGGAAACTTGCTGGCCTAACGTAATGCGACCTAAGCCTTGAGTCGTTACCGAGTTAGCACTTAAGTCGTCGCCGGGTCAATACTTAAGTCGCCGCCGAGTTATCACTTAAGTCGTCGCCGAGTCAACACTTAAGTTGCAGTTTACAATTTTGCTTGAACCTTGAACTTTAACTTGATCTGCTGAAATAAACTGTCCGAATATTGAATTGTTTGGACTTTAACTTGTTAAACTTTATTGCATTTTTTCCACAGATCACTCTTGCAAGCTAATAACCTGTCTAATGCAACATTTACAGAAAATTAGGACGAATATACTACCACTGACTGCCCACATCAAATGACAGATTAGTTAATAACAATTAATCGACTTGAAAAGATTGTGTGAACGAAGTGCTTTAAAACAACGAATTCAGGCAAAGTATCAAGGCAACATTGGAATAGTCAATTAAACTTTCTTGTTTGCATTAACACTGTGCTTGAACTTCAAATTAACAAGTCCTGAAATTTGATAGTCGATCAATTGTCGACGAACTTAACTCCGGTTATATTTACTTGTTTATTTTTATTAGTTTTGCACAACACTTCACACTTTTAGGAAACGTGCACATTCAAATTTGAATATCCAGTTGCTTGTGTAGAATGGCCTCACATCAAGAAGAAGTAGAGGTAGCACAAGCTGAAGAGACCTTTCCGATAGCTATTCCCATAGAGAATCCTCCAGAGAGAACTCCGACTATCTTAACTCCGAGAGCGTTCATTCAGCTACGCACTCAGTTTGGCTTTCCTGAAAATGATGCTCTACTACCCGGAACAAATGATACTGCCGATAGTCCTCCTCATGGTTTTGTTGCAGTCAATCTTCAAATGTGCTTAAGTGGGGCGATTCCTCCTTTCAACGACTTCCTCCGAACCCTTCTCCTTCGGTTGACAATCTCTCTGTTTCAACTTCATCCTAATGGCAATGCCATCTTGATGGGGTTGTGTGTTTTGTTCAGGAGAACTCTTGATCGCTTGCCGAGTTTTGAAGAAATTCGCTACTTATGCTCGTTTGCAAAGAGTAAAGACCATCCTTCCCTCATCGTCGTGAGAAGTGCTAGAAAACGCAAGCTTATTTCTGATCTCACTGAAAGCGTTCATGGATTTTTGAACCAATTTTTCTTTGCTCACTGCCCCCCAGAGTTTTATGCCATCTGGAGAGTAGGAAGTAAGATACCTGTTTCTATTTTCTCCATTTCCAAACTTTTCCGAGATCCGAATTATCAATTGCTAATCTCATTCTTTGCTCTTTTCAGCACTTCCTCTCCCTTCTAGAGACCCAATCCATAAGCAAGTTTTTGATAGACTGAGTGCCGTGGCCGCGGAAGAGAGAAGTGTAAAATTCTTGTTGAGGGATGAATTTTTGCATCAATACGGGCTTTTGCATACCTCTCGCTCTACACACCCCCATGAGGTCCCCGACTCTCCGGCTAGAGCGTCGGATGCCCCAGTTTCTACTGACACATCCATACCAAAAGAACCTGCTTACGAGGCTTCTCTAGTGAAGTGCTCCACTTCTGTTGATGTCGCGGGGTCATCTGGCAAACTTGCCCCGGTCACTGAAGAAGAAGAGCCTCGGGAATCTCCTCCGCATTCAAAGAAGTCTGGTGACGAAGAAGTTGAGAAAACCAGCCTTGTCAAGCAGAGCAGGGACGACATTTTCGAAGGACTGAGCGACCTCTTTGCCACCTCACAAGAGATCTTTAAAGATGAACCTATCACTACCGGGGTTTCTTCTGCAGTAGTCGAGGCGACTTCTATTCTGCAACAGACTCCGTCAACTCAAGAGTTGATGCTAACTTCTACACCCACAACTACTCCACAATTAAAGAGTGGTTCGTAGTTTGATGCGCGTAGTTTGCACATTACACACACTTAGAATCTTTCGGCACTTTTTTGCTTCTGACTCTTTGTACTTTGAAGAATTCTAAAACTTATCTCTTTTTATTTCAGATCCTCCGATGGGACGCAGCGGATCCTACTATGATGACTTCCAGCGCTACGGGAGGCGTAGCCAATATGATTATAGGCGCTACCTCTCCTCTTACAGAGAATCCGATGAAGAAAGAGCCTCCCGAAAGGCTCAATAGAAGAGGGCTCAAGAGGAGCGTTATGAAAGAAGAGAGAGGGAGGAGCGCCACGATTCTTCGCAGAGAGGCGACGATTCCCACAAGAGAAAATCCCATGACGACCGAGGAAAAAGTCATATGGTTGAGGACTCAAGCAAGCGAGCCCGAGATGGTGAGAAGCATACCTCTACAACTCCTGAAAAGGCTACTGCCCCCGTCTCGCTAGACATTCCTTCTAGCTCTCCCGCTCTTGGGAAAACAGACAATCAAACAATAATCAGCAGGCCTAAATTTCAAGTTGGACCGGGCCCAACCACTTTGCAAAGCCGGTTTCCACAGTGGTGCCTGAAGGGAGTGCAGTTCGACCTTGATCTGATCCCTATTGACAAGCCGGCCATGCTGCGAAATCTTGATGCCGTCAGGCTTGATATTGAAAGGATGTCGAACTGGCAAAAGCTTGTTGACGAGCTCCAAAGGGTCAACCGTGCAAATATAGAGGCCATGCTTACTATGGAGAATGATAAAGCCGAATGGCTGAAGGTTCTTGAGCAACATGATACTGAAATGAGGAGCATCGCTACTTACAATGAAGAGCTTGAAGTGAAAGTTGAGGAACTTAAACAAGAGCTTGCTACTTCTTCTACCACATATACTCAAAAAGAAGAAGTATTTCAGAAGCAAGTTCGCGATGCTCACGCAGATCAGCGACATGCCGAGGCACAACTTGAAGCTGAGCAGAAAACATCAGGAATGTATCGTGCTGAGGTTACAGGTCTACAGGAGAAAGTCAGCTCCAAGGAGGGGGAAATTAATATGATTAAGCTTCAACTTTCCAAAGCTGAAAGAGAGCGTGATGAGGCCGTTGCCGGCAAAATTGCAGCCGAAGAATCTCATGAGGCAATGAAGACCAACATCAGCTCAACATTATTTGACTTCTACCTGCATAGCATCTTGGGGCGCGGTAGCCTCGCCTTTCTAGGCCCCAAGTATGAAATTACTCTGGCTGAAGTTTGGGAGGCTGCACTTGATATGCTTGGCGGTAAAGGCGCTGGCTATGCCGAATCAGCTCTTGAGGAGCATTACCTTGATGATGATGCTCGTGCCGCTCTCGCCAGGGGGAGAGAACAACTTGCAAAATTAAGGGCCGAAACGGCGGTAGGAGAGCATTCGGGAAAAACTATCTCAACTGCTCCAATTCGGCCTTCTCCTTCGGCCGAAATTGACATTATCGGTTCCAGTTCTCATTCTCCATCTCCTACTAAATTTACCCCCGAGATCACAAGCATACAAGGTGGAGATGAAGGCGACGAGAGTGCCGAGGCACAGGCTTACGAAGTTGATGTCAGGAAACCGACCTTTACAGGTAACTCTACTTTTAATCTTGCCCAAGTAGACTGCTCATCTGTTTCTTACGAGCTTGATGAGCTTCTTGATTACTTCTTGAACCTCAGCGAACCTTTATCTCCTCTATTTACTGACTTGAACTTTTTTCCTTCTGTAGAGAAAATGTCGAGCATTGTTCAAACTTCCCCTCCTCCAATTATTCCTCCTCCATCTATTCAGGTGACTCCTCCTTCTGCCTCGCAACCAGGATCACAAGAGGAGCAAATAGAAGCTCTCTAAGACTTGGATGATCCCATTGCTTCACAAGAACACAAGGGAGAAGAAACTGAAGGGAGTGAGAAGACTCCAGAAGCAACTGGTTCCGATGATGAACCATTAGCTAAACTTCTTTCTCCAGGGAGTGGGTCTTCCTCCAAGAAGAGAGGAAAGCAGGGAGTCTCCAAGAAGAAGAAGGGATTTTCAACTGGCGAAGAAAAAACGGAAGAAAGTCCGACTGAGCCCCTTTCTCCTTCATCCCCTACTCTTACAAGCCGGCCTAAGAAGTTGGTTATCCGGCTAGGTGCGGGCTCAAAAGGTGGACGGAAGAAGAAATGATGGCTCTGGTTCTGTGGCTTTCATATTGCTTTTTGCTTTTTGCATGTACTGACCGAAGATTGTGCGGGTACCGCCCCCGCTTTTCTTTTACTTTTTACTTTGAAACCTGTACCTATACAAAATTTTAACAGTGTTGAATAAAATGATTCTTTTTCTTTGCACAAACTTCTGTCTGTATCTGAGAATGAATTTATTATTCATTTTTGTACAAGTTTCTTTACACGATATTGCAGTGAGCTTGTGTATATTGTTCGAGCGTAATTTTACCGATGTAGTTATACCATGTTGCCCCTATACCATAAGCTCGTTGCAACATTTTATATTTTAAGGGGACTTGTACTTTTATTTTCTGGAGAATAACTATTCCATACTTGGAGGAATATTATCTTGTTAAAAATAAAGTACAACTCCTTCCGTATAAGTTTTTACGCTTCATCCTTCAAAGATATCACTTTTTCTTTTGTGCATATACACAGTTTACCAAGTGAATTCTTCTCTGTGGTAAAGCGGGCATCCGAAGGGTACTTTAACTTCTTTTGAGGAAGAGTATTTTCCAGAATAGGTGGATCATTCTTCCTTTGAGAGTTAAAGTGTGCCTTTGAAGATGGCTTTTATTTTACGCCACAGTAAAGGGCTTTTTGATTTTTGCTTCTTTGAAAAGTTGCACCTCCGAGGAGGGCTTTTTCACGTTTCAACACCTGGAAGTTTTATTTCAATCTCGGTGAAACGTGTGCCTCCGAAGAGGTCTTTCTGTTCGATTGTGCCTCCGGGAGGAGGTCTTTTCATTTCTGCCTCTAGGAATAGGTCTTTCTGTTTCTTCCTCTGGGAAGAGGTCTTTTTGTTTTCTGCCCCTTGGGAGAGGTTTTTATTTTTCCCTGTTCGCTGGGAAGCGGGCCTCCGAAGAGGGCTTTTCACATTTCATTTTACGGGAGTGTATCGACCGATGATGAAATGTGTGCCTCTGAGCTGGGTTACTGCCTGGAAATTTGGAGTTTCTTTCTCTCGGTTGGACGGATTCACGGGAGTGTATCTACCGATCATTCCGCAACTTTGTATCGAGAAAGATCTCTCTTTTTCTGGTTGGCCCGCTTGAGGTCTTTTAGCATTTCAACTGTGGTGAAATGGGCCTCCGAAGAGGGCTTTTCACGTTTCAACCCCTGGAAGTTTTATTTCAATCTCGGTGAAACGTGTGCCTCTGAGTAGGGCTTTTGCCTGGAAGTTTGGAGTTTCTTTCTCTCGGTTGGACGGATTCACGGGAGTGTATCGACCGATCATTCCGCAACTTTGTAACGAGAAAGATCTCCCTTTTTCTGGCTAGGTCCGCTCAACGTCTTTATCCTCCGAAGAGTAGTGCCTCCGAAGAGGGCTTGTGCCTCTGAAGAGGTCTTTTACTGATTGATGCTTGCT
Source organism: Allium cepa (assembly GCA_030765085.1). Lineage (NCBI taxonomy): Eukaryota > Viridiplantae > Streptophyta > Magnoliopsida > Asparagales > Amaryllidaceae > Allium > Allium cepa. The sequence continues at coordinate 292,003,535 of CM060942.1, forward strand.
CGCCCATGTCTCTTTGCCATCGATTCACGTCGGCGACCCCCGTTGTCTTTTGCAAGTGTTTTCACTTTCTAGTTGCCAATAATTTCCCTTATCCAAAGAAATATACTTCATAGTTGAGTGAGTTGGTGGTGGTAGACACAGTTTATTTAACTGGCTGTTTGTTTGTTCAAACATTTGCAGTTAGTTTGAAATGGTCCACTTCCATCCACATTGCCAACTTTTGTTTGAAGCACTTCTTTTGTAGGATTTGAGTATGGAAATTTTGAATGGTTTAGTGTTTGTTTGCTGAGTGATGTCGGGGATTGCTTGGTCTTGTGATGGGTAAGCTTTGCTTTTATGACCTGCATTATTAAATCGACATTTTAATGACACAATTAATGTATTTTATATGTCAAAATAAAACAAAGCAGTTTATAATAGTAGACAACAGAAGATTTATAGTGGTTCGGCCAAAAACTGGGCCTACATCCACTTTATAGCTTTTCATTATTTACTTGCTTTACAATTGTTTTCAATACAAGAATCATATATTTGCAATTCTTTTACAACATTTCAGCAAAGCTTTCAAGTAAAATAAGGAAGCAAATGATTGATGTTCCAAGCTCTTGCGATTGGTTCTCCTTCGACAGTTGTGAGTTTGAATGTGTCGCCAAGAAGCTTCGTGCCTATAGCATATGGCCCTTCCCAGTTTGGCCCAAACACACCTGTAGCTGTCATGATTCTTTTCAGAACTAGGTCCCCGACTTCAAAGTTGTGCTGATGAACTTTGGAATTGAAGTGTCTGGCTATTCTTTGCTGATGAGCTGCAATTCTAAGCCTTGCCTCTTCTCTTCTTTCATCAAGAAGGTCAAGTGCTTCCAGTTGCAATTTTTCGTTCTCACTTTGGTCAAAATGGATCCTTCTGTGTGATGGGACTTCAGTTTCCACCGGAATCATTGCTTCTGATCCATATGCCAATGAAAATGGAGTATGCCCAGTCGCAGTTTTGTGGGTGGTTCTGTATGCCCATAGTGCAAGCGGTAACTTGTCGACCCAACCACCTTTTGCTTTTTCCAACTGCTTTTTGATGGTTGATTTGATGATTTTGTTTACTGCTTCCACTTGCCCGTTTGCCTGCGGATGAGCCACCGCTGAGAAGCTCTTTCGGATTTTGAATCGTTTGCAAAAATCTTGGAACTCCTCACTTTCAAACTGAGTATCATTGTCTGTGATTATCTTCTGAGGCACACCGTACCTGCAAATGATATTCTTAGTCACAAAACTTATCATTTTCTTAGAGGTAATAGTGGTCAAGGGTTCGGCCTCAGCCCATTTAGTAAAATAATCAACAGCAACGATAGCATATTTAATCCCTGATTTGGCAGTCGGCAAAGGCCCAATGAGATCTATTCCCCAGATGGCAAACGGCCATGGACTGACCATTTGTGTTAGCTCAGTGGAAGGTGCTCTAGGAATTATAGCGAATCTCTGGCATTTATCATACTTTCGGGAATAGTCAGTAGCATCCTGATTAATTTCTGGCCAAAAGTATCCATAACAGAGGATTTTCTTTGCTAAAGTTTGACCACCTGTATGATCCCCACATTCCCCTCCGTGTACTTCAGTTAGAATCGTCTTAGCTTCTTCCTTTGTCACACACCGGAGTAATGGCATTGAAAATCCTCGTCTGTATAAACGACCATCTTGAACTACATATCTGGAGGCTTTCCTCATCAGCTTTTGTCTCTCTTTTGAATTTTTTGGCAGAGTACCATTGAGTAGATATTCAAGTATCAGAGTCATCCATGATCCTTGCTCTTGGGATATGTTCATAATCCAATCAACATCCATTTCATCTGTGCTTGGAGCTGACAAGACTTCAACGGGAACTAACCCCAACAGTTGAGCTTCACCAGTACTCGAATACTTTGCGAGAGAATCCGCCTTCATATTTTCTTCTCGGGGAATATGGTTTATTGAATAACAGTCAAAATCTTGAAGGAGCTCCCAGGCCTTTGATAAATAGGCTGGTAAATTTCCTCCTTTAGCTTGAAATTCCTTCTTGACTTGACAAATAATGAGTTGAAAATCACTGAAGATATGCAATGCCTTGATGTTTAGTTCTTTAGCGATCCTTAAACCAGCGATGAGAGCTTCGTATTCAGCTTCATTATTTGTCGCAGGGAATTCTAGTCTCAGTGCATAACATAGTGATCGACCTTCTGGGGTTTCAAGGACAACCCCTGCTCCGGAACAGTAATCATTCCTTGTGCCATCGACATACAATTTCCATTGGATTGGGATGCTATCAATGACTTCTTCCTCACCATCACCCTTATCCGTACATTCTGCGATGAAATCTGCTAAAGCTTGTCCATTGATTGCTTTTCGGGGATGATAAGTGATGTCATACTGGCTGAGTTCGATATTCCATTTCAAAAGGCGGCCCGAAGTCTCAGGACGGAATAGGACTTGCTTTAGAGGCTGATCAGTGAGGACTTTGATGGGATGAGCTTGGAAATAAGGCGTCAATTTTCTTGATGCGATCAACAAACAATAGGCGAGCTTTTCTAATCTTGAATAGTTCATCTCTGCCCCAGTGAACCTTTTGCTGATATAATAGACTGGGCGTTGAATCCTTGCATCTTCCCGTACCAACACTGCACTGAGAGCATGAGACGAAATTGCCAAATATATGAAGAGATCTTCACCACTGTTAGGCTTTGAAAGTATCGGAGGCACTTCCATATGACGAATCAACTCATCAAATGCTTTCTGACATTCAGGAGTCCACTCAAAGTTTTTCTTTCCTTTCTTCAGAGCATCAAAGAATGGAATGCATTTGTCGGTAGCTTTGGAAATGAACCTACTAAAAGCAGCAACCTTTCCATTGAGACTTTGCAATTCCTTCTTCGTTCTAGGAGCCTTGACCTCTCTCAGGGCAGTGATTTGAGCTGGATTGGCTTCAATGCCCCTAGCGCTCACAATGAAACCCAAAAACTTTCCAGACTCCACTCCAAATGAACATTTCAGGGGATTAAGCTTCATTCTATACTTTCGGAGTACTGCAAACATCTCTGCCAAATGATCCATGTGGTCCACTGCTTTCTTAGACTTTACTAGCATATCATCAACATAGACTTCCATTGTCTTGCCAATCTGTGGTTTAAACATGGCATTAACAAGCCTCTGGTAAGTTGCCCCTGCATTCTTGAGTCCGAAAGGCATGACCTTGTAGCAGTAGAGTCCAACATCTGTGATGAAGCTTGTATCCTCTTGATCCGGCTAATACATCATAATCTGGTTATATCCGGAGTATGCATCCATGAAAGATAACAATTCATGTCCTTCTGTCCCATCCACCAACTGATCGATCCTGGGCAGCGGGAAACGATCTTTGGGACAGGCTTTGTTCAAATCCGAAAAATCAATGCACACTCTCCACTTTCCGTTGGCTTTCTTAACCAGCACTGGATTTGAGACCCAATTTGGATAAGTAGATTCTCTAATGAACCCGTTCTCCATGAGTCGATCCACTTCTTCTTTTAACGCTGCCGTTCTCTCAGGACCCTGAGTCCTTCTCTTCTGTTTCACAGGTGTAAATTTTGGATCAATGTTCAGGGTATGCACTGCAATCTCTGGGGATATTCCGCACATGTCCGCATGAGTCCAAGCGAATACATCCAAATTAGCCTTCAAAAATGAAATAAAAACATCATGAACTGTCGGATTGAGTTGTGAACCCACATTAAGCACTTTGTTTGGGTCCTTTGGGTCTACGGGCACCGGTACTGTTACCTCTACTGGTACCACTCTATTCTCCCCTGCACTGGCTTTCCTTGGATCCATCTCTCTTCGTGCCCCACTACATTCACCAGTGCAGGGACCACCCTGTAATTGCTACAAGGTTGGTTCTTTGATGCGGACTGGAGCCGCCGCACCTTTTCCCATCTCTCCGTTCTTGGATTCTCGCAATTCTGCAAAATAACATTCTCGCCCCGCATCTTGGTCTCCCTTAACCACACCAACTCCGTTATCTGTGGGGAATTTTAGAGTCAAGCACCATGGAGCAAGAACAGCTTTGAATGCAGCAAGAGTTGGTCGGCCCAAAAAGGCGTTGTAGGCTGAGAATTCTTCAACAATTATAAAGGTTTGCTTTCGAGCCACCTTCCTCAGTCCCTTTCCGAGTTCTACAAACAAATTTATGGTCCCAATTGGCTGTTTGGGTTCTACAGCAAACCCAACAATCTTAAGTGATGAAGCTTGAACGTCAGCCATTGGAATTTTCATTTGATCAAAGGTCTTCTTGAAGAGGATGTTGCATGAGGCTCCACAATCGACTAGAACTCTTCTCACAGTTACCGGCCCAATACCAGCGGATATGACCAAAGGATCTATGGTCGGAGCTTCGATACCCAAAGAATCCCTGGCACTGAACACAATACATATGTGGAAGTCTTTTGTTGCTTTAAAGGCGCATCATTCTCTAAGACAAAAACATTCTCTTCAGCTGGTACATGCCTCAAGGCCCGGGCATACCTTTCCATCTCGCCCCAGCTTTTGCCTGCTGGGTGAGGTCCTCCAGTTATTATATTGATGACAGGCCTTTTGGATTCATCTTCCACGGCCTTCTCACTTGAGGTAGGACGGTGTGCGGGAACTTGTTGTCCTTGAGTTGACGAAGCTGGGGCATTTCTGTTCCTTTTCACATACTGCTAGAGTTTGTTTTCCTTCAACAGCTGTTTAATTACCTCTTTCAACTGACGGCATTCGTTGGTGTCATGGCCGGGTTGGTTGTGGAACCGACAAAACCTTCCACTTTTTTCCATCTTAATCGCAACTCTCATTTTAGGTGGCGCTGGATAATTGATATCATCTTTGGTCGCGAAGAAGATGTTTTCAGGGGTATCGGTCAAGGGTGTGAAATTGAAAGAACGGCCTCTCTTAGAGTCTCCTTGTTTCTTTCCCCCATCGTTTCCCCTTTTCTGAGTGTTAGGTTCTTTCTTGTTCGGAGGAACACCATTGTTCCCGGCTTCTGCTGTTACCACTTTAGCCGGTGTTTGAAGGCTTTCCAAGCGCATGAACTCATCTGCTTTCTTGTAGAATTTGTAAAGTGAGTTTGGTTCCATCATTTTTAACCATTTTCCAAATTCGCTTGACTTGTCAATTGCCCTCATCAAGTATGTCAAGACTACGCGTGGCTCAGCATTATCCACCTCAGCCAATGCTATGTTAAAGCGATTCAAGAACGACCTGATTGACTCTTTCGGATTTTGCTCTAGACTTGACAGTGACATTATGTCCTTTGCTTTAGAAGCATACAATCGAAATTGCTTCTTGAATTTCCTGGTCAAATCGGAGAATTGATCGATGGACCTGACCTGCAGCTTTGTAAAGCATAATAGAGCTACACCTTCTAGATAAACCGGGAAGTATCGGCACTTAATTTCATCCGACGCCCTGGCACCAGTCATATGCCAGTCGTACTTATACAGAAACTCATTAGGATCATTCGTCCCCTTGTAAGCCGGGATAGTAGGAGGAACGAATTTCCTTGGGAACTCCGCCTTCAAGATCTTTCAGTAAATGGAGTTTTGCTTGGAGAAAAACCCCACTCTTTCTCGTCTTCATCTCTTCGCATACTTTCTTTCATGATTTGACGAACCATACCCGAAAAATACTCTTCGTCATTTAGAGGCTCTGGAGGGCACACATCAGCCACTCTTTCTGAACTCTGCCTTGACAACCGTTCACGGATGGTCGGCTGTGGCCCTGATCCTCCAGCTTGAAGAGGAGTTCTTTCTACATGGTCTGCGGCTCTTTGAGAAATGTTTCCTTCAACATTATGAACTCCCGCAGTAGGGTTCCCATCATTATTAGCTGGTTGACGATTTGCCCCAAGTAGATCATTCAGCTTACTCAAGATCAGGGCATTCTGGGCATTCTAGGCTTCCTACTGCGCATTCTGAGCATTTAATTGCTGATTCAATCCCAAAACTACGGCGTCCAGTTCTGCCCGTGTAACTCCGACAGTTGGAGCTGCTTGACTTGAAGGAGGACAGGTAGTAGTGCTCTCTTGAACATTATCGGATCTTACAGAACTTCGTTTTCATCCAGGAGCCATTATTTCCAACAAACTTCTGGTTTTAAAAGAAATTCTTTCAACAATTCTTTGCGGAGCAATAGTGGAAGTTTCCTGAGTTGGGTTCTCAGTGGAGGCACCAAAAATGTTAACGTAAAAATCAGACGCTAACACCCCGGTGTAAAATGAAGTTGAGCGAAAGCACCACCCGTGAACACGGGAACTAATGAACAAGTAGAGAAATCACAGAAAAAAACAGAAAAGACAACAGTTTTTATAGTGGTTCGGCTTATGAGAAGCCTACGTCCACTTTAACTCTCTTTATTACTGAATTTGATTACAAATTTACAACAATCTTCAATTACAACACACTTTAAACCAGTAGATCAAACTTTGATGGAGAATAATCTTCTGAATTCATGTCGAATGATGTAGATTTTCTCTTGAAGATCGTAGTAGAGTCCTTGGTGTTTGGAGTACTTGAAGTGTTGAATGAGTCGTGAATTCAGCAGAGTATTGACGCTTGAAATGATTGACCAAAAGTCCCCTTCATGTTTGAGGTAGGTCGGTATTTATAGAGAATTATGGTCTGGAATTATTGCCCAAGTTATAAGTCGTGACCGACTTAGGGAACGTTGTAGGCCGCGCACGACCTAAGGGCCAAGAGTTAGCAGGCAGCGGCATGAGTGAAGCGGCACTGAGTCTTTCTTTGTTCATCTGGATACAAGTCTTGACTCGTTCGCAAGTTAAGAGGTTCACGGTTTAAAATGAAGCAGCATCTATTTTGAGCTCTGTAGTTTTAGGTCGTGAACGACTTATACTAGGTCGTAGGTCGGTCACGACTTAAATGCAGTTGCTTCCACTCTTTTTTGTCTTGAGTCACTAGGTCGTCCTGTTTTTTAGCTTTTTTAGGTCGCAGCCTCCTGAGTCGTGACACTTCTCAAGTCGTCCAGGCCTTAACTCGTAAGTCGCCACACACCTTAATTCGCGAAGTTTTCCTAGGTCACAGGTTTCTCTTGAACCTTAAGTCGACATCATTTCAAGACGTTAGGTCGGAACTTTCTTTAAGGCCTTAAGTCGGCATGCTTCTCAACCCCCTGAGGTCGGTATCCCTCTTAAGCCTTATGCCGTTAGGTCGGTCTTCCATGCTAAGATACTAGGTCGGCATCCCTTCGTGCCTTAGGTCGGCAGAACGCTGGGTCGCTAACTATTTGATGTGCTAGATCGGTGGGTCATGGCCGAGATGGAGTTAACAAATCCGTTGAAACTAACCACTATTTATAGAAGAACAACAGACATGTCCACTCGTGAAGAGTTATGACGAACAGATGCTTCTTTTGAAATTTAAATTTTGAACTCAACTGACACCATGTCGACATGGGGTACTTGAGTATGTCGACGTCCCAAAGGGATTTTTGGTGTTTTGATTTTCTTTAAAAATAACCTTTATTTTATATTAAAACCTTTTTAAACTTTATAAATATACTTTACTATAATTAAAATACATAAGTAAATATAAAGAATAATATATAAAAAATTTCACTACAATTTTATATTTAAAATCTAAGTATAAATATTTAAAAGTTAAATATATTATATTTAAAAGATAGTTTAAAAACAAGGATAATTTGATTTTGAAATTAAAGATTTGTGACGATTTGCAATTTTTCGTTGCCGAAAAACCGAACCGTTAGGGTTAAAGCAGAAGAAAAAGGTAGAAGAAGACAGAAAAAAGATAGAATAGAATAGAAAGAAATAACTGAACAACATCAGAATCTCACAATTCGCAGCGGAACAACATATAATAGATAAATGAATATCATTAAAACAAAGAACTATACATTTTATACATTACATCATTATCAGAGTTTACAACAACAATAAACAACAGAGTCAATACATCAGTGGACAGTTATATAAACTTGTCCTCATACAGAATACACAGCGGAATAATACATAGTATAATATCATATGCAAGTGGTACGTCTCGATATGTAGCTCGCCTCCTGAGTTCCATAGCACTCCTAAATCCAGAATAACCTGATAACCCTACTCTAGACTGCCCGTGTGGAAATTGGTGGGCACCCAAAGTGTAGGAAGAAAACAATAAACTCCGAGTCAGTAATGTGACTGGTGTGAGAACTAAAACAGTTTGTTTATCTTTAAAATCAAAATAGAGGAATATCTTTAAAGTCAATTCGCAATGCTTTTTAAAAATGAGACTACCATAAGGCCTCCCGCACACACACACAAAGCAAACGCAGAATCAGAGGAGATTTTTCCTTATGATAGTCAAAGATGCTTAATACACATTAAAAAGAAACATTTGATATTATTACTATTTCATATTGTAGGAAAAATCATTACGAAAGTAAAGATATAAATCTTAGCCAGCATAGGCATTTCGCACTTATGCCTACTATAGCTACCATCCAAACAGTGGTGACCACCATAAGTGAATGATAGGTTCTACAACTAAAACCGTACAAGATCGTTTTAGTTCTTTGGATTTCCAACAAATGGTCAGGCCAAGGAACTTCCCATTGCCACATGGAAACTCCTCTGGAATGACGTCCCGAGAACCAAAACGGATCTCTGCCAACACAAGGCCGGGTTACCCCTAACTGGGTAACTACTGACACGAATATGTCATCCCACGATCGTAACCGATCTATCTGAGGATCCTCGATTTCCAACAACCACATAAGAATAATAATGCAGTAACCATATAGGCTAAGTATCTGGGCTCCATTCCATGATACCACCTCTATCCAGAAGGAATGACATACACTAAAGGGGCGCTACCCCCTAATAACCTTGTTGCATCCTTCCTGTTTTGACCATTTCCGGGGTGTGAGGTCCGACGAAGTCTCGTCCACAAAGCCACGCTTTATACAAAAACTGTGCTTTGGGTCAACAAATGATCAAAGTAATGATCACTAAGATAATTGATCAAACAAATGATCATATCACAAATGATCAAACAATGATCATTTCACAGCAACACTCAGCATGTCACATTACCAAATTGGGAGTATATCACTAGTAACCTTCAACTACATAACCTCTGAGCTCGTACATCTCAGAGAAGGATGTTAAGCTAAGAGAATAAATTCTCCGCCACTAACAGAAATATATTTGAACGAAATCAGCTTTATATCTCAATTTGTAATGTCAGACATACAACATACAAGTCTGTTCCGGGCTCGAACAGAACCGAAGGCACTTACAAAGAAGTCCTTGCATTCCAGATAATTTCTAATCACGTCCGTACTTCCCGTCACTAAACGTGATAAAACCTTTATATCGGAGATTAGCCGATGTAGAGTAACTCAACGGTAATCCTTCCGTTTTCAAAAATATATGGTCTTCGACACCGGTCATCAAATGCAATCCATTACGATGTATCACATATTCGGAATGGGTTATACGACCCCAATGTCCTTTCTCGGCTAACCCGAATAGTGAGCGCTTATTCAAAAATAAGTGTGGCATTCAAATTCAAACAATCACAACAAATACCTATTTAAAGGTAAATATTGATAGTCGGATTATTTAACTATCAAAAGGCATGCTCAACATCACCAAATCCAAATAATTTCCCAAATTATTTACTTTCCAAAATATCTTTACTAGATATATAATTTCCACACTTCAAAAATAAATCAACGTTTATTTTTAAACAAATTCCCCTTTCTTATATAAATTCCATAGTGAATTTACAATTCCAAAATATTGTGAATATATGATTCTAAAATCGATTTCTAATATTCATTTTCAATTTGTCTTCAAAAAGATAAATTCTCAAAATGTTTCATTTCACATTGGAAAAACATTTTCGTACTTATTTATTAATAAGTAATTCACAAATCCATTTATTTTCAACACTAGGAAAATATTCAATATACTTAAACCGAAATTAAGTATATATTTCATTCCTTAAGGAAATCATTCTCTTAAACATATTTATTTGGGCCAAAATGAATGTTGCGCAAAACATCGTTACGACAACCCAAAACCACTAGTATAGCGATTCGAAATTTAGATAGATATATAAATCCCAATATTATACAAAAACATTTCCTTTCGGAAATCATTTACTATAACAACAGTGTTATAGTCCATCATTTCCTTCTATTTCTCGAAAAAGTCTATTTCAAAAATAAATGTTGAAATCTATGTATTCGATTCATAATACATTTTAAAACATCGTTAAAACGATTAACTTCATTTTATAATATTCATTTTCCCAAGCATATCCATTTTATTTGATAATATATTCACTGTCCAAAATCGTGAATATACTTCCTTAACCAATTTCAACTTTCAATTTATCAAATTCCATTGATTTCGAATTTATAAACAATGTCTATAAATTCCATTTCTATTTATAAGCTTCGGTTTATCAATCTCCTTTATTAATCCAATTTATATTTCGTTTATATGCCGAATCTAACTTATAAGTAAATTACTTATAATCCATTTATTCACAAATCCATTCTTTTATATCATCGTTTGTTTATAAATCTAAATTCTTATTTACTTATAAAACTAAGTACAACTTTATTTTAACACTTATAAAAGCTCGTTTTATAATTCCAATATCTTCAACTTATAAAATATAAATTTTATAAATCTTTCATATAACTCGTTTATAATAATTCAAAAGTCTCAATTTAAATAAACCAATCTCTTTATTAATTTACAAAATGTTATTTAAAACTTATATAACTCCAAAATTACACTTAAGTATTATTTTCCCAAAAATATAACTTTTATAACCATAAAATTAAAATGTTTATTTATTTTAACAATTCAAAATTAAATAAAATGTATACTTTCGAAAATCACTTTAAAAATTCTTTTAAAAATCAAAATCATTATTTTAAAACTTCAAAAATGGATCCGATGATGCAACAGCACCAAATAGTCAATCACGACATCCAAATATCATATATCGATATGATAATCAATAAATATCACAATTTCTGTAAATAAATCAATACAGTTGAGGAATCCAGTTGGATCCCTCCAACCTGTTTCCCTGCATCCACAAACATTAGCACAATACTAATTCCGTTCCAGTACGGAATTACCAGGGTATATGGGATTTAAAAAAAATATTATCCGCTTAATAGGCGGCGCAATAGAGTCTCATCCGCTATACAATGCGAGAAATCAATTCCAAATACATAAATAATACCAATTTCACTGCACTGTGAAATATTCGCGGTATATGTTTTTAATAAATAACCTCCGCTTACTAACGGCGCATAATGTCTATTTTAACAATCAATAGACAACAATCATCATTCAACATACAATCAACAATTTTAAATCTAACTATTTAAAATTATAAATCGAAACAACTCGATTGAGTGAGAAGTTCTCACCTTGATTTCAATTCCGTTTTAGCGATTTATTTCGAATAAAATTAAACAGTTGTTTAATTTCACCCGAAATTCTCACTAACTCCAAACGACTCCAATCCAATTCCATAGCGTAATGCTCGTCCATACGATTCCAACGCAACTGGTTTCGCACGTTTTCGACCTCGTATGAAAAGGATTTGAATTTTAGAAGTTACACGAATTTTATATATCAATTTACAACTTTATTTTTATTTTTTTACAACCTAACTCTATCATCACTGTAGGATCCAAGCTTGCAAAATCTCGGCCATCCCTTTCTTTATCTTCCTCACGCGTACGTTTCTACAGGCAGGAACGCAACAACCGAACCCATTATGCTCGAAATTAGGGTTGAATTTAGCAATCACCACGAGCATCTTTACGACGATCAAAGGCCGCCATCTCGAAGAGCTTCGCCAACACCATACTCGGCCCAAGCATGGAGGAGCTCGGCCTCATCTAGGCACAGAAAACGTGCTCATACGCGTAACTTTGTTCGCAAATTCCCGTTGATTCGTTCGCCTAAACTCGATCTCCACTATTCAGATTATAGCTCTCGCCGCCCTCTACAATTTTGTAGTTGGAAGATTTCCGAAATGAAGCGTAGATTGAAAGAAAAACAAGGAGGAAGGAGGTTGTTTTCTGGCCATTCATTTTGATGGTGGCGGCCGACCATTAAAACTAGGGTTTTGATTAAATTTGCGAGCAAAGGGTCCTTTTATAGAAAACCGACGAAACACTATTCTTTCCGGAATTTCCGAACTCCGATTTACGCGCGGTGACTGGCGTTTTTAAGGTTTACCCCACATTCCGGACACAATATAATAGGTTTCGGGAGCTAATTCAATCATTTGTGCGAGTTATGGCAATAAACGTTCAATTTAAGTTAAACCGATTTAAACTATTTTCTATGCGTTTTAGCTTGCACCGGACAAACGATAAATCCGATTGACACGAAATTTGAAACCATACAATAATATCACATTACGGTTCCGATGAAACTGGTTTCGTCGAAATCCGAGACTTTTTGAAAAATGACTATTTTAACTCGCCAAATTAATATTAAAACAATTTCGATGCGTTTCGAGCTGCCACGGTCAAACGAAAACTCCAATTGCTACGAAAATTGAAATCCGATAATAACAAACTATTACAGATCCAATGAAACTAGTTTCGTCCAATTCTGAGACTGTTCGAAAAATGGCTAATTTTAGTCGATAATTAAATATTAAAATATTCAATTTTCACAAATTAACTCTAAATTCGATGTTAAAAGTTCCATAACATCATTCTAACTCCAATATGATAAAATAAAATTTTACAAACCAATTTTAATCATATTTAACCCAAATTTCAATTATTTCTGTATTTTCAACTATTAAATTATCGATTTAATTATTCAATTAAATCCAATTATTCGAAATAAAATTTATTCGACTTATAAATTTCACTTATTAATATTTAAAATTAATTAAATATTCAAATTTTAATTAATATAAATTCTGGGTCATTACAGACTTCCCCCTAAAAGAATTTCATCCTCGAAATTACAAAGTAAGAAAGAGTTACAGAATTCAGTAACCTTTCAAAACAAACCATTCAAATTAGATTTTTTAAATCTCTTAAGTGTTTAACTTTCCCAAAATTCATAGTTAAACTTCTTACAAAATCTTTACTAAGTTTCCAAATCATACTTAGTTTTCAAAAATTTCCGAATTTTCTCAAAAATATTCTAACGCCTTAAATTTTCGGAAAAATTCGCCATAGTCTCCTTTGCGCGGCTCGATTCGAAAAAAAAATGACAATATATATATCACAAATATACATCTCATCAAGTGATGAGGCATCCCGCAGGGAAAAAAGTGTTAAAGTACGGTATGTAATCCAAGATATGTACCTTATTTATTATTAGCGAGCGTATACGGCTAATATAGCGCGAAAGCGAGCTCCAAATGCGAAGCAAATGTGATCCGCACCTACTAAACACTCAACAAACCATGAGAAACATGCATATATGAAAATAATATCAATATACATCATATAGAAACATAACAAATACATGTGCCAACATAGCGATGCATTCAATAGCAATAAATGCAACTACCAAATCAATATAAATTTACTTCTCATTAATATTTAATGAATTCATTTTCCAATTAATTCGTTAACATTGGATTTTATCAACATTTATTCATATCCAATTTCAATTAATTTGCATTTACTAATTTACATTCAAGTCGGTCCATTTCCAAATCAAATTTCAATTCCATTTAAGTTCATTTTCTTCCAAGTTGGATTCAATTTCTTTAGCTTCCAACTTCATTAATTCACTTTCATTAACACATAATGAATTTATATACAATCAACTAACAATCAAATAACAACCAATGTTTATCCAACACAACCAAATTTATTAAATTTATAGTCAATTTGGTTCAACACATTTAATTCCAATTGGATCATATTAAATTGACTTTCATTCAATTTATTCAATTTCTAATAACATTAGCTTCTAATGAATTAACACTTACATTCATTATTTCATATCAATTATTTACATTTAATTGATTAACATTTAATCCATTAGCTCAATTCAATTGCTAATTCCTTTAACAACATAATGTTGAATTTCATTTATATAACTAAAGTTCAATTTCTTAATGACTTCACTTCATTAATTCACTTATTAATTTACTTTGACACCAAAAATCAACTTCATTCAACATTACTTAAGTTATATTCCATTTCAAACATCTTATCAAATCCAAATCAAATCCAAATTTTCCAAATAACTTTCTTTTAAACAATTTGGCAGCAATCCCTCTTTTGGAAACCCGAAAATGAACACCGATGATGTCATGATCATCATCGGAATTATTTTCCAGCGACCGAAAAGAGTTTAGAGCTTTCATCTCTTCAAAATAATTTCCCAAAATATCAAATCCTTTCAAAACACTTCTCTGGAATTTCATTTCCGATTATAAATCACATTTTATAAACCTTTTACTTATATAATTTCACTTCTTATATATAAGATTATTTCACAAGTGCAAATTATTTTAATTATAACTCCATACTTATAATTCAATTGCTTATACAATTCATTCTTTTACAGCTGTTGTTTTTATTTAACTTATTCAACAACCAAACAATCAATTCATATACACTTTAATAATTCTGAAAAATTATACTTTTATATATAAAATATAATCAAGGTAAAATTATTTCATTTACCCTATTAAAACAATACTGTGTCGAATTGTTCTATTCAAGTGTTTAGAGATCCCTATCAACAACGTTAATTACTCGTGTTGACCAAAATCCATATACCACTCAACAAACCAATCATCACAATATAAAACAATTTATATTCACTAACAAATACGCGCTCGTATATATTATTACACTCACACTCATTCTAGAGTACTACTGACTCTATCCATAATGAGTAATACCCAACAGAGCCATGATTATCGCTTAACCATAAGCTCTGATACCAAATGTAACGACACGATTTTTCGTTGCCGAAAAACCGAATCGTTAGGGTTGAAGCAGAAGAAAAAGGTAGAAGAAGACAGAAAAAGATAGAATAGAATAGAAAGAAATAACTGAACAACATCAGAATCTCACAATTTGCAACGGAACAACATATAATAGATAAATGAATATCATTAAAACAAAGATCTATACATTTTATACATTACATCATTATCAGAGTTTACAACAACAATATACAACAGAGTCAATACATCAATGGACAGTTGTATAAACTTGTCCTTATACAGAATACACAGCGGAATAATACATAGTATAATATCATATACAAGTGGTACGTCTCGATATGTAGCTCGCCTCCTGAGCTCCATAGCACTCCTAAATCCAGAATAACCTGATAACCCTACTCTAGACTGCCCGTGTGGAAATTGGTGGGCACCCAGAGTTTAGAAAGAAAACAATAAACTCCGAGTCAGTCATGTGACTGGTGTGAGAACTAAAACAGTTTATTTATCTTTAAAATCAAAATAGAGGAATATTTTTAAAGTCAATTCGCAATGCTTTTTAAAAATGAGACTACCATAAGGCGTCCCGCACACACACACAATGCAAACGCAGAATCGGAGGAGATTTCTCCTTATGATAGTCAAAGATGCTTGATACGCATTAAAAAGAAACATTTGATATTATTACTAGTGCATAGTGTAGGAAAAATCATTTCAAAAGTAAAGATATAAATCTTAGCCAGCATAGGCATTTCACACTTATGCCTACTATAGCTACCATCCAAACAGTGGTGACCACCATAAGTGAATGATAGGTTCTACAACTAAAACCGTACAAGATCGTATTGTTTCTTTGGATTTCCAACAAATGGTCAGGCCAAGGAACTTCCCATTGCCACATGGAAACGCCTATGGAATGACGTCCCGAGAACCAAACCGGATCTCTGCCAACACAAGGTCGGGTTACCCCTAATTGGGTAACTACTGACACGAATATGTCATCCCCCGATCGTAACCGATCTATCTGAGGATCCTCGATTTCCAACAACCACATAAGAGTAATAATGCAGTAGCCACATAGGCTAAGTATCTGGGCTCCATTCCATGATACCGCCTCTATCCAAAAGGAATGACATACACTAAAGGGGCGCTACCCCCTAATAACCTTGCTGCATCCTTCCTGTTTTGACCATTTCCGGGGTGTGAGGTGCGACGAAGTCTCGTCCACAAAGCCATGCTTTATACAAAAACTGTGCTTTGGGTCAACAAATGATCAAAGTAATGATCACTAAGATAAATGATCAAACAAATGATCATATCACAAATGATCAAACAATGATCATTTCACAGCAACACTCAGCATGTCACATTACCAAATTGGGAGTATATCACTAGTAACCTTCAACTACATAACCTCTGAGCTCGTACGTCCCAGAGAAGGGTGTTGAGCTAAGACAATAAATTCTCCGCCACCAACAGAAATATATTTGAACGAAATCAGCTTTATATCTCAATTTGTAATATCAGACATACAATCCATACAAGTCTGTTCCGGGCTCGAACAGAACCGAAGGCACTTACAAAGAAGTCCTTGCATTCCGGATAATTTCTAATCACGTCCGGACTTCCCGTCACTAAGGGTGATAAAACCTCTATATCGGAGATCAACCGATGCAGAGTAACTCAACGGTAATCCTTCCGTTTTCAAAAATATCTGGTCTTCAACACCTGTCATCAAATGCAATCCATTACGACGTATCACATATTCGGAATGGGTTATACGACCCCAAGGTCCTTTCCCGGCTAACCCGAATAATGAGTGCTTATTCAAAAATAAGTGTGGCATTCAAATTCAAACAATCACAACAAATACCTATTTAAAGGTAAATATTGATAGTCGGATTATTTAACTATCAAAAGGCATGCTCAACATCACCAAATCCAAATAACTTCCCAAATTATTTACTTTTCAAAATATCTTTACTAGATACATAATTTCGACACTTCAAAAATAAATCAACGTTTATTTTTAAACAAATTCCCCTTTCTTTGATAAATTCCGTAGTGAATTTACAATTCCAAAATATTTGTGAATATATGATTCCCAAATCGATTTCTAATATTCATTTTCAATTTGTCTTCAAAAAGATAAATTCTCAAAACGTTTCATTTCACATTGGAAAAACATTTCCGTACTTATTTATTAATAAGTAATTCACAAATCCATTTATTTTCAACACTTGGAAAATATTCAATATACTTAAACCGAAATTAAGTATATATTTCATTCTTTAAGGAAATCATTCTCTTAAACATATTTATTTGGGCCAAAAGGAATGTTGCGCAAAACCTCGTTACGACAACCCAAAATCACTAGTATAGGGATTCGAAATTTAGATAGATATATAAATCCCAATATTATACAAAAACATTTCCTTTCGGAAATCATTTACTATAACAACAGTGTTATAGTCCATCATTTCCTTCTATTTCTCGAAAACGTCTATTTCAACAATAAATGTTGAAATCTATGTATTCGATTCATAATACATTTTAAAACATCTTTAAAATGAGTAACTTCATTTTATAATATTCATTTTCCCAAGCATATCCATTTTATTTGATAATATATTCACTGTCCAAAATCGTGAATATACTTCCTTAACCAATTTCAACTTTCAATTATCAAATTCCATTGATTTCGAATTTATAAACAATGTCTATAAGTTCCATTTCTATTTATAAGCTTCGGTTTATAAATCTCCTTTATTAATCCAATTTATATTTCGTTTATATGCCGAATCTAACTTATAAGTAAATTACTTATAATCCATTTATTCACAAATCCATTCTTTTATATCATCGTTTGTTTATAAATCTAAATTCTTATTTACTTATAAAACTAAGTACAACTTTATTTTAACACTTATAAAAGCTCGTTTTATAATTCCAATATCTTCAAATTATAAAATATAAATTTTACAAATCTTTTATATAACTCGTTTATAATAATTCAAAAATCTCAATTTAAATAAACCAATCTCTTTATTAATTTGCAAAACGTTATTTAAAACTTATATAACTCCAAAATTACACTTAAGTATTATTTTCCCAAAAATATAACTTTTATAACCATAAAATTAAAATGTTTATTTATTTTAACAATTCAAAATTAAATAAAAGGTATACTTTCGAAAATCACTTTAAAAATTCTTTTAAAAACCAAAATCATTACTTTAAAACTTCAAAAATGGATCCGATGATGCAACAGCACCAAATAGTCAATCACGACATCAAAATATCATATATCGATATGATAATCAACAAATATCACAATTTCTATAAATAAATCAATACAGTTGAGGAATCCAGTTGGATCCCTCCAACCTGTTTCCCTGCATCCACAAACATTAGCACAATACCAATTCCGTTCCGGTACGGAATTACCGCGGTATATGGGATTTAAAAAAATATATTATCCGCTTAATAGGCGGCGCAATAGGGTCTCATCCGCTATACAATGCGGGAAATCAATTCCAAGTACATAAATAATACCAATTTCATTGTACTGTGAAATATTCGCGGTATATGTTTTTAATAAATAACCTCCGCTTACTAACGGCGCATAATGTCTATTTTAACAATCAATAGATAACAATCATCATTCAACATACAATCAACAATTTTAAATCTAACTATTTAAAATTATAAATCGAAACAACTCGATTGAGTGAGAAGTTCTCACCTTGATTTCAATTCCGTTTTAGCGATTTATTTCGAATAAAATTAAACAGTCGTTTAATTTCACCCGAAATTCTCACTAACTCCAAACGACTCCAATCCAATTCCATAGCGTAATGCTCGTCCATACGATTCCAACGCAACTGGTTTCGCGCGTTTTCGACCTCGTATGAAAAGGATTTGAATTTTAGAAGTTACACGAATTTTATATATCAATTTACAACTTTATTTTTATTTTTTTACAACCTAACTCTATCATCACAGTAGGATCCAAGCTTGCAAAATCTCGGCCATCCCTTGCTTTATCTTCCTCAAGCGCATGTTTCTACAGGCAGGAACGCAACAACCGAACCCATTATGCTCGAAATTAGGGTTGAATTTAGCAATCACCACGAGCATCTTTACGACGATCAAAGGCCGCCATCTCGAAGAGCTACGCCAACACCATACTCGGCCCAAGCATGGAGGAGCTAGGCCTCATCTAGGCACAGAAAACGTGCTCATACGCGTAACTTTGTTCGCAAATTCCCGTTGATTCGTTCGCCTAAACTCGATCTCCACTGTTCAGATTATAGCTCTCGCCGCCCTCTACAATTTTGTAGTTGGAAGATTTCTGAAATGAAGCGTGGATTGAAAGAAAAACGAGGAGGAAGTAGGTTGTTTTCTGGCCATTCATTTTGATGGTGGTGGCCGGCCATTAAAACTAGGGTTTTGATTAAATTTGTGAACAAAGGGTCCTTCTATAGAAAACCGACGAACCACTATTCTTTCCGGAATTTCCGAACTCCGATTTACGCGCGGTGACTGGCGTTTCTCGGGTTTACCCCACGTTTCGGATACAATGGAACATGTTTCGGGAGCTAATTCGATCATCTGTGCGAGTTATGGAAATAAACGTTCAATTTAAATTAAACCGATTTAAAATATTTTCTATGCGTTTTAGCTTGCACCGGACAAACGATAAATCCGATTGACACGAAATTTGAAACCATACAATAATATCACATTACGGATCCGATGAAACTAGTTTCATTGAAATCTGAGACTTTTTGAAAAATGACTATTTTAACTCGCCAAATTAATATTAAAACAATTTCGATGCGTTTCGAGCTGCCACGGTCAAACGAAAACTCCAATTGCTACGAAAATTGAAATCCGATAATAACAAACTATTACGGATCCAATGAAACTAGTTTCGTCCAATTCTGAGACTGACCGAAAAATGGCTAATTTCAATCGATAATTAAATATTAAAATATTCAATTTTCACAAATTAACTCCAAATTCGATTTTAAAAGTTCCATAACATCATTCTAACTCCAGTATGATAAAATTAAATTTTCAAATCAATTTTAATCATATTTATCCCAAATTTCAATTATTTCTGTATTTTCAACTATTAAATTATCGATTTAATTATTCAATTAAATCCAATTATTCGAAATAAAATTTATTCGACTTATAAATTTCACTTATTAATATTTAAAATTAATTAAATATTCAAATTTTAATTAATATAAATTCTGGGTCGTTACAGACTTCCCCCTTTAAAAGAATTTCGTCCTCGAAATTACAATGTAAGAAAGAGTTACAGAAATCAGTAACTTTTCAAAACAAACCATTCAAATTAGATTTTTCAAATCTCTTAAGTGTTTAACTTTCCCAAAATTCATAGTTAAACTTCTTACAAAATCTTTACTAAATTTCCAAATCATACTTAGTTTTCAAAATTTTCCCAATTTTCTCAAAAATATTCTAACGACTTAAATTTTCGAAAAAATTCGCTATAGTCTCCTTTGCGTGGCTCGATCCGAAAAAAAAATGACAATATATATATCACAAATATACATATCATCAAGTGATGAGGCATCCCGTAGGGAAAAAAGTGTAAAAGTACGGTATGTAATCCGAGATATGTACCTTATTTATTATTAGCGAGCGTATACGGCTAATATAGCGCGAAAGCGAGCTCCAAATGAGAAGCAAACGCGATCCGCACCTACTAAACACTCAACAAACCATGAGAAACATGCATATATGAAGATAATATCAATATACATCATATAGCAACATAACAAATACATGTACCAACATAGCAATGCATTCAATAGCAATAAATGCAACTACCAAATCAATGTAAATTTACTTCTCATTAATATTTAATGAATTCGTTTTCCAATTAATTCATTAACATTGGATTTTATCAACATTTATTCATATCCAATTTCAATTAGTTTGCATTTACTAATTTACATTCAAGTCGGTCCATTTCCAAATCAAATTTCAATTCCATTTAAGTTCATTTTCTTCCAAGTTGGATTCAATTTCTTTAGCTTCCAATTTCATTAATTCACTTTCATTAACACTTAATGAATTTATGTACAATCAACTAACAATCAAATAACAACCAATGTTTATCCAATACAACCAAATTTATTAAATTTACAGTCAATTTGGTTCAACACATTTAATTCCAATTGGATCATATTAAATTGACTTTCATTCAATTTATACAATTTCTAATAACACTAGCTTCTAATGAATTAACACTTACATTCATTATTTCATATCAATTATTTACATTTAATTGATTAACATTTAATCCATTAGCTCAATTCAATTGCTAATTCCTTTAACAATATAATGTTGAATTTCATTTATATAACTCAAGTTCAAATTCTTAATGACTTCACTTCATTAATTCACTTATTAATTTACTTTGACACCAAAAATCAACTTCATTCAACATTACTTAAGTTATATTCCATTTCAAACATCTTATCAAATCCAAATCAAATCCAAATTTTCCAAACAACTTTCTTTTAAACAATTTGGCAGCAATCCCTCTTTTGGAAACCCGAAAATGAACACCGATGATGTCATGATCATCATCGAAATTATTTTCCAGCGACCGAAAAGAGTTTAGAGCTTTCATGTAACATTTGCGATTTTTCGTTGACGAAAACCGACATCAATACGTCCACTGTATCAACTGCCGAGCGATCGAAAAACCGTACCGTTAGGGTTTTAGAAAAAGAAAATGTAGAAGAAGATAGAAAAAGATAGAACAGTACAGAAGAAATAACAGAACAACATCAGAATCTCACAATTCGCAGCGGAACAACATATAATAGATAAATGAATAATCTTTAAACAAAGAACTATATCAGTTATTACATTACATCTCATTATATTTCATTACACTACATCATCAGAGTGTACTACAACAAACAGCGGAAAAGAAATACTATATACTAGTGAATACGCCATGCATCCATCTTGCCTCCAGCAACCCCTGAATTCCAGAATATCCTGATAAACCTTACTCTTGACTGCCCGTGTGGAAATTGGTGGGCACCCAGAGTTTAGGAAGGAAAACAATAAACTCCGAGTCAGTCATGTGATTGGTGTGAGAACTAAAACAGTTTATTTATCTTTAAAAATCAAAATAGAGGAATATTTTTAAAGTCAATTCGTAATGCTTTTAAAAAATGAGACTACCATAAGGCCTCCCACACACACACACAATGCAAACGCAGAATCGGAGGAGATTTCTCCTTATGATAGTCAAAGATGCTTGATACGCATTAAAAAGAAACATTTGATATTATTACTAGTGCATAGTGTAGAAAACAATTTCGAAAGTAGAATATAAATCTTAGCCAGCATAGACATTTCGAACTATGCCTACTATAGCTACCATCTAAACAGTGGTGACCACCAAAAGTACATGGCAGGTTCTACAACTAAAACCGTATAGGGTTTCGTATTGGGAATTGGATTTCCAACGAATGGTCAGGCCAAGGAACTTCCCATTGCCACATGGAAACGCCTCTGGAATGACGTCCCGAGAACCTAACCGGATCTCTGCCAACACAAGGCCGGGTTACCCCTAAATTGGTAACTACTGACACGAATATGTCATCCCCCGATCGTAACCGATCTATCCGAGGATCCTCGATTTCCAACAACCACAAAATTTGCAGCAACAACATAGGTTAAATATCTGGGCTCCATACCATGATACCACCTCTATCCAGAAGGAATGACATACACTAAAGGGGTGGTACCCCCTAATAACCTTGCTGCATCCTTCCTGTTTTGACCATTTTCGGGGTGTGAGGTCCGACGAAGTCTCGTCCACAAAGCCACACTTTATACAAAAGCCGTGCTTTGGGTCAATCAAATGATCATAGAAATGATCACAAAGATAAACGATCAAACAAATGATCATATCACAAATGATCAAACAATGATCATTTCACAGCAACACTCGGCATGCCACACTACCAAATTGGGAGTATATCACTAGTAACCTTCAACTATATAATCTCTGAGCTCGTATGTCTCAGAGAAGGGTGTTAAGCTAAGAGAATAAATTCTCCGCCACCAATAGAAAATATATTTGAAAGAAATCAGCTTTATATCTCAATTTGTAATTTTAGACATACAATCCATACAAGTCTGTTCCGGGCTCGAACAGAACCGAAGGCACTTCCAAAGAAGTCCTTGCAATCCGGATATTCATTAATCACGACCGGACTTCCCGTCACTAAGGGTGATAATACCTCTATATCGGAGATCAGCCGATGTGGAGTAACTCGACGGTAATCCTTCCATTTTCAAAAATATCCGGTCTTCAACACCGATCATCAAATGCAATCCATAACGACGTATCACATATTCGGAATAGGTTATATGACCCCAAGGTCCTTTCCCGGCTAACCCGAATAGTGAGCGCTTATTCAAAAATAAGTGTGGCATTCAAATTCAAACAAATCACAACAAATACCTATTTAAAGGTAAATATTGATTGTCGGATTTTTTAACTATCAATAGGCGTGCTCAACATCACCAAGTTCAAAATAATTTCTCAAATTATTTACTTTCCAAAATATCTTTACTAGATATAAAATTTTCCACACTTTAACCATTTGAAAATCAATTTTCAAATCAATTTTCACCTTTATCACTTTTGAAAAACAAATTTCAATCCTTTTCCTTACGCAGAAATACTCTTATTTCAAAATGGTTTATTTAAACCAATTAAATAAATCCTTAGCGATTTACTTTATATTTACGTTCCAAATCCGTAAATTTATTCCACACTTTAAAAATAAATCAACATTTATTTTTAAACAAATTTCACTTTCTTTTATAAATTCCATAATGAATTTATAATTCCTAAAATATCTATGATGTACGATTTTCAATGGATTTTCAATATTCACTTTCAATTTATCTTACAAGGATAAATTCTAAAACGTTCATTTCACATTGCAAAAATATTTCCATACTTATTAAATAATAAGTACATCACAAATCTATTTATTTTCAACATTTGAAAATATTCGATATACTTAAATCGAAATTAAATATATATTTCATTCTTTAAGGATAACATGCGCTTAAACACGTTCATTTGAGTCAAAACGAATGTTGCGTAAAACATCGTTACGACGACCCAAAATCACTAGTATAGGGATTCGAAATTTAGATAGATATATAAATCCCAATACTATACAAAAACATTTCCTTTCGGAAATCATTTACTATAACAACTGTGTTATAGTCCATCATTTCCTTATTTCTTGAAAACGTCTATTTCAACAATGAATGTTGAAATCTATGTTTTCGATATTTAATCCATTTTAAAACATCGTTAAAACAATTAATTTCCTTTTAAAATATTCATTCCCCCAGGCATATACATTTTATTTGATAATATATTCCCTGTCCAAAATCGTGAATATACTTCCTTAACCAATTTCAACATTCAATTTATCAAATTCCATTGATTTCAAATTTATAAACAATGTCTATAAATTACATTTCTATCCATAAACTTCAATTAATAAATTTCCTTTATTTACCAATTCCATTTGTTTATCTCAATATATACCAAAAGTCCATATTATAAGTTGATTACTTATAATTCATTTATTTACAGAGACCGTTCTTTTAAAACTTCACAAATTATAAATCTTATAAATTCTCATTCACTTATGAAATCCATTATACTTCATTTTAACACTTATAAAAACTTTGTTTTTTTTAATCCCAATATTTTTAATTTATAAATATCCATTTTATAAATATTTTATAAAAATTGTTTGTAATAGTTCAAAAATTTTCAATTTAAACCATTTTATAAATTGCTTAACTATTTATTTCAAAATCACTTTTCGCTTACATTTCATAAAAATCAATTTTATAACATTAAAATTTTAACGTTTATTTATTTTAACAATTCAAAATTTAATAAAACTTATACTTTCGAAAATCACTTTAAAATTCCTTTTAAAACCAAAATCATTATTTTAAAACTTCAGAAATGGATCCGACGATGCAGCAGCACCAAATAGTCAATCACGACATCCAAATATCGTATATCGATATGATAATCAACAAATATCAAAATATCTGTAAATAAATCAATACGGTTGAGGAATCCAATTGGATCCCTCCAACCTGCTTCCCTGCATCCAAAAACATTAGCACAATACCAATTCCGCTCCAGTACGGAATTATCGCGGTATATGGGATTTATAAAATATTATCCGCTTAATAGACGGCGCAATAGGGTCTCATCTGCTATAAAATGAGGGAAATCAATAACTGCAATATATACATATGCCAATATATATATATTGCTATTATATATAATACCAATTTCACATACGGTGAAATATTCGCGGTATATGTTTTTAATAAATAACCTCCGCTTACTAACGGCGCATAATATCTATTTCAACAATCGATAGATAACAATCATCATTCAAACATACATTCAAGAATTTTAAATCTAACTATTTAAAATAAAATCAAAACTGATTCGATTGAGTGAGAAGTTCTCACCTTAATTTCAATTTCGTTTTAGCAATTTATTTCGAATAAAACTAAACGCGCGTTTAATTTTACCCGAAATTTTCACTAACTCCAAACGACTCCAATCCATTTCCATAGCGTAGTGCTCGTCCATACGATTCCAACGTAACTAGTTTCGCGTGTTTTCGACCTCGTATGAAAAAGATATGATTTTTCAAAGTTCACACTAATTTTTTTACTCATAATTTTACAACAAAATTTTATATTTTTAAACCTATGAACACGGGCCGTTGGATTTCCTTCTTGTTCCAGATCCTAGCCGCTCCCTTCCATCATCTTCCACGCGCGTATGGTTCCAGGCAACAAACTAAAAACCGAACCCATGCTTTCCAAATTAGGGTTAATTTTCGCGAGAAAAATACACAACTTCACGTCGATCAGGAAACTCCACGACGAAGGCCATCACGCGAGCAAACTTCGGCTGTAGCCACCTTGAACTCGGCCCTCTCTATGGCCTCAAAAGTCGTGCCCAAACGCACGCGAACGCGGCCAATTTCCCACCAATCCGTAGCACCATTCGCGATCTCCACCGTTGATCTTATAGTTCTCGTTGGTCTCTTCGATATTGTAGTTGAAAGTTTCTTGAAACGAGGCTTTGATTTGAAGAAATTGGAGGAGGAATAAGCAAGATTTTCGGCCATTGATTAAAAGGGTGGAGGCTGGCTATAGGATTAGGGTTAGGGTTAATTTTTTATTGAATATGAGAAAATGAAGTGCTTATATAGGAAAATATTCAAAACACTATTCATTCCGGGTTTTCTAAACTCCGATTTACGCGCGGTGACCTGCGTTTCTAGGATTTATCCCGCGTTCCGGAAACAATGGAACAGGTTTCGGGAGCTAATTCGATCATCTGTGCGAGTTATGGAAATAAACGTTCAATTCAAAATTAAACCGATTAAACGATTTTCTAGGCGTTTTAGCTTGCACCGGACAAACGATAAATCTGATTGACTTGAAATTTGAAACCATATAATAATATCACATTACGGATCCGATGAAACTGGTTTCGTCAAAATCCGAGACTTTTTGAAAAATGGCTATTTTAACTCGCCAAATTAATAATAAAACAATTTCGATGCGTTTCGAGCTGCCACGATCAAACGATAACTCCGATTGCTAAGAAAATTGAAATCCGATAATAACAAACTATTACGAATCCAATGGAACTAGTTTTGTCCAATTCTGAGACTGTTCAAAAATTGGCTAATTTCACTAGTCGATTAAATATTAAAATATTCAATTTTCACAGATTAACTCCAAATTCAATTTTAAAAGTTCGATAATATCGTTCTAACTCCATCATGATAAAATAAAATTTTACAAATCAATTTTAATCATTTTTAACCCTATTTTCAATTATTTCTGTAATTTCAACTATTAAATTATCGGTTTAATTACCAAATTAAATCAAATATTCGATAAATAAATTATTTGACTTATTAATTTCACTTATCAATAATTTAAAATTAATTAAATATTCAAATTTTAATTAATATAAATTCTGGGTCGTTACATACTTCTCCCCTTAAAAGAATTTCGTCCTCGAAATTACCAGGTAAGAAAAGTTACAAAATTCATTAACTTTCCCAAAATCCATAGTTAAACTTCTTACAATACTTTACTAAGTTTTCAAATCATACTTAGTTATCTTTTCAAAACAACTACTATCATTTAACTTCCAATTCCAAAATCAAAGTTATAGTTTTCACAAATTTCCCAATTTTCTCAAATTTTTTCTAACGCCTTAAATTTTCGGAAAAATTCGCCATAGTTTCCTTTGCGCGGCTCGATCCGAAAAAAAATGACAGTATATATATCACAAATATACATCTCATCAAGTGATGAGGCATCCCGCTGGGAAAAAAGTGTAAAAGTACGGTATGTAATCCGAGATATTTACCTTATTTATTTTATTAGCGAGCATATACGGCTAATATAGCGCGAAAGCGAGTTCCAAATGCGAAGCAACGCCATCCGCACCTACTGAACACTCAACAAAGAACATGAGAATCATGCATATATGAAAATAGTATCAATATACAACATATAGCAACATAACAACTGCATTATATAGCAAATGCAACTAAACAACAAATGCAAACATCAACCAACTATCATCCATAACCAAATCAATATTCATTCATATTCTCATTAATATTCAATGAACTGGTTTTCAATTTAAATCACATTTGATTCATTCACTAATTAAATCCAATTCACATTCAATTCTATTCAAATTTACATATTATCCGTTTGATTTAATTACATAGCTTCCAATTTCGCTAATTCACTTTCATTAACACTTAATGAATTTATATACAATCAATCAACAATCAATATAACAACCAATGTATATTCAACACAACCAAATTTATTCACTTTTCATTCAATTTGGTTCAACACTTTTAATTCCATTTGGACCATATTAAATTGACTTCCATTCAATTTATTCAGCTAGCTTTTAATGAATTAACACTTATATATTCATTATTTCATATCAATTGTTTACATTTAATTGATTAACATTCAATCCATTTATCAAATCAATTGCTAACTCCTTTAACAATATAATGTTGAATTTCATTTATATAACTCAAGTTCAAATTCTTAATGACTTCACTTCATTAATTCACTTATTAATTTACTTCGATACCAAAATTTACTTCATTCAAATTCACTTAAGTTATATTCCATTTCAAACATCTTATCAAATCCAAATCAATTTATTTAACTTTCCTTTTGTTAAATTTCAGATTACATGTCTTTGATGACAACTCAAATTTATTTCAACTTGGATTTTATTGATTTACTTATACTTCCTTTAATTTAACTTCATCCTTTAAGTTAAATTTATTCTATCAAAATTCAATCTGTATAAGTTATCAACTCATTTATCATTCCCATAAATCTTAAATGGGATTCCAGAGTCTTTTCAACCTTTCAAAACCATTTTTGAAATCAATTCAATTTCTTTTGAATTTCCAAAACCAAACCCAAATTTTCCAAATAACCTTTATGTAAACAATTTGGCAGCAATCCCTCTTTTGGAAACCTGAAAATGAACACCGATGATGTTGCAATCATCATCGGAATTATTTTCCAGCGACCGAAAAGAGTTTAGAGCTTTCATCTCTTCAAAACAAAACTTTTTTTTCTTCAAAATACCAAGTCATTTCAAAATACTTCTTTGGAATTTCATTTCAGATTATAAATCACATTTACAAACCTTTTACTATATAATTTCACTTCTTATATATAAGGTTATTTTACAATTGTAAATTACAATAATTATAATTTCACACTTATGATTTATTTGTTTATACAATTCATTCTTTTTACAGCTGTTGTTTTTATTTAACTTATTCAACAACCAAACAATCAATTATATACTTTAATAGTTCTGAAAAATTATTCCTTTATATATAAAATATAATCAAGGTAAAATTATTTCATTTACCGAATTTAAATAATACTATGTCGAATTGTTCTATTCAAGTGTTTAGAGATCCCTATCAACAACGTTAATTACTCGTGTTGACCAAAATCCATATACCACTCAACAAACCAATCATCACAATATAAAACAATTTATATTCACTAACAAATACGCGCTCGTATCTATTATTACACTCACACTCATTCTAGAGTACTGCTGACTCTATCTCCAATGAGTTATACCCAACAGAGCCATGGTTGTCGCTTAACCATAAGCTCTGATACCAAATGTAACGTTTGCGATTTTTCGTTGACGAAAACCGACATCAATACGTCCACTGTATCCACTGCCGAGCAATCGAAAGCCGAAAAACCGTACCGTTAGGGTTTTAGAAAAAGAAAATGTAGAAGAAGATAGAAAAAGATAGAACAGAACAGAAGAAATAACAGAACAACATCAAAATCTCACAATTCGCAGCGGAACAACATATAATAGATAAATGAATAATCTTTAAACAAAGAACTATATCAGTTATTACATTACATCTCATTATATTTCATTACATTACATCATCAGAGTGTACTACAACAAACAGCGGAAAAGAAATACTATATACTAGTGAATACGCCATGCATCCATCTTGCCTCCAGCAACCCCTGAATTCCAGAATATCATGATAAACCTTACTCTTGACTGCCCGTGTGGAAATTGGTGGGCACCCAGAGTTTAGGAAGGAAAACAATAAACTCCGATTCAGTCATGTGACTGTCGTGAGAACTAAAACAGTTTATTTATCTTTAAAAATCAAAATAGAGGAATATTTTTAAAGTCAATTCGCAATGCTTTTAAAAAATGAGACTACCATAAGGCCTCCCGCACACACACACAATGCAAACGCAGAATCGGAGGAGATTTCTCCTTATGATAGTCAAAGATGCTTGATACGCATTAAAAAGAAACATTTGATATTATTACTAGTGCATAGTGTAGAAAACAATTTCGAAAGTAGAATATAAATCTTAGCCAGCATAGACATTTCGAACTATGCCTACTATAGCTTCCATCTAAAAAGTGGTGACCACCATAAGTAAATGGCAGGTTCTACAACTAAAACCGTACAGGGTTTCGTATTGGGAATTGGATTTCCAACAAATGGTCAGGCCAAGGAACTTCCCATTGCCACATGGAAACGCCTCTGGAATGACGTCCCGAGAACCTAACCGGATCTCTGCCAACACAAGGCCGGGTTACCCCTAACTGGGTAACTACTGACACGAATATGTCATCCCCCGATCGTAACCGATCTATCCGAGGATCCTCGATTTCCAACAACCACAAAATTTGCAGCAACAACATATGTTAAATATCTGGGCTCCATACCATTATACCACCTCTATCCAGAAGGAATGACATACACTAAAGGGGTGCTAACTCCTAATAACCTTGCTGCATCCTTCTTGTTTTGACCATTTCCGGGGTGTGAGGTCCGACGAAGTCTCGTCCACAAAGCCACACTTTATACAAAAGCCGTGCTTTGGGTCAATCAAATGATGATAGAAATGATCACAAAGATAAACGATCAAACAAATGATCATATCACAAATGATCAAACAATGATCATTTCACAGCAACACTCAGCATGCCACACTACCAAATTGGGAGTATATCACTAATAACCTTCAACTATATAACCTCTGAGCTCGTATGTCTCAGAGAAGGGTGTTAAGCTAAGAGAATAAATTCTCCTCCACCAACAGAAAATATATTTGAAAGAAATCAGCTTCATATCTCAATTTGTAATGTCAGACATACAATCCATACAAGTCTGTTCCGGGCTCGAACAGAACCGAAGGCACTTCCAAAGAAGTCCTTGCAATCCGGATATTCACTAATCACAACCGGACTTCCCGTCACTAAGGGTGATAAAACCTCTATTTCGAAGATCAGCCGATGTAGAGTAACTCGACGGTAATCCTTCCGTTTTCACAAATATCCGGCCTTCAACACCGGTCATCAAATGCAATCCATAACGACGTATCACATATTCGGAATGGGTTATACGATCCCAAGGTCCTTTCCCGGCTAACCCGAATAGCGAGCGCTTATTCAAAAATAAGTGTGGCATTCAAATTCAAACAAATCACAACAAATACCTATTTAAAGGTAAATATTGATAGTCAGATTTTTTTAACTATCAATAGGCGTGCTCAACATCACCAAGTTCCAAATAATTTCTCAAATTATTTACTTTCCAAAATATCTTTACTAGATATAAAATTTTCCACACTTTAACCATTTGAAAATAAATTTTAAAATCAATTTTCACCTTTATCACTTTTGAAAAACAAATTTCAATCCTTTTCCTTACGCAGAAATACTCTCATTTCAAAATGGTTTATTTAAACCAATTAAATAAATCCTTAGCGATTTACTTTATATTTACGTTCCAAATCCGTAAATTTATTCCACACTTTAAAAATAAATCAAAGTTTATTTTTAAACAAATTTCACTTTCTTTTATAAATTCCGTAATGAATTTATAATTCCTAAAATATCTATGATGTACGATTTTCAATCGATTTTCAATATTCACTTTCAATTTATCTTACAAGGATAAATTCTAAAACGTTCATTTCACATTGGAAAAATATTTCCATACTTATTAAATAATAAGTACATCACAAATCTATTTATTTTCAACATTTGAAAATATTCGATATACTTAAATCGAAATTAAGTATATATTTCATTCTTTAAGGAAAACATGCGCTTAAACACGTTCATTTGAGTCAAAACGAATGTTGCGTAAAACAACGTTACGACGACCCAAAATCACTAGTATAGGGATTCGTAATTTAGATAGATATATAAATCCCAATACTATACAAAAACATTTCCTTTCGGAAATCATTTACTATAACAACTGTGTTATAGTCCACCATTTCCTTATTTCTTGAAAACGTCTATTTCAACAATGAATGTTGAAATCTATGTTTTCGATATTTAATCCATTTTAAAACATCGTTAAAACGATTAACTTCCATTTAAAATATTCATTTCCCCAAGCATATACATTTTATTTGATAATATATTCCCTGTCCAAAATCGTGAATATACTTCCTTGACCAATTTCAACATTCAATTTATCAAATTCCATTGATTTCGAATTTATAAACAATGTCTATAAATTCCATTTCTATCCATAAACTTCGATTAATAAATTTCCTTTATTTACCAATTCCATTTGTTTATCTCAATATATACCAAAAGTCCATATTATAAGTTGATTACTTATAATTCATTTATTTACAAAAATCGTTCTTTTAAAACTTCACAAATTATAAATCTTATAAATTCTCATTCACTTATGAAATCCATTATACTTCATTTTAACACTTATAAAAACTTTGTTTTTTTTAATTCCAATATTTTTAATTTATAAATATCCATTTTATAAATCTTTTATAAAAATTGTTTGTAATAGTTCAAAAATTTTCAATTTAAACCTTTTTATAAATTACTTAACTATTTATTTCAAAATCACTTTTCGCTTACATTTCATAAAAATCAATTTTATAACATTAAAATTTTAACGTTTATTTATTTTAACAATTAAAAATTTAGTAAAACTTATACTTTCGAAAATCACTTTAAAATTCCTTTTAAAACCAAAATCATTATTTTAAAACTTCAGAAATGGATCCGATGATGCAGCAGCACCAAATAGTCAATCACGATATCCAAATATCATATATCGATATGATAATCATTAAATATCAAAATATCTGTAAATAAATCAATGCAGTTAAGGAATCCAGTTGGATCCCTCTAACCTGCTTCCCTGCATCCAAAAACATTAGCACAATACCAATTCCGCTCCAGTACGGAATTATCGCGGTATATGGGATTTATAAAATATTATTCGCTTAATAGACGGCGCAATAGGTTCCATCCGCTATAAAATGTGAGAAATCAACAACTGCAATATATATATATATATTGCTATTATATATAATATCAATTTCACATACGGTGAAATATTCGCGGTATATGTTTTTAATAAATAACCTCTGCTTACTAACGGCGCATAATGTCTATTTCAACAATCAATAAATAACAATCATCATTCAAACATACATTCAAGAATTTTAAATCTAACTATTTAAAATAAAATCGAAACCGATTCGATTGAGTGAGAAGTTCTCACCTTAATTTCAATTTCGTTTTAGCGATTTATTTCGAATAAAATTAAACGCGCGTTTAATTTTACCCAAAATTTTCACTAACTCCAAACGACTCCAATCCAATTCCATAGCGTAGTGCTCGTCCATACGATTCCAACGCAACTGGTTTCGCGTGTTTCCGACCTCGTATGAAAAAATATGATTTTTCAAAGTTTACACTAATTTTTTTACTCATAATTTTACAACAAAATTTTATATTTTTAAACCTATGAACACGGGCCGTTGGATTTCCTTCTTGCTCCAGATCCTAGCCGCTCCCTTCCATCATCTTCCACGCGCGTACAGTTCCAGGCAACAAACTAAAAACCGAACCCATGCTTTCCAAATTAGGGTTAATTTTCGCGAGAAAAATACACAACTTCACGTCGATCAGGAAACTCCACGATGAAGGCTATCACGCGAGCAAACTTCGGCTGTAGCCACCTTGAACTTGGCCCTCTCTATGGCCTCGAAAGTCGTGCCCAAACGCACGCGAACGCGGTCAATTTGCCACCAATCCGTAGCACCGTTCGCGATCTCCGCCGTTGATCTTATAGTTCTCGTTGGTCTCTTCGATATTGTAGTTGAAAGTTTCTTGAAACGAGGCTTGGATTCGAAGAAATTGGAGGAGGAAGAAGCAAGATTTTCGGCCATTGATTATAAGGGTGGCGGCTGGCTATAGGATTAGGGTTAGGGTTAATTTTTTATTGAATATGAGAAAATGAAGTGCTTATATAGGAAAATATTCAAAACACTATTCATTCCGGGTTTTCTAAACTCCGATTTACGCGCGATTACCAGCGTTTCTATGGTTTATCCCGCGTTCCGGACACAATGGAACAGGTTTCGAGAGCTAATTCGGTCATCTGTGCGAGTTATGGAAATAAACGTTCAATTTAAAATTAAACCGATTAAACGATTTTCTAGGCGTTTTAGCTTGCACCGGACAAACGGTAAATCCGATTGACTTGAAATTTGAAACCATACAATAATATCACATTACAGATCCGATGAAACTGGTTTCGTCGAAATCTGAGACTTTTTGAAAAATGGCTATTTTAACTTGCCAAATTAATATTAAAACAATTTTGATGCGTTTTGAACTGCCACTATCAAACGATAACTCCGATTGCTACGAAAATTGAAATCCGGTAATAACCAACCATTACGGGTCTAATGGAACTAGTTTCGTCCAATTCTGAGACTGTTCAAAAATTGGCTAATTTCACTAGTCGATTAAATATTAAAATATTCAATTTTCACAGATTAACTCCAAATTCAATTTTAAAAGTTCCATAATATCGTTCTAACTCCAACATGATAAAATAAAATTTTACAAATCAATTTTAATCATTTTTGACCCTATTTTCAATTATTTCTGTAATTTCAACTATAAATTATCGGTTTAATTACCAAATTAAATCCAATATTCGATAAATAAATTATTCGACTTATTAATTTCACTTATTAATAATTTAAAATTAATTAAATATTCAAATTTTAATTAACATAAATTCTGGGTCGTTACATTTCATCTCTTCAAAACAATTTCCCAAAATATCAAATCCTTTCAAAACACTTCTCTGGAATTTCATTTCAGATTATAAATCACATTTTATAAACCTTTTACTTATATAATTTCACTTCTTATATATAAGATTATTTCACAAGTTTAAATTATTTTAATTATAAATCCATACTTATAATTCAATTGCTTATACAATTCATTTTTTTACAGCTGTTGTTTTTATTTAACTTATTCAACAACCAAACAATCAATTCATATACACTTTAATAATTCTGAAAAATTATTCTTTTATATATAAAATATAATCAAGGTAAAATTATTTCATTTACCCTATTAAAACAATACTGTGTCGAATTGTTCTATTCATGTGTTTAGAGATCTCTATCAACAACGTTAATTACTCGTGTTGACCAAAATCCATATACCACTCGACAAACTAATCATCACAATATAAAACAATTTATATTCACTAACAAATACGCGCTCGTATATATTATTACACTCACACTCATTCTAGAGTACTACTGACTCTATCGATAATGAGTAATACCCAAAAGAACCATGGTTGTCGCTTAACCATAAGCTTTGATACCAAATGTAACGACGTGATTTTTCGTTGCCGAAAAACTGAATCGTTAGGGTTAAAGCAGAAGAAAAAGGTAGAAGAAGACAGAAAAAAGATAGAATAGAACAGAAAGAAATAACTGAACAACATCAGAATCTCACAATTCGCAGCGGAACAACATATAATAGATAAATGAATATCATTAAAACAAAGAACTATACATTTTATACATTACATCATTATCAGAGTTTACAACAACAATAGACAACAGAGTCAATACATCAATGGATAGTTATATAAACTTGTCCTCATACAGAATACACAGCGGAATAATACATAGTATAATATCATATACAAGTGGTACGTCTCGATATGTAGCTCGCCTCCTGAGCTCCATAGCACTCCTAAATCCAAAATAACCTGATAACCCTACTTTAGACTGCCCGTGTGGAAATTGGTGGGCACCCAAAGTTTAGGAAGAAAACAATAAACTCCGAGTCAGTCATGAGACTGGTGTGAGAACTAAAACAGTTTATTTATCTTTAAAATCAAAATAGAGGAATATTTTTAACGTCAATTCGCAATGCTTCTTTAAAAATGAGACTACCATAAGGCCCCCCGCACACACACACAATGCAAACGCAGAATCAGAGGAGATTTCTCCTTATGATAGTCAAAGATGCTTGATAGGCATTAAAAAGAAACATTTGATATTATTACTAGTTCATAGTGTAGGAAAAATCATTTCGAAAGTAAAGATATAAATCTTTGGCAGCATAGGCATTTCGCACTTATGCCTACTATAGCTACCATCCAAACAGTGGTGACCACCATAAGTGAATGATAGGTTCTACAACTAAAACCGTACAAGATCGTATTGTTTCTTTGGATTTCCAACAAATGGTCAGGCCAAGGAACTTTCCATTGCCACATGGAAACGCCTTTGGAATGACGTCCCAAGAACCAAACCGGATCTCTGCCAACATAAGGCCGGGTTACCCCTGACTGGGTAACTACTAACACGAATATGCCATCCGCCGATCATAACCGATCTATCCGAGGATCCTCGATTTCCAACAACCACATAAGAATAATAATGCAGTAACCACATAGGCTAAGTATCTGGGCTCCATTCCATGATACCACCTCTATCCAAAAGGAATAACATACACTAAAGTGGCGCTACCCCCTAATAACCATGCTGCATCCTTCCTGTTTTGACCATTTCCGGGGTGTGAGGTCCAACGAAGTCTCGTCCACAAAGCCACGCTTTATACAAAAACTGTGCTTTGGGTCAACAAATGATCAAAGTAATGGTCACTAAGATAAATGATCAAACAAATGATCATATCACAGATGATCAAACAATGATCATTTCACAGCAACACTCAGCATGTCACATTACCAAATTGGGAGTATATCACTAGTAACCTTCAACTACATAACCTCTGAGCTCGTACGTCTCAGAGAAGGGTGTTAAGCTAAGAGAATAAATTCTCCGCCACCAACAGAAATATATTTGAACGAAATCTGCTTTATATCTCAATTTGTAATGTCAGACATACAATCCATACAAGTCTGTTCCGGGCTTGAACAGAACCGAAGGCACTTACAAAGATGTCCTTGCATTCCGGATAATTTCTAATCACGTCCGGACTTCCCGTCACTAAGGGTGATAAAACCTCTATATCGGAGATCAGCCGATGTAGAGTAACTCAACGGTAATCCTTCCGTTTTCAAAAATATCTGGTCTTCAACACCAGTCATCAAATGCAATCCATTACGACGTATCACATATTCGGAATGAGTTATACGACCCCAAGGTCCTTTCCCGGCTAACCCGAATAGTGAGCGCTTATTCAAAAATAAGTGTGGCATTCAAATTCAAACAATCACAATAAATACCTATTTAAAGGTAAATATTGATAGTCGGATTATTTAACTATCAAAAGGCGTGCTCAACATCACCAAATCCAAATAATTTCCCAAATTATTTACTTTCCAAAATATCTTTACTAGATATATAATTTCCACACTTCAAAAATAAATCAACGTTTATTTTTAAACAAATTCCACTTTCTTTTATAAATTCCATAGTGAATTTACAATTCCAAAATATTTATGAATATATGATTCCCAAATCGATTTCTAATATTCATTTTCAATTTGTCTTCAAAAAGATAAATTCTCAAAACGTTTCATTTTACATTGGAAAAACATTTCCGTACTTATTTATTAATAAGTAATTCACAAATCCATTTATTTTCAACACTTGGAAAATATTCAATATACTTAAACCGAAATTAAGTATATATTTTATTCTTTAAGGAAATCATTCTCTTAAACATATTTATTTGGGCCAAAACAAATGTTGCGCAAAACATCGTTACGACAACCCAAAATCACTAGTATAGGGATTCGAAATTTAGATAGATATATAAATCCCAATACTATACAAAAACATTTCCTTTCGGAAATCATTTACTATAACAAGTGTTATAGTCCACCATTTCCTTCTATTTCTCGAAAACGTCTATTTCAACAATAAATGTTGAAATCTACGTGTTCGATTCGTAATACATTTTAAAACATCGTTAAAATGATTAACTTCATTTTATAATATTCATTTTCCCAAGCATATCCATTTTAGTTGATAATATATTCACTGTCCAAAATCGTGAATATACTTCCTTAACCAATTTCAACTTTCAATTTATCAAATTCCATCGATTTCGAATTTATAAACAATGTCTATAAATTCATTTCTATTTATAAGCTTCGGTTTATAAATCTCCTTTATTAATCCAATTTATATTTCGTTTATATGCCGAATCTAACTTATAAGTAAATTACTTATTATCCATTTATTCACAAATCCATTCTTTTATATCATCGTTTTTTTATAAATCTAAATTCTTATTTACTTATAAAACTAAGTACAACTTTATTTTAACACTTATAAAAGCTCGTTTTATAATTCCAATATCTTTAACTTATAAAATATAAATTTTATAAATCTTTTATATAACTCGTTTATAATAATTCAAAAATCTCAATTTAAATAAACCAATCTCTTTATTAATTTACAAAACGTTATTTAAAACTTCTATAACTCAAAAATTACACTTAAGTATTATTTTCCCAAAAATATAATTTTTATAACCATAAAATTAAAATGTTTATTTATTTTAACAATTCAAAATCAAATAAAACGTATACTTTCGAAAATCACTTTAAAAATTCTTTTAAAAACCAAAATCATTATTTTAAAACTTCAAAAATGGATCCGATGATGCAACAGCACCAAATAGTCAATCACGACATCCAAATATCATATGTCGATATAATAATCAACAAATATCACAATATCTATAAATAAATCAATGCAGTTGAGGAATCCAGTTGGATCCCTCCAACCTGTTTCCCTGCATCCACAAACATTAGCACAATACCATTTCCGTTCCAGTACGGAATTGCCGTGGTATATGGGATTTAAAAAAAATATTATCCGCTTAATAGGCGGCGCAATAGGGTCTCATCCGCTATACAATGCGGGAAATAAATTCCAAGTACATAAATAATACCGATTTCACGGTACTGTGAAATATTCGCGGTATATGTTTTTAATAAATAACCTCCGCTTACTAACGGCGCATAATGTCTATTTTAACAATCAATAGATAACAATCATCATTCAACATACAATCGACAATTTTAAATCTAACTATTTAAAATTATAAATCGAAATAATTCGATTGAGTGAGAAGTTCTCACCTTGATTTCAATTCCATTTTAGCGATTTATTTCGAATAAAATTAAACGGACGTTTAATTTCACCCGAAATTCTCACTAACTCCAAATGACTCCAATCCAGTTCCATAGCGTAGTTCTCGTCCATACGATTCCAACGCAACTCGTTTCGCGCGTTTTCGACCTCGTATGAAAAGGATATGAATTTTCGAAGTTACACGAATTTTATATATCAATTTACAACTTTATTTTTATTTTATTTTACAACGTAACTCTATCATCACCGTAGGATCCAAGCTTGGAAAATCTCGGCCATCCCTTGCTTTATCTTCCTCACGCGCACGTTTCTACAGGTAGGAACGCAACAACCGAACCCATTATGCTCGAAATTAGGGTTGAATTTAGCAATCACCACGAGCATCTTTACGACGATCAAAGGCCGCCATCTCGAAGAGCTTCGCCAACACCATACTCGGCCCAAGCATGGAGGAGGTCGGCCTCATCTAGGCACAGAAAACATGCTCATACATGTAACTTTGTTCGCAAATTCCCGTTGTTTCGTTCGCCTAAACTCGATCTCCACCGTTCAGATTATAGCTCTCGCCGCCCTCTACAATTTTGTAGTTGGAAGATTTCTGAAATGAAGCGTGGATTGAAAGAAAAACGAGGAGGAAGGAGGCTGTTTTCTGGCCATTCGTTTTGGTGGTGGCGGCCAGCCATTAAAACTAGGGTTTTGATTAAATTTGTGAACAAAGGGTCCTTTTATAGAAAACCGACGAAACACTATTCATTCCGGAATTTTCGAACTCCGATTTACGCGCGGTGACTGGCATTTCTAGAGTTTACCCCACGTTCCGGACATAATGGAATACGTTTCGGGAGCTAATTCGATCATCTGTGCGAGTTATGGCAATAAACGTTCAATTTAAATTAAACCGATTTAAACTATTTTCTATGCGTTTTAGCTTGCACCGGACAAACGATAAATCTGATTTACACGAAATTTGAAACCATACAAAAATATCACATTACGGATCCGATGAAACAAGTTTCGTAGCAATCCGAGACTTTTTGAAAAACGACTATTTTAACTCGCCAAATTAACATTAAAACAATTTCGATGCGTTTCGAGCTGCCACGGTCAAACGAAAACTCCAATTGCTATGAAAATTGAAATCCGATAATAACAAACTATTACGGATCTAATGAAACTAGTTTCGTCCAATTCTGAGACTGTTCGAAAAATGGCTAATTTCAATCGATAATTAAATATTAAAATATTCAATTTTCACAAATTAACTCAAAATTCGATTTTAAAAGTTCCATAACATCATTCTAACTCCAATACGATAAAATAAAATTTTTACAAATCAATTTTAATCATATTTAACCCAAATTTCAATTATTTCTGTATTTTCAACTATTAAATTATTGATTTAATTATTCAATTAAATCCAATTATTCGAAATAAAATTTACTCGACTTATAAATTTCACTTATTAATATTTAAAATTAATTAAATATTCAAATTTTAATTAATATAAATTCTGGGTCGTTACAAGATTATTTTGAGGCTAAAAGTATTTGAAATCAGGATAGATGTTTTTGATGATTTTAAAAGGAAGATTTTGAAATAATTTTGAAAACAAGATATAATTTTGAAAAATCATTTTGAATAAAAAGTAAGCGGATATAAAACAACGTTCCACTAGATTTTTCGTAGGTTCCATCCTACTTAGGGTTCCATCCCTTTAACAGGCTCGAAGTGGATTCCAATCCACGAATAAATTGGGTTTTAAGATGACGGTGCTTTTCTAGGAGTTTTAACAAAATTTCTAAAAGATAAATTACTTGAACTCTTGACCCTTGATAATCTTAATACTCATGAGTCTTCAATCTTGATATCTTGAATCTTTATATTGTACAGTCTTCATTCTTGCTACCAGCATGGCTAAATCCTGCATATACATATATATCTAAACTTATACTGTTAGTATTTATATTTTATAATCTATTCTAAGGTTGTTGTCATCAAAACCATCATCTCACGGACTAACAATCTCCCCATTTTTAAGGATGACAACCTTTGTTTATAAATATTACTTCTATCCTAATAACTCCCCCTTAATCTATGCCTAACTACCCAATTTTATACTTCTCACATTTTGTCATCAACAAAAAACTAACTCTAAACTATATAACACCCAAATATAGAACTCCCCCTAATTATAATACTCTATGACATGTGATTATAATGAGAGCGTTATCATAAATTATCAACACTTAGGTCTAATAATAAACCTAATCCTAAACTACTAACTATTCTCAGTATATATATTAACCATATAGTTATAATAGGGAAGAACACATATAAGAATATAATTTATTTATTAATCACATAATTATATTTACATTTTTTGTGGGAAACGTATGAAGAACCATACAACAATGGTAAAGAAAGAGAAGAAACTAGTGTGTGTTTTTGAACATAGGAGATTTATGAATCGAATAGTTTGGACAGTGGAAACAGAAATTTCCACATTGTTCGACAAGATTCCTATCTTTGTCAAAACACACTTCTCCAACACACACGACTTTGTCGTCATCCTCCGCGTGCATATCTTCCAGGGGTTCTTCTTCTTCGCTAGCCTCTTGTACATGATCTCCTGAAGAGTCTTCTTCAATCAAGATTGGGTTAGCATGATTGTCCATTAGAAATTTTTGCAAATTCCTAAGGATTTTACCTTGCCTCTCTTGTTCCTTGGCCATTTGAAGTTGCATTACTTGGATTTCAGTCATTAACTGAAGTTCATCCTTTAGAGAATCCTTCATTTTAGTCACACGAGCGAGAGTAGTAAGTTTGATTTTAGTCACACGAGGGAGAGGGGAACGAAAAGGTTGATCTTATGTTTGATTTGGAAGAGATGGCCATTGATTATTTGATTTCAGAGAAAAGAACAGAGAGATAACAGAAAGGATGAATAAAATTTTGAAAACGTGAAGAATATATAACAATTATTTGAATTTTGGTGGGAAAAATTTCAAAAATTTAAAAACGTTGTATGACGACATAGGGTAGAGGGGTATGTCGACATGGCTCTTAAATTTTTGCCTTTTTAATTTATTTTGAATTAATTTTTAATTATACTTTGTATATTTATATTTTATATTTCAGTTATTGAACAAATACCCAATTCTATTCTTAATTTAGTAAATATAGATTCATTTAATGATTTTGTTAAGATATCAACAATTTGATTCTCAGAATTGATATAATCTAGAGTGATTACGTCCTTACTTGTATTATCTCTGAGAAAATGATGTCTGATATCAATATGTTTAGTTCGAGCATGCTGAGTAGTATTTTTGGATTAATTTATCGCACTAGTATTATCACAATAAATTGGTGATTCTGAAAAATTTAAACCGTAATTTTTTAAAGTTTTTTCCATATATATTACATGAGAACAAGCCAAAGCAGCAGAAATATATTCTGCTTCATTTGTTGATAAAGAAATTGTGTTTTGCTTTTTACTAAACCAGGAAATCAGAGAATGCCCCAAAAAGTGACAGGTTCTACTTGTACTTTTTCGGTCTGATTTACAACCAGCATATCAGCATCACAGTAAGATATTAAGTCAAAATAATCATTTTTACGGTAACATAAGCCATAATCAGAGCCGTGTTTAACATATCTTATGATGTGTTTTACGACACTTAAGTGGGTCTCTCTAGGTTGGGATTGATATCTTGCATAGAGACAAACACTATGCATGATATCAAGTCTACTAGCGGTAATATAGAGTAGCGATCCAATCATTCCTCTATATAACTTTTGATCTACATCTTTCGAGATATCTTCTTTACTAAGGTACTCATTGGTTGCCGTGGGAGTGGATTTTCCACTCACAGTAGTCAAACCAAATTTATTAATTAGGTCTTTAGCATATTTTTCGTGACTAATAAAGATATCATTATCTAATTGTTTTATTTGTAATCCTAAAAAGAAATTTAATTCATCCATATGACTCATCTCAAACTCTTTTGTCACTATTTCAGAAAATTCTTTATTCATTTTAAAGTTAGTCGATCCAAAAATGATATCGTCTTCGTAAACTTATACTAGTTGAATATCTTTTTTATTTCTTTTAATAAAAAGAGAATTATTTACTTTACCAATTTCAAAATTAGATTGTAATAAATAAGATCTTAGCCTATTATACCAGGCTCTAGGAGCTTGTTTTAGGCCATATAAAGCTTACTTAAGTTTGTAAACATGATTAGGTAATTTTTCATTTTCAAAAAGCCGTGGTTGTTCAACATATACTTCCTCTTTTACAAATCCATTTAAAAAGGCACTTTTAACATCCATTTGATATAGTTTAAAATTATTATGATTTGTGAAAGCATGTAGAATCCAAACGGCTTCTAATCTTGCTACGGGAGCAAAGGTTTCATCATAATCTATTTCTTCTTCACAAAAACCTTGAGCGACTAAACGTGCTTTATTTCTAACCGCCTCTCCTTGTTCATTCATTTTATTTTTATAAACCCATTTAGTTCCACTTATAGTTTTATTTTCAGGTCTAGGAACAAGTTCCCAAACTTCATTTCTAGTAAATTGATTTAGTTCTTCTTGCATAGCCAAAATCCATGAATCATCCGTTGATGCTTCTTTTGCATTTTTGGGTTCATGAGTTGATATAAAAGCTACATTATTCATTTGACTTAGTTGATTTCTAGTTTTAACTACAGATTGCATATCCCCTGGTATATTTTCAATAGGATGATCTTTTGAAAGTTTAGTCCTTTTATTAGGATGATTAATTTTATTATTAGTTTCAATTGACTCTTGATTTTGAGTAAATAAATCATCTTCATCATTTGTATCATCAAAATTTTGTAATTTTCATCGAATGACACATGCATTGTTTCTTCGATGGTGTTAGTTCTTAAATTCAATACTCTGTATGCTTTACTTCTATTAATATCCGATAAAGATACCTTCGTCGGATTTAGGATAAAATTTATCTAAGTTGTCTTTAGTATTTAAAATAAAACATTTACTTCCAATTCTAAAATAAGATACTTTAGGTTTCTTTGAGTGAAGAAATTCATAAGAAGTCTTATTAGTTAAAGGTCTAATTAAAATTCTGTTTAAAATATAACAGGCGGTAGCAACTACTTCTGCCCAAAAATTCTTTGGTAATTTACTGTCTGAAAGAATAGTTCTCGCACACTCTTGAATCGTCCTATTTTTACATTCTACTACTCCATTTTGTTGTGGAGTTCTTGAAAAAAAAATTGTGAGTTATTCCCTTTTTATTGCAGAATTCCTCATACTTTTCATTTTCAAATTCACCATCGTGATTACTACGAATGGTTATAATTTTTAGAGAAAGTTGATTTTGAATCCTTTTTGTAAAGTTCTTAAAACATTCAAATGTATCACTTTTATGTTTCAAAAATATTGTCCGTGTAAATATAGAATAATCATCTACAATTAAAAAAACATATTTACTATGATTTATTGACAGAAGTTGAGATGGACCAAATAAATCAAGATGAAGTAATTCAGGAGGTTTTGGCGTTGAAATCATATCTTTTAATTTAAAGGTACTTTTTCTAAGTTTTCCTAATTGACTTGCATCACATAGACTATCCACTTTAAAATTCATTTTAGGGAGACCTCTTACCAGATCATGTTTTGACAGTCCAGATAAGAGTTTGAAATTCAAATGCCAAAATCTCTAATGCCAAATCCAAGGGTCACTTGTATTTGCCAAAAGACATAAGTTATCATGTGAAGCTTTCATACTAAGAATATAAATATTCTTTTTCTTAAC
Organism: Allium cepa; assembly: GCA_030765085.1. Taxonomy (NCBI): domain Eukaryota; kingdom Viridiplantae; phylum Streptophyta; class Magnoliopsida; order Asparagales; family Amaryllidaceae; genus Allium; species Allium cepa. The sequence goes on from CM060942.1 coordinate 292,048,487, forward strand.
TCCCTCAAATATTATGGTTGAATTATTATCTTCAATGTGGCATTTATCTTTTTCAAATTTAATTTTATATCCTTTATCGCAAAGTTGACTTATACTTAGCCGATTATGTTTTAGATTTTTAACTAGCAAAATGTTAGTAATTATAGGAGTTTCAAAGTTACCGACTTTGCCGATGCTAATCACATATCCTTTTGAATTGTCTCCAAAGTTAACCAGTCCTCCGTCTTTGTATATTATAACATTAAACATATCTAGATTGCCAGTCATGTGTCTAGAACATCCACTATGAGTATCCATTTGTCCTTTCTGATCTGCACAATTTGTCCGTTGTGTATTGATTCCTCAATAGCCATAAAGCATGATGCCTGCACATCAAACAATTTTGGTAGACAACTTGAATTTGAACATTGATTATGTGCAGACTCAAAAGACAATGATGATCTGAATATTTCTAAACTAGTATTAACAAACATAGCCATATTAAAAAAAATTCAAAAATCAGATTATGAAACTTTGAAAAACTTGCTCTGATATCAAATGTGAGAAATGCGGATTAAGGATCCTAAGGCTCGAATAAACAGTAGAAGGGGGTGAATAGTATTTTAGAGAACCGTTAATCTTTCTGAGTTTTTTTTAATTTAAACACAAATGAATGTAATATTCAGACACAGATATGATCACAGAATCAAACGCAAATGCAAATATAAAGTAAAAGCAGTAAAGGAAAGAAAACACCAGATTTTATACTGGTTCGGAGTTATCCTACATCCAGTTCCGCACACAAGTACGGATTTTCTTTCAAAAACAATCTTTTCAATTACACCATTGATTTCAAGGCAATTAGGTACACCCTCCAGAATCTCAATCCTCTGGGTAGAGAGACTTGATTTCCCGGGCAATAAGTTCATCCAATTGATTTGCAAAGCTACAATCACACCTTATCTTGCTTGATTGATCCCCAAGGCTACAATCACACCTTTTCTAGCTAATTGATTACAAAACGCCTATAACTTTGAATAGCACTGAAGATCTTGTTGAGATAGTGACAGAGAATCAAACCAGAGATAATCTAGTTAGATTCAATGTTGATTTCGGCAGAGTAATGGTAAGAATATGTATATAGAAATATGGAAGAAGAAGAGTGAAAAACCAAAAAAAATGAAAATAAAATTCGTTGAAACTAACCCCTATTTATAGAAGAACAACAGCCATGTCCATTCGTGAGGAATTATGACGAATAGACACTTCTTTTGAAATTTAAATTTTGAACTCAACTGACACCAGGTCGACATGGGGTACTTGAGTATGTCGACATTCCAAAGGGATTTTTGGTGTTTTGATTTTCTTTGAAAATAACCTTTATTTTATATTAAAACTATTTTAAACTTTATAGATATACTTGACTATAATTAAAATACATAAGTAAATATAAAGAATAGTGTATACAAAATTTTACTATAATTTTATATTTAAAATCTAAGTATAAATATTTAAAAGTTAATTATATTATATTTAAAAGATAGTCTAAAAACAAGGATAATTTGATTTTGAAATTAAAGATTATTTTGAGGCTAAAAGTATTTGAAATCAGGATAGATGTTTTTGATGCTTTTAAAAGGAAGGTTTTGAAATCATTATGAAAACAAGATATAATTTTGAAAAATCATTTTGAATAAAAAGTTAGCGGATACAAAACAATGTTCCACTAGATTTTTCATAGGTTCTAGCCTACTTAGGGTTCCATCCCTTTGACAGGCTCGAAGTGGATCCATTCCGCGAATAAATTGGATTTTAAGATGCTAGTGCTTTTCTAGGAGTTTTAATAAAATTTATAAAAGATAAATTACTTCAACTCTTGAACTCTTGATAATCTTGATAATCATGAGTCTTAAATCTTGATATCTTGAATCTCAACACTGTATAGTCTTCATTCTTGTTACCTGCATCATTAAATCCTGCTTATACATATATATCTAAACTTATACTGTTAGTATTTATATTTTTATAATCTATTCTAAGGTTGTTTTCATCAAAACCATCATCTCATGAACTAACAATCTCCCCCTTTTGATGATGAAAACCTTTGTTTATAAAATATTACATCTATCCAAATAACTTCCCCTTAATCTATAAGTAACTACCCTATTTTATACTTATCCCCCTTTGTCATCAACAAAAAACTAACTCTAAACTATATAACACCAAGCTATAGAACTCCCCCTAATCTAATACTCTATGGCATGTGATTATAATGATAGTGTTATCATAAATAATCAACACTTAAATGTAATAATAAACCTAATCCTAAACTACTAACTTTTCTAAGTATATATAATAACCATATAGTTATTAATAGGGAAGAACACATATAAGAATATAATTTATTTATTAATCATATAACTATATTTACGTTTTCGTGAGAAATGTAAGAAGAAACATACAACAATGGTAAAGAAAGAGAAGAAACTAATGTGTGTTTTTGAACATAGGAGATCTATGAATCGAAAAATTTGGATAGTGGAAACAGAAATTTCCACGTTGTTCGACAAGATTCTCATCTTTGTCAAAACACACTTCTCCAACGCACATGACTTTTTCGTCGTCCTCCGCGTGCATATATTCCATGGTTTCTTCTTCTTCTTCTTCTTTGCTGGCCTCTTGTACATGATCTCCTGAAGTGTGTTCTTCAATCAAGATTGGGTTATCACGATTTTCCATTAGAAATTTTTGCAAATTCCTTAGGATTTTGCCTTTCTTGTTCCTTGGCCATTCGAAGTTGCATTACTTGGATTTCAGTCATTAACTGAAGTGCATCCTTTAGAAAATCCTCCATTTTAGTCACACGAGCGAGAGTAGTACGTTGAAATGGACGAGACGTAGGAGAGGGGATCGAAAAGGTTGATTTTATGTTTGATTTGGAAGAGGAGGCCATTGATTATTTGATTTTAGAGAAAAGAACAGAGAGACAACAGAAAGGATGAATAAAATTTCAAAAATGTGAAGAATATATAAAAAAAATTGAATTTTGGTCGGAAAATTTTCAAAAATTTAAAAACGTTGTATGTCGACATAAGGTAGAGGAGAATGTTCACATGGTTCTTAAATTTTTGCCTATATAATTTATTTTGAATTAATTTTTAATTATACTTTGTTTATTTATATTTTATATTTCAGTTATTGAACAAATACCTAATTCTCTTCTTAATTTAGTAAATATAGATTCATTTAATGGTTTTGTTAAGATATCAGCAATTTGATTCTCAGAATTGATATAATCTAGAGTGATTACTTCCTTACTTATATTATCTCTGAGAAAATGATGTCTGATATCAATATGTTTAGTTTTAGCATGTGAGTAATATTTTTGGATAAATTTATCGCACTAGTATTATCACAATAAATTGATGATTTTGAAAATTTTAAACCATAATCTTTTAAAGTTTGCTGCATATATATTACTTGAGAACAAGTCAAAGCGGCAGAAATATATTTTTCTTCAGTTGTTGATAAACAAAAGTGTGTTTTTCTTTTTACTAGACCAGGAAATAGAGAATGTCCCAAAAAGTGACAAGTTTCACTTGTACTTTTTCAGTCTGATTTACAACCAGCATAATCAGCAACACAGCAAGATATTAAGTCAAAAGATTCATTTTTAGGGTAAAATAAGCCATGATCAGAGTGTGTTTAGCATATCTTATGATATGTTTTACGGCTTTTAAGTTGGTCTCTTTAGGTTGGGATCGATATCTTGCACAGAGACAAACACTGTGCATGATATAAGGTCTATTAGCGGTAATATAGAGTAGTGATCCAATCATTCCTCTATATAACTTTTGATCTACATCTTTCGAGGGATCTTCTTTACTAAGGTACTCATTGGTTGCCATGAGAGTGGATTTTCCACTCGTAGTAGTCAAACCAAATTTATTAATTAGGTCTTTAGCATATTTTTGTTGACTAATAAAGATTCCATTATCTAATTATTTTATTTGTAATCCTAAAAAGAAATTTAATTCACCCGATAGTTCGGGAACAGAATATCAGAAATAACAGTAGGAGACAGCGATTTTATAGTGGTTCGGCTTAAGGAGTAGCCTACGTCCACTTTAAGTGTATTTATTACTGATCTTGTTACAAAACAATACAATGCTCTTCAAGTACAAATCTCCTTAGTTACAAAACACTTTGAGCAAGTTGCTTAAGCTTCGATGTAGATGAAAGTCTTCGAATCCATGTCGGATGTGTGAAAGTCTTCCAAAGTAGCTTGTAGTGCTCTTTGAAACTTCAAGTGTAAAGTTGGTTTAGAAACTGGCAGAGTATCGGCGCATGAATAGATTATCCAAAAGTCCCTTGAAAGTTGGAGATGGCAATGTATTTATAGAGAATTCTGGGCAGGAAACATTACCAAGTCCTAAATCGTAACCGGCCTAAGTTGGGTCGCGGACGACTTAATCTAAGTCGTGGGTCGGCTGCGACCTAAATGCTGTGTCGAGACTTCGGAAATGCATCCTTGCTGAACTCTGGATATATCATAAGTCATGAATCGTGTACGAGTTAAGAGGCCGCGTGCTAAGTAGCTGCATCGGACTTGCCTTCCTTTGCCTGGGTCATGAACGACCTAGCATAGGTCGTAAGTCGGTAGCGACTCAAGTGTAGTTCGTGATCTTGTCCCTGTCCTGAGAAGTTAGGGCGGCAACCTCCTTGCATAGTTAGATCGGCATCTATCTTAGGCCAGCATCCATGTTAGATCGGTAAACTACCAAAGCCTTGAGTCGGTATCCCCTTAAATCTTAAGTCGGCATTCTTGTTAAGTCGGTAACCTTGAAGGCATTAGGCCGGTACCCATGTTAGGTCGGTAGCTATCTTAGGTCGTATCCTATAAGTCCTAGGTCGGCATTCCTGTTAAGTCTTAGGTCGGTAACCTTGTTAAGGCATTAGGTCGGCATCCCTCTCAAGTCTGTTAGGTCGGTATCCCTCTTAGGGCTTAGGCAGTTAGATCAGCATCCATGTTAGGTCGGCAACCTTTTGTGTCGGTAACTTTTAAGTCGCTGAGTCATAGCCGGGGCGGAGTTAACATTTTCCCCTCGAAGTATATGCCTAATGGTTAGGTCATGTGCTTCGATATCCTCTAACCCGTCCACTCTCTAAGTCGGTAGGTCGTGTACGACCTAAAAGTTAGGTCACACGCGCCGCTTCAGTTCTCACCACTGTAAGGTATAAGTCATTCATCTTCTTCTTCCAAAGGCGATTTCACTCCAATCAATTACTGATAACCTTTGCTATTCATCGCGTAAGTAAACCTTCTTCTTCCTCGATCATAGATTACTGTTGGTTCATGAATTCCGTCACTCAAACTTAAACCGCCTCCTTGTATAATGCTTCATCACGAATCCCATTACATCTATAGTTGATGAAGCTTAGGTTGCTCGGTTTGGCTTTAAGTGACCGATGAGACGATGATGATGGTTTACCGCTTCAGGCTAGTCCATTTCAATTTGCGTTAGGATTGCAAGGTGTTGAACTCGTAGTGGTTTCGAACTGGTTTTATGGATGATCCGATCGCTTCGCAGGAGTAGAAGGATGAAGGACCTGAAGGAGGCGAGAAATCCCCGGAGCATACTATTTCTGATGACGTAAAATTGTCTGCTCTTGTTACCCCGGGAAGTGAGTCTTCTTCAAGGAGGAGGAGGAAGCGTGCCACTTCCAAGAAAAGGAAAAACATTCTTGTTTCTGAAGAGGAAGCGAAGGTTGATTCGGCAGTAACCCTCTCTCCTTCTTCCCCAACTCTCCCAAGCCGTCCTGAAAAACTGCCTATTAGGTCCGGTGAAGGCTTTAAAGGTGGTGGCAAGAAGAAGTAACGAGCCCTGCTTCCCCTTATTTTCACTTTTTGCTTTTTGCATGTACTGGCCAGAGATTGTGCGGGTACCGGCCTACGCGTTTCTTTTATTTTGAAACCTGTACCTGTACAAAATTTTGACAGCATTGAATAAAATGATTATTTCTGTTTGTACAAACTTCTGCCTGTATTTGAGAATGCATTTACTCTTTGTTTTTGTACAAGTTTCTTTATATGATATTGCAGTGAGCTTGTGGTATGCTGTCCGAGCGTAATTTTTACCACTGTAGCTATACCATGTTGCCCCTATACCATAAGCTCGTTGCAATATTTTCAACTTTGAGGGGAATTGTACTCTTATTTTCTGGAGAATAATTATTCCATACTTGGAGGAATATTATTCTGCTCAAAATAGAGTACAGCTCGTTTCATATGAGTTTTCACGCTCCACCCTATGGAGATATCACTTTTTCTTTTGCATGTATACATTTTTACAAAGAAAATTCTCTTATGTGGTAGAGCGGGCCTCTGAAGGACACTTTAACTTTTTTGAGGAAAAGTATTTCCAAGAATAGATGAACCAATCTTCTTTTGAAAGCTAAAGTGCGCCTTTAAAGAGGGTTTTTTTTTATTGCGCCTCGGTGGAGGGCTTTTTGATCTTTGTTTTGCATTTCTGATGAAATGCTTCTTTGAAAAGTTGTACCTCTTAGGAGGGCTTTTTCACGTTTCAACACTTGGAAATTTTATTTCAATCTCGGTGAAACGTGTGCCTCCGAAGAGTTATGCCTCCGAAGAGGGCTTTCTCATGTTTCAAAATTATTTCGATCTCGGTGAAACGTGTGCCTCCGAAGAGGTCTTTTTGTTTGATTGTGCCTCTGGGAAGAGGTCTTTTTGTTTGATTGTGCCTCTGGGAAGAGGTTTTTTTGTTTCTGCCTCTTGGGAGAGGCTTTTATTTTTTCCCTGTTCGCTGGGAAGCGGGCCTCCGAAGAGGGCTTTTCACATTTCGACTCGTGTGAAGTTTTATTTCAGATCACGGTGGAATGTGTGCCTCTGAGTAGGGCTTTTGCCTGAAAGTTTGGAGTTTCTTTCTCTTAGTTGGACGGATTCACGGGAGTGTATCACCGATCAGTCCGCAACTTTATGTCGAGAAAGAACTCTCTTTTTCTGGCGAGGCCCGCTCGAGGTCTTTTAGCATTTTAACTGTGGTGAAATGGGCCTCCGAAGAGGGTTTTCACGTTTCAACACTTGGAAGTTTTATTTCAATCTCGGTGAAACGTGTGCCTCTGAGTAGGGCTTTTGCCTGGAAGTTTGGAGTTTCTTTCTCTTAGTTGGATGGATTCACGGGAGTGTATCACCGATCAGTCCACAACTTTATGTCGAGAAAGAACTCCCTTTTTCTGGCGAGGCCCGCTCGAGGTCTTTATCCTTTGAAGAGTTGTGCCTCTGAAGAGGGCTTGTGCCTCCGAAGAGGTCTTTTGCTGTTTGATGCTTACCCGCCCATGTCTCTTTGCCATCTATTCATGTCGGCGATCCCCGTTATCTTTTGCAAGTATCATCCCTTTTTAGTTGCCAATAATTTTCCTTATCCAAAGAAATATACTTCATAGTTAAGCGAGTTGGTGGTGGTAGACACAGGCTATTTAACTGGATGCTCCTTTGTACAAACATTCGCAGTTAGTTAGAAATTGTCCACTTCCATCCACATCGCTAACTTTTGTTCGAAGCACATTTTTCATAGGATTTGAGTATGGAAATTTTGAATGGTTTAGCGTTTGCTTGCTGGGTGATGTCGGAGATCGCTTGGTCTTGCGATGGGTAAGCTTTGTTTTTATGGCCTGCATTATTAAATCGACATTTTAATAACACAATTAACGTATTTTATATGTCGAAATAAAACAAAGCAGTTTATAGTAATAGAGAACACAAGATTTATAGTGGTTCGGCCAAAAGCTGGGCCTACATCCACTTTATAGCTTTTCATTATTCACTTGCTTTACAATTGCTTTCAATACAAGAATCATATTTTCGTAATTCTTTTACAATATTTTCAGCAAAATTTTTAAGTAAAATATGGACGCAAATGATTGATGTTCCAAGCTCTTAGGATTAGTTCTCCTTCGACAGTTGTGAGTTTGAATGAGCCATCAAGAAGTTTCGTGCCTATAACATACGGCCCCTCCCAGTTTGGCCCAAACACACCTGTGGCTGTCATAATTCTCTTCAGGACTAAGTCCCCAACTTCAAAGCTGCGCTGACAAACTTTGGAATTGAAGTGCCTGGCTATTCTTTGCTGATGAGCTGCAATTCTAAGCCTAGCCTCTTCTCTTCTTTCATCAAGGAGGTCAAGTGCTTCCAGTTGCAGTTTTTCATTCTCATCTTGATCAAAATGGATCCTTCTGTGTGAGGGGACTTCAGTTTCCACTGGAATCATCGCTTCTGATCCGTATGCCAATGAAAATGGAGTATGCCCAGTAGCAGTTTTATGGGTAGTTCTGTATGCCCATAGTGCAAGCGGTAACTTATCGACCCAACCACCTTTTTCTTTTTCCAGCTGCTTTTTGATGGTTGATTTGATGATTTTGTTTACTGCTTCCACTTGCCCATTTGCCTGCGGATGAGCCACTGCTGAGAAGCTTTTTTGGATCTTGAACCGTTTGCAGAAATCTTGGAACTCCTCACTTTCAAACTGGGTATCATTGTCTGTGATTATCTTCTGAGGCACACCATACCTGTAAATGATATTTTTCGTCACAAAACTTATCATTTTCTTAGAGGCAATAGTAGCCAATGGTTCGGCTTCAGCCCATTTAGTGAAATAATCAACAGCAACGATAGCATATTTAATTCCCGATTTGGCAGTCGGCAAAGGCCCACTGAGATCTATTGCCCAGATGGCAAACGGCCAGGGACTGACCATTTGTGTTAGCCCAGTGGAAGGTGCTCTAGGAATTTTGGCAAATCTTTGGCATTTATCACACTTTCGGGAATAGTCAGTAGCATCTCGATTAATCTCTGGCCAAAAATATCCATAACGAAGAATTTTCTTTGCTAAAGTTTGAACTCCTGTATGATCTCCACATTCCCCTCCGTGTACTTCAGTTAGAATTGTCTTAGCTTCTTCCTTTGTCACGCATCGGAGTAATGGCATTGAAAATCCTCGCCTGTACAAGTGACGATCCTGAACTATATATCTGGAGGCTTTCCTTATCAGCTTCTGTCGTTCTTTTGAACTTTCTGGCAAAGAACCATTGAGCAAATATTCGAATATCGGAGTCATCCATGATTCTTGCTCTTGGGATACATTCATAATCCAATCGACATCCATTTCATATGTGCTTGGAGCTGACAAGACTTCGACGGGAACTAATCCCAATAGCTGAGCTTCACTAGTACTTGAATACTTTGCGTGAGAATCCGCCTTCATGTTCTCTTCTTGGAGTATATGGTTTATTGAATAACGGTCAAAATCTTGAAGAATCTCCCAGGCTTTTGATAAATAGGCGGGTAGATTCCCTCCTTTAGCTTGAAATTCCTTCTTGACTTGGCAGACAATAAGCTGAGAATCACTGAAGATCTGCAATGTTTTGATGTTTAGTTCCTTAGCGTTCCTTAAACCAGCGACGAGAGCTTCATATTCTGCTTCATTATTTGTCGAAGGAAATTCTAGTCTCAGTGCATAACATAGCGATCGCCCTTCTGGGGTTTCAAGGACAACTCCTGCTCCGGAACAGTAATCATTCCTTGCGCCATCGACAAACAATTTCCAATGGATTGGGATGTTATCAGTGGCTTCTTCCTCACTATCACCTTTATCCGTACATTCTGCGATGAAATCTGCTAAAGCTTGTCCATTGATTGCTTTCCGGGGATGATAAGTGATGTCATATTGGCAGAGTTCAATATTCCATTTCAAAAGACGGCCTGAAGTCTCAGGACGGAATAGGACTTGCTTTAGAGGTTGATCAGTGAGGACTTTGATGGGATGAGCTTGGAAATACGGCCTCAATTTTCTTGATGCGATCAACAAACAATAGGCGAGCTTTTCCAACCTTGAATAGTTCATCTCTGCCCCAGTGAATCTTTTGCTGATATAATAGACTGGGTGTTGAATCCTTGCGTCTTCCCGTACCAACACTGCACTGAGAGCTTGAGATGAAATTGCCAAATATATGAAGAGATCTTCACCATTGTCAAGCTTTGAAAGTATCGGAGGCAATTCCATATGACGAATCAACTCATCAAATGCTTTCTGACATTCAGGAGTCCACTAAAAGTTTTTTCTTCCTTTCTTCAGAGCATCAAAGAATGGAATGCATTTGTCAGTAGCTTTTGAAATGAACCGACTCAAGGCAGCAACCTTTCCTTTGAGACTTTGCAACTCCTTCTTCGTTCTAGGAGCTTTGACCTCTCTTAGGGCGGTGATCTGAGCAGGATTAGCTTCAATGCCCCTAGCGCTCACAATGAAACCCAAAAACTTTCCAGACTCCACCCCAAATGAACATTTTAAGGGATTAAGCTTCATTCTGTACTTTCGGAGTACTGCGAACATTTCTGCCAAGTGATCCATGTGGTCCACTGCTTTCTTAGACTTCACTAGCATATCATCAACATAAACTTCCATTGTCTTGCCAATCTGCGGTTTAAACATGGCATTGACAAGCCTTTGGTAAGTTGCCCCTGCATTCTTGAGTCCGAAAGGCATGACCTTGTAGCAGTAGAGTCCAACATCTGTGATAAAGCTTGTGTCCTCTTGATCTGGCTCATGCATCATAAGCTGGTAATATACGGAGTATGCATCCATAAAAGATAACAATTCATGCCCTGCCGTCCCATCCACCAACTGATCGATCCTGGGCAGCGAGAAACAGTCTTTGGGGCAGGCTTTGTTTAGATCTGAAAAGTCAATGCATACTCTCCATTTTCCGTTAGCTTTTTTAACTAGCACTGGATTTGATACCCAATTTGGATAAGTAGATTCTCTGATGAAACCGTTCTCCATGAGTCGATCCACTTCTTCTTTTAATGCTGCTGTCCTCTAAGGGCCCTGGGTTCTTCTTTTCTGTTTCACGGGTGTAAACTTTGGATCAATGTTCAGAGTGTGTACTGCAATCTCTGGGGTATTCCACACATGTCAGCATGAGTCCAAGCGAATACATTCAAATTTGCCTTCAAAAATGAAATCAGAACATTCTGAACTGTTGTGTTGAGTTGTGAACCCACATTCAGCACTTTGTTCGGGTCCTTTGGGTCAACGGGTACAGACACCGTTACCTCTGCCGGTACTACCCTATTCTCCCCTGCACTGGCTTTCCTTGGATCCATCTCTCTTCGTGCGCCACTACATTCACCAGTGCAGTGTCCACCCTATAATTGCTACAAGGTTGGTTCTTTGATGCGGACTGGAGCCGCCGCACCTTTTCCCATTTCTCTTTTCATTGATTCACGCAGCTCTGTAAGATAACATTCTCGCCCCGCATCTTGGTCTCCTTTAATCACGCCAACCCCATTATCCGTGGGGAATTTTATAGTCAGACACCATGGAGCAAGAACATCTTTGAATGCAGCAAGAGTTGGTCGGCCTAAAAAGGCATTGTAGGCAGAGAATTCTTCAACAATTATAAAGGTTTGATTTCGAGCCACCTTCCTCGGTCCTTTTCCAAGTTCTACAAACAAATCTATGGTCCCAATCGGCTGTTTGGTTTCTCCAGCAAACCCAGCAATCTTAAGTGATGAGGCTTGAACGTCAGCCATTGGAATTTTCATTTGATCAAAGGTCTTCTTTAAGAGAATGTTGCATGAAGCTCCACAATCAACTAGAACTCTTCTCACAATAGCCGGCCCAATGCCAGCGGATATGACCAAAGGATCTATGGTTGGAGCCTCGATACCCAAAGAATCTCTGGCACTGAATATAATATCATCTGTGGAAGTCTTTTGTTGCTTTAAAGGCGCATCATTTTCTAAAACAAAAACATTCTCTTCGGCTGGTACATGCCTCAAGGCCCGGGCATACCTTTCCATCTCGCCCCAGCTTTTGCCTGCTGGGTGAGGCCCTCCAGTTATTATATTGATGACAGGTCTTTCTGGTTCATGCTCTACGGCCTTCTCACTTGAGCCAGGACGGTGAGTGGGAACTTGTTGTCCTTGAGTCGACGAAGCTCGGGCATTTCTATTCCTTTTCACATACTGTTGGAGCTTGTTCTCTTTCAAAAGTTGTTCAATTACCTCTTTCAACTGACGACATTCGTTGGTGTCATAGCCAGGTTGGTTGTGGAATCGGCAAAACCTTCCACTCTTCTCCATCTTATTTCCCACTCTCATTTTAGGTGGTGTCGGATAATTGACATCATCCTTGGTTGCAAAGAAGATGTTCTCAAGGGTATCGGTCAAGGGCGTGAAATTGAAAGGACGACCTTTCTTAGCATCTCCCTGTTTCTTTCCACCATCATTTCCCCTTTTTTGAGTGTTAGGTTCTTTCTTGTTCGAAGCAGCACCATTGTTCCCGGCTTCCGCTAATACTACCTTAGCTGGTATTTGGAGGCTCTCCAATCGCATGAATTCATCCGCTTTCTTGTTGAATTTGTCGAGCGAGTTTGGTTCTTTCATTTTCAACCACTTTCCAAATTCTCTTGATTTGTCAATCGCCCTCATCAAGTATGTTAGGACCATGCGTGGCTCAGCATTATCTACCTCAGCCAATGCTATGTTAAAACGATTCAAAAATGATCTGATGGATTCTCCTGGATTTTGCTCTAGACTTGACAGCGCCATTATATCCTTTGCTTTTGAAGCATACAATCGAAATTGCTCCTTGAATTTCCTGGTCAAATCGGAGAACAGATCAATGGACCTGTCCGGCAGCTTTGTAAACCACAATAGGGCCACACCTTCCAGATATACCGGGAAATATCGACATTTGATTTCATTAGACGCCCTGGCACCCGTCATATGCTAGTCGTACTTATACAGAAACTCGTTAGGATCACTCGTCCCCTTGTAAGCCGGAATAGTAAGGGGAACGAATTTCCTTAGGAATTCTGCCTTCAAGATCATTTCAGTAAATGGAGTTTTTCTTGGAGCAAAACCCCACTCTTTCTCATCTTCATCTCTTCGCATATTTTCCTTCACGATTTGACGAACCATGACTGAAAAATACTCTTCATCATTTAGAGGCTCTGGAGGGCAAACATCAACCACTCTCTCTGAATTCTGTCTTGAGAATCGTTCACGGAGGGTTGGCTGCGGCCCTGATCCTCCAGCTTGGGGAGGTGTCCTTTCTAAAGGGTCTGCGGCTCTTTGAGAAATGTTCCCTTCAACATCCTGAACTCCCACAGTAGGGTTTCCATCATTATTAACGGGTTGACGGTTTGCCCCAAGTAGATCATTCAATTTACTTAAGATCAGGGCATTCTGGGTATTCTGGGCTTCCAACTGTGCATTTTGAGCATTCAATTGTTGATTCAACCCCAAAACTACGCCGTCCAATTCTGCTCGCGTATCTCCAACAGTTGGAGCTGCTTGACTTGAAGAAGGAGAGGTAGCAGTATTCTCTTGAACATTGTCGGACCTTACAGAACTTCATTTTCTCCCAGGAGCCATTATTTCCAATAAAATTCTGGTTTTAAAAGAAATCCTTTCAACAAACCTTCGCGGAGCAATGGTGGAAGTGTCCTTGAGTTCAATTCTCAATGAAAGCACCAAAAATGTTAACGCTAAAAATCGAACGCTAACACCCCGGTGTGTAAAGTATGAATGTGAAAGCACCACCCGATAGTTCGGGAACAGAATATCAGCAAAAAACAGAAAATACAGTAGGAGACAGCGATTTTATAGTGGTTCGGCTTAAGGAGTAGCCTACGTCCACTTTAAGTGTCTTTATTACTGATCTTGTTACAAAACAATACAATGCTCTTCAAGTACAAATCTCCTCAGTTACAAAACACTTTGAGCAAGTTGCTTAAGCTTCGATGTAGATGAAAGTCTTCGAATCCATGTCGGATGTGTGAAAGTCTTCCAAAGTAGCTTGTAGTGTTCTTTGAAACTTCAAGTGTAAAGTTGGTTTAGAAACTGGCAGAGTATCGGCGCTTGAAGAGATTGTCCAAAAGTCCCTTGAAAGTTGGAGATGGCAATGTATTTATAGAGAATTCTGGGCAGGAAACATTACCAAGTCCTAAATCGTAACCGGCCTAAGTTGGGTCGCGGACGACTTAATCTAAGTCGTGGGTCGGCTGCGACCTAAATGCTGGGTCGAGACTTCGGAAAGGCATCCTTGCTGAACTCTGGATATATCATAAGTCATGAACCGTGTACGAGTTAAGAGGCCGCGTGCTAAGTAGCTGCATCGGACTTGCCTTCCTTTGCCTGGGTCGTGAACGACCTAGCATAGGTCGTAAGTCGGTAGCGACTCAAGTGTAGTTCGTGATCTTGTCCCTGTCCTGAGCAGTTAGGGCGGCAACCTCCTTGGATAGTTAGATCGACATCTATCTTAGGCCAACATCCATGTTAGATCAGTAACCTACCTAAGCCTTGAGTCGGTATCCCCTTAAATCTTAAGTCGGCATTCTTGTTAAGTCGGTAACCTTTAAGGCATTAGGCCGTTACCCATGTTAGGTCGGTAGCTATCTTAGGTCGTATCCTGTAAGTCTTAGGTCGGCATTCCTATTAAGTCTTAGGTCGGTAAACTTGTTAAGGCATTAGGTCGGCATCCCTCTCAAGTCTGTTAGGTCCGTATCCCTCTTAGGGATTAGGCAGTTAGATCGGCATCCATGTTAGGTCGGCAACCTTTTGGGTCGGTAACTTTTAAGTCGCTGAGTCATGGCCGGGGAGGAGCTAACATGACTCATCTCAAACTCTTTAGTCATTGTTTCAGAAAATTCTTTGTTCATTTCAAAATTAGTTGATCTGAAAATGATATCATCTACATAAACTTTTACTAGTTGAATATCATATTTATTTATTTTAGTAAAAGAGTATTATCTACTTTATCAATTTTAAAATTTGATTGTAATAAATAAGATCTTAGTCTATCAGACCAGGCTCTAGGAGCTTGTTTTAGGCCATATAAAGCTTTCTTAAGTTGTAAACATGATTAGGTAATTTTTCATTTTCAAAAAGTGGTGGTTGTTCAACGTATACTTTCTCTTTTACAAATCCATTTAAAAAGGCACTTTTAACATCCATTTGATATAATTTAAAATTATTATGATTTGCGAAAGCAAGTAGAATCCTATGGCTTCTAATCTTGCTAAGGGAGCAAAGGTTTCATCAGAATCTATTCCTTCGTCTTGACAAAACCCTTGAATGACTAAACGTGCTTTATTTCTAACTACCTCTCCTTGTTCATTCATTTTTATTTTTATAAACCCATTTAGTTCCAATTATAGTTTTATTTTCAGGTCTAGGAATAAGTTCCCAAACTTAATTTCTAGTAAATTGATTTAGTTCTTCTTGCATAGCCAAAATCCATGAATCATCCGTTGATGCTTTTTTTGGATTTTTGGGTTCAATAGTTGATATAAAAGCTACATTATTCATTTGACTTAGTTGATTTCTAGTTTTAACTACAGATTGCATATCTCCTAGTATGTTTTCAATAGGATGATCTTTCGAAAGTTTAGACCTTTTATTAGGATGATTAATTTCATTATTAGTTTCAGTTGACTCTTGATTTTGAGTAAACAAATCATCTTCATCATTTGTATCTTCAAAAATTTTTAAATTTTCATCGAATGACACATGCATTGTTTCTTCGATGGTGTTAGTTCTTAAATTAAATACTCTTACGCTTTACTTCTATTAGAATATCCGACAATGATACCTTCGTCGTATTTAGGATGAAATTTATCTAAGTTATCTTTAGTATTTAATATAAAACATTTACTTCCAAAAATTCGAAAATAAGATACTTTAGGTTTCTTTGAGTGAAGAAGTTCATAAGAAGTCTTATTAGTTAAAGGTCTAATTAAAATTCTATTTAAAATATAATAGACGGTAGCAAATGCTTCTGCCCAAAAATTCTTTGGTAATTTACTGTCTGAAAGCATAGTTCTCGCACACTTTTGAGTCATCCTATTTTTACTTTCTACTACTCCGTTTTGTTGTAGAGTTCTTTGAAATGAAAAATTATGGGTTATTCTCTTTTTATTGCAGAATTCCTCAAACTTTTCGTTTTCAAATTCACCACCATGATCACTACGAATGGTTATAATTTTTAGAGAAAGTTGATTTTGAATCCTTTTTGTAAAGTTCTTAAAACGATCATAAGTATCGCTTTTATGTTTCAAAAATATTGTCCACGTAAATATAGAATAATCATCTACAATTACAAAAACATATTTACTATGATTTATTGATAGAATTTGAGATGGACCAAATAAATCAAGATGAAGTAATTCAAGAGGCTTTGAAGTTGAAATCATATCTTTTAATTTAAAGGAACTTTTTCTAAGTTTTCCAAATTGACATGCATCACATAGGCTATCTACTTTAGAATTCATTTTAGGGAGACCTCTTACTAGATCATGTTTTGACAATATCATGTTTTGACAGTCTAGATAAGTGTTTGAAATTCAAATGCCCAAATCTCTTATGCCAAATCCAAAGGTCACTTTTATGTACTAAAAGACATAAGTTATCATTTGAAACATTCATACTAAGAATATAAATATTCTTTTTCTTAACACCCTCAAATATTATGGTTGAATTGTTATCTTCAATGTGACATTTATCTTTTTCAAATTTAATTTTATATCCCTTATCGCAAAGTTGACTTATACTTAGCAGATAATGTTTCATATTTTTAACTAGCAAAACATTAGTAATAATAGGAGTTTCAGAGTTACCGACTTTGCCGATGCTAATCACATATCCTTTTGGATTGTCTCCAAAGTTAACCAGTCCTCCGTCATTGTATATTATATCATTAAACATATCTGAATTGCCAGTCATGTGTCTAGAACATCCAATATTGAGTATCCATTTGTCCTTTCTGATCTTCACAATTTGTCCGTTGTGTATTGATTCCTCAATAGCCATAAAGCATGATGCGTGCACATCAAACAATTTTGGTAGACAACTTGAATTTCAACATTGATTATATGCAGGCTCAAAAGACAATGATGATCTGAATATTTCTAAACTAGTATTAACAAACATAGCCATTTAAAAAAAAAATTCAAAAATTAGATTATGAAACTTTGAAAAACTTGCTCTGATACCAAATGTGAGAAATGCGGATTATGGATCTTAAGGCTAGAATAAACAGTGGAAGGGGGAATGATAGTTTTTAGAGAATTGATAAATCTTTTTGAGTTTTTGTTAATTTAAACAAAAAGAATGCAATATTCAAACACAGACATAATCATAGAATCAAAAACAGATGCAAATATAAAGTAAAAGCAGTAAAGGAAAGAACACACCGGATTTAATATTAGTTCGGAGTTACCCTACATCCAGTCCCGCACACAAGTACAGATTTCCATTCGAAAATAATCTATACAATTACAGTCTCGATTTCAAGGCAACGATGTACACCCTCCAAAATCACAATCCTCTGGGTAGAGATACTTGATTTCCTAGGCAACAAGTTCACCAAATTGATTCCTCAAGGCAACAATCACACCTTATCTCGCTTGATTGATTTCCAAGGCTACAATCACACCTTTTCTCGCTAAGTTGATTACAAAAAGCCGATGACTCTGAATAGCACTAAAGCTCTTATAGAGATAGTGAAAGAGAATCTGATGCGGCTAAGGCCAGAGAAGAGGTGGTGCAAACTTTAATTCCTGAAAACACGAGTTTGTGGTGTAGTGTGTTGAGTCGTCCACGACTCAAGGAAGGTTTGAATCGGTTCCGAGCTAAGGAAGGAGGGCCACGAGTTAACAAACCAAGGGGGAAGGTAGGCCGAGTTAACAAGGCATCGGATTTGAGTCGTCCACGACTCAAGAGAAGCATGAGTCGTTTCCGACCTAACTGGGAGAGAGAAGGGGAGGTACAACTTGACAAGGAAGAGATTCGAGATAACAACTGCTTGAGTCGTACACGGGTTAATAAAGCAGGGTTACGACTCAAGGGAAAGTTGGGTGTTCGTGTTTGATGAGTCGTACACGACTCAACGACTCATCATTAAGTCGTTCGGAGTTGACTCGGGAGGAGGGGATATGCCGTAAGGAAGCTATGAGTCGGTGAAGTCTTATGACGTGGTTTTCTTAAGTCGGTTTGTAGTTGAGTCGTGGGTCGTTTGGCTTGTTGAGTCGTTTACTTATGATGAGTCGGTCGTGTTTGAGTCGTCTGTGTTGAGTCGGTGCCGACCTATGAGTTGTACAGCGTTGTGTTGTATTGTTGAGTCGAGAGCCTTAAGTCGTGAGTCGTGGGGAATGAGTCGTGTACGACTTAAGGCTGGGTTGTAACTCCTACAAATATGCGTGCGTTGTACATTTTTTAGTAGTTGATTTTTGAATAAAATTCTCTTTGTTAGCTTTGTGCTTTCATACCAATTGGTAGTTGAGTGTGATCTCCTATCTCCTCTTTCGGTTAATCGAGTGCGCTCGATTCAACGATCGTAGAAGCCGATTCACGGAATCTAGTGCGCTAGATCAACGTGCGAAGAATCATAGATCTTAGAACACGGTATAGTGCGCTATCAACGTGTTTGAGATAGCTAGAGTTCGGTATCTTTGGATCAACGAACTTGGGCATTTTGGTATCTTCAACTCACCGATTGCTACATTTCATTGATTGAAGTTTTGTTTGATTAATCCGCTGCGTCAGTTTTTGGTATCAGAGCCATACTTAGCCAATCATAGCTAAGTTGATTCTTGGAGCCAAGTTTTTGAAGTTTTTGAAGTTTGAAGTTGTTCATTGTGTTCATATTGAAGTTGCAACAAGTTTGAATTGTTTGATCCATTACATTTTGGATCAAAGTGAGCAAAGGAGTTTGAAAATTGAAGAAGGCCGTGTATACTAGCGGGGAGTAGCCGAGCCTTGTGGAGTGTTTGAATTTGGAGCCGACTTAACCTAAGTCGCGACTTGTTGCCGAGTCAAGGGTTAAGCCGAGTCAAGCTAAGCCGTACATTGTTGAGCCGAGACTTGTTATTTTGTTGAAAGCATTGGAGTTTTGTGTTTGAATTGTAGAAGTTTGTGAAGTTTTCAATCATGCCACCAAGGAGAGCTAATCGTCATCAAAACGTTGAAGCTTTGTATCGTAGAGAAGAAGCCGAGCTTATGGAACAACGTATTAATGAAAAGTTTGATGAAGGCATTGGTAAATTGGAGAGATTGATGAATGATTTGAATCAAAGGAGGAGATCACCAAACTCGAACCATGGAGGAAACCGAGTTTCGCCATCGGTTATGGAAGCGAGGAGGGTATCACCACATTCTTATAGAGATAGAAGAGAAACGTCAATTTCATCACGAAGAGATCATCATGACTATGCACATGAAGAGAGAAGAAGTCAACGTGAATTTGACCATGAAGCATATAGGGATGAAGAGAGACATAGTCAAAGAAGCATGCATGAACGAAGGGATGATAATGGACGAGATCGATGTAGGCGTACTTTTGATTTTGTTGAAGAAGGTGATAGAACTAGTATTCATTATCGAGATCGAGACCAAATTCGAAATTCTTATCGGGATGTTGAAGAGGATCGTCGATGGGAATCGGGTATGAAGATGGAAATTCCAGAATTTAAAGGAGGGATCGTAGCTGAAGAATTTCTTGATTGGTTATCTAATGTTGAAGAGATCTTTGATTTCAAGGAGGTTCCTGAGCATAGAAGGGTGAAGTTGGTTGCTACTAGGTTGAGGGGGAGAGCTTTGGCGTGGTGGCAGCAAACTAAACTTACAAGGGAGAGAATGGGGAAGTCAAAGATAGAATCGTGGGATAAGATGAAGAAGTTGATGAGATCTACTTTCTTACCTTACAACTATCAATCACTTATGTACCAGAGGTTGCAGAATCTGAGGCAAGGGACAAAGTCTGTTAGTGATTATGCTGATGAATTTTACCAACTCATTGCCAGAAACGATATTATGGAGACAGAAGAACAGCTGACTGCTAGATTCATTGGGGGATTGAGGATGCAGATCCAGGATATGGTTAATATGTTCGATCCTAGATCCGTTGCAGAAGCACATCAGAAAGCGTTAGTTTGGGAGAAACAAGGAAGACGTGGAGGTGGTGTGTTTACTAATTCCAATAATCAAGCAAGGGGTGTTGGTGGAAGTTCTAATGTTTCTAAACCTGTTTCAAAGCCAGTGGTGAAGAAGGCTGAGAAGGCAAAGGCTAGCAGTGTTTTCAAATGTTATAATTGTCAGGAGTTGGGTCACAAGAGCAATGAATGTCCGAAGCCGAAGAAGAGAGCAATGGTTGCAGAAGTTGAGGAGGATGATGGTGAGGAAGCAGAGTGTTCAAATACACCTTATGTTGAGGAGGAAGAAGAAGTGTCGGGAGATGAAGGTTGTAATCTTATGATGAGGAGGTCATGTCTTACACCAAAGCAAGAGGAGGATTGTAGTTGGTTGAGAAGCAATATTTTTCAGTCGACATGCACTATTCTGGGGAAAGTTTGCAAGTTCGTTATTGATGCTGGAAGTTGTGATAATATTATTTCTACAGAAGCAGTGAGGAAATTGAACTTGAAGACTGAGAAACATCCTAAACCGTACAAGCTAGCATGGTTAAGGAAGGGTGGTGAAGTGAAGGTGTGTCGAAGGGCTTGTGTTAATTTTTCTATTGGGAAGAAATACAAAGATGAAATTTGGTGTGATGTTGTGGATATGGATGTTTGTCATCTGTTGTTGGGCAGACCGTGGCAATTTGATAGAGCAGTTCAACATGATGGTCGTGCCAATAGTTACAGTTTCATGTTCGAGGGTACGAAAATCACTTTGGTTCCTAAGAAGCAACAGCAGAAGGAGAGCAAGCTAGAGGAGATTAAGGAATTAGAAACTCTGTTGACTTTGAAAGAGTTTGTTAAGGAAGTTGAAGAGGAGCCTGAAGTATTTTTGTTGATTGGGAGAGAGAGTAGTGAAGAAGTTGAGATTCCAGATGAAGCAAAGCCAATTTTGAAAGAATTCGAAGATGTCTTTCCAGAGGAGTTGCCTAAGGAGTTACCGCCACTTAGAGACATTCAACATCAGATTGATCTTGTGCCGGGAGCAGTGTTACCACATCGACCACACTACCGAATGAGTCCGAAGGAACATGAGGAGTTACGAAGGCAGGTGGAAGAGTTGTTGGAACAGGGACGTGTTCAGGAAAGCTTGAGTCCTTGTGCCGTGCCAGCATTATTAGTACCAAAGAAGGACGGAACATGGAGGATGTGCACAGATAGTAGAGCTTTGAATAAGATCACTGTCCGATATAGATTTCCTATGCCGAGGTTGGATGATTTGTTGGATCAGTTGAGTGGGGCAACTATATTCTCGAAGATTGATTTGAAGAGTGGTTATCATCAAATTCGAATCAGACCTGGAGACGAATGGAAGACAGCTTTCAAGACGAGAGAGGGGTTGTACGAATGGTTGGTTATGCCATTTGGTTTGTCAAATGCACCTAGTACATTCATGCGGGTGATGAATCAAATCTTTAGACCATTCATTGGGAAGTTCGTTGTGGTTTATTTCGATGATATTCTGATTTACAGCAGAAGTATGGAGGAGCATGTTCTACATTTGAGGGAAGTATTGATTATTCTTCGTGAAGAACAATTTTATGCTGCTACGAAGAAATGTGTGTTTATGACGCACAGTGTTTTATTCCTGGGTTATGTTGTTTCAGGGGAAGGTATTCAAGTTGACCAGAGTAAAGTTGAGGCAGTCAGGAATTGGCCTCAGCCAAAGACAATAACGGAAGTGAGGAGTTTTCATGGGCTAGCGTCATTCTACCGAAGATTCATTCCACACTTCAGTAGCGTGATGGCTCCAGTTACTGATTGCATGAAAGGGAAACAATTTGTATGGTCAGAAGAAGCGGGGGTTGCTTTTGAAAAGATCAAGGAATTGTTGACGTCTGCACCAATTCTTGTTTTACCGAATTTTCAGTTATTGTTTGAATTGCATACTGATGCTTCGAAGGTTGGTATTGGAGGAGTTCTGAGTCAGAATGGGAAGCCAGTTGCTTATTTCAGCGAAAAGTTGTCAGGAGCAAAGATGAGATACAGTACATATGACGTTGAATTTTATGCTGTTGTACAAGCTGTTAAGCATTGGAGACACTATCTATTTCAAAAGGAATTTGTCCTTTATACAGATCATGAAGCATTGAAACATTTACAGGGGCAGGATAAGATTTCAGCGAGTCATGCATCGTGGATAGCATATTTACAGCAGTTTACTTTTGTTGTCAAACATAAATCAGGGGTGACAAATCGGGTAGCTGATGCTTTGAGTAGGAGGAGTCATTTATTAACGACAATGAAAGTTGAAGTGATGGGTTTTGAGATGTTGTCGGAGATGATTAATGAAGATCCTTACTTTGTGAAATATGTTGAGAAAGTGAAGGGTGAGAGTACCGATGAATTTACGTTGGTTGATGGTTTTCTGTTTAAAGGGAATCGTTTGTGTATTCCAGACTGTAGCTTGAGGTTGAAAATTGTCAAAGAGTTACACGAGGAAGGGCATGTGGGCCGTGATCGTACTTTGCAATTGATTTCACAATCTTACTTTTGGCCGTCGATGAGAAAAGAAGTGGAAAGATTTGTGGAGCGATGTCATATTTGCCAAGTTTCAAAGGGAACAGCGACGAATGCAGGGTTGTATATGCCATTACCTGTACCGTCTAAGCCATGGGTTGATATTAGCATGGATTTCGTTTTGGGTTTGCCTAGAACTCAAAGGGGAAATGATTCGATATTTGTTGTGGTGGACAGGTTTTCGAAAATGGCACATTTTGTTGCTTGCAAAAAGACAGCGGACGCAGTTCGAGTGGCGCAGTTATTTTTTAAGGAGATTTATCGAATTCATGGTTTACCAGAATCTATTGTTTCTGACAGGGATACTCGTTTTCTGAGTCATTTTTGGTTGAGTTTGTGGAAGATGGTGGGAACGAAACTGAAATTCAGTAGTGCTTATCATCCACAAACTGATGGACAGACGGAAGTTGTTAACAGGTCATTGGGAAATTTGTTGCGATGCCTTGTACAGGATAATTTGAGAAGTTGGGACATGAAGTTATGCCAGGCAGAATTTGCACATAATCATGCAGTGAATCGTAGCACGGGATTCAGTCCATTTCAGATTGTTTATTCAAATTTACCCAGGGGGCCGTTGGATTTAGCAGTAGTACCACAGTCGAAGGGAACAGTTAAACGGGCTGCTGATTTTGTTGATGAGCTGACTGAATGTCATAAAGTCGTTCAGAAACGATTGGAGAAATCGAATGAGAAGTATAAGAAGTCTGCAGATTTAAAGCGACGAAATGTTGGATTTAACGAAGGTGATTTGGTTTATGCTGTATTGACCAAAGATCGTTTTCCAGTGGGCGCATATAATAAGTTGAAAGCCAGAAAAATTGGTCCTGTCGAAATTGTGAAACGAATTAATGATAATGCTTATAAGTTGAAGCTGCCGGAGGATATTTACACTTCTGACGTATTCAATATTAAGCATCTTGTGCCATATTATGGAGATGAACATTTTGATGAGAAAGAATTTGCAAATTCGAGGACGAATTTTTCTCAACCAGGGGAGGATGATGCGGCTAAGGCCAGAGAAGAGGTGGTGCAAACTTTAATTCCTGAAAACACGAGTTTGTGGTGTAGTGTGTTGAGTCGTCCACGACTCAAGGAAGGTTTGAATCGGTTCCGAGCTAAGGAAGGAGGGCCACGAGTTAACAAACCAAGGGGGAAGGTAGGCCGAGTTAACAAGGCATCGGATTTGAGTCGTCCACGACTCAAGAGAAGCATGAGTTGTTTCCGACCTAACTGGGAGAGAGAAGGGGAGGTACAACTTGACAAGGAAGAGATTCGAGATAACAACTGCTTGAGTCGTACAAGGGTTAATAAAGCAGGGTTACGACTCAAGGGAAAGTTGGGTGTTCGTGTTTGATGAGTCGTACACGACTCAACGACTCATCATTAAGTCGTTCGGAGTTGACTCGGGAGGAGGGGATATGCCGTAAGGAAGCTATGAGTCGGTGAAGTCTTATGACGTGGTTTTCTTAAGTCGGTTTGTAGTTGAGTCGTGGGTCGTTTGGCTTGTTGAGTCGTTTACTTATGATGAGTCGGTCGTGTTTGAGTCGTCTGTGTTGAGTCGGTGCCGACCTATGAGTTGTACAGCGTTGTGTTGTATTGTTGAGTCGAGAGCCTTAAGTCGTGAGTCGTGGGGAATGAGTCGTGTACGACTTAAGGCTGGGTTGTAACTCCTATAAATATGCGTGCGTTGTACATTTTTTAGTAGTTGATTTTTGAATAAAATTCTCTTTGTTAGCTTTGTGCTTTCATACCAATTGGTAGTTGAGTGTGATCTCCTATCTCCTCTTTCGGTTAATCGAGTGCGCTCGATTCAACGATCGTAGAAGCCGATTCACGGAATCTAGTGCGCTAGATCAACGTGCGAAGAATCATAGATCTTAGAACACGGTATAGTGCGCTATCAACGTGTTTGAGGTAGCTAGAGTTCGGTATCTTTGGATCAACGAACTTGGGCATTTTGGTATCTTCAACTCACCGATTGCTACATTTCATTGATTGAAGTTTTGTTTGATTAATCCGCTGCGTCAGAATCAAACCAGAGATAATCTAGTTAGATTCAATGTTGATTTCGGCAGAGTAATGGTAAGAATATGTATAAAGAAATATGGAAGAAGAAGAAAAGGAGTGAAAAACCAGAAAAACTGAAAATATAATTCATTCAAACTAACCATTATTTATAGAAAAACAATAGCCATGTCCATCGTGAAGAGTTAAGACGAATAGACACTTCTTTTGAAATTTAATTTTTGAACTCAACTGACACCATGTCGACATAGGGTACTTGAGTATATCGATATCCCAAAGGGATTTTTGGTATTTTGATTTTCTTTGAAAATAACCTTTATTTTATATTAAAACTATTTTAAACTTTATAAATATACTTGACTATAATTAAAATGCATAAGTAAATATAAAGAATAATATATACAAAATTTTACTATAATTTTATATTTAAAATCTAAGTATAAATATTTAAAAGTTAAATATATTATATTTAAAAGATAGTTTAAAAACAAGGATAATTGGATTTTGAAAATAAAGATTATTTTGAGGCTAAAAGTATGTGAAATCAGGATAGATGTTTTTTATGCTTTTAAAAGGAATGTTTTGAAATCATTTTGAAAACAAGATATAATTTTGAAAAATCATTTTGAATAAAAAGTTAGCGTATACAAAACAATGTTCCACTGGATTTTTCGTAGGTTCCATCTTACTTAGGTTTCCATCGCTTCAACTGGCTCGAAGTGGATTCCATTCCATGAGTAAATTGGATTTTAAGATGCCAGTGCTTTTCTAGGAGTTTTAACAAAATTTCTAAAAGATAAATTACTTGAACTCTTGATAATCTTGATACTCATGAGTCTTCAATCTTGATATCTTGAATCTCTATATTGTACAGTCATCATTCTTGTTACCTGCATATACATATATATTTAAACTTATACTGTTAGTATTTATAGTTTATAATCTATTCTAAGGTTGTTGTCATCCAAACCATCATCTCACGGACTAACACTATTCTTGTAATTCCCAAAGGGAACCAAGACTTCACTTTTTTGTACAGATGCTAGTTGTATTGGTTTGGGTGTCGTTTTCATGCAAAAAGCGAACCGCTCATACTTCTATACAATTATAGCCTACCGAAACTGGATATGCCACTCATGATTTTGTGCTCGAGGCCATTGTTTCCGCTCTTTGAATTTTTGTGTTCATTCATGTTTCACCTATGAGGGGTGTTGTGCATTTCAATCGGTCGGGAAAATTAACTTCTCGATACATTTGCCCATTTCCCACCGATGAACGCATTGGTTCCGTGGCTTATCTTCTTTTATTACCAACTCAATTTTCTGCTATTCACGATGTTTTCCATGTCTCTCAACTACGGAAATGCCTTTGGGATTCCTATTCTATTCTTGAACCCAGTGTCATTGAAGAAACTGAAGTTTCACCAAATTTGACTTATGAGCAACATCCCATATGTACCATTGCTACGGAGGTTGAACGCCTTCGTAAAAAAGATGTTCCTCTTATGAAAGTTCAATGGTCCCTCAAATCCTAAGGATTGCTATTGGGAATCCAGAGAATTCATCGAGCGAACACATCCGGACTTACTCTCTCATGCTCCTTAAGGTGAACTTCTTACTTCAAAATTTCTTTTGTGTTGATATGCTTTTATGGTTATTACTCTTTGTTTTCTAATGAAGTATTGTGAGGATGCAATTTCTTTAAGGAGGGGAGTCTGTAACAACCCGCATATTTTACGAATGTATATTTAAATATTTTATTTAAATATGGCATAGTTAGTTGGATTAAAGTCCGAAATGCCATTTTTTGTAAACTGTCGAATTAGGACTCGAGACCACTTTTATTGAGCCCAAAACGGCGTTCGCAACCTTTTTGAGTATAAACATCAATATTTTTGGAGTTGACTAAAATTTTGGTATTTTTATTTTGGGCTTTGGGTTTGGGATTTAGCCTACTAACCCAATAACAGAACCCAATTCCTCTACCTTACAACTCTGACTCCACTCACCTTCATTCATTCATAACATTTCCTAACACTCTCAAGTCCTAGAAAGAATAGTGGGAAGAGGAAATAAAAATTTTTAAGCCCTAGCTTCTCTTAGGAGTTCAAATGCAAGTATCAATCAAAGAGAAGCTTAGGTAAGAATCGTCTTCATCTTCTCCATCTCAGTCTCTCTTCAATTTTCAGAAATTCCTATAACTTAACTTAGGAAATTAATTTCATTTGATAATGGATTGAAGATTTTTAAGGTGTTGTTGAAGAGAAATCAATCTTTTCTTGTTTTAAAGCTTCTCATGTATATATTTGGGTTTAAAGATGAGCTTTTGAACTCACATCTAAGTCTATAACTTTCATTACTGTTAGGTATGAATTCCTAACGTCTATTCATGTTCAATTGCTTTTGATTTGAATTGATTTGGTGAATTTTCCAAATTTTGGAGTTTTAAAGTCAAAATCTTTAAAGATCCTATCTTGGATAATAGGACATGATATTCGGGGTGTATCAAAGAGCCTATAGGGCTGGGTTTTCGCTTGGCGTAAATCCCTAGCCTCTGTGCTCGTCCAGTCGCTTTCGAATCAATTTGGCCATCATTAGCCTAGGCAAACTATTACTCAGAACAGGCAACCAGACGTCTAGTTAGAAGGTCCAGACGTCTGGTTAGGGCAGCAGATGAAAAGAATAATAACGGTGGAAAAGAAAGAAAAGGGCAGAGACTTGGACCAGACGTTTGGTCCAAACCTACCAGATGTCTGGATTGTGTTCAGACGTCTAGTTAGAGCTCAGACATTTGGGAGGTTTTCTGAATTATTTCCAGAACCCAGAACCAAACGTCTGGATTAACCCATAGATCTTTGGAACTGTTCGGTTTTGCCTATTCACTTATTTTTGAGTAAATTTCCAATGTTTATCGATTTTTTTATTCGATTAGATGTTGTCACTTTTATCAACTATGATGACTTCTTATTTTGAATTTTTAGGAATATCCATTTTAATGGATTTGTTATCAATTTCTATGAATTTGATTCACGTCTTCGAATGTGAATTTTTGGTGATTGATTGTTTCTACAATCATTTCTATGATTTGTCACTTTTAAATGCAATGGTTTCTATATTAGTAGTAAATACACTAACTCTTTCACAAAAACGATTTCAGCACTATTTTAGTACAAAACTTGCTTCTAAATATGTTTTCCAATCTATTAGTATATACAAACCTTTACCTCATTCGTTCGAGAAATCCAATTAAACGACTTAGCAAAACAAGTGGTATGAAATGATTGCGTTTACTTTGTCGGTTAATTCTTAGACTTGTTCGGTTAAAATCTTGTGACTAGAAATCTACAGTTTATTCGTAAATACTAATGTTAAGCCAGTGGTAATGGGACATGAAGCTAAACTCATTTATTTACTACCTTAGTGTAATTCACACTTCTTATTGATCAATGGTGATCATTTAATGGTTTAGACTAGGGATATGTGATGTCTCTTTGTCCGCATGGGGGACTGTACATCGTTTGATGGAGCATCATCTAACTTTTGTAGGCTAGCGACCTATGGATTTTAGGGCGTTCGGTTCATCGGGCGCAATGTTGTACTACATCGTTGTTTTGGATTATCTAGGTTTCAGGTTCATCGGTCGTAACACTGTACTACGTCGTGCTTCCAGATTATTTGAGTCTTAGGTTCATCGTGTGTAACGGTGTAGTACGTCGTTGTTTTGGATTATTTGAGTTTCACGTTCATCGGGCGTAATGCTGTACTGCATCATTGATCTGGATTATTAGAGTTTCAGGTTCATCGGGCTTAAAGCTGTACTACGTCGTTACACCGGCTCTATGGTTATCGACCATAGGATAGCGACCCATTTGCGATAATGTTTTGGTGAGTTTTCATGCTCCCGTTTGTGATAAGCTTCCTCCTTTGTGTTTTTTGGATTTCTAGTTGATGATTTCTATAATTTGTGTTTCACCAATCTTTATGATTTACATTGATAAGTTTTATCATTATTTTTGGTTTGGTGAATATGTTAAAGAATATGGCTCTTTTTTTGGTGTTTTGAGAATATTTGAGATATTGTATTATTTTTGTTGTTATCAAATGTATACTTGTCATAGAAAGGCATTATTGTCATCATACATTTTTTTCATATCTCTTATCCTATCTAATTTTATATGGTATTTATAGCTAGACCGATCCGTTTATTATTTTCTTCTTAAATAATACTCGGGTTAGACTGAGGTATTTCAGGTGCTTCCACATGACTTCTTACCTGGGAGTAGCTTTTGACTTTTAGCTAACTACTTTGCTTAGCAGTTTTTGCTTTTATACATTCGAGATAGAGACTCCTTGATGTATACATATTCTTTTGTCTAGCACTTGTACCTATTCTTTTGTGATGTAGTGGATCTTGTATGACCACTACACTGATGTACACTTTTATGTGATATATTCGTATCTTTTTCCGCCTTAGTGATATGAATATCTATGACTAATTTTGTGTAATGCTTATTTTAAATTTGTTTCCGAAGACCACATAGCCACTAAGTAGTAACTTTGAGTTTGTATTGGTATGTCGGATTTCCTCTTGAAATGAAAGCGATATTTTATCTAGTATATCCATACTCGCACAAAGCAATTACACAGATGGTCGCTCCTCAACAGCCTTATTCTTCGTACTAGTCGATGGCATTATCTGTATTGTCCTTAGCTAGTGTGAGTATAGAGGTGGGGCGGCACACCTTTATACTTTTAATGTAGAAAAGAAGGTGTGAGTCCCTTGAGAATTGTCTTTCGATTAGGCTTATGTTAATGATGTTCCTTAAGTAGACCTTTTTCCCAAGTCGAAAGGGTTGGTTTCTGGGTTAGGTGACATTTCGATCCAGTTGAGTAGGTATGATATCTCCTTCAAGGATTTTCCTTTCGATCTGATCGAAATACCCTGAGTTAAATTCTTTTTGACAGGTTTCGACCTGGTTGATGGCCTAAAGTTGTAGATTGGCTTGGATTTTGATTATTAAGCAGAGTGGGTGGGTTTTACCTTCTCGAAAGCATAGGAGCTTGTCTGTCCTGAGTTTAGGTATGAAACTTTAAACTTCAATAGATCAAAGAAAGGTTTCGACCCTAACGAAAGCCATGGGTATAACTTCTTTGGGTTTGAATCTGTGATTTCAGGCTTTGATGTTTAGAGGATAGGCTTCGACCTTATCGAATGCTTTAGATCACTGAGTAAATATCTACATAAGTTATTTGAGTTTGGAGAGGTATCGACTATGTCGATAGGAGCCTTTCGATGGAGGTGAAACCTAGAAATTAGAATTGAATCTAGAAAAAGTTGATGAAATAGTATAATAACATAAATAGTTGAAACTTCCCTTTCTCCAACTCCAGAGACAATATTTCTCTGAATTCCCAAATTAATTTACAAACTTGGATTACAATGCTTTTATTAAGAGAACACAAGTTCAGAATGAGAAGAATCGGATCCCCCAAAACGTGACCCCTTGGGTCTTATTTATAGATGCAGCTTGGTACCTTTTGACCGTGATGCTTTATTGAGAGACATAAGCAAGCTTCCGCCTTTGTCGTAAGGTATGGCAGCGCTTCTCTTCTTCGAGTTGTCTTGAAAGTGCTTTCGACTCTGTCGTTAGCCTTTTCCTTTTTGTTTTGATGATGTTGTTATGCCCATGCTCATGTTTTGATCTATGCGAAACCCTTCCTAGACCACACTGGTTTCGACCAATTCAAAAGGCTTACTATAGCTTTCAAATGGGTTGCTCCAGATAATACTTGCTTCTTAGCAGTTTGAATGATGGAGAAACCATTGGTTTCGATTGGTTTGGCATATACTCAAAGAGCAATTCTTTATTGTCTTCAGAAGCTGTGGCTTCGACTTGATTGAAAGACCTTCATCTAGTTGAGGCATGGTGGATGAAAGCGAAAGGGAGCTTTCTTCTCCTTCACCTTCTTTGAAAGTTAAGAACTCTCTAGATATTGATAGGAGGAACCCTCCGACACCATCGAAAGTCTTGAAGCTTTTAAATTTTGATGCTAGCACCCCTTCGACTTCTTTGAAAGGTTTGGCTGCAGCTCTTCTCTCTAGCTCTCTATTCAAAAAGGTCTCGACTTGGTCGAAAGATGAATTTTTGGAGTAACATTTGCCCCATCCTTGATAAAGGATGCTCCTGATTTTTCAAGTCATCTTTACCAAAACATAGAAACTTCCCACCTCTTGGCCTTCCCGCGTAGATCTGGACCGTTCATTCAAATCCTATCCAACGGTTGATAATCTGGGCGACTTTTCTTATAAAGTATGCTTCTTCTCCTTCTTCTTCTTTTCTGCATTCAAAATCATTGAGCAAAAGTAAAAGAATTCTCCAAAGTTTCTTAAACTTTGCTTCCCAAAATCAAGATAATTACCAAATCCAAACCATAAGTTTAGATTAATCTCTTTTTCTCAAGTTTTTATTCAAACTTCGTTCACGCTTTAATTGAATTTCGGTTTTCATATTCCAAAATTGAAATTCAATTTTGAAATGTTTGAATCTCGATCTTTTTGGGAACAGATTTGGTTCGTCTTGTCGAGAAACTTCCTCTTAATTTAGTTTCATAAATTAATCGAATTCATTTCTCACTTTGGATTTCGAGATTGACAGTGATTGTTATTGAAAATTCCCTTATTGGGTTTAGATTACCATTTTAGAATTTATTATTTTTGTTCTTTGTTAGTAATCGGCATTTTCAATTTGATAGTAGTTTTTATGCTTTTTGAAATTGTCAAAGACCAATTTCTGTTAAAATTCAATTTTTTAATAAGTCTAATATGTTTTCTTTAAGAAATTTTTGGAAACCTAGATTTGTAATCGGGTTTGGGGGATGATGTAACACATTTCATTACCCGAAATTTTCTCGTCTATGGATCAAAAAATTGGCACCAAGAAATAACTTTTCTACCCCTTCGAAAGCGATTTAGGTGTTCCTTAGTCAACCCAACATAGTTATAAGAACAAAGTTATTAATCAAAAATTACAAAACCTTGGTAAATTGATCCATGTTTTGCCCATATCTTGTGTGGATCAGATTGGACGCATGTGGGAATGAAACTAGTAACCACAACAGTAAAAGAAATAATAAGTGACAAATGAGAATTAGAAATGAGCATAGCTAATCTATATAACCAAACGACTGTCCAATTTGCATGCAAAAAGAATATTAAATTCAAACAAGCACTATAAATTGCTCACTAATTACATCAACTCCTAGCAAATTTAGTATTATATCACTACATGGAATGGAAGGCATAGCAACGGCAAATAGCCGTTGGCGGCCGTTGCTAGCCGTTGCTATCTGTTCCAGCAACGGCAATAGCAACGGCTACATTATCAATTTAGCAACGGGTAGCGACGACCAGTTGTCCACGTGGCAACAGTTCGTTAAAATCCTGGTCATCACGTGGCGTCGCGAGCCATTGCAAGCCTGGAACTAGATAGTTATTGCTACCCGTTGCCAGCCGTTGCCAGCCGTTGCTAGCCTGAACCAGATAGCCGTTGCGAGCCATTGTAAACCTGGAACTTTTTTGTTTTCCAGCAGCCAGCTTTCACTCTTCCAACATCTGTCGTCGCAAACCATTCCACATCACAATAATCACTTCCAATCCATCGTATACATTCCATTCCAACCATCATATAACCAAATACATCACAAATAATCAAATAAAACACATATATATCAATAATCACGCAACTATATAATCAACTAACACAAATCCCTACATCTCAAATCCATCACACATAATATTCATCACCAACACCATAGGTACACAAAACACCAAACAAATTACCAAGTCCATCAACCAACATAAGTACACACCAACATAAGTACACAAGTCCAACAAATATCCATTAAAACCACAATCTTGCCCAAAAAAAATAACCATCAACAAAACATACCTACTCATCATCATCAGCAGCATCATCATCAGCATCATCATCATCACCACCACCACCACCACAAGACCATGGCATGGTCCCATGCTCTGAAACGAGTGCAGCAATGCGCTCATCTATCTGCTGAGAGAAGAAGCTCTGTCGCCAATCATTTATCTCGTCTAGCTATTGTTGCGTCTGGGCTATCTCCTCCTCGACCATAGATTTCTTGTAAGCCCTCTGGAAGTTAAGAGCCTGTAAAACGATCAAACAAACTAGTTCTAATTCACGCTTGCAACGGCTATATTAAATTCAAATATAAGTTATTAAAACAGTTTACCTCCTGATTGCCGTATCCATAACGCCTATTGCGAGAAGGCGGATCAATAATTCTATCCCATATTTGATTGGACTCTTGAAGCGTAACATCCTCCCGTCCAGTTCTTTGCGCCATCGCTGCCCGCTCCGCTTCATATCTACCCTGCAATTACGAATACAAATTTGACTCAATATATAGCTATACAATTTACTTATACACTACTAAAGGAATGTGAAACGTTGTCATTGCGAATAAACATATTTACCATAACAGATTCAGCCTTCGCATCTGTCCACTCATAGGTGACATTCCCATCATCATCGGTCTGCACCACCGCATGAGTGACTCTAAAAACCTCGACCATTGTAGGCTCATGTCCGGTTCTTGAATGTCGAAATTATTCATGAATAAAAAACGTTTCTAATATGATTAAATAATATTACAGTTTATAAACTCAAATTACAAATTTACCAATTCCCTCCGCCATTGTTGGAATGACTTGGACCCACCACGGTGTAGGATTTTTATTTCTGTTCGTGCTATTTCGCTTTGCTATTTCCTGTTAATATAAATACACGGTTAATTAAATTAATAATGCAACTAACATACATAATTTAAATAAATAATACTAACAATACAGCAATACATAACTTACTTTGACAGCTTCACTTTCCCAGTGGGTGACAAATGCAGCCCAAACATCATTACCCATCAAACTGGGTTTTTTTTCCGCTTAGCTTGGCCTTTGAAAGAGTCTCCCTGTAATTTTTTCCGCATCCTCTTATTCCAATGATTGAAGAAGACAGTTTTATCTTCCGGGCGGACACGTATTGCAGCCTGCTTATTGAAAATAATTTGAATTATATACAATATACTAATTTTAAATTGAAATATAAAATTTTACTTACCATCAAATCAGCAACTATAGCGTTCTTCACTTCACCTGGGATGTCGTCCCAATAAGGCCAGCAACCAGACAGCCTACTCTTATAGGATTGCTTTGAAACTTGAAGAATGTAATCCGCCGGCTCTATTTCGAAACCCTGTATAAATGTTGATGTATATAATTAATATATTTTAAATAATATAATTGAAATTAATTAGATACTTACCCAACACTCTTAGGAACTATCTCTATCTCACGACGTAAGTCCGGAGCTGTACCGCTGGGACCTGCGCCACGAGAAGGAGAAGGCTGAGATGTACTGCGCCTTCTGTGAGACATATCTTCCACAAACATAATCATATCATATAATGAAAAGAAAACAAGTTATTATTACAACACATGTTCCATTAATCATCATAATCATTCTTTGTAATTACATAGCTCAGAATAATGCAGAACATAATCATTATTATTATTACACAGCTCTGAATAACGCATAGGTCAAAATAAAACAGAATAATAATACATAACAAAATCGTTATTATTACATAGCTCAGAATAATACAGAACGCATTCATCATTCTTAATACATTACTCAAAATAAAACATCATACATGCATACATTAAAAAAATAGTGTAATGTATCAGTCTTCGTCGTTTTCTGATTCAGACTCGGTCTCGTACGCTATATCGTTTTCTTCGGTACTTTCAAATGCATCTATTAAAACATTCGCTTCATCATTCAACGATCCTACGTCAACATCGTCGGTTATTATTATTTCAGTATTTGGCTCCAGATCTGCTTGATACGCTGCTTCATTTGGAATATTATTTCCAACAAATGTAAATCTTGCCTTTGTTTTAATAACAGCCCACCAATCTACTTTATCTTATTTTAAGGATGGATACGGAGCAAAATAAACTTGTAATGCTTGCTTGGCTAATATGAAAGGATCATACTTATAGTAATGCGAGGTATGCTTTATTTCAATGAGCTTGTAATCTTTGTGCACGTTAATTTCAGAACCAAGAATATTGCTAAACCAATTGCATTTGAATAAAAAAACTTTCTCTGCGGGTTGTATATAATATGTCAACTCTAAAACCTGTGTTAAGACGCCGTAAAAATCTTTTATATGCCCATCTGTGTCATCACTGCCTTTAACAAATACACCACTGTTATATGTTAATTTTTCAGCCCCGTAATCTTTGGTGTTGAATTTAAATCCATTAACGAAGAATATTGGATAAGTCTTCACATTTCTTTTTGGTTCGAATGCAATATGTCGTAATTCTTCGTCAACAACAGAGTTTTTTGGATCATATATGTATTTTGAAAACCATTTAGCAAAATCTTTACTGAGATCGCCAGATGGATGTTATGATTCGTATATACTGCAAAAATGTATTATTCCCATCAAAATTAATATATATATTTATACGTATAATTAAATTGTACATGAATTTAGTACTACCTGACAAATGGTGCAACTTCAATACAATTTAAAAGAACATATGTGTGTGCTATAAGAAAATCTTTATCACCTAACCATATTTCCACACATTTCCCAGCAGGTCGGCCTTGTTGTCTAAAAATAGATAACATTGTTTGAGAAGAATCATGTTCAACAGCTTCATCATTACGGGGAATACTGACAAACGATAAGTTCACATCGTTACTAAAGTAATGTGAGAAAAAAAAATGAAGATTCTTCTTCCAGATACGCTTTGCAAATTGAACCTTATACTCGTACTTTTTGTCTAATTTTCTTCTTCAAATGATTCAAGTACCTATAAAAAAATCAATTTAATTTCTGTTTTGGTATATAAATCTAAATTTTAAGCAAACTTCATATTGCGGATATTCAAAATTACCTCTCAAATGGATACATCCATCCATACTGCACAGGACCTCGAAGAAGTGCTTCGGATGGTAGATGAATAGGTAATTGCTCCATTACATTAAAGAAACCCGGCGGAAATATTTTTTCCAGTTTGTAGAGCAGTATAGGGATTTCTACTTCAAGTTTACGCATGCGATCTACCTTTAACGTCGTCGAACAAAGTTGTTTATAAAACATACTTAATTCTTTTATAACACTCCATACTTTGCCAGGCAACAGTTCTTTGAAAAGCACAGGGAAAAAATATTCCATCATTATATGGCAATCGTGATTTTTCATCCCACTCAATTTACTGTTTTTAAAGTCAACACATCTACGGAGGTTAGAAGAAATCCCATCAGGACATCTTACTCCTTCCACCCACTTTAGCATGAGTTTTAATTATTTATTATCTAGCTCATAGCATGCTTTGGGGTTTTTTATATCGTTGTACAAATGAAGTTCGGGCCGCTTACAAAAGTGTAATATATCACGTCTCGAATTCACATCGTCCTTAGTTTTCCCCTTTACATTCAAAACTGTATTAAACATGTTAACGAACACATTTTTTTCATTGTGCTTAACGTCAATATTGTGCCGGAGTAGCAGATCTTTCCAGTAAGGTAACTCCCAAAATATACTTTGTTTGCACCAGTTATGAATGTCTAATTTACCTGGAATTTCAACTTGTACCCCAGTTTCATGTACCTTTGGATAGTCTTTTACGATTTCATATATCTCTTCACCTGACCAAACCTTCGGTGGTAGCATACTCTCTTCTCTGTTTGCTTTAAAGTTCTTTTTATCCGTTCTAAATTTATGATTAACATGTAGAAAACATCGATGACAGTCAAACCAAGAAATTTTCTTTCCATACTTTAATGAAAATGCTTGTGTTTCATCCATGCAATGACGACAAGCTAGACGTCCAGCTGTGCTCCAACCTGAAAGCATCCCACATGCAGGAAAAACACTAATAGTCCATAATAAAGAAGCGAACATACAAAAATTCTTTTTTGTTGAAATTTCGTATGTTTCAACTCCTTTATGCCACAGTGTTTTCAATTCTTCGATCAATGGTTGTAGATAAACATCAATTCCTTGTGTCGGATAATCGGGACCGCGGACGACAATCGTTAGAAACATATACGGAGTTTTCATACACATCCATGGAAGTAAATTATAATGAGTAACAATAATAGGCCATGATGAGTATTTACGACCAAACAGAGAGAATGGTGAAAATCCATCTGTACATAAACTGAGTCTGACATTACGGCTCTCTGCAGCAAACACAGGATAAGTCTTATCGAAATATTTCCATGCTTCTCCATCAGATGGATGTATCAAAGTTCCTTCTTCTGGTGTTCTAACACTGTGCCATCGCATATGACATGCCGTAGCAGAAGATGCATATAACCTTTGAAGTCTAGGAGTGATAGGTAAATAATGCATTCTCTTGTATGGAACTTCTTTTCCTTTTTTTTCTCGGTTTGAATCTTTTCTCGTTACATATTCTACATTTTCTAAGGTCAACGTCATCTTTCCAATACAACATACAACCTTTTATACATGTATCTATCTTTTGGTATGGCAATCCAAAAGCAGACATAAGTTTTTTCACTTTATAATGACTATCGCACATCAAATTATTGGGTGGCATGTGTCATTTTGCAGCTTGTACAACTTCTGTAAATCCAGCTTCTGTAAGGTTGAATTTTGATTTCATAGTGATGTATTCGGCGGTTACGGATAATTCGGTTCAGCTTTTACAACCATCCCACAAGGGCCTCTTAGCAGAATCCAATAAATCATAAAAAAAAATTAGCTTGCGCGGTCGGTTCTTCTTCAACGTTATCATTGTCATCATCGCCCTGATCAAAGGTAGCAAACATCGACCGTGCTGCATCTTGCACCATATTTTCTATTGGATCCGTCATAATATTATCGTCCTCTAACACTACAGGATTAGGTGTACGTTCAACAAGTTCTCCATGTCGATCCCGTAAGTAATAATTCGGCACAAAACCAAATTTATACAGATGTACTTCTATTACATCTGATTATCAATGCTTTAAATGTTTGCACTTACTACACGGACAACGAATTTCATCGTTATTCCGATTATTAGATTTAGCGAATCTAATAAATTCATGTACACCGTTACAGAAATGTTCCTTTATTGATCCTTTCATACCAGTTCGGACTTCATACATCCAACTACGATCGAGAAAATAATCGAACATTTTTCCTGATTTGATAAAATATGTTAGATGATTCAAGTAAACACTTCACTTTATATTACAGTATTTTACGATTGATTTATAATTTGTCATTAAATCAACTATTTAACAATTGAAAAACATTTTATAATTCATTGACTGCCGGTCATCCTACTTCCCATTACAAACACAATATCGTAATTACATTTTATAAATCATTTTAGCTTAAACGATTCAACAAAATTTCGGCAGCACTTCCCTTTATTCCCTGTATCGTACACAAAATGCGTGTACACAGGGAACAAAAAGGAAGTGCCACCAAAATTTTGCAAACCGTTTAAACTGAAATGATTTACAAAATGTGATTACTTTATTGTGTTTGTAACTCGTCCAAATACTAGGACAAATCCAACAAATATTGTATCAGATGAATATAAATGTCCGTTCTTGGAAAAAACGAATGTCCATATAACGATCATATACAACACTTGTCAGACGGGGCCAAAATATCTCTAAGGGATTTACATAAATAAAACATATTTTCTAATTATTCTTCTAACAACTACAAAATATTTTATAATTAATTAATTCATTATATTTATTAACTAAATTTTAAAACGTGTTTTAACTTTCACTAAATAATTAGCTCATTGTTATTACGCTCATTTCAAAATTTTATAATTCATTCAACGAATTATATTTATTTTAAACTACGATAACACTTATAATTAGCACTTCTGAATTAAATTATCGTTAACTGTACCAATCTATCAAGATATGTATTAATTACTATACAATTAACTTTAACATAAACTATATGTTAACTCCGCCTCGGTTTTGACTCAGCAACTTGAAACGATACCGACCCAACAGGCTTAGAAGGATGCCGACCTAAGGCCCAAAAGGTTGCCGACCTAACGCTTTAGCAAGGTTGTCGACCCAACTGTCTAAAACAAGGTGGCTACCGACCTACCGTGGGTACTGGCCTAAGGACTTAGAGGAATACCGACTTAAGACTTAAAAGAGGTGCCGACACAATGCTTTGACAATGTTACCGATCTAAGTTTTGACAAGGTTGCCGATCTAAGATGGATGCCGATCTAACTGCCTAAGCCTTAAGAGGGATACCGACTTAAGACTTAAAGAACGCCGACCCAAGATAGCTACCGACCTAAGTCGCAGCCGACCTATGACTAATGTTAAGTCGTTCACGACCCAAGCAAAGGAAGACAAGTTCAATGCAGCTACTTGGCACGGTGGCCTCTTAACTCGTACACGATCCAGTTGCCAGTTAACTCGTTCATGACTCACGAACTAGCTTGAGTCGTCCATGACCTAAAGCTAAGCCCGATGCCGTATTACTGATACGAGATTGTGTTGACTCGGGGGCGACCTGGGACTTGTGCAAATGAACCTATGTGAAACCATGGAGGGGCCAGATGAGTCGGCCACGACTTACCTTAGACCGGTCACGACTTACGACCTAAGGGGGGAATTTCCCTATAAATACCAACCTACCTCAAGCATAAAGGGGACTTTTTGGCCGACCTCTTTAAGCGTCGATACTCTGCTGAATTCTCGACTCACTCGACACTTCAAGTACGAAAGGCATCTCAACTAACTTCAAGAGGAAATCTAACGCAATCTACATGGATTTAAAGAGTTCTTCTGCATCAAAGTTCTAGTTGTATGTCTCATCGGAATTGTAATTGAAGATTATTGTAAAGTTGTAATCGATTCAGTAATAAAGAGAATTAAAGTGGACGTAGGCTTACCCTAAGCCGAACTACTATAAAAACTGTTGTTTTTTCTGTTTTTTCTGTGATTTCTCTACTTGTTTTAGTTCCCGTGTACACGGGTGGTGCTTTCGCTAAACTTCAATCTACATCGGGGTGTTAGCGTCTGATTTTTACGTTAACATTTTTGGTGCTTTCACTGAGAAACCAACTCAGGAAACTTCCACCATTGCTCCGCAAAGGTCTGCTAAAAGGATTTCTTTGAAAACCAGAAGTTTATTGGAAATAATGGCTCCTGGGAGAAAACGAAGTTCTGTAAGATCCGACAATGTTCAAGAGAATACTGCTACCTCTCCTCCTTCAAGTCACGTAGCTCCAACTGTTGGAGTTACACGAGCAGAATTGGACGCCCTAGTTTTGGGATTGAATAAGCAATTGAATGCTCAGAATGCACAGTTGGAAGCCCAGAATACCCAGAATGCCCTGATCCTGAGTAAGTTGAATGATCTACTAGGGGCAAACCATCAACCGGGTAATAATGATGGGAACCCTACTGTGGGAGTCCAGGATGTTGAAGGGAACATTTCTCAAAGAGCCGCAGGCCCTGTAGAAAGGACTCCTCTTCAAGCTGGAGGATCAGGGCCGCAGCCGACCCTCCGTGAACGATTGTCAAGGCAGAATTCAGAGAGAGTGGCTGATGTGTGCCCTCCAGAGCCTCTAAATGATGAAGAGTATTTTTCGGGTATGGTTCGTCAAATCATGAAGGAAAGTATGCGAAGAGATGAAGACGAGAAAGAGTGGGGTTTTGCTCCAAGCAAGACTCCATTTACTGAAAAGATCTTGAAGGCAGAGTTCCCAAGGAAATTCGTTCCCCCTACTATTCCGGCTTACAACGGGACGAGTGATCCTAGCGAGTTTCTGTATAAGTACGACTGGCATATGACTGGTGCTAGGGCGTCTGATGAAATTAAATGCCGATACTTCCCGGTTTATCTAGAAGGTGTAGCTCTATTGTGGTTTACAAAGCTGCCGGTCAGGTCCATCGATCAATTCTCCGATTTGACCAGGAAGTTCAAGAAGCAATTTCGATTGTATGCTTCTAAAGCAAAGGATATAATGTCGCTATCAAGTCTAGAGCAAAATCCAGGAGAATCCATCAGGTCATTTTTGAATCGTTTTAACATAGCATTGGCCGAGGTAGATAATGCTAAGCCACGCATGGTCCTAACATACTTGATGAGGGCGATTGACAAATCAAGCGAATTTGGAAAGTGGTTGAAAATGAAAGAACCAAACTCACTTGACAAATTCTACAAGAAAGCAGATGAATTCATGCGCTTGGAGAGCCTCCAAACACCGGCTAAGGTGGTATCAGCGGAAGCCGGGAACAATGGTGCTGCTCTAAATAAGAAAGAACATAACACTCAGAAAAGGGGAAATGATGGTGGAAAGAAACAGGGAGACGCTAAGAAAGGCCGTTCTTTCAATTTCACACCCTTGACCGATACCCCTAAAAACATCTTCTTTGCAACAAAAGATGATGTCAATTATCCGACACCACCTAAAATGAGAGTTGCAATTAAGATGGAAAAAAAGTGGAAGGTTCTGCCGGTTCCACAACCAGCCCGGCCATGACACCAACGAATGCCGCCAGTTGAAAGAGGTAATTGAACAACTCCTGAAGGAAAACAAACTCCAATAGTATGTGAAAAGGAACAGAAATGCCCCACCTTCATCAACTCAAGGACAGCAAGTTTCCGCTCACCGTCCTGGCTCAAGTGAGAAGGCTGTGGAACATGAATCGGAAAGGCATGTCATCAATATAATAACTGGAGGACCTCACCCAGCAGGAAAAAGCTGGGGCGAGATGGAAAGGTATGCCCGGGCCTTGAGGCATGTACCCGCTGAAGAGAATGTTTTTGTTTAAGAGAATGATGTGCCTTTAAAGCAACAAAAGACTTCCACAGATGATATTGTGTTCAATGCCAGGGATTCTTTGGGTATCGAGGCTCCGACCATAGATCCTTTGGTCATATCCGCTGGTATTGGGCCGACAACTGTGAGAAGAGTTCTAGTTGATTGTGGAGCTTCATGCA
This sequence comes from Allium cepa, assembly GCA_030765085.1. Taxonomy (NCBI): domain Eukaryota; kingdom Viridiplantae; phylum Streptophyta; class Magnoliopsida; order Asparagales; family Amaryllidaceae; genus Allium; species Allium cepa. The sequence continues at coordinate 292,090,111 of CM060942.1, forward strand.
ACATCCTCTTCAAGAAGACCTTTGATCAAATGAAAATTCCAATGGCTGACGTTCAAGCTTCATCACTTAAGATTGCTGGGTTTGCTGGAGAACCCAAATAGCCGATTGGAACCATAGATTTGTTTGTAGAACTTGGAAAGGGATTGAGGAAGGTGGCTCGAAAGCAAACCTTTATAATTATTGAAGAATTCTCTGCCTACAATGCCTTTTTAGGCCGACCAACTCTTGCTGCATTCAAAGCTGTTCTTGCCCCATGGTGTCTGACTCTTAAATTCCCCACAGATAACGGAGTTGGTGTGATTAAGGGAGATCAAGATGCGGGGCGAGAATGTTACTTTGCAGAGTTGCGAGAATCGAGGAAAAGAGGAATGGGAAAAGGTGCGGCGGCTCCAATCCGCATCAAAGAACCAACCTTGTAGCAATTACAGGGTGGACCCTGCACTGGCGAATGTAGTGGTGCACGAAGAGAGATGGATCCAAGGAAAGCCAGTGCAGGGGAGAATAGGGTAGTACCGGTAGAGGTAACAGTGCCGGTGCCCGTTGACCCAAAGGACCCAAAAAGAGTGCTTAATGTGGGTTCACAACTCAACACAACAGTTCAGAATGTTCTGATTTCATTTTTGAAGGCTAATTTGGATGTATTCGCCTGGACTCATGCTGACATGTGCGGAATATCCCCAGAGATCGCAGTACATACTCTGAACCTGATCCAAAGTTTACACCTGTGAAACAAAAGAGAAGGACTCAGGGTCCTGAGAGAACGGAAGCGTTAAAAGAGGAAGTGGATCGGCTCGTGGAGAACGGTTTCATCAGAGAATCTACTTATCCAAATTGGGTATCAAATCCAGTGCTGGTGAAAAAGGCTAATGGAAAGTGGAGAGTATGCATTGATTTTTCAGATCTGAACAAAGCCTGCCCCAAAGATTGTTTCCCGCTGCCCAGGATCGATTAGTTGGTGGATGGGACGGCAGGACATGAATTGTTATCTTTTATGGATGCATACTCTGGATATAACCAGATTATGATGCATGAGGCAGATCAAGAGGATAATTGTTTCATCACAGATGTTGGACTCTACTGCTACAAGGTCATGCCTTTCGGACTGAAGAATGCAGGGGCAACTTACCAAAGGCTTGTTAATGCCATGTTTAAACCACAGATTGTCAAGACAATGGAAGTTTATGTTGATGACATGCTAGTAAAGTCTAAGAAAGCAGTGGACCACATGGATCACTTAGCAGAGATGTTTGCAGTACTCCGCAAGTACAGAATGAAGCTTAATCCCCTGAAATGTTCATTTGGAGTGGAGTACGGAAAGTTTTTGGGTTTCATTATGAGTGCTAGGGGCATTGAAGCCAATCCAGCTCAGATCACTGCCCTGAGAGAGGTCAAGGCTCCTAGAACGAAGAAGGAACTGCAAAGTCTCAATGGAAAGGTTGCTGCTTTGAGTCGGTTCATTTCCAAAGCTACTGACAAATGCATTCCATTCTTTGATGCTCTGAAGAAAGGAAGGAAAAACTTTGAGTGGACTCCTGAATGTCAGAAAGCATTTGGTGAGTTGGTTCGTCATACGAAAGTGCCTCCGATACTTTCAAAGCCTGATAGTGGTGAAGATCTCTTCATATATTTGGCAATTTCGTCTCATGATCTCAGTGCAGTGTTGGTACGGGAAGACGCAAGGATTCAACCCCCAGTCTATTATATCAGCAAAAGATTCACTGGGGCAGAGATGAACTATTCAAGATTAGAGAAGCTCGCCTATTGTTTGTTGATCGGGTCAAGAAAATTGAGGCCGTATTTCCAAGCTCATCCCATCAAAGTCCTCACTGATCAACCTCTAAAGCAAGTCCTATTCCGTCCTGAGACTTCGGGCCGTCTTTTGAAATGGAATATTGAACTCAGCCTATATGACATCACTTACCATCCCCGAAAAGCAATCAATGGACAAGCTTTGGTAGATTTCATCGCAGAATGTACGAATAAGGGTGATAGTGAGGAAGAAGTCACTGATAGCATCCCAATCCAATGGAAATTGTATGTCGATGGCGCGAGGAATGATTACTGTTCCGGAGCAGGGGTTGTCCTGGAAACCCCAGAAGGGCGATCGCTATGTTATGCGCTGAGACTAGAATTCCCTTCGACGAACAATGAAGCTGAATATGAAGCTCTCCTCGCTAGTTTAAGGATCGCCGGAGAACTAAACATCAAGGCATTGCAGATCTTCAGTGATTCTCAACTTATTGTTTGCCAAGTCAAGAAGGAATTTCAAGCTAAAGGAGGGAATCTACCCGCCTATTTATCAAAAGCCGGGAGCTCCTTCAAGATTTCGACTGTTACTCAATAAACCATATACCCGGCGAAGAGAACATGAAAGCGGATTCTCTTGCAAAGTATTCGAGTACTGGTGAAGCTCAACTATTGGGATTAGTTCCCGTTGAAGTATTGTCAGCTCCAAGCACAGATGAAATGGATATTGATTGGATTATGAATGTATCCCAAGAACAAGAATCATGGATGACTCCGATACTTGAATATTTACTCAATGGTTCTTTACCAGAAAGTTCAAAAGAACGACAGAAGCTGATGAGGAAAGCCTCCAGATATATAGTTCAAGATGGTCGTTTGTACAGACGAGGATTTTCAATGCCATTACTCCGATGTGTGACAAAGGAAGAAGCTAAGACAATTCTGACTGAAGTACACGGAGGGGAATGTGGGGATCATACAGGTGGTCAAACTTTAGCAAAGAAAATCCTCCGTTATGGATACTTTTGGCCAGAAATTAATCAGGATGCTGCTGACTATTCCTGAAAGTATGATAAATGCCAAAGATTCGCTAAAATTCCTAGGGCACCTTCCACTGAGTTAACACAAATGGTCAGTCCATGGCCGTTTGCCATCTGGGGAATAGATCTCATTGGGCCTTTGCCGATTGCCAAATAGGGGGTTAAATATGCTATCGTTGCTGTTGATTATTTCACTAAATGGGCTGAAGCCGAACCATTGGCTACTATTACCTCTAAGAAAATGATAAGTTTTGTGACTAAAAATATCATTTGCAGGTATGGTGTGCCTCAGAAGATAATCACAGACAATGGTACTCAGTTTGAAAGTGAAGAGTTCCAAAATTTCTACAAACGATTCAAGATCCGAAAAAGCTTCTCAGCAGTGGCTCATCCGCAGGCAAACGGGCAAGTGGAAGCAGTAAAAAAAATCATCAAATCAACCATCAAAAAGCAGCTGGAAAACGCAAAAGGTGGTTGGGTCGATAAGTTACCGCTTGCACTATGGGCATACAGAACACCCACAAAACTGCGACTGGGCATACTCCATTTTCATTGGCATACGGATCAGAAGCAATGATTCCAGTGGAAACTGAAGTCCCCTCACACAGAAGGATCCATTTTGATCAAAATGAGAATGAAAAATTGCAATTGGAAGCACTTGACCTCCTCGATGAAAGAAGGGAAGAGGCTAGCCTTAGAATTGCAGCTCACCAACAAAAAATAGCCAGGCACTTCAATTCCAAAGTTCGTCAGTGCAGCTTTGAAGTTGGGGATTTAGTCCTGAAGAGAATTATGACAGCCATAGGTGTGTTTGGGCCAAACTGGGAAGGGCCATATGTTATAAGCATGAAACTTCTTGATGGCACATTCAAACTCACAACTGTCGAAGGAGAACCAATCCCAAGAGCTTGGAACAGCAATCATTTGCGTCCCTATTTTACTTGAAAGCATTGCTGAAATGTTGTAAAAGAATTATGAATATATGATTCTTGAATTGAAAGCAATTGTAAAGCAAGTGAATAATGAAAAGCTATAAAGTGGATGTAGGCCCAGTTTTTGGCCGAACCACTATAAATCTTGTGGTCTTCACTATTATAATCTGCTTTGTTTTATTTCGACATATAAAATACGTTAATTGTGTTACTAAAATGTCGATTTAATAATGCAGGCCATAAAAGCAAAGCTTACCCATCACAAGACCAAGCGATCTCCGACATCACGCAGCAAGCAAACACTAAGCCATTCAAAATTTCCGTACTCAAATCCTACAATAGAAGTGCTTCGAACAAAAGTTAGCAATATGGATGGAAGTGGACCATTTCTAACTAACTACAAATGTTTGAACAAACAAACAACTAGTTAAATAGCCTATGTCTACCACCACCAACTCGCTTAACTATGAAGTATATTTCTTTGGATAAGGGAAATTATTGGCAACTAGAAAAGGATGACACTTGCAAAAGATGACGGGGATCGCCGACATGAATAGATGGCAAAGAGACATGGGAGAGCAAGCATCAATCAGCAAAAGACCTCTTCGAAGGCACAACTCTTCGGAGGATAAGGACCTCGAGCGGGCCTAGCCAGAAAAAGAGAGATCTTTCTCGATACAAAGTTGCGGAATGATCGGTCGATACACTCCCGTGAATCCGTCCAACCGAGAGAAAGAAACTCCAAACTTCCAGGCAAAAGCCCTACTCAGAGGAACACGTTTCACCGAGATTGAAATAAAACTTCCAGGTGTTGAAACGTGAAAAGCCCTCTTCGGAGACCCATTTCACCACAGTTGAATTGCTAAAAGACCTCGAGCGGGCTAAACCAGAAAAAGAGAGATCTTTCTCGATACAAAGTTGAGGAATGATCGGTCGATACACTCCCGTGAATCCGACCAACCGAGAGAAAGAAACTCCAAACTTCCAGGCAGTAACCCTACTCAGAGGCACACATTTCACCATGATCGGTGATACACTCCCGTGAGACGAAATGTGAAAAGCCCTCTTCGGAGGCCCGCTTCCCAACGAACAGGGAAAAAATAAAAGCCTCTCCCAAGAGGCAGAAACAAAAAGACCTCTTCCCAGTGGCACAACTAAACAAAAAGACCTCTTCCCAGAGGCAGAAACAAAAAAAGACCTCTTCCCAGAGGCAGAAGTAAAAAGACCTCCTCACAAAGGCACAATCGAACAGAAAGACCTCTTCGTAGGCACACGTTTCACCAAGATTGAAATAAAACTTCCAGGTGTTGAAACGCGAAAAGCCCTCCTCGGAGGCACAACTCTTCGGAGGCACACATTTCACCGAGATTGAAATAAAACTTCCAAGTGTTGAAACATGAAAAAGCCCTCCTCAGAGGTACAACTTTTCAAAGAAGTATTTCGTCAGAAACGCAAAGCAAAAATCAGAAAGCCCTTTACTAAGGAGAAAAAAAAAAAAAGCCCTCTTCAATGACACACATTAACTTTCAAAGGAAGAACGATTCACCTATTCTGGAAAATACTCTTCCTCAAAAAGAAGTTAAAGTGCCCTTCAGAGGCCCGCTTTACCACGTAGAAGAATTCACTTGGTAAAATGTGTGTATGCACAAAAGAAAAAGTGATATCTTCGAAGGATAAAGCGTAAAAATTCATATGGAGGGAACTGTACTCTATTTTTAACAAGATAATATTCCTCCAAGTATGGAATAATTATTCTCCAGAAAATAAGAGTACAAGTCCCCTCAAAGTATAAAATATTGCAACGAGCTTATAGTATATGGGCAACATGGTATAGCTACATACAACGTGGTATAACTACATTGGTAAAATTACGCTCGAACAACATACCACAAGCTCATTGCAATAACTTATAAGGAAACTTGTACAAAAATGAATAGTAAATGCATTCTCAAATACAGACAAGTTTGTACAAACAAAAAGAATCATTTTATTCAACACTGTCAAAATTTTGTACAGGTACAGGTTTCAAAAAGAAAAAAAAAAGCGGAGGCCGGTACCCGCACAATCTCTGGCCAGTACATGCAAAAAGCAAAAAGTAAAGATAAATCGAAGCAGGACCCCTTACTTCTTCTTGCCACCACCCTTAGAGCCTTCACCCGACCTAATAGGCAGCTTTTCAGGACGGCTTGAGAGAGTCGGGGATGAAGGAGAAAGGGTTACTACCGGATCAAGTCTCGCTTCCTCTTCAGAAACAAGAATGTCTTTCCTTCTCTTCTTGGAGGTGGCATGCTTCCTCCTCCTCCTTGAAGAAGACTCACTTCCCGGAGTAACAAGAGCAGATAATTTTATGTTATCAGAAGTGGTTCGCTCCGGAGACTCATTGCCTTCTCCAAGCCCTTCTCCCCCATGTTCTTGAGAAGCAATAGGATCATCTAAGCCATAAAGAGCTTCTATTTACTCCTCTTGTGACCCGAGTTGAGAGGCGGACGGAGGAGTGACCTAGAGAATCGAAGGAGGAACAATTAGAGGAGGGGAAGTATGAACGATGCCCGACACTTTCTCTACAGAAGAAAAGAGGTTAAAGTCAGTAAAACGAGGAGATAAAAGCTCGTTGAGATTCAGGAAATAGTCAAGAAGCTCATCAAACCCATAAGAAGCAAATGAGCAGTCTACTTGAGCAAGATTGGCAGTAGAGTTACCTGGAGAAGTCGGCTTCCTGATATCAACCTTGTAAGCCTGTGCTTCGGCACTCTCTTCACCTTCATCTCCACCCTGTATGCTTGTGATCTTAGTGGTAACTTTAGTAGGGGATGGAGAATGAGAACTGGAGCCAATAATGTCGATTTCGGCCGAAGGAGAAGGCTGGACTGGAATAGTTGAAGTAGATTTTCCTAACCGTTCCCCTTCTGCCATTTCAGCTCTTAATTTTGCAAGTTGTTCTTTCCCCTTGGCGAGAGCAGCACGAGCATCTTCATCCAAGTAATGCTCCTCAAGAGCTGATTCGGCATAGCCAGCACCTTTACCGCCAAGCATGTCAAGTGCAGCCTCCCACACTTCAGCCAGTGTAACTTCATATTTAGGGCCTAGAAAGGCGAGACTACCGTGCCCCAAGATGCTGTGCAGGTAAAAGTCAAACAGTGTTGAGCTGATGTTGGTTTCGTTGCCTCATGAGATTCTTCAACTGCAATTTTACCGGCAACGGCCTCATCACGCTCTCTTTCAGCTTTGGAGAGTTGAAGCTTTAGCATTTGAATCTCCGCCTCTTAGGAGCTGGTTTTCTTCCGAAGCTCTGCAATATCAGCAATATAGCCCTCACTGATTCTTTTTTGCACTACGAGCCTGTCTTCGGCGTCCCTTTGGCCGGCATGAGCATCTCTCACTTGTTTCTGAAGCACTTCTTCTTTTTGAGTGTAGGAAGTAGAGGAAGTGGCGAGTTCTTCTTTAAGCTTCTCGACCTTCGCTTCAAGCTCTTCATTATAAGTAGTAATGCTCCTCATCTCAGTATCATGCTGCTCAAGAACCTTCTTCCATTCGGCCTTATCATTCTTCATAGTAAGCATGGCCTCTATATTCGCACGGTTGACCCTTTGAAGCTCGTCAACAAGCTTTTGCCAGTTCGACATCCTTTCAATATCGAGCCTGACGGCATCGAGATTTCACAGCATGGAAGGCTTTTCAATAGGGACCAAATCAAGATCGAACCGCACTCCCTTTAGGCACCACTGTGGAAACCGGCTTTGCAGAGTGGCTGGGCCTGGTCCAATTTGAAATTTAGGCCTGTTAGCTATTGCTTGAATGTCTGTCTTCCCAAGAGCAAGAGAGCCGGAAGGAATGTCAAGTGAGACGGGGGCAGTGACCTTTTCAAGAGTTATAGAAGCATGCTTCTCACCGTGTCGCGCACGCTTGCTTGGGTCCTCAACCATATGGCTCTTTCTCCGATCATCATGCGACTTTCTTTTGTGGGAGTCGTCGCCTCTCTGGGAAGAATTATGGTGCTCCTCCCTTTCTTTTCTCTCATAACGCTCTTCTTGAGCCCTTCTTTCCTGAGCCTTTCAAGCGGCTCTCTTTTTGTCGATTTCTCTGTGAACGGGAAGGTAGCGCCTATAATCATATTGACTACGCCTCCCGTAGCGCTGAAAGTCGTCATAGTAAGAGCCACTGCGTCCCATCAGAGAATCTGAAATAAGAAGAGAGACAAGTCTTAAAAGTCTTCAGAGAAAAGAAGCATAAGTTTAGGATCTTCAAAGTACAAAGAGTTAGGAGTATAAAAGTGCCGAAAGATTTTAAGTGTGTGTGACGTGCAAGCTACGCGCATCAAACTACGAACCACTCTTTGATTGCGGAGTAATCGTGGGGGTAGTAGTTAACGTCAACTCTTGGGTCAACGGAGCTTGTTGCAAAGAAGAAGTCGCTTCCACTACTGAAGAAGAAACCTTGGAAGTGACAGGATCGTCTTTAAAGATCTCCTGTGAGGTGGCAAAGAGGTCGCTCAACCCTTCGAAAGTGTCATCCCCGCTCTGCCTAACGGGGCTTGTTTTCCTGGCTTCTTCGCCAGACTTCTGCGAACGTTGGGGAGATCCCTGAGGCTCTTCTTCCTCAATAACTGGGGCAAGTGTGAATTTGCCAGATGACCCCGCAACATCGACAGTAGTAGCGCATCTCACTAGAGAAGCTTCGGAAGCGGGATCTTTTGGTACGGGTGCGTCAGAAGAAACCGGGGCATCTGATGCTCTAGCTGGGGAGTCTGGGATCTCATGAGAATGTGTAGAGAGAGAGATGTGTAAAAGCCCGTACTGATGCAAAAATTCATCCCTCAACAAAAACTTTGCACTTCTCTCTTCCGCGACCACGGCACTCAGTCTTTCAAAAACTTGCTTATGGATTGGGTCTCTAGAAGGGAGAGGAAGTGCTGAAAAGAGCAAAGAATGAGATTAGCATTTGATAATTCGGATCTCGAAAAAGTTTGGAAATGGAGAAAATAGAAACAGGTAATCTTACTTCCTACACTCCAGATGGCATAAAACCCTGGGGGGCAGCGAGCAAAGAAAAACTGATTCAGAAATCCATGAACACTTTCAGTAAGATTAGAAATAAGCTTGCGGTTTCTAGCGCTTCTTACAAAAATAAGGGAAGGATGGTCTTTACTCTTTGCAAACGAGCATAAGTAGCGAATTTCTTCAAAACTTGGCAAGCGATCAAGAGTCCTCCCGAATAAGACACACAACCCCATCAAAATGGCGTAGCCATTAGGATGAAGTTGGAATGGAGAGATTGTCAACCGGAGGAGAAGGGTTCGAAGGAAGCCGTTAAAGGGAGGAATCGCCCCGCTTAAGCACATTTGACGATTGATTGCAACGAAACCGTGGGGAGGACTGCCGGCAGTATCATTTGGTCCAAGAAGTAGGGCATCATTTTCAGCAAAGCCAAACTGAGTGCGTAGCTGAATAAACGCTCTCGCACTTAAGATAGTCGAAGTTCTCTCTGGAGGATTCTCTATGGGAATAGCAATCGAGAAGGTCTCTTCAGCTTGAGCTACCCCTTCTTCTTCTTGGTGGGAAGTCATTCTACACAAACAACTGGATATTCAAACATGAAGGTGCACGTTTCCTAAAGTGTGTGGAGTGTTGTGTAAAATCAATCAAGCAATAAGCAAATGTAACTGGAATAAAAACTAGCAAGTATTTGTCAGTTATAAAGTCCAGGGTTCATTGTTTTAATATGCAAGTGTAATGTTGATGCAAACAAATTAGTTCAAGTTAGCGATGCTTTGCATTAATACTTTACTTTAGTTGATTGGTTCACAGCATTTCATACAGTGTATTTAAGTTGATTACTTTATGTGGACTAATCTGTCATTTGATGTGGCCAGTCAATGGCAGTATATTCGCCTTGGTTTTTGCGATTGTTGTTTTCAGCAGGTTGTCAGCCTATGAGTTAATGTGGTCTGTGAAATAAGGCAGCAAAGTTAAAATAATTCAGGATTTAAGCAGTTCAGTCCAGTAGATTAAGTTAAGAATTCAAATTGGAACTATGCTTTCAAGTGAGAACTCGAGTTGAGCATCCAAGTGTTAACTCGGCGGCGACCCAAGGAGTCTCTCGCAAATGAAGATTAAGTTTCTAATTCTTTAGATCGGTAGCTCTTTAAGTTGTAAGAAGTAGGAAGGGTAAAGGCTCTGGTTCAAAAAGTGGTGTGAAATTCTCCAAGGGTTAACTCGGCCACGGTTTAAGGGATAACTCGGCCACGGTTTAAGGGTTAACTCGGCTACGGTTTAGGGTTTAACTCGGCCACGGTTCAAGGGTTAAATCGGTAGAAGATTAGATCGGCAGATTTCCCCCAAGGGTCAATTCGGCTACGATTTAAGGATAAAGGCGGTCAAAGGTTAGGTCACCCAAAATTACTGGATCGCGTCCAGGTCAGTATCCCACTCCACTCAACCTATTAACCCGCTAGCCGCTCCATCCACAAAAAACCCTCACTCCATTTACGCTGTCTCATTCATGATATCGGATCATCCACTAAGTCAGTTCAAAATCACCCAAATTCAATGCTTAACCATCCTATCGCAAATCAAAAATCAACTAGCCAGAAGCAGTAAACCATCTCCATCATCTCGTCGATCATTTAAAGCCAAAACCAAGCAAACTCGAGCTCACAAACTGCTGGTGCAATGAGGTTCGCAGTAAAGCAGCGTGCAAGGGGTGGGTTCGGTTTAAATGGAATTCGTGAATCGATGACAATAAGGGATCAAGAGAAGAGCAGGTTTTACTTACGTGATGAACAACAAAGATTATCGGTGATTGTTTGGAATGGAATCGCCTTTTGGAGCTTGAGAAAGTTTTTAATGGCAGAAGCAAGAGAGTAAGTAATGAGAAGAAAGGAGAGAATATACGACTTATAGTAGAGAGACCTGAAGCGGCGCGTGTGACCAAACTGTTAGGTCGTACACGACCTACCGACCTAAAGAGTGGACGAGTTAGAGGATATCGAAGCACACGACCTAACCAGTAGGCGTATACTTCGAGGGGAAATTGTTAACTCCGCCTCGGTTTTGACTCAGCAACTTGAAACGATACCGACCCAACAGGCTAAGAAGGATGCCGACCTAAGGCCCAAAAGGTTGCCGACCTAACGCTTTAGCAAGGTTGCCGACCCAACTGTCTAAAACAAGGGGGCTACCGACCTAACGTGGGTACTGGCCTAAGGCCTAAGAGGAATACCGACTTAAGACTTAAAAGAGGTGCCGACTCAATGCTTTGACAAAGTTACCGATCTAAGTTTTGACAAGGTTGCCGATCTAAGATGGATGCCGATCTAACTGCCTAAGCCTTAAGAGGGATACCGACTTAAGACTTAAAGAATGTCGACCCAAGATAGCTACCGACCTAAGTCACAACCGACCTATGACTAATGTTAAGTCGTTCACGACCCAAGCAAAGGAAGACAAGTTCAATGCAGCTACTTGGCACGGTGGCCTCTTAACTCGTACACGATCCAGTTGCCAGTTAACTCGTTCACGACTCACGACCTAGCTTGAGTCGTCCACGACCTAAAGCTAAACCCGATGTCGTATTACTGATACGAGATTGTGTTGACTCGGGGGCGACCTGGGACTTGTGCAAATGAACCTATGTGAAACCATGGAGGGGCCAGATGAGTCGGCCACGACTTACCTTAGATCGGTCACGACTTACGACCTAAGGGGGGAATTTCCCTATAAATACCAACCTACCTCAAGCATGAAGGGGACTTTTTGGCCGACCTCTTTAAGCGCTGATACTCTGTTGAATTCTCGACTCACTCGACACTTCAAGTACGAAAGGCATATCAACTAACTTCAAGAGGAAATCTAACGCAATCTACATAGATTTAAAGAATTCTTCGGCATCAAAGTTCTATTTGTTTGTCTCATCGGAATTGTAATTGAAGATTGTTGTAAAGTTGTAATCGATTCAGTAATAAAGAGAATTAAAGTGGACCTAGGCTTACCCTAAGCCGAACCACTATAAAAACTGTTGTTTTTTCTGTTTTTTCTGTGATTTCTCTACTTGTTTTAGTTCCCGTGTACACGGGTGGTGCTTTCGCTCAACTTCAATCTACATCGGGGTGTTAGCGTCTGATTTTTACGTTAACACTATACACATTATTTTAAATAAAAATAAATATTGTCATAAACTTAAATATCAACAAGCATGTTCATTAATAATATACACTAATTTTAAAACCAAACCACCAATCAAAATGAACTAATAAAAATATTATCATAACTAATACGCATTAATCATCATTTTCAACATAATCATAAACTAATTTAACTTCCACCTAACTTAAAACACTATAATCATCACCCAATATCACTATAATCATCACCCAATATCACTATGATCAACTAATACAATTATTTTCGAAATTAGGGTTTTCCAATTAATCCTAAATTAAACCTAAATAAAAAAGCCAAATCAAGTTTAGAAGAAATACCAGTGAGTTTTAGAGGTGTTTGAGCAACGTGGAGGCAACGAGCGACGGCTGGAGTTGGAGAGGCGGCGGATTGTGACGGGAAGGAGGGTTTTGGGAGAAGTCGGTTTTGGTGGAAAATGAGAATCTGTTCGCGGGTTGCAGGTTATATTCGCGATATGCAACGGCTAGCAACGGCCGCATTTTTTAGCCGTTGCAACGATCCGATACAAAATGTGGCCTTTTCTTGTAGTGTATAAAGTTAATAGTCGTGATTGTTATCCTTGTTCCTTATCATTTGAGTCTATATTACTAACATCTGATTTTCACAGCCATGGTTTTAAAGAAACAACATGTACTTAAAATCTCAATAGTCCTATAAACAAACGTTGTATTTAGATATCATAATTGTTGACATCGTTTACTAAACAATTCATCTCAAAGATAAGCTGTGAATGCACAAGCCCCTAAATTAAATGATCCAATAGAAGGCTCATTTGATTATATAAATACAAAAATAGTTTCGTTCAGCTCCTACTCTGTTCTTCCGTGATTTTGGTGTTTCAATCAAACTAACTATTCTTTAAGGATTGTCGTACATGATTAATTTTCAACCAAAATTATAGTGCTACGTTAACCCTTAAAGTAAGCTTGTTATCTTATGAAAATTTTGTGCTTTAGAATATAAATAAAGAGTAGAACAAAGCCTATTTATTTATCAATTAATCTATGATTTTTTTGTTTACTAAGCTAAAGGTTATCTATGATTATTTTTAGCATCTAATAAATATTCTGAAGGTTAAAAAATGCTAAATGATCATCAGGTGTTGAAGTGCATGTGCAGGTGGTTAAGTAGTAACTACAGCATAGCATAGGTTTGCTCCTTTAACTAGTTTTACGGCTTACATAGAGTAAAAAAATGAATATATCATATTTCATAGTCACAGTTTGTATGGAAGAAAATCACGAGTGTTATGTGTTGTACTTAATGCTTTCAAAGATTATGAGTTTTAACATTTTCTGGTTTATAACAAATCGTAAAAGAATTCAGGATTGTTCCAAATTGTATTCAAATTATTTATCCATTTTACATCCAGCATGTTTCATATGAAACCTAGAAACATGTATTCAATAGTGAAACCCTATGTCATTGTGAAAACTAATCTCTCTGCATATTTCGATAGGGAGAGAATTACTTTGAGATAGTTTTGGATACGCATAAATTAAGCTACATTTCGAGAACAGGGTTCGAAACATTTTTAGGTAGGCTGAAGTTGTGTGTCTTGGATGTCAGATTAACCATTCAGGTGACTATCCATTTTGATCTTTTTTTCCTCAATTTAATCCAAATTACCCGACCTAGTAATCTTTTTTTCTATGAAACAGAGAAACAGCTCAAAGGAATTGCCAGAGAAGATATTGTGCTGTGTTCGATTGAATGATATTGACTATACAAAATATCATCCTCTTGCTTATACATTTACCGTGATTTAATGCATACAAGATTTACTTACTTGGATAGAAAATGATTGATTTACATTAGTTCAAAGAAACAGGAAAAAATATATAAGTGACGTTGGTTTAGTCATATTTTATATAATGATATGTAATTGATGACTGTCATTCCATTGCCATTTTTGTCCCCGTTTTCCTAAATTTCAGCATCATTATGTTTTGAGTGAAGATTTGTTCATACTTTTTAAACCTACAACATCCAATTCATAATGGAAAAAAATCTTTTCTTCCCTTTTGAAGGTTAGTGAATAACGGGGTTTGGTGATCCAATCATCCATGCCTCGACAATATTTATTGGAATGTAAAAAAGCAATATCATACACTTACACATGGGTACTAAAAAAATACAACTTATAGTCCAACAAAATTTGGTCATTTGTACTCATGTCTAATTCATGTGCAAATAAAATGTGTGCTTTAACCTTTTATTTGCCAAGCTACAGTAAGCAAGTTTACAATCAGATTATGCTTATGAACACTTGATAATTTCAGCATAAATTATGTACAACTTCATTCTTTAAAATATATTAGATTATCATGAAAACATAGTCAAAATTATCAGTTAAGTCATACAAAAGCGCCTATCAGAATTCAAAATATATCAACTCTTCTTTTTCCTCAATCAAAAGCTGAAGACCCGTTTGGTTTAATTTTTAGTTTTGTGTTTTAAGTTTTCAACATGTACTACAAAATACGAAAAAATTTGAAACTTTTTTACAGTTCTTAGCCAATGCGACGATGGACGGGTAATGGAGGAGATGAATCGTTTTTCCTTTTTTTGTGACATCCCAAAACATGAAAAATCAAAAAAGCTTGTTTTCTATTTCTATTTTAATTTTTTTTCAAAATTGTTGTTTTCCAACAACCCCCAAAAAACACGCATTTTTTTAGACGAAAACACATGAAAGTAAAAATCGACGAACCAAACGGGGCCTCAAGTCTTTATCCAATACTCATATACCCCAATCTCATTTAAATTGTATCACACGATCAATATTATTCACTGGATGTTATCAAAGAGTGAACGCAACTTGTATTCCAACATAGTTCATCCATTCATACAAAAATATGTAAATTTACCCAAAGCAATTAAGGCTTGATCTAGAGAAATCTATTAATATACATGATAAACACCAACTACTTTCATGACAGAACGCAATTGGTTTATCTACATAAGTATGACAAGATACCTATATCAGTGGCAGCGACAAGAAAATCAGATGCAAAGTAGAGAACGGTTAGGGTTCGCGGGTTTCATGGATGGCAATGGCGGCAAGCGATCTAGCTTCATGGTGGGCAAGGGCGGCGAGTGTATTTAATTTCGTGGATGGCAAGGGTGACGAGGTCAACGCGATGGGGTTAGGGTTTAGGTGTATGAAATTTTAACCATGGGTTTTAGTACTTAGTGAATAAATTGAGCAGCCGAGGAAATAAAGGGAGGGAAGGGGAAAATTTTGTTGAGGTGGAAAGCGATAATTGTGTGTCCAGAAAACAAATGGCACAGACAATTGTAATAATTGAACATTTATAACTCGCACAAAAAAGCAATTATAGTAGACGTATATTGCAACTATTGCATAAATAAAGTTGTTAAAAGTACCTTTGTTACAACTATTGGAAATAAACAGTTGTTAAAAATAACTTATAACAACTGTCATTTTGTGTTAGTTGTAAAGTAAAAGTTGTAATATGACTGTTTTGTTGTAGTGTGATTAAGACATAAAGTTGTGAAGTGAAAGGTGATGTTAAATGTTGAAAAAATGTAGTTTGCTTTAAGTTGAAGTAAGGGCATTTTGTCATTTCACATAATAATATTTTATTCTAAACTTTTTCTATAAACACCAAACCATTTCTTCATTGTTTTCACACAGCTCTTCTTCATTTCAAGCTTTCTCTCTTCATTTTCATGGCTTCCTACCTTAATAAAATAAAGCCAAAATACAGTTCAAAAATATATTAAATCAAATATCCATCCAAACACCACCAAAACTCTTTGGAACTTCCCCTTCTCCTCCCCCTACCCATGGCCGCACCCTCCACCCACCAAAGCCATGCCCACCTCTCCCCTAACCTAAGGCCGTGAGTGCTTCCCCCTTCTCAAGTCCAAGCCAAGCCATTTAAGTCAAGCGTGCAAGTGTTCGTGAGCGTTCGATTAAAGTTAGGAAAGTTATATCCGTCTAAAGATGGCTCAATTTCATAGGTGGGAACTCCTAATTATTATATATATATGGATGTGATGATGTGATATGATTGTATGGATATTTGTTTATAATTTTGATCATCATATGTTGTTTATCTAATGTGAATGTTTGAACAAGTCATGAAATACACGTTGTTATCTCACATGCAGAACACTTTCCAAATGAATTTGAAAAGTGGTATGGGATCATTTGATACCTTTCAAAATGATTAAAAATATTTTAGAAATGGTTTATAAACATATAAACTTGTTTCGACAAGTTTTAAATGAAAACCAATAAATGAGAGTGTTGCGTAACGATAATACCCCGATTTCGCATCGAAGAATTCAAATGAGTATACGAAATGGAATTTAGCTCGGAATTCTTCAAGATAATAATTTTTTGGACTATAATACCGATAGTTTTAGAATGAAGAAATAAAATCAAGATGTCATCATGTAGATTTTAAAATATGTCTAAGTAAAATTTCCAAAAAAAAATCGCGCTTTTGCAGAAAGCGACCAAAATATAAAATTCTTTGTAATGAATAATTTTAAATGTTTAAAAATATGAAATAAATTTATTAATCCAATAAAATAGTTTAAAAGAGATTTGAATTGAAAAATATGGATTAACAAATATTAGAAAAGTTGTTTTAAATCGACTGGTGCCCTGGCTCACCTGGCCTATTCTGGGCAAGGGATAGATAAGGTGAAAATGTCGGGAATGAGTTAAGTAAAAAAGCTTAAACTTTCCAAATTTAAATATTCATAGGTTGCTTTCTAAAAAAATGATTGATAAGTTTCAAAAGGAAAGTTTAAACGATTCCATATTTATTAAAAGAATATATTTAAGATCTATATCTCTCGAAGATATTTTGATAAAGAAATGAACAAATCAAACAACAGTCATCTACTTAAAAAACATCATTTTTATCGATGATTGGATTTCGAAGAGATGGGGGTTGAATATGGGAAATCCCTATCCGAAAACCACTTCAACCATCTTACGTTTTGAAATAAAACATATTAAAGATAAGATTATTGAGGACGAATGTTAACGCTCAAATTTAAACGCTAACACCCTGGTGTATAGGATGTGATTGTGAAAGCACCACCCGTTCGTACGGGAAACAGAAATAAGCAGAAAGTATGCAGAAAAACAGTAAGAGACACAGTATTTATAGTGGTTCGGCTTATAATCCAGCCTACGTCCACTTTAATCTTTTTATCACTAGTTTGATTACAATCCTTTACAAGATCTTTCAATTACAACACACTTCAAGTGATAGGATATGTAAAACAAGTAGCTCAAGCTTTGATGTTGACAATCATCTTCAAATCCATGGCGAATGTGGATGATTCCTTCATGGAGTTCCTTTAGAAGTTTGTTGGATCTAAAAAGCTTCGAAGTAGTCTGGAATTCGGCAGAGTAATGGCGCTTGAAGAGAATGAGCCAAAAGTCCTCCGCATGTTGGAGATGGTTGCATATTTATAGAGAGTTCTGGGCGAAAAAAAAGTGCTAAGTCCTAACTCGTGGCCGACTTAAGATAAGTCGTGTTCGACTTAAGGTAAGTCGTCCCCGAGTCACTGAGCTGAGCCTATGGCAGTTCGCCTTTTTTGAACCCATCCCTAAGTTCTAAGTCGTGTATGAGTTATCTGGCTGCAATTGCTAATTTCCTTTCTTTAGTCGTATACGACTCTTTCTATGCCGTAAGTCGTAGTCGACTTAACTAATTGCAACTGGTTTAAAGCAAGTCTTAACTCGTAGACGAGTTAAGAGATGTGTCTTTAGGTCGTATCCTCTTTAAGTCGTAAGGGTCTTAAGTCGTACAAACTGCAGTTATCATTAAGTCGTAGGCCATCCATTTCGTTAAGTCGTGAGCCGCTTATCTCGTAAGCCTATTATCTCGGGTTCCTGTTTATCTCGTAGAGGCTTAACTCGTGGATGATCTTAACTCGTACACTTGCTAATTTGCAGATCTGCTAATCTCGTAAAGGCTTACCTCGCAAGTAGCTTAACTCGGGTACTCCTTAACTCGTAGGCCGCTTATCTCGTAAGCTTGCCAACTCGTAGAGGTCTTTAAGTCGTAGGAAGTTACTGACTCATGTATCCTTTAACTCGTACATGCCTTGAGTCGTACATGCCTTAACTCGTGGACCTGTTAACTCGTGAACGAGTTAGGGTTAACATTTGCCCCTCGAAGCACACGCTTAAATCGTAAGTCGTGTGCTTCGACTTATCATAACTCGGTCATGTCGTTTCAAATCCCAACCTTTCTAGATATAAAAGCCTGAGTCGTCCTTCTTCTCATCACTTAACCTTTTAAACCGCTTTCTGCCATTAACGCATCTTCAAGCTCTCCGAGGCGATTTCGACCCGATTCATCTCCGATTCTTTCTAGCATCAAACAATCGTAAGCGATCTTGCTTCAAACTTCGACCGTTAACCATTGTTACTTTATGTATTCAGTTCTTCGTTTCTGGCCTGCCCCTTCAAACCCTACGAGTTCTGCCAAATCGATCACTGATGAATTCAAACTTGTTTGGCTTGACTTATGGCGATTTGTGATTTGGGGCGACCTGTAATGTGATAGATTTAGGTCGTTGTTTATTGTGAGGTTATTAGGTTTTCGGGTTGGGAATTGGAGAGGAAGGCAGGTTGGTTGAGAAATTTGACTGAATAGAGTGAAGAATTGTCTCATATACAACCCAGAGATTCTCCATGCGACCTAGCGAATTCCATGAATCGTAGCCGAGATAAGACTTAAAGGATTTCCAGTTGATTTGCATCATAGCCTTTTTCTTGTTCCTCGAGTTACGACTTAGGACTTAGGGGATTACCAGCTTGATGTGTTGACGACTTAGGATAGGAACGACTCATCCCTTGAGTCGGTTACGACTTAATACTTGAGTCGGTTACGACTTAGCGCTTGTGTTTTTTAGGATCTGCTTAAACCTTGAATTGTTGCAGTGATGTTGAACTGTTGAACTTTGATGCCTTCTTTTACAAATTACTTTGACTCGCAAGCTAACACCCTGTCCAATACAACATTCACAGAAAACTGGGACGAATATACTGTCATTGATTGTCCACATCGAACGACAGATTAGTTAATGATATATAATTAACTTAAATAAATCGTGTGAATGAAGTGCTACCAATTTCAAGTGTAATATTAAAGCAGCACTGGATTAGTCAATTGAAACTGATCAGCCCGCATTAATATTGTGCTTGAGCTTTAAATAACAAGTTCCGAAATTACCATAGTCAATCAATCGTCAACCAGTTTAATTCCAGTTATCTTTACTTGTTATTATTATTATTTTATTAGCTTTGCACGACACTTCACACTTTTTAGGAAACGTGCACCTTCGCATTTGAACATCCAGTTGCTTGTGTAGAATGACCTCTCATCAAGAAGAGCCGATGGGTCAGGCTGAAGATGTCTTTCCAGTAGCCATCCCTATAGACAACCCTCCGGAGAGAACACCCACAACTTTGAATCAGCGGGTGTTTAACCAACTGCGCATTCAGTTTGGCATTGATGATGCTGACACCTTATTTCCGGGGCCAAATGACACTGCTGACAATCCTCCCTACGGCTTTGTTGCAGTCAATCGCCAAATGTGCTTAAGTGGGGCGATTCCTCCTTTTAACGGCTTTCTCCAACAGCTTCTGCTTCGGTTGTCTATCTCTCCATTCCAATTACACCCCAATGGCTATGCCATTTTGATGGGGTTATGTGTTCTATTCAGGAGAGTTTTGGATCGGTTACCAAGCTTCGAGGAGATCTGCTATTTTTGCTCATTCACGAAAACTAAAGACCATCCCTCCATCGTGGTTGTAAGAAGCGCTCGAAATCGCAAACTTATTACTGATCTCTCCGAAAGCGCTCACGGATTTTTGAATCAGTTTTTCTTCGTTCGCTGCCCTCCAGGGTTTTATGCCATCTGGAGAGTGGGAAGTAAGATTTCCTGTCTCTACTTTTTCCGTTTTGAAACTTTCTCGAGATCTGAACTCTCAGCTGCTAATTTCATTCTTTCTCTGTTTTTAGCACTACCACCCCCTGCTAGGGACCCAAGTCTCAAGCAAATTTTTGAAAGATTAAGTGTCGTGCCGGTAGAAGAGAGGAGCATAAAGTTTCTGCTAAACGATGAACTTTTACATCAATACGGACTCCTCCATCTCTCTCGCTTTACTCGGCCTCGTGAAGCTCCAACGGAGGTTCCTGACTCTCCGGTGAAAACTCCTGATCTTCCGATCTCCACTAAAGAGCACATACGAGGAGAAATTTCTGCAGAAACCTTATTAGTAAAGTGCTCTACTCCCAGAGACGATACGGGACCCTCCGAAAAGCCCGCACTTGCTCCCATTATTGAAGAAGAAGAGGAGCCCCTTTCCCAAACCAGGGAGAGTGCTGACAAAGGAGATGATGGAGGGAATCAGGTTGGGCATGCCGGTGATGACGTCTTTGGGGATTTAAGCGACATAATTATTACTTCCCAAGAGCTTTTTAAAGAAGACCCTGCTCATGGTAAAGCTATACCTCCGATGATTGAAGCAACATCTGCCCTCCAACAGACTCTTATTCCTTCATCTCAAGAATTGTCATCAACAGTGAAATCTATCACTTCCCCCCAACAGAGGAATGGTTCGTTAGTCCAACGCGAGTAGCTTGCACTTCACACACAACTAAGGATTTTCCAGCACATTTATGCACTTATCTTCTTATACTTTAGAGATTTCTAAAGCTTATCTTTTCTTATTTCAGATTCTTCAATGACACGCGGCGGATCGTATTATCAGGATTTCCAACGCTACGGGGGGCGTGGTCAATATGATTATCGACGTTACTTTCCCTCTTATAGAGAGTCTGACGAAGAGAGGGCTGCTCGAAAGGCTCGTGAAAGGAGGGATGCAGAAGAGCGTCATGACAGAAGGGATAGGGATGATTACCATGATTCTCTGCAAAGGAGTGACGACTCTCACAAAAGGAAATCTTACGACGACCGGGGAAAAGGTCATGTAACTGAAGATTCAGGCAAACGAGCCCGACATGGTGAGAGACATACTTCCACTATTCCCGAAAAGCCTACTGCCCCTGCCCCTCTTGACATTACTTCTGACTCTCCTGCTCTTAGGAAGGAGGACATCCAGACAATAATAAGTAGGCCTAAATTTCAAGTGGGACCGGGCCCAGCCACTTTACAAAGTCGTTTTCCGCAGTGGTGTTTAAAGGGTGTGAGGTTCGATCTCGACCTAGTCCCTATTGACAAGCCTGCTATGCTACGAAATCTTGACGCCGTTAAACTTGATATCGAGAGGATGTCAAACTGGCAGAAGCTTGTTGATGAGCTTCAACGAGTTAACCGTGCCAACTTAGAGGCTATGCTCACCATGGAAAACGATAAGGCTGAGTGGCAAAAGGTCCTTGAGCAGCATGATACTGAGATGAGAAGTATTACTTCCTACAACGAGGAGCTCGAAGCAAAGGTTGAGAAGTTGAAAGATGAGCTTGCTGCTTCCTCTACTTCATACTCTCAAAAAGAAGAAGTGCTTCTCAGACAAGTTAGAGATGCTCATGCCAGTCAGAGAGACGCTGAGGACAGGCTTGAAGTACAAAAAAGAATCAGTGACGGCTATGTCTCTGATATTGCTGAGCTTCGAAAGAAAAACAACTCCCAGGAGGCGGAGATACAAATGCTTAAGCTTCAGCTTGCCAGAACTGAAAGGGAGCGCGATGAGGCTGTCGCCGGCAAAATCGCAGCCGAAGAGTCTCATGAGGCGACCAAAAACAGCTTCGGCTCAACATTATTCGACTTCTACTTGCATAGCGTCTTGGGGCGTGGAAGCCTCGCCTTTCTTGGTCCCAAGTATGAGATCACTTTAGCTGAAGTGTGGGAGGCCGCCCTCGATATGCTTGGTGCTGAAGGTGCTGGTTATGACGAGCCAGCCCTGGAAAGGCATTATTTTGATGAAGACGCTCGCGCTGCTCTCGCCAGGGGAAAGGAACAACTTGCCAAACTAAGAACCGAAGTCACGGAAGGGGACCAGCTGGGGAAAACCACTTCAACTACTCTAGTCCAGCCACCTTCTTCGTCTGAAGTCGACATTATTGGTTCCAGTTCCCATCTCGCATCTCCCACCAAAGTTACCGCTGATATTACAAGCACACAAGGTGGAGACGAGGGTGAAGAGAGCGCTGATGCGCAAGCTTATGAAGTTGATATCAGGAAACCAGCTTCTTCAGGTAATTTCACTGTTAATCTTGCTACTATCAATTCTGCTCAAGCTGGTTACTCGTTTATTTCTCATGAGTTTCACGAGCTCCTTGGCTATTTTCTCAACCTTGACGAGCCTTCATCTCCTCTCTTTACTGACTTCATTGGTGAACCCTCATCTCCTCTTTTTACTGACCTTAACCTTTTTTCTTCTGTAGAGAAAGTACCAAGCACTGCTCAAACTTCTACTCCTCCGGTCATCCTTCCTTCATCTCTTCAGGCGGTGCCTCCTTCTGCCTCGCAACCTGGATCACAGGAGGAACAAATAGAGGCTCTTCACGGCTTGGATGATCCCATCACTTCGCAAGAGCAGAAAGATGAGAGACCTGAGGGAGGTGACATTTCCCCGGAACGGACTCCTTCTGACGACATTGTTCTATCAAAACTTGTCACTCCGGGGAGTGAGTCTTCCTCACAAAGGAGAGAGAAGCGTGGGACATCAAAAAGGAGGGGGAAGAAAATCACCGCCACTGAAGAGGAGCCGGAAGTTGAACCGGTTACACCTGCCTCTCCTACTTCCCTTATACCCACTGGCCGACCTGAAAAGCTGGTTATTCGACCGAGCAAAGGGTCCAAAGGAGGGAAGAAAAAGTGAAGATTTTAGTTTTTTGCCTTTTGTATGAACTGGCCGAGAGTTGTGCGGGTACCGGCGCCCGCTTTTATTTTGAAAACCTGTATCTGCATTATAGTTGAATAAAATGATTCTTCGTTTGTACAAACTTCTGTTTGAATTTGAGAATGCATTTACTATTTATTTTTGCACAAGTTTGTTTATATAGTGTTGCAGCGGGCTTATGGTATGTTGCTTGAGTATTACTCTACTGATGCATCTATACTACTATACCATATTGCCCCCATACCTTAAGCTTGCTGCAATATTTTACACTTCGAGGGGACTTGCACTCTTATTTGCTAAAGAATAATTATTTTATTCTTTAAAGAAAATTTTTATAGAGTACAACTCCCTTCGTATAAGTTTTTGCGCTTTGTCGTTCGAAGAAATCACTTTTTTCTTTTGCTTACGTGCATATTTCACCAAGTGAATTCCTCTATGTGGTAAAGCGGACCTCTGAAGGGCACTTTAACTTCTTTTCTTTTTACGATCATTTCCCATAGTAGGCAAATTACTTTTCCTTTGGAAGTTAAAGTACGCTTTTGATGAGGATTTTTTTTTTTTTTTTTTTTTTTATATATATAGAAAGTTGTACCTCTGAGGAGGGATTTTTTCACGTTTCAACACTTGGAAGTTTTATTTCAATCTTGGTGAAACGTGTACCTCCAAAGAGTTATGCCTTAGAAATCCTTTTCACGTTTCAACACTTGGAAGTTTTATTTCAATCTCGGTGAAACGTGGGTTTCCGAAGAGGTCTTTCTTCTTAATTGTGTCCCCGGGAGGGGGTTGTACCTCTAAGGAGGGATTTTTTACGTTTCAACACTTGGAAGTTTTATTTCAATCTCGGTGAAACGTGTACCCCCAAAGAGTTGTGCCTTCGAAGAAAGCCTTTTCACGTTTCAACACTTGGAAGTTTTATTTCAATCTCGGTGAAACGTGTGCTTTCAAGAAGGTCTTTGTTTTTGCATTTCAACTTTGGTGAAGTGAAATTCCGAAGAGCGGTTGTTACACTTCAACTCCTGGCGAAATGTGCCTCCGAAGAGGGCTTTTATTTTGTTTACATTTCAACTCTGGTGAAGTGAAATCCCGAAGAGCGGTTGTAATACTTCAACTCCTGGTGAAATGGGCCTCCGAAGAGGGCTTTTATTTTGTTTACATTTCAACTCTGGTGAAGTGAAATCCCGAAGAGCGGTTATAACACTTCAACTCCTGGTGAAATGGGCCTCCGAAGAGGGCTTTTATTTTGTTTACATTTCAACTCTGGTGAAGTGAAATCCCGAAGAGCGGTTATAACACTTCAACTCCTGGTGAAATGGGCCTCCGAAGAGGGCTTTTATTTTGTTTACATTTCAACTCTGGTGAAGTGAAATCCCGAAGAGCGGTTATAACACTTCAACTCCTGGTGAAATGGGCCTCCGAAGAGGGCTTTTATTTTGTTTACATTTCAACTCTGGTGAAGTGAAATCCCGAAGAGCGGTTATAACACTTCAACTCCTGGTGAAATGGGCCTCCGAAGAGGGCTTTTATTTTGTTTACATTTCAACTCTGGTGAAGTGAAATCCCGAAGAGCGGTTATAACACTTCAACTCCTGGTGAAATGTGCCGCAGAGAGGGTTTTCATCGCCTGGAAGTTACTCTCTCATGGTTGGAGGGTCATGACTCCTCCAATCTTTTTTGTTGAGTAGAGAACTTTCTTTTTTGTGGCGTATGACCCATTAGAGGTCTTTTATCCTCCGAAGAGTTGCGCCTCCGAAGAGGACTTGTGCCGCTGATGGTAGCTTTGGTTGTTCCTCTGTTCACTTGCTTATGCCTTTTCAGCGATCCTCTTTTTTTTCTTTTCAAGTTTTCATTCCCCTTTCTCTCACAAGTGGCTTGTTTAATCCAAGGAAGTGTACTTCATTTCCAGGCAAGTTCGTGAGAACGGGCACTAGCTTCCTAATTGGATGTTTGTTTGTTCAAACGATCTCAATTTATCAGCAAGGGCTCGTTTCTATCGAAATCATTAGCCGTTCAATTGAAGTATTTCCTATCTAGGATTTGAATTCGGGGTCTTTGTGACTTGAAATTTGTTTGTTGAATGATGGTGAGAATCGCTCAGTCTTATTATGCGCAAGTTTTATTTCCATGGTCTGCAAAAATTTAAATTGACATTTTAGCAATACATCTTATGTATTTTTATATCGAAAACAAAGCAAGCATATAATGATAATAAGGAACACAAGATTTATAGTGGTTCGGCCATGAAATTGGGCCTACATCCACTTTATATTTTTTTTTATTATTTACTTGCATCAGTTTCACAATTGCTTTCAATTACAAGAATCATACATCCATAATTCTTTTTACAATTTTTCAACAAAATTTTCAAGTAAAGTATGGACGCAAGTGGTTGCTGTTCCATGCCCTTGGAATTTGCTTTCCATCAACAGTGGTGAGCTTGAATGTGCCGTCAAGAAGCTTCTGACCTACTACATATGGTCCTTCCCAATTTGGCCCGAACACACCTGTCGCGGTCATAATTCTTTTCAGGACTAGATCTCCAATTTCAAAGCTGCGTTGACGAACTTTGGAATTGAAATGTCTGGCTATCCTTTGCTGATGAGCTGCAACTCTGAGGTTAGCTTCATCTCTTTTTTCATCAAGGAGATCCAGCGCTTCAAGTTGCAGCTTTTCATTTTCTGCTTGATTGAAATGGATTCTTCTGTGTGAAGGGACCTCTGTTTCAACCGGGATCATTGCTTCCGATCCGTATGCTAACGAAAAAGGAGTATGCCCAGTTGCAGTTTTGTGAGTAGTTCTGTATGCCCATAGTGCGAGTGGTAGTTTATCGACCCAACCACCTTTTGCTCTTTCGAGTTGCTTTTTGATGGTTGATTTGATGATCTTGTTCACTGCTTCCACTTGCCCGTTTGCCTGCGGATGAGCTACTGCTGAGAAGCTTTTCAGGATTTTGAATCGTTTACAAAAATCTTGGAATTCTTCACTTTCAAATTGAGTACCATTATCTGTAATTATCTTTTGAGGCACACCGTATCTGCAAATGATATTCTTAGTCACAAAATTTATCATCTTTTTGGAGGTGATGGTTGCCAATGGTTCAGCTTCAGCCCATTTAGTGAAATAATCTACAGCAACAATGGCATATTTGATTCCAGATTTGGCGGTTGGTAATGGTCCGATCAAATCTATTCCCCAAATTGCAAACGGCCACGGACTGGTCATTTGTGTGAGTTCAGTAGAAGGTGCTCTAGGAATTTTGGCAAATCTTTGACATCTGTCACATTTTCGAGAGTAATCTGCAGCATCTCGATTAATTTCTGGCCAAAAATATCCATATCGGAGAATTTTCTTTGCTAAAGTTTGACCACCTGAATGATCCCCACATTCTCCTCCATGTACCTCTGATAGGATTATTTTGGCTTCTTCTTTGGATACACATCGAAGTAGTGGCATTGAGAATCCTCGTCTGTATAATTGACCATCCTGGATTATATATCGAGAAGCTTTTCTCAGTAGCTTTTGTCGTTCTTTAGAGTTTTCTGGTAAAGAGCCATTGAGTAGATACTTTGTTATTGGAGTCATCCATGATTCTTGCTCTTGCGACATACTCATAACCCAATCGATATCCATTTCATCAATGCTTGGATTTGACAAAACTTCCACTGGAACTAACCCTAAGGATTGGGCTTCGCCAGAACTTGAGTATTTTGCGAGAGAATCTGCTTTCATGTTTTCTTCTCGAGGAATATGACTTATCGTGTAATGGTCGAATTCACATAAAAGTTCCCAAGCCTTTGACACATAAGCGGGCAGATTTCCTCCTTTCGTTTGAAACTCCTTCTTGACTTGGCATACTATAAGCTGAGAATCACTGAAGATCTGTAACGCTCGAATGTTTAGTTCTTTAGCAATTTTCAAACCAGCAATCAGAGCTTCATATTCTGCTTCATTGTTTGTTGAAGGAAATTCTAATCTTAGCGCATAGCATAATGACCGGCCTTCAGGAGTTTCAAGAACAATTCCAGCACCTGAACAGTAATCATTTCTTGCGCCATCTACAAATAACTTCCATTGGATTGGGGAGTTCTCGATTGTTTCTTCCTCGCTGTTACCCTTGTCTGTAAATTCTGCAATAGAATCTGCCAAAGCTTGTCCGTTGATCGCTTTTCTAGGATGATAAGTGATGTCATATTGGCTCAATTCAATATTCCACTTTAAAAGGCAGCCCGAAGTCTCGGGGCGAAACAAGACTTGCTTTAAAGGTTGATCAGTGAGGACTTTGATAGGATGAGCCTGGAAATATTGCCTCAACTTTCTTGAGGCAATCAATAGACAATAGGTGAGTTTTTCCAACTTGGAGTAATTCATTTCTGCCCCAGTGAGTCTTTTGCTGATATAGTAAACTGGATGTTGAATCCTTTTGTCTTCCCGTACCAGCGCTGCACTTAAAGCATGAGATGAAACTGCCAAGTATATAAGAAGATCCTCGCCATCGCCGGGCCTAGAAAGTATTGGAGGCGTTTCCATATGTTGAATCAATTCTTCAAAGGCTTTCTGGCATTCGGGAGTCCAGTCAAAGTTTTTCTTTCCTTTCTTTAGAGCGTCGAAGAATGGAATGCATTTATCAGTAGCTTTGGATATGAACCGACTTAAGGCGGCAATTTTTCCATTGAGACTTTGCAATTCCCTCTTTGTTTTAGGAGCTTTGACTTCTTTTAAAGCAGTGATTTGAGCTGGACTAGCTTCAATGCCCCTAGCGCTCACGATGAAACCCAAGAACTTCCCAGATTCTACCCCGAAAGAACATTTTAAAGGGTTAAGCTTCATTCCGTATCTTCGGAGAATTGCGAACATTTCTGCTAAGTGTTCGATGTGATCCACTGCTTTCTTAGATTTTACTAGCATGTCATCAACGTAAACTTCCATAGTCTTTCCCAACTGCGGTTTGAACATAGCATTGACCAGTCTTTGGTATGTTGCCCCCGCATTCTTCAACCCAAAGGGCATAACTCTGTAACAGTAAAGACTGACATCGGTGATAAAGCTTGTGTCCTCCTGATCTGGCTCATGCATCATGATCTGATTATATCCGGAGTAGGCATCCATAAAAGACAACAATTCATGACCCGCTGTTCCATCTACCAGTTGATCGATCCTGGGTAATGGGAAGCAGTCTTTGGGACAGGCCTTGTTTAGATCTAAAAAGTCGATGCACACTCTCCATTTACCATTGGCTTTCTTAACCAGCACTGGATTTGAAACCCAATTTGGATAGGTAGATTCTCTGATGAAATTATTCTCCATGAGCCGGTCAACTTCCTCTTTCAATGCTGTCGACCTTTCTGGACCTTGGATTCTTCTTTTCTGCTTTACTGGCGTGAACTTTGGGTCAATATTCAGAGCATGTACCGCAACTTCTGGGGATATTCCGCACATATCGGCATGGGTCCAAGCGAAAACATCCAGGTTTGCTTTCAAAAAAGATATCAAGGCATTCTGAACTGACACATTAAGTTGTGAACCCACATTCAGCACCTTGTTTGGGTCCTTCAGATCAACGGGCACCGGTATCGTTGTTTCTGCTGGTACCACCCTACTCTCCCCCGCACTGGCCTTTCTAGGATCCATCACTTTTCGTGCCCCGCTATGCTCGCCAGTGCAGGGTCCGCCCTGTAGTTGCTATAGGGTTGGTGTTTTGATGCGGATTGAGGTTGCCGCATCTTTTCCCATTTCTCTCTTCCTTGTTTCTCGCAGCTCTGTCATATAACATTCTCGCCCAGCGTTCTGGTCTCCTTTAATAACTCCTACCCCATTGTCTATAGGGAATTTAATAGTAAGACACCATGGGGCAAGGACAGCTTTGAATGCAGCAAGAATAGGTCGACCAAAGAAAGCATTATAAGCAGAAAATTCATCTACTATCACAAAAGTCTGCTTGCGAACTACTTTTCTTTCTCCTTCTCCGAGTTCCACAAGCAAGTCAATGGTTCCTACTGGTTGCTTTGGCTCCCCTGCGAAGCCAGCAATTTTTTGCAATGATGCCTGCACTTCAACCATAGGAATCTTCATCTGGTCGAAGGTTTTCTTAAAGAGGATATTACAGGATGCGCCGCTGTCGATAAGAATCCTTCTGACGATGGCTGGCCCAATGCCAGCCGAGATGACCAAAGGATCCAAGGTTGGGGCTTCAATACCGATGGAATCCCTGGTTTTGAATACAATGTCATCATTGAATGTCTTTCGTTGCTTCAAAGGCGTAGTGTCTTCTAGAACAAAAACATTTTCTTCCTCCGGTGCATATTTCAGGGCCCGGGAATACCTTTCCATCTCACCCCAGCTTCTGCCCGCTGGGTGAGGTCCGCCTGTAATGATATTGATAACAGGCCTTCCAGACTCAAAACCCGCATCTTTGCCATTAGTCCCAGATTGATGAGCAGGAGTTTGCTGTCCTTGGTTCGACGAAGCAGGATTATTATTATCATTCTTCTTCACAAATTGTTGTAGTTTATTTTCCCTTAACAATTCTTCAATTAGATTCTTCAATTGACGGCAGTCATCAGTATCATGACCGGGCTGATTATGGAAGCGACAGAACCTCCCACTTTGCACAGCTTTTTTCCCGGTTCTCAAGACTGGGGGTTTAGGATAATTGACAGAATCTTTGGTAGCCAGGTAGATTCGTTCTGGAGTATCTGACAAAGGTGTGTATTCTGATGGCTTGAAGGATCTATGCTTCTTCTGATTATTCTGTTGTTTTCCATTGTTGTTCTCCCTCTTCTGTCCCACAGACTCATTTTTGCGTGGAGCATTGGTGTTAGCTTCAACCTTTTCCAATGCTGCTTTTGTCGATACAGGGCGGCTCTCCAGACGCATGAACTCGTCTGCTTTCTTGTAGAACTTTTCGAGAGAGCTTGGTTCCTTCATATTCAACCATCTTCCAAACTCACTAGATTTATCTATGGCCCTCATCAAATAGGTCAAGACCATGCGGGGTTCTGCATTATCCACCTCAGCTAACGCTATATTAAAGCGATTTAAAAAAGACTTGATAGTTTCCCCCGGATTCTGTTCCAAACCGGATAACGACATGATGTCTTTTGCCTTTGAAGCATATAGCCTAAATTGCTCTTTAAATTTCCTGGTTAGGTCTGAAAACTGATCGATGGACCGGACAGGTAGTTTTGTGAACCAAAGCAGAGCTACGCCTTCCAAATATACGGGGAAATATCTGCATTTTACTTCATCTGAGGCTCGGGCACCCGTCATATGCCAATCATACTTATACAGAAATTCGTTTGGATCACTTGTCCCCCTATAAGCTGGGATAGTTGGAGGAGCAAATTTTCGTGGGAATTCAGCCTTTAGAATTTTTTCAGTAAATGGAGTCTTGCTTGGAGCAAAGCCCCATTCTTTCTCATCTTCGACTCTTTGCATGCTCTCCTTCATAATTTGGCGAACCATTCCAGAGAGATATTCTTCATCATTGCGAGCCCTAGATCCGCCAACCTCAGGAAGTATTTGCTCAGCGGGGTTAGTGTCCCTTTCGGAAACATTCCTTTCTTCAGTTTCATGAATATTACCAGCAAAATTCCTTTCATTAGCTGTTGATTGACGGTTTGCCCCGAGCAAATCGTTCAACTTATTCAGGATTAAGGCGTTTTGGGCATTCTGGGCTTCCATTTGCACATTTTGAGCATGTATCTGTCTGTTCAACCCCAAAATTGCGGCATCCAACTCTGCTTTCGTAACCCCAACAGTTGGAGTAGCTTGATTTGGTGTTGGGGAAGCGGAGGTTCCCTCTTGAACGTTTGCAGATCTCACAGATTTACTTTTCCTTCCAGGAGCCATGATTTCGGATAGACTTCTGGTTCTTAAAGAAACTTTATCTACAAATCTTTCTGAAGCAATGATGATAGATGTCCTGAGTTCAATTCTCAGTGAAAGCACCAAAATGTTAACGCTCAAATTTAAACGCTAACACCCTGGTGTATAGGATGTGATTGTGAAAGCACCACCCGTTCGTACGGGAAACAGAAATAAGCAGAAAGTATGCAGAAAAACAGTAAGAGACACAGTATTTATAGTGGTTCGGCTTATAATCCAGCCTACGTCCACTTTAATCTTTTTATCACTAGTTTGATTACAATCCTTTACAAGATCTTTCAATTACAACACACTTCAAGTGATAGGATATGTAAAACAAGTAGCTCAAGCTTTGATGTTGACAATCATCTTCAAATCCATGGCGAATGTGGATGATTCCTTCATGGAGTTCCTTTAGAAGTTTGTTGGATCTAAAAAGCTTCGAAGTAGTCTGGAATTCGGCAGAGTAATGGCGCTTGAAGAGAATGAGCCAAAAGTCCTCCGCATGTTGGAGATGGTTGCATATTTATAGAGAGTTCTGGGCGAAAAAAAAGTGCTAAGTCCTAACTCGTGGCCGACTTAAGATAAGTCGTGTTCGACTTAAGGTAAGTCGTCCCCGAGTCACTGAGCTGAGCCTATGGCAGTTCGCCTTTTTTGAACCCATCCCTAAGTTCTAAGTCGTGTATGAGTTATCTGGCTGCAATTGCTAATTTCCTTTCTTTAGTCGTATACGACTCTTTCTATGCCGTAAGTCGTAGTCGACTTAACTAATTGCAACTGGTTTAAAGCAAGTCTTAACTCGTAGACGAGTTAAGAGATGTGTCTTTAGGTCGTATCCTCTTTAAGTCGTAAGGGTCTTAAGTCGTACAAACTGCAGTTATCATTAAGTCGTAGGCCATCCATTTCGTTAAGTCGTGAGCCGCTTATCTCGTAAGCCTATTATCTCGGGTTCCTGTTTATCTCGTAGAGGCTTAACTCGTGGATGATCTTAACTCGTACACTTGCTAATTTGCAGATCTGCTAATCTCGTAAAGGCTTACCTCGCAAGTAGCTTAACTCGGGTACTCCTTAACTCGTAGGCCGCTTATCTCGTAAGCTTGCCAACTCGTAGAGGTCTTTAAGTCGTAGGAAGTTACTGACTCATGTATCCTTTAACTCGTACATGCCTTGAGTCGTACATGCCTTAACTCGTGGACCTGTTAACTCGTGAACGAGTTAGGGTTAACAACGAAGATATGAATGAGGTAGGGCTACTTACCACTAGACCCTCAGGGGAATTAACCATATCATATACTGGCAGTAGGGCTCCGTTATGTAAATCTTTGAATTGCAAGGACTAATCGCTACTAATTCTAGGTGTGATTCCCAAAATAGGAAGCTATGAGAGAAGTGCCTTAAGGTTGTCTTGTCCTTAGACAACTTGTATGGATGAATGTCTGACGTTGCATTTTAAAAATCATTTAACTGATATTTATAAATGTACCATCTGCTTGGTGGTGGAGAAGGCAACTTCTCTTAGCTTAACATCCTTTCCTGAAACATATGAGCTTAGGAGTTATACGTTTATAGAAATCAGTTATGTGATTATGGAATGGAAATGTGGCATTCAAAGAGGAAAGATGATGTGCTATGTGAAAGTTAATCGTTACCTCTAGCATCACACCTGGAAATGACCAAAACAGGGTAGACGCGGCAAGGCTATGTGGTTCGCAATCATTAGGGTATAACCATCCCCTTCTAGATATATTTTTACCCGCTATAATGTTTTGGTGTAAATTAATGTGGTGTATGCTAAGAGACGTCTTGGATAGGTCGGTAGTGACCAGGGTAATGATATATTCGGTACTATCTAGGAAGAGGCAGGTCGGTCTTGTGTTGGTAGACGACCATGTGTTGGGACTTGGTACATTCCTCTAGAGACGTACAGCAGGAAGGTAGTCCCTTCACTTGGTCATTTGTATGAAAATCCATTCTCCAATAAGTGCTTTCCATTTTGTTTGCAGAACCCACTTTGTGATTAATATGCTGGAATTTGATCAATGTAACTATTTCGGCTAAGGTTAATAAGCTTATTTGTAAATGCTTTCAAAAAAAATTCATTAAAGATAACATCCCTTAATTTTATGTCATAAATATTGGTTATCATAAGGTAAAAACCCATGCCATGTTTATGTTGGGCGTGGTCTTATGAGTCCCTTTTTTGTTTCAAACATCTTATTTTGAGTTCTTACAACAGTCCCATGAATGACCTGTAGTTTATTTTGTTTTTCCTTTAAACTCTGAGTGTCCTATTTTTCGAGCATCCAAGCAGTCAGGACCATGTTAGGAGCATTTTTGTGAAACAAATCTGAGAAGAGTTTTTGGAGCATGGAGCTGGAGCATCTTATGTGGATATCTATCTATCTTTTATTTTTTGCTATGTCTAGTTGTTTGTACTAGAAAATATGGAAGTAGACAGTTATAATTGTTCCCAGCTGGCTTAGTTCATACCATAACTCTGATGTACCATAGTGAGAGTGGTTGTGTGTACTATCTGTCCATATAGTTAAATGCAATGTGAAATTTTGTTTTTCTATCTTTACCTTACTTTACTTTACGTCGGATAGTCTACGTCCCTAGCACTTGGAATTATGGCACGTGAATACCGTGGATGGATTAGCGTCGATTTTTGAGGGTTGAGGAGACGTGTCGTCGCACCTTGCCTCCCAAACATATATCTAATTCTTCTTCACGGAACTGGTTTCGATGCTGCTACCTTAGTGAAGTCCTCTATAAAATGTTTGTAATATCTTGCCCGCAACGCCGACCTCTATACCCATACTACCAGTGTACCGACCCGTAATTTTTCGTAGCTAAAAATAGTTAATTTAATAGGGTTAGGGTTGGTAGAAATTTTAGGATTAAATAATAAGAATGTGAATGGATTAAAGTGTATATTATTAATTTAAGGCAATTTATAATTGCTTTGAATATAATTCCAGTTAGTTAAAATGATTAAAAGGTTATAATTGGATATAGATTGTAAATTAATTGTAACAATGTGCGCATTAATTGGTAATTGAATTAAAAGAGTAATTGATAATTTAATTGTTGTATTAACAAATTAAATAGTATGTAATAAATTGTAATTGGGTAAAATTTCTGTTGTGTAAATAATTATAACATTTGTTGTAAACAATCAACTTATAAATGTGATTAAATTATGCTATAGGTGACAATTGTTACTTGTTACCTATTTGTTTAACTTGTTGAAATCAAATTGGATATTAATTGAAATTAATTCACTTAATTAGTGCAGTTAATGTAGATTAAATTAATAATTGTAGAATACTGATTTAATAAGTTGTAACCTAACGTAAATTTCATTCCTAATATGACAATTGATTGGAAAAAAAAGAATTGAAATCAAGTTTGATCAATTTATTGGAATTTAAGCTATAATAAATGGATTTATTGCAATTAAATACTACATTAATGAAAACTAAGATGATAATGGTAAATTGTTAGTGTAATAAAATATGAACAAATGTTAACAATTTCATAAGGTATTGGTTGATTTAATAGTAGAAGTGTAGACCAAAATAAAAGATAAAAATGAATAAGTTTAGTAAAGGAGTAAACGTATGTTTATTTATTTGAAATGTTTGGTAGTTGAAAAATTGACTGTCGAGAGGAGAAACAATTATTTAGTAAGAAATGTGTAATTACTGTTTGTATCCAATAGTGTGTAAATATGTTTAAATTACTATTATATAGGAAATAATTGTTCTACTTCTCATTCCATTCATTTAGTCCATTTTGAAACTTAATCAATTGAAATTAATGTAATTGAAAATTTTCAATTAATAGGTGAGAGAATACTAATTTGTAAATTAATTGGTGTAACTAAAAGTAGCTTATGTTTTATGAAAATATAAGGAAAGTTTGATTAAATGAAATGAACACTTACATCAAATAAAATGAATGTTTCACTTGTGAATGTAGGTTTAATTTCATTAAAATAAAGAATAGAATTATTGATTTTAAAGCAAGAAATATATATGTTTACTTGAAATGTGTTTTAGCCTATAAATCGATTACAAGAATTATTACTCTTGCATATAAATAATAAATTTATAAACGTGTTTAAATAAACAATTGTTCTGTTTTTTCATCCATTTTAGTTGTCTGTTTTGAAATTTAACTTTGTAAGTAATTGCAATTAATGTAATTCAAATATTTCAATTAAAAGGAAAGAAAATGTTGATTGCAATTAACAGATTCAATAAAAGAAACGTACATTTTGTGTTAAACAAAAATGGTATTTT
Organism: Allium cepa; assembly: GCA_030765085.1. Taxonomy (NCBI): domain Eukaryota; kingdom Viridiplantae; phylum Streptophyta; class Magnoliopsida; order Asparagales; family Amaryllidaceae; genus Allium; species Allium cepa. The sequence continues at coordinate 292,125,043 of CM060942.1, forward strand.
AATGGAAATAAACGATCATTTTTGGGAAAACCAAATTGAACGTTTTTCATTTTAAGGTAAGCATAAATTTTTTATTACTATGCATTGATAAAAACCTAAATGCGTACAAATTTGAATATTATTTGAGTTAATGAAATTAATTTGGTTACGTTTTAAAAGAAATGAATTTCAAAAGATTGTGCGATGTACGTGGTCCCTTTATTTCTTATTTTATTAATATTGCATGAACGTTTTAAAATAGTTAACTTATTATTAATACTTGATCCATTTATTTCTCCTTCTATTTAATACCCGAGCCTAGACTTTTAGGTTGTATATAATTCTTGCCATCTCATTTTCACATATACAAAATTTTACATTCGATTGGTTTGTAAACTTTTCCATTTCTACGTACATTTCCTTATGCATTAGTAATGCCTGTAGCTTTCAAAATAAAATGTGACATTTATTTTTGTCCCTCCACCTTCATTTTCTAATTATAAATAACCTGCAGCTTATTTCTTCATTCGCGTTTTGTTTCTCCTGACACCTCATATTCAAAAGCTCTTATTCTTGCAAATCCAAAAGCTTTCTTTTATAAAACATGATTTTTTCCATTTTTCATACACATTCTATCCTCATCTTTTCTTCAACATTTTCCTTAAGTATTATCTTGAGAAAAACGTAAGTATTAAAAAAAAATTTATTTATTTTTTCTTAATGCATACTAATTTTTATTTTAATAATATTTCATATAACATGAATATCTTTTGCATTAAAATTTGGTTCATACACGATTTCTTCTGTTGGATTCATATTTAAATTCAAGACAACATAAAATTGATAGTCGAATTTGGAGACTATTGAGTTTTTGCGCATCTATTTGGATTCGTATGGGTTAAAACCAAAGATGAGTGTTTTAACTCACTCACAATTACTAAACTATCTTATGTTAGTTAAATTTAATTTGTGATTTGAAATTAATTAATTGATATTTGGTATGTTTAAAATGTCATTCTAGTTAAATTTGTACATTTATTTATCATTAAATTTAATATTGAATCTAAATTGTCAATTTAATACCAGTCATTGATTAGTTATCTATTGATGTTTATTGATCGATTTAGATGATGATTGTAATGGATGTTTGATTGTTAATATTAGATGATAGGATGTTGTATTTTATATTGTTATAACATTGCAAGTTCCCTATAGGTTAAAATGATACGTACCCGAATGACCTATGGGCTAGGGAAAAATCGTTATGTGTTGAAACGATAGACTCGAGCGATTTTATGGATTTTTATTAAATTCGTGGTTGCGGTTTGAAATGATATATAACCGCATAATTTTAAATTGCGGATTGAAATGATAGAAATCCATATCACTTGACCCTAAGGTAAAAAAATTATATACAGACAACGGATTGGTTAAATTAAATGATTCTTAATTCCTTAAAATTTATATTCAGTTAACTGGCATTTTGAAATAGAAACGGATTTTCATAAACTGAATTGTTTTCGATAATCCAAGTGTTAATATTGAAATTGGAATTGATTTAATGAAATTGTTCAAAGGATTTAAATTTGAATTTCAAAATTAAAGTGTCAAATACAAATGAATTTATCGGAATTTATTTACTGAGAATGTTTGGATATAACTTTGAAATTTATTTTGAACTAACCTAACTAATTTAATCAATTTAAACTATTTTAATCAACTTAAAACTATTTAATTTATTTTAATCTATTATAACCTATTTAATCCAGTTTAATCTATTTTACCAATTTTAGACAAATTAAATTTATTTAATCTATTTTAAATCTATTTAATATAATTTAAATCAATTCAGTATATTTTAAATTTATTTAAAACATGCTTAATAAAATTTAAATCTATAGCTATGTTTACAGTAATTAAACCATTTCACATCTAATTAAATCTATATTTAATCTATTTAAATCATTTTAAAAACCTAACTAATCTAATTTAAATCAATTTTACTATTTTAAAACTATTTTTAATCCATTTTAAATTATTTTCAAACTATTAAAATTATTTATGACTATATAAACTATTTTGAAAATTTCAGAATGTGTAAAGTTAAAGTATCCATATTTAAATCCTTAATGATGATACAACCTAAGTTAGAATTTGAAATTGATATCTTTTTGTGAAATGACATATTTGAGTAAATATGATTTTGAAAGTGAAGACGATTTCGAAAGTGAATATGGTTTGGACATTGAATATGATTTCGAAAGTGATATGGTTTGAAACCAAATATGATATTTTGATATTAAGTATGAATTGACTTCTGAAATGTAAAACAACCAACTGGTGTGAAATAAGCGTTTGGTTGTTAAAGAGACCGGGATCAGATATTGTCGTACTCTCCGCCAATACCGAAAACCACTTTGACAACTGTGTACGTGGTGGAGATTCCAAAAATGAAGTAGGATGGTTTGACAAACGATTCTGTATGAGGTATTTACATGACCCTAACTCACGTGTGTCAGCTTAGATGTGACTAAAAATGAAGCCATGCTGGGCCAAGTGAGGTCATTCCTCCTATCAGACACATTTCTTTGATACTATTCTATTATTTTGTGATTGATTTGGTGGCCATCCCTTGATTTTTAATAGGAGTGTGTCCGAGGTGGGCGGTAGTAGCTGTTATGCATTACCACTCACCTGATTCTACAATTAGTATATCTACCCTGGTATTGCCTCGAGTGTCATGTTCACATGCCCTAGAGCGCCTTCTACGAGTTTGATTTGTGTCGTACCTATGGAGTACTCATTGATAGCCTACCTACTGGTAGAGTATACAGTATCTGTATAGACTATGGAATTATATGAATTGTGTTAAGGGGGATATGGGTAACGCCTTAACGCTGTTTTAATACTTTACTCTACTGTAGATACTATTATAATAGCGTATTGTACTACATAGTAGATAGTTTAATGGATCCTTATGAAATGTGAAATTTCGAACATCTCTTAAGTTACTACACCGACATTAGATACCGGATAAGAGATGTCGAACCCCGTAAACATCTTTGATGCCGTCACACTCATATTTACCATTTATTTAACTTACATAAGATATTCTAGTTCTGACTCGAGTATTTTGCCTTTTCAATTTGTTCGGGTCAACCTGAGCATTTCAGGGTTAAAGACCTTATTTCTGGAGGACGAAGACAAAGACTTGTACTAATATTATTTGTTATATTCACTGCATCATGTTGTTCTGCTACATTTATTTATCCCTGTTTATGTAACTCTGATGTCTGTGTTGCAAAGAATAATCAAATGTATCATTTTTTAAACAGCTTCATGAAGTGTTATTTGATTATTATATTTTGTCATTCCGTTGTGAGATTCTGTATTTGTTCTATTTCTTTTCTCTTTTTTTATTTCCCCCAATAACAATCTGCCTCTTTATATGGTTTGAGTTGGCATGTGTGTCTTCTTAAAACGTCCAAAAAGGCAGGTCGTTACAGTTGGAATCAGAGCTTAGGTTTAGCGATAACCTTAGCATTGTGGGGTCTGACTCATAAAATAGGGTAGTTACCCAAGAATGAGTCATTGAGAGTATATATATGAGATAGGGTATTTGTTAGTGTTATAAAAAGATTTTTGTATTGTTTTGATTTGTTCCGTTTTGTATTTATAAATTCTGGTCGGTATATAGATCGCTACGGCATCGATAGGAATCTCTAAACACTTAATAGGACAGATCGACACAATATTTTTTAGAAATATAGGTAAATGAAATAATCTTGCCTATTATATATTTTGTATATAAAATAATAAATTTTATAAGTGATATAGTTGATTGATATATATTTGTTTGCAAGTTAGTGAAATTTTATAACATTGATTTAAAGATAAGATTAAAAATAAAATGAACATAAATTGAAATTTGAGAACTTATGTTCCAGGATTTAAGTTCTGTACTCCCATGGCGATTTGAAAGAAATGTTTTAAAAAGAAATTTTTAAAGGAAATAAGTTCTGTACTCCCCTCTCTATCGCTGGAAAATAATTTCGGTGATGAGTGCATGCATCATCGACGTTCATTTTCGAGTTTCGAAGTGGGAAGACTACTATAGTAGTTATAATGCAGATCCGTTTTGATAAACCAATCGTAATTTTAAATTTTGAAGTTTGACTTGATATATATATATATATATATATATATATTATTTTAAATGATTGAAAATGGAACCCGGTTGCTTAGTTCTTAAATTTCTGTAAATTAGAAATTAAAATTATTGTAATGAATGGAATCTTTACAATATTATAACAATTGGAAGCTTCTAAAATAAAAAATAAGATATTGAAAATTTGTAAACTGCAAATAAATTGGAAATGATAATAAGAGAATGTAACTATTGAAAATTTTGTTAATAAAAGAAGTATGATAACTTGTGTAACTTTCTATTGCATTCTAAAAGACACACACACACACACACACACACACACACACACATATATATTACTTACCAAGATGTAAAAGTTGTAATGTTAATTAAAATATGAAATTGAATATTATACAAGTAAACTTCAGTAACTGAAAGTGTTCGATGGAATTACTTCTACAAATAATAATTCTAGTGGTTTAAATTGTTATAAACTTAAGCTAATAGTTTGAAATGCCACTAATTAAATGTAATTAAAGTGAATAATGTAAGAAGAAGAAAAAAGATTATAAACCTAAGTTAACGTCTTAATCTATTTATAATCAGATTGAATAGTAAAAGGTGAATACTATAAGTAAATAATTATGAACTTGAATTAATATTGATGACATTTATAATTAAAATGAGCACTATATAATTTAAATGATTAAAACTTTAGAGAACATTGGAAAAGATTTAGAAATAGAGTTGATATTCAATAATATTTTATATGGAAAATGAATGTTAAAAATAAAAATATATAAATGGTGAATTGAATTGTAAAGAAACTTACCTAATAATATATAAATCCAATAATTGAAAAAATAACTTATTTAGGCAATGAATGTAAAGTAATAGAATGAAAGAAAATGAAATTGTATGAATAAAGGAGAAATGAACTTTTGTAAGTTAAAACGAATGTAAATTAATGAAAAAAAACATTATATGATTGAAAAAAGAAAAGTAAATGAAAAAAAGGGAAAAAAAATTGTAAACGTGAAGTGAACTGAAATAAAATGTATACAATACATCAATAATGAATCTATTTATGACATAAATAATTGAAATGAATATAACTTATGTAAGTAAAGAATGTAAAGTAATGAAATAAGCCTTATATGATTGAACGAAGATTAAAATTTTACAAGTAATAAACGTGAGTAAAAGAAAATCATTGTATGAAAAAAAGGGAATGAATAGTGAATAATGTGAAAAAAAAGTAATGAGAATAAAACTTAAATATTATTTGAAAGCATTCTTTCTTTGACTTGTGGATTGGTTGGGAAAGGATACTTCTATTGTGTAGGATGTATAAATGATCTATTGTGTTTTTTCTTAGGCTGCTGAGTGTATGGTTGTAAAGGCCCGCAAATCCGTACCCCTTTGAACTAACAAAATCCCACAACAGTTCAATCCAAAGTGGCACAAAAGTACGAGTCTTCGGGTAAAAGAAGAAAGAGGTAGAAGAAGAAGAAAAGAAAACAACATCAGAATCTCACATCGCAGCGGAATAAAATATAATATATAGAGTACAGCTTTTAAATACAAAGAAATCTGTATTGTATACATACACATACATACCATCATCAGAATACAACAAACATCCATACAGAGACAACTGATAATTGTCCATACACAGCGGAGACAATAGCCAAATACGGAAGTACGCTCTGTCACCAGCTCATCTCCTGAGCTCCTTAGATTTTAACCTGATCCTGTTTAACTCTGTCTGACCCGAGCATCATATAAAAACACCCGAGTCAGTCTGGAAAACCAGCGTGAGAAATCACACTCAATTGGATTATTATATTTTCAAAAATCCTTTGAAAACAAAAGCATCTCGTAAGATCACGCCACAAATAAACATGTCGGGTTTTTACCTTACGATAGCCAAAACAATTTTTATCAAATTCGTCTGATATTATAATAGTGTCTATAGAAAGTAAAATAGAATCTAGCTGAAATGCTTGCATCTCACATTTCAGCAATAGTTGGGCACAATCAAAACCGCACAGGCGCTTATTGGAGATTGGATTTCATACATGGCAGGGCTACTGGGGTACCGCCCATCACAGTACCTGGTCTAGATCATAATGTCGAGGAGCCACCCTAACTCCCCTGCAACACAAGACCGGAACCATCCCTTACTGGACAGTCCCAAGCAAGATCACCCCGTGGTTGGCGCGACCAACCACCCACTAAGCCGAAATAAAAGGGACATCTAGACAGGGGAAACCTTGCTCTCCAGTGGGGGCTACCCACGAAGTCTTGCTGCACCTCCCCTGTTTTAGCCATTCCCGGTTGATGAGGCTTGAGGCTAAGCGTTACCTTTTAAGAACGAGTCCCACTTAGAATGCTCATCGTCCTCCTGATGATGTTCTGAAAGCATTCAATCCATACAAGTTGCCCTGTGTCTGGACAAACCGAATCACCGTCTCCAACTCTTTACGATCTTCATTCGTAATCGTTCAAACTGGATCGAAGTGGTTTTCGAATAATTAAATCCGATCCCGGACTCTTCGAAACGATCAGCGCACTGTCCAATATTGATAGTCGGTTATTTAACTATCAAATAATAATACACAAGCAACCATCAAATAATTTCCACAAATTATTTATCTCAAATATCATTCAGATATTATTTCCATTTTATCCCATTTGAAATAAATTTCAAAGTCCTTTATTTCCATGAAATCATTTAACTGATTTCTTATACTCACCCACATTTTGATTTACCTTTGAAAATATTCTTTATTTTCTCATTCCTTCCTCAAAAAATTAATTTACACTCTTCTTATAAATTCTCAAACTCACTTTCTCCATTTTATAAGATTTCTCCTAAATCTTATCTCATTAAATTAATTTGCTTACCAACACAAGAGGATTTTAATTGGGTTTTTAAGAACAATTTGAAAACATCTATATTTATAAAATAAGAAGTACGGTTTTATACAATTATGGTTCGAAAATAATATTAAAGTTCATATAAAATTCAATACTGATTTTTAGAAAATTAGAGTTTATTAATAAATATTTGCCAAGCCTTTAAAAATAACAAAATTTGAAATATATAAAATCTAAATAATAGTTCATAAAAATTTATATAGTATAGTGATTTGAAATTCCCTTTTTAAAATAAGCTTATAATTTTAGAAAAACCCAATACTCACCTATAAATGCCTCTTGTCTACATTCACCTTCGGAAATATCTTACTATTTCTGTCCAACAATTTCATATCTCAAAATAAATTTATTTTGTCTAGATATCCACTGATATCCTCTTGTCTCATCCATAATCCCATTTTTAGTTTATACAGTTTTCCTGAGTTTCCATTCATTTATACAAAAGTTTTATTTAAAAATCTTATCTTTAAAATCCGTTCTTTAAATTACATTCATATGATTTCTTACCAAAATTCAATTTCATTGTTAATAAAATTTCCTTTATTTCTTAATAAATTTTCCTTTTATTTCTTATTAGTAATTCTCTCTATCCCTAATAGAATCTCATTTTCATTCCTTAACAAAATTCGGTTTACTTCAATTCCATTTAACGATTACAATTTTTCTTCGAGTTTTAATATATAAATTATATTGCCCCAAAACTCATTTTACCCAATTAAAGTATAAATATGCTTTTATCTTCCTTTTAAATTTCAAATAGAAGTAAATTTCAAACTCTAAATTAAATATTTCTCTTCAAGTTCCATTTAACTTCCTTTAACTTAATTATTTATAGAATTTTATTCAAAGTTTAACTTCCCATATAATTTAACAATATATAATTCAATTCAGCAACAAATCCCTATCAATCCATCCAACCTGTCATATAACAACATATATATAATCAATAAATACTTTGAGGAATCTTGTTGGATCCCTCCAACCTATTTCCCTGCATCCACAGATGTTAGCACAACATAAAATATCAATTCCACTTCAATGTGGAATATTGCAGTATATGGGTCTATATTATCATCCAGAGAATAAATTATCATAAATCAACCGAACACATCCAATGATTTAAATTTACCATTTAAATTTTAATCTAGGGCATCCAAATGAGTGAGAAAATCTCACCTTTGCTTTTAAGTTGCAATCCTTTCCAATCTCGACCTGATTTCCCGACTTTGACCTTATATAAACAATTATTTGATTTTATTAATATTTGAACAGATCGAACAATTTATTACCGTTTAAATAAATTTATTCTTTAATTCTGATAATTTAATTTTAACTAACGATTTACATCAACAAATAATTAAATTTTAAACTAACTCTCCTTTATAAAAAATCTTTTAGTGGCTAATTAAACAAAAAATCACCTAAGTAAATTATTTTTGAACGAACTAACAATATTTAAAATGTAGAGATGTATGTTTATTTTATTTTTATTTTTATATTTTTCTCTTTGAACCTACTTATCCCAAATTGACATATATTGATTTTATTTTGAAACTACATATATATACTTATAAAAATAAGTAAATAGATTTCAAAAATCAAATTTTTATGTAGACTTCAAATAGTTTAAAATTCATATTTACGCCTAAAAATCCTATATATATATATATATATTGTCAACCTTTGTGCAAATAAATAACCTAAATTTAAATAAAACCTTTCTGACCAGACATGTTAAAATTCGTGTTTTAAAATACTGTTTTACTCCTTTATCATTTTTCATTTAAGGGTAATACATTACTATAAATTATAAATTCCTTTACCAGTATAGTATATATGGATATGTATATCAATTCGAAGCTAGACTTACTTTATACCTTTTCCTGTAAAATCTTTTGTTTTGAAACTTTTTTTTTAAATTTTAACAATACAATCTAAATTAAAAGAACAGAACAAAGAACCCTACCTAACTAGCCGATCCTTCCTCTGCTCGAGACCACCACAACTTCCTGGCCGCCGACCATGAATCTGCTCGTCCCCCTCCCTACGTGTAACGACCCAGAATTTTGAACAATTTAATTTGTAAATATTTGATTTATTTTAAATATTTAAATGATAATTTGACTTAAATTTCAAATTATCAGGATGAATTTGTGATTAAAATTTAGAATTTAATCTATTTAAAAGTTGAATAGAAATTTGAATTTTGACTTTGAAGTTGAAATTTAATATTGAACTTATATTTTAAATTTGAATTTGATGATTTAGAAAAAATAATTTGGATTTAAAATAAGAAAGATAAAATAATATAAAAAAAATAAATAAAAATATATATATAATAAATAAAGAATATATACTAGTTAAAATTTTTAACAACATAAATTTAACAAAATAAAAACAAAGCAAACAATTAACAAAAACTAATTAAATTTAAAAGAAAAGAAAATAAAATAAAATAAAATAAAATAAATAAAAAAATAAGTAAACATTACCTTACTTACCTTACCTTCAACATGCCGTGACCCATGCTTAAAACACGTTCTCCCTTCTATTTTATAACCCGACCCCTCTCTCCACTATCTTCATTCATACGAAAGAAAAGAAAAGAAAAAAAAAAGAGAAAAAAAATGGCGGCCGTGTAAATCTTCTTCGCCGACCTTCAGCAAAGATTAGGGCTTTGCAAATTGGAGCTTTGATTCTTCAATTCGCTCAACTTTCCCTTGCTTCGGCTTCAATTTCTGCTTCGACCACTTCGAGTTCGCTGCTTCGTTTGCGTGCTCTTCATTTATTTGTAAAGGTGAGTCTTTTGGCTCACGATTATCTTAATGCAAGTATTTAAATTTGTTGCATTGAATTTTGGTTGCATGGGGGTTTTTGGTTATCAATTGCTCGATTTCTTGAACTGTAACTGATAAGAACAGATACGTGCTTGATTTCATACTATGAATTTGGGGGTTGTTCGTTGTCATCTGCTGGGTTAATTGGCAGGCTGTGTTTTGATGATTGGTGGTTTTCAGTTGCTCGGCTACTTTGAATTTTAAACTGGTAGGAACAGACAGTAATTGTGATTTATTTTAAACTGATAACCACTGATACTTTCATAACTTTGTTCTTTTTAAATTGATAATAACAGATACTATTTGGGTTGTTTTAAAATTGACAAGAACAGATACTACTTGGTTCTGTTCTAATTCTAATAAGAACAGATACTATTTGATTTTTGTTTAAAATTGGTAAAACAGATTTTACCCAATGTTGTTTTAAACTGTAAGAACAGATGCTGCCCAGTCTTAATTTTTTTTTTTAATTGATAAGAACAAAAATGCTATTTGGGTTTTTTGTTTGAAACTGATAAAAACAGAAATTTTGTGAAAGAGAATTAGTTAAAAATATAATTTTTTGATAAGAAGAAAGGAAATTAAATAATTAGTTAAAATAAATTTATTTAAAGGGAAGAATAATTTATTTAAGTGAATTTAGTTGAAATTAAATTGTTAGTTAGGTAAATTTATTAAAAATAGGATTTAAAGATATTAATTTAAGGTAAAAGATTAGTAGAAATGAATTTTAAAGGAAATTTAATTTTTAACTTTTAGTTAAATAAATTTGCTAAAGAAAATTTGTTTGAAGTTATATCATTAGACAATTAAAATTATTAAACAGGAATTTGGTTTAAAAGAAAATAAATTTTATTAAAGAAAAAAAATTTTTGTTAAAGATAAATTTAGATTTATTTATTAAAGAGAAAGAATACTTCGAATTAAATAGTTAGTTAAGAAAGTTAAATAAAAGGAATTGATATAATGATATTAAACAAATATGATTTGTTCAGTTGTTATAAAATAAATAGTTTACGATAATAAATTTGTTTTATCTACTATAGTTACTAAAAAGAAAACCTTTAGTTAAAATTAAATCTATAGTTAATTAAATTATTTGAAAGAAAGTTTGGTTAATTAAATTTAATTTTTAGTTGAAATAAAATTATTAAAGAAGAAACGGATTTAAATAAAACTATCGATTAATTTAACCATTTACAATGAAAATTTATTATTCGATTATTTCGAATATTAATAAATTGTGTATAATATTTATACAAGGTATAAATGAAGAAAACAAGTTGAATTGGAAGTGGATTGCAAACGGGAATAAAGGTGAGAACTTCTCACTCAAAAAGAATTTGTGTTGTTTATTTAAATTTTAAATAGTTAGATTTAAAATTTGCTTGACTATGTTGATTGAATGACCGAATGCTTGAATGATGATTGATATATATATTGGATGTGAATAGACCCTATACGCCGTTAGTAAGCGGAGGTTATTTATTACACACATATACCGCGATATTCCACCTCGAAGTGGAATTGGTATTATATTATATATATAGCAATATATATATATTGGCATATGTATATATTGCAGTTGATTGATTTCCCGCATTTCTTTTTAGCGGATGAGACCCTATGCGCCGTTAGTAAGCGGATATATATTTTATAAAATCCCATATACCGCGATATTCCGTCTTGAAACGGAATGGTATTGTGCTAATGTCTGTGGATGCAGGAAAACAGGTTGGAGGGATCCAACTGGATTCCTCACAAATATTTATTGATTTTAAATATTGTGATGTTTGATTGTTTATCATATCGATATATGATATTGGAAAATCGTGATTGACTATTTGATGTGTTGCATCATCGGATCCAATTTTTGAAATTTAAAAATAACGATTTTAATTTCAAAAAGGATTTTTGGAAATATACGTTTATTAAATATTTTTGGAATTGATCCATTATAATTAAATAAACGTTATAATTTTTAATGTTATAAAAATTATGATTTTTGAGAAATATAGTTAAAAGTTGATTTTTGAAAATATGGGATTGATGATTTTATAAAATAGTTTAAACTAAGATTTTTGAATCTATTATAAAAAGTTTAAAAATAGGATTTATGAAATTGGATTATTTTATAAATCAAAATGATGGAATTCTAAAGGAGTTTAAAAGATGTTTTAAAATAATAATACAAATTCAATTTGTATTAAAAGATTTATAAATTAATATTTATAAATTAAAAGTATTAGAAGTGTAAAACGAACTTTTCTAAGTGTTAGAAAGAATTGTAAATGAATTTCATAAATTGGAATTATAGAATCATAACAGTGAAGTTATAAATAAAATTTTATAAGCAGTAGGTTTATAAAATTTATAAAGTTATTAAAGAAATGAGTTTGGATAAATAAATGAATCTTATAAGTTATAAGATTTATAAGTTTGAGAAGTTCAAAGAAACAATTTTGTAAATAAATAAATTATAAGTATTTGACTTATAATATGAATTTTTAGTATATCATTGTGATATGAATTGAGATAGATTAATAAAGGAAATTTATAAAAGGAAGTTGTTATAAAATAAATAGAAATAGAATTTATAAACGTTGTTTTATAAATTCGAAATGACTTATTTTGATAAGTAAAATTGTTGTAGTTTATTTATAGAGTTATATTCATGTTTTAGACAGTGAATAATTCCTTAAAATAAAATGAATAGAAAGATGAAATTTGTTAACCTAATATATTCACGTTTTTGAATAGTGAATAATATGTTAAAGGAATTATTTTGAACATAATGTTTTAAATAGAATTAAAACGATCTAATGATGTTTTAAAATATGTTGAGATTCGAAATCATAGATTTCAACATTTATTGTTGAAATAGATGTTTTCGAGAAATAGAAGGAAATAATAGATTATAACACTGTTGTTATAATAGATAATTTCCGAAAGGAAATGTTTTGTATAGTATTGGGATTTATATATCTATTTTAATTTCGAATCCCTATACTAGTGATTTTGGGTTGTTGTAACGATGTTTTATGCAACATTCGTTTTGGCCCAAATAAATATGGTTAAGTGAATGATTTCCTTAAAAGAATGAAATATATACTTAATTTCGATTAGAGTATATGGAATATTTTCCAAGGTTGAAAATAAATAAAATTTGTGGATTACTTATAAAATAAATGAATATTGGAAATTGTTTTTCCAATGAGAAATGGAAAGTTTAGAGAATTTATCTTTTTGAAGATAAATTGAAAATGAATATTTGAAATCGTATATTCATAAATATTTTGGAAATATAAATTCAATATGGAATTTATAAAGGAAATTTGGAAAATAGGTTTAAAAATAAATATTGATTTATTTTTGAAATATGGAAAGTTATATCTTCTAAAGATATTTTTGGAATTAAATAATTTGGAAAATTATTTGGATTCTGGTGATGTTGGCATATCCATTGATAGTTCAATAACCGACTATCGATATTTACCTTATGAATGGTATTTGTTGTGATTTGTTTGAAATTGAATGCCACACTTATTTTTTAAAAAAATAAGCGCTCACTATTCGGGTTAACCGGGAAAGGACCATGGGGTCGTATAACCCATTCCGAATATGTGATACGTCGTTATGAATTGCATTCGAAGACCGGTGTTGAAGACCGGATATTTTCGAAAACGAGAGGGTTTCTTATTGATTGTCTCTGCACTGGCTGATCCCCGGTATAGAGATCTCCATAAGTGATGGGAAATCGGAACGTGATTAGAGATTATTCGGATTGCAAGGACTTCTTTGTAAGTGCCTTCGGTTCTGTTCGAGCCCGGAACAGACTTGTATGGATTGTATGTCTGACATTACAAGTTGAGATATAAAGCCGATTTCTTTCAAATATATTTCTGAGGTGGCGGAGAATTTATTCTTTTAGCTTAACACCCTTCTCTGAGACGTACGAGCTCAAAGGTTATATAGTTGAAGTTATCAGCGATATATTCCCAGTTTGGTAATGTGACATGCTGAGTGATGCTGAAATGATCATTGTGTTGATTATTTGTGATAGGATCATTTATTTGATCGTCTATCTTAGTGATCATTGTGTTGATCATTTGTTGACCCAAAGCATGGCTTTTGTATAAAGTATGTTTTTGTGGACGTGACTTCGTCGAGCCTCACATCCCGGAAATGGTCAAAACAGGAAAGATGCAGCAAGGTTATGAGGGGTAGCGCCCTTTAGGATATGTGCATTTCCTTCTGGAAAAGGGTGGTATCATGGTATGGAGCCCAGATACTTACTCATGTTGAAACACTTTGTTTTTATGATTGTGTGAATTGATTAGAGAGCTCTCGGATAAAGGTCCCAAAGGACCGGGGGATGGCATATTCGGTCAGTTGTTATCCAGTTAGGGGTAACCCGGCCTTGTGTTGGTAGAGATCTGGTTTGGTTCTCGGGGATGTCCATCCAGAGGCATTCTCATGTGGCAATGGGAAGTTCCTTGGCCTGACCATTTGTTGGAAATCCAATTCCCAATACAAAATTTGTACGGTATTAGTTGTAGAACCTGCCATTCACTTATGGTGGTCACCACTGTTTGGATGGTAGCTATAGTAGGCATAGTTCGAAATGTCTATGTTGGCTAAGATTTATATTCTACTTTCGAAATGAATTTTTCCTACACTATACACTAATAATAATATTAAATGTCTTTTAAATGCGTATCAAGCATCTTTGACTATCATAAGGAGATATCTCCTCCGATTCTGCGTTTGCATGTGTGTGTGTGCGGGAGGCCTTATGGTAGTCTCATTTTTTAAAAGCATTGCGAATTGATTTAAAAATATTCCTCTATTTTGATTTTAAAGATAAATAAACTATTTTGAGTTCTCACACCAGTCACATGACTGACTCGGAGTTTATTGTTTTCCTTCCTAAACTCTGGGTGCCCACCAATTTTCCACACGGGCAGTCAAGAGTTAGATTTATCAGGATATTCTGGATATTCTGGAGTTGCAGGAGGCAAGCTGGATGGCGTAGCATATTACGAGTATATAGTATTTCTTTTCCGCTGTTTATTGTTGTTGTAGTACACTCTGATGGTTTGATGTAATGTAATATAATGTGATGTAATAACTGATATAGTTCTTTATTTAAAGATTATTCATTTATTATTATATGTTGTTCCGCAGCGAATTGTGAGATTCTGTTGTTGTTCTTTCTGTTCTTTTTGTGTCTTCTGTCCCGTTCTATTCTATTTTCAAATTCTCTTTTTCTGTTTTTTTCTAAAAATTGTCTATCTACTTTTCCCTTTGTTTTCTTCCTCTTCTTCTACCTCTTTCTTCTTTCTTAAAACCCCCTAATGGTTCGGTTTTTCGGCAACGAAAAATCGCTTCCGTTACATTTGGTATCAGAGCTGTTGGTTAAGCGACAACCATGGTTCTGTAGGGTATTTCTCGTTAGAGATAGAGTCAGCAGTACTCTAGAATGAGTTTGAGAGTGATAATAGATATGAGCGCGTATTTGTTAGTGAATATAAAATTGATTTATATTATAAAATAATTTTTGCCCAAAACTATTTTTGGTATAGAAAGAAATGATTTTCTATGGATTATTATAGTATATGGTTGCATGATTGTTAGAAATGATAATATTGAATTATTATCATTAATAATGGAAAGAAATAAATGGATTGAATTCAAGTAAACTAACTTGATAATTTATTTATTTGTGAAATAATTTCAAATGAATGAATATGAATATGGTATGAGCAATAAAATTGAATTGAGTAATTAAGTGAAAACGAGATGGATTGAAATATTAAAATGAATTGGTGAATGAAACTAACTTAAAATAGTAAGATGAATTACTAAATGAAAGTTAATCGATAGAATTCAATATTTAGAATTGAGAATTTAATTCAAATAGATTTGAAATTGTGAATTGAATTCGAATGAAATTTAAATTGTGAATTGAATTGAAATGTGAAATTGAATAAAATTGGATATGTAACTTCAATAGCGAAGTAAAAACATATAAATAAGCATATATTGGAAATTTTGTAATAGAATTAGCAAAATAGTTTGAATGTTGGATTGAGATGCTACTACTAGCAGAATATACAGGTTATACAGGTATATAAAGGAATTGAGATTTTGATTTCGAAGATAAAATTTAATTGCTCGACAAAAAGGTACGTATTTCAATTTCAGTATGCGATTTGATGACTTTCTTCTCTAGCCACTTGGCTTTTCTCTTTTCTTTTTGATTCTGAGGGGCCGTGGTGCCATTTTGTAGTCGTACCGATCGAGCCGCGCAAAGGAAACGCTGGCGAAATTTTTCGAAAATTTAGGGTGTTAGAAAAATTTTGAGAAAAATTTGAAAGTTTGAAATTTGAATTTGAATTTAAATTTGAATTGTTAGTAAAACAATGTTGTTTGAAACCTATAATTGAAGTTAGAAAGATAATTGAAATGATAATGAATCTCTAGTAAAAGATTTAGGCTAGTAAGTTGATAAAACTATTTAGATTGTGAAAAATAATAAACGGGATAAGGGCATTCTTCTTAACTTGTAATTTCGGGACGAAATTCTTTTAAGGGGGAAAGATTGTAACGACCCAGAATTTTGAACAATTTAATTTGTAAATATTTGATTTATTTTAAATATTTAAATGATAATTTGACTTAAATTTCAAATTATCAGGATGAATTTGTGATTAAAATTTAGAATTTAATCTATTTAAAAGTTGAATAGAAATTTGAATTTTGACTTTGAAGTTGAAATTTAATATTGAACTTATATTTTAAATTTGAATTTGATGATTTAGAAAAAATAATTTGGATTTAAAATAAGAAAGATAAAATAATATAAAAAAATAAAATAAAAATATATATATAATAAATAAAGAATATATACTAGTTAAAATTTTTAACAACATAAATTTAACAAAATAAAAACAAAGCAAACAATTAACAAAAACTAATTAAATTTAAAAGAAAAGAAAATAAAATAAAATAAAATAAAATAAATAAAAAAATAAGTAAACATTACCTTACTTACCTTACCTTCAACATGCCGTGACCCATGCTTAAAACACGTTCTCCCTTCTATTTTATAACCCGACCCCTCTCTCCACTATCTTCATTCATACGAAAGAAAAGAAAAGAAAAAAAAAGAGAAAAAAAATGGCAGCCGTGTAAATCTTCTTCGCCGACCTTCAGCAAAGATTAGGGCTTTGCAAATTGGAGCTTTGATTCTTCAATTCGCTCAACTTTCCCTTGCTTCGGCTTCAATTTCTGCTTCGACCACTTCGAGTTCGCTGCTTCGTTTGCGTGCTCTTCATTTATTTGTAAAGGTGAGTCTTTTGGCTCACGATTATCTTAATGCAAGTATTTAAATTTGTTGCATTGAATTTTGGTTGCATGGGGGTTTTTGGTTATCAATTGCTCGATTTCTTGAACTGTGACTGATAAGAACAGATACGTGCTTGATTTCATACTATGAATTTGGGGGTTGTTCGTTGTCATCTGCTGGGTTAATTGGCAGGCTGTGTTTTGATGATTGGTGGTTTTCAGTTGCTCGGCTACTTTGAATTTTAAACTGGTAGGAACAGACAGTAATTGTGATTTATTTTAAACTGATAACCACTGATACTTTCATAACTTTGTTCTTTTTAAATTGATAATAACAGATACTATTTGGGTTGTTTTAAAATTGACAAGAACAGATACTACTTGGTTCTGTTCTAATTCTAATAAGAACAGATACTATTTGATTTTTGTTTAAAATTGGTAAAACAGATTTTACCCAATGTTGTTTTAAACTGTAAGAACAGATGCTGCCCAGTCTTAATTTTTTTTTTTAATTGATAAGAACAAAAATGCTATTTGGGTTTTTTGTTTGAAACTGATAAAAACAGAAATTTTGTGAAAGAGAATTAGTTAAAAATATAATTTTTTGATAAGAAGAAAGGAAATTAAATAATTAGTTAAAATAAATTTATTTAAAGGGAAGAATAATTTATTTAAGTGAATTTAGTTGAAATTAAATTGTTAGTTAGGTAAATTTATTAAAAATAGGATTTAAAGATATTAATTTAAGGTAAAAGATTAGTAGAAATGAATTTTAAAGGAAATTTAATTTTTAACTTTTAGTTAAATAAATTTGCTAAAGAAAATTTGTTTGAAGTTATATCATTAGACAATTAAAATTATTAAACAGGAATTTGGTTTAAAAGAAAATAAATTTTATTAAAGAAAAAATTTTTTTTGTTAAAGATAAATTTAGATTTATTTATTAAAGAGAAAGAATACTTCGAATTAAATAGTTAGTTAAGAAAGTTAAATAAAAGGAATTGATATAATGATATTAAACAAATATGATTTGTTCAGTTGTTATAAAATAAATAGTTTACGATAATAAATTTGTTTTATCTACTATAGTTACTAAAAAGAAAACCTTTAGTTAAAATTAAATCTATAGTTAATTAAATTATTTGAAAGAAAGTTTGGTTAATTAAATTTAATTTTTAGTTGAAATAAAATTATTAAAGAAGAAACGGATTTAAATAAAACTATTGATTAATTTAACCATTTACAATGAAAATTTATTATTCGATTATTTCGAATATTAATAAATTGTGTATAATATTTATACAAGGTATAAATGAAGAAAACAAGTTGAATTGGAAGTGGATTGCAAACGGGAATAAAGGTGAGAACTTCTCACTCAAAAAGAATTTGTGTTGTTTATTTAAATTTTAAATAGTTAGATTTAAAATTTGCTTGACTATGTTGATTGAATGACTGAATGCTTGAATGATGATTGATATATATATTGGATGTGAATAGACCCTATACGCCGTTAGTAAGCGGAGGTTATTTATTACACACATATACCGCGATATTCCACCTCGAAGTTGAATTGGTATTATATTATATATATATAGCAATATATATATATTGGCATATGTATATATTGCAGTTGATTGATTTCCCGCATTTCTTTTTAGCGGATGAGACCCTATGCGCCGTTAGTAAGCGGATATATATTTTATAAAATCCCATATACCGCGATATTCCGTCTTGAAACGGAATGGTATTGTGCTAATGTCTGTGGATGCAGGAAAACAGGTTGGAGGGATCCAACTGGATTCCTCACAAATATTTATTGATTTTAAATACTGTGATGTTTGATTGTTTATCATATCGATATATGATATTGGAAAATCGTGATTGACTATTTGATGTGTTGCATCATCGGATCCAATTTTTGAAATTTAAAAATAACGATTTTAATTTCAAAAAGGATTTTTGGAAATATACGTTTATTAAATATTTTTGGAATTGATCCATTATAATTAAATAAACGTTATAATTTTTAATGTTATAAAAATTATGATTTTTGAGAAATATAGTTAAAAGTTGATTTTTGAAAATATGGGATTGATGATTTTATAAAATAGTTTAAACTAAGATTTTTGAATCTATTATAAAAAGTTTAAAAATAGGATTTATGAAATTGGATTATTTTATAAATCAAAATGATGGAATTCTAAAGGAGTTTAAAAGATGTTTTAAAATAATAATACAAATTCAATTTGTATTAAAAGATTTATAAATTAATATTTATAAATTAAAAGTATTAGAAGTGTAAAACGAACTTTTCTAAGTGTTAGAAAGAATTGTAAATGAATTTCATAAATTGGAATTATAGAATCATAACAGTGAAGTTATAAATAAAATTTTATAAGCAGTAGGTTTATAAAATTTATAAAGTTATTAAAGAAATGAGTTTGGATAAATAAATGAATCTTATAAGTTATAAGATTTATAAGTTTGAGAAGTTCAAAGAAACAATTTTGTAAATAAATAAATTATAAGTATTTGACTTATAACATGAATTTTTAGTATATCATTGTGATATGAATTGAGATAGATTAATAAAGGAAATTTATAAAAGGAAGTTGTTATAAAATAAATAGAAATAGAATTTATAAACGTTGTTTTATAAATTCGAAATGACTTATTTTGATAAGTAAAATTGTTGTAGTTTATTTATAGAGTTATATTCATGTTTTAGACAGTGAATAATTCCTTAAAATAAAATGAATAGAAAGATGAAATTTGTTAACGTAATATATTCACGTTTTTGAATAGTGAATAATATGTTAAAGGAATTATTTTGAACATAATGTTTTAAATAGAATTAAAACGATCTAATGATGTTTTAAAATATGTTGAGATTCGAAATCATAGATTTCAACATTTATTGTTGAAATAGATGTTTTCGAGAAATAGAAGGAAATAATAGATTATAACACTGTTGTTATAATAGATAATTTCCGAAAGGAAATGTTTTGTATAGTATTGGGATTTATATATCTATTTTAATTTCGAATCCCTATACTAGTGATTTTGGGTTGTTGTAACGATGTTTTATGCAACATTCGTTTTGGCCCAAATAAATATGGTTAAGTGAATGATTTCCTTAAAAGAATGAAATATATACTTAATTTCGATTAGAGTATATGGAATATTTTCCAAGGTTGAAAATAAATAAAATTTGTGGATTACTTATAAAATAAATGAATATTGGAAATTGTTTTTCCAATGAGAAATG
This sequence comes from Allium cepa, assembly GCA_030765085.1. NCBI lineage: Eukaryota > Viridiplantae > Streptophyta > Magnoliopsida > Asparagales > Amaryllidaceae > Allium > Allium cepa. Next base: position 292,145,567 of record CM060942.1, read on the forward strand.
GAAAGTTTAGAGAATTTATCTTTTTGAAGATAAATTGAAAATGAATATTTGAAATCGTATATTCATAAATATTTTGGAAATATAAATTCAATATGGAATTTATAAAGGAAATTTGGAAAATAGGTTTAAAAATAAATATTGATTTATTTTTGAAATATGGAAAGTTATATCTTCTAAAGATATTTTTGGAATTAAATAATTTGGAAAATTATTTGGATTCTGGTGATGTTGGCATATCCATTGATAGTTCAATAACCGACTATCGATATTTACCTTATGAATGGTATTTGTTGTGATTTGTTTGAAATTGAATGCCACACTTATTTTTAAAAAAAATAAGCGCTCACTATTCGGGTAAACCGGGAAAGGACCATGGGGTCGTATAACCCATTCCGAATATGTGATACGTCGTTATGAATTGCATTCGAAGACCGGTGTTGAAGACCGGATATTTTCGAAAACGAGAGGGTTTCTTATTGATTGTCTCTGCACTGGCTGATCCCCGGTATAGAGATCTCCATAAGTGATAGGAAATCCGAACGTGATTAGAGATTATTCGGATTGCAAGGACTTCTTTGTAAGTGCCTTCGGTTCTGTTCGAGCCCGGAACAGACTTGTATGGATTGTATGTCTGACATTACAAGTTGAGATATAAAGCCGATTTCTTTCAAATATATTTCTGAGGTGGCGGAGAATTTATTCTTTTAGCTTAACACCCTTCTCTGAGACGTACGAGCTCAAAGGTTATATAGTTGAAGTTATCAGCGATATATTCCCAGTTTGGTAATGTGACATGCTGAGTGATGCTGAAATGATCATTGTGTTGATTATTTGTGATAGGATCATTTATTTGATCGTCTATCTTAGTGATCATTGCGTTGATCATTTGTTGACCCAAAGCATGGCTTTTGTATAAAGTATGTTTTTGTGGACGTGACTTCGTCGAGCCTCACATCCCGGAAATGGTCAAAACAGGAAAGATGCAGCAAGGTTATGAGGGGTAGCGCCCTTTAGGATATGTGCATTTCCTTCTGGAAAAGGGTGGTATCATGGTATGGAGCCCAGATACTTACTCATGTTGAAACACTTTGTTTTTATGATTGTGTGAATTGATTAGAGAGCTCTCGGATAAAGGTCCCAAAGGACCGGGGGATGGCATATTCGGTCAGTTGTTATCCAGTTAGGGGTAACCCGGCCTTGTGTTGGTAGAGATCCGGTTTGGTTCTCGGGGATGTCCATCCAGAGGCATTCTCATGTGGCAATGGGAAGTTCCTTGGCCTGACCATTTGTTGGAAATCCAATTCCCAATACGAAATTTGTACGGTATTAGTTGTAGAACCTGCCATTCACTTATGGTGGTCACCACTGTTTGGATGGTAGCTATAGTAGGCATAGTTCGAAATGTCTATGTTGGCTAAGATTTATATTCTACTTTCGAAATGAATTTTTCCTACACTATACACTAATAATAATATTAAATGTCTTTTAAATGCGTATCAAGCATCTTTGACTATCATAAGGAGAAATCTCCTCCGATTCTGCGTTTGCATGTGTGTGTGTGCGGGAGGCCTTATGGTAGTCTCATTTTTTAAAAGCATTGCGAATTGATTTAAAAATATTCCTCTATTTTGATTTTAAAGATAAATAAACTATTTTGAGTTCTCACACCAGTCACATGACTGACTCGGAGTTTATTGTTTTCCTTCCTAAACTCTGGGTGCCCACCAATTTTCCACACGGGCGGTCAAGAGTTAGATTTATCAGGATATTCTGGATATTCTGGAGTTGCAGGAGGCAAGCTGGATGGCGTAGCATATTACGAGTATATAGTATTTCTTTTCCGCTGTTTATTGTTGTTGTAGTACACTCTGATGGTTTGATGTAATGTAATATAATGTGATGTAATAACTGATATAGTTCTTTATTTAAAGATTATTCATTTATTATTATATGTTGTTCCCCTGCGAATTGTGAGATTCTGTTGTTGTTCTTTCTGTTCTTTTTGTGTCTTCTGTCCCGTTCTGTTCTATTTTCAAATTCTCTTTTTCTGTTTTTTTCTAAAAATTGTCTATCTACTTTTCCCTTTGTTTTCTTCCTCTTCTTCTACCTCTTTCTTCTTTCTTAAAACCCCCTAATGGTTCGGTTTTTCGGCAACGAAAAATAGCTTCCGTTACACTACGCGATGCTCAAAACCGAGCCAAAACCTTGGCCTTCGCTCCATAAAGGTGCATCGACAACCCACGACCTGCCTGAGTTCGTCGAGCCTCTCCCACGCCCCAAACTGACCACTGGACTTGTCTGCACGAAAATCGCGACACCCTCACTTCGCGCCCACACACGATACCTCGTCGCTCGTGATTAAAACAAACAGCCTCTCTCTCTTTCTTCATGCAAAAATCGCGGCCGAGGTTAATCGAGGCGGCCATTATTCTTGGAGGAACGAAAATTTGATTTCGTTAGAGAAAAAAAGTATTTTGATTTTTAAGTTCGTGACGAATGGAAAGAGGAATGAAGATAGGATAAGTGATTTATTCATCGGCCATTCTTATTTCTAGCTATCGATATAAGCTTCTAAGGGAAGGCACAGAGTATGATTAAGTCGAGGGAAGTAGGTCGGCTGAGATGAAATAGGTCGGCTAAGAGAAAAGATTTTGACAGATGAAAAGATGTAGGATATTTAAATTTTAAAACGATTAATTATTGTCTAAACGTTTCTATCCCGTACGGTCACACGATACTCCGAAAATTACCAAATTTGAAATCCAGTAATAATTCAATATTACGGATCCAACGAAACTGGTTTCGTCAAATTCCGAGACTGTGCCTCGGATGGTTATTTTTAAACGTCAATTTAAACGATAAAATTTTAAAATCGAGCCAACCACTGTTAAATTCAAATTTTAACTTATTTATTATTTTCAGTATTATTAATATAAATTCTATAAGCCCTTAAAAAATATTTTAAACAAGCTTACTGCCCAAGATTTAACATTTTACCCAGTATTCAGTTACTATTTTGATAATAATTAATTCAACAGGTCGTTATATTTAAATCCTGAATCCTTTCTATCATATAAACCAAACTATTCATATTAAAATCAAATTAAAGTTCAAATTAAATATTTAATCCAATTTAAATATTGCAAATTAGCCGTTCAAAAATCCGGGTCATTACATTCCTCCCCCCTTAAAAGAATTTCATCCCCGAAATTACTAGTTAGGAAGAATGGTCCAATACCCGTTACTATTTTTCAAAACCAATAATTCAACGTCCTACCAACTATCTTTTTAATAAAAGTCGCATTACCCTTCTTATTATCTTTCCAAACTTTTCCCTAGTTTCAAACTACACCATTTGTTTAACCATTCAAGTTTCAATTTAAAACTAAATTTCGAATTATGAAAATTTTCTCAAAATTTTTCTAACTCCCTGAATTCCCGAATTTTTTTATCAGCGTCTCCTTTGCGCGGCTAGCTCGGTACAACTACATAATGGCTCTACGGCCTCCCAAATCTCAAAAGAAAACAAAAAGCCAAGTGGCTCGATCAAAATCCCAATCAATTATCATATAGAAATTTAAATGCATACCTTTTTGTCGAGCATTTCAAATTTATCTTCTGAAATCAAAATCAATTCTCTTTACCTTTATATTACCTACATAACATACACATCAATATGTCCCATCACAAAATTCAAAAACATTTTGTCGACTTTCTTACAAATGTCAATATCTATTCATTCAAATATTATTTTAGATTATATTTGAAATATCAATTTCCACTTGAGAATGCATCATTCCTTACTTAAGTTAGTATGAGCATTTTATGTGTCTGTTATATTTATTTTCATCTTACCACTTTAGTTTATATCCATTCCTATTCAAACTGATTCTTCCATTTCCATATGAATTTAATTTATCTTTAACTCTGAATATTTAAATTCTATTTTTCGTTTATAACAAATTCATGTCATTATTTAAAATTTGTTTCATTCACTAACTTATTTCAATTTCCAATTTGAAAACGTTTATCGTTAACAAAAAATTTCTAAAATTTCAAAAAATTTCTAACTCCCAAAATTTCCGAATTTTTTTAGCAGAGTCCCCTTTGTACGAAGGAGCTTTTGCAGTTTGACAATAGATATAAATATATATACATCGACCCACACGGTCGGAAAAATAAAAAACAGTTCATATTTCATAGTTTGTATTGCATAGGCGTACCTTATTTAGCATTTTAAGCAAGCGGCGTATTTATTTAAGCACTTTACGTGCCCGAAATCCCGCTATACTGTCTTCTGGTACCTGTACTTACTCAATTTAAACATATAAGTATCATATTTATGAAATTTACAACTTTTCATTCATTTAAGCAGCTACAACACAATTATAACATAAGTAATGCACCATAAATACTTCCACAAGCAATTTGTATAGTTTCCAAACTAATTAAATTGGCTTCTTAACCAATTCCTATACCATTTGCATTCAACTTTAAGTGAATTACGACTCATTTACTTATCTTCAATTCCTTTTCAAGTCCAGACAAACCCATTTCAATTTACTTGATTTCAAAATCAGTTCTACTACTATCCATTCAAAGTCATATTCTATAAACAATATATACAAGCAGTTTGTCTAAACAATTGATAAGGTTCCAATTAAATCCAATTGCTTTTACTCAATTTATATCATCATATCCTGATTCAGAATGATTTTCAATATCATTCTTTTTATATTCAATTTATTTCTAATTCAATCTATTTAATATTCATGGCAATTGATGAAAAAAAGTTTATTTACTTCTATTATTCCATAGAACTTTATTTAATCTTGTTTACGACAACAACAATTATTTCCATGTAAATTCGTCAACATCCATTCAAACAACAGTTTCTTTAGTTTTATAACTATTTTAAAATTGATTCCCACTCATTTTATATCTAAATCCTTTCCATTCCAATTTCTTTAAAATCCATATATTTGCATTTACTTTATTTTTACATTGAGTCTTATTCAAACTCATTTTATAAAGCTTAACAACTTTCGTGCTGATGATTAATAACCATTTTCCTAAATTTATACAAGTCATGCTTCATTCAATTTTATATTTAAGTCATTTCACTTTAAATAATCTAGATTTCATAACTTAAGTTCATTTCATTTGCCCATAAATTCTTTTTCAATTTAATTTGATTCTATTTAAATCTAATATCTTTCATTTACTACTTAGCTCAGTTAATTTATTTACTCAATTCATTTAAAAATTTCAATTTCCATGTTCGATTCATTCTCGAACTTATTTAATTAATTTCAAGACCATCTCCACTTTATTTATATCATTTGGATTTTATTCGCACTTCAAGCCAATTCATTTATAATCCAATTTCATTTTACTTTTGAACCAATCCAAGTTGAATTTTATGTTTATAACTCAAGGTCTATTCCTCCCTTTCGCTTTAATTCACAATCAAATTTTCTTAATTCTCAATTCAACTTCTATTTGACCAATTAAAATTGCATTTACATATTCAATTTTGGATATCTATTACATTTCTAAAGTTCAAAACAATTCTACTTTGGCTTATTTATTTCACTTCAAACTCCAGATCTTACCTGTATTAAACAAGCATACATTTTATTTCAAGCATTTAAATTCTTTTGATAAGCCATCGGAGTTTATTTATACAAATTAAATTTTAATCCAACTATTTCTATTTGAATAAAGATTTTATTTCATTCAACTTAAATTATTCAAGCTTTTATTAAATAAACTTTCACTTTCCTCGAAGCTATGCTTCTATAAAGTTTATCTTAAGTTAATTTACTTATTTCAATTTCATACTTAAATTCATTTCCAATTCCATTATTACCTCACAATCCAACTCCAATTTAAATCTCATTAACCTATTCAATTAACCAATTTATTCCAAATTAGCTCACTTCCACTACCAATTCTACATTGGATTTTTATCTTCAAAAATCATCTTATTATTTTATTTGTGTTCAATTTTATTTTAATTCAAGTTTGGATTTTTATTTCATTCTCCAAATACAAAACAGTTTTATTTTGGCTTACTATTTTACTTCTCCATACTTTTCTCTTATAAGTCACACATTTATATTTTTCACATTACTACCCATTTGAAGCTTGAATATATTCATATTTCATTTTAACTCGAGATTGAACATTCATTTGCAGCTAAAAATATTCTTAATCAATGTGTTTCCAATTTACTTTATAAGCTATCAGAATATATTCATTCCAATTCAATTTCATTGCAATTTACTTTTATTTATTTAAGTAAGAATTTAATATAGTTAACATCATTTATAACTCAACTGAATTTTATTTCGATTCAATTTATTTAACCTAACTTCCGTTAAATCAAGCATCATACCATACTCTTTAATCCGCCAATTCTCTTGGATTTAATTAAGTAAGAACATAATTTCATTTAATATCATTCATATCCCAATTCATTTAATTTCAATCTTAAGTCTAAATCCAATTATTAAGCTTAAGTTAATCTCAACCAAAATTTATTTCTATGAAATTTTCTTAATCCAATTCATCTACATTCTAAATTGATTTACTTCATCAATTTATTTATATTATCATTATTTTTTTCAATCTTTAGTTAAATTTCAAAAGTTAAACTTTTAACTTAATCCAAGTTAAATCCTCATTTTTTTTATAACTTTACTTTTAGTTTTAATTTCAAACTTCAATCTCATACTTTCCTTGGCTATATAAGCCATTTTAAATCTTTATAATTTTATTTGTCTATAATACTATCATCCAACATTCAAGTTATTTATTAATTTCATAAAATATTTCTTTTTATATCAAAATATATTTTGGATGAACTTATATAATTCACCCGCCTTTGAAAACAATATTGTGTCGAATTGTTCTATTCAAGTGTTTAGAAACTCCTTCGATCCAGTTGTCCAGACTGTGTCGACGAAGGTTCATATGCCACTCAATAAATCAATCAACACAATATAAAACCATTTTATATTCACTAACAAATACGCGCTCATATCTATTAATATGCTCAAACTCATTCTAGAGTACTATTAACTCTATCTCTAATGAGTAATCCCCACCAGAGCCAAGGTTCTCGCTTAACCTTTCACCTCTGATACCAAGTATAAAGGCCCGCAAATCCGTACCCCTTTGAACTAACAAAATCCCACAACACCTCAATCCAAAGTGGCACAAAAGTACGAGTCTTCGGGTAAAAGAAGAAAGAGGTAGAAGAAGAAGAAAAGAAAACAACATCAGAATCTCACATCGCAGCGGAATAAAATATAATATATAGAATACAGCTTTTAAATAAAAAGAAATCTGTACTGTATACATATACATACATACCATCATCAAAGTACAACAAACATCCTTACAGAGACAACTGATAATTGTCCATACACAGCGGAAATAATAGCCAAATACGAAAGTACGCTCTGTCATCAGCTCGTCTCCTGAGCTCCTTAGCTTTTAACCTGATCCTGTTTAACTCGGTCTGACCCGAGCATCATAGAAACAACACTCGAGTCAGTCTGGAAAACCAGCATGAGAAATCACACTCAATTGGATTATTATATTTTCAAAAATCCTTTGAAAACAAAAGCATCTCGTAAGACCACGCCACAAATAAACATGTCGGGTTTTTACCTTACGATTGCCAAAACAATTTTTATTAAATTCATCTGATATTATAATAGTGTCTATAGAAAGTAAAATATAATCTAGCTGAAATGCTTGCATCTCATGTTTCAGCAATAGTTGGGCACAATCAAAACCGTACAAGCGCTTATTGGAGATTGGATTCCATACAATGGCAGGGCTACTGGGCTACCGCCGTCACAGTACCTGGTCTAGATCAGAGTACCGAGGAGCCACCCTAACTCCCCTCCAACAAAAGACTGGAACCATCCTTTACTGGACAGTCCCAAGCAAGATCACCTCGTGGTTGGCGCGACCAACCACCTACTAAGCTGAAATAAAAGGGACATCTAGACAAGGGAAACCTTACTCTCCAATTGGGGCTACCCACAAAGTCTTGCTGCACCTCCCTTGTTTTAGCCATTCCCGGTTGATGAGGCTTGAGGCTAAGCGTTACCTTTTAAGAACGAGTCCCACTTAGAATGCTCATCGTCCTCCTGACGATGTTCTGAAAGCATTCAATCCATACAAGTTGCCTTGGGTCTGGACAAACTGAATTACCGTCTTCAACTCTTCACGGTCTTCATTTGTAATCGTTCAAACCGGATCGAAGTGGTTTTCCGATAATTAAATCCGATCCTGGACTCTTCGACACGATCAGCGCATTGTCCATTGATAGTCGGTTATTTAACAATCATATAATCGTACTCAAGCAACCATCAAATAGTTTCCACAAATTATTTATCTCAAATATCATTTAGATATTATTTCCATTTTATCCCGTGTGAAATAAATTTCAAATTCCTTTATTTCCATGAAATCATATAACCGATTTCTTACATTCACCCACATTTTGATTTACCCTTTCAAAATATTCTTTGTTTTCTCATTCCTTCCTCAAAAAATCAATTTACACTCTTCTTATAAATTCTCAAACTCACTTTCTCCATTTTATAATATTTATCCTAAATCTTATCTCATTTAAATTAATTTGCTTACCAACACAAGAAGATTTTAATTGGGTTTTTTAAAAACAATTTGAAAACATCTATATTTATAAAATAAAAAGTACGGTTTTATACAAATTATGGTTCGAAAATAATATTAACGTTTATATAAAATTCAAAACTGATTTTTAGAAAATTAGAGTTTATTAATAAATATTTGCCAAGCCTTCAAAAATAACAAAATTTGAAATATATAAAATCTATATAATAGTTCATAAAAATTTATATAGTGTAGTAATTTAAAATTCCCTTTTTAAAATAAGTTTATAATTTTAGAAAAACCAAATACTCACCTATAAATGACTCTTGTCTACATTCACCTTCGAAAATATCTTACTATTTCCCTCCAACAATTTCATATCTCAAAATAAATTTATTTTGTCTAATCTCTTTAGATATCCACTGATATCCTCTTGTATCATTCATAATCACGTTTCTAGTTTATACAGTTTTCCTGAGTTTCCATTCATTTATACAAACAAGTTTTATTTAAAAATCTTATCTTTAAAATCCATTCTTTAAATAACATTCATATGATTTCTTACCAAAATTCAATTTCATTCTTAATAAAATTTCCTTTATTTCCTAATAAATTTTCCTTTTGTATCTGATTAGTAATTCTCTATATCCCTAATGGAATCTCATTTTCATTCTTTAACAAAATTCGGTTTACTTCAATTCCATTTAACGATTATAATTTTTCTTCGAGTTTTAATATATAAATTATATTGCCCCAAAACTCATTTTACCCAACTAAAGTATAAATATGCTTTTATCTTCCTTTAAAATTTCAAATAGAGGTAAATTTCAAACTCTAAATTAAATATTTCTCTTCAAGTTCCATTTAACTTCCTTTAACTAAATTATTTATAGAATTTTATTCAAAGATTAACTTCCCATATAATTTAAAAGTTAATAATTCAATTCAGCAACAAATCCCTAACAATCCATCCAACCTGTCATATAACAACATATATATAATCAATAAATACTTTGAGGAATCCGGTTGGATCCCTCCAACCTGTTTCCCTGCATCCACAGATGTTAGCACAACATAAAATAACAATTCCACTTCAATGTGGAATATTGCAGTATATGGGTCTATATTATCAACCAGAGAATAAATTATCATAAATCAACCAAACACATCCAATGATTTAAATTTAACATTTAAATTTTAATCTAGGGCGTCCAAATGAGTGAGAAAATCTCACCTTTGCTTTTAAGTTGCAATCCAATTGTCTAGAAGTTTCTATCTCGTACGGTCACACGGTAGCTTCGAAAATTACGAAATTTGAAATCCGGTAATAATTCAATATTACGGATCCAACGGAACTTGTTTCGTCGAATTCCGAGATTGTGCCTCGGATGGTTATTTTTAAACGTCAATTTAAACGATAAAATTTTAAAATCGAACCAACCATTGTTAAATTCAAATTTTAACTCATTTATTATTTTCAGTATTATTAATATAAATTCTATAAGCCCTTAAAAAATATTTTAAACAAGTTTACTACCCCAGATTTAACATTTTACCCAGTACTCAATTACTATTTTGATAATTAATTAATTCAATAGGTCGTTATATTTAAATCCTGAATCATTTCTATCATATAAACCAAACTATTCATACTAAATTCAAATTAAAGTTCAAATTAAATATTTAAATCCAATTTAAATATTGCAAATTAGCCATTCAAAAATCCGGGTCGTTACAATGCTATACTTAATAGTTCATTTATCATTTTATATGATCAGAATTTCTGAACCTGAACAAAACCATTTAATTTTTTTGCAATGAATGGATGATTGTTTTCTTTGCGAAAAAATGATGTTTATACTATTTGGTTGCAAAATGATTATGTTATGATGTATTGATTTGTTTATTATTAATTGAAACAACTTAAAAAATTTCTTTTTTACTTAATTATTAACATCTTTGGATTATACAAATGAAATACAGGTTTATGGAAGCAATAGCTACCGCCTTAGGTTTCATAAAATAAACGTGTTTGCCCGACAAATAGGTACATTTTCGGATTAGAGCTTTCTAGCGATATTATATTATTTTCCAGTGGTTTGGGTATTTTATTTTGAAAAATATGATACATATTGTTAGTATTTATATTATTATTTCCCCTGGAACTCTCTGTACATATGAGACTTTGTTGAAATTTTTCATGAATTTTGGACTTCAAAAATTTTATGAAATGTTTTCCAAACTTTTGTTAACCTGAATAAAAAGATTTAATCTTTATAAATTGATTTATTTTATTTAAATTATTTAATTATGTAAAATAATTTTTTTTAAATTGAATATTTTGAATAAGAAATATTGATTTCTTAATTCCTTTTTCCCATCTTTTTCCTTTTCGAGGACAAAAAGTTTTGAGTGGAGGAGAGTATAACGACCCGTAATTTTCGATAATTAAAAATAGTTAATTTAATAGAGTTTTGTGATTTAATGTTGGGCAAAATAAAATTTTAGGATTAAATAATAAGAATTTGATTGGATTAAAGTGTAATGATATTAATTTAGGTTAATTTATAATTGCGTTAAATGTAATTTCAATTTGTTAAAATGATTAAAAAGTTATAATTGGATATAGATAGTAAATTAATTGTAATAATGTGATAACAAGAATTTCGAGCAATTGTTAATTGGTAATTAACTAATTTTAACTATTAAGATACTGATTTTTTTTGGTTAAACAAATAGAGTTCTGATAATTAAAAGATTTGGATATGTATATAGCTGAATTTGTACTATAATAAATGCTAGATTTAAAAAAAAAAATGAGGATAATAGCTCTTATACTAAATTAGAAAATACATAAATAAATTTGGTTGTAATATGTATAGTAAATTTCAATATGATAACAAAAGTAAAGTTTAACATTTTTACGGTTTAAAATTTAAATAAGGTTGATATTATTAATATTTTTATATGAATTAAAATAGCTTGTAGATGAATAAATAAGAATAAACATGTTATATAACTAAAATAAAGATAAGTGATTTTTAAATAAGGGTTAAACATAAATCCTTGTATTTAACATTTGAAAAACCCTTATAACATACAAAATACACTTGTAATAATAATAATATGTTTGTACATTTGTAAGCCAAGGGAAAATTTACATTTACAAATGGCATACTTATTGCCTTTCAAATTTAATTTTATGTACAAAAATGAATTAAGGAAAAAGAAAGCTGGCAGCTCTTTTTTCTTCTTCATCTATGAAATAAAAAGAAAGAAAACTGGAAAAAAAATTATCAAAACTAAATAGCATCTTTTCAAAGTGTTCAAACCTGATTCAAGAACAAAATTCAAAACCCTGTAAAAGTTTTACAAATCAAAGAAGCCAAAACCTGTATTAAGCCTAGATCATCTCAGCAAGGATTGACCCAGTTTAAACAACAAAGCATATATAGATCTGGTGTCATGAATCAAGTCCAGCTTCAAATTTTCAAAACAAAAATCTGCTTTGTTCAAACAGAAATGGTGAGTAAACAAAGTTCTAAAAAGTTTAAACTGGTTGAATATTGCAATGCATGTGATAAATATGCAAAGTAAGTTTATGAGTATGGGTTGAATGGGTGATTTTAACTGATTTTAGTTGAAATACAATATATACATTTGTATATATGGTCATGTGTATGCTTGCTTGGTACTGTTGTGTTCCAGGCTCTGGAATAACAACGAAAATTCATATTTACCTATACAAATGAACTCAAGCTTTGATCTTCAAGTGGGAAATGATTGTAACATTATAATTTCAAATTTAAAAATAGTTTCAAATAAACATTTGGGGTATGTATTTCAAAAATGGGAATTTTATAGTTCTGATTCAAAATAAGTTCAAATCTCATAGTCTGGAATTCTTGATTTAATCCTATAGTTTGTTTCCAATTTGTAAATAATGAATTTAGGAAGGTCAATCATTAATTTTAGATTGATAATTTCTATGATAATCGGTATTGAGAGTTTTTGGGTTTTTGCCAATTCACGGCGAACGACGTGGTGATCGGTGTTGAAATTTTGGTCAAAGAAGGCTGGAAGGTGGGTGGATCCAGGAAAAATATTGATGGATTTTTCTGGTGTTTGTGGTGGCCTATAGGGGGCGGAGTAGGGTTTTTGAGTGTTGTTTTGTGGAGTTGGCTATAGAGGAATGTCGACGACTAGAGAGTATCAGGGTTAATCGCGATGGAGGGGGGAGGACTGGATCATCGAAGATTAGGGGAGCTTCAGGTAGATCGATGGATGATTCTGAGATCGGAGGCGTCGGCGTTGGGTGGTTTCTGATTGATGTTTGGATTCCAGTTTTTGATCCGGAAGCTCGATTTTGGCTTGGTGACATTTTTGTGGTTCTGGATGATCCTATAGCTTATTGAAGTCATTGGCGATGTGTTGGAGCCGAAGTCAATGGTCGTAGCTTTGGCAACAGTGCGTGAATTTGCACGGTGCACATTGGTAGGTCTGGTCTTTATTTAGGGGTGGAGGAGAAGAAGTTAGCTCGGGAATTTTTCGAAGAGGTCTCGTGTTTGACTCGAAGGAGATGAACGTCTGTGTTGCTTAAGTTTGGGTTGTGTGTTGCCTAGTTTATAACTAAAAGCAACTTAACAAGTTTCCAAATTTTTAAAAGATCCAAACAAAGTGTTTTAGGAGGGTTTTAAGGTTATTTTAAATACTTAGTTTTCAAAGAAAATTTTTAAACAAGTTTAAAGATTGAAATATTGAAAAATATTGTTTAAACAATGTTTATATAAGTTTAAAAGTGTATTCTTAATGGATATGTTTATAAGTAAATTATTTAACAAGTTTTAATAAATTTACAAAGGAATGTAAACCATTTTTTTTTGGAAGTAAAATTATCAAACAATCTTGTAAATTTATTAAAGTGATTAAAATTCGAGGATTTAAATGTTTAAACAACTTTAAATGTTCAAAGTATACTTTAATTTTCTTTTATAAGATAAATGTTTCTTTAACATTAATTTTAAAGGGTTTTTAAATTGTTTCCAAATGTTTTTAAAGTTAAATTTGTATTTATTTTAAATTTTTAATTTGGAATGGAATTTAAAAGCAAATTTAAAAGTGAAATGTTTAAATGTATATGTTAAAGATAATTAAGTCATTAATAAAAGAAAAGTTTATTTTAAAGATAATTAGGATTTAATGATTTGGATTCGTTAAATTGTCAAGATAATTAAAATAGAAAATTGATTAATTTAATTAATTAATTATTTGAATTAATTAATTAATAATTAAGAGTTTAAATGAATTAATTAAGGTAAGTTAATTATTTAAGGATAATTAATTTGTAATTAAGAATCATTAATTTGATAAGAATAGATTTTAAATTAATGATTAAAGATTAATCAATCAAGCAATTAAAGATTAATTAAGTTACAGATAAAACTTAATTGATTAAATAATTAGGGATTAATTAATGGGTTACTAAAGATTGATCAATTTGTATTAACAATGATTAATGTAAGTTTAATTACTTAAGAAAAGTAATTAATGAATTTTTAATAGTTAATGAAGGTCATTAACTAAGGATTATTAAACAATTAATTAACGTGATTAATTTTAAAAATTAATTAGACTAATTAATTCAACATTATCATTTAAGTATAATTACTTAATGGAAGTAATTAAGGAATTAATTACTAAATGTAATTATTGAGTTTAATGTGATTAGTTTGAGTTAATTAATTAAGTTTAATTAATTTAAGATATTCACTGGATGATTTGATAAGAGTAATTACATTATGTAATTAATATAGTATAATTACTTAGTGAAGTAATTGAGATGAATAATTACTGGATGTAATTAATTGAAGCATGGAAGAGATTTGGGATTAATTACCTTGTGTAATTAATATGAAAGATAATTACTTAGTGAAAGTAATTAATAAATTAAATTAAAATTTTGGAAGTGATCAATCTTGCTTATGAATGATTGAATGATGTTAAATGCCTTGAATTGGTTGATATATCTGATATAAAATGTTTTGTGATACGATCTATTTGAGAGGACAGTGATAATGTGGATATCTCTCGATAATTAATTTTTGTATATTTAAAGTTGAATTGTTTGGGTTAAGGTGACATTGGATTCGAAGAGACCAGAGTCGGGTATTAGTAAATACCCAAAACCACTTTGATTCTTTATAGATAGATATGTGAAATCAATAAGCTGGAATGGAATGATTTAAGTAAATTGGGCTATTTAATCTAAGTTTTGGTACTTAGAATTTTGTGAGTGAAATAAGTAATGTTTATAATAATTTGTGAATTTGTAATTGATACAAGTTACCTGGGTTTATATAAGTTGTATGCTTTTTGTTTCATGTTAGATGGGTTTACTCACGTTGGTTTCCAGCCTGACCTGGGTGCTACTTTGATGTAATGCTCGGGTTAGATCGAGTATTACAGATTTTCCGGTGAGGACGTCCTGGAGCTCAAGAGGCGAGCAGGATGGCAGAAACGTATGGAGTGTTTCCACTATGATATATTACAGTTATCTGGGACATGGTTGTATCTGTCCTGTGTTTATGTAAATCTGACGTATTAAAGTATAATTTGACAATTTTAGCTTTCTTTGTATAAATGCTATTATATGTTGTATTATATTTTATCCGCTGCGAATGTGAAATGTTGGTGTTTCTGTTCTTTTTTTTCTTCTATCTCTTTCTTCTTTTTCCTTAATATCTGGAATTTTCAGGATCGAAAATTATGGGTCGTTACATTTGGTATCAGAGCGAGATTAAGTGAGAACCTTGGCTTTGGTGGGTTTACTCATTAAGGATACGGTCAATGGTACCCTACAATGAATTGAGTGTGTGTGTGTATGAGAGCGTACTTGTGATTTTCTTATATGTAGATTTTAAATCATTTTATATAAGAATATATTTTAATATATAAAGCAATATTTCTTTCTAATAAATATCAAGGTAATTGGTTGTTAAATTATTGGAATTAAATTAAGTGGTAATAGAAATACAACCAAATTGAAATTAAATAAAGATAAGTTTGAAATAGATTCGAACTGAAATTAAAATCTTGAATTTGGTAAGGAGTTTCAAAATGAGATAATAATGAATTGGTTTCCAGATATGATAATCTTGGTTATTATCCTAAAATGATGAAATTTTTGTTAATGATTAAGCAAAAATAAATGTTTTAAGGAAGTGCCCATTTGATGAGAATAAATTATAAACTAGAAAGGATGTAAATTAAAGTGGGTTTCAAATTGTGCAGTTCTGAATTCTAAATTTAAACATTTGAAATTGTTTTCGAAATGTTAAAGGAAATAATACTATTCAAACTATTTTGAATGTAATCTTATTTTAGAATAAGAAGTTGTTTGTAAACTTTAAAAGAATTTGTTTGAATTAAAACCAAGGGTGGTTTAAATTTTAAAATTTGGCTTGGTGGGTCAAGAAGTAAATATGTGTGGATATATGTGACGCCCCACCTCTATGCTCATAATAACAAAGGTCATTATAAGGAATAACATCTGCTATTGCGAAGAATAAGGCTTGTTAGAAGCGACCATCCATAAGTTATGCCTTAGATGAGTATTGATTATATCGATAGGAGTTATGAAAATTACTCCCAAAGATATAAATTCAATCCAAATCTAAAACGAAACTATAGTGGCTTATGAAAAATCCAGAACAACTCATAACAACAACACTGATAGTATAATCACATCAAAACTGAAATATCAGATATATAGCGGAAGACAAGTATGGAATACATGCTACAACAATCGATAGTTCACATGAACCAAATATACATATACATATACATCAACATACATAAGACGAGAATCAAATAACCAAAAGAACTCCTTGGAGGCTAGACAAAAGATGATGTGAAATCCCAAAAGCTGAAGTTGCTACTAATCAGAGATAGAGATAACCCTGAAATAACTCGGTCTGACCCGAGTATTATTTAAAAGAAAATAATAAATGGATAAGTCTAATTTATTCTTAGAAGTGAATACAAATGAATAATATCAATAAGTGTAATAACATCCAATAGGATTCACCGATAGGATTTACCGATCCTCAAAGTGTAATAACATCCAATAAGTGTAATATCAATAAGTGTAATAAATGGATAAGAGTAACGGATTCACCGATAGGATTTACGATCCTCAAAGTGTAATAACATCCAAATGAGTAATATCAATAAGTTCCTTCGACACAAATGAATGCGATGAACCCGTATCGAAAAGAACTCTAATAGAACGGCCATGAAATAAAATAAAACCTTCCAAAATAGAAGGAGTAGTACCTTTGGGCAGAGAAGAAACATTCAGAAGCTTTAGCAACATTAAGCTTCCCTGATTTGAGACCGTTAGGAGAAGTAGGACAATCAAAATTCCAATGACCTTCTTTCTTGCAATAACGGCAAATGCGAGGCTTAGGACAACTACGAAGAAGATGATCCAACAAACTACAATTACATCACGCCCTCTGAACAGAAGGTGCACTACTAGGCTGAGAACTAGAGGTAGCTTGCTTCTTCTTCTTCTGGTTGGAAGAATTAGGCTTACGAAATGGAAACCTCTTCTTGTTGGGGTTCTTAGAAACCTCAATATCATCACAACTATCACGTTCCTTTTCAACAGCTTCTAGGCAAAGAGCCGAATCAACAAGCTCCTCAAAAGAGAGCTTAAGCTAAAGCAAAAGAACTTTATTCAAATACTTCTTCCAACCACAAACAAAATGAAGATTCTTCTTACGCGGAGTGTTAATGAACTCAACTCCGTATTTGGATAAGGCCTCGAAAGATGCAACATAATCAGAAACAGAGGACTTTCCTTGTTTCAACTCAAGGAAACTACGAGCAAGATTAGCTTTTTTCGATTCAAGAACGAACTTAAGTTCGAATCATTCCTTAAACTGAACCCAAGAGAGAGAGAGAGGACTCATCAACTTCTGCAATAAAGAACTCTTACCAATCAAGCGCACATTCTTGCAACATACTAGATGCCACGAGAATGCGATGATGATCCGAAAGATCCATTCGAGAAAATATGCGCTCACAAGTGCGCAACCAAGTCTGAACCTCCATTACACTTTTCAATATCTTGAAAGGCTTGCCTCCAAGGTGGGATAGTCACTACACATGCGAGCGAAGGCAGACTTCTGAGTAGAAGCTGCGGGAGTAGCAACAGGAGGCTGAGTACCCCGAAATAGCTCCATAAACTGATCAGCTGACATAGACTCCGTCTGGATGAGAACCACTAGACGGGATTGCAGAAGACTTCCTTCTACCTCTTCCAGCCATAGGCTAAGAGACAAGAGAAGGTAAGGATTTGTTAAAAAAATACACAATTGATAAGAAATTTAACAAATGGAATACTATGGAATATAAAATTTATTCCTAGACGTACTCCACATGTTAAAGTGGAAAGAATAGATTAAAAAGGCATGAACAAAACCCTCGAATAGTTGTAACACATGTTCCATTCTGTTTCTGTTCTGTGTTTATTATAATTTGTTCTGAATCTCAGCTCTGATACCAAGTTGTGACGCCCCACCTCTATGCTCACAATAACAAAGGTTATTATAAGGAATAACGTCTGCTATTGTGAAGAATAAGGCTTGACCATCCGTAAGTTATGCCTTAGATGAGTATTGATTATATCGATAGGAGTTGTGAAAATTACTCCCAAAGATATAAATTCAATCCAAATCTAAAACGAAACTACAGTGGCTAAAGAAAAATCCAGAACAACTCATAATAACAACAACACTGATAGAATAATCACATTAAAACAGAAATGTCAGATATATAGCGGAAGACAAGTATGGAATACATGCTACAACAATCGATAGTTCACATGAACCAAATGTACATATACATATACATCAATATACATAAGACGAGAATCAAATAACCAAAAGAACTCCACGGAGGCTAGACAAAAGATGATGTGAAATCCCAAAAGCTGAAGCTGCTACTGAATCAGAGATAGAGATTACCCTGAAATAACTCGGTCTGACCCGAGTATAATTTAAAAGAAAATAATAAACGGATCAGTCTAATTTATTCTTAGAAGTGAATGCATCATAAAAAATATTAATCAAAATAATAATAATCTTGAGTGAGACTATTCAACGTAAGAAATCAACATAGTTAAATGAAGAAATCACATCAAACTCCATCAAAATCAACTTTCAAATTCAAGATTTGAATTCAAAATAGAAATTCACAAAATCTAGAAATCAAAGATGGATAACTAGAAAATCAACATAAATGTGGATCGATCCCAGTAGATGGCGAGTTTTAGCTATGCCGGACGTGCATCTCAAATGGCCGAAGCCTACTAAGTACTACAATTTCTGGCGCCCAACAAATGACCCGAAGGTCCAACAAATGACCCGAAGGTCTAGTACTGGTAATTGACCCGAAGGTCCAACAAAGTGGCTCAAAAGCCCAACAAAATCATCAAAATCATCAAACAACAAATTTTTCAATTAACGAGACAGGAATTAACCGAAATAGTAAAAGTAAGGTTCCATACTCCGCACTTTTGCTAAATCGCTTAATTCTCTTCATCGTTTCCTTGAAAGTGCAAAATTGTGTATTTTATATAAATAACATTTTTCGTTCTCAAATGGAGAAGTCCGGAATTAAGCGAATCAGTAAAAGTAAGGGTTCATAGTCCTTAATTTTTCTGAAACGTTTAAATCGATTCCTCGTTCTTCTGAAAGCGTAAATTGTAAGATTTTTGAAAGCAATTTTTTTAAAATTTTTTAAAACAGGTGAACAAAACAGCAACTACTATAGAAATTTCGATGAGGAAATTACGCATCACAAAACACCGTAAAAACGGATACCAAATCAGTGTCGTAGGATAACCGCTTAAGAATTCACTTTAAATTAACGGTTACTGTCGTTAAAATAACAGTAATTTTTGTTCACCAAAAATGCTTACAAAACAACATGCTTCAAAATTATAATACCGATGTAAAAATTCCGTTATAAAAACAACGGTAGCAAAATACGTTTTAAAATGTAATACCGGTTCAAAATACTTTAATGCAGTAACGTGCAACGCCCTATTGCACGCACACTACAATAAAACAAAATATTTTCGAATTATTTTCATGCATAGAGCATATAAAAATCACTGACTGGTTTGGTATTACTACTCTTTCGTGCAACACAGGAACCAAAATAAAAAGATTTGGACTTACATGCATAAAAACAATAATAGTCAGTGTAACACACCTTCTAGCATGAAAGTATAAACTACAAAGCAAGAAAATGACCTGGACTTGATAATCCAGGACTTCACGCGCACGTAAGTGCGCACGTATCTTGCTTTACCAACTAAATATGCATGTAACTTGTATCAAACATGACTTGTACATGTTTGTTTTGTACTCACCTCTACATGCATGAAATTTTAAAGCAAAAGGAAACACCTGAAAATTTGGACATGCATGAAAATACATAATGAAGTCACGCATGCAATTTTTTATGAGAGGCCTGAGCCTCAAATTGTTTTCACGCAACAACATTATTTTTTACAAATGGTGTGGGAAACTTGCGCATACTAACAAAGAAGGAAGGTGCAAAAGAATAGATCAATATGCTACAGACAGTGATTATTTGCATGTTCAAAACTCAATTTTTAACAGATCAATATGACTCAGAAGCTTATAAAAAGAAATGTGCATGCAAAACTTAACTCAGTTACAAGTATAATAACACGTACAAAACCAAAAGTATTAATAAATTAAAATGGACCTACTTTTGAAAAGAACACTACCCCATTTAACACCATATTTACATGCACAAATTTTTTATAACAATTGGTCTGAAACAAAAATATGCACACAAGGTACCATGCGCGTGAAATGTATGCAAGAAGACATAATTTACATTTACTTACACAGAAAAATGAAGAAGTTTTCTAACGAATTTGGCCATTCGACCCTATGCCTGCACATCACTACCTGTACACTAAGTTGAATATAAATATATTAATTGGCCTTACACACAAATGAAGAATGATCTCTAGAAGGCATTTCGTGCAATATCAAAAACACCTTAGAGCTGAAGTGATGCATGCATGGTATCAAAGCAAAAATCATACGTGAATATAGGAACAAACCTAGCTAAAGGCACCATTATACACAGGCAAGTGCCAATCAAGTAATAGCGTAAGCGAAGAGAATTTATGCAGATATACTAAGGTAATATCTGTTTATATTAGAAACGTGAGCTTTAAAAACTCACTTGAATTGCTCCAATAGCTAGTGCTCAGATTCAACCTTGGAGCCGCCATTAATGCTTCCCTTTAACAGCTGCAAATGAGCAAGGAGAAGGTTGCAGAAATTTTCTTTTCTTTCTTTTTAATTTTTTTTCCAAAAATAAAAGTATAAGTCAAAGCAACAAGGCTGGCTAACATCTTTGAGTACACTTTTCATTTAATGCAACGTGCTTAAGTGAATATAAAGGACATGCAGAAAATGATGATGGTAGCTGTGAACAAGTGATGGCAATGAAAATATGTTTTCACAGTTAGTTCACCTTCGGTTTATAACTTTAGTTTATTACTTAACGGACATTAATGCTAAGATAAAAGAAAAAATGTAAAGTATACACTATATTCTTTTTTCTCAACTGCACTGCATTCCTTTACACTTTGCATTTATAAAAAGAATGTGACAAACAGTGTACTAAGATTGATATAGGAATTGTTATTTTAGGACTAGTTTGAACTAATGTCTGAAACTAAACAACTACTATGACAATTCTTCTGTTTAGTTCTCACCTGCTCACTGCAGTTACTGGAACAAGTGAATTACAGTTATTACACTCACACCACAAACTCCATTAACTTTATTATGTTCTTTCTTTGTAATAAAGTTTGCTAAAAGACAAAATATGATATATAAAAAAAATTAGATTTTTGCACATAGGAACTATAGTTATTGCACTTCCTGTATGCACTATACACTATACCAACTATGATATATATGTAGTGACAACAACGTGAAGGTAAATAAAAGTGTAACGCAATTCAACTGACCTTGCAATTTGAATTGCATCAGTATATATTTTTTCCAAATTCTAATTTAAAATTTTCTATTTAAAATATATACTCGGACCGTAACTCAAAAATCACGGTCGTTACAGTGTACCTAATATCAAAGATGGTTTAAAATAAACTCTAAATGTTGGGTTTTAAATTTGGAATGTGATGTAAAACCCAAAGTGATAAGTTTTTTAACTTATAAGTGGGAAGATTATTAATGTGAAGTTAAATAAGTTTTAATGACCAACCTGATTTGGAAATTTCGAGATGAAATTAAGATTTAACTTGGGAAGTTAAATGGTTGATTTGAATTGGGAGTTTGACTGATCTCAAAATTGTTTAAGATCCGAAAATTGGAAATGGATGGATGTTTTAAAATAAAATGGAATCATTTCTGACTTAAAATTTGAAAGTTTAAGATAAAACTTCGAAGGTTTGGTTTCAAAATTGAAATTTGATGATAAATTGAATTTCAAAGATGTAGTAGTTTAAAAAGGATTTGAACTATTTGAATTTTGAAATAAGTTAAAAATGGAATTTGAATTCATAATTAAATGGTTTAAAGATATAAGTTGATTTGATTTAAAGGATTAAATCAACATTTAAAAAATTTAATTTGAATTTATATAATTCAGGATTGTTTAAATTTGAAATTAGAATTAAATTAGTTCAAACTGAATTTGATTTGAATTAATTGGAATTGTGATTGAAGATGAATAATTTTAAAAATTCAAATGGAAAATTTGAATTGGATTAATTTGAAATGAAATTGAAGTTGAATGAGATCAAATTAAAACGGGAATTGGAATTAATTCAAAATGGAATTGATATGAATTCAAATTGGTTCAATTTGAAATTTATTTGAATTAATTAAAATTGTGATTAAAGTTGAATAAGCAAATTCAAATGGAATTTGATTTGAATTTAGGAATGAAATTGAGGATTAATTCAACTTGAATTGGGGTTAAATCAATTTCAACGGAAATTGAAGTTATTTAAATTGGAATTGAGTCAATTTAAATGGAAGTGGAAATTTAAATTGAAATGATGGGAATGGAGATTGGGAATTGAAAAGTTTGGCTCTGAACTGTTTTTCCAAATAGAATATTTTAATATAAACTGTCTTAAATCTATTTTCCTATCTATTTACTATACAACTTTCTTTTTATAACCCAAACTATCTTCTACTTGTTTTGCAACTACTTTTGGAACTATTTAACTATTTTACAACTGTTTTATAAACCAATTACTGTTTTTCAACTATTTTACAAATTAATTACTATTTTACAACCATTTTTCAATTACTTAAAATTACTATAACTATTTAACTATTTTCCAACTATTTTACAATTACTTAACATTTTACAGATATTTTACAAACTAATAATTATTTTTCAAATACTTACCTACTTTAAAAAAATTCAAGCTATTTTCTAAATTTAAACTGGGCAGAGTTCGAACCGTTTATGATTTAAACATCCATTTGAAATAAGAATTGAGGTGATAATCCAAATGAGGATTTATGAAATTGTGAATAAGTGGATAGAAATTAAAGTGAATATGAATAGAAAAGAAAATTTGATTTGGCAAATAATCAATGGAGATAAATATGTTGGACGTGCGTATATTATTTTACTCATATAGTGATTTGATCCAAATTCGAGCATAAAATTTTGAGATGGATATACAGATCCGTGTTGGGATTTTTCACTCGATTTTCGACGACGAACCTGGATATGGATTGTTGATTGATTCTAGATATTCTCTATCATAGTTAGGTATGCAAGAAGAATGACGATTTCTGATCTAGAAACCAGATCTGAGTCCGCACTAGGAAATCGGGTGGACGATACTAGTTCGGAAGTGAAATTGTGTGATCGAGTGAGCGATCAGATTAATATAGCGATGGTTGATATATGTACATCGTACGGGTTTGAATGAAATTATTACTGGGAATTTGTGGATTAGAACTGTAAAATGGTTTATTGAAGTGAAAATATATTTTGTAAAATATATGATGAAACAAAGTAGAAACTTGTTATTTCTATGGTAAAATTTTACTTTATGAAAGTAAGTAAATTGGTAAGTGACTTTATAGAGTAATCAAATTTGAATGATTTGGAATAAACAAAGTTATGTATCTTTGTTATATATATGATAAAACTTCCCTTTTTGAATCTTTTGCCAGAAGAAAAGGGTTTTGAAAATATTTGAAGTATAAAAGAGAATTCATACAAGTTTGAAATGATCCAAAGATTTTTCAAGGTTATATATATCAACATATATATATATATATATAAAGGATCTTATGAGAATGATTTTGGAGGAAAGGTTTTTGGAACCTATGGATTTTGAAAAGGCTTTTGATTTTTGGGTAAAATCAATATTGAAATTTGGAATGTCTAGTCGAGAATTATCGATTTTGGGATAATCGATTTTGAGAAAAGAAATTTATATGGGATTCATACTAGGTGTATGATTTGAAAGATACTATATGTGTATAGTATAAAGTATTTTGAAAATGGTTCTGAAGAAAAAGGCGCTCCGTTCAAATGAACTTCTCAGGAGTTCCATAGGGTGGTACTGCCTTGAACCTTAAGGGGGGAGTTCAAAAGTTGATCCTGTGAGGAGTCTGGATAAAACTAGTTCTTGAGGATTTTGTGTAGTGTGTAGCGAAAGTTGAGGGTGCTGATGCCAATAGAGGCATTTGAGTTATGCTGTGACGATAGTTTAACTCGATGTCACTGCGATCTACTGCAGACCATAGTGAAAGTTGTGTGTGCCGCTGAGAGCCAACAGTCTACGTTTGATTTTATATCGGTAGACTGTGACCTATGGTAACATAGCGAAAGTCGTGTTTGCCGTTGAGAGCCAACAGTCCACGTTTGATTTTACATCAGTAGACTGCGACATATGCGGGAGTGGAGAAGTTTCATTTTTGGCAGCAAAAATCGAGGGAGCTGATGCCTACAGTTACATGGACTTTTGCTATGATCGCAACGTAACCCTGGAATGTAATTGCGATCTGTTGTGGGTTCCATGGCGTAATCGAGGGGCGCGGAGTGCCTACATTTACATGGACTTTTGCTACGATGGCAACGTAACCTAGGATGTAACTACGACCATGGATGGGGGTGATGATTTCAAGAGCATTCTCACCTAAAGATATTCTCTCTATTTTCAATATGTTTTCTATATTTTCAATAAAATTATTTTCCAAGTATTTTTACTGGGTATTGAAATGTGCCTGCTAAGTACTTATAGATTTTCAGTCCTACGCCTGATCAACGTATGACCGAATTTCTGTAAGAACAAGGATGGACTTGTTGAAACATCGAGTTGTAAAAGTATTTTTATAAAACTATTTTGGCAAGAATATATATATATTTTAAAGTGTTTTAAAAATGATCAAAAGAGATTTAACTAATATTAAGTATTTTAATAAATTCTGGCTTCGTTCCTTTTCGAGGACGAAAAGATTCAAAGGGGGGAGGAATGTGATAACCCGATTTTTGAGCAATTTTTAATTGGTAATTAACTAATTTTAACTATTAAGATACTGATTTTTTCTTTGATTAAACAAATAGAGTTCTGATAATTATAAGATTTGGATATGTATATAGCTTAATTTGAACAATAATAAATGATGGATTTTAAAAAAAATCTGGGGATAATAGCTCTTATAATAAATTAGAAAATATATAAATAAATTTGGTTGTAATATATATAGTAAATTTCTAAATGATAACAAAAGTTAAGTTTATCATTTTTATGGACTAATATTTTAATAAGATTGATATTATTAATTTTTTATATGAATTAAAATAGATTGTAGATGAATAAATGAGAATAAACATGTTATATAACTAAAATAAAGATAAGTGATTTTTAAATAAGTGTTAAACATAAATCCTTGTATTTAACATTTGAAAAACCCTTATAACATGCAAAATACACTTGTAATAATAATAATATGTTTATACATTTGTAAGCCGAGGGAAAATTTACATTTACAAGTGGCATACTTATTGCCTTTCAAATTTAATTTTATGTACAAAAATAAATTAAGGAAAAAGAAAGCAGGCTGCTCTTTTTTCTACTTCATCTTTGAAATAAAAAGAAAGTAAAACTGATAAAAAAAATTATCAAAACTAGACAGCAAATTTTCAAAGTGTTCGAACCTGATTCAGCAGCAAAAATCCAAACCCTGTAAAAGTTTTACAAATCAAAGAAGCCAAAACCTATGTTCAAGCCTAGATCATCTCAGCAAGGATCAACCCAGTTTAAACAACGAAGCAGGTATAGATCTAGAGTCAAGAATCATGTCAAGCTTCAAATTTTCAAAAAGAAAATATGCTCTGTTCAAACAGAAATGGTGAGTAAACAAAGTTCTAAAATGTTTAAACTGGTTGAATATTGCAATGCATGTGATAAATCTGCAAAGTAAGGTTATAAGTATGGGATGCGTGGACGATCTTAACAGATTTTAGTTTAAATACATTATATACATTTGGATATATGGTTATGCGTATGTTTGCTTGGTACTATTATGATTCCAGGCTTTGGAATAATAATGAAAATTCATATCTACATATACGAATGAATTCAAGCTTTGATCTTCAAGTGGGAAATGGTTGTAACATTATAATTTCAAATTTAAAAATAGTGTCAAATGAACATTTGGGGTATGTATTTCAAAAATGGGAATTTTATAGTTCTCATTCAAAATAAGTTCAAATCTCATTGTCTGGAATTCTTTATTTAATCTTATAATCTGTTTCCAATTTGTAAATAATGAATTTAGGAAGGTCAATCATTATTTCTAGATCGGTAATTTCTTTGATAATCAATATTGAGAGTTTTTGGGGTTTTTGCCAATTCACGGCGAACGGCGTGATGATCGGTGTTGAAATTTTGGTCGAAGAAGGCTGGAAGGTGGGTGGATTCGGGAAAAATATTGATGGATTTTTCTGGTGTTTGTGGTGGCCTATCGAGGGCAAAGTAGGGTTTTTGAGTGTTGTTTTATGGAGTTGGTTGCAGAGGAATGTCAATGACTAGAGAGTATCAAGGTTAATCGCGAGGGAGGACTGGATCATCGGAGCTTAGGGTAGCTTCAGTAGATCGATGGATGATACTGAGATCGGAGGCATCAGCGTTAGGTGGTTTCTGATTGACGTTTGGATTCCAGTTTTTGATCAGGAAGCTCGATTTTGGCTGGGTGACTTTTCTGTGGTTTTGGATGATTCTATAGCTTATCGATGTCATTGGCGATGTGTTGGAGCCAGAGTCGATGGTCGGAGCTCTGGCAACGGTGCGTGCATGTGCACGGTGCACATTGGTAGGTCTGGTCTTTGTTTAGGGGTGGAGGAGAAGAAGTTAGCTTGGGAATTTTCCGAAGAGGTCTCGCGTTTGACTCGAAAGAGATGAACGTCTGTGTTGTTTAAGTTTGGGTTGTGTGTTTCCTGGTTTAAAATTAAAAGAAACTTAAAAAGTTTCCAAATTTTTAAAAGATCCAAGCAAAGTGTTTTAAGAGGGTTTTAAGGTTATTTTAGATACTTAGTTTTCAAAGAAAAACTTTAAACAAGTTTAAAGATTGAAATATTGAAAATATATTGTTTAAAGAATGTTTAGATAAGTTTAAAAGTGTATTCTAAATGGATATGTTTATAAAGTAAACTATTTAACAAGTTTTAATAAATTTTCAAAGGAATGTAAAACATGTTTTTTTCTTCCCAAAGTAAAATTATCAAACAATCTTGTAAATTTATTAAAGTGATTAAAATTCAAGGATTTAAATGTTTGAACAACTTTAAATGTTCCAAGTTTACTTTAATTTTGTTTTATAAGATAAGTGTTTCTTTAACATTTATTTTAAAGGGGTTTTAAATTGTTTTTAAATGTTGTTAAAGTTAAATTTGTATTTGTTTTAAATCTTTAATTTGGAATGGAATTTAAAAGTAAATTTAAAAGTGAAATGTTCAAATGTTAATGATAATTAAGTCATTAATAAAAGAAAAGTTTTATCTTAAAGTTAATTAGGATTTAATGATTTAGACTCATTAAACTGTTAAGATAATTAAAATAGAAAATTGATTAATTTAATAATTAATGATTTGAATTAATTAATTAATAATTAAGAGTTTGAATGAATTAATTAAGGTAAGTTAATTATTAAGGATAATTAACTTGTAATTAAGAATCATTAATTTGATAAGAATAGATTTTAAATTAATGATTAAAGATTAATTAACCAAGTAATTAAAGGTTAATTAAGTTACAGATAAAACTTAATTAATTAAATAATTAGGGATTAATTGATGGGTTATTGAAGATTAATCAATTTGTAATTAATAATGATTAATGTAAGTGTAATTACTTTAGAAAAGTAATTAAAGAATTTTTAATAGTTAATGAAGGTCATTAACTAAGGATTACTAAACAATTAATTAATGCGACTAAATTTTAATAATTAATTAGATTAATCAATTAAGGATAATCATTTTAGTACAATTACTTACTAGAAGTAATTAAGGAATTAATTACTAATGTAATTATTGAATTTAATGTGATTAGTTTGAGTTAATTAATTAAGTTTAATTAATTTAAGATAATCACGGGATGATTTGATAAGAGTAATTACTTTATGTAATTAATATAGCATAATTACTTAGTGAAGTAATTGAGATGAATAATTACTGGATGTAATTAATTGATGTATGGAAGAGATTTGGGATTAATACCTTGTGTAATTAATATGAAACATAATTACTTAGTGAAAGTAATTAATAAATTAAACTAAAATTTTGGAAATGATCAATCTTGCTTATGAATGATTCAATGATGTTAAATGCCTTGAATTGGTTGATATATCTGATATGAAATCTTTTGTGATACGATCTATTTGAGAGGACAGTGATAATGTGGATATCTCTCGATAATGAATTGTTGTGAATTTAAAGTTGAATTGTTTGGGGTAAGGTGACATTGGATTCGAAGAGACCGGAGTCGGGTATTAGTAAATACCCGAAACCACTTCGATTCTTTATAGATTGATATGTGAAATCAATAAGCTGGAATAGAATGATTAAAGTAAATTGGACTATTTAGTCTAAGTTTTGGTACTTGGAATTTTGTGAGTTAAATAAGTTATGTCTATAATAATTTGTGAATTTGTAATTGATACAAGTTACCCGTGTTTATATAAGTTGTAAGCTTTTGTGTTTCATGTTAGAAGGGTTTACTCACGCTAGTTTCCACCCTGACCCGGGTGTTACTTTGATGTAATTCTCGGGTCGGACTGAGTATTATAGATTTCCAGGCAAGGACGTCCTAGAGCTCAGGAGGCGAGCTGGATGGCAGAAACGTATGGAGTGTTTCCACTATGATATATTGCAGTTATCTGGGACATGGTTGTATCTGTCCAGTGTTTGTGTATTTGTGTAACTCTGATGTATTAAAGTGTAATTTGACAATTACAGCTTTCTTTGTATAATTGCTATTTTATGTGGTATTATATTTTATCAGCTGCGAATGTGAGATGTTGGTGTTTCTGTTCTACGTTTTCTTCTATCTCTTTCTTCTTTTTCCTAAACAATCTGGAATTTTCAGGATCAAAAATTCCGGGTCGTTACAAATAATGTATGCATTAATTGGTAATTGGATTAAAAGAGTAATTGGTAATTTAAATGTTGCATTAACAAATGAATTAGTATGTAATAAATTATAATTGAATAAAATTTGTGTTATGTAAATAATTATAACAATTTTTGTAAACAATTAACTTATACATGTGATTAAATTAAGCTATAAGTGACAATTGTTATTTGTTACCTATTTGTTTAACTTGCTGGAATCAAATTGGAAATTAATTGCAATTAATTTACTTAATTAGTGCAGTTAATGTAGATTAAATTGATAATTGTAGAAAATTGATTTAATAAGATGTAACCCAATGTAAATTTTGTTCATAATATGACAGCTGATCGAAAAAAAAAGAATTGAAACCAAGTTCGATCAATTTATTGGAATTTAAACTATAGTAAATGGATTGACTGCAATTAAATGTAATTAAATACAACGTTAATGAAAACTAAGAAGATAATGGTAAATTATTAGTGTAATAAAATATAAACAAATATTAATAATTTCATAAGGTATTGGTTGATTTAATAGTAGGAGTGTAAATCAAAGTAAAAGAATAAAAATGAATAAGTTTATTAAAGGAGTAAACGCATGTTTATTTATTTGAAATTTTTGGTAGCTGATTGATTAATGTAGAGATGAGAAACTATTATTTAGTAAGAAATGTGTAATTACTGTTTGTATCCAATAGTGTACAAATATGTTTAATTTACTATTAGATGGGAAATAATTGTTCTACTTCTCATTACATTCATTTAGTCCATTTTGGAACTTAATGAATTAAAATTAATGTAATTCAAAATTTTCAATTAATAGGAGAGATAATACTAAATTGTAAATTAATAGGTGTAATTAAAAGTAGATTATGTTTTGTGAAAATATAAAGGAAGTTTGATTTAATGAAATGAACACTTACATCAAATAAAATGAATGTTTTATTTGTGAATGTAGGTTTAATTTCATTAAATTAAAGCATAGAATGATTGATTTTAAAGCAAGAAATATATATACATGTTTATTTGAGCTATGTTTTAGCTTATAAATTGATTTCAAGAATTATTACTCTTGTGTATAGACAACAAATTTATAAACATGTTTAAATAAACAATTGTTCTATTTTTTCATCCATTTTAGTATTGTGTTTTGAAATTTAACTTTGTAAGTTATTGCAATTAATGTAATTCAAATATTTCAGTTAAAAGGAAAAACAATTTTGATTACAATTAATTGATTTAATGAAAGAAACGCACGTTTTGTGTTAAACAAAAATGATGTTTGTTAACGCTAAAATTTGAACGCTAACACCCCAGTGAGCAGATAGCAGTTATGAAAGCACCACCCGTTGGTACGGGAACAAGATACAAGTAAAGAAATTGCAGAAAAGCAGTAAACAACAGCAATTTTATAGTGGTTCGGCTTATGGGTATAGCCTACGTCCACTTTAAGTACTTTTATTGATGATCGCGTTACAAGTTGATACAAATCTTCTCAAGTACAATACGCTTTGAATTACAAAAGACTTAGAACAAGTAGCTCAAACTTCGATGTTGACAAAAATCTTCAAATCCATGGTGGATGTAGATGATTTCTTTACGAAGTTCTTTTAGACGTTCTTTGAATCTCAAAAGTTTTAAGTGTTGAAGTAGTCTGGAATTCGGCAGAGTAATGGCGCTTGAAATTGATCGACCCCCCAAAAGTCCCCTTAATGTTGGAGGTAGGTTGGTATTTATTGGCTTAGATCTTGGACCTAAGCTTAAGTCGTAACCGGTTCTAAATCGCCCCCGACCCAGCTAAGTCATGGCTGACTTATGAGAGCACCACTATGGTCTAGCCGTGTTGATCTTTCTTCGCTGAATTTGCACAAGTTCAAAGTCGTCACCGGGTCAAGCCAGGTCGTAGGTCGTCCCCTCTCTCTGATGCATGGCCTCCGACTTAAATGGGAAGTGCATGCTTAAATAGGTCGTTGCCGATTTAACGAGTTGATGAGCTAAACGTGAACTAACTCCCCTTCACTTGCCCAGGTCGCGCACGTCCTAGCACAGACCATGAGTCGGTCACGACACAAGTGTAAGTCGTGAACTTGTTCCACTCAGTTAGGTCGGTAAGCATGTTAAGTCCTTAAGTCGGATCGAATTAGGTCAGCAACTTTATTAGGTCGGATTCCTTGTTAGGCAGTTAGGTCGGCAACTTCATTAGGCAGTTAGGTCGGCACCATGTTAAGCAGTTAGGTCGGCTATTCCTTTAAGTCCTGAGTCGGCGCCATCTCCACGTACTGGACCACTGAGTCGTAACCGAGGCAGGGTTAACATTTGCCCCTCGAAGTATACGCCTTGGGATTAAGTCGTGTGCTTCGATACCTTTTAACTCGGTCACTCTTAGGTCGGTAAGTTGTGAACGACTTATCAGCTAACTCGTGCATGATGACCCGTATCATTTCACTTCAGAATATAAGCCGGCCTCCTTCAACCTTCTTCATCACTTATTCATTTACTCAATTCCGATTCCGCCATTAAAATTCTCCTGAGTTCTTTAAGGCGATTCCATCATACCTGATCACCAGTAATTCGTACTATTCAGTGCGTAAGTGATTCTACTCCTCCCTTGATTGTAGATTACCATCGGTTCTCAAACTTTATCGCTTGAATTCAAACGGCCTCCTTGCATAATGCTTCATCACGAATTCCATCATATTTGCCGTTGATGAAACTTAGGTTGCTCAATTAAAAGTTCGATGAAGTAATGACAGTGGCTCGTCGTCTTAGGCTAACCGTTTGAGATTACCATGCGACAAATTTGTGATAACTTCAAACTGATTTTGTGGATGGTCCGGCAGCAGGTAATGGTATGAATGGAATAGGGGTTTTTGCTGGTGGAGGAGCGGTTAGAGGGCTAATGGGTTGAGTGGAGTGAGGTATTGGTTTAGATGCGACCCAGTGACTCATCTTTTGGCCGATTCAAATCATAAATCATGACCGTGTTAGTGCTTGAGTGAGACCCACCGACCTACCATTCTGCCGATCTAAACTTTAAACCGTGGCCGAGATAATACCAGAAAGAAGCTTACCGATCTAATCTTTAAAGCTTGAATCGTGACCGAGCTAACACTTGAGAAATTCCTGCCTTTTGAACCAGAGCTTGCGACCTAGGGGAACAAGTTGCCAAGTCAAACTATTTAGACCTTGACCCGCTACCGACTTAGCTTTATCTTGCAAAAGAATTTTAAACCGTAGCCGAGTTAGTACTTGAGCTTCAGACATGTTATCATTTAGGAGCATAGGCCTACTTTGAGCATTTGCCTTGAGCTAAAGAACTAAATTGTCTGAATTTTTGAACTTTAAACTTGCCTGAATCTCCTTGTATTATGCCGCATTAGCTTATAAGCTGCTAACCTGCTAAAAATAACAAACAAAGAGAACCAAGGCGAAAATACTGCCATTGACTGCCCACGTCAGATGACAGATTAGTCAAGACAAAACAAATAACTTAATTATATTGCATGAAATGTTTGCGAATCAATCAATTAGGGTTAAACATTAGTGCAAAGTATCAATAATCTGAACTGATTTGTCTGCACCAACATCTTACTTGCATATTTAGGCTTAAAACAATAATCCCTGAATTTCATAACTAACAAATGTTTGCTAGTTTTTATTCCAGTTATATTTGTTTACCGCTTGATTGATTCTACACAACACTTCACACACTTTAGGAAACGTGCACCTTCATGTTTGAATACCCAGTTGTTTATGTAGAATGACTTCCCATCGAGAAGAAGAAGTGGTAACTCAAGAAGAAGAAACTTTCCCGACAACAGTTCCGATAGAGAATCCTCCGGAAAGAACTTCGACTATTCTATCTTTGAGAACATTTATCCAGCTGCGCACTCAATTTGGCTTTGCTGAAAATGATGTCCTGTTTCCTGGGTCAAGTGATACTGCTGATAATCCTCCCCATGGTTTCGTTGCAGTCAACCGCCACATGTGCTTAAGTGGGGCGATTCCTCCTTTTAATGACTTCCTTCGAACTCTTCTTCTCCGGTTGACAATCTCTCCATTTCAACTTCATCCTAATGGTTATGCCATCTTGATGGGGTTGTGTGTTTTGTTTAGAAGAACTCTTGATCGCCTACCGAGTTTTGAAGAAATTCGTTATCTGTGCTCGTTCACAAAGAGTAAAGATCATCCTTCACTCATTATTGTGAGAAGTGCTAGAAACCGCAAGCTCCTTTCCGATCTCACTGAAAGTGTTCATGGATTTTTGAACCAGTTTTTCTTTGCTCGCTGTCCTCCAGGGTTTTATGCCATCTGGAGAATAGGAAGTAAGACTAGTGTTTCCATTTTTTCGTTTTTGAAACTTTTTTCGAGATCCGAACTTTCAGTTGCTAACTTCATTCTTTGCTCTTTTCAGCACTTCCTCTTCCTTCTAGAGATCCGATTCATAAACAAGTTTTTGAGAGGTTGAGTGCCGTGGCTGCGGAAGAAAGGAGCATAAAATTTCTGCTGAAGGATGAATTTTTACACCAATACGGGCTTCTACACGCTTCTCGTTCTACGCATGCTCATGAAGTTCCAACAGAAGTTCCCGATTCTCCGATGAAAACTCCTGACGCCCCGGTTACTGTCGAACAACTCACATCAAAAGAGTCTAATATTGAAGCTTCATTGGTGAAGTGTTCCACTCCTACCGACATTATGGGGTCATCTAGTAAGACGGTGCTTGCCCCGATCGAGGAAGAAGAAGAACCTTCACGGCCTCTCGGGGGATTAGCTGATGTAGGAATTGAGAAAACAAGTCCCACCAAGCATGATGGTGACGATGTTTATGAGGGGTTGAGCGACATAATAGTGACTTCGCAGGAGCTTTTTAGAGATGACGTATCTAAAACTATCTCTCCTGTAATTGAGGCGACGTCTCTTCTTCGACAAGTACTAACACAAAAATCAACTCCTCATACCCAAGCTATCATCACCTCTGCACCAAAGAGTGGTTTGTAGCTTAATGCGTGTAGCTTGCACATCACACAACACTTAGGATTTTTCAGCACATTTATGCACTTATCTTCTTATACTTTAAAGATTTCTAAAGCTTATCTTTTCTTATTTCAGATTCTTCAATGACACGCGGCGGATCATATTATCAGGATTTCCAACGCTACGGGGGGCGTGGTCAATATGATTATCGGCGTTACTTTCCCTCCTATAGAGAGTCTGACGAAGAGAGGGCTGCTCGAAAGGCTCGTGAAAGGAGGGATGCAGAAGAGCGTTATGACAGAAGGGATAGGGATGAGCACCATGATTCTCTGCAGAGAAGTGATGACTCTCACAAAAGGAAATCTCACGACGACCGAGGAAAAGGTCATGTAGCTGAAGATTCAGGCAAACGAGCCCGATATGGTGAGAGACATGCTTCCACTATTCCCGGAAAGCCTACTGCCCCTGCCCCTCTTGACATTACTTCCGACTCTCCTGCTCTTGGGAAGGAGGACATCCAGACAATAATAAGCAGGCCTAAATTTCAAGTGGGACCTGGTCCAGCCACTTTACAAAGTCGTTTTCCACAATGGTGCTTAAAGGGTGTGAGATTCGACCTAGACTTGGTCCCTATCGACAAGTCTGCTATGTTGCGCAATCTTGATGCAGTCAAGCTCGATATCGAGAGGATGTCAAACTGGCAGAAGCTTGTTGATGAGCTTCAAAGAGTTAACCGTGCCAACTTAGAGGCCATGCTTACCATGGAAAACGATAAGGCTGAGTGGCAAAAGGTCCTTGAGCAGCATGACACCGAAATGAGAAGCATTACTTCCTACAACGAGGAGCTCGAAGCAAAGGTTGAGAAGTTGAAAGATGAGCTTGCTGCTTCCTCTACTTCATACTCTCAAAAAGAAGAAGTGCTTCTCAGACAAGTAAGAGATGCTCATGCCAGTCAGAGGGACGCCGAAGACAGGCTCGAGGCACAAAAAAGAATCAGCGAAGGCTATGTCTCTGATATTGCTGAGCTTCGAAAGAAAAACAACTCCCAGGAGGCGGAGATACAAATGCTTAAGCTTCAGCTTGCCAAAACTGAAAGGGAGCGCGATGAGGCTGTCGCCGGCAAAATCGCAGCCGAAGAATCCCATGAGGCGACCAAAAACAGCTTCGGCTCAACATTATTCGACTTCTACTTGCATAGCGTCTTGGGGCGTGGAAGCCTCTCCTTTCTTGGTCCCAAGTATGAGATCACTTTAGCTGAAGTGTGGGAGGCCGCCCTCGATATGCTTGGTGCTGAAGGTGCTGGTTATGACGAGTCAGCCCTGGAAAGGCATTATTTTGATGACGACGCTCGCGCTGCTCTCGCCAGGGGAAAGGAACAGCTTGCCAAACTAAGAACCGTAGTGACGGAAGGGGACCAGCTGGGGAAAACCACTTCAACTACTCTAGTCCAGCCACCTTCTTCGTCTGAAGTCGACATTATTGGTTCCAGTTCCCATCTCGCATCTCCCACCAAAGTTACCGCTGATATTACAAGCACACAAGGCGGA
This sequence comes from Allium cepa, assembly GCA_030765085.1. Lineage (NCBI taxonomy): Eukaryota > Viridiplantae > Streptophyta > Magnoliopsida > Asparagales > Amaryllidaceae > Allium > Allium cepa. Next base: position 292,181,482 of record CM060942.1, read on the forward strand.
GACGAGGGTGAAGAGAGCGCTGATGCGCAAGCTTACGAAGTCGATATCAGGAAACCAGCTTCTCCAGGTAACTTCACTGTTAATCTCGCTACTGTCGATTCTGCTCAAGCGGGTTACTCGTTTATTTCGCATGAGTTTCACGAGCTCCTTGGCTATTTTCTCAACCTTGACGAGCCTTCATCTCCTCTCTTTACTGACTTTAACCTTTTTTCTTCTGTAGAGAAAGTACCAAGCACTGCTCAAACTTCTACTCCTCTGGTCATCCTTCCTTCATCTCTTCAGGCGGTGCCTCCTTCTGCCTCGCAACCTGGATCACAGGAGGAACAAATAGAGGCTCTTCACGGCTTGGATGATCCCATCGCTTCGCAAGAGCAGAAAGATGAGAGACCTGAGGGAGGTGACATATCCCCGGAACGGACTCCTTCTGACGACATTGTTCTATCAAAACTTGTCACTCCGGGGAGTGAGTCTTCCTCACAAAGGAGAGAGAAACGTGGGACATCAAAGAGGAGGGGGAAGAAAATCACCGCCACTGAAGAGGAGCCGGAAGTTGAACCGGTTACACCTACCTCTCCTACTTCCCTTATACCCACTGGCCGACCTGGAAAGCTGGTCATTCGACCGGGTAAAGGGTCCAAAGGAGGGAAGAAGAAGTGAAGATTTTAGCTTTTTGTCTTTTATATGAACTGGCCCAGAGTTGTGCGGGTATCGGCCCCCGCTTTTATTTTGAAAACCTGTATCTGCATTATAGTTGAATAAAATGATTCTTCGTTTGTACAAACTTCTGTTTGAATTTGAGAATGCATTTACTATTTATTTTTGCACAAGTTTATCTATATGATATTGCAGCGGGCTTATGGTATGTTGTTTGAGTATTACTTTACTGATGCAGCTATACTACTATACCATGTTGCCCCCATACCTTAAGCTTGCTGCAATATTTTATACTTCGAGGGGACTTGCACTCTTATTTGTTAAAGAATAATTATTTTATTCTTTAAAGAAAATTTTTATAGAGTACAACTCCCTTCGTATAAGTTTCTAGGCTTTGTCGTTCGAAGAAATCACTTTTTTCGTTTGCTTACGTGCATATTTTATCAAGTGAATTCCTCTATGTGGTAAAGCGGACCTCTGAAGGGTACTTTAACTTCTTTTCTTTTTTTTTTTACAATCATTTTCCATAGTGGGCAAATTACTCTTCCTTTGAAAGTTAAAGTACGCTTTTGATGAGGATTTTTTTTATACAAAATTGTACCTCTGAGGAGGGATTTTTCACGTTTCAACACTTGGAAGTTTTATTTCAATCTCGGTGAAACGTGTACCCCCAAAGAGTTGTGCCTTCGAAGAAAGCCTTTTCACGTTTCAACGCTTGGAAGTTTTATTTCAATCTCGGTGAAACGTGTGCTTCCAAAGAGGTCTCTCTTTTTTTTTTTTTTTTTTGATTGTGTCCCCGGGAGGGGGTTGTACCTCTAAGGAGGGATTTTTCACGTTTCAACACTTGGAAGTTTTATTTCAATCTCGGTGAAACGTGTACCCCCAAAGAGTTGTGCCTTCGAAGAAAGCCTTTTCACGTTTCAACACTTGGAAGTTTTATTTCAATCTTGGTGAAACGTGGGCTTTCAAGAAGGTCTTTGTTTTTGCATTTCAACTTTGGTGAAGTGAAATTCTGAAGAGCGGTTGCTACACTTCAACTCCTGGCGAAATGTGCCTCCGAAGAGGGCTTTTGTTTTGTTTACATTTCAACTTTGGTGAAGTGAAATTCCGAAGAGCGGTTGCTACACTTCAACTCCTGGCGAAATGTGCCTCCGAAGAGGGCTTTTGTTTTGTTTGCATTTCAACTCTGGTGAAGTGAAATCCCGAAGAGCGGTCATAACACTTCAACTCCTGGTGAAATGGGCCTCCGAAGAGGGCTTTTATTTTGTTTACATTTCAACTCTGGTGAAGTGAAATCCCGAAGAGCGGTCATAACACTTCAACTCCTGGTGAAATGGGCCTCCGAAGAGGGCTTTTATTTTGTTTGCATTTCAACTCTGGTGAAGTGAAATCCCGAAGAGCGGTCATAACACTTCAACTCCTGGTGAAATGTGCCTCAGAGAGGGTTTTCATCGCCTGGAAGTTACTCTCTCATGGTTGGAGGGTCATGACTCCTCCAATCTTTTTTGTTGAGTAGAGAACTTTCTTTTTTGTGGCGTATGACCCACTAGAGGTCTTTTATCCTCCGAAGAGGACTTGCACTGCAGATGGTAGCTTTGGTTGTTCCTCTGTTCACTTGCTTATGCCTTTTCAGCGATCCTCTCTCTCTTTTTTTTTTTAAGTTTTCGTTCCCCTTTTCTTGCAAGTAGCTTGTTTAATCCAAGGAAGTGTACTTCATTGCCAGGCAAGTTCGTGAGAACGGGCACTAGCTTCCTAATTGGATGTTTGTTTGTTCAAACAATCTCAATTTATCAGCAAGGGCTCGTTTCTATCGAAATCATTAGCCGTTCAATTGAAGTATTTCCTATCTAGGATTTGAATTCGGGGTCTTTGTGACTTGAAATTTGTTTGTTGAATGATGGTGAGAATCGCTCGGTCTTATTATGCGCAAGTTTTATTTCCATTATCTGCAAAAATTTAAATCGACATTTCAGCAATACATTTTATGTATTTTTATATCGAAAACAAAGCAAACATATAATGATAATAAGGAACACAAGATTTATAGTGGTTCGGCCATGAAATCGGGCCTACATCCACTTTATATTCTTTCATTATTTACTTGCATCAGTTTCACATTTGCTTTCAATTACAAGAATCATACATTCATAATTCTTTTTACAATGTTTCAACAAAATTTTCAAGTAAAGTATGGACGCAAGTGATTGTTGTTCCATGCCCTTGGAATTTGATCTCCATCAACAGTGGTGAGCTTGAATGTGCCGTCAAGAAGTTTCTGACCTATTACATACGGTCCTTCCCAATTTGGCCCAAACACACCTGTCGCGGTCATAATTCTTTTCAGGACTAGATCTCCAATTTCAAAGCTGCGTTGACGAACTTTGGAATTGAAATGTCTGGCTATCCTTTGCTGATGAGCTGCAACTCTGAGGTTAGCTTCATCTCTTTTTTCATCAAGGAGATCCAGCGCTTCAAGTTGCAGCTTTTCATTTTCCGCTTGATTGAAATGGATTCTTCTGTGTGAAGGGACCTCTGTTTCAACCGGGATCATTGCTTCCGATCCGTATGCTAACGAAAAAGGAGTATGCCCAGTTGCAGTTTTGTGAGTAGTTCTGTATGCCCATAGCGCAAGTGGTAGTTTATCGACCCAACCACCTTTTGCTTTTTCGAGTTGCTTTTTGATGGTTGATTTGATGATCTTGTTCACTGCTTCCACTTGCCCGTTTGCCTGCGGATGAGCTACTGCCGAAAAGCTTTTCTGGATTTTGAATCGTTTACAAAAATCCTGGAATTCCTCGCTTTCAAACTGTGTACCATTGTCTGTGATTATTTTCTGAGGCACACCGTATCTGCAAATGATATTCTTGGTCACAAAGCTTATCATTTTCTTAGAAGTGATAGTAGCCAATGGTTCAGCTTCTGCCCACTTAGTAAAATAATCAACTGCAACAATAGCATATTTAATCCCTGATTTAGCAGTTGGTAGCGGCCCAATGAGATCCATTCCCCAAATTGCAAATGGCCATGGACTGACCATCTGTGTGAGTTCGGTAGAAGGTGCTCTAGGAATTTTGGCATATCTTTGGCATTTGTCACATTTTCGGGAGTAATCTGCAGCATCCCGATTAATTTCCGGCCAAAAATATCCGTATCGGAGAATTTTCTTTGCTAATGTTTGACCACCTGAATGATCACCACATTCTCCTCCATGCACTTCAGCTAGGATTGTTTTGGACTCTTCCTGGGATACACATCGAAGCAATGGCATTGAGAATCCCCGTCTGTACAATCGGCCATCCTGAATTACATAGCGAGAGGCCTTCCTTAGTAGCTTTCGTCTTTCTATCGAGTTTTCTGGCAGAGAACCTCTGAGTAGGTAATCCAGTATTGGAGTCATCCACGACTCTTGTTCTTGAGATACATTCATAATCCAGTCCATATCCATCTCGTCTATACTTGGCGCTGAAAGGACTTCTACAAGGACCAACCCCAATAGCTGAGCTTCACCAGAACTTGAATACTTTGCGAGGGAATCTGCCTTCATATTCTCTTTTCGAGGAATGTGGCTTATTGAATAGTGATCGAGTTCACATAGGAGTTCCCAAGCCTTTAACAAGTAGGAAGGCAGGTTTCCACCTTTTGCTTGAAATTCCTTCTTGACTTGGCATACAATAAGCTGGGAATCACTGAAAATTTGTAGCGCTCGAATGTTTAGCTCTTTAGCGATTTTCAGACCTGCAATAAGAGCTTCATATTCCGCTTCATTGTTTGTTGAAGGAAATTCCAGTCTTAGTGCATAACATAATGATCGACCTTCAGGAGTTTCAAGTACCACTCCGGCTCCAGAACAGTAGTCATTTCTTGCGCCATCAACATACATCTTCCACTGGATTGGAGAATCACTGATCGCTTTTTCCTCACCATTATCTTTCTCTCTCTCTGTGAATTCTGCAACGAAATCAGCTAAAGCTTGTCCGTTGATTGCTTTTCGGGGATGATAAGTGATGTCATATTGACTAAGTTCAATGTTCCATTTTAGAAGGCGACCCGAAGTTTCTGGGCGAAATAGGACTTGCTTTAGAGGTTGATCAGTGAGCACTTTGATAGGATGAGCTTGGAAATATTGCCTCAGTTTCCTCGATGCAACTAGTAGGCAATAGGCGAGTTTTTCCAACTTGGAGTAATTCAGCTCTGCCCCAGTGAGTCTTTTGCTGATATAGTAAACTGGATGTTGAATCCTTTTGTCTTCTCGTATCAGCGCTGCACTTAGAGCATGAGATGATACTGCCAAGTATATAAGAAGATCCTCACCATTACCTGGTCTAGAAAGTATCGGAGGCGTTTCCATATGACGGATCAACTCTTCAAAAGCTTTTTGGCATTCGGGCGTCCATTCAAAGTTCTTCTTTCCTTTTTTCAAGACATCGAAGAATGGGATGCATTTATCAGTAGCTTTGGAAATGAACCGATTCAGGGCGGCGATCTTTCCTTTGAGACTCTGCAATTCCTTCTTTGTTCTAGGAGCTTTAACTTCTTTCAAGGCAGTAATTTGAGCTGGACTAGCCTCAATGCCCCTAGCACTGACGATAAAACCTAAGAACTTTCCGGATTCGACTCCAAATGTACATTTCAGGGGGTTAAGCTTCATTCTGTATTTCCGGAGGACTGCGAACATTTCTGCTAAGTGTTCAATGTGATCCGCTGCTTTCCTGGACTTCACTAACATGTCGTCGACATAGACTTCCATAGTTTTGCCCAATTGCGGTTTGAACATAGCATTCACAAGTCTTTGGTAGGTTGCCCCTGCGTTTTTCAATCCGAAGGGCATAACTCTGTAGCAATAAAGTCCAACATCTGTAATAAAGCTTGTATCCTCCTGATCCGGCTCATGCATCATGATTTGGTTATAACCGGAGTAGGCATCCATGAAGGATAACAATTCATGTCCCGCAGTTCCGTCTACCAGTTGATCGATCCTGGGTAATGGGAAGCAATCTTTGGGGCAAGCCTTGTTTAGATCAGAGAAATCGATGCACACTCTCCATTTCCCATTAGCTTTCTTGACCAACACAGGATTTGAAACCCAATTCGGATATGTAGATTCTTTGATGAAGTTATTTTCCATGAGTCGATCAACTTCTTCTTTTAATGCTGCTGACCTTTCTGGACCTTGGGTTCTTCTTTTTTGTTTAACTGGCGTAAACTTTGGGTCAATATTCAGAGCGTGTACCGCAACTTCCGGGGATATCCCACACATATCGGCATGAGTCCAAGCAAAGACATCCAGATTTGCTTTCAGGAAAGATATCAAGACATTCTGAATTGATACATTAAGCTGTGAACCCACATTCAACACTTTATTTGGGTCCTTCGGGTCAACAGGTACCGGAACTGTCGTTTCCACCGGTACTACTCTATTCTCCCCTGTACTGGCTTTTCTGGGATCCATTTCTTTCCGTGCCCCGCTGTGCTCGCCAGTGCAGGGTCCGCTCTGTAATTGCTACAAGGCTGGTTCCTTGATGCGGACTAGAGTTGCCGCATCCTTTCCCATTTCTCTTTTTCTTGCCTCTCGCAGCTTTGTCAAATAGCATTCTCGCGCAGCATTTTGATCTCCTTTTATAACTCCTACTCCATTGTCAGTAGGGAATTTAATAGTGAGGCACCACGGGGCTAGGATAGCTTTGAATGCTGCGAGTGTTGGACGACCAAGAAAAGCATTATAAGCAGAATATTCATCGACGATCACAAAGGTTTGCTTTCGGACCACTTTCCTTTCTCTTTCCCCAAGTTCTACAAGCAGATCGATGGTCCCAATTGGTTGTTTTGGCTCCCCAGTGAAGCCAGCGATTTTCTGTGATGAGGCTTGCACATCGATCATAGGGATTTTCATCTGGTAAAATGTCTTTTTGAAGAGGATATTACATGATGCTCCGCAGTCAATAAGGACTCTTCTGACAATGGCTGGTCCAATACCAGCCGAGATGACCAAGGGATCTAAAGTAGGAGCTTCAATACCTGTAGAATCTCTGGCTCTGAAAATAATATCATCGCTGAAAGTTTTCTGTTGTTTAAGGGGCGTAGTGTCTTCTAGAACAAAGACGTCTTCTTCGGCTGGAGCATATTTCAAAGCCCTGGAATATTTCAAAGTCCTTTCATTAACATCGTGAATGTTGCCAGCGCAGTTCCTTTCATTACAAGCTGGTTGATTGTTTGCCCCAAGTAGATCGTTCAATTTATTCAGAATCAGAGCGTTCTGGGCACTTTGAGCCTCTAATTGTACATTTTGGGCGTTTATCTGCTGGTTTAGCCCTAGAATCACAGCATCCAACTCCGCTTTCGTAACTCCAACAGACGGAGTGGGTTGATTAGGCACAGGGGAAGCGGAGGTTCCCTCTAGAATGTTTCCAGATCTGACAGATCTGCTTTTCCTTCCAGGAGCCATAATCTCAGATAGACTTCTGGTCTTTAAAGAAATTCTTTCTACAAATCTTTGTGAAGCAATGATGAGAGTTTTCCTGAGTTCAATTCTCAGTGAAAGCACCAAAAATGTTAACGCTAAAATTTGAACGCTAACACCCCAGTGAGCAGATAGCAGTTATGAAAGCACCACCCGTTGGTACGGGAACAAGATACAAGTAAAGAAATTGCAGAAAAGCAGTAAACAACAGCAATTTTATAGTGGTTCGGCTTATGGGTATAGCCTACGTCCACTTTAAGTACTTTTATTGATGATCGCGTTACAAGTTGATACAAATCTTCTCAAGTACAATACGCTTTGAATTACAAAAGACTTAGAACAAGTAGCTCAAACTTCGATGTTGACAAAAATCTTCAAATCCATGGTGGATGTAGATGATTTCTTTACGAAGTTCTTTTAGACGTTCTTTGAATCTCAAAAGTTTTAAGTGTTGAAGTAGTCTGGAATTCGGCAGAGTAATGGCGCTTGAAATTGATCGACCCCCCAAAAGTCCCCTTAATGTTGGAGGTAGGTTGGTATTTATAGGCTTAGATCTTGGACCTAAGCTTAAGTCGTAACCGGTTCTAAATCGCCCCCGACCCAGCTAAGTCGTGGCTGACTTATGAGAGCACCACTATGGTCTAGCCGTGTTGATCTTTCTTCGCTGAATTTGCACAAGTTCAAAGTCGTCACCGGGTCAAGCCAGGTCGTAGGTCGTCCCCTCTCTCTGATGCATGGCCTCCGACTTAAATGGGAAGTGCATGCTTAAATAGGTCGTTGCCGATTTAACGAGTTGACGAGCTAAACGTGAACTAACTCCCCTTCACTTGCCCAGGTCGCGCACGTCCTAGCACAGACCATGAGTCGGTCACGACACAAGTGTAAGTCGTGAACTTGTTCCACTCAGTTAGGTCGGTAAGCATGTTAAGTCCTTAAGTCGGATCGAATTAGGTCAGCAACTTTATTAGGTCGGATTCCTTGTTAGGCAGTTAGGTCGGCAACTTCATTAGGCAGTTAGGTCGGCACCATGTTAAGCAGTTAGGTCGGCTATTCCTTTAAGTCCTGAGTCGGCGCCATCTCCACGTACTGGACCACTGAGTCGTAACCGAGGCAGGGTTAACAATGTTTTAAAGGAAATAAATGATAATTTTAGGAAAACCAAATTGAACATTTTCATTTTAAGGTAACTATAATTTTTTTCTTATTATGCATAGATACAAACCAAAATGCGTACAAATTTGAATATTACTTGAGTTAATGAAGTTAATTTGGTTATGTTTCAAAAAAATTGAATTTCAAAAGTTGTGCGATGTACATGGTCCCTCTATTTCTTGGGTTAATAATACTTGATTTGTTCGTTTCTCCTTCTTTCGATACCAGAGCCTAGACTTTTATGATGTATATAATTCTTGCCATCTCATTTTCACATATATAAAATTTTACTTTCCATTGGTTTGCAAACTTTTCCATTCCTACGTACATTTCCTTATGCATCAATGCATGGAACTTTCAAAATAAAATGTGACGTTTATTTTTGTTCCTCCACCTTCATTTTCTAATTATAAAAAACATGCAGCTTAATTCTTCATTCGCGTTTTGTTTCTGTTGACACCTCATGTTCAGAAGCTCTTATTCTTGCAAATCTAAAAGCGTTCTTTTATAAAACATGTTTTTTTTTTCCATTTTTCATACAGGTCCTGTCCTCATCTTACTTTTTCTTCAACATTTTCCTTAAGCTTCATCTTGAGAAAAACATAAGTATTAAAATTTGTTTATTTATTTAAATTTTTCATAATGCGCATTAATTTTTATTTTATTAATATTTCTTATAACATGGATATCTTTTGCATATAAATTTGATTCACATGCAATTTGTTCTGTTGGATTCATATTTAAATTCTAAACAACATGAAATTTATTTAATTGAATTTGGAGACTAATGAATTTTTGCACTTCTGTTTGGATTTGTATGGGCTAAAATCAAAGGTGATTTTTTAACGCACTCGCAATTACTAAACTATCTTATGTTAGTTAAATTTAATTTACGATTTGAAATTAATTAAATGATGTTTGGTATGTTTAAATTGTCGTAGTTAAATTTGACTTTTATTGCATTTAATATCGTTAAATTTAATATTGAGTCTAAATTGTCAATTTAATACCTGTTACTATTTATTAGTTATCTAGTGATGTTTATCGATCGATTTGGATGATGATAATGATGGATGTTTGATTGTTATATTGGATGATTGGATGTTATATTTTTTGTTGTCATAACACTGCAAGTTCCCTATGGGTTGAAATGATACATACCCGAATGATCTATGAACCCGGAAAAATCGCAATGGTTGAAATGGTAGACTCGAGTGATTTTATGGATTTTTATTAAATTTGGGATTGCGATTTGAAATGATTATAACCACAAAATTTTAAATTATGGATTGAAATGATAAATATCTGTATCACTTGGCGCTAGGATAGAAAATTATATACGGACACAAGATTGGTTAAATTAAATAATTTTAGTTCCTTGAAATTTGTATTCATTTGACTGGCATTTTGAAATAGAAACTGATTTATATAAGCTGAATTATTTTTGATAATCCATGTGTTGATATTGAAATTGGAATCGATTTAATGAAATTGTTCAAAGGGTTTAAATTTGAATTTCAATGTTGAAGTGTCAAATATAAATGAATTTATCGGAATTGAGTTACTGAAAATGTTTGGATATAACTTTGAAATTTATTTTAAACTAAGTTAAACTATTTTAATTAATTTAAGCTATTTTAATCAATTTTATACTATTTAATTTATTTTAATCTATTAAAACTTATTTAATCCAATTTTATCTATTTTGCCTATTTTAAACAAATTAAATAAACTTAATCTATTTTAAATCTATTTAATTTAATTTAAATCTATTTAATCTATTTTAAATTTACTTAATTTATTTAAAGCCTACTTAATATAATTTGAATCTATTTAACCTATGTTTAATGTATTTGAACCATTTCACATTTAATTAAATCTATATTTAATCTATTTATATCATTTAAGAAATCTAATTAATCTATTTAAACTATTTTATTATTTTAAAACTATTTTTAATCCATTTTAAATTATGTTCAAACTATTAAAAATGTTTATGACTATCTAAACTATTTTCTAAAATTTCAAACTGTGTAAAGTTAAAGTATCTACATTTAAATCCTTGATGATGAGACAACCTAAGTTTGAATTTGAAATTGATACCTTTTACTGAAATTACATATTGGAGTAAAAATGATTTTCAAAGTGAAGAAGATTTAGAAAGCGAATATTGTCTTGAAAGTGAATATGATTTCGAAAGTGCTATGGTTTGAAATCGAATATGATATTTGATGTTAAATATGAGTTGACTTTGGAAATTTAAACGAACCATCCGTGTGAAATAAGCATTTGGTTGTTAAAGATACCAAGATCAGACATATTTCTTTGATACCATTCTATTATTTTGTGATTGATTTGGTGGTCACCCCTTGATTTTTGATTTGGGAGTCTGTCCGAGGTGGGCGGTAGTAGTTGCTATGCGTTACCACCAGCTTGGTACTGAAATTGGTATATCTACCTGGCATTGCCTCGAGTGTCGTGTTCACATGCTCTAGAGCGCCTTCTACGAGTTTATTTTGTGTCATACCTATGGAGTGCTCCCTAATAGCCCACCTACGTTGGAGATTACCGTATCTATATAGACTACGACATTATATAAAATATTTGAAGCGGGATATCGGTTTAATGCAATTTTAATACTTTACTTTATTGTAGACACTATTATAATAGCGTATTGTGCTACATAGTAGATAGTTTAATGGATCCTTAGGAGATGTTAAATTCCGAATATCTCTTAAGTTACTACACCCACGTTAGACACTGGAAAAGAGATGTCAAACCCTGTAAACATATCTGGCGCCATCACACTCATATTTACCGTTCATATAACTTACATAAGATCTTTTATTTCTGACTCGAGTGTTTTGTCTTTTCCATTTGCTCGGGTCAGCCTGAGCATTTCAGGGTTGAAGACCTTAAATTTGGAGGACGAAGACAAAGATTTGTACTAGTATTATTCATTATATTCGGCCGTATCATGTTGTTCTACTACATTTATTTATTTATCCCTATTTATATAACTCTAATGTCTATGTCACAAAGAATAGTCAAATATGTTTTTTTAAACAACTTCATGAGTTATTTGATTATTTTATTTTGTCTTTCCGCTGTGAGATTCTGTATTTGTTCTATTTCTTTTCCCTTTTTCTTATTTACCCTAATAACAATCTGCCTCTTTATATTGTTTGATCTTGCATGTGTGTCTGCTTAAAATGTCCAAAAATAACGGTTGTTACAACCAAAGAGTATTGCTAGGCAATTCTATCTGATAACACGGAGAATGAGGCGATAGTAGGCTGTCACACGTGAATTTTACCCTGGGCCAATATTGGGATGTATTTAAAAAACATAAACAACTCATATAAACGTATTTAGTATCCGTGCAAAGCCGTAAACATGTGCATTTCCAGCATAGAATAATAAAATATATAATAAATCATAGAATAAACAATGTAATGATAACGTATAACTTAAAATATATACGAGTCCAATTAGATCTACAAAATAGTCAAACGCTTACTATCATTAAAAACAAATGCAATGAATAAATCTAATAAATACATCTCAACATCTTTAATATACATGCGGCTACAGAATTAAATAATGGTTTACTAGTCAGCTAATAAACTAGCCTCCAACTACACCCAACAATCATGATCTTGTCCTTTCGTCCCTTAACCTATAATGTCATGGACTGACTTGAGTATTATATAAATAACATATGGGTTATAGTATGTCTAGAATATTGATGTCGGTGTGTAATAATAACGTGCGCAGTGCTACAAATATATCTAATAAATATGTGTGAACATCTCAAGTATATCACATATGTCATACATACAAAAATCATCACCCTTCAAAATAAACAACATATCACAAGGTAAATAAAACATCTATGCATCCAAACACCAGACCACAACACCCATCAATAAAATCACAGCGTAGCGGGTGAATCAACCAAATATCTAATCATCACCCAACACACCCATAACACAAAAAAGGGAATCAACCATAAATAAGCACCCAATCAAGTGATGTGCTATATGTATGGTATTACTTTTCTATATACTTCAAGTCACATAACCCAATTGGGAGCATCACACACACATCATGCTCTAGTGGATTAAGAGATCCACACCTCTGAATAGCTGTCTAGAATGGTTATCTAAATAATATAGCGTAGTCACATAATCTCACATATTCCAGATGGGAGCTACACAACACACATCATGCTCTAGGGGACAACACAGGCATACCCACAGTCTTAGTTACTCTCAGTCATTGGGACACTACGTCCGTCTATACACTATAGTCATAGCCTACTTCCCAATGGCAAGAGACTTTTTGGCTAGTGTGGCACAAGGGCATATCATCACTCAATCTACATATTAGCATACAACACGTATATACATAATAAAGGTGATGCCACAGATCTAGGTTGCAATCCCACGGTCAGCTAAGTAGGATAGACTCTGGTCTATCTAGATAAATAGCGCACAACATAATTTGGCACACAATAGCTACTTCCTCTAGACATTACCCAAAAATAAGAGTGTCCCTCGCTTACATAAAGTAATTGAAGAAACGACAACGCATGCGTTCCATAACACTCGATGTTACTTGCTCGTTTACTCAATGCTCATAAACTACACTACTTACCCATAATAATATCATATACCATGAGTACAAAAAGTAGTCAGAATAGCATCATGGAATGTCCGATACTTGATGGTGTTACCAATCCATTAAGTCAAATTCCTCATAATATAGAATCTCCACACAGTATATTCGATATGACAAGTCCAAAGAATAACCAGAGAAATATTACCGAAAGTCTCACACAAGGCAGTAATGTGACTCTGCTTTCTCTATTTCCTCTTACACGGAAATAGAATTCAATCAAAAGTGCAATTCTATTATTTATCGATTCGAAAGGATTAAAAAACACGTTTCCTCTAAAAATTTCAAAATAATTGCAAATATAAACTTTAAGCTGAATAAAATTCAATTTATAAAATTTCCAACCTTTGCACAAAAATCCTTTTTTCATTTCAGAAATAAATATTTGCAAACCACTAATTTAATTATTAGAAGATCTATGAATTGCAATTTGATCCAAAATCCCATAAAAATCTTTCTAAAATATTTCATACTTTTTAAAGTCTTCCCTAACATTTCAAAATAATAATATAAGTAAATGAGTTTTATAATTTATGATTTTCTTTAAACAACGAATTTAATTAATTCTACTTCTCCAATAGGGATTTCGAATATAAAAAAACTAATCACCCAAAGCCCTATAATGTAATTCCATAAATAAAAATTTCCATTCAATAAATAAATTGCATTCCACTTACTATAATCATGAAATATTATTTTTATAAACTTCTAATCTATTAAATCGAAAATAAAATTAAATATTTTTATAATCAATAATAAGTAAATAAAAATATATTTGTTCTAAAATTTAAATTATACAACCAAATTCAAAAAAATTCATCAGTTTTTAATAAATTTTTATTTATAGAATACTCAATAACAAATTTACTTGAATGATTTTCTTTCACAAATAATATATCTAATTATAATAAAAATTATTCCAAAAATCCAGTATTTAGTCCCAAAATATTTCACTTCTCAAAATCATCTGTTTAATCAATTAATTCCCCTCCATTCAATTACCAATGTGACCTCATCATAATAATAGTCGATCAAAAATATATGATCTCATCACCACAATAATCAATCAAAAAGAAGTGAACTCATCACAATAATAATCTATCAAAACTATGCAATTCAATTTCATCCAATTTTTTCTATAACAGCAAAAACACATCACCAAACATCTAGATCATATTCGTCAGTTATCAAACCATAACTCACTAAAACAATGCCAATATGCCCAAGTAGCTATACAATATCAACCATAATTCATCGCAATCCATAATTGAAGTAAAATAGGAAAGGGGATAATCGTTCTACAAGTAGAAATGTGAGTTAACAAGATAATATTCTTTAAAACATTGTTGTATTTCTAATATTCTTTGAAACATTGTTCCCAAAACATTGGTGTATTTCTCAAAAATATATTTTCCTAAGTGATTGTATTTCTTTTCAAATTATCATTAACTTTTCCCAAAACACTTTGCTCTTTATAAAACATTGTTTTTCATACAAAAGAATAGTTTTACATTTGCTAAAACATTTTGCTCATTTCAAAATATTTTCATATCACTCTAATCCTTCAAATTAATGAATATAACTTTCTTTAAAATATTAGTTCAAACATTGTTTTTTATAAATGGCATTTTTATAAATAAAGTAATAAATGGCATTTTCATAAATTAAGTAACAAGCATTATAAAAGAGGTTTTATAAAAGAACAAATTTTTTAAGTGAAATTTTATAAATGGAAATAGTTTTATAAATGGCATTTTTATAAATAAAGTAATAAGCATTATAAAAGAGGTTTTATAAAAGAACAAATTTTAAGTGAAATTTTATAAATGGAAATAGTTTCCGAAGTAAGATAAATGGAATGAGATTAGGATTTTTCCAAAAAGGTTATACAAGGTTTAGAATAGGATTTTCGTGGTAAAGAGAACGTTCCAGTTAAACTCTATATTAAATTCCTAGGAGGGAACTTGCAGTATCCGCGTGAATTTAGGAGATGATGTCATCGGTATTCGATGAATAGTATAGGTTAAATACAGATATTGGTATTAGGCATAATTAATCTAAATCGATGAATCCTTTTTACTTCATACTTAGTGATTTGGGTTTACAATAAATGATGCCTTAAACAACATTGTTTTTGGACCCATTTAAATCATTTTTCAATGAAATACTCATTAATTATGTTAATAATAGAATATGGAATTATATTCACTAAGTAATTAAAAGGACATGATTTGGTATTTCCAAAGTCAAAAGGAGGTTTAATAAAGATATCCTGAAACAGAAATGGTTTAAACATATACCTCACTAAAAGATATTTTATTGGGTAAAAAGATATCTTCAAAGTTAAATAACATTTTGAGTAAAAGAAGAAAAGATGATTTAATGAAAAGGGGCTAACATTTCTATGTACACGTTTTTCTTAATTGGTTTATAGAGATCTAGATCTTATTTGGGTAATTCCTATCGGAAAACCACTTCGAGCCAATTCTCACGTTCGGAAGTGAAGACATGTTGAAGACAATGATTTTGAAGATGGAGATCTTTATAATGTAGGAATGTTTGCCACTAGTCTCGTTGTTCATATATTGTATACATATGATGGCAGTAGTGCCTTCATTCTGAAATCTCCAAAGCAAAGACTGCTCGCTATTAATCCTAGGGGTGGTTCGCAAACAGGATGTAGTATGAGTACCTTCGGTTTGTCCTGCCCTTGGATAACTTCTATGGATGAACGTCTGACATTGTGTTTCTAAGACCACGTACATTGCTCTTTACAAACGTACATCTGTTTGGTGGTGTAAGAGGTAACCCCACTTATACTTAACAACCTTCTCTGAGGCGTTTGAACTTGGAGGTTGTACTATTGTAGAAACCAATTAGTGTATCGTTGGAAATGGCAATGTGGCATTCAAAGTCGGATTTGTTATTTTTAGAAAGATAAAATGTTATCTCAAGCTTCACACATCACTGATAGCAAAATCATGGTAGACGCAGCAGGGCTAAGTAGGTCACTCCAGTTAGGAGATGTTCATAACTATTCTAGATTATCATGTATATTTTGAGTTTGTAGTGTATGTTGTGGTAACGATCCCGGTTTTGAGTGAAATTTAAATTGGTAATTAAACTAAATTTTTGGATTAAATTGTGAATTAAATTGAAATTTTCCAAAATTAAATAAGATATTGTTTGTTTATTTATATATATGTATATAAATTGATTTTAAAATTAATTGTGGGTTTGAAATTCAAAGGTAAACATTTTGAAAATAAATTGTATTTGTAATTCTATATTTTAGAATTAATAAGAAATTTGTTTTCTAATTATAATGTACATATGTAATATATTTTGAAAGTTATATTTTGAGCGTGATATAAATAATTTTCTAAAGTTGTTTAAAGTTAAATTCTATATATATATATATATATAATATACATGTGTGTTTATTTATCAAAGTATAATTAGATTTTAAAATCAGTTTCTTTAAAATTATAAATACATAAATAAAAGAAAATGGATTTATTTAAATTGAAAATATAATATATAAATTATATAAATACATACTTAAAACATTTTCTCATGCGAAATTACAAGTGTAAATATCTTAATATAAAATATAACAAGTGTAAGCGTTTTATTATGGAATTAAACAAGTGTTAACTAATGAAGCATGAATTAACAAGTGTCATTATTCTCTTTCATATTATTTTTTAAAATAATGAATAAAGAAAAAAAGGGTTATATAATCTCTCCACTCTCCTCTCTTTTATTTCTTTCTTCATTTCCAAAATCAAAAGCCTAGTAACTTACAAAACCAGAGAGAAAAATTCAAAGCAAAGTAAAATTAAACTGAAGCAATCAAAACAAAAAAATTCAAAAGCCTGAAATCAAAAATATAAAACAGACCAGGAAAGAAAAAGGAATTTTCTCAAATAACTTCAACAAAGTTTCAACCTGGTTCAAGAGTAAATCAAAGCAAGGATCAAAGATCAATTCAACTTCAACAAATCAAATTCCAGTTCAACAACAAAATAGTTACCAGATTTAAAGATCAAATTCAACAATCACGCATCAGATTCACATCCAAGTCCAGATCAAATAAAAGCATTGTCCTCTGTTCTTCAAATAGGTGAGCAAACTCCCCTTCATAAGATCCTAAACCTGTATATCTTGATGACCTTTTGAAGTACGATATGAAGTGTGTTTGAATGATGTTGTGGATTTGCATGCATGTTTTTATATATGCAAATGTCTGAGTATATATGTATGTATATATGAAATAGGGCTCCGTTCTTAGTTGCGGGCTTTAAAATCAAGTTCAAATTCAAATCCTTTCCCCAGATCTGTTTTAGGTCATAATTTCTAAATAAAAATTTATTGTAAAACTATAACATCAACTTTAAAAATGGTTTCAAAAATTTATATTAAGTAATTAATTCAAAAATAGGAAAATAAAGTGAAATGTCAAATTTAAGTTAAAATTGATGATCATAAATTCGAGTTTGGATTTTACCACCAGATTCATAGTAGAAAATTATGAATTTTGATAACAAATTCAAGATTTTTAAGATTGTAATAAGAGAGAAATTCCAAGTTGATCATAATCGGATTTTTTATCAATTCCCGACGATTGACGACGAAGTGTTCATTGGGTTTGAAACTGGAGGTGGTCGGAGATCTAGTGATCATCAGAAAAATAACCATTAGATTTATTAATGGTCGAGGTGGCGGTACGACGAGGGTTCAGGGTTTTAAACCCAGTTTTGCTCGACGAGGTTTAAGCAGGAAATTTGTCATCGATGAAGCGTTGGAGTTGATCGCACCAGGCGGAAAAGTAGCATAAGGCAGTGCAGCAGCAACGGTCGTGATGGCAAGGGTGCTGATGGACGGAATCGTCGATGTGAGACGATTTCTTAGTGATGAGTTTGAGTTTCCTGATGGATCGAATAAGCCCAATTTTGAACTATGGGAAATTTCGTCAATCTGGGTACACAGGTGAATTGGCGTGATCATTGGTGGCATGTGGGTGATTGGAATGATGGTCGGAATCGCCTCGTTCAGTGCACATGTGCACGCCTGTATAGGTGATGTCTGGGTAGTTTTGGATCGGGGAAGAAGAAGATGATTCTTGGGGATGGACGCGGGAAATTCAGGGATTGACCCGAAGTTGATATGTTGAGGGGAAATTCGAAGTGGATCTTGGGTTTGACTTGAGATTGTAACGGCTCGATATTTTCGACCATTCGCGTCCACACATGTCGGACTTGAATTGCTCAAAATACCGAATTGTAGAATAAATTTGGCAAATCTCAGAATATACCGTAAATAAATAAATCACAGAATCACAGACACGAAGTATTATAAGGCAGCGTAAGCAAAGACATAGTAGTTCATGAAGCTACTATATAAATACATCAGAGTTAAGCAAGATACAAGAGAAGTAACGAGACGATAATCAAGCACAAAGCTGGATACAACACTGGAATCAACTGAATAGTAGGAATTGAAATAGATAGCTGGATCTTCAAGCAAAGCTCCAACTTCGAAGGTGAATCTCTATTGCTGTATCAGTCTGTCTGACCCAAGCGTAAAGCAGAATACAAAACACTCGAGTCAGGACATACATACTTATGCATTGTAAACCAACTCAAGTGAACTGTAATATAAGGTACAAGTAACTTAAAGGACGCTTAGGACCGCCCATCCTCTAAGGATCCGTTAAACAACTTACTATGTAGTAATATTTCGCTATTATAATAATGTCTATAATAAAATAAACTAAGTTTTATATAGCGTTAAGGGGTTACCCATATATCCCTTAACATGTAATAGTGCCAATAGTCTATACAGTACCGTAATACCTCCTGATCGGGAGGCTACCCGAGGATACTTCATAGGTACGACACAAATCATACTCGTACAAGGTGCGCTAGGGTAGGTGACACGGCAAAACTAGGCAATGCCAAGGTAGATATACCAATTACACTTCCGGGCCGGTGGTAACGCGTGGCAGCTACTACCGCCCACCTCGAGCCACACCCCCAAATCAAAAGAATCAAAAGTGGCCTTCAAATCAATCTCATAGTCTAAATATAATAGCGAAGGAGTGTGTCCGATCAGAGGAGCGACCTCATTAGTCCATCGATTGCTCCTGTTTTAGCCACCTAATGCCAACTCACAGGAGTCGGGTCCACGTATATACCTCAAAGGATCTCCACCACCATCCTACTTCATTCTGGAATCTCCACCGCGTACATGGTTGTTAAAGTGGTTTTCAGAGTTGGCACAGAGTGTGACAACTTTTGATCCCGGTCTCTTCCACAACCAACCGCTATTATAATCCATGGATATTTATTTCAAAATTATTTATACTTTAAAACCAAAACATCATATCCATTTCAAAACCAAAGTAATAATATGTCATTTAAATTCCAAAACCAATTCAATATTTCCTTTAAATAAAACCCAAATTTCCAAATCAATGAATATTCCTTCAATTTATCAAACTTGAAATATTCCTTTAAATCATCTTAACCAAACCACTTTATAAAGTCATATTCTTAAATCTTCAATTTCAATAAGTTCAAATTCATATATTTGAAGGCAATTCTTAATTAAATATAATTTCCAATAATTCCATTTCCAAAGCTATATTACTTTCGGGTTATAACAACTTAGAAACCAAACACTTTGAAACGTGTTTATTTAAACTATTTAAATTCAATGTCAAATAATATTTATTTTAGATCATTTAAATTCTACCTCAATTGATATTCATTTCATAGTTATAGCATTTCTAAGTCTATTCATTCAATTAGAACTTTCCCAAACATTGTATATTTCAGCTACACTAAAATTTCAATTTTTAGCCAATTTAACTTATAAAAATCACATTTCACGCTTAAAAAATATTCATTTGGATATCATCCAACTTATTATTTAGATAAAATAAAATTTTATCAATAAATATCCAAATTAAACTATAATTCATTAATAATCCAAATTTTACCCTATTTTACTTAACTTTTATTTTTAACAAATAACTTTACACTTTATTTTAAAATATCCATCCCACAAATAATATATCCTATCACTAAATTTACTTAACATTCATTTGAAAACTAAATTTCCAATTATCAAGTTAAGTCATTTTAAGCTCCATTTTTCCATTTAAATCATAATCATTAATTTTTACAAAACATAACCATAAATCAAGTATTTTCTCATAGTTAATATAGTAGTCCAATCCTCTTTATAAATCTATTCATCTAGACATTAATTAACTATGATTCCAAATTAAATAAATTTTATTACTAAGTCCAATCAAAACTGCAATTCATTTTATCCACCCAAAATACATTATTTACTATACAAACCTTATTTATTCCAAGAAATAACCTTTATTAAATTTACTAGGTTAGATTTTAGATTCCAAATTAAATCAAACTTAATTATTAACATAATAAAGATTTTTAAATTACAATCTAAACCAATTATCAACTCATATAATTTTAACTTATAGGAAACCAATATCTCTTTATATTCAAATCCTTAAATCAACTTTTTAATCCAAATTCCATATATTTAAAATTCAAAATACTTAATAATTTTTAAAGAACTATTATAAAATTTTATCCATGGGCCTGTATAAAATTTTCTAACCTAGGTCAAGTGATACGGATTTGTATCATTTCAATACGTAATTTAAAAAGAAAAATCCAGGTTCTATCATTTCAAACCCGCAATCCCAAGTAAAATAAATGCAATAAAAATCACTCGAGCCTATCATTTCAGCCAATAATGATTTTTCCTTATTCTACAATCCGTTTTGGTATGTATCATTTCAACTCATAGTGATAGGGAACTTGTAGAGTGATAAACGGAAAATAAAATAACAGTATAGCATACAATATCATATCAGATGATGTAACAGGTATATAAGTAGCATTTAATATCATATAAACATAACACAGGCAAATATGAACATAGCATATTAATTTCTATAATTCACTTGTCATCATTTCACAATCGTATAAGTACGTAATGTCTAGAGTGAATAAAAACTCACCTTTTTCAAGCTAGGATTGAAATTCGAACCTAAATCTAAACTCCACAAAGAACAAAAGGGCATGACAAAGCACGACTATATTCTTTTGAGTGGACGAAGAATCAGATCCAAATCTTGTATACAAATAAATACACATAAGAATAAGATTCAACAGAACAAAAGATGGTTTAAACAATGAAATTACGAATCAAAGAGGACATAAACTTGCTTTCGACCACCAAGTGGTCTCGGCCATTGGGTTTGGGTAGGTTCTAGTCATGATTCGATAGAGTAATGCATGGCTATAATAAGTGGAAAATGCTAAGAATTAATAAAAAGGGTAGAAATTAAAAAGGCAAGCATTTAACAACATAATGACCCGGAATTTTCGATCCCGAAAATTTCAAATAGTTAGAACAAGAAGAAAGAGAAAGAAGAAGAAACAGGAAACCAAATGTAACGACCCAGAATTTCTGTCAATTAAATTTGTATATTTAATTGATTTTAAATATTAATAAGTGAAATTAAACAGTCGAATAAATTTTATTTCGAATAATTAGATTTAATTGGATAATTAAATTGATAATTTAATATTGAAAATACAGAAATAATTGAAAATTAGGTTTAATATGATTAAAATTGATTTGTAAAATTTTATTTAATCATGTTGGAGTTAGAATAATGTTATAGAACTTTTAAAATTGAATTTAAAATTAATTTGTGAAAATTGAATATTTTAATATTTGATTAACGAGTTAAAATAGCAATTTTTCAAATAGTCTCGAATTTCGACGAAACCAGTTTCATCGGATCTGTAATGTGATATTTTGTAAGATTTCCAATTTCGTGTTAATCGGATTTACGGTTTGGCCGGGGAAAGCTAAAACGCTTAGAAATTAGTTTAAATCGATTTAATTGAAATTTGATCGTTTATTGTCGTAATTCGCACAGATGATCGAAGTAGCCTCCGAAACACGTTCCATTGTGTTCGGAACGTGGGGTAAACCTTAGAAACGCCAGCCGGCATGCTTCGTTTGGAGTTCGTAAAATTTTGGATGAATAGTGTTTCGCCAATTTTCTATAAAAGGACTTGTTATTTCCATTTTGCAAGAAAAAGCTAGGGTTTCCGCTCAAACATTACAGCCGCCTCCAATAAACATCAATGGCTGAAAACATTGTTTTCTTCTCCCCTCAATTTCTTCAAATCCATAAGCAGTTACAACAAACTTCCAACTACAAAGTTGAAGATCATCACGAGATCTACATATCCAACGGTGATGATTGGAAACAAAGCATCGTGGAGCCCTAAATTGCCCACGTTTGTGCTCATTTTATGCGCGTTTTTCGAGATGATGACATGGCCGAGCTCGACAATATCATGGCCGATGGTAGGCGTGGTGATGAGCTTCGAAGTGGCGTAGGTTGATCGTTGTAGAAGCGAAGGTGGAGGTCGCGATATTTGGATGATGATCGCCGGTTATGGGTTCCAATTGATACGTGTTTCACCTCTAGAACACGCGCATGAGAAGAAAGCCTCAACGGCCAAGATTTGAATCAATCTTGAACAAACGACCAGATGATAATTTAGGGTTAGAAATTAGAATAAATTGTAAATTCTATTATATAAACTCGTGTAAAGTTTAAACTATCATATCTTTTTCATACGAGGTCAAAAATGCACAAAACGAATTGCATTGGGTTCGTATGGATGAACACTATGCAATGGAGCTTGAATGGAGTCATTTGGAACTAGTCTGAATTTTGGCTAAAATTAAACTCACGTTTCACTGCAATTGGTATTATATATGTACTTGGAGTTGATTTCCCGCATCATATAGCGGATGTGACCCTATTGTGCCGCATAATAGCGGATAATATTTTATGAATCCCATATACCGCGATATTCCGTATTGGAAAGGAATTGGTATTGTGCTAACATCTGTGGATGCAAGGAAACAGGTTGGAGGGATCCAACTGGATTCCTCACCAGTGTTTATATGATTACAAATATTGTGATATTTGTTGATTATCATATTGATATATGATGTTTGGATGTCGTGATTGATTATTGGGTGGTGTTGCATCATTGGGCCTATTTTGGAGTTTTAAAAATGTTAAAGGGATGATTTTTAAAATTTAAAAGGATTTTAAACTGATTTTTGAAGGTATACGTTTTATTAAATTTTGGAATTGATTCATTTTAAATAAATAAACGTTATAAAATTTAATGTTATAAAATTACGATTTTTGTGAAATATAGCCGAAAGTGTGATTTTGGGAATAACTAGTTGATAAATTTATAAAATAATTTAAATTGGGATTTTTTGAATTGTTATACACGATTTATATAAAAGATTTATAAACTTGGTATTTATAAATTAAAATATAGGAATTATAAAACGAGTTTTATTAAGTGTTAAAATGAAGTATAAATGTATTTCATAAGTGAATGAAAATTATAGATTTATAAATTGGGAAGTTATAAAATGAATATATTTTGTAAAATAAAAGATTTATAAGTAATTAACTTATAAATCGGATTTTGGCAATTTAATTGAGATTTTCGAATAAGTATAAATGGTTTATAGATGTGATTTATAAAATATATATTTTATAAATCGAAATAATGGAATTATAAAGAAGTTCTTTTAATGCTGAAATTGAGGTTATAAATGGAATTTTATAAGTAGTAAGATTTTTAAATTTTGTAAATTGAAGTCTTTATAAAATATAAATGGGAATTTATAAACATTTGTTTTATAAATCCGAAACCGACTTATTTGATAAGTCAATTATTTTATATTTTTAAAGGAGATATATTCACGATTTTGGACGGTGGATAATCCTTTAAACAAAATGTGTAGAAAAATGTTGAATTTGGTTAACGAAGTATATTCACGATTTTGGGACAATGAATAATATATTAAAGGGTTTTGGGGAAGTGATATTTTAAATAGAACTAAAACAATTTGAAGTTTTTTTAAATTGCATTAAGTGTCGAAACCATAGATTTCAACATTCATTGTTGAAATAGACGTTTTCGAGAAATAGAAGGAAATAGTGGACCATAACACTGTTTTTATAGTAAATGATTACTGAAAGGAAATGTTTTATAGAGTATTTGGATTTATAAATTTATCTTAAGTTCGAATCCCTATACTAATTATTTTGGGTCGTTGTAACGATGTTTTACGCAACATTCGTTTTGACTCAAATAAATGTGTTTAAGCGCACGTTTTCTTTAAAGAATGAAATATATACTTAATTTCGATTTAAGTATATTGAATATTTTCCAGGTGTTGAAAATAAATGGATTTGTGAATTACTTATTTTTAAATAAGTATGGAAATGTTTTCCAATATGAAGTGAATGTTTTGAGATTTTTTCTTTTAAAGATAAATTGAAAATGAATATTAGAAATCGATTTGAAAATCGTATATTCATAGATATTTTGGATTTGTAAATTCACTATGAAATTTATAAAAGAAAGGGATTTTTTCAAAAATAAACGTTGATTTATTTTTGAAGTGTGGAAATAAATTTACGGATTTGGAATGTAAATATAAAGTAAATCGGTAAGGATTTATTTAATTGGTTTAAATGAAACATTTTGAAATGAAAATGAATAAAGATTTGTGAATATATCCCATGAAGGGAAACGATTTGAAATTTGTTTTCAAAGGTTGTAAAGGTGAAAAGTGATTTGAAATTTGTTTTCAAATGTTGAAGTGTGGAAAATATATCTTGTAAAGATATTTTTGGGAAATAAATAATTTGGAAAATTATTTGGAATTTGATAATGTTGTGCATGTCTATTGATAGTTAAATAACCGACTATCAATATTTACCTTTAAATAGGTATTTGTTGTGATTTGCTTGAATTTGAATGCTACACTTATTTTTAAAATAAGCGCTCACTATTTGGGTTAGCCAGGAAAGGACCTTTGGGTCGTATAACCCATTCTATATATGTGATACGTCGTAATGGATAGCATTGACGACCGGTGTTGAAGACTGGATATTTATGAAAACGGAAGGATTACCGTCGAATGTTTCTGCATTGGCTGATCCTCGATATAGAAATTTATTACCCTTTGTGATTGTGACGACTCGGATTTTGCCCGCTCGAAAATCGACATCCATACTTCATATCGTATTCAAATGCCATAGATTCGACCGTTCAAATCCGATTCGTCGGAGCTTATAACAACATTAAATAAATAACACAGCGGAATAAAAGAATAATACATTGATATACAGCTTTGATACAATATCTGATACAACAGATGATCCAATAGATATCAATATACATCAGAGATATGATACAATAAAATAGCAGCGGAAAAGAAAAATAGATAACATCTAGCAGCGGAACAATATAACTCTAAGATAGTCTTCAAAAGAGAACTCCGAGAACTGCAACTCCATTTCCAAGAATCAATCCAGCAATAGCTCGAACTCCCAATAACGATGCACCAAGCTCAGCAAGACTGGTGCGAACCAAAGACTGAACTAACTCTAGATAATCCACTGTATCTAACTATCTGTAAAACCCAACTCTAGACTGCTCGTGTAGAAAATAATGAGCACCCATAGTTTAGGAAAGAAACGATAAACTCCGGATCAGTCGTGGGACTGGTGTGAGTAACAAAAACAGTTTATCTTTTAAAACATTCAACAAAAGATTTTCAAAGTCAATTGGCAATGCTTTTTAAAAATGAGACTACCATAAGGCCTCCCGCACACACACACAATGCAAACGCAGAATCGGAGGAGATTTCTCCTTATGTTAGTCAAAGATGCTTGATACGCATTAAAAGAAACATTTGATATTATTACTAGTGCATAATGTAGAAAAAAATTCATTTCGAAAGTAGAATATAAATCTTAGCCAGCATAGACATTCCGCACTTATGCCTACTATAGCTACCATGTTCAATAGCAGGTTACCGCCACATTCCATGGCAGGTACTACAACTAATACCATACAAGGTTCGTATTGTTTCTTTGGATTTCCAACAAATGGTCAGGCCAAGGAACTTCGCATTGCCACATGAGAATGCCTCTGGAAGGACATCCCCGAGAACCAAACCGGATCTCTGCCAACACAAGGCCGGGTTACCCCTAACTGAGTAACAACTGACCGAATATGCCATCCCCCGGTCCTTTGGGACCTTTCACCGAGAGCTCGTAATCAATTCACACAATCATAAAGTGTTTTCAACTTGAGTAAGTATCTGGGCTCCATACCATGATACCACCCTTTTCCAGAAGGAAATGCACATACACTAAAGGGCGCTACCCCTCATAACCTTGCCGCATCTTTCCTGTTTTGACCATTTCCGGGGTGTGAGGCTCGACGAAGTCACGTCCACAAAAACATACTTTATACAAAAGCCATGCTTTGGGTCAACAAATGATCATAGAAATGATCACCAGGATAGACGATCAAATAAATGATCCTATCATAAATAATCAACACAATGATCATTTCGCAGCAACACTCAGCATGTCACATTACCAAATTGGGAATATATCGCTGATAACCTTCAACTACATAACCTCTGAGCTCGTACGTCTCAGAGAAGGGTGTTAAGCTAAGAGAATAAATTCTCCGCCACCAACAGAAATATATTTGAAAGAAATCGGCTTTATATCTCAATTTGTAATGTCAGACATACAATCCATACAAGTCTGTTCCGGGATCGAACAGAACCGAAGGCACTTACAAAGAAGTCCTTGCAATCCGCATATTCACAATCCCGATCGGATTTCCCATCACTTAGGGAGTTTCTATACCGGCGCGACTCGGTGCAGAAACAATCGATAGGTCATCCTATCGCTTTCGCAAATACCCGGTCTTCAAATGCTATCCACAACGTCGAATCACATATTCGAAATGGGTTATACGACAAAGGTCCTTTCCCGGCTAAACCGAATAGTGAGCGCAATATTTAAAACATATGGATATGGGATTTCAATTAAGTCACAACTTAATAATTCAAGACTTTCTTCAAATGGCTTAACAAATTACCATTTTAAATGTTTAAACAAAAAGATTCATTTTCACAACCTTTAACGGTTTAAACAATTTTCACATTTTAATCTTTTAAACAAAAGATTCATTCACAGATTTTCCAAATCAATTCTCATTTCAATTTGATTAACTCGTTAAATCTTTAAATCAAAGATTTAACTTATAGCCTTCAAAACAATTTCATTTCAATTTGATTTAAACAAATCATCAATTTAAATCTGTTAAAAATAAACGGATTTAATTCATAGCTTTCAAAAAGAATTCATTCATAACTTAGGAAAATCATTTCTCTATTCAATCTTGAAATTCCCCTAATTAACTGGAATCTCAGTTCTTATCTAAAAGTGTTTATCATTTGAAAACAACACTTTTCATTTTGGAAATCTGATTCATTTATACGAGTTGAAATCCTTGGGTTAAATTCAAATTCCCAAAACCATACCTTTAAAATGGTTTAAATTCATACAAACATGTTTATAATATCTTTAACCATAATTTCCAATCATCGAATTCAATTCCAAATATCGAATTCAAATTCAAATTGAATTATTTAAATTGGTGATTTTACCGAGTTATTCAAAATAGCTTTTATCTATGAAAACCTTTTTCAAAAGCTTTACCGTTTAACCCAAATCCATTTTCAATCTTAATTTGAAATTAAAACTTTAATTTCAAAAACATTACATTTAAATTATCTGTGACTTAACCGATTTCCTCGTGAAATCCATATTTGTGTGTATGGTGTAGTCCAGGGGTTATACACAATAGTGCAACATCATTCAATCATGACAGATCAAATACAACAATATATCTGATAAGCGATATAAGCTATAACGCTTATCGTCTATTCACAGATTTACAGATAATATACGAATGTAAATAAATGAATAAAATACACAGCTCAATCCACAGAACAAAGTATCACAGATCAGATAGGACAATCAATTCAAGGCATTTCATACAATATAATCATTCATAAGTAAGTCAAGTATTCAATAGTCATTTATAAGCAGGATTAATTAAATCGTTTTTAAATCCTAATCAATTCAATTTATTTCCAAGTAAATTTATTACTTATGAATTAATTATCCAATCCTGATTTATTAATTGCAATTCATTTGATATAATTAGTTAATCAAACACTTTAATTAATTATTCTTAATTAACAATTTTATTAAATTAACTTTTAAACCAATTATAAAATTATTTAAACCCTTAATTAATTATTTTAAAGAAATAAAAATCTTTAATCACCTAAAATAATTGTACTTACACAATGTCAAAATGATTATCATAAATAAATTAATTTAATTGATTGTTAAAATTAATCACATTATCCTTAAATAAATTATTGCTTAATCACTTGATTAATCAACTCCATTTATTAATAAAACTTAATTTCCCATTTATTACTGCTAATTACTTAATTAATCATTTATTAGTTCTTAATTTAATTACTTAATTCATTAACTATTAGTTATTTATTAATTAACTTTTAAGTAGTTAATTACTAATAAATTAATCACTTGATCATTAATTAATCTCTAAGTACAATTGTAAAGTAATTATTCTTAATTATTTTCTAATATAATTTATTGATATTAATTTTTCAACTTAATTAAACATTTTAAAAGAAATCTTCTTTTAAATTATGAAAATCAATTATAGTATTAACTACAAACTTAATTGTTAGTTAACTTTATACTCAATTGAAATTAATTACTGAATTAAAATATTAACTAAGTGTAAAAGAAAAAAATAAAAATAAAACGTTGTTGATGTATTATCTAAAATAAATAAGACTTGTATTAGATTCTTGAATCAAACAATTAATCCCTTTTTTTTTAAGTTACAGTGCTTAGAACTTGTAATAACAAGTTTTCTTAACTTCACCTTTATAATGAAACAGTGCAGTATTGTGAAACCCGAGACTTCCCTGTTTCACATGCGTTCCCAACAAATTTTCCAGAGGCATGCTTCTCTCCCTCTCGTCCTCCTCCTTATTCTCTTTTTATTTTTATTTTGTAATTTAAGTTTTACAACTTAAGTATAAATAGCATCAGGTTCGTACTCACGCTCGAACTCGACCTCAAACCCGAAGCATCCAACCCAAAAACTCGAGCACAAACCATTCTTCTCAGACCAGACTCAGCAAAAACAACAGAACCAACGAGGAAGAGAACTGTGCACGTGCACAATGATTCCACCCAACTTCGATCATCGCTGAAGCTTCACTCAAGTCGCCGATCGTTCCCAGACCCTACTACGATCATCAGAACTCATCATCAACTCAGAAAGCAAAATCGAGCATCACTGCACCAAACTGGAACCAATGACCTTCCCTAAAATCTTCTGGTGCTCACCACGTCGACCACCGGGATATCTACGATTTTTGCTACACATTCGTCAACACACCAACCTCCATTCCTCAAAAATTCGCAGCACTCGATCCTCTAGAGAAACCGCGGTGGACCATTTACTAACCACCATCAAAACTAGGGTTTAAATCTATCTCGACCTGCCGCCTCCGCCACGTCGAACGATCGCCACCCCTTCCATTTTTCCCAGCATCACTGACCACCCACCTACCTTCAGACAAAACCCCGAGACTTCTCCTTCCCTAAATCGCCAGTGATTTCCTCTAATATAATTTCCAGTTAAACCCAAGCTACATACTCAATGCATTACTAAAATTGAGATTTTAATTTGAAAAGTCATAATTTTCTAAATAGATTCAAGTTATAGCTCTGAAACAACAAATTAATTTTTTTTTGATTTAACATGATTTTAACATTCTACTGCATTTTACTTATCATAGCATAGTTCCAATCTTTAAAATACTGGAATCTATTTATGGTACTTAGGTTATGATTTAGAAAAACTATTTTGTTTAGAATTCAGGTCCTAACAGTGTTTTTATAAAGAGATCTTAAATTTTGATTGTCACCTAAAATCTGTAACGTGGAACAGAGAAACACAAATATGCATAAATGAGTCACATATGTGTTCAGGTTTAAAGTTATCCATATATATATATATATATACATATATATATATTTAAATTTAAAACAACAGGCAACATATTTCAACCATACTTCATGAGTTTACTTCAACATTTAGCATCTGCACCTAATTTAAATATGTTTCATGCACACAGTTTACAGTACAGAGGCATAAACAAAAAACAAAAAAACAGAGATGATTAAATCAACTTGTAAACACACAGGCTCACGTATGTACAGATATACAAAGCAAACATCACACAGTAATTCATATGCAACATATATTTGTTTCCTAAGTTTTTTTTTAATTTGAAAGTGTACTCACCAGTTCAAAAAGAACAGAGGCTCTTTCCATTTGAACAGGCTTGAATTTTTAGCTAACTGGAGATCTTCTTTTAATCTCTGAGTTGTAGTTGCTTCAGGTTGTAGCTTTGATTTTATTTTAATTTTTTTTCTCTTTCCCAGGCTTTCATTTTGTTGAGTTTTTTTTTTTTTGATGGACGAATAGTAATGAAGTTGATGTATATGAGAATGAGTTTACAGGGACATCACTTTGTACAAGTTGATATTTTTATTTTTGGGTACAAGCTGATACTTTTGTTTGTACAATAGGTATGCTGTGGTGTGCTAAAGTAATGGTATTAAATGCAAGTGTCTCTACTTACTGCTGTCTTGCATTAAATGCATGTGTGCATGCTTATATACATTTTTTACTTCTTTTGCAAGCTTATGAAATTTTTCCCTTTATATTTGTACAAGTACTGATTTTATTTTATTTTTATTTTTTTTCCAGATTGTTTTCAAAACTAAATGTATATATAATAAAAGTTGTTCTAGTTATGTTTGTTTCTAATTTGTTTAATGTATTTTATTCTATGTTTTATTTCTTTTATTTTAACTTAAATTGTTTATTTTACTTTAATATTTATTGTTTTATATGAAATTTACAAATTCAAATTATTATTAACCATCAATTGTAATACTTATTATTATCAATTATTATTAAACCATTCATTTACAATTCATATCTAATGTATATACATATATATCTCTATATTTATTTTTAAAACCATTTATTTAAGATTTTATTTCAAATCCAATTTAAATATATATTCACATATATACAAATTGTCAAATCCATATGACTTTATATATTTTCTAGTCGAATCGGGGAAACTCGCTTCCATTTAAATCAATTTATCTTACAATTTTATTCAAAAATTCATTTAATTATCAATTTAAATTAAATTAAAATCTAGGGTCGTTACAGTGATGGGAAGTCCGGTCGTGATTGGTGAATATTCGGATTGCAGAGACTTCTTTGTAAGTGCCTTCGGTTCCGTTCGATCCAGGAACGGAGTTGTATGGATGTGTGTCTGACGTTACAATTTGAGATGTAAAGCTGGTTTCTATCAAATATGTTCCCGTTGGTGGCAGAGAATTTATTCTCTTAGCTTAACACCCTTAGAGCTTATGTAGTTGATGGTTACTAGTGATACATTCCCAAATTGGTAATGTGGCATACGAAGTGCTGTTGATCAATTGTTTATCGAAGCATGACTTTGTATAAAGCGTAGCTTTGTGAACGAAACTTCATCGGATCTCACACCCCGGAAATGCTCAAAACAGGAAGGATTCAGCAAGGTTATTAGGGGGCAGCGCCCCTTTAGTGCATGTCATTCCTTCTGGATAGAGGTGGTATCATGGTATGAAGCCCAGATATTTAACCTATGTTGTTCCTGGAAATTTATTACTTTGTGGTTGTTGGAATCGAGGATCCTCGGATATAGATCAGTTACGATCGGGGAATGACATATTTGTGTCAGTAGTTACCAAGTTTGAAGGGTAACCTGGCCTTGTGTTGGTAGAGATCCAACCGTAATGTTAGGTTCTCGGGTCATCTTTCCAGAGGCGTACCCATGTTGCAATGGGAAATTCCTTGGCCTGACCATTTGTTGGAAATCCAAAGAAACAATATGAACCTTGTACGGTTTTAGTTGTAGAACCTGCCATCTAATATGGTAGCTATAATAGGCATAATATAATGGTACATATGCTGGCTAAGATTTATATTCTACTTTCGAAATGTTTTCTACAATATACAGTAATAATAATATCAAAAATGATTTGATTTTGCGCAGTAAGCATCTTTGACTAACATAAGAAGAAATCTCCTCCAAGTCTGCATTTGCATTGTGTGTGTGGTGGGAGGTCTTATGGTAGTTACATTTTCAAAAAGCATTGCGAATTGACTTTTAAAATATTCCTGTTGTTTGTTTTAAAGATAAATAACTGTTTTAAGTTCTCACACCAGTCTCATGACTGACCTGGAGTTTATTGTTTTCCTTCCTAAACTCTAGGTGCCCACCAATTTCCACACGGGCAATCAAGAGTCAGGTTTATCGGGATATTCTGGAATTCAAGAGTTGCTGGAGGCATGTTGGATGGCATGGCGTATTCACTAGTACCTAGTATTTCTTTTTCGCTGTTTGTTGTTGTACACTTTGATGATGTAATGTAATGTACCGTGATGTAATGAAATAACTGATATAGGGTTTTGTTTAAAGATTATTCATTTATCTATTATATGTTGTTCCGCTGCGATTGTGAGATTTCGATGTTGTGTTCTGTTACTTTTTTTTTCCTCCCTTCTTCTACCTTTTCCTTCTTTAACCATAACGGTATGGTTTTCCGGCATTCGATTGCTCGACAGTTGATACAGTGGACGTATTGATGTCGACCTTCGTGCGTTGAAAAGTCGCGCTCGTTACATCTGGTATCAGAGCATATGGTTAAGTGACAACCATGGCTCTGTTGGGTGTTACTCATTAGAGATAGAGTCAGCAGTACTCTAGAATGAGTTTAAGTGTAATAATAGCTATGAGCGCGTATTTGTTAGTGAATATAAATTGTTTTGTATTGTGTTGACTTATCGGTTGATTGTTTATGAATTCTGGTCGTGCAGGAAGTACAACCGTGATCGATTGGAGTTTCTAAACTCTTAAACAAGATAAACTGACATAGTATTGTTCTGAAATTGGGAAAATGAAATAATTTTACCCAAACTATTTTCGTATATTAAAAGAAATGATTTTCTGTAAATGTTTATAAATATGGTTGCTTGGTTGTTAGGAAACGATGATATTGAAATATTATCATTATTAAAATGGAAATTGAAATAAGAAATTGAAATAATAACCAAAGGATGAAGGAATGAATTTATAAACAAATGGGAATCGAAAATATTTATAAGTTGGAATAAAATTCATTAATGGAATGAAATTGGTAATGTTAATGTATAAACGAGTTTTATAAATTGAAATGAGATTTGATTGGGAATTGAAGTTTGATTGTGAAAAACAAATTTGAAATAAAAATCCAAGCTGAAATTGTTGAATATAAGTGAAAAGAGTTTTAAACTTATAATATGAGATAATAAATTTGACTTTGGCAAATGTAAATGGAATTTAATTTAGAATTGGAATCTGAATTGGATTTATAAGTGGAAATTTAAGTTAAGTTAAACAAATGATGTTTGAAATGGAATATAACAAAAGTGAAGTTGAATAAAGTTGATTTTGGTATCGAAGTAAATTAATCAAGAGAAGTGATGAATATGAACTTGAGTTGTACAAATGAAATTCAACCTTATTTGTTAAAGGAATTAGCAATTGAATTAATAAATGGATTGAATGTTAATCAATTGAATGTAAAATAAATTGATATGGAATAATGAATGTACGTGTTAATTCATTAAAAGCTAATGTTATTGGAAGTTGAATAACTGAATGAAAATCAATTTAATATGAACCAATTGGAATTAAAAGTGTGAACCAAATTGAATGTAAATTAAACAATTTGGTTATGTTGAATATGCATTGGTTGTTATATGATTGATAGTTGATTGTATATAATTCATTAAGTGTTAATGAAATTGAATTAAGGAAAATTGAAAACTATAAATCAAATTGGAAGTTAAGTGAATTTGATTTGAATGTGGAAGTGAACCAACGTGAATGTAAATTAGTGAATGCAAACTAATTGAAATTGAATATGAATGAATGTTAGTAAATCCAATGTTAATGAATCAAATGTGATTTAAATTGGAAAACAAATTCATTGAATATTAATGAGAAGTGAATTTATATTGATTTGGTTATGGATTTGTTGGATGATAGTTGTTTGGTAGTTGCATTTATTGCTTTTGTTGCATTTGCTATGTTGGCATATGTAGTTGTTGTAGTGATATATGTTGTATATTGATATTACTTCATTATATGCATGTTTCTCATGGTTTGTTGAGTGTTTAGTAGGTGCGGATTGGGCTTGCTTCGCATTTGGAGCTCGCTTTCACGCTATATTAGCCGTATATGCTCGCTAATAATATATAAGGTACATATCTCGGATTACATATCGTACTTTTACACTTTTTTCCCTGGGGATGCCTCATCACTTGATGAGATGCATATTTGTGATATATATACTGTCATTTTTTTGGATCGACCCGCGCAAAGGAGACTATGGCGAATTTTTTCCCAAAATTTAAGGCGTTAGAATATTTTTAAGAAAATTGAAAAAATTTTGAAAACTAAGTTTGGATTTAGAAACATAGTAAAGTTGTTGTAAGAAGTTTAACTATGAATTTTGGAAAAGTTAAACACTTAAGACATTTGTAAAAATCCAATTTGAATGGTTTTTTTTGGAAAATTGATGGATTCTGTAACTTTTTCTTACTTGGTAATTTCGAGGACGAAATTCTTTTAAGGGGGAAGTTTGTAACGACCCAGATTTTCTGTCAATTAAAATTTATATATTTAATTGATTTTAAATATTAATAAGTGAAATTAAACAGTCGAATAAATTTTATTTCGATTAATTAGATTTAATTGGATAATTAAATCGATAATTTAATATTGAAAATACAGAAATAATTGGAAATTGGGTTTAATTTGATTGAAATTGATTTGTATAATTTTATTTAATCATGTTGGAGTTAGAATGATGTTATAGAACTTTTAAAATTGAATTTAAAGTTAATTTGTGAAAATTGAATATTTTAACATTTAATTGACGAGTTAAAATAGCCATTTTCCAAACAGTCTCGGATTTCGACGAAACTAGTTTCATCGGATCCGTAATGTGATATTATTGTATGATTTCCAATTTTGTGTCAATCGGATTTACGGTATGTCCGGGGCAAGCTAAAACGCATAGAAATTAGTTTAAATCGATTTAATTTAAATTTGATCGTTTATTGCCGTAACTCACACGGATGATGTTAACCTCATTTTGAAATAACCTCACGACCTAAGGTATGGGACGACTTAACTGTTTAAGGGAGTAGGCGACCTAACACATGAAGCGACTTACGAGAAGTGGACGACCTAACGACTTACGAGAAGTGGACGACCTAACGGCTAAAGAGGTGGACGACCTAACCGCTTGCAGGATGCCACGACTCAGCGACCTAAAAGACCTAGCGGCTTAGCGACCTAAAGTAAGAAGCGAGTTAGGGACCTAACAGGCAGCGACCTACCGACCTTAGAGGTCCACGACCTAGAGACCTAAAATCAAAAGCAACCTAATGACCTAATGGGCTATACGACATAGTGGGTTAGCAAGTTAGCTTAGTTCGCTACATCGAATATCTTAGTGCTATAAGGTTGCCAACCATTCCCCTAAGTTGTCCACGACCTAGTACTTCATCCAGAAGAGACCAGTGTTACCAGGAAGGGCCGAAGCTTCCCTCTGCTAGGTCGCTTACATGTGGTATACGACCTACCTTAAGTCGTTATCTCCGACCTACGACCTACCTATCAGCGACATAACTCCGAAGAACCCTATAAATACAGCATGAGCTACGACATTTAGGGGGATCTTTTTGCCTTATTATCAAAGCGCCGACACTCTGCCATTTTCTCAACTCGAACAGCACTTTAAGCACTCCAAATACCAAGGACACTACGACAAACTTCAAGAGAAAATCTACATTATTCAACATGGATTCGAAAGATTATTCTCCATCAAAGTTTGAACTACTAGTCTAAAGTGTGTTGTAAGTGAAGAAAGTTGTATAAGTTGTACTTGAGCCAGCAATAAAGAGATATAAAGTGGACGTAGGCTTGACCATTTGCCGAACCACTATAAAAACTGTGTCTTTTACTATCTTTCGGATATTTTCCTGCTTATTTTTGATTCCCGTATCAACGGGTGGTGCTTTCACACTTGCTTTATTTGCACCGGGGTGTTAGCGTCTGATTTTTACGTTAACATTTTTGGTGCTTTCACTGAGAACCCAACTCAGGATACTATCATCATTGCTTCGTAGAAATTTGTAGAAAGAATCTCTCTAAAAAACCAGGAGTTTATCAGAAATAATGGCTCCTGCAAGAAACCGCAAGTCTGTTAGATCCGACGATGTTCGCGAGACTACTGCCACTTCTCCTTCTTTAAGTCAAACAACTCCAACTGTTGGAGTAACGCGAGCAGAATTGGATGTCGCGGTTTCTGGGCTATATTAGCAGATGGAAGCCTAAAACAATCTGATGTTGGAAAGGTTGAACGCTTTGCTTGGGACTAACCGTCAACCAGTGAATAATGAACCAAACTTTGCTGATAATGTTCATGATGTGGAAGAAAGAGATGTTCCTCAAAGGGCAGCTGGCCCAGCCAAAGACACACCTCCCCAAGTTGGAGGATCGGGACAACAACCAACTTTCCGTGAGCGCCTGTCAAGGCAGACTTCTGAAAAAATGGCCGATGCTTGTCCTGCTGAGCCCCTTAATGATGAGGAATATTTCTTAAGGATGATCCGACAAATCATGAAGGAAAGTATGCAAAGAGAGGAAGATGAAAAAGAATGGGGGTTCGCTCCGAGCAAGACTCCATTCACTGAAAGGATTTTGAAAGCAGAATTTCCTAGGAAGTTTGTTCCTCCTACCATACCGGCTTATAAGGGGACAAGTGACCCTAATGAATTTTTGTACAAATATGATTGGCACATGACTGGTGCCAGAGCTTCAGATGAGATCAAATGCCGATATTTTCCGGTATACCTAGAAGGAGTTGCTCTACTCTGGTTCACAAAACTGCCGGTCCAGTCAATAGACCAATTTTCTGATTTGAGTTGAAAGTTTAAGGAATAGTTCAGATTATACGTTTCGAAGGCGAAAGATATAATGTCGTTATCCTGCTTGGAGCAGAATCCTGGAGAATCCATTAGAGCTTTCTTGAATCGCTTCAATATAGCTCTGGCTGAAGTAGACAACGCAGAGCCGAGAATGATTGTGACGTACCTGATGAAGGCTATTGATAAGACAAGTAAGTTCGGGAGGTGGTTGAAAATGAAAGAACCGAATTCGCTTGACAAGTTTTATAAGAAAGTCGATGAATTCATGTGCTTGGAAAGCCTCCAAGAACCGGCTAAGGTAGTATCAATAGCGGCTGGAAATAGTAATGCTGTTCCAAATAGGAAGGAATCTGACAATCAGAAGAGGGGAAATGATGGTCAGAGGAAGCAAGGAGATGCAAAGAAAAGTCGTCCCTTCAACTTCACCCCTCTGACAGATACCCCGGAAAACATCTACTTTGCAAACAAAGACACGGTCGAATTCCCAGCACCAGCTAAGCAAAGGGTTAATAAGAAAGCCGAGAAGAATGGAAGGTTTTGTCGGTTCCACAACCAACCCGGGCATGATACCAATGAGTGCCGTCACTTAAAGGAGTTGATTGAGGAACTATTAAAAGAAAACAAGCTCCAGCAATATGTAAGGAGGAACAAGAATGAACCAACTTCGCCAAGTCAAGGACAACAGGCTCTTGCTCATCGTCCTAGCTCAAGTGAAAAGGCAGCAGATCATGAATCTGAGAGGCCCGCTATTAATGTGATTACAGGAGGACCTCACCCAACTGGCAGAAGCTGCGGTGAGATGGAACGGTACGCTTGTGCATTGAAATATACCCCAACGGAGGAGAGTGTTTTTGTGTTGGAAGATGCTGCACCTCTGAAGCAGCAGAAAACTTTTAATGATGACATTATATTCAGGGTCAGGGATTCTATGGGAGTTGAAGCCCCTACCATAGATCCCTTGGTTATTTCTGCTGGCATTGGGCCAGCTATTGTAAGAAGAGTACTTGTTGATTGTGGTGCTTCTTGCAATATTCTTTTCAAGAAGACTTTTGATCAAATGAAGATCCCAATGGCTGATGTTCAAGCTTCATCGCAAAAGATCGTTGGGTTTACTGGGGAACCCAGGCAGCCGGTTGGGACTATTGACCTGTTCGTGGAGCTTGCCGAGGGGCAAAAGAAGTTCGTTCGAAGGAAGGCTTTTGTAATTGTTGATGAATTTTCTGCTTACAACGCCTTCCTAGGCCGTCCAACTCTTGCAGCCTTTAAAGAAATCCTCGCCCCATGGTGCCTTACCATGAAATTCCCCACAGATAATGGAGTTGGTGTTGTTAAAGGGGATCAGAATGCGGGGCGGGAATGTTATCTGATAGAACTGCGTGAAGCAAGAAAGAGAGAGATGGGAAAGGATTCGGCAGCCCCAGTCCGCATTAAAGAAGCAACCTTGCAGCAATTACAGGGCGGACCCTGTACTGGCGAGTGTAGCAAAGCACGAAGAAAAATGGATCACAGAAAAGCCAGTGCAGGGGAGAATCAAGTGGTGCCAGTGGAAGTAACGGTACCAGTACCTGTTGACCCAAAAGACCCAAACAAGGTGCTAAATGTGGGTTCACAACTTAGTACGGCAGTTCAGAATATTTTGCTATCATTCCTGAAAGCAAATCTGGATGTATTCGCTTGGAACCATGCTGATAAGTGTGGAATATCACCTGAAGTTGCAGCACATACTTTGAATATTGATCCAAAGTTTACACCTGTGAAGCAGAAAAGAAGAACCCAGGGTCCCGAAAGGTCAGCAGCATTGAGAGAAGAGGTGGATCGGCTCATGGAGAATGACTTTATCAGAGAATCGACTTATCCGAATTGGGTTTCAAATCCGGTACTAGTTAAGAAAGCTAACGGAAAGTGGAGGTTATGCATCGAATTTTCAGATTTAAACAAAGCCTGTCCCAAAGACTGCTTTCCGCTACCTCGGATTGACCAGTTGGTTGACGGAACAGCGGGACATGAATTGTTATCTTTTATGGATGCTTATTCCGGATATAACCAGATCATGATGCATGAACCAGATCAAGAGGACACAAGCTTTATTACCGATGTCGGTCTCTACTGCTACAGAGTCATGCCCTTCGGACTGAAGAATGCAGAGGCAACTTACCAAAGGCTTGTTAATGCGATGTTCAAGCCACAGATTGGAAAGACCATGGAAGTTTATGTTGACGATATGTTGGTTAAATCAAAGAAAGCGGTACACCATATGGACCACTTAGCGGAAATGTTCTTCGTCCTACGAAAGTATGGAATGAAGCTTAATCCTTTGAAGTGTTCATTTGGGGTGGAGTCCGAAAAGTTCTTGGGTTTCATTGTGAGCGCTAGGGGTATCGAGGCTAATCCTGCTCAGATCACGGCCTTAAGAGAAGTCAAAGCTCCTAAAACGAAGAAGGAACTGCAAAGTCTCAATGGAAAAGTCGCTGCCTTAAGTCGATTCATTTCCAAAGCTACTAATAAATGCATTCCATTCTTTGATGCTCTGAAGAAAGGAAGGAAAAACTTTGACTGGACTCCAGAATGCCATAAAGCTTTCGATGAGTTAATTCGACATCTGGAAACTCCTCCGATACTTTCTAAACCCGACGATGGTGAAGATATCTTTGTATACTTGGCGATCTCAGCTCATGCTCTTAGTGCGGCATTGGTGCGAGAAGACGCCAAAATTCAGCACCCAGTTTACTATATTAGCAAAAGGTTTATTGGGGCAGAAATGAATTACTCAAAGTTGGAGAAGCTTGCCTATTGTCTACTGATCGCATCAAGAAAACTGAGGCCATATTTTCAAGCTCATCCAATCAAAGTCCTCACTAATCAGCCTCTAAAGCAAGTACTCTTTCGCCCTGAGACTTCGGGTCGCCTTCTGAAGTGGAATATTGAACTCAGTCAATATGACATCACTTATCATCCCCGGAGAACAATCAATGGACAAGCTTTGGCAGATTTCATCGCAGAATGTACAGACAAAGGTGATAGTGAGGAGGTAGTAACCGATAATTCCCCAATTCTATGGAAATTGTATGTTGATGGTGCAAGAAACGATTACTGTTCCGGGGTTGGGTTTGTGCTTGAAAACACCGAAGGGCGGTCATTGTGCTATGCTTTAAGATTGGAATTCCCTTCGGCAAATAATGAAGTAGAGTATGAAGCTCTTATTGCCGGTTTAAGAATTGCTAAAGAATTGAACGTCAAAATGTTGCAAATCTTCAGTGATTCATAACTTATTGTATGTCAAGTCAAGAAAGAGTTTCAGACTAAAGGGGGAAATCTGCCTGCTTATTTGTCAAGAGCCGGGGAGCTTCTCGATGACCTGGACCACTATACGATAAACCATATAGCCCGGGAAGCAAACATGAAGGCGGATTCCCTCGCAAAGTATGCAAGCACTGGTGAAGCTCAATTATTGGGATTAGTTCCTGCGGAAGTCCTGTTAACTCCAAGCATTGATGAAATGGATATTGACTGGATCATGACTATATCACAGGAGCGAGAATCATGGATGACTTCGATATTGGAATATCTGCGCGACGGTTCTCTACCAGAAAACTCAAAAGAACGGCAGAAGTTGTTAAGAAAAGTATCCAGATAGATAATTCAAGATGGCTGATTGTATAGGCGGGGATCTCAATGCCATTACTCCGATGTGTGACTAAGGAAGAAGCTGAGACAATTCTAACTGAGGTACACGGAGGAGAGTGTGGAGATCATTCAGGTGGTCAAACTTTAGCAAAGAAAATTCTCCGGTATGGGTATTTTTGGCCAGATATTAATCGTGACGCCGCAAGTTACGCCCGAAAATGTGACCGATGCCACAGATTTGCAAAAATCCCAAGAGCACCTTCCACTGAGATAACACAGATGATCAGTCCGTGGCCATTTGCTACCTGGGGAATAGATCTCATCGGGCCTTTGCCAACTGCAAAATCCGGAATCAGATATGCTATTGTTGTTGTTGATTATTTTACTAAATGGGCTGAATCTGAACCCTTAGCTACTATTACCTCTAAGAAAATGATAAACTTTGTAACTAAGAATATCATTTGCAGGTATGGTGTGCCTCAAAAGATAATCACAGATAATAGAACCCAATTCGAAAGTGAAGAGTTCCAAGATTTTTTTCAAGAAATTCAAGATCCAGAAAAGCTTTTCAGTAGTAGCTCATCTGCAGGCACACAGGCAAGTGGAAGCAGTAAACAAAATTATCAAGTCGACCATCAAAAACAGCTGGAAAAAGCGAAAGGTGGTTGGGTCGATAAGCTTCCAGTAGCACTATGGGCATATAGAACTACACATAAAACTACGACAGGGCACACTCCATTTTCATTGGCATACGGATCAGAGGCAATGATTCCGGTAGAAATAGAGGTCCCTTCACATAGAAGAATCCATTTCAATCAAGCCGAAAATGAAAAGCTGCTACTTGAAGCTCTTGACTTCCTTGATGAAAAAAGAGAAGAAGCTGAGCTCAGAATTGCGGCTCATCAGCAAAGAATAGCCAGACACTTCAATTCCAAAGTTTGCCAACGCAGCTTTGAAGTTTGGGATCTAATCTTAAAAAGGATTATGACACCTACAGGCGTGTTTGGGCCGAACTGGGAAGGGCCATATGTCATAGGCAAAAAACTTCTCGATGGCACTTTCAAACTAATAACTGTCGAAGGAGATCCAATTCCAAGAGCCTGGAACAGCAATCATTTGCGCCCATATTTTACTTAAAAGCTTTAATGAAATACTGTTAAAGAATGGTGAATGTATGATTCTTGTATTGAAAGCCATTGTAAAGCCGGTGCAAGTGAATAATAAGAACTATAAAGTGGATGTAGGCCCAGTTCTTGGCCAAACCACTATAAATCTTGTGTTCTATACTATTATAAACCGCTTTGTTTTATTTCGATATATAAAATACGTCAATTGTATTACTAAAATGTCGATTTAATAATGCAGGCCATAAAACACAAAGCTTACCCATCACCAGACCAAGCAATCCCTAACATCACCCAACAAGCAAATGCTAAGCCGTTCAAAATTTCTATACTCAAATCCTACGAAAGAAGTGCTTCAAGCAAAAAGTTAGTGATTCTTTTGGAAGTGGGCCCTTTCTAACTAATTATGGATGTTTGTACAAACGAGCATCTAGTTAAATAGCCTGTGTCTGCCCCCACTAACTCGCTTAACTATGAAGTATACTTCTTTGGATAAAGGAAATTGTTGGCAATTAAAAGAAAAGTGTATTTGGAAAAGATGACGGGGATCGCCGATATGAATAGATGGAAAAGAGACATGGGCGAGCAAGCATCAAACAGCAAAAGACCTCTTCGGAGGCACAGCTCTTCGGAGGATAAAGACCTCGAGCGGGGCATGCCAGAAAACTTTCTCAACAAAAAAGATTGGTATGGAATGACCAGGAGCACCTTCCCAACTGGAAGGCAAGGTGCTTGTTCACTAGCTGAGACAGTTTGCGCAGACAAGCGTCCATGTAACTTACGTCCGCCCCGTGAATCCATACGATGATCAGAGGAACCTTCCCAAGTGGAATGCAAGGCGCTCGTTCACTAGCTGAGACAATCTGCGGAAATAAACGTCCAAGTAACTTGCGTCCGCCCCGTGAATCCAGCCAACCATGAGGAGGAAACTTCCAGGCATACTCGGAGGCACGCATTCCACCGAGATTTGAAATAAAACTTCACAAGTGATGGAATGTGAAAAGTCCTCTTCGGAGGCCCATTTTACTGTAGTTGAGATGCTAAAAGACCTCTAGCGGGCCTCGCCAGAAAAAGAGAGTTCTTTCTCGACAGAAAGTTGCGGACTGATCTGTGGCACATGACACTCGTGTCCGCCCCGTGAATCCATCCAACTAAGAGAAGGAAACTCCAAACTTCTGGGCAAAAGCCCTACTCAGAGGCACACATTTCACCGTGATCTGAAATAAAACTTCACACGAGTTGAAATGTGAAAATCCCTCTTCGGAGGCCCGCTTCCCTACGAACAGGGAAAAGATTAAAGCCTCTTCCAAGAGGCAGAAACAAAAAAGACCCCGTTCCAGAGGCACAATCAAATAAAAAGACCTCTTCCCAGAGGCGCAACCAAACAAAAAGACCCCTTTCCAGAGGCACAATCAAACAAAAAACTCTCTTCAGAGGCTCAAGCAGGTTGAAGCCCTTTTTTTGAAGGCCCACTGTACTATGAAGTAAAATTCACTTGCCAAAGCAAAAGTGACTTTTTCCCAAAGTGAAGTGTAAAAACTTCGCAACAAAAAAAAAAGAGAAGACTCCTCCAATATGAAGTGCATTCTACTAAATTAGAAAAATATTTTCTTGGAACGGAAATATTATCCTATAAAGTACAAATGCAAACTTCCTTCAAATGGAAGAGTTGTTCTCTAAAGGAAGAGTACAAGTCTTCTCAAAACAGAAGAGTTGTTCTCCGAAACTTTGCCAATGTGAAAGAGATTGCAA
This sequence comes from Allium cepa, assembly GCA_030765085.1. Taxonomy (NCBI): domain Eukaryota; kingdom Viridiplantae; phylum Streptophyta; class Magnoliopsida; order Asparagales; family Amaryllidaceae; genus Allium; species Allium cepa. The sequence goes on from CM060942.1 coordinate 292,225,137, forward strand.
TAAACCATGGTATGTGGGCAATACAATATAGTCATCACAAAAATTAAAACAATGCTCAAAAAACATACCATAGGTTTACTGCAACCTCACATAAAGAGGATAAAGAAACTTGCATTAAAACAGAAAATAAAAGCTTTCTCAAATACAGACAGAAATTTGTATAAGTAAAAGAACCATTTTATTCCATACTATGAGAATTTTATACATATGCAGGTTTCAAAGTAAAAGAAAGCGGGGACTAGTACCCTCACAATCTCCAGTCAACACAAGCTTATATACAAGCAAAAAAGCAAAGAGCAAGATAAAAAGCACAGGACCAAATCCATCATTTCTTCTTCCCTCCACCTTCTGAGCCTGCACCTGGCCGGATAACCAACTTCTTGCGCCGGCTTGAAAGAGCAGGGGAAGAAGGAGAAAGGGGAACAATCGGACTTGTTTCTCCTTTTTTCTCGCCAGCTGAAGCTTCTTTCTTCTTTGAGAATCCACGTTTCCCCTTTTCTTAGGAGAAGACCCGCTTCCTGGAGTAAAAAGTGTGGCTAATGGTGTATCGTCAGAACCAGTTAGTTCCGGAGTCTTTTCGCCCTCTTCAGTTTCTTCTCCCCTATGTTCTTCTGAAGCAATGGGATCGTCCAAGTCTTGGAGAGCTTCTATTTTCTCCTCTTGTGACCCCGGTTGAGAGGCAGAAGGAGGAGTGACCTGAAGAGACGGGGGAGGAATAACTGGAGGAGGTGAAGTCTGAACAATGCTCAGCACTTTTTCTACAGAAGAAAAGAAGTTAAAATCAGTAAAGAGAGGAGATAAAGGCTCGTTGAGATTTAGGAAATAATCAAGAAGCTCATCAAACTCATGTGAAGCAAATGAGCAGTCTACTTGAGTAAGATCAGCATTAAGGTTACCTGGAGAAGCTGGCTTTCTAACGTCAATTTCATAAGCTTGTGCGTCAGTGCTTTCTTCGCCTTCGTCTCTACCCTGTGCGCTTGTAATCTCAGTTACGACTTTAGCCATGGGCGGAGAATGGGAAACGGAGCCTATGATATCAATGTCGGCCGAAGTCGAAGGAGGGACAGGGGCAATTAAAGGTGCTTCTTTCTCTGGATGTTCCCCTCCTATCGTTTCGGCTCGTACTTTAACAAGCTGCTCCTTTCCTCTGGCAAGAGCAGCACGAGTTTCGTCATCAAAGTAATGTGCCTCAAGTTCATCTTCGGAATAACCGGCACCTCTGAGCATATCCATTACAGCCTCCCACACTTCAGCCAAAGTGATTTCATATTTAGGCCCCAAAAATGCAAGGCTGCCGCGCCCCAAGATGCTTTGGACATCAAAATCAAACAGAGTAGAGCTGATGTTGGCTCTTGTCTCTTCATGAGATTGTTCAGCGGCTCTCTTTCCAGCCATGGCCTCATCACGTTCTTTCTCAGTTTTTAATAATTGAGCTTTCAGCCTCATGATTTCTAAGTCCTGGGAGTTAACTTTCTCCCGTAGCTCTCCAAAGTCACACGTTATTTTTCCACCAACTTCTGTGTAGCTTCAAGTTGGGTTTCGACATACCGTTGAGCAGCATGAGCATCTCGAACTTGATTCTGAAGCACTTCTTCCCTTTGAGTATAAGAGGTGGAAGAAGTTGCAAGCTCGTGCTTAAGTTTCTCGACCTCCGCCTCAAACTTTTCGTTGTACTCAGCGATGTTTTTCATTTCGGTGTTGTGCTGATCGAGAATTTTCTGCCATTCAGACTTGTCGTTCTCCATCGTCAGCATAGCTTCAAGGTTGGACCGGTTCACCCTCTGAAGCTCATCGACAAGCTTTTGCCACCCTGACATTCTCTTAATATCAAGTTTAACGGTGTCAAGCTTTCGTAGCATGGCCTCTTTGTCGATGGGAACCAAGTCAAGGTCGAAGCAGACTCCCTTTAAGCACCAATGCGGGAACCGACTTTGAAGGGTTGGCGGACCTCTCTCAACTTGGTACGAGGGTCTGCCGAGGAGTGTCTGAATATCGGCTCTTTCAAGGGCAGGAGACTTTGAAGGAATTTTAAGAGATGTGAGAGCAGCGACCTTTTCTAAAGTTGCAGATGCGGTCTTTTCATCAAGCCTGGCCCGCTTGCTTGGGTCTCCGATGTCATGACTCTTTCCTCTATCGTCATAAGTTTTTCTTTTATGAGAGTCATCGCCTCTGCGAGAAGAATCATGTTGCTCATCCCTTCTTCCGTACCTTTCTTCATACGCTCTTCTTTCTTGAGCCTTTCGAGCAGATCTCTCTTCATCAGTTTCCCTGTGGGCAGGAAGATAGCGCCTATAATCATACTGACCACGCCTTCTGTACTTATGAAAGTCGTCATAATAGGAACCACTACTCCCCATTGGAGAACCTAAAAATGGGAAAGGGACAAAACTTGATTAGTCCTTGAAGTATAAAAGTTGAGTGCAAATAGGTGCTGAAAAATCCTATGTGTGCGTAATGTGCAAACTACGCGCGTCAAACTACGAACCACTCCTCGTTTGCGAGGAAATGATGGGTGTAGTAGCTAACGTCAACTCTTGAGTCAATGGAATCTGTTGCAAAATAGAAGTTGCTTCAACTACTGAAGAGGAAATCCTAGTGGTAACAGGATCATCTTTAAAGAGCTCCTGTGAGGTGACAAACAGGTCGCTCAACCCTTCAAAAGTATCATCGTCGCTCTGCTAGGAAGGACTTGTTTTCCCGGCTCCTCCATCACCGGACTTCCCCGAATGTTGGGGAGATTCTCGAGGCACTTCTTCTTCAATGACCGGGGCAAGTGCAAATTTGCCAGATGACCCCGCAACATCAGTAGAAGTAGAGCACTTCACCAGAGAAGCCTTAGGAGCAGGTTCCTTCAGTGTAGGCCCCTCAGCAGAAACTAGGGCATCCGGTGCCTCGGCCGGAGAATCAGGAACTTCATAAGGATGAGTAGAGCGGGAAGGGTGTAAGAGTCCGAACTGATGAAGGAACTCGTCTCTTAGCAAAAACTTGATGCTTCTCTCCTCAGCCGCCACAGCGATAACCCTCTCAAAAGTTGACTTGTGGCTAAAGTCTCTACAAGGAGGAGGGAGGAATGGAAAAGTAGAGAGCGAAGTTAACATTTAGCAATTCGGATCTCGCAAAGCTCAGAAAAGGAAAGATTGGGGATAAGTAAGCCTACCCCCTACTCTCCAGACAGCGTAAAATCCCTGGAGGCAACGGACAAAGAAGAACTGGTTCAGGAAACCATGAGCACTATCAGAGAGATCAGTGATAAGCTTGCGATTTCTGGCGCTTCTCACATATATAATGGAAGGATGGTCTTTATTTCTCGCAAATGAGCATAAATAGCAGATTTCTTCATAGCTTGGGAGGCGGTCAAGCATCCTTCTGAAGAGAACGCATAATCCATCAAAATGGCATAGCGTTGGGGTGCAATTGAAAAGGAGAAATAACCAATCGACGTAAGAGTTGTCGGAGAAATTGTTGAAAGGAGGAATGGCACCACAAAGGCACATTTGGCGGTTAACGGCAACAGAGCCGAAGGGAGGACTATCAGCAAAATCATTTGGCCCAAGGAGAATAGCATCTGCTTCTACAATCCCAAACTGGACGCGTAACTTGTTGAACGCCCGGTGACTCAGAGTAGTTGGAGTTCTTTCTGGTGGGTTGACCAGTGGACCAGCTATCGAGAAGGCCTCTTTAGTTTGTTCTACTTCTTCCTCTCGATGAGAAGACATTCTACACAAGGAACTAGATATTCAAATATGAAGGTGCACGTTTCCTAAATGTGTGAAGTGTTGTGTAAAACTAATAAAGTGACAAGTAAATATAACTGAAATTAAACTAATGAACATGTGTCAATTGTAAAATTTCAAGACTTGTCGCTCTAAGTCCAAGTACAAGTTCAGTGTTAATGCAAACAAATCAGCTTTAGTTGATTAACATTGCTTTATTACTTCGCTTGAATTTGTTGACTCACAGCATTTCATACAATTTCCTCAAGTTGAGTTAATTATTCTTTATCGACTAATCTGCCCATCTGATGTGGACAGTCAATGGCAGTATAATTGTCCCGGTTCTCTATGAATGTTGTAGTCAATAGGTTGTTAGCCTATAAGCTAGTGTGAGCTGTGAAAGAGTACAGCAAAGTTCAGACAATTCAAAAATTCGGGCAGTTTGTTCCTGCAGTTCGAATTGAGAATTTAAGTCAAAATTATGCTTCAAGTTGGTCCAAACTTTTTAGCAAAGTGTTAGCTCGTCTACGACCTAAAGAATGTGGCACGGGTTAAATTAAGTCGTTTGCTCTTTAGGTCGTAATGCATATTGAAGGAAAAAGGGGGCTCGGATCAAAGTGATGTAAAATCAGTCCAAGTCTTAGCTCGGGGACGACCTAATCCTAATGCCGCTGACAGATAGTTCGTTGTTAAATAAAGTCATTCTACTTTAAAGCCTAAGTCGTCTAAGTATGGTAAGTCGCGTGAAAGAAAGATTGCAGGCATGCTAAGTCATAAGCCAGTGGGTCGTTCATTTTTCCCTAGATTCCAAGAATCTTTAACTCGCTTGATCCACTAGATTGTCCCAGAGGTAGCTCAGTAGTCTCAGGCCATTTCCCCTTGGAGAAACCCTAAGTCTCATCCCTCATAACTTGCTAACCCGTTGATAATCTCCTCACTCCCTCCAGAATCACGAATCAGTTAGCCTAACACACTATAACCCATGATCCTCTCATTGCGAGTCGTCTAAAGCTAAATCGAACTACATCCGGTCCACCAACAATCGATGAAACAAGATTCACAGTAAAATGCGGCGTAAGAAGGTAGGTCGGAAATGAAAAATAAGATTCGAGGTTCAATGATGACCGAAGATTGAGCAGGAAGCAAATTCACTTACGTGATGGAGTATTAAGGATAATCATTGATTGATTGGTACGAAATTATCTTTGGGGAGCTCGAGAAATCGCTAATGGCGGAATGGGTGTGGAAACAGTTAAAGGGAAAGACATGAGCTAACGGTTGTATAAGGCAGAAGCAAATGGATGTGCGTGTTAAGATATCTCTTAGGTCGGTCACGATCCAAGCATGTTAAGTCGAAGCACACGACCTACGACCTAGGAGTGCACTTCGAGGGGCAAGTGTTAACCTCGTTTTGATATAACCTCACGACCTAAGGTATGGGACGACTTAACTGTTTAATGGAGTAGGCGACCTAACACATGAAGCGACTTACGAGAAGTTGACGACCTAACGACTTACGAGAAGTGGACGACCTAACGACTTAAGAGGTGGACGACCTAACTGCTTGCAGGAAGCCACGACTCAGCGACCTAAAAGACCTGGCGGCTTAGCGACCTAAAGTAAGAAGCGAGTTAGCGACCTAATAGGCAGCGACCTACCGACCTAAGAGGTTCGCGACCTAGCGACCTAAAATCACAAGCGACCTAATGACCTAATGGGCTATACGACATAGTGGGTTAACAAGTTAGCTTTGGTCGCTACATCGGATATCTTAGTGCTATAAGTTTGCCAACCATTCCCCTAAGTCGTCCACGACCTAGTACTTCATCCAGAAGAGACCAGTGTTACCAGGAAGGGCCGAAGCTTCCCTCTGCTAGGTCGCTTACATGTGGTATACGACCTATCTTAAGTCGTTATCTCCGACCTACGACCTACCTATCAGCGACCTAACTCCGAAGAACCCTATAAATACAGCATGAGCTACGACATTTGGGGGGGATCTTTTTGGCTCATTCTCGAAGCGCCGACGCTCTGCCATTTTCTCAACTCGAACAGCACTTCAAGCACTCCAAACACCAAGGACACTACGACAAACTACAAGAGAAAATCTACATCATTCAACATGGATTCAAAAGATTATTCTTCATCAAAGTTTGAACTACTAGTCTAAAGTGTGTTGTAATTGAAGAAAGTTGTATAAGTTGTACTTGAGCCAGCAATAAAGAGATATAAAGTGGACGTAGGCTTGACCATTAGCCGAACCACTATAAAAACTGTGTCTTTTACTGTCTTTCGGGTATTTTCCTGCTTATTTCTGATTCCCGTATCAACGGGTGGTGCTTTCACACTTGCTTTATTTGCACCGGGATGTTAGCGTCTGATTTTTACGTTAACATATGATCGAATTAGCCTTCAAAACACGTTCCATTGTGTTCGAAACGTGGGGTAAACCTTAGAAACGCCAGCTGGCACGCTTCGTTTGGAGTTCGGAAAACTTTTGATGAATAGTGTTTCTTCAATTTTCTATAAAAGGACTTGTTATTTCCATTTTGCAAGAAAAAGCTAGGGTTTCCTCTCGAACATTACGGCCGCCTCCAATAAACATCAATGGCCGAAAACATTGTTTTCTTCTCCCCTCAATTTCTTCAAATCCGTAAGCAATTACAACAAACTTCCAACTACAAAGTTGAAGATCATCACGAGATCTAAATTTCCAACGGTGATGATTGGAAACAAAGCATCGTGGAGCCCTAAAATTGCCCCCGTTCATGCTCATTTTATGCGCGTTTTTCGAGATGATGAAAGGGCCGAGCTCGACAATATCGTGGCCGATGGTAGGCGTGGTGATGAGCTTCGAAGTGGCGTAGGTTTATCGTTGTAGTAGTGAAGGTGGAGGTCGCGATATTTGGATGATGATCGGCGGCTATGGGTTCCAACTGATACGTGTTTCACCTTTAGAACGCGCGCGTGAGAAGAAAGCCTCAACGGCCGAGATTTGCATCAAGCTAGAACGAACGGCCAGATGATAATTTAGGGTTAGAAATTAAAATAAATTGGAAATTCTATTATATAAACTCGTGTAAACTTTAAACTATCATATCTTTTTCATATGAGGTCGAAAACGCACGAAACGAATTGCTTTGGGTTCGTATGGACAAACACTATGCAATGGAGCTAGATTGGAGTCGTTTGGAGCTAGTTTGAATTTTGGGTAAAATTATTTGAAATAAAACGCTGAAACTGTCATTGAAAGCAAGGTGAGAACTTCTCGCTCAATCGAATTGTTTCAATTTAAATTTTAAATAGTTAGATTTAAAATTGCTTGATTGTATGATTGAATGATAAATTATTATTTGTTGTATAGTAATAGAAATTATACGTCATATATTAAGTGGAGGTTATTTATTAAAAACATATGCCGCGATAATTTCACTGCAAAGTGAAATTGGTATTATATATGTACTTGAAGTTGATTTCCCACATCATATAGCGGATGTAACCCTATTGCGCCGCATAATAGCGGATAATATTTTATATATCCCATATACCGCGATATTTCGTATTGGGAAGGAATTGGTATTGTGCTAACATCTGTGGATGCAGGGAAACAGGTTGGAGGGATCCAACTAGATTCCTCACCAATATTTATTTGATTACAGATATTGTGATATTTTTTGATTATCATGTTGATATATGATGTTTGGATGCCGTGATTGATTATTGGGTGATGTTGCATCATTGGGCCTATTTTGGAGTTTTAAAAATGTTAAAGGAATGATTTTTAAAATTTAAAAGGATTTTAAACTGATTTTTGAAAGTATACGTTTTATTAAATTTTGGAATTGATTCATTTTAAATAAATAAACGTTATAAAATTTAATGTTATAAAATTATGATTTTTGTGAAATATAACCGAAAGTGTGATTTTTGGAGTAAGTAGTTGATAAATTTATAAAATAATTTAAATTGGGATTTTTTGAATTGTTATACACGATTTATATAAAAGATTTATAAACTTGGTATTTATAAATTAAAATATAGGAATTATAAAACGAGTTTTATTAAGTGTTAAAATGAAGTATAAATGGATTTCATAAGTGAACGAAAATTATAGATTTATAAATTGGGAAGTTATAAAATGAATAGATTTTATAAAATAAAAGATTTATAAGTATAACTTATAAATCGGATTTTGGCAATTTAATTGAGATTTTCGAATAAGTATAAATGGTTTATAGATGAGATTTATAAAATATATATTTTATAAATCGAAATAATGGAATTATAAAAGAAGTTCTGTTAATGCTGAAAATGAGGTTATAAATGGAATTTATAAGTAGTAAGATTTTTAAATTTTGTAAATTGAAGTCTTTATAAAATATAAATGGGAATTTATAAACATTTGTTTTATAAATCCAAAACCGACATATTTTGATAAGTCAATTATTTTAGATTTTTAAAGGAGATGTATTCACGATTTTGGACGGTGGATAATCCTTTAAACAAAATGTGTAGAAAAATGTTGAATTTGGTTAACGAAGTATATTCACGATTTTGGGACAGTAAATAATATATTAAAGTGTTTTGGGGAAGTGATATTTTAAATAGAATTAAAATTATTTGAATTTTTTTTAAATTGCATTAAGTGTCGAAACCATAGATTTTAACATTCATTGTTGAAATAGACGTTTTCGAGAAATAGAAGAAACAGTGGACTATAACACAGTTGTTATAATAAATGATTTCTGAAAGGAAATGTTTTATAGAGTATTGGGATTTATATATTTATCTTATGTTCGAATCCCTATATTAGTGATTTTGGGTCGTCGTAACGATGTTTTACGCAACATTCGTTTTGACTCGAATAAATGTGTTTAAGCGCACCTTTGCTTTAAAGAATGAAATATATATACTTAATTTCGATTTAAGTATATTGAATATTTTCCAAGTGTTGAAAATAAATGGATTTGTGAATTACTTATTTTTAAATAAGTATGGAAATGTTTTCCAATATGAAGTGAATGTTTTGAGATTTTATCTTTTAAAGATAAAGTGAAAATGAATATTAGAAATCGATTTGAAAATCTTATATTCATAGATATTTTGGAATTGTAATGTGACGCCCTACCTCTATACCTACGCTAGCCAAGAACACCACGGTGTAGTGCTGTCAACTAGCACTGAGAATAAGGCTGTTGAGGAGCGACCATCCATGTGATTGCTTATCACACGGTGGCTATAAATAATCTTTGAAAACAAACATAGAAATAAGCATAAAACAAATAAGTCACAGACATCCATGTCACAAAGGCGGAAGAAGATATGAATATATAACTAACACATGAAAGTGTACATTAGAGTAGTGGTCAAAAAGATCCACAATAATACAAAAGAATAGAAACACGTGTTATACAAAAGATTACAACTATGAGTATATATCTCAAGTGTATACAACAAAAAATGCTAATCTAAATAGTCAGTCAAAACTCAGAGTAGCAAATCCCGGGAAGAAGTCAAGCGGAAGCACCTGTAACATCTCGGTCCGACCCGAGTTTTATTTAAGAAAATAATAAACGGATCAGTCTAGCTATAAATATCAGATGACATGGTATAAAATAAAAGATATGGCATAAACATAAAATATCCATACTGACATACTACTATAAGTATGCAAATGATGATCAATAAAAGATCAATCAATAAGAGATAAATCAATGTCACAAGAATCTTCTCAAAGATCCAAAGAGGGCATCATACCCTAAACTTGTACTCATAACAAGTCAATGACATAAATTCCAGAAATCAACACAAGAAATCCAGAAATCACAAAAAAAAGGAAAGAGGCCTATCACATGACGGTCCGAAGACCATGGGGAGCTACCCATATGGGTGAGTCGGAATCACCCAAATGAGGTCTAGGCTAACCAAAAAGCAAAAAGGTATGTGTGAGTGGAATCACACAAATGGTGTCTAGCCTAACCTCGCAACAAAAAGGTATGTGTGAGTGGAATCACACAAATGGTGTCTAGACTAACCTTGCGGACAAAGAGATATGTGTGACTCGGAATCACACCCATGAGGTCTAGTCTAACCTTGCAAACAAAGAGACATCGCACAATTTCTAGTCTAAATCATAAAATGATCGTCATGATCAACGAGAAGTGTCAATTACACTAAGCTAGTAAATATAAAAGTTTATCTTCGTGTCCTATAACCACTTGCTTAACTTAAATATTTACGAACAAACTGTAAATCTTCACTAGAAAATTATCACAAGAGGTTCAATCGAACAAGTCCAAGAATTAACCGACGAAGTGAACGCAAGCGTTTCATACCACTTGTTTTACTAAGCCGTTTAATTAGATTTCTCATCCGAGTGAGGTAAAGGTTTGTATATACTAGTAGATTGGAAAACGGTTTAAAGAAAGAGCTTTGTTATTGAAAATAGAGTTGAAATCATTTTGTTGAAAGATTTTTGATATTTACTACTAGTATTGAAACCTTCATATTTCTAAAGTTGTTATCGCGCCTTTTTAGCAATGCCGTGATACCATAAAATAGACCGAGAAGCCCAAGATAGTTTGTCTCGAAGAATGGTCAACTCAGCATCTCAACAAAACAAGTTCCGTTGAATGTTTTTCAGATAAGATCCCCTACGGAGGGGGGTCCAGAATGGGTGGCAACCCCCTAAGGTGCGGGTGTGGGGGCAACACCCCCGCTACGGGGTTCGACCTAGTGGTTGCGACCTAGAGGAGTTTGCGAGTTAGCAGAAGCGAGCGACCTAACAGAGGCGAGCGACTTAAGGGGTCATGCGACCTAACGGGCTCACGACCTTACGTAGGAACGAACCAAAGAGGCACGCGACCTAGTGGTTGAATGACCTAAAGTTGCAAAGGCCAAAGTGGAACGACTGTCGCGACCTAATGTGCCTTGCGACCTAATGACCTAACTAGGTCGAGCGAGTTAAGGCCTTAACGACCTAAAGGAATTAAGGCATCACGACCTAAGGGATAAAGGTCCTGCGACCTAAAGGGGAAATAAGGTCTAACGACCTATGGTGTATAGGTCAAGCAACCTAATGGTTTATAAGGTCATGCGACCTAACTAGGCGAAGGTCATGTGACCTAACAGGGAAGCCACCAAGCAACCAAATGAAGAACAGGGCATGCGACCTACGACCTAGCGGCACACGACCTACGACCTAGCGACACACGACCTACGACCTAGCGACCTAACTCCGAACAACCATTTGTGCCAGTGCTACCTAAGTGCAGAAAATCACCAAAAATGCTAAAAATTGGAGCTTTTCGGCCAATCCAATCCAAACCAAATGCAAATGTACATGCTAAAGTGATAGGAAATCATTCCCAAACATCCATGATAGATATAGGCAAGAACGTGAGATAAAAATCTCACCTTTGCACCAAAAATCATTGAAAATGAAGACCAAAGCAAAGCAAGAATCAATCCACTTCAATCTCAACACAAAAAGGTTGAATCCAATGTCTTCACTTTGATTTTGGAGTTGGATGTTGAATTTGCCAATTAACTTGGGCTTGGAATTTTAATTTCCCTTTCCACTCACCATTAATGCTAAAAGTAGAGTTAGGTAGGAATTTATGAAGAGATGAGGAGAAGGGGTTGGAACTTAGGTTTAATAGGCTAAACCAACCCAAAGTCCAAAGCGGGAAAAGTTAGTGAAATTCCACTAACCCCAAGCATATCAAAGTTTATACTTAAAAAGATTATAAACGACATTTCGAACTCAATGGAAGTGGTCTCGAGTCCTAATTTGACCATTTGCGAAAAGTAGCTTTTCAGACCAATATCCGAATAACGATAAAATATTTAAACAAAATATTTAAATATATAATCGATAAGTATGCGGTTGTTACATGTAAATTCACTATGGAATTTATAAAAGAAAGGGAAATTTGTTTAAAAATAAACGTTGATTTATTTTTGAAGTGTGGAAATAAATTTACGGATTTGGAACGTAAATATAAAGTAAATCGGTAAGGATTATTTAATTGGTTTAAATGAACCATTTTGAAATGAAAATGAATAAAGATTTATGAATATATCCCGTGTAGGGTAACGATTTGAATTTTTTTTCAAAGGTTGTAAAGGTGAAAAGTGATTTGAAATTTGTTTTGAAACGTTGAAGTGTGGAAAATATATCTTGTAAAGATATTTTTGGGAAATAAATAATTTGGAAAATTATTTGGAATTTGATGATGTTGTGCATGTCTATTGATAGTTAAATAACCGACTATCAATATTTACCTTTAAATAGGTATTTCTTGTGATTTGCTTGAATTTGAATGCTACACTTATTTTTAAAATAAGCGCTCACTATTCGGGTTAGCTGGGAAAGGACCTTTGGGTCGTATAACCCATTCCATATATGTGATACGTCGTAATGGATAACGTCGATGACCGGTGTTGAAGACCGGATATTTATGAAAACGGAAGGAATACCATCGAATGTTTTTGCATCGGTTGATCCTTGATATAGAAATTTATTACCCTTTGTGATGGGAAGTCCAGTCGTGATTAGTGAATATCCATATTGCAAGGACTTCTTTGTAAGTGCCTTCGGTTCTGTTCGATCCCGGAACGGACTTGTATGGATGTATGTCTAACGTTACAATTTGAGATTCAAAACTGATTTCTATCAAATATGTTCCCGTTGGTGGCGGAGAATTTATTCTCTTAGCTTAACACCCTTAGAGGTTATGTAGTTGATGGTTACTAGTGATACATTCCCAAATTGGTAATGTGGCATATGAAGTGCAGTTGATCAACTGTTGATCGAAGCATGGTTTTGTATAAAGCGTAGCTTTGTGGATGAAACTTCGTCGGACCTCACACCCCGGAAATGGTCAAAACAGGAAGGATGCAGCAAGGTTATTAGGGGGTAGCGCCCCTTTAGTTTATGTCATTCCTTCTGGATAGAGGTGGTATCATGGTATGGAGCCCAGATATTTAGCCTATGTTGTTGCTGCAAATTTATTACTTTGTGGTTGTTGGAATCGAGGATCCTCGGATATAGATCGGTTACGATCGGGGAATGACATATTCGTGTTAGTAGCTACTAATCTTGAAGGGTAACTCGGCCTTGTGTTGGCAATGATCTAACCGTAATGTTAGGTTCTTGGGTCGTCTTTCCACAGGCGTACCCATGTGGCAATGGGAAGTTCCTTGGCCTGACCATTTGTTGGAAATCCAAAGAAACAATACGTACCTTGTACGGTTTTAGTTGCAGAACCTGCCATCTAATATGGTAGCTATAGTAGGCATAATATAATGGTACCTATGTTGGCTAAATTTTATATTATACTTTCAAAATGTTTTCTACACTATGCACTAATAATATCAAAAATGATTTGATTTTGCGTAGTAAGCATCTTTGACTAACGTAAGAAGAAATCTCCTCCAAGTCTGCGTTTGCATTATGTGTGTGGTAGGAGGTCTTATGGTAGTTACATTTTCAAAAAGCATTGGGAATTGACTTTTAAAATATTCTTGTTGTTTGTTTTAAAGATAAATAACTGTTTTAAGTTCTCACACCAGTCCCATGACTGACCTTGAGTTTATTGTTTTCCTTCCTAAACTCTGGGTGCCCACCAATTTCGACACGTGCAGTCAAGAGTCAAGTTTATCAGGACATTATGGAATTCAGGAGTTGCTGAAGGCAAGTTGGATGGCATGGCATATTCACTAGTATCTAGTATTTCTTTTCCGCTGTTTGTTGTTGTACACTCTGATGATGTAATGTAATGTACCGTGATGTAATGAAATAACTGATATAGTTCTTTTTTTAAAGATTATTCATTTATCTATTATATGTTGTTCCGCTGCGATTGTGGGATTCTGATATTGTGTTCTGTTTCTTCTTCTTTTTTTCTCTCTTCTTCTACCTTTCTCTTCTTCTTTAACCATAACGGTACGGTTTTCCGGCATTCGATTGCTCGGCAGTTGATACAGTGGACGTATTGATGTCGACCTTCGTGCGTCGAAAAGTCACGCTCGTTACATCAAACTCCGAATCTAACATTTCGCAGCGGATAAAATATAATATGACATAATATTATTTACATAGAGAAAGTTGTATTAGTCAATTACATTTAAATACATCAGAGTTACAACATATACACGAGTACTGGAAAGATTCAAACAACTTGTCTCAGACAACGACAATGTATAATAGATGAATATGCTCTATACGTCCCTGCCATCCAGCTCGCCTCCTGAGCTACAGAACGTCCTTTGCTGAAAATCTGTAATACTCTGTCTGACCCGAGCATTGCATCAAAGTAACACTCGGGTCAGGCTGGAAAGCAGCGTGAGTAAACCCACATAATATGAAATACCAAGGTAACTCATACCCTTTTTTCGAGTTCTCTAAGTCAACATTTATTGCACAACAGTTTCAAATTAAATATCCATATTACACAATTCATTCCATTCCAGGCTGTTTAATACCACATATCGAATGTAAAGAATTTTATAGATTACAAATTGAAGTGGTTCGGGGTATTACAGATACCTGGCTCCGGTCTCTTCGAATCTAGTGTCATCTTAGCCCAAGTTGTTCAAGTGAAGTACAATTCAACTTTAAATACAAGGTGTCATTTTTCACAGCAATTCATCATCGATAGATAACCACATTATCATTGTCCACTCAAACATATCATACCATAAAACATTTCATATCAGAGATATCAACCATTTTAAGGCATTTAACATCATTCAATCATTCACAACCAAGATTGATCACTTTTCAAAAATTAATTTAATTTATCTCTAATTAAATCAATTACTAATCTTAATCACTTAGATAACCTTTAGTTAATATTAATCAAATACAACCAATTAATTAATCATTCTTTAATTATCCATAATTACCGATTAATCAATCCTAAATTACCATTTGACTAATCCTTAATTACCCTTGATTAATCTTTTAATAGAGACTAATCATCCTTTAAGTATTAATTAATAAAACCTAGTTATTAATTAATAAAACAAAGTTCCACTCAGAAATTAACTATCCTTAATTACTTCGTTAACTATACCAACTCCTTGACTAATTACATTAACTAATCCTGTAATTATACTGAGTAATTAACACTTAATTACTTCCACTAAGTAATTTTCCTTTAATTGCTGTTCATCAAGTTATTTCCCTTATTTAATTGCATCCAGTAATTATACATAAGTTCACTAAATAGTTACACATGATTAATTACATTAAGTAATTATACTTAACCCATCATCAAGTAATTTTCTTCAATTAATTACTTAATTAATTAACTAATAGTAACCACGTTAACTTAATTAATTACACTGAGTAATTAATCCTCAATTACTTCCATTAAGTAATTCCATTGATTAATTATCCTCAATTAATTGATCAATCTCTAAATATTAATTTATTAATTAATTAACCCTACCAAATTAATCATTTATTCTCTTATATTAAGTAATTTATCACTTGGGTAATTATTCTCTAATTATTAAGTGTTGGAGTACAAAATCACTTAAGTTCCTATTAAAATTAAAATTCAATACACTTAATTAATCATATATTTACAAATCAAATCAGCTTAATCACCATTGACTTAATAGAATAAGTTTGAACTTGTTTACAAATTTGGTCAATGCCTTATTTCAAACTTGTAAAAACAAAATTTTCTTTGAAACCTTTGTTTGAAAATTTTGCTTTGTCTTGCTTTAAAACTTGGTTCAACTTCCTATTTTAAGTTATCCTTTTAGCTCTTAATTCTGATAATACCTTACTGCCTATATAAAAAAACTGGATGCATATACAAACATCCCATGGCCATCCCAAATTAACCCGAGCCACAAATGAAAATTCCCAAGCCAAAAACACAATCCACAACCACACTTCTCACTAATGATCACGCATACAACCCAGCCTTCTTCCTTCCAAAGCTCGCGTTTGCATACGAGAAAACCCATATCCTCCCCAAAGCCCTTACATCTTATAGCAAACACTTGATACCAAGCAAGCTTATGCACTGTGCACGTGCACCACCCCATGGCGGCTCTCTGGCCTTCTCGACCATAGTCGACAAGACGACGATGGCCAACTCTATCGATCCAGACCACCAATCTCCCAAAATAAAAACGAAATCGCAAATTAACGTGGTCGAACCCACTAGAGCACATCACCCTGACCTAGGACCGCCTTGCCTAGTCTCCTCTGACCAACAGAGGTCATGTGACTTCTCCTAGAGCTTCGCCGACATACCATGTTCCTTTTCCCCCATGACTGGCCTCCTTCGATGCTCCGACGACGAAGCAGCAACCAAAACTTCGACCTCGACTTCAAACTTCCCCAAAACCCTAGTTCCGCCTCACCTGGCCACCATGGGAAAACAGAATTTTCCCAACTATTTTTGCCGATGTCGTTGATCACCTGACCTGCTCCAGCAATAACCCCGATTCCCAAAACTTCACCGATCAATAGAATTCGATCCAAACACATTATTTGCTCATCTACTAATTTCTCATGATTAACAACACTAAAAATCAGGATTTTATTCTTAAAATCCTATAATTTGATAACTAATTGGGTTATAATCTTGAAATGGCAAATTAAATAAGTCAAGATTTTAAAAATGCAACTGTTCTTCTTCCTTCTTATTAAACTAGCTTCGAATTCTTCCTAAAAAAAAATTTATAATCCGTACCTGGTTATTATTACCATATTTTATTTATAAATTGATGGCTAAAGAGGTTCAGGAAGAAGAAATTTAAATTTATCAAATTTTTGAAGTCAGTAACTGAAGAACAGAGCCAAAGTTTTGGAAACATAGACATGCACCCAAGTATCAACAGATATACATACATTCAAATATAATAACCAACCTGCAAAACAAATTTTCACACATGAAAACTAACTGACACATCAATCATTCATATGCATCAGATTTAAATAGTTTAAGCTAGGTTTGCTCACCTTTGAAAGTTTGAACAAAGAGTTTGAAGCAGATGTTTAAAAACTGGAAAAACTTGAAACTTTGAACTGCTTTATTTTGATTTGAGGTTGCTGATTCTTGCAAACTTGAATCTTGTAGAAGAAAACCGTCGAAACTAATGTTGTATTTCCTTCTAATTCTTAGGTTTGCAAATTTGGTCATAGGCTTTTGATTTGTTTGATTTTCTGGTGGATTAAAAATGTTTTACAGATTCTGGTTGAAGATTTTGTTTTGATTAATTGAGAATGTTTAACAGATTTGAGTTTCCTTTTGTTTTGAAATGAAGAATATGAAAAAATTTGAAGAAAAAGGGAAAGATACATATATAGATTAAATTAAGATTTATTAAAAATAAAAAAATAAAAATAAACTAAATGGTTGACACTTGTTAAATTACTTTAACATTTGTCAATTGCAAAATTTAAGCATATTACGCATGTTACAATACGAATTAATCTATTAACATTTGTACTTATGCATTTTTAATTTACTTTTTAATGTTCTTATAAAGCTTTTAATTTTATTTTCCTATTTAATAAATACTTTCTTAATTTATATAAATAATGTTCTTTAAGGAAAATAATATAAAACAAATCTTATTCATATATTTTTAAACCCAAAATATTTAAAATAATTATCTTTTAGATTTAAATTTAAATCCAAATTCAAATTCATTTTCAATTTAAAGTCCAATTTTGAAATCAACTCAAATATATATATGTATTAAGCAGCACAAATTAAATTTGTAATTACTAATTCTATTTTAACATTTATTTATATCTATCTTTAAAAACATCACATTTGAATTTGCTTGGAATTTCTAGGATATCATAGATATGCTTTATAATATTTTCAAATTTATTTACACTCATAATTATATACATTCCTGTACTAACATTTGTAATTATGCATGATATATTTATTTATAAAGCTTTTGTAATTAATTTTCTAATTTATAAATAGATATCCTAATCTATAAAAATAAATTCCTTTAAAAAGAAAATAATACAAACAATTTATATTCTCAATAAAATCATATAAAACACACTTTAAAACCAAGGTAAAATTTATATAATATATATATATATATCCTTTGAATTTCAATTTTGAATATCCAAATTCAAATTAAATTTCAAATCAATTTTATATATACATATATTTAAACAAATACAATTTCAACTTGTATATAGTAATTCTATTTAAAATCTATGTATATAAATACAACACAGTTACAAATATAAATATTTTTTTGATCAGATTCATTCGTTCAATCTATAATTCAGTATTTCTATTACTAAACCCAATTATATTATTAATTATAGATGCTCAGAAATTTGGGTTATCACATTTCTCCCCTCTTAGAATCTTTTCGTCCTCGAAAAGGAACGAAGCCAGAATTTATTAAAATACTTAATACTAATTAAAACGCTTTTCATTATTTTTAAAATACTTTAAAATCTATATAATTTTGCCAAAATAGTTTTATAAAGAGATATTTTAACAAGTCCGTCATCGTACTTACAGAAATTCGGTCATATGTTGATTAGGCGTAAGACTGAAAATCTATAAGTACTTGGTAAACCCATTTTCAATGCCCAGTGAAAATACTTGAAAAATAATTTGTTGAAAATACAGAAAACATTTTTTTTAAATAGAGGAAATACCTTCGGGGAGAATGCTCTGTAAATCATCACCCTCATCCATGGTCATAGTTACATCCTGGGTTACGTTGCCAACGAGCATAAGTCCATGTAAATGTAGGCACTCCACGACCCTCGATTACGCCAGGAACCCACAGCAGATCGCAGTTACATTCCACGGTTACGTTGTTGTCACAGCAAAAGTCCATGTAACTATAGGCATCAGCGCCCTTGATTTTCGCCGGCAAAAATGAAACTTCTCCACTCCCACACATTTTGTAGTCTACCGATGTAAAATAAACACAAACTGTTGGCTCTCAACAGCACACACAACTTTTGCTATGTTAACATAGGTCGCAGTCTACCGATGTAAAATCAAACGTAGACTGTTGGCTCTCAGCGGCACACACGACTTTTGTTATGGTCTCTAGTAGATCGCAGTGATATCGAGTTACACTGTCGTCACAGCATAACCCAAATGCCTCTGTAGGCATCAACGCCCTCGACTTTCGCTACACACTACACAAAATCCTCAAGAACTAGTTTTGTCTGGACTCCTTACAGGATCAACTTTAGAACCCCACTTAGGGTTCAAGGCAGTACCACCCTGTGGCACTCCTGAGAGGTTCATTTCATGGGAGCGCCTTTTTCCCTAGAGCCATTTTCAAAAAGCTTTATACTATACACATATAGTATCTTCCAAATCATACACCCAGTATGAATCTCATATAAATCTCCTTTCTGAAAATCGATTATCCCAAAATCGATAATTCTCAACTTAGGCTTTTAAAATTCCAATATTGATTTTACCTAAAAATTAAAAGCCTTTCCAAATCCAAAGGTTCCAAAAACCTTTTCCCAAAATCCTCATAATATCCCTTATATATATATAGATATATATAAAAAAATTAAAAAAAACTTTGGATCCTTTCAAACTTGTATAAAACTCCATTTATACTTCAAATATTTTCAAAACCCTTTCTTTTGGCTTTAGAGTCAACAAAGGGAGATTTATCTTGTAAAATATATAACTTTGTTTATTCCATATCAAATATTCAAATTTGATTACTCTTTAAAGTCACTTACCAAATTATTTAATTCCATAAAGTAAATTTTTAGCATAGAAATATCCAATTTCTATTTTATTTCATCATATATTTCACAAAATATACCTTTCATTTCAAAAATCATTTCACATTTCTTATCCACAAATTCCTAGTATAAGTTTCATTCAAACCCGTACGATGCACATATATCATCCGTACGCTATACCAATTTGATCGCTCACTCGATCACACAATTTCACTTCCGAACTAGTATCGTCCACCCGATTTCCTAGTGCGAAGACAGATCTGGTTTGTTGATTAGAAACCGTCATTCTCCTTGCATAGCCTAGCTATGATAGAGAATGTCCAGAACCAATCAACAATCCATATCCAAGTTCGCCGTCGAAAATCGAGTGGATGATCCTAACCCGGATCGATATAACCATCTCGAAATTCTACGCTTGAATCTAGATCAAATCACTATGCGAATAGAATAATATACGTACATCCTACGTATTTATCTTTATTGATTATTACATAATCAATCCCCTTTTCTATTCACATTTACTCTAATTTTTATACACTTATTCACAATTATTCTAATTCCATTTGGATTATCACTTTAATCCTTATCTCAAATGGATATTCAATCATAAACAGTTTAAACTCTATCCAGCTTAAATTTAGAAAGTAATTTGAAAGGTTAAAAATAGATAAGTAGTTGAAAAATAATTATTAGTTTGTAAAATAGTTGTAAAATAGTTAAGTAATTATAAAATAGTTGGAAAATAGTCCATTAGTTAAAGAAATTTTAAATAATCGCTAAATAGCTGTAAAATAATAATTAATTTATAAAATAGTTGAAAAATAGTTAAATAGTTTCCAAAAATAATTGTAAAATAAGTATAAAGCAGTTAGCTTTAAAAAGAAAGATTGTATATAGTAAATAATTTGGAAAAATAGATTTAAAATAGTTTATATTAAAATAATTTATTTGAAAATAGTCCAAAGCCAAACTGTTCAATTTCAAACCTCCATTCCCATCAATTCAATTTAAGTTTCCACTTCTATTTAAATTGACTCAATTCCAAATTAAATAACTTCAATTTCCATTGGAATTGATTTAACCCCAAATTAAAGTTGAATTAATCCTCAAATTCTTTTCTAAATTCAAAACATTTTGAACCGTTACATTAAGCTGCGAACCCACATTCAACACTTTATTCGGGTCTTTCGGGTCAACAGGTACCGGGACTGTCTCTTCAACTAGTACCACTCTATTTTCCCCTGCACTGGCTTTTCTTGGATCCATCTCTCTTCGTGCACCGCTATGGGGCTGCCGCATCTTTTCCCATTTCTCCCTTCCTCGATTCACGCAACTCTGTAAGATAACATTCTCGTCCAGCATTCTGATTCCCTTTCACCACACCGACTCTATTATCTGTGGGGAATTTTATGGTCAGACACCATGGGGCAAGAATTGCTTTAAATGCCACCAGAGTTGGTCGGCCTAGGAAGGCATTGTAGGCAGAAAATTCTTCAACAATAACAAAGGTATGTTTTCAAGTCACTTTTCTCTGCCCCTCTCCTAGCTCTACGAACAAATCAATACTCCCAATTAGCTGTTTCGGCTCACCAGTAAAACCAGCAATCTTTAGTGATGAAGCTTGAACATCAGCTATATGAATCTTCATTTGATCAAAAGTCTTCTTGAAGACAATGTTGCATGAAGCTCCACAATCAACCAGAACTCTTTTCACAGTAGCTGGCCCAATGCCAACGGAGATGACCAAAGGATCAATGTTAGGAACTTCAACACCCATTGAATCCCTAGTAGTGAATATAATGTCGTCATTAAAAGTTTTCTGCTCCTTCAGGGGTGCAGCATCTTCTAACACAAAAACACTTTCATCTGCCAGTGCATACTTCAAAGCACGGGCGTATCTTTCCATCTCTCCCCAACTCCTGCCAGCTGGGTGAGGGCCTCCTGTAACCACATTTATAACAGGCCTCTCTGATTCATGAGCTGCCGCCTTCTCACTTGAACTAGGACAATGAACATGAACCTGTTGTCCTTGAGTTGATGAGGTTGGGCCATTCTTGTTCCTTCTTACATACTATTGGAGCCTGTTTTGCTTCAATAGTTCCTCAATTACCTCTTTTAAGTGACGGCACTCGTTAGTATCATGCCCGGGCTGGTTATGGAACCGGCAAAACCTTCCGTTCTTCTCAGCTTTCCTATTAACTCTTTGCTTAGCTGGTTTGGGGAATTCGACCGTGTCCTTGTTTGCAAAGTAGATGTTCTCCAGGGTATCAGTTAGAGGGGTGAAGTTGAAGGGATGACCTTCTTTGCATCTTCCTGCCTTCCGACCATCGTTCCCCCTTTTCTGATTGCCAGATTCCTTCTTATTCGGGGCAGCATTACTATTTCCGGCCCTTGTCGATACCACCTTAGCTGGTGCTTGGAGGCTTTCCAGACGCATGAATTCATCGGCTTTTTTTATAAAACTTGTCAAGTGAATTTGGTTCTTTCATTTTCAACCACTTTCCAAATTCACTTAATTTATCAATCGCCCTCATCAAATATGTCAGAATCATGCGTGGCTCTGCATTATCCACCTCGGCCAAAGCTATATTGAAGCGATTCAAGAAAGCTCTAATGGATTCTCCAGGATTCTGCTCTAAGCTGGATAACGACATTATATCTTTTGCCTTTGACGCATATAGTCGAAACTGTTCCTTGAACTTCCGAGTCAAATCAGAAAATTGGTCTATCTGCCGGATCGGCAACTTTGTGAACCAAAGTAAAGCAACTCCTTCCAAGTATACCGGAAAATACCGGCACTTGATTTCATCAGAGGCTCTGGCACCCGTCATGTGCCAATCATACCTATACAGAAACTCATTAGGATCGCTCGTTCCCTTGTAAGCTGGAATAGTTGGAGGGACAAACCTCCTTGGGAATTCTGCTTTCAAGATCTTTCCAGTGAATGGAGTTTTTCTCGGAGCGAAACCCCACTCTCTCTCATCTTCGTCTCTCCGCATACTTTCCTTCATAATCTGGCGAACCATGCCTGAGAAATATTCTTCATCATTTTGAGGCTCAATGGGACAAACATCAGCCATTCTCTCCGAATTCTGTCTTGACAATCGTTCACGGAGGGTTGGTTGCGGCCCCGATCCTCCGGCTTGGGGAGATGTCCTTTCCATTGGGTCAGCTGGCCTTGGAGGAATATTCCTTCCTTCCACATTCTGCATTTCATTGGCAAGGTTTCCCTCCTTAGCTGCCGGCTGGCGGTTTGCCTCAAATAAAGCATTCAACCTTTCCATCATTAGGTTATTCTGAGCTTCCATTTGCCGATGTAGCTCAGATATGACGGCATCTAGCTCTGCTCGTGTAACTCCGACAGTTGGAGTCGTTTGACTTAAAGGAGGATAGGTTGCAGTAGTATCGCGAACATCGTCAGATCTACTAGACTTGCGCTTCCTTCTTGGAGCCATTATTTCTGATAAACTTTTGGTTTTCAGAGAAATCCTTTCTACAAACTTCTGCGAAGCTATGATGACAGTACCCTGAGTTGGGTTCTCAGTGAAAGCACTAAAAATGTTAACGCAAAAAGTTAGACGCTAACACCCCGATGCAAATAGAGATTGAATGAAAGCACCACCCGCTAACACAGGAAACAGAAAAAGCAGTAATTCGCTGAAAAAGCAGTAAAGGACACAGAGTTTATAGTGGTTCGGCTTATAACCAAGCCTACGTCCACTTCAATCCTTCTTTATTGCCTATATGATTACAATCCTTTACGATTTCTTTCAATTACAATGCACTTCAAAAGACAAGTAGCAAGAAAAACTTCGA
Organism: Allium cepa; assembly: GCA_030765085.1. Taxonomy (NCBI): domain Eukaryota; kingdom Viridiplantae; phylum Streptophyta; class Magnoliopsida; order Asparagales; family Amaryllidaceae; genus Allium; species Allium cepa. The sequence continues at coordinate 292,248,408 of CM060942.1, forward strand.
TGTAAGAGAATTCTCCGAATTCATGGTCGAATATTTTGAATCCCTGCTTGAAGTTGATTGAAGCTTCTTGTGAGTTTCGAATGTTGAAGTAAGGCTCGGCTTGAGGATGGTAGAGTCGCTATGCTTTGAAGAAAATGGTCCCCCCAAAAAAAATCCCCTTTATGTTGGAGCCCATGCCGTATTTATAGAGGAACTTCAATGTCAAGTTGCAAGTAGTAACCGACCTAATGTAAGTCGTGGATCGTGACCGACCCAAGACAAGTCGTAAGTCGCGTTCTATCCCTTAGGCGCGGCTCACGTCATAACTGGGATAAGCATGTTCTTCTGAGTACAAGTCCTAAGTCATGGACGAGTTAACAGGCCCTGGTTCAAGTAACGCTATACTGGGTTTCCCTTTGTTTGCCTAGATCGCGAGCGACCTAACATAGGTCGTAAGTCGGTCGCGTCTTAAGTGAAGTTGTCTTGAGCCTTTCTTGTCTTGAGTCGTTAGGTCGGCAGTTCCTTGAGTCGTTAGGTCGGGCTATATGTTATGTCGCTAAGCCGTTAAGCCCTTAAGTCGGCAGTCCTTCTTAATTCGGTATGTTGTTAAGCCCTTAAGTCGGCAGTCCTTCTTAAGTCGGTACGTCGTTAAGCCCTTAAGTCGGCAGTCCTTCTTAAGTCGGTATGTCGTTAAGTCGCCAATTCCTTCGTGTCACTGAATCGCTGAACATATGAGTTAACATTACTATACCCCATTTCTTCATTCATTTAAGCAACTCCAATTTCAGCTAAAAGATTATTAATAACAACAGGATTGTATTATCCAAATTATTTTAAAACATCTATACATTTTCAATTTCTAGATCTCAAACCCATTTTGAGATCACACAAACTTCCAAATTCAAATTAACCATTTAACTTCACAAGTCAAATCCCAATTTCATCTTGAAATTTCCAAATCAAATTGTTAATTCAAACTTATTTAACTTCTTCTAAGTTAAATTCAATTTAATCCCGCTATTCCCACTTCAAATTTGAATTCTCCATTCTAAATTCCAAATTTCTATCACTTAAAAGTTCAAAAATTTATCACTTTGGGTATCACATCTTATACCAAATTTAAAAATCAACATTTAGAGTTTATTTCAAACCATCTTTGGTATTATGTATATCCAGACATATATCCATATTTACTTCTTGGCCCACCAAGCCAAATTTTAAAATTTAAACCACCACTGGTTTTAATTCAAAACAGATTCCTTTAAATAAAACAACTTTTGTTTGAAACAGGACCCAGATTTAATACTTCACAATTTAGATCATCTTTAATTCCAATTTATAAGCCGTACTTTCGTAAATGTTTTACTTCCTTAAAACATTTCATTTTTCTTACTCATTAATACACATTAGATTACAATAGTCATTTATGATAATAACCAAGATTATCATATCTAGAAACCAATTCACTATTACCTTATTCTGAAATTATTCCCCGAATTCAAGATTTAATTTCAGTTTGAATCCATTTCAAACCTATCTTTATTTAATTTTAATTTGGTTGTATTTATATAACCACTTAATTTAATTCTAATAATTTAACAACCAATTACTTTAACATTTATTAGAAAGATATATTGCTTTCTATATTAAAATATATTCTTATATAAATTCATTTAAAATCTTTATATAAGAAAATAACAAGTACGCTCTCATACACACACACACACACACACACACACACATATATATATACATACACACACACTCAACTCATTCTAGGGTACCATTGACCCTATTATTAATGAGTAATCCCACTAGAGCCAAGGTTCTCGCTTAACCTACAGCTCTGATACCAAATGTAACGACCCGTAATTTTTGATATCGAAAATTCCAGATAGTTAGGACATGAAGAAAGAGAAAGAAGAAGAAGAAACATAAAACCAAACACAGAATCTCACATTTCGCAGCGAATAAAATATAATATCACATAATATTCTTTACACAGAGAAAGTTGTATCAGTCAATTACATTTAAATACATCAGAGTTACAACATATACACGAGTACTGGGCAGATTCAATCAACCTGTCCCAGACAACTACAATATATCACAGACGAATACGCTCTATATGTCCCTACTATCCAGCTCGCCTCCTGAGCTCCAAAATGTCCTTTTCTGAAAATCTGTAATACTTGGTCTGACCCGAGCATTACATCAAAGTAAAACCCGGGTCAGGTTAGAAACCAGCATGAGTAAACCCACATAATATGAAATACCAAACCATAACACATGAGAATATCAAGGTAACTCATACGCTTTTTCGAGTTCTCTTAGTCAACATTTATTACACAACAGTTTCAAATTAAATATCCATATTACACAATTCATTCCATTCCAGCCTGTTTAATACCACATATCCAATGTAATGAATTTTGTAGATTACAAATCGAAGTGGTTCTGGGTATTTACTAATACCCGGTTCCGGTCTCTTCGAATCCAATGTCATCTTAGCCCAAGTTATTCAAGTGAAATACAATCCAACTTTAAATACAAGGTGTCATTTTTTACTGCAATTCATCATCGATAGATAACCACATTATCACTGTCCACTCAAACATATCATACCATACAACATTTCATGTCAGAGATATCAACCATTTCAAGGCATTTAACATCATTTAATCATTCATAAGCAAGATTGAACGCTTTTCAAAAATTAATTTAATTTATCGCTAATTAAATCAATTACTAATCTTAATCACTTGGTTACCTTTACTTAATATTAATCAGTTACAACCAATTAATTAATCATTCATTAATTATCCATAATTACCAATTAATCAATCCTAAATTACCATTTGATTAATCCTTAATTACCCTGGATTAATCTTTTAATTAGAGACTAAACAACCTTTAAGTATTAATTAATAAAACCTAGTTATTAATTAATAAAACATAATTCCACTCCGAAATTAATTATCCTTAATTACTTCATTAATTATACCAACTCCTCGATTAATTACATTAATTAATCCTGTAATTATACTGAGTAATTAACACTTAATTACTTCCACTAAGTAATTTTCCTTTAACTACTATTCATCAAGTAATTTCCCTTAATTGAGTATATCCAGTAATTATCCATAAGTCCACTAAGTAATAACACTTCACTAATTGCATTAAGTATTTATTGTAACAACCCGGAAATTTCGATCCCGAAAATTCCAAATAGTTAGTGAAAAGAAGAAAGAGAAAGAAGAAGAAACAGAAACACCGTGTAACGACCCGTAAATTTTCGATAATTAAAATAGCTAATTTAATAAGATTTCTTGATTTAGTGTTAGAGAAAAAATTGTAAGTCGTTTGGAATAATAATAAATGTTAAATTCATTGGGTATAATAGAGTAATTGATTGATAAGTAAAATCTATTTAAAATTAAATATTGAATATTGAAAAGGTAATTTGTTTAAATTAAATATTTAAAACTTATTGAATAATTGAATAACTGTAAAATGAAAATAGGGTTCTAAAATTTTGAATTGGTTTTAAAAGATTGAATCTTATAAGTTCAATTCCAATATTTCAAAAGATAATGAATTATTGGATAAGAGAAATCGTTTAAATTTAATATTTGGAAGTTATTGAATAATTTAATAATGGGAATTGAAGAACCGTATAATGGAAATGGTTGTTCTATAATTTTAATTCGTTTCAAAGGTTAAATTTTATAAGTTCGTTTGAATATTTCAAAAGATAGTGATTTAAGAATAATCAAATTTGTTTAAGTTTAATATTACAAATATTTGAATAATTAAATTCCGAATTTGATATGATTAATTTGATATTGAAATTCAATATATGAAAATAGAGTGAATAATTGAAATTTGATTTAATATGATTCAAATTGGTTTCCAAAGTGAATGTAAATTATATTGGGATTATAATAGAGTTAATAGATTTTTAAAATTGGGATTTAATTGGATAATTAAATCGATAATTTAATATGTTAAATTTCAGAAATAATTGAAATTTGAGTTAAATATGATTGAAAATGATTTGTAAAATTTTATTTTATCATATTGGAGTTAGAACGATATTTTAGAACTTTTAAAATCGAATTAAAAGAAAATTTGTGAAAATTGAATATTTTAATATTTAATCGACTAGTGAAATTGGTCAATTTTCGAACAGTCTCAGAATTGGACGAAACTAATTCTATTTGGTCCGTAATAGTTTGTTATTATTGGATTTCAATTTTTGTAGCAATTGGAGTTTTCGTTTGACCGTGGCAGCTCGAAACGCATCGAAATGGTTTTAATATTAATTTGGCGAGTTAAAATAGTCATTTTTCAAACAGTCTCGGATTTCGATGAAACCAGTTTCATCGGATCCGTAATGTGATATTATTGTAATATTTCAAATTTCGTGTCAATCGGATTTACCGTTTGTTCGGGGCAAGCCAAAACGCCTAGAAAATCGTTTAATCGGTTTAATTTAAAATTGATCGTTTATTGCCGTAACTCGCACAGACGATCGAATTAGCTTCCGCAACCTATTCCATTGTGTCCAGAATGCGGGATAAACCCTAGAAACGACGGTCACTGCGCGAGATTTGGAGTTCGAAAAGTTGGGTATGAATAGTGTTCGTCAATTTCTATAAAAGGACCCTTAATTCATTTCATTTGGTCCAAAACCCTAAAATTGTTCAGCCGCCACCTTCTTATAGATCAATGGCTGAAACACACCCTTCTTCTTCCTCAATTATCTCTTCATCCATCAATATTTACAAGAAACTTTCAACATGAAACTTGTAGAGCTCGTCGAGAGCTTCGATTTCAACGACAACGATCGAAATTGGAGCGACAGGGTGGGAGCTACGGGGCCGTGCATGGCTGCAGTTCGGCACGCAAATCGAGAGAGGGGGAGAGGCCGAGCTTGATACTCTTCTGGCCGAAGGTGGAGGGAGGTGAGGAGCTTTGTTTGGCACTTCCTGATCGAACTCCAGGTCAACGAGGTGGTGGCAATGTTTAACCCTAGATGGAAGCTTGGTGGGTTGTTTTGCGTACGCAACCTGGAAGTTTCAAAAGTGAGGGAGGAGAAGCAAAAGGAGCGGCCTTGATCTGGAGACAAGGAAATGCACGGCTATGATGGCTAGGGTATTAGGAAAAAAGTGTTGTAAAATTATATATATATATAATTCGTGTAACTTTAAAAATTCATATCTTTTTCATACGAGGTCGAAAACGCACGAAACCAGTTGCGATAGGTCCGTATGGACGAGCACTACGCTATGGAATTGGATTGGAGTCGTTTGGAGCTAGTGAAAATTTTGGGTAAAATTAAATGCCCATTTAATTTTATTCGAAATAAAACGCTAGAACTGCATTGAAATCAATGTGAGTGTTTTATAACGCTCACAACGTACTAAATATCTTTATGTTAGTTAAATTTGACATTATGAAGTGTTATGATTTTATTTGTCGTTGTTTGATAAAAATTTAATTGTGATATAGCTTGTCATTTGAAGTAACCGTTGAAAAATTAAATTGACAGTTAAATTGAAATTAAAACTGAATTGCGATTAAATTACCTGACATTGATAACCATGAAATTTCTATGAATTGTATTGTCTATTGGATGATGTATTTGGATGGATGTTATTGGTTGATATTTAAATGTTTGGATGTTTATTGCTTATATATAACCAGTTATGCATACATATGACAATATGATTGATTTAAGTGATATATATTCATCCCTGACATTTAATTGAAATAAATAATTAGTTGGCCATAGGATAGAAAATTATATACGGACACCGAATTGGCTAAATCAATAATTTTTAAAATCGTCGATTTGAAATTTATTTAAATGTTTTGATTTAAAAGTTATAAATAGAAATCAATTTATAGAAATCGAATTTATCGAAAAATTGAGTTTGGAATGTTGAAATAAATTTTGGTTAAAAGAAATTGTTAAATAATTAAAGTGGAGACTTTGGAATTTAAATCGGGATATGATTGAATTTCGAAAATTGATTTGTTTAAAGATTTAACCTTAATTCGAGCTTTGAATATTACTAAGTAAAAGTGATATAAAAGTGATATTTTGACATTGAGCTTGAAATTGAATCATATTTGAAATTTGGATTTAAACTTGAATATTGAAGGATAATTTTGTTAAGTGTTATAAATTGGTATTTTGAATATCAAGCTCCAAATCGATATAAATTGAAATTGAATAAATTAAAGGTGAATGTAAAATTGAATTAATTTGAAGTAAAAGTTGACATTGATTTGAATCAAAATCGAAATTGAATCGGTAGAATGGAAATCGAAATTGATTTGAATTGGGAAGTTATATTTGAAATGGATTGGTTTCGAAGCTGTTTTTATTTTGTTTTCAAAATTACTCGGTTATATAAACCATTTTGAATACTTGAGCTGTTTTAATCTATTTTAAATCTACTTAACCCAATTTAAACTATTTTAAACTAAATTTATCTATTTCAAATCCATTTTAAGATTATAAGTATTTTAAGTATTTTAATTATTTAAAACTACTCTTAATCTACTTAAAACTATTTTCTAAAATTCTAAGCTGGTCTATAAAGGGGATTGTTTATATTTAAATCTTGAATTTAAATACGAATTGAGTTAAATGAAGTTGCAACCTAAACTGAAATTCGAAATGATTTTGAAATCGAAATGAGATATTGATGCGAAAAATGATTTTTGAAACGGAATCTTACATTTGAATAGATACGATGATATTTGAAATAGATTTGATTTTTGAAGAGAATATGATATTTTGATATCAATTATGAATCGATTTGAAATGTAAAAGAGCCAACGGTGTAATAATACGTAGTTATTAAAGAGACCGGGATCGGATATGGACATACTCTCTGTCGATACCGAAAACCACTTTAATAACTATTATACGCGGAGTGTTGATCCAGAATGAAGTGGATGGTTTGGTGAACGCGTTGACTGAAGAAAGAGAACGATATTAGATGACCCCTGACATGACTAAAACAGGAGCCGCGCCGAGCCATTGAGGTTCGCCACCTCTAGCGGACACACTTCTTCGATACCATATCTATTACATTTGTGATTCGATTTGGGTGCACCCCTTGATTTGGGAGTGTTGTTTCGCGGTGTTGGGGTAGCTGCTGGCTATGCTCAACATCAGTCCGGATCACGCAACTACTAGTATCCTAGTTGGTATCGCCTCATGTACCTTGTCATAATGATTATCCTATTCGCGACCACTACGTTTTGTTTTGTGTTATACCTATGGGGTACCCTCTGATAACCACCAGTTTACGGTGGGGCTTACGGTGCCGTATAGACTATGGCATTATAAAAATGTGTTAAGGGGGATTATGGTAACGCCTTAACGCTATTTTGATACTTTATATTACTGATAGGCATTATCTACTTAGCGTACATTACTACATAGTAGATAGTTTAACGGATCCTTAAGAGATGGAAAATCCCGTAACATCTCTTGAGTTATTGCACGCACGTTGACACTGGATATGAGATGTCAAACCCCGTAAACATCTCTGACGCCGTTACACTCATATTTATTTACGATTGATTAACTTTCATGAGGATATTTTAGTCTTGACTCGAGTGTTTTGTCTTTTCATTACGCTCGGGTCAGTCCTGAGTTTTTCAGATTTTTGAAGATCTATTCTGGAGGATGAAGATGAAGATTTGGTATACTATTACGATTACTATCTGTGCATCATGCTGTCTGCTACATTATTTTGATTGTTCTGTTGTATATGTATAACTCTGATAAATGTTGTATAAATAATAATCAAGGTATAGTAAACAACTTCATGAACTGTTTATTTGATTATTATATTTTATCGTTCCGCTGCAAAATTCTGTGTTGTTTTCTTTCTTTTATTTCTCTTTCCTCTTTTTTCGTATTTACCCCAATAACCATCTGCCCTTTTGAATGGTTTGGAATCGACATGTGTATTTGATCGTCGGTTTAAACTACCCAAAAAGGCGGGTCGTTACACACCAAACACAGAAAGCCTCACATTCGCAGTGGATCAAAATATAATGTCACATAAATAACAGTTTTACAAAGAAGACTGTATCAATACATTTATATTATTATACATCAGAGTTACAACCATTCTCAGTTACTGGACAATTTAAACAACATGTCCTAGTTATACAACTATAATATATACAGCGGGTACGCTGCATACGTTCATGCTATCCAGCTTGCCTCCTGAGCTCCAGAACGTCCTTACTTGAAAATTTATAATACTCGGTCTGACCCGAGCATTTCATCAAAGTAACACCCGGGTCAGGCTAGAAACCAGCGTGAGTAAACTCTTCTAACATGAATTAGAAAAGCACACAACTTATTTATAACCCGGGGGAACTCGTATCAATTTAGAAATTCACAATTTGTTATAGACATCACTTATCACACACATCAATTTCTAAGTACCAAAACTTAGATTAAATGGTCCAATTCACTTAAATCATTCCATACTAGCCTATTAATTTCACATATCAATCTATAAAGAATCGAAGTGGTTTCGGGTATTAACTAATACCCGACTCCGGTCTCTTCGAATTCAATACCATCTTAACCCACGTTATTCAATTGAAACATAATTCAGCCTTTAAATACAAGATGTCATTCATTTTTTTATATAGCATTTCATCATCGACGGATAACCACACAATCACTATTCAAGACAAACATACCATATCACAAACATTTCATATCAGAAATATCAACCAATCATTCATAAGCAAGATTTATCAGTCACCCATTACTAATTAAATCAAATTAAACACTTTAGTCATTTCTAAATCTTGCTTACATAACGATAATTAATCACAAACCATTAATTAATCATCCCTTAATTGTCCTCTCTACTTACGTTCGGTAATTAGCCTTTAATTAATTTATCACATTCATTAATGAACCTTGATTAATCACATTTAGTAATTAATTATTCCTAATTACTTACATTCATTAATTAACCCCTTAGTTAATTTATGAATTCTTTAATTAATTACACTGAACAATTAACACTTAATTACTTCCACCAAGTAATTATACTTCATTAATTACTTTAACAAAGCATTTTAGTGATTATATTAAATTAATTAAATTTAATTAATTAACTTAAACTAATCACATTAACTCAATTAATTAAAAATGAGTAATTAATTTCTTAATTAATTTTCACAAATGATTATCCGAAATTAATTAATCTAATTAATTTTTAAAATTAATCACATTAATTAATTATTAAATAATCCCCAAATAATGATTTTCATTAACCATTAATAATTTTCTAATTACCTTTCTAAGTAATTTATCTTAATTAAATGTTGTTAATGCCAAATTAATTAATTCTAAATTTAAAAAAATTAATTTATTCTAAATAAATTAACTTAATCCTTAATTAAAAAATTTAAAACCCTAATAACTTTATTGATAAATTTCTAAATTAATTAACTCATTAATTTAATGAAATCTCAAATCATTATATTTAAATTAACTTTAAGAAAATCATTTCCTTTATTTATGATTTAATCATCATTTAGAAAAGTTTTCGGAAACACTTACCTTTAAATTCACATTTGAATTCCATTTCAAATTTAAGATTTGAAATAATTAACAATTTAACTTTAACAAATTTAAATCAAGTTAAAACCTTTTTAAAAATCAAATGTTAGAGAAACATTTACCATATAAAGAAGTTTATATAAAAAAATTTAAACCAAATCATTTAAATTCAAATTCATTTTAAATTATACCTTACCCTCTCAAAATTTTTAAATATTATAAATTATATAAAACTTCATTTAATTTCAAACTAGAATTCAAAAGTTAATTTGAATCCTATCTTTAAATTCTTATTTTAAACTTTGCTAAAATACTGTTTTCCAATTTAAAATCAGCTTAAATTCAAAACAGACAGGTTTAAAGAAACCTGTAACAATCAAAATTCGACCCGAGGCCAAACAAAATTACTTCGAGTCCCAAACCCTCCTGCTTCGAGCCACCCACTCAAAATACTCAAGTAAAGCTCGAGTACAAAACTACTCAAACCAAAAAGACAACATCCATCAACACAAATGTGCACAGTGCACATGCACCGGCCGATCACCAGTTTCCGACCAACCTTGATGACTTAAACAAGTCATCGATCACCTAAGCACCTCAAATCGATCACCAGAACCTTGTTTCCCCCATGAAATCAAAATCCAGGCCTTCAACCCAAAATTGCTACTCAGACCCAACCTGGAAATCACCTCGACCATCCCTTGCCAATCACCAGAACTCCAAAAGCTCTGGCCAAAGCTTCGCCTACGTCTACACTTCCAACGCCCAAATTCTGGTAACACTCGATCCATCATAGAAGAAATGCTGAAGCAATTCCCGAACTTTCACCAAAACTAGGTTAAGAAACCTTTCTGGCCAACCACCTTCACCATACCCATTTGATCAACACTCTGACATTTTTCCCTAGACCTCTGATCATCATACTCCCTTCAGACCGAAATTCGACCACCAATTCCATTGGGATCGCCAAAGGAACCCCAAAACTCCAAAACTGATCAAACCAAAACTGATCTCTAAATCTTCTAATAAAATTCATGATTCTTGTTTTAAAAATCATGATTTCATATGAGAATTCAAGTTATAAACCTGATTTGATTATTTAAGATGATTGATATTTTACTTATCTTAAGTAATTACTGCCCTTATGGGTTTACAGAGTAAATCAGATTTTATTTTCTCTTAATTATAATTTTTAAACATAAATCTTTAATAAACAAACAACTTTTGTATAAATCATAATCCCTAACTAAGATCGGATCAAATGATAATGGGTTTTTATCAAATTCTTAGTTTTTAAAACAAGCACAGGCAAAACAGATACAGAAGGGTAACCATTTACATATTTATATATACACACAGAAGATTCATCACCTTCAAGCATATCAAGCACATTTATTTCTTGTAATCCACATGCAACAGAAAGTTAACACTAATTCTTTTAAAATGTGAAGTTACTCACCTTATTAAAAACAGAGGCTGTGTATTGAATTCCTGATTTATTTAAACTGAGATTTTGATATATTCATAATTTTACTGTATTTCTTTATTTTATTAAACACTTTCTTCAAATCTTGCTTGAAAATATTTTTAGATCAAATACCACATCATTTCAATCAAGTTTTATTTATACATCCATGCCTAGAAAGAATCCAGGAAAAAGATATTGAATTTTATCAAGGTTTGAAAACCTGTTCATCTAAAACAGAGCCAATAATTTGTATTCAAACCTTCATATCCATATATATACACACACACACATTCAGTTTACTTTATACAATCATGCAACCCAAATTTATCATTTTTACTTCAGATGTTAATTTTATGCATCTAGACTTAATCAGGTTTAAATCCTTTAAAAACATTTGCTTACTCACTATTTTAGTTTACACAGGGACTTGCTCTGCATGTCCCAGTAATGTATATAAATATTCACACTCGTATACAAACTTAAAAAAAAAATTAAAATAACATGCACAACATAATTCTAATCAGGCTTAAAGGTTCATCGCATGCTAGTTCAAGATATATCAGATTTCAAAGTTTTACTTACACAAATATCAATTATATACCCAGGCAACACATCCATTCACTCATGCAAGTAATAATTGAGTTATTTCTATAATCAAATCTTGCATGCATTCAGTTATCAAGTAGAATTTAGTTTTTCAAGAGGGTAGATTTACTCACTTATTTTCAGATGCATATTATTTTGTTCCTAGAACTGCTTTATTTGACTTAAAACTGCATTATTGTTGAATCTGGGTTTTGCAAATGCTAGTTGAAGTTTATCTTAAAACTGCAGCTGACCCCATCTCCATTTCCTAGAGTTTGAAGTTTGATCTTCAATTTGTTGTTGAAAATTGGAGCAGATTTAACTATTGAATTTTATTTGCGGAATTTGCTTACAGATTTTAATTTGTATTTGGTTTTGCAGAATTTTTTTATTGAATTTGGTTTCTTTCAGATTTTAAGAAGAATGGAAATTGAGAGAACGAAGAATATGAAAAATGATTTCTATTTTTATTTTTATCTTTCATATGTTGTTAAATTTTCTATTAATCTTAGATCAATTGACACTTGTCTAAGAATGTAACATTTGTCACACTTGTCCTTTATTTTATGCTTAATGCCTTGCATATGTTAGTCTTGTATTTTATATGATTTACATTTGTTATTTTGCCGATTTAAATTAAACATTTAAATGTTAGATAAAAGCTTTTGTCTTAGGTTTATGTTTACTTTTATATTTCCCATTAAGTAAATATAAAATTTATATAAATGATTTTTTCCTTTTCTCTTTTTCTTAAGATAATAACATAAACCAATCATATACAAAATAAATTAAAATCGTATATAATATATTTTTAAATCCAGAATATTTTAAGATATTCATCCCTTAGAATTCCAATTCAAATTCAATTTAAATTAAATATCAAATTCGAAGCCAACCCATATATCTATATATTTAACAATACATTATCTATTCTAAAGGAATAATCTGCCAATGATAAATAATTACATTATAGATTATCAAATAATTACTTATCTAGGTATTTATAATTCAGCTTCTATTATAATTTCAAATTCATTTATATATGCAGAAATCTTTTATTATCAGAACTTTATTTGTCCAATCTATAAATTACTATTTTCAATAATTTAATCAGATAATTATCCAATTATCTAATATCCAAAATTCAGGTTATCAAATTCCTCCCCCCCTTAGAATCTTTTCTTCCTCGAGAAGGATCGAAGCCAGAATTTTAAAATGCTTATAATCAGATAAATTTCATTGATCATTTTTAAAACACTTTAGAAATCTATATAATATAACTAAAATAGTTTTTATAAAAATACTTTTATAACTCGATGTTTCAACCAGTCCATCCTTGTTCTCACAGAAATTCGGTCATACGTTGATGAGGCGTAGGACTGAAAATCTATAAGTACTTAGCAGACCTGTTTTCAACACCCAGTGAAAATACTTGGAAAATAATTTTATTGAAAATATAGAAAACAGTTTTTGAAAATAGAGGATATATCTTTGGTGACAATGCTTTGGAAATCATCACCCCCATCCATGGTCGCAGTTACATCCAGGGTAACATTGCCATCGTAGCAAAAGTCCGTGTAACTGCAGGCTCTCCACGGCCTCTCGATTATGCTATGGAACCCACACAATATATCACATTTACATTCCAGGGTTACGTTGCCATCATAGCAAAAGTCCATGTAACTGCAGGCTCTCAGCGGCCTCTGATTTTCGCTGTCGAAATGAAACTTCTCCGCTCCTACATAGGTCGCAGTCTGCCGATGTAAAATCAAACGCAGACTGTTGGCTCTCAGCGGCACACACGACTTTCGCTATAATATACTCTACTCATAATCCCCAGGAACTAGTTTTTTCCGGACTACTCACAGGATCAACTTTAGAAACCCTCCCTGGGGCTCAAGGCAGCACCACCCGGTGGTACTCCTGAGAAGTTCATTTCAAGGGACCGCCCTTTTCCCCAGAGCCATCATCAAAACATTTTATACTATATACATATAGTATCTTCAAATCATACACCTAGTATGATCTAATACAAAGCTCCTTTACAAAAAATCGATTATTCCAAAATCGATAATTCTCAAACTAGGCTTTCCAAATTTCAATATTGATTTTACCCAAAAATCAAAAGCCTTTCCAAATCCAAAGGTTCCCAAAACCTTTTCCAAAATCCTCATAAGATCCTTTATATATATATATATATATATAGATATAATTTTTTAAAACTTTGGATCATTTCAAACTTGTATAAAACTCCTTTTATACTTCAAACATTTCCAAAAACCCTTTTTCTTCTGGCAAAAGATTCAATAAGGAAAGATCTATCTTATATAACAAAGATATATAACTTTGTTTATTCAAAATCAAATATTCAAATTTGATTACTCTTTTCAATATCATTTATATTCAAATCCGTACGATGTACACATATCATCCATACACTATACCAATCTGATCGCTCACTCGACCACACAGTTTCACTTCCGAACTAGTATCCTCCACCCGACTACCTAGTGTGGACACAGATCTCTTGATCAGAAACCGTCATTCTCCTTGCATTGTCATAACTATGATAGAGAATATCCAGAACCAATCAACAATCCATATCCAGGTTCATCGTCGAAAATCGAGTGAAAAATCCCAACTCGGATCGACATACTATCTCGAAGTTCTGTGCTCGAATCTGGATCAAATCACTATGCGAATAGAATAACATACGTACACCCTACGTATTTGTCTTTATTGGTTATTAACCAAATCAATTCTCTTTCTATTCACCTTTCTTTGATTTTCATTTACTTACTCACAATTGCTTTAATCCATTTGGATTATCACCTCTATTCTTATCTCGATTGGGTATTCAACCAACAACAGTCTAAACTCTGTCCAGTTTAAATTTAGAAAATAACTTAAAAAGTTAAAGAAATAGACAAGTAGTTGAAAAATAATTACTAGTTTGTAAAATAGCTATAAAATAGCTCGGTAATTGTAAAATAATTGGAAATTAGTTAAATAGTCATAGAAATTTTAAATAATTGCAAAATAGCTATAAAATAGTAATTAGTAGTTGAAAATAGTAATTAGCTTATAAAATAGTTAGAAAATTGTTAAACAGTTTCAAAAATAATTGTAAAATAAGTATAAGATAGTTTGGCTTTTAAAAGAAAGGTTGTTTATATCATGAATAGCTTGGAAAATAAGTTTATATTAAAACAATTTATATTAAAAATAGTCCAGAGTCAAAAATGTTTACTTCCCAATCTCCATTCTCATCAGTTCAATTTAAATTTCCTTTACCGTTTAAATTGACCCAGTTCTAATTTAAATAACTTCAATTTCCATTGAAATTGATTCATCCCCAATTCAAGTTGAATTAACCTTATTCAACCTTGATCTCAAATTGTACTAATTCAAATAAATTTCAAATTATTCAAATCAATTCAATTCAAATTTTCCATTTGAATTTTATACTTATACATCTCCAATCACAATTTCAATTAATTCAAATTAAATTCAATTTGAACTAATTTCAATTCAAATTCCAAATTTAAACCATCTTGAATTATATAAATTCGAGTTAAATCTACTAAGGTTGGTTTAACCCTTTAAACCAAGTTAACCTTTATTAAAAGCTTTTACACAATTTAGTTTCTGAGCTCAAATTCTAAAATTTTCATTCTAAATTATCTTTACTAATTCAAATCAACCATTTAACTCTTCCAAGTTAAATCCCAACTTAAAACTCAATATTTAGAGTTTTATTTCAAACCATCTTTGATATTATGTATATCAACATATATACATATAACCTTCTTTTACATACCAAGTTATACTTTAAAATTTTAAACCCCCTTTGGTTTTTAATTCAAAACAAATTTCTTTAAATTTTCAAACAACTCTTGTTTGCATCAAACTTTCTTATTCAAATAATATTATTTATTATTCCTTCTAATAATTTGAAAACAAATTTCAAATGTTTTAATATCTTAAGATTCAAACTTCACAACTTAGATCGACTTCTATTTCAATTTATAACCCATATTACCTAAATGGTTTGCTTCCTTAAAACATTCCATTTCTAAATACGACAACCATTTATGATAATATCCAAAATTATCATCTCTGGAAACCAATCCATTATTATCTTATTCTGAAATTCTTTCCCATATTTACAAATTAAATTTCAGTTTGAATTTATTTCAAACTTATCTTTATTCAATTTCAATTTCAGTTTGGTTGTGTTCTATTACTTCTCGATTTAATTCCAATAATTTTAAAAACCAATTCCTTTACTATTTGTTAGAAAGATATATTGCTTTATATATCAAAATATAATCTTATATAAAACCATTTAAAATCTTTATATAAAAAAATAACATGTACGCTCTCTCATATATATATATGCACTCAACTCATTATAGGGTACCACTTACTCTATCCATAATGAGTAATCCCACCAGAGCCAAGGTTCTTGCATAACCTTCAGCTCTGATACCAAATGTAACAACCCAGAAATTTCGATCCCGAAAATTCCAGATAGTTAGTGAAAAGAAGAAAGAGAAAGAAGAAGAAGAAGAAGAAGAAGAAACACCAAAACATAGAAAACCTCACATTCGCAGCGGTTGAAAATATAATATCACATAAGTAACAGTTTTACAAAGAAGACAGTATCAGTACATTTATATTATTATACATCAGAGTTACAACCATTATCAATTACTGGACAGTTTAAAACAACATGTCCTAGTTATACAACTATAATTTATATAGCGGGTACGCTCCATACGTTCATGCTATCCAGCTTGCCTCTTGAGCTGCAGAACGTCCTTACCTGAAAATCTGTAATACTCGGTCTGGCCCGAGCATTACACCAAAGTAACACCCGGGTCAGGCTGGAAACCAGCATGAGTAAACCCTTCTAACATGAATTACAAAAGCACACAATTTATATATAACTCGGGGTAAATCGTATCAATTTACAAATTCACAATTTGTTATAGACATCACTTATCACACACATCAATTTCTAAGTACCAAAACTTGGATTAAATGGTCCAATTCACTTAAGTCATTCCATACTAGCCTATTAATTTCACATATCAATCTATAAAGAATCGAAGTGGCTTCGGGTATTAACTAATACCCGACTCCGGTCTCTTCGAATTCAATACCATCTTAACCCACGTTATTCAATTGAAACATTATTCAGCCTTTAAATACAAGATGTCATTCATTTTTTTTATACAGCATTTCATCATCGACAAATAACCACACAATCACTATTCAAGACAAACATACCATATCACAAACATTTCATATCAGAAATATCAACCAATCATTCATAAGCAAGATTTATCAGTCATCCATTACTAATTAAATCAAATTAATCACTTTATTCATTTTTAAATCTTTCTTACTTAACAATAGTTAATCACAAACCATTAGTTAATCATCCCTTAATTGTCCTCTCTAACTACATTCGGTAATTAGCCTTTATTTAATTTATCAAATTCATTAATGAACCTTGATTAATCACATTTAGTAATTTATTATTCTTAATTACTTACATTAATTAATTAACCCCTTAGTTAACTTATGAATTCTTTAATTAATTACACTGAGTAATTAACACTTAATTACTTCCACTAAGTAATTATACTTCATTAATTACTTTAAAAAGCATTCTAGTGACTATCTTAAATTAATTAAATTTAATTAATTAACTTAAACTAATCACATTAACTCAATTAATTAAAAATGAGTAATTAATTTTCACAAATGATTATCCTAAATTAATTAATCTAATTAATTGTTAAAATTAATCACATTTATTAATTATTAAATAATCCCAGTTAATGATTTTCATTAACCATTAATAATTATTTAATTATATTTCTATGTAATTTAGCTTAATTAAATGTTGTTAATTCCAAAAAATATTAATTCTAAATTTAAAAAATTAATTTATTCTAAATAAATTAACTTAATCATTAATTAATAAATTTAAAACCCTAATAACTTTATTGATAAATTTCTAAATTAGTTAACTCGTTAATTTAATGAAATCTCAAATCATTATATTTAAATTAACTTTAAGAAAATCATTTGCTTTATTTATGATTTAATCATCATTTACAAAAGTTTTCGGAAACACTTACCTTTAAATTCACATTTGAATTCCATTTCAAATTTAAGATTTGAAATAATTTACAATTTAACTTTAACAAATTTAAATCAAGTTAAAACCTTTTTAAAAATCAAATGTTAGAGAAACATTTACCATATAAAGAAGTTTATATAAAAAGATTTAAACCAAATCATTTAAATACAAATTCATTTTAAACTATACCTTACCCCCTCAAATTTGTTTAAATATTATAAATTTTATAAAACTTCATTTAATTTCAAACTAGAATTCAAAATTTAATTTGAATCCTATCTTTATATTCTTATTTCAAACTTTGTTAAAATACTGTTTCCAATTTAAAATCAGTTTAAATTCGAAACAGACAGGTTTAAAGAAACCTGTAACAATCAAAACTCGACCCAAGCCAAACAAAATTACTTAGAGCCCCAAACCCTCCTGCTTCGAGCCATCCACTCAAAATACTCGAGTAAAGCTCGAGTACAACACTGCTCAAACCAAAAAGACAATATCCATAAAAACAAATGTGCACAGTGCAAATGCACCGGCCGATCACCGGTTTTCGACTAGCCCTGATGACTTAAACAAGTCATCGATTACCCAAGCACCTCAAATCGATCACCAGAACCTTGTTTCCCCCATGAAATCAAAATCCAGGCCTTCAACCCAAAACTGCTACTCAGACCCAACCTGGGAATCACCTCGACCATCCCTTGCCGATCATCAGAACTCCAGAGGCTCCGGCCAAAATTTCGCCTACGTCTACACTTCCAAGGCCCAAATTCTGGTGACACTCGATCCATCATAGAAGAAATGCTGAAGCAATTCCCGAACTTCCACCAAAACTAGGTTAAGAAACCTTCCTGGCCAACCACCATCGCCACACCCATCTGATCAACACTATGACATTTTTCCCTAGACCTCCGATAATCCTACTCCCTTCAGACCGAAATACGACCACCAATTCCATTGGGATCACCAGAGGAACCCCAAAACTCCAAAAACGACCAAACCAAAACTGATCTCTAAATCTTCTACTAAAATTCATGATTCTTATTTTAAAAATCATGATTTCATACGAGCATTCAAGTTATAAACCTGATTTGATGATTTAATATGATTGATATTTTACTTATCTTAAGTAATTACTGCCCTGATGTTGTTTACAGAATAAATCAGATTTTAGTTTCTCTTAATTATAATTTTTAAACATAAATCTTTAATAAACAAACAACTTTTGTTTAAATCATAATCCCTAACTTAGATCAGATCAAATGATAATGGTTTTTTATCAAATTCTTAGTTTCTAAAACAAGCACAGGCAAAACAGATACAGAACAGTAACCATTTACATATTTATATACACACACACAGAAGATTCATCACCTTCAAGCATACCAAGCACATTTATTTCTAGTAATCCATATGCAACAGATAGTTAACACTAGTGCTTTCAAAATGTGAAGTTACTCACCTTATTAAAAACAGAGGCTGTGTATTGAATTCCTGATTAATTTAAACTTTAGATTTTGATATATTCATAATTTTACTGTATTTCTTTATTTTATTAAACACTATCTTCAAATCTTGCTTGAAAATATTTTTAGATCAAATACCACATCATATCAATCAAGTTTGATTTATACATCCAAGCCTAGAAAGAATCCAGGAAAAAGATATTGAATTTTATCAAGGTTTGAAAACCTGTTCATCCAAAATAGAGCCAATAATTTGTATTCAAACCTTCATATCCATATATATATATATATATATATATATATATATATATAGACACATTCAGTTTACTCTATACAATCATGCAACCTAAATTTATCATTTTTACTTCAGCGTTAATTTTACGCATCTAGACTTAATCAGGTTTAAATCCTTTAAAAAGATTTGCTTACTCACTATTTTAGTTTACACAGGGACTTGCTCTGCATGTCCGAGTAATGTATGTAAATATTCACACTCATATACATACTAAAAAAACATTATTAAAATAACATGCACAGCATAATTCTAATCAGGCTTAAAGGTTCATTGCATGCTAGTTCAAGATATATCAGATTTCAAAGTTTTACTCACACAAATATCAATTATATACCCAGGCAACACATCCATTCACTCATGGAAGTAATAATTGAGACATTTCTATAATCAAATCTTGCATGCATTCAGTTATCAAGTAGAATTTAGTTTTTTAAGAGGGTAAATTTAAACACTTATTTTCAGATGCATCTCATTTTCTTCCTGGAACTGCTGTAGTTGACATAAAACTGCATTATTGTTGAATCTGGGTTTTACAAATGCTAGTAGAAGTTGATCTTAAAACTGCAGCTGCCCCATCTTCATTTGCTAGAGTTTGAAGTTTGATCTTCAATTTGTTGTTGAAAATTGGAGCAGATTTCACTATTGAATTTTATTTGCAGAATTTGCTTACAGATTTTAATTTGTATTTGGTTTTGCAATTTTTTAAATTGAATTTGGTTTCTTTCAGATTTGAAGAAGAATGGATATTGAGAGAAAGAAGAATATGAAAACTGATTTCTATTTTTATTTTATCTTTCATATGTTGTTAAATTTTTTATTAATCTTAAATCAATTGACACTTGTCTAAGAATGTAACATTTGTCACACTTGTCCCTTTTTTTATGCTTGATGCCTTGCATATGTTAATCTTGTATTATATATGATTTACATTTGTAATTTTGCCCATTTAAATTAAACATTTAAATGTTAGATAAAAGCTTTTGTCTTAGGTTTATGTTTACATATATATATATATATATATATATATATATATATATATATATATTTTTCCCATTAAGTAAATATAAAATTTATATAAATGATTTTTTCCTTTTCTCTTTTTTTTAAAGATAATAACATAAACCAATCATATATAAAATAAATTAAAATCATATATAATATATTTTTAAATCCAGAATATTTTAAGATATTTATCCCTTAGAATTCCAATTGAAATTCAATTTAAATTAAACATCAAATTTGAAGCCAACCATATAACTATATATTTAACAATACATTATCTGTTTTAAAGGAATAATCTGCAAATGATAAATAATTACATTATAGATTATCAAATAATTACTTATCTAGGTATTTATAATTCAGCTTCTATTATAATTTCAAATTCATTTATATATCCAGAAATCTTTTATTATCAGAACTTTATCTGTCCAATCTATAAATTACTATTTTCAATAGTTTAATCAGATAATTATCCAATTATCTAATATCCAAAATTCAGGTAATCATAATGATACTTAACCCATCATCAAGTAAATTTCTTCAATTAATTACTTAATTAATTAACTAATACTAACCACATTAATTTAATTAATTACACTGAGTAATTAATCCCTAATTACTTCCATTAAGTAATTCCATTGATTAATTATCCTCAATTAATTGATCAATCTCTAATTATTAACTTATTAATTAATTAACCCTAACAAATTGATCATTTATTCTCTTATATTAAGTAATTTATCAGTTGGTTAATTAATCTCTAATTATTAAGTGTTGGAGTACAAAATCACTTAAGTTCCTATTAAAATTAAAATTCAATACACTTAATTAATCATATATTTACAAATCGAATCATCTTAATCACCTTTGACTTAATAAATTAAGTTTGAACTTGTGTACAAACTTGGTCAATGCCTTATTTCAAACTTATAAAAACAAAATTTGCTTTGAAACCTTTGTTTGAAATTTTTGCTTTGTCTTGCTTTAAAACTTGGTTCAACTTCCTATTTTAAGTTATCCTTTTAGCTCTTAATTCTCATAATACATTACTACCCATATAAAAAAAACTAGATGCATATACAAACATCCCGTGGCCATCCCAAATTAACCCGAGCCACAAATGAAAATACCCGAGTTAAAAACACAATCCACAACCACACTTCTAACTGATGACCATGCGTACAACCCAGCCTTCTTCCTTCCAAAACTCGCGTTTGCATACGAGAAAACCCACATCCTCCCCAAAGCCCTTAAATTCTTACAGCAGACTCCTGATACCAAGCAAGCTTTATGCACTGGTGCACATGCACCACCCCACGACGACGCTGCGGTCTACTCGACCATCGTCGATAAGACGACGATGACCAACTCTATCGATCCGGACCTCCAATCTCCCAAAATAAAAACGAAATCATGAATCAACATGGTCAAACCCACTAGAACTCATCACCCTGACCAAGGACCGCCTTGCCCAATCTCCTCTGACCACCAGAGGTCACGAGACTTCTCCCAAAGCTTCACCGACGTACCATGTTCCTTTTCCCCGAACAGCCTCCTTCGGTGCTCGGACGACGAAGCAGCAACCAAAACTTTGACTTTGACTTCAAACTCCCCCAAAATCCTAGTTCCTCCTCGAATGGCCACCATGGGAAACCAGAATTTTCACAACTATTTTTGTCGATGTCGTTGATCACCGACCTGCTCCAGTAGTAACCCCGATTCCCAAAACTTCGCCCATCAATAGAATTCGTACGAAACACATTATACGTTCATGTACTAATTTCTCATGATTAACAACATTAAAACTCCGTATTTTATTTTTAAAAATCCTATAATTTGATAACTATTCAGATTATAATCTTGAAACCATAAATTAAATATTTCGAGATTTTAGAAATGCAACTGTTCTTCTTCCTTCTTTTTAAACTAGCTTCGAATTCTTCCTAAAAAAATTAAAAATCTGTGCCTGGTTATTATTACCAAATTTTATTTATAAATTGATGGCTAAAGAGAATCAGGGAAGAAGAAATTTAAATTTATCAAATTTTTGAAGTTAGTAAATGAACAACATAGCCAAAGTTTTGAAAACATAGACATGGACCTAAGTATCAACAGATATACATACCTTCAAATATAATAACCGACATGCAAAAAAAAATTTCACTCATGCAAACTAACTGAGACATCAGTCATTCATATGGATCAGATTTAAACAGCTTAAGCTAGGTTTACTCACCTTTGAAAGTTTAAACAGATAGTTTGAAGCAGATGTTTAAAAACTGGAAATACTTGAAACTTTGAACTGCTTTGTTTTAATTTGAGGTTGCTGATTCTTGCAAACTTGAATCTTGTAGAAGAAAACCCTTAAAACTAATGATGTATTTCCTTTTAATTCTTAGGTTTGCAAATTAGGTCACAAGCTTTTGATTTGTTTGATTTTCTAGTGGATTGAAAAATGTATTGCAGATTTTGGTTGAAGATTTTGTTTTGATTAGTTGAGAATGTTTAACAGATCGGAGTTTCCTTTGTTTTGAAATGAAGAATAGGAAAAGATTTGAAGAAAAAGGGAAAGATGCATATATAGATTAAATTAAGATTTATTAAAAATAAAAATAAACTAAATGGTTGACACTTGTTAAATTAATTTAACATTTGTCAATTAAAAAATTTAAGCATGTTACACATGTTACAATATGAATTAATCTATTTGTTAATCCGTGAGATGATGGTTTTGATGACAACAACCTTAGAATAGATTATAAGATTTAAATACTAACATTATAAATTTTGATATATATGTATATGCAGGATTTAACCATGCAGGTATCAAGAATGAAGACTGTACAGTGTAGAGATTCAAGATATCAAGATTGAAGACTCATGAGTATCAAGATTATCAAGAGTTCGAAAATTCAAGTAAGTTATTTTTAATTAGAATTTTTTTAAAACTCCTAGAAAAGCACTGGCATATTAAAATACAATTTATTCGCGGAATGGAATCCACTTCGAGCCTGTTAAAGGGATGGAATCCTAAGTGGGATGGAACCTAAGAAAAATCTAATGGAATATTGTTTTGTATCCGCTAACTTTTTATTCAAAATGATTTATCAAAACTATATCTTGATTTCAAAATGATTATAAAATCTTCCTTTTAAAAGCATCAAAAACCTTTATCCCGATTTCAAATACTTTTAGCCTTAAAATCATCTTTATTTTCAAAGTCAAATTACTCCTTATTTTAAACTATCTTTAAATTATAACATATTTAACTTTTAAATATTTATACTTATATTTAAATATAAAATTATAAGTAAAATTTTGTATATATTATTCTTTATATTTACTTATGAATTTTAACTATAGTTAAGTATATTTATAAAGTTTGAATATAAAATAAAAGTTTTTTTCAAAGAAAATCAAAACACCAAAAAATCCTTTGGGATGTCGACATGGCCAAGTGCCCCATGTCGACATGTTGTCAGTTGGTTTCAAAATTCGAATTTAAAACGAAGTGTCTATTCGTCATAACTCTTCACGAATGGGCATGGCTGTTGTTACTCTATAAGTAGGGGTTAGTTTCAACGAATTTTAACAGAAGTTTTCTAGTTTTTCACTTCTCCTATTCTTCCACATTTCTATATACAAATTCTTATCATTACTCTGCTGAAATCAACATTAAATCTAATTAGATTATCTCTGGTTTTATTCTCTATCACTATCTCAATGAGACCCTCGGTGCTATTCAGAGTTATTGCCCTTTTGTAATCAACTTAGCGAGAAAAGGTGTGATTGTAGACTTGAAAATCAATCAAGCGAGATAAGGTGTGATTGTAGCCTTGAAAATCAATCAAGCGAGATAAGTTGTGATTGTAGCCTTTGGAAATCAATTGGGTGGACTTGTTGCCTGGGAAGTCAAGTATCTCTGTAATACCCCACCTCTATGGTCACAATAAGAAAGAGTATTAAAAGAAATACTGTCTGTTATTACGAAGAATAAGGCTGGATAGGAGCGGCCATCCGTAGTTGGGCCTTACAGTAGTATTGGTTACCTCGATAGGAATGGTATCTTTTTTTTTCATCACTTATTTATTTACAGCCATTGACATACCCAATTCTAGTATAAAACGAACTACGATGGTTCATAATAGTTTAGGACAATATATATAATAATAACACAGATAAGCTAAATGCATAACACATATAATATAAAATATCATATATATAACTGAAGTCAGTTACAATACATGTGGTACAATACATATGATACAACTACAACTGTCGACACTGGAAGTTACATATACAAGTACATTATCATGAATAATATACATGAATACACAACATCCTATACTATGACAACAACTACTCCAAAAGGTATAAAGAAATGTCATAGCTCAATCAGCAACCCAAAGCAAGATATCTACAACCTATAATAACTCGGTCTGACTCGAGTATTAAATTCAACAGAAAATAATACACGGGTCGGTCTAATTCAAACTCGGTTATTAATGCACGGAAGCAATAGTAATTAAATAACAATTAGACGACAGTCAAAATAAATTCACCTATCCAATCCTTTAATAAGAAATCGGATAACGGTAAATATAACACGTAACAGTGTTAAACACAAATCAACAAATTCAAATTATCAACGAAGATAAATGAAAAGATTATCAATGAAGATAATTTAGAAACCAACAGGATTGCCTAAATGGTTAACAACAAAATCTAATTATTAAGTAAATAATTAGAAGCTCATAATCTAATTATCAAAAAAAGATAATTAGATATCAACCAAAATCATCAAATTAAACGAAATCAAAATACAATTTCAAAATATTGAATTGGACCAAACAATTCAAGCAATTGAAATATCAATTAAAACTTTGCTTCTAGTAGGGCTGCAGCACACGCACGCGTGTACTACCTCGCCACAACAGCATGAAATACAAAAAAAGATCAACGAGTAAAAATGCAAAAGAAATATCAATAAAATCAATACTGTGTGGCTGCAGTACACGCTCGCGTGCACTGCCTCGCCACTACGGTATATAATGCCATCACAACTCCAAATATTAACAGCAAGTCGAAACTGTAGAGGTCAAGTCACTGCTATCCGGACTCAACACAACTACGACCAAAATGAAACTGCACCAAAGGAATGGCAATACGACAAGGCAAGAACAACAAGATGCATGAACTGAACAATATAGGACAGCAGCTTCAACACCATGCAACAGCAAATCAGGTACAACTTGCATGCAACAGGGAAATGAATAATGCAAGCAAGACCAGAATGCCACTACTAAAGACCAAAGTGCAGACACAAGTGGTACAATACATGCAAATTTTCTCAAAAAGTGATATCAAACTATATGAATAAACAATCCCCAATGGACCAATTTATGTGTACAAATTTGTGACAATATCAAGTGAACATGACTAGAAATGATCTTCTGAAAACCAGGCCGGAGTGAAAGCTACAAGTGCACCAGGGATGCAACTCACAAAATACAATAGAGGCATACAACAATCAGGTCTCAACAACATATCTATATCAAATGAAGCATAGTCAAACCCAACTAACTTGAACATGTTACAAGATGCAAGCTTCAAAAGCACATCAGATAAACCATAAATACAAAACTTAAACCAACAAGAGACCAAACAAACGAGTACACATAGTACTTGAACCAATGACCAAATCTAAACAACCCAAGTGCACTAGCGTAGTGTGCACATACCAGAATCGAGTACATTCAACCTCAAACGAAGACAAATGCAGCCGTTCCAAAATGATGATATACAACAAGTTTAATTCGTTTGACAGCAATGCAGACTTGACTACAAGCAACAGCATGTGTGCATGTCAGTGAAAAACCAAGTCAAAGCCAGAAGTTCAATAGCAGTTTTCAAGTGACAAAAGTCAACAACGTGCCAGCAAAAATCAAAGCGGCGATGACAAAGAAAAGAAATTCACGGAGCAGCCAAATCAAGCCGCGGGTCAATAAACAAAATCGAACATTTCAACTCAGAGCCGTGAGTAAATGAACAAGTCAGAGGCAAGCAAGAAATTCACAAATTTGAACAAGTTATAAAAATCAATCATTTCAAGATAATCAAGTCAGAAAACATCAACGACGAAACCAAATCGAACGCAAAGCACTTTACTAAGTTTGAACTACAGATGTGAGTGAAAAAACCACTCACCTCGACTCAACGAGCACGACAATCGATCGGCAAGCAAAAATCCACCAGATCGAAGCAATAAACGTCGGCCTCTTCGATTTGACCAAGACCCTAATTGAAGAAGAAGGGCGAACAACAAACGAGAGCCGCCATTTCTATTTTTCTCATTTTCTTATTTTAGGGTTTGCGATGAAAAGTGAATCGAGGAACCAGGGCCGAAATTGTCAAAATAGGTAAACGAAATAATAGGACCGCGTTTTCGTTTGCATTGATGGGCTTGTCAAAATGAATGAAAGGAGATATCTTTTTCTTTTGATAATAAGTCACAGCACCAAAACAAAAGAAACGTGGGTCACCAATTCAATTTTTAAAGCCCGTATAACCTCTCAACAAATTTCAAAAGAATTTCAACTCGATTTAAAAATTCCAACAGTAATTAACAACCAATTTAATCATCATTTGACAATAATTAATTGTTATAAAACCCCAGGTTGTTACAGACTCCCCTCCTTATAAAAATTGCGTCCCCGCAATTTTCATAATTAAGTCGTCAATAACAATTATAACATAAGCCGGTTAAGCTAGAAAAATAAAGGTAAAGAACACATACACCAAAGAAATCTTTTAATTTCATAAAATAAATTCACAGATTCTCAATCAAATCTAATTATCAATAGATAATTCAGAAAACAGCAAAACTGAATAAATACGATTATCAGCAATATTTAATTATCAATTAGATAATTAGAATACATAAATCATAAAACAGCGATATCTAATTATCGATACGATAATTAGAAAAAAGCAAAACCTAATTATCAACAAAGACAATTAGAAAACACAAATCACAAAATGCGAAACTGCAAATATCTAGTTATCTAACAAATAATTAGAAAACACGAACTCCATAATCAGCAAACTCTAACTATCAATATATATAGATAGAAACAGCAATTCAGTATAATCAACATAGTCTAGAATAAATTAGAGACTAGAAAATCTCATAATCAACAAAAATCCAATTATCAAAAACGATAATCAGAAATATCAAATCAACAAATATCCAATTATCCAAAACGATAACCAGAAATCTCAAATCAACAATTATCTAATTATCAAAAACGAAAAGCAGAAATCTCAAATCAACAAATATCTAATTATCAAAACGATAATCAGAAATCTCAAATCAAAAAATATCTGATTATCAAAAACGATAATCAGAAATCTCAAATCAACAAATATCTAATTATCAAAAACGATAATCAGTGTCAACAAATATCTAATTGTCAAAAGCGATAATCAGAATCAACAAATATCTAATTATCAAAAACGATAATCAGAATCAACAAATATCTAATTATCAAAAACGATAATCAGAATCATCAAATCAACAAATATCTAATTATCAAAAACGATAATCGGAAACAACAAATATCCGATTATCAAAAATGATAATCAAAAATAACAAATATCTAATTATCAACAAAGATAATTAGAACTCATATTAACAAATATCCAATTATCAAAAACGATAATCAAAAATTTAAAATCAATAAATATATAATTATCAAAAACGATAATCAGAAACAACAAATATCCGATTATCAAAAACGATAATCCGAAACAACAAGTATCTAATTATCAACAAAGATAATTAGAACTCATATCAACAAATATCCAATTATCAAAAACGATTGTGACGCCGCACCTCTATACCCACGCTAGCCAAGAACACTACGGTGTAGTGCTGTCAACTAGTACGGAGAATAAGGCTATTGAGGAGCGACCATCCATGTGATTTCTTATCACACGGTGGCTATAAATAATCTTCGGAAACAAACATAGAAATAAGCATAACACAAATCAGTCATAGAGATCCATATCACAAAGGCGGAAGAAGATATGAATATATAACTAACACATGAAAGTGTACATCAGAGTAGTGGTCAAAAAGATCCACAAAAATACAAAAGAATAGCAACACATGCTACACAAAAGAATACAACTATGAGTCTATATCTCAAGTGTAAACGACAAAAGCTGCTAATCTAAATGGTCAGCCAAAAGTCAGAGTATTAAATCCCTGGGGGAGAAGTCAAGCAGAAGCACCTGTAACATCTCGGTCTGACCCGAGTATTATTTATAAGAAAATAATAAATGGATCAGTCTAGCTATAAATATCAGATAACATGATATAAACAATAGATATGGCAAGAACATATAGTAACCATAAAGACATACTATGATAAGCATGTAAATGAAGATCATCAAGAGATCAAACAATATCAAAAGAATCTTCTAAAAGATCCAAATTCACCTAAACATAACAGCTGGAAAATCATAACAATGAAAGTCATGAAAATAGGTGAAGCACAAATTCTAGAAGACTACACAAGAAATCCAGAAATCACAATATAGGAGCATGAAAACTCACAAAATGGGAGTATGATAACTCACCTACACGTGTAACACAAAGTGAGACGCTACCTCATGGTTGCGAGCCATTAATTTTGACACACGAATGGCCCGAAGACCGTGGGGCGCTACCCCACATATGTGATGGCGAAACATCACACAAATGCTATGGCGAAACATCACAAGAGCTGGGTCTAGTCTCCCTCGCAGACAAAGAGACATCGCACAGTTGCTAGTCTAAAACACAAAAATGATCGTCATGATCATCAAGAAGTGTCAATTACACTAAGTTAGTAAATATAAAAGTTTAGCTTCATGTCCCATAACCACTTGCTTAACTCAAATATTTACGAATAAACTGTAGATCTTCACTAGAAAATTGTCACAAAAGATTCAATCGCACAAGTCCAAGAATTAACCAACGAAGTAAACGCAAGCGTTTCATACCACTTGTTTTACTAAGACGTTTAATTAGATTTCTCATACGAGTGAGATTAAGGTTTGTATATACTAATAGATTGGAAAACGGTTTAAGGAAAAAGCTTTGTAGTAGAATAGAGTTAAAATTGTTTTGATGAAAGAGTTTTAATATTTACTACTAGTATTGAAAACCTTTATATTTTAAAGTGACAAATCATAGAAGTGATTGTAGAAACAATCAATCATAAAAATTCACATTCGAAGACATGAATAAAATCCAAAGAAACCGATAAAATCGACCGAGAAGCCCAAGATAGTTTGTCTCGAAGAATGGTCAACTCAGCATCTCAACAAAACAAGTTCTATTGAATGTTTTTCAGATAAGATCCCCTACGAAAGGGGGGTCCAAGGGGGTGGCAACCCCCCAAGGTGGGGGTGCGGGGGCAACGCCCCTGCTACGGGGTTCGACCTGCCCGGTCAGGCCGTGGGGCTCCAGGGGGCAGCGCCCCCGGTGGGGTGCGGGGCAGCGCCCCGTCCAAAAACGGTACGACCTAGTGATTAAAGGGGCACGACCTAGTGGCCAGCGACCTAAAGGGTAAAGGTCATGCGACCTAAAATGGTTTCGCGACCTAACACTCGAACGACCTAAAGAAAATAAGGGGCCGAGCGACCTATAAGAAGCAGCGACTTAAATAGAATCGAGGTCCAACGACCTACATGTTAGGTCATGCGTGTTATGGAGGTCAACGACTTAACAGAGACACGCGACCTAATAAAGGAATGCGACCTAAAGGCACGCGACCTAGCGACTTAAGCAGGAAACGCGACCTATGTGGGACAGCGACTTAAGTGGGTCAACGACCTACGGAATATAGGTCACGCGACCTAACGTTTACAAGGTCTTTCGACCTAACTGGAAACGTGGTCTAGCAGCCTAGTGGTTTAAAGAAGATGGGTCACGCGACCTAAGGAGATAAGGCCTAGCGACCTACGAGCTAAAGGTTCAACGACCTAACAGGATGTAGGTCCAACGACCTAACAGGTAAGAAGACCACACGACCTAAAATGCCATAGGACCTAACGACCTAAGGTCATACGACCTAGCGACCTAAAGCCATACGACCTAGCGACCTAAGGTCCATACGACCTAACTCCAAAGACGTTAGAAATGGCCAGAACGACCTACGACCTAAGGTTCATACGACCTAGACCTAAGGTCCATTCGACCTAAAGCCCAACGACCTAGCGACCTAAAACCAAACGACCTATTACCTAATTCCGAGTGCCGAGCGACCTAACGTTGTAGGCCATTTTAAGGTCGGAAACGAGCTATTTTGAGGCCGAGACTTTTCCATGCGAACGACCTAGCATAGGCAGAACGACCTAAGTGCAGTTTTTTACCAAAAACACTAAAATTTGGGGGGTTTTCGCCAATCCAATCCAAACCAAATGCAAATGTACATGCAAACATGATAGGGATTCATTCCCAACAGTCCAAGATAGTTATAGGCTAGATTTGTGAGATAAAAGTCTCACCTTTTCACTAAAATGGATGAAGATGAAGCTTGAAATGCTATGCAAGGATCAACCACTAGCTTGAATCAATGTCTTCACTTAAGTTTTGGAGTTGATGTTGGATTAGCAATGAAGACTTAGCTTTTGGAGTTTTAACTTCACTTTCCACTCACCATTAATGCAAAAGCTTGAGTTGGTAGGAATTTATGAAGAGTGAAGAGAAGGAGGGGATTGGGCTTGAGTTATAACGGCTAAGCTAACCCAAAGTCCAAAACGGGAAAAGCTAGTGAAATTCTACTATCTCCAAACCTATCAATGTTTATACTTAAAAAAGTTGTAAACGGCATTTCGAACTCAATGGAAGTGGTCTCGAGTCCTAATTTGACCGTTTGCAAAAAGTAGCTTTTCGGACCAATATCTGATTAACGACAAAATATTTAAATAAAATATTTAAATATAAAATCGATAAATATGCGGGATGTTACAATGATAATCAGAAATCTCAAATCAACAAATATCTAATTATCAAAAAACGATAATCAGAATCAACAAATATCTAATTATCAAAAAGGACAATCAGAATCAACAAATATCTAATTGTCAAAAACGATAATCAGAATCAACAAATATCTAATTATCAAAAACGATAATCAGAATCAACAAATATCTAATTATCAAAAACGATAATCAGAATCAACAAATATCTAATTATCAAAAACGATAATATGAATCAACAAATATCTAGTTATCAAAAACGATAATCAGAATCAACAAATATCTAATTATCAAAAACAATAATCAGAAACAACAAATATCTGATTATCAAAAACAATAATCAGAAACAACAAATATCTAATTATCAACATAGATAATTAGAACACATATCAACGAATATCCAATTATCAAAAATGATAATCAGAAACAACAAATATCCGATTATCAAAAACGATAATCAGAAACAACAAATATCTAATTATCAACAAAGATAATTAGAACTCATATCAACAAATATCCAATTGCCTACAGATAATTGGAAACAATAAATATCTATAAATCAATTAAGATAATCTAGAAATTCAACATAAAATGTTGGATCGATCCCATCAGATGGCGAGTTTTTTAAGCTACGCCGCACGTGCAACAAAATATGGCCGAAGCTTACCAAGTACTATCAACATAATTTTGGCGCCCAACAAATGACCCGGAGGTCCAACAAATGACTCGAAGGTCTAGTACTGGTATTGACCGGAAGGTCCAACATATGACCCGAAGGTCCAACAAATGACCCGGAGGTCCCACATAGTGGATCGAAAGCACACAAAATCATCAAAACAGAAGATGTTTCAATTAAAGAGTCCAGAATTAACCGAAATAGCCAAAACACATGTCCCATACCATGTGTTTCACTAAATCGTTTGATTCTCTTCATCGTTTCCTTGAAAGTGCAAAATGGTGTATTCCAAACATAACATTTCACATTCTCAAATGGACAAGTCTGGAATTAAGCGAATTAGTAAAAGAAAGGGGTCATAGTCCTCGACTTTGCTGAAACGTTTAAATCGCTTCCTCATTCTTTTGGAAGCACAAACTGCAAAACTTCTGGAAACAATTTCATTTATTTTATAAAAGTAATAATTTACATTCTCAAACAGACAAGTCCGGAATTAAGCGAATCAGTAAAAGAAATGGGTCATAGTCCTCGATTTTGCTGAAATTTTTAAATCGCTTCCTCATTCTTTTGAAAGCGTAAACTTTAAAAATTTTGTAAACAATTTTTATTTTGAAACAATTTTTAAAACACGTGATTAAAACAACAACATCAGTAGCAACTTCGACAAGGAAATTGCACTTCTCAAAATACCGTAAAAACGGACAACAAAATCAGCATTGCGGGATAACTGCTTCACTTTAAAATTTGACGGTTACTGAAGTCAAAGCGACAGTAATTTTAAATGTCAAAATCTCATCAAAATAGTTTGCGTCAAAATATAATACCAGTGAAATTTCATTCATTAAAAAGGCCAACAAAACACCGCACTTCAAAACTTAGCACCAGTGTGAAAATCCCGTTATAAAAATAACTGCAACAAAATACGTTTAAAACAAAACACCGGTTCAACGTAAAATTAATGCAGTAACGTGCAACTCAAATTTGCACGTATACTACAAAATGAACAAAGAAATCACTTGAACATATCTTCAATGAAGATAATTCAAAACAGCAAAAATCTCAACATAATCACATAACTGCAAGCGCTTCGAATCCCCAAGTCGGATTCGAAATTTTCAAAGAAATCAAATTAAACACATCTATGTGAACAACAAATGAAATTTATTTCAATTCCATATTTTGATTTTTAAATCAAAAAGGTTATCACCTATACTCAGCGAAGATAGTCTCACTGTTTCCGCTGCGCACTTTGATAAACCGTCACAAATTACTCAGTCATCAAACAAAGTTTCACCATTATTTTTAAATAAAGATATTTAAAAATTTCGTGATACTTTCAAAACTTTAGTTTTGACTCAAAGCACAACTAAAAACATCGACGAATAGTTGTAACACATGTTCCATGTAAGTTATGTTTTATATTATGTCCATGAACCCCAAGCTCTGATACCAACTGTAACGCCCCACCTCTATGCTCACAATAAAAAAGAGCATTAAAAGAAATACTGTTTGTTACTACGAAGAATAAGGCTGGATAGGACCGGCCATCCATAGTTGGGCCTTACACTAGTATTGGTTACCTCGATAGGAGTGGTATATATTTTTTTCATCACTTATTTATTTACTTCCATCGACATACCCAATTCCAGTATAAAATGAACTACGATGGTTCATAATAGTTTAGGACAATATATATAATAATAATACAGATAAGCTAAATGCGGAATACAGATAATATAAAATCTCATATATATATAACTAAAGTCAGTTACAATACATGTGGTACAATACATATGATACAACCACAACTGTCGACACGGGAAGTTACATATACAAGTACATTATCGTGAATAATATACATGAATACATAACATCCTATACTATGACAACAACTACTCCAAAAGGTATAAAGAAACTTCATAGCTCAAGCAGCAACCCAAAGCAAGATATCTACAACCTGTAATAACTCGGTCTGACCCGAGTATTAAATTCAAAAGAAAATAATACATGGGTCAGCCTAGTTCAAACTCGGTTATTAATGCATGGAAGCAATAATAATTAAATAACAATTAGATGGCAGTCAAAATAAATTTGAAACAATTCAAAAGGATATGTGATTGGCATCGGAAAATTCGATAACTCTAAAACTCCTATTATTACTATTGTTTTGCTAGTTAAAAATCTGAAACATAATCTGCTAAGTACATGTCAACTTTGCGATAAAGGATATAAAATTAAATTTGAAAAAGACAAATGTCACATTGAAGATAACAATTCAATTATAATATTTGGGGGAGTTAGGAAAAAGAACATTTATATTCTTAGAATGAAATTTTCAAATGATTACTTATGTCTTTTGGCAAATACAAGTGAGGATTTGGCATAAGAGATTTAGGCATTTGAATTTCAAACTCTTATCTAGGCTGTCAAAACATGATCTAGTAAGAGGTCTTCCTAAATTGAATTTTAAAGTAGATAGTTTATGTGATGCATGTCAATTAGGAAAACTTTGAAAAAGTTCCTTTGAATTAAAAGATATGATTTCAACTTCAAAACCTCTTGAATTACTTCACCTTGTTTTATTTGGTCCATTTAAATTCTGTCAATAAATCATAGTAAATATATTTTTTAATTGTAGATGATTATTCTAGATTTACATTGACAATATGTTTTAAACATAAAAGTGATACTTTCGAATGTTATAAGAACTTTTCAAAAAGGATTCAAAATCAACTTTCTCTAAAAATTATAACAATTCATAGTGATCATGGTGATGAATTTGAAAATGAAAAGTTTGAGGAATTCTGCAATAAAAAGGGAATAACTCACAGTTTTTCATTTCCAAGAACTCTACAACAAAACGGAGTAGTATAGGACGATTCACGAGTGTGCGAGAACTATGCTTTGGGACAGTAAATTACCAAAGAATTTTTGGGTAGAAGCAGTTGCTACCGCCTGTTATATTTTAAAAAGAATTTTTATTAGACCTTTAACTAATAAGACTTCTTATGAACTTCTTCACTCAGAGAAACCTAAGGTATCTAATTTTAAAAAATTTGGGAAGTAAATGTTTTATTTTAAATACTAAAAATAACTTAGATAAATTTGATCCTAAATCCCACGAAGGTATCCTTTTCAGATATTCTAATAGAAGTAAAGCGTGCAGAGTATTTAATTTAAGAACTAACACCATCGAAGAAACAATGCATGTGTCATTAGATGAAAATTTCAAAAATTTTGAAAATACAAATGATGAAGATGATTTAATTACTCAAAATCAAGAGTCAACTGAAACTAATAATGAAAATAATCATCCTAATAAAAGGACTAAACTTTCAAAAGATCATCCTATTGAAAATATACTATGAGATTTGCAGTCTGTTGTTAAAACTAGAAATCAACTAAGTCAAATGAGTAATGTATATTTTATATCAACTATTGAACCAAAATTCCAAAAGAAGCATCAACTGATGATTAATGGATTTTGGCTATGCAAGAACAAATAAATCAGTTTAATGGAGATGAAGTTTGGGAACTTGTTCCTAGACCTGAAAATAAAACTATAATTAGAACCAAATGGGTTTATAAAAATAAAATGAATGAACAAGGAGAGGTAGTTAGAAATAAAGCACGTTTAGTCGCTCAAGGTTTTTGTCAAGAAGAAGGAATTCTGTTACCTTTGCTCCCGTAGCCAGATTAGAAGCCATTAGGATTCTACTTTCTTTCGCAAATCATAATTATTTCAAATTATTTCAAATGGATGTTAAAAGGGCCTTCTTAAATGGTTTTGTAAAAGAAGAAGTGTATGTTGAACGACTACCACTTTTTGAAAATGATAAGTTACCAAATCATGTTTACAAACTTAAGAAAGCTTTATATGGTCTAAAACAAGCTCCTAGAGCCTCATATGATAGACTAAGATCTTATTTATTACAATCAAATTTTGAAATTGGTAAAGTAGATAATACTCTTTTTAATAAAAGAAATAAAAATGATATTCAATTAGTACAAGTCTACGTAGATGATATCATTTTTGGATCAACTAAATTTTAAATGAATAAAGAATTTTATGAAATAATGACAAAAGAGTTTGAGACGAGTCATATTGGTGGATTAAATTTCTTTTTACGATTACAAATAAAACAATTAGATAATGGTACCTTTATTAGCCAAGAAAAATATGCTAAAGACCTATCAATAAATTTGGTTTGGATACTGCAAGTGGAAAACCCACTCCCATGGCAACCAATGGGCACCTTAGTAAAGAAGATCTCTCAAAAGATGCAGATCAAAAGTTATATAGAGGAATGATTGCATCACTACTATGTATTACAGCTAGTAGACTTGATATCATGCTTAGTGTTTGTCTCTATGCAAGATATCAACCCCAACCTAAAGAGACCCACTTAAAAGCCGTAAAACGTATCATAAGGTACGTTAAGCACACCTCTGATTATGGCTTATTTTAGCATAAAAGTGATTCCTTTGACTTAATATCTTACTGTGATGCTGATTATGATGGTTGTAAATCAGACCGAAAGAGTACAAGTGGAACTTGTCACTTTTTAGGGCATTCTCTGATTTCCTGGTTTAGTAAAAGGCAAAACAAAGTTTCTTTATCAATAACTAAAGCAGAGTATATTTCTGCTACTTTGGCTTGTTCTCAAGTAATATATATGCAACACACTTTAAAAGATTATGGTTTAAAATTTTCGAAATCATAAATTTATTGTGATAATACGTGTACGATTAATTTATCTAAAAATACTACTCAACATGCTCGAACTAAACATATTGATATAAGACATCATTTTCTCAGAGATAATGTAAATAAGGAAGTAATTGCTCTAGATTATATTAATTCCGAGAATCAAATTGCTGATATATTAACAAAACCTTTAAATGAATCTATATTTACTAAATTAATAAGAGAATTAGGTATTTATTCAATAAGTGAAATATAAAATATAAGTAAAAAAAAGTGTAATTAAAAATTAAATCAAAATAAATCAATTAATAAAAATTTAAATGCCCATGTCGACATACCCCCCCAACCCATGTCGACATATCACGTTTTTAATTTAAAAAAAAATTCCCATCAAAATTCAAAATAATTGGTTATATTTTCTTCATATTTTCGAAATTTTATTCATCTCTTCTATTATCTCTCTACTCTTTTCTCTTAAATCAAATAATCAATGGCCTCCTCTTCCAAATCAAACATAAAATCAACATTTTTGTTCCCCTCTCCAACATCTGGTCCATTTCAACGCACTACTCTCACTCGTGTGACTAAAATAGAGGACTCTCTAAAGGATGCACTTCAGTTAATGAATAAATCCAAGCAATGCAACTTCGAATGGCAAAGGAACAAGAGAGGCAAGGCAAAATCCTTAGGAATTTGCAAAAATTTCTAGTGGACAATCATGCTAACCGAATCTTGATTGATGAAGATCCTTCAGGGGATCAAGAACATGAGGCCAGCGAAGAAGAAGAAGAAGAATTAGAAGAACAACCCATGGAAGAAGCACACGCGGAGGATGACGATCAAGTCGTGTGCGTTGGAGAAGTGTATTTTGACAAGAATGGAAAACTTGTCGAACAACGTGGAAATTTCTGTTTCCACTATCCAAACTGTTCGATTCATAGGTCCCCTATGTCAAAAACACACATTAGTTTCTTTTCTTTCTTTACCATTATTTCTTGTTCCTTCTTTCGTTTACAACGAAAATGTAAATATAACTTTATGTTAGTAAATAACTTGTGTTCTTATATGTGTTCTTCCCTAAATAAATGGTTATCATATACTTAGAATAGATTAGTAGTTTAGGATTAGGTTTATTATTAGATCTAAGTGTTGATTATTTATGATAACACTATCATTATAATCACATATCATAGAGTATTAGATTTTGAGGGTGTTCTATAGTTTGGTGTTATATAGTTTAGATTTAGTTTTTGTTGATGACAAAGGGGGAGAAGTATAAAATAGGGTAGGTAGGCATATATTAAGGGGGAGTTATTAGTTTTAAGGAGAGTTATTAGGATAGAAGTAGTATTTTATAAACAAAGGTTGTCGTCATCAAAAAGGGGGAGAATGTTAGTCCGTGAGATAATGGTTTTGATGACAACAACCTTAGAATAGATTATAAGATATAAATACTAACATTATAAGTCTAGATATATATATAAATGCAGGATTTAACCTTGCAGATATCAAGAATGAAGATTGTACAGTATAGAGATTCAAGATATCAAGATTGAAGATTCATGTGTATCAAGATTATCAAGAGTTCAAGAATTCAAGCAAATTATTTTTTAATTAGAAATTTTGTTAAAACTCCAAGAAAAGCACTGGCATCTTAAAATCCAATTTATTTGTGGAATGGAATCCATTTTGAGCCCGTTAAAGGGATGGAACCCTAAGTAGGATGGAACCTATGAAAAATCTAGTGGAACATTGTTTTGTATCCGCTAACTTTTTATTCAAAATGATTTTTCAAAATTATGTCTTGTTTTCAAAATGATTTCAAAACCTTCCTTTTAAAAGCATCAAAAACATCTATCCTGATTTCAAATACTTTTTGCCCTAAAATCATCTTTATTTTCAAAGTCAATTTACTCCTGATTTTAAACTATCTTTGAAATAAAACATATTTAACTTTTAAAAATTTATACTTAGATTTAAATTTAACTTTTGAATATTTGAACTTAGATTTAAATATATAATTATAAGTAAATGTTATTCTTTATATTTACTTATGAATTTTAACTATAGTTAAGTATATTTATAAAGTTTAAATATAAAGTAAATGTTATTTTCAAAGAAAATCGAAACACCAAAAAATCCTTCAGGATGTCGACATGCCCAAGTGCCTCATGTCGACATGGTGTTAGTTGGTTTCAATATTCAAATTTCAAAATAAGTCTCTATTCGTATAATTCTTCACGAATGGACATGGCTGTTATTATAGTTTCAACGAATTTTAACAGAAGTTTTCTGGTTTTTCACTCCTCTTCTTATTCCACATTTCTATATACAAATTCTTATCATTACTCTGCCGAAATCAACATGGAATCTAACTAGATTATCTCTGGTTTGATTCTCTATCAATATCTGAACAAGATCTTCAGTGCTATTCAGAGTTATAGGCTTTTTGTAATCAACTTAGCGAGAAAAGGTGTGATTGTGGCTGTAACGAAGCGATTTTCGACGCACGAAAGTCGACATTAATACGTCCACTATATCAACTGCCGAACAATCGAATGCCGAAAAACCAAACCGTTAGGGTTAAAGAAGAGGTAGAAGATAGAAGAAGAAAGAAAGAAGAAGCAATAGAAACAATATCAGAATCTCAAAATCGCAGCGGAACAACATATAACAGATAAATGAATAATCTTTAAATCAAAGAATCATATCTGTCATTACATCACATCACATCACATTTCATTACATTATCAAAGTTTACAACAACAAACAGCGGAAAAGAAATACTATATACTAGTTGATACGCCATGCTATCCAGCTTGCCTCCGGATCTCTACAGCAGCTCCTGAATTCTAGAATGACCTGAGAACCTAACTCTAGACTGCCCGTGTGGAAATTGATGGGCACCCAGAGTTTAGGAAGAGAACAATAAACTCTAGGTCAGTTAAGGGACTGGTGTGAGAACTTAAAACAGTTTATCATTAAAAAAATAAACAAGGAAATATTTTAAAATAGATTCGCGATGCTTTTGGAAAATGAAACTACCATAAGGCCTCCCGCACACACACACAATGCAAACGCAGAATTGGAGGAGATTTCTCCTTATGATAGTCAAACACGCTTGATACGCAAATTTCTTTGATATTATTACTATAAGTGCAAAGTGTAGGAAAACATTTCGAAAGCATGATATAAATGTTAGCCAACATAGACATTCCGAACTATGCCTACTATAGCTACCATCTAAATAGTGTTGACCACCATAAGTAAATGGCAGGTTCTACAACGAAAAGCGTGCAAGGTGCGTATTGGAGTTTGGATTCCCAACAAATGGTCAGGCTAAGGAACTTCCCATTGCCAAATGGGTACGCCTATGGAAACACGCCTCGAGAACCCAACCGGATCTCTGCCAACACAACGCCGGGTTACCCCTAGCTGGGTAACTACTGACACAAGTATGCCATCCCCCGGTCGTAACCGACCTAAATCCCGGCATTCACCAAAAACCACAAAGAAATAAATTTGCAGCAACCACATAGGTTAAGTATCAGGGCTCCATACCATAATACCACCTTTATCCAGATGGAATGACATACACATGGGGCGGTATCCCCTAATAAACTTGCTGCATCTTTCCTGTTTTGACCATTTCCGGGGTGTGAGGTTCGACAAAGTCACGTCCACAAAGCTACGCTTTTCATAAAAGCCATGCTTTGATCAACAAATGATCGGCAGCACTCAGCATGCCACGTTACCTAATTTGGAATATATCACTAGTAACCATCAACTACATAACCTCTGAGCTCGTACGTCTTAGAGAAGGGTGTTAAGCTAAGAGAATAAATTCTCCACCACCAACAGAAGTATATTTGATAGAAACGAGCTTTAAATCTCAAATTGTAACGTCGGACAAACATCCATAGAAGTCCGTTCCGGGATCGAATGGAACCGAAGGCACTTCCAAAGAAGCCCTTGCAAATCCGGATATTCACTAATCACGTTCGGAATTCCCATCACAAAGGGTGGTAAAATATCTATATTGGGGATCAGCCGATGCAGAGTCAATCGACGGTAATCCTTCCGTTTTCGAAAATATCCGGTCTTCAACACCGGTCTTCAAATGCTATCCATTACGACATATCATTATTCGGAATGGGATTTATGACCCAAAGGTCCTCTTCCGGCTAAACCGAATAACGAGCGCTTATTTTAAAATAAGTATAGCATTCAAATTCAAGCAATTCACAACAAATACCCATTTAAAGGTAAATATTGATAGTCGGTTATTTAACTATCAATAGATATGCACAATCATCACCAAATTCCAGAAATTTCACAAATTATTTATTTTCCAAAAATATCTTTACAAGATATATAATTTTCCACACTTCAAAAATAAATAAATGTTTATTTTTAAAACAATTTTCCGTTTCCTTTATAAATTCCATGGTGAATTCACATTTCCAAAATATCTATTAATATACGATTCTTCAATCGATTTCAAATATTCACTTTCAATTTATCTTTAAAAGATATAATCTCAAAAGATTTCACTTTATATGGGAAAACATTTCCATACTTATTTAACAATAAGTAATTCACAAATCTATTTATTTTCAATACTTAGAAAATATTCAATATACTTAAAACACGATTAAGTATATATTTTATTCTTTAAGGAAAACGTTCTCCTTAAACACATTTATTTGGGTCTAAATGAATGTTACGTAAAACATGTTACAACAACCCAAAATCACTAGTATAGGGATTCAAAATTTAGATAGATATATGAATCCCAATACTATATAAAACATTTCCTTTCGAAAATCATTTACTATAACAACAGTTTTATAGTCCATCTTTTCTTTGTTTCTCGAAAACGTCTATTTCAACAATGAATGTTGAAATCTATGATTTCGATCCTTAACACATTTTAAAACAACTTCAAATCGTTTTGATTTTATTTAAAAGATCACTTCCTAAAACGTTTCTTTAATATATTATTCACTGTCCAAAATCGTGAATATATCTCCTTAATAAGCTATAATAATTAACTTATCAAAATAAGTCGATTTCGGATTTATAAAACAACGTTTATAAATTCACATGTATAAATATTTTATAAAAACTTCAACTTATAAAATCCCCTAATTAACAATTTCTATTTAAATCTCATTTAAATGCCAAAATCCAATTTATAAGTTAATTACTTATAATTCTTTTATTTTACTAAATCTATTCATTTTATAATTTCACAATTTATAAATCTATGAATTTCATTCCCTTATGAAACCATTTATACTTCATTCTAACACTTATAAAAACTCGTTTTATAATTCCAATATTTTTAATTTATAAATATCAATTTTTATAAATCTTTTATATAAACCGTTTATAATAATTTCAAAAATCTCAATATAAACTATTTTATAAAATCATTAACCCTATATTTTCAAAAATCAATTTTCAACTATATTTCTCAAAAATCATACTTTTTATAACGTTAAAATTATAACGTTCATTTATTTAAAATGAATCAATTCCAAAATTCAATAAAGCGTATACTTTCAAAAATCATTTTAAAAATCCTTTTAAAATTTGAAAATCATCACTTTAACACTTTTAATTTTCCAAAATAGGCTCAATGCTGCAACAACACTAAATATAACAATCACGGCATCCAAATATCATATATCAATATGATAATAGAATATATCACAAATATCTGTAAATAAAATCAATACCGTTGAGGAATCCAGTTGGATCCCTCCAATCGGTTTCCCTGCATCCGCAGATGTTAGCACAATACCAATCCCGTTCCAATACAGGATATCGCGATACATAGGTTAATATAAAATATTATCCGCTATTATGCGGTGCAATAGGTTCTATTCCGCTATATAATGCGG
This sequence comes from Allium cepa, assembly GCA_030765085.1. Classification (NCBI taxonomy): domain Eukaryota; kingdom Viridiplantae; phylum Streptophyta; class Magnoliopsida; order Asparagales; family Amaryllidaceae; genus Allium; species Allium cepa. Next base: position 292,291,303 of record CM060942.1, read on the forward strand.
GAAAATCAACTCCAAGTACATATATAATACCAATTCCACTTCAAGGTGGAATATCGCGGTATATGGGTTTACATAAATAACATCCGCTTAATATACAGCGTATAGGGTCTATTTCAAAACAATAGATAATATTTTCTCATCCAATGATACAATCGAGCAATTTTAAATCTAACATTTCAAATTTAAATCGAAACAATTCGATTGAGTGAGAAGTTCTCACCTTGTTTCAATAAAAGTTGTTGTGTTTTATTTCGAATAAAATTAAACGCGAGTTTAATTTTATTTGAAATTTTCACTAGCTCCAATCAACTCCATCGCGTAGTGTTTGTCCATACGAACCCAACGCAATTCGTTTCGTCCAAAACGGACCTCGTATGAAAAAGTTATAGCTTTTTAAAGTTTGAACGATTAAATATAAATCAATTTACAATTTAATTAATTATTTTTAAACCTAGCTAAGATCATAGCCGCACGTTCCCTGTAGCCACATCAGGGTCGTCCCCTCCAACCTTCTTCCTCCAGCACACATACGCAAAGAACAACCCATAGCCACCAATTTGCATCGAATTTTCACGGCCAATATACACGACCTCACGACGATCAGCGACCTTCATTCGAAATCCCCAGCAACGACACCTCTCCACCCCAAATATCTTGAATCTTGATTGCACAAATCCTGAGAAAACGCGTGCACAACTCTAGGTAAACGCGGCCCATTTTCGCCCTCCACATCGCTCCATATTCATATTCGATCATCACCATGTAGATTCGAAGCTCTCATCGTCCCCATTGATTTGTTAGTTGAAGTTCTTGCTAATTGTCTATGGATTTGGAGATTTTGGTGGAAGAAAATCGATTGATTTCGGCCATTAAACGAATAGTGGCGGCTGAAGAGCTCTAGCTCGATTTTGTTGCAAACGTGAAAAATAGAGGGCCTTTTATAGAAAATTCTCAAACGCTATTCGCCCGCAATTTTTCCGAACTCCAAACGAAGCATGCCGCCTGGCGTTTATAATGTTTTACCCCTATTCCGAACGCAATGGAATATATTCGGGAGCCAATTCGAAAGTATTTGAAAGACAGGTTTTCAAATCTACTATTTAAAATCAAAATTCACTCAAACCGATTTAAGTGCGTTTTAGCTTGCCCCGGACAAACCGTAAATCCGATTGACACGAAATTTAAAACCTTGCAATATTATAACATTATGGATCCAATGAAACTGGTTTCGTCGAAATCCGAGATTGTTTGAAAAATGGCTATTTTTACTCGTCAATTAAATATTGAAATATTCAATTTCTACAAATTAACTTTTAATTCAGTTTTAAAAGTTCTAAAATATCGTCGTAAATCCAATATTATTTAATACAAATTTACAAATAAAATTTTAATCGTATTAAACCCAATTTCCAATAATTTTTGTAATTACAAATATTAAATTATCGATTTAATTATCCAATAAATCTATATATTCAAAATAAAATTTATTCGACTTACAAATTTTACTTGTTAATATTTAAAATCAATTAAATAAACGAATGTCAAATGATAGAAATTCTAGGTCGCTACAAACTTCCCCCTTACAAGAATTTCGTCCTCGAAATTACCAAGTAAGAAAAAGCTTTGAAATCCATTAACATTTCAAAATCATTTGTTCAAATTAAATTTCAAATTAATTTAAACATTTTAACTTTTCCAAAATCCAATAATTAAACTTCTTATTAAAACTTTACTAAGTTTTCAAATCATATTTAGTTAGCTTTTCAAAACCAACTATATCGTTTAAGTTTTCACTCCAAAATCAAAGTTATAGTTTTCAAAGTTTTCCAATTTTCTCAAAAATATTCCAAGGCCTTAAATTTTCATAAAATTTTGCCAGCGTCTCCTTTGCGCGGCTCGATTCGAAAAAAATGGCAATATATATCACAAATATACATCTCATCAAAGAAATGAGGCATCCCGCAGGGAAAAAGGTGTAAAAGTACAATATGTAATCCGAGATATGTACCTTATATATTATTGGCGGGCATATACGGCTAATATAATGTGAAAGCGAGCTCCAAATGCGAAGGAAGCACCATTTGCACCTACTAAACACTCAACAATAATGAGAATCGTGCATATATGAGAGTAATATCAATATACAACATATACCAGTACGACAACTACATGTGCCAATATAGCAAATGCAACAAAAGGCAACAAATCCAACCATTAAACAACTATCATCCAACAACAATTCCAATCATCAAATCAATATACATTCACTTCTCATTAATATTCAATGCATTGGTTTTTCATTTAATCAAATTTGATTCATTAACATTGGACTTTACTAACATTCATTTCTTCATTTTCAATTAGTTTATATTCACTAATTTATATTCAAGTTAGTTTACTTCTAAATCAAATTCAATTACACAACTTTCAATTTCGTTAATTCAATTTCATATGGATTTCTATAAAATCAACTAACAATCATATAACAACCAAATCATACCAACACAACCAAATTTATTAAATTTACATTCAATTTGGTTTAACACTTTTAATTCCAATTGGTTTAATATCTAGTTGACTTTCATTCAATTATTCAATTTTTTTCAACTTCATTAGCTTCTAATGAATTAACACTTACATTCATTATTCTATATCAATTCATTTACATTGATTGATTAACATTCAATCCATTTATTAATTCAATTGCCAATTCATTTAACAAATAAGGTTGAATTTCATTACATGACACAAGTTCATATTCATTGCTTCACTTTATTAATTTACTTCGATACCAAAATCAACTTCATTCAATATCACTTAAGTTATATTCCATTTCAAACATCATTTGTTTAACTTAACTTAAATTACCACTTATAAATCCAATTCAGATTCCAATTCTAATGTAAATTTTATTTAACTTTACCAAAGTAAAATCTTTATTATTTCATATTATAAGTTCAAGACTCGTTTCACTTATATTCATCAATTTCACTTTGAATTTTTACTTTTCAAATTTGTTTATCACAACTAAACTTCAATTTTTCAATTTACTATGGTAGCAAATCCATCACACAGAAACTTGAAAATGATACTGATGATGCTGCAGTCATCACCCTTATTATTTCCCAACAACAGTAGTGAATTCAGTGCTTAATATTCTTTCAATAAAAATTTCCTTTTATTTATAACTCACATTTATAAGTCTTTTTCTTATATAATTTCACTTATTGTATATATAAGATTATTTCAAAATTGTAAATCACGTTAATTATAATTCCATCTCAATAATTCATTTGCTTATACAATTTATTCTTTTAATTAACTTATATATATATTCTTACATTTTCAACAATCAAACAATCAATTTATATACATCTTAATAATTACTGAAAATTTATTTTCTTCATATATAAAATATAATAAAGGTAAAATTATTTCATTTACCCAATTAAAAATAATACAATGTCGATTTATCTCGTTTAAGAGCTTAGAAACCCCTATCGATACGGTTGTACTTTCCGCGCCGACCAGAATTCATAAACAGCACAACGGATAAGCAAACACAATATAAAACATGTTTATATTCACTAACAAATACGCGCTCATATCTATTATTACACTCAAACTCATTCTAGAGTACTACTAACTCTATCTCTAATGAGTAACACCCAACAGAGCCAAGGTTGTCACTTAACCAAATGCTCTGATACCACATTGTAACGAAGCGATTTTCGACGCACGAAAGTCGACATTAATACGTCCACTATATCAACTACCGAACAATAGAATGTCGAAAAACCGAACCGTTAGGGTTAAAGAAGAGGAAGAAGATAGAAGAAGAAAGAAAGAAGAAGCAACAGAAACAATATCAGAATCTCACAATCGCAGCGGAACAACATATAATAGATAAATGAATAATCTTTAAATCAAAGAGTCATATCTGTCATTACATTACATCACATTACATTACATTTCATTAAATTATCAGAGTTTACAACAACAAACAACGAAAAAGAAATACTATGTACTAGTTGATACGCCATGCCATCCAGCTTGCCTCCAGATCTTTACAGCAGCTTCTGAATTCCAGAATGACCTAATAACCTAACTCTAGACTGCCCGTGTGGAAATTGACGGGCACCCAAAGTTTAGGAATAGTAAAATAAACTCCAGGTCAGTTATGGGACTGGTGTGAGAACTTAAAATAGTTTATCTTTAAAAAAATAAACAAGGGAATATTTTAAAATAGATTCGTATTGCTTTTGGAAAATGAAACTACCATAAGGCCTCCCGCACATATACACAATGCAAATGCAGAATTGGAGGAGATTTCTCCTTATGATAGTCAAACATGTTTGATGCGCAAATTTCTTTGATTTTATTACTATAAGTGCAAAGTTGAGGAAAACATTTCGAAAGTATGATATAAATCTTAGCCAACATAGACATTCCGAACTATGCCTACTATAGCTACCATCTAAACAGTGGTGACCACCATAAGTAAATGGCAGGTTCTACAACTAAAAGAGTACAAGGTGCGTATTGGAGTTTGGATTCCCAACAAATGGTCTGGCCAAGGAACTTCCCATTGCCACATGGGTACGCCTCTGGAAAGACAACCCGAGAACCTAACCGAATCTCTGCCAACACAAGGTCGGGTTACCCCTAGCTAGGTAAATACTGACACGAGTATGCCATCACCGAGTCACAACCGACCTAAATCCCGGGATTTACCAACAACCACAAAGAAATAAATTTGCAGCAACCACATAGGTTTAGTATTAGGGCTCCATACCATAATACCACCTCTATCCAGAAGGAATGACATACACTAAGGGGGTGCTATCCCCTAATAACCTTGCTGCATCTTTACTGTTTTGACCATTTCCGGGGTGTGAGGTTCGACGAAGTCTCGTCCACAAAGCTACGCTTTTCATAAAAGCCACGCTTTTATCATCAAATGATCAGCAGCACTCAGCATGCCACGTTACCAAATTGGGAATATATCACTAGTAACCATCAATTACGTAACCTCTGAGCTCGTACGTCTCAGAGAAGGGTGTTAAGCTAAGAGATTAAATTCTCCACCACTAATAGAAATATATTAGATAGAAACCAGCTTTACATCTCAAATTGTAACGTTAGACACACATCCATACAAGTCCGTTTCGGGATCAAACAGAACCGAAGGCACTTTTAAAGAAGCCCTTGTAAATCCGGATATTCACTAATCACGTCCAGAATTCCCATCACAAAGGGTGATAAAATCTCTATATCAGGGATCAGCCAATGCAGAGTCATTCGACGATAATCCTTCCGTTTTCGAAAATATCCGTCCTTCAGCACCGGTCTACAAATGCTATCCATTACGGCATATCATTATTCTGAATGGGATTTATGAACCAAAGGTCCTCTCCCGGCTAAACCGAATAACGAACGCTTATTTTAAAATAAGTGTAGCATTCAAATTCAAGCAATTCACAACAAACACCCATTTAAAGGTAAATATTGATAGTCGGTTATTTAACTATCAATAGATATGCACAATCGTCACAAAATTCCAGATAATTTCCCTAATTATTTATTTTCCAAAAATATCTTTACAAGATATATACTTTTCCACACTTCAAAAATAAATCAATGTTTATTTTTAAAACAATTTTCCCTTTCCTTTATAAATTCCATGTTGAATTCACATTTCCAAAATATCTATTAATATACGATTCTTAAATCAATTTCAAATATTCACTTTCAATTTATCTTTAAAAGATATTATCTCAAAACATTTCAATTCATATAGGAAAACATTTCAATACTTATTTAACAATAAGTAATTCACAAATCTATTTATTTCAATACTTAGAAAATATTTAATATACTTAAAACACGATTAAGTATATATTTTATCCTTTAAGGAAAACATTCTCTTTAAACACATTTATTTGGGTCAAAACGAATGTTACGTAAAACATCGTTACAACAACCCAAAATCACTAGTATAGGGATTCGAAATTTAGATAGATATATGAATCCCAATACTATATAAAACATTTCCTTTCGAAAATCATTTACTATAACAACAGTGTTATAGTCCATCTTTTCCTTGTTTATCGAAAACGTCTATTTCAACAATGAATGTTGAAATCTATGATTTCGATCCTTAACACATTTTAAAACAACTTCAAATCGTTTTGATTTTATTTAAAAGATCACTTCCTAAAACGTTTCTTTAATATATTATTCACTGTCCAAAATCGTGAATATATCTCCTTAATAAGCTATAATAATTAACTTATCAAAATAAGTCGATTTCGGATTTACAAAACAACGTTTATAAATTCACATGTATAAATATTTTATAAAAACTTCAACTTATAAAATCCCCTAATTTACAATTTCTATTTAAATCTCATTTAAATGCCAAAATCCAATTTATAAGTTAATTACTTATAATTCTTTTATTTTACTAAATCTATTCATTTTATAATTTCACAATTTATAAATCCATGAATTTCATTCCCTTATGAAATCCATTTATACTTCATTCTAACACTTATAAAAATTCGCTTTATAATTCCAATATTTTTCATTTATAAATATCAATTTTTATAAATCTTTTATATAAACCGTTTGCAATAATTTCAAAAATCTCAATTTAAACTATTTTATAAAATCATTAACCCTCTATTTTCAAAAATCAATTTTCAACTATATTTCTCAGAAATCATAATTTTTATAACATTAAAATTATAATGTTTATTTATTTAAAATGAATCAATTCCAAAATTCAATAAAGAGTATACTTTCAAAAATCATTTTAAAAATCATTTTAAAATTTGAAAATCATCACTTTAACACTTTTAATTTTCCAAAATAGGCCCAATGCTGTAGCAGCACTAAATAAAACAATCACGGCATCCAAACATCATATATCAATATGATAACAGAATATATCACAAATATCTGTAAATAAGATCAATACTGTTGAGGAATCCAGTTGGATCCCTCCAACCTGTTTCCCTGCATCCACAGATGTTAGCACAATACCAATCTCATTCCAATACGGGATATCGCGGTATATAGGTTAATATAAAATATTATCCGCTATTATGCGGCGCAATAGGGTCTCATCCGCTATATAATGCGGGAAAATCAACTCCAAGTACATATATAATACCAATTCCACTTCCAGGTGGAATATCGCGGTATATGGGTTTACATAAATAACATCCGCTTAATATTCGGCGTATAGGGCTATTTGAAAACAGTAGATAATAATTTATCATCCAAGCAAACAATCAAGAAATTTTAAATCTAACTATTTAAAATTTAAATCGAAACAATTCCATTGAGTGAGAAGTTCTCACCTCGCTTTCAATAACAGTTGTTGTGTTTTATTTCGAATAAAATTAAATGCACGTATAATTTTACCTAAAATTTTTGCTAGCTCCAATCCAGCTCCCTCGCGTAGTGTTCGTCCATATGAACCCAACGTAATTCGTTTCGTCCAAAACGGACCTCGTATGAGAAAGTTATAGCTTTTTAAAGTTTGAACGATTAAATATAAATCAATTTACAATTTAATTAATTATTTTTAAACCTAGCTCAGATCATAGCCGCACGTTCCCTATAGCCACATCAGGGCTGTCCCCTCCAACCTTCTTCCCCCAACACACATAAGCAAAGAACAACCCATAGCCGCCACTTTGCATCAAATTTTCACGGCTAATATACACGACTTTACGACGATCAGCGACCTTCATTCGAAAGCCCTAGCCACGACACACATCCACCCCAAATATTTTGAAGCTCGGTTGCACAAATCCCGAGAACACACATGCAAAACCCTAGGCAAACGCGGCCCATTTTCCCCATCCACGTCGCCTTTAATTTGTTAGTTGAAGGTTCTTGCTAATTGCCTATGGATTTGGTGATTTTGAGGGAAGAAAATCGAGTTATTTCAGCCATTAAACGAATAAGTGGCGGCTGAAGAACCCTAGCTCGATTTTGTTGCAAAAGTGAAAAATAGAGGGCCTTTTATAGAACATTCTCAAACACTATTCACCCGAAATTTTTTCGAACTCCAAACGAAGCGTGCCGCCTGGCATTTCTAATATTTTACCCCTATTCCGAACGCAATGGCATATATATCGGGAGCCAATTCGAAAGTATTTGAAAGATAGGTTTTCAAATCGACTATTTAAATTCAAAATTCACTCAAACCGATTTCAGTGCGTTTTAGCTTGCCCCGAACAAACCATAAATCCGATTGACATGAAATTTGAAACCTTGCAATAATGTAACATTACGGATCCGAGAAACTAGTTTCAACGAAATCTGAGATTGTTTGAAAAATCGCTATTTTCACTCGTCAATTAAATATTAAAATATTCAATTTCTACAAATTAACTTTAAATTCAGTTTTAAAAGTTCTAAAATATCGGTCTAACCCCAATATGATTTAATACAACTTTACAAATCAAATTTTAATCATATTAAACCCAATTTTCAATTATTTCTGTAATTTCAAATATAAAATTATCGATTTAATTATCCAATAAATCTAGATATTCAAAATAAAATTTATTCGACTTACAAATTTTACTTGTTAATATTTAAAATCAATTAAATATACGAATTTCAAATGGCAGAAATTCTGGGTCGTTATAGTAGCCTTGAAAATCAATCAAGCAAGATAAGGTGTCATTGTAGCCTTGGGAAATCAATTGGGTGGACTTGTTGCCCGGGAAATCAAGTATTTCTACCTAGAGGATTGTGATTCTGGAGGTTGTACCTCATTGCCTTGAAATCGAGGGTGTAATTGCAAAGATTGCTTTTGAAAGGAAATTCGTACTTGTTGTGTGGGGCTGGATGTAGGGTAACTCCAAACCAGTATAAAATCCGGCGTGCCCTTTTCTTTACTGCTTTTACTTTATATTTCATTTGTGTTTGATTCTGTGATCATATCTGTGTCTGAATATTGCATACATTTGTTTTTAAATTAACGAAAACTCAAAAAGATTTAACAGTTCTTTAAAACACTATTCACCGCCCCTCTAGTGTTTATCCTTAGCATTAAGATCCTCAATCCACGTTTCTCACACTATTAACATTTGTAATTACGCATTTTTCATTTACTTTTAAAGGTTTTTATAAAGCTTTTAATTTTATTTTCCTATTTAGTAAATACTTTCTTAATTTATATAAATTAAGTTCTTTAAGGAAAATAATATAAAACAAATCTTATTCGTGTATTTTTAAACCCAAAATATTTAAAATAATTATCTTTTAGATTTAAATTTACATCCACATACAAATTCATTTTCAATTTAAAGTCCAATTTTGAAATCAACTCATATATATATATATATGTGTGTGTGCGTGTGTGTATGTATGTATGTATGTATTAAGCAACACAAATTAAATTTGTAATCAATAATTCTATTTTAAAATCAATTTATATCTATCTTTAAAAACATCACATTTGAATTTGCTTGAAATTTCTAGGATATCATAGATATTGTTAACGCTAAAATTTGAACGCTAACACCCCGGTGTATGAAATGAGATTGTGAAAGCACCACCCGACAACTCGGGAACAAATTATAAGCAGATAATAGTGAAAAAGCAGTAGACAACAGCAATTTTATAGTGGTTCGGCTTAAGAGAGAGCCTACGTGCACTTTGAATATCTTTATTGACAATTTGATTACAAATCAATGCAGTTACACTTTGATTACAACACACTTTGAGTTTCAAGTGACTTAGAGCAAGTAGTCTAAACTTCAATGTCGATCCAGATCTTTGAACACATGTTAGAGATGTCCGATTTCTTCGTGAAGTTCCTTGAAGGTGTTGAAGTAGTTCAGAATGCGGCAGAGTAACGGCGCTTGAAATGAGTGAGCCAAAAGTCCCTTGAATGTTGGAGGTGGCCATGTATTTATAGGCAAATTTCTGGGCTGGAATTGTTAAGTCATGAGTCGTGACCGACTCAGGATGAACCGTGACCGACTCACATACCACGAGTCAGCAAGCAGTGGCATAGATGAAATGGCATTGAGCTTGTTCCTCGTATGCTTAGGTCGCCAGCGACTTATGATAGGTCGTTAGTCACCTTGAGTCGTTGGAAACCCTGAGTCGTTGGAAACCCTGAGTCGTTGGAAACCCTGAGTCGGTCTGCCCCATAAACCACTAACTAGTTAAACCACTCTTCTCTTCTAAGGCATTAACTCGTTGAGTCGTTGATCCACTGAGTCGTTACGAACCTTGAGTAGATGAGTCGGTCCAGTCCTTGAGTCGTCTCGTATGAGCCGTGAACTTCGTTGAGTCGGTAACTCAATGATTCGGCCTGTATCATGAACCGTTAACCTCCATGAGTCGTTCCATTCCTCTAAGTTGCCTTGAGCCTTAGCTCGTCAGCCAATTGAGTCGCTACCAGTTGAGTTGGTCCTTTCCTCTAAGTTGCCTTGAGCCTTAGCTCGTCAACCAATTGAGTCGCTACCAGTTGAGTCGGTCCTTTCCTCTAAGTTGCTGAAGCCCCTTGAGTCGTAAATCCAATGAGTCGTTAAAGACCTTAATTGGATGAGTCGGCCCAAGTTTCATCTCGTTGGCAGAACAGGGTTAACATTTGCCCCTCGAAGTACACGCCTAAGTCGTAGGTCGTGTGCTTCGACTTATCTTAACTCGTGTGCCGACTCAAATTCTACTGCCCAACGTTATAAAAACCTGAGTCGTTCACCTTTTCTTCTCATTCCCTAACCTTTAAACCGTGTCTGCCATTAACGCACATTCAAGCTCTCAAAGGCGATTTCGACCAGATTCTCCATCGATCATCCCTATCATCATATTGCGTAAGCGATCTCGCTCTCCTTATGATTTTCGATTATCCCTAGCTTATGCGCCCCATCTCCATCTTCGATTTGCCCCTTTGAGCCCTGCGAATTTGGTTGTTTTGGTCATCAATGGACTTAGGGTTATCTGTTCTGATGGTTTACGATTCGAGGCGGTTTAGTGGTGCGATAGGGCTAGGATTTTTGATTGAGAGCTTATTGGGTTAATGGGTTAGGAATCAGAAGGTTCACGGGATAGGAGGGAGAAGGTTCATGGGTTAAGAGCTAGAAGGTAGACGGGTTTAGGAATTGTATGGTAAGTTGGCCAATCAGAGTGGAGCATTGCCTCAGATGCGACTCAATAATTCTGGACGACCTAATATCCTTTGCGACTCAACTCTGGACCGGCTTACCAGTCCTCACGACACAAGTCTTGAGTCGGGGCCGAGATAGGACTTGGAGAATTTTCTCGTAACTTTGAACCGAAATCTATTCCCTCTTCTATGCCTTACGACCTAAGCGCTGCCGACTCAAAGTGTTGATAACTTAAAGCATAAACGACCTAAGCCGCCTTATAACTTTTAAATCGTGGGCGAGTTAACACGTTGAACTATCTCGGGACATAATTCTGACTTGAACTTTAACTTGGATTGCTGAAATAAACTGCCTGAATATTGATTTGTTTGGACTTTAACCTGCTAAACTTTGTTGCGTATTTTAGTTTTACAGATTGCTTCAATTTGCAAGTATACAACCTGTTTAATACAACAATCACAGAAAATCGGGACGAATATACTGCCATTGATTGCCCACATCCAATGACAGATTAGTCAATAGAAGATAAACGCTAAATAGATTGCGTGAATGAAGTACTTTTAAACCAACGAATCCAAGTAGAGCGCTAAAGCAATGTTGAAATAGTCAACTGAAATTGACCAGTTTGCAATAACACTATACCTGAAACTTTAAATTAACAAGTCCTGAAATTTAGTAATTGATCAATTGCCAACTAGCTTAACTTCAGTTATATTTACTTGTTTATTTTCATTAGTTCTGCACAACACTTCACACTTTTAGGAAACGTGCACCTTCGTATTTGAACATCCAGTTGCTTGTGTAGAATGACATCTCAACAAGAAGAACCGATGGGCCAGGCTGAAGATGTCTTCCAAGTAGCCAACCTGTTGGATAACCCTCCGGAGAGAACTTCCACAACTCTGAATCAGCGGGTGTTTAACCAATTGCTCATCCAATTTGGCATTGCCGAAGCTGATGCCTTACTGCCGGGGCCAAATGATAGTGCAGATAGGCCCCCTTCTGGCTTTATTGCTGTCAATCGCCAAATGTGCTTGAGCGGTGCCATACCACCTTTTAATGACTTCCTTCAGCAGTTCCTGCTTCGATTATCTATCTCTCCATTCCAATTGCACCCCAATGGCCATGCCATTCTGATGGGGTTATGTGTGCTATTTAGTAGAGTTCTGGACCGATTACCGAGCTTTGAGGAAATTTGCTACTTCTGCTCATTCACAAAGATTAAAGATCATCCCTCTATCGTAGTTATAAGGAGTGCTCGAAACCGCAAACTCATCACCGATCTTCCTGAAAGCGTTCATGGATTTCTAAATCAGTATTTTTTGTTCGCTGCCCTCCAGGGTTTTATGCCATCTGGAGAGTAGGAAGTAAGATTTTCCTGTTTTTATTTCTCCATTCTTGGGCTTTTCAAAATCTGAGTTGCTGAATGCTAACTTTGCTTCTTTTTCCTGTTTTAGCACTTCCTCCTCCCTCTAGAGATCCATGCTATAAACAAATTTTTGAGAGATTGAATGCCGTGGCGGCAGAAGAGAGGAGTATAAAGTTTTTGTTAAACGATGGGTTTTTACATCAATATGGGCTTCTTCATTCTTCTCGCTTCACTCAGCCTCGTGAAGTCCCAACTGAAATTCCTGATTCTCCGACGGAAACTCCTGATGCCCCGGTCTCTATTAAAGAGCACATGCAGGGAGGAACCTCTATAGAAACTTCACTAGTGAAGTGTTCAATTCCGAAGGATGTTGCGGGGCCGTCTGACAAGTCTGTACTTGCCCCAGTTATTGAAGAGGAAGAACCTCCACGATCTTCCGAAAAATCTACTAACGAAGGAGTTAAGAAAGCAAGTCCCAAAAAACATGATGGTGATGATGTTTTCGAGGGGTTGAGCGATTTAATTGTGACTTCTCAATAACTTTTCAAAGGTGATGTTTCCAAAACTATCTCTTCTGTAATCGAGGCGACATCTTCTCTACAACAAATGTCAACTCCTCCTACTCAAGTTATCACTACCTCTATTCCACAGAGTGGTCTGTAACTTGATGCGTGTAGTTTACACGTTACACAACACTTAGGATTTTTCATCACTTCTACGCATTTATCTTTTTGTACTTTAAAGATTTCTAAAGCTTATTATTTTTATTCCAGATTCTCCAATGGGGCGCAGCAGCTCATACTATGATGATTTCCAGCGCTACGGGAGGCGTAGCCAGTATGATTATAGGCGTTACCTCCCTTCTTACAGAGAATCCGATGAAGAGAGGGCCATCAGGAAAGCAGAGAGAGACGAGCATATGAAGAACGTCACCGAAGGGAACAAGAAAGACATGACCCTCCCCACAGAGATGATGATACTCAAAAAAGAAAAACTCACGATGAGAGAGGTAAAGGTCACATGGACGATTCTTCTAGTAAGCGGGCTAGACTTACTGAAGAAACAATGCCGACAGTTTCTGAACATGTTCCTGCTCAATCTCCTGCCCCCGTTCGTTCCGACATTCAAACAATCATCAACCGGCCCGCATACCAAGTTGGGCAAGGTCCTCCCACTCTTCAAAGTCGATTCCCTCAGTGGTGCCTGAGAGGGGTTCGATTTGATCTCGACTTGGTTCCTCTCGACAAATCGGCTATGCTGCGAAATCTTGATACTATCAGGACCGATATTAAAAGAATGTCGAACTGGCAAAAACTTGTCGACGAGCTTCAGAGGGTTAACCGAGCTAATCTCGAGGCCATGCTCACAATGGAGAACGATAAGGCTGAGTGGCATAAGACTCTCGAACAGCATGATGCCGAAATGAGAAGTGTTGCTTCCTATAATGAAAAGCTAGAAGCGAATGTAGAAAAGCTTAAGGAAGAATTAGCTACTTCATCTACTTCCTATTCTCAAAAGGAGAGCATGCTTCAGCAACAAGTACGAGATGCGCATGCCAGTCAAAGGGCAGTCGAAGATAAACTTACACACAAGGAGAAGGTCATAGAAGAATATCGCGCTGAAACTTTACAGCTGCGAGAACAGACCGGCTCTCAAAGCTTGGAGATAGAGTTGTTAAAAACTCGACTTGCTATGGCCGAAAAGGAGCGTGACGAGGCTGTTGCTGGTAAACTCACGGCCGAAGAGGCCCATCAAGCAACCAAAGCTGACATTAGCTCCACATTATTTGATTTTTATCTACACAGCATTTTGGGGCGTGGCAGCCTTGCCTTTCTAGGCCCTAAATACGAAATTACGCTAGCTGAAGTTTGGGAGGCAGCACTCGATATGCTCGGTGGTAAAGGTGCTGGCTACGCTGAGTCAGCTCTTGAAGAGCATTATCTTGATGATGATGTCCACGCCGCTCTTGCCAAGGGAAAAGAGCAACTCGCCAGAGTGCGGACTGGAATGGCGGAAGGGGAACGTTCTGAAAATGAAATACCACCTACTACTTCTGAACGTCCTTTAGTTTCTTCAGAAGTTGAAATCACAGGTTCCGGTGCTCATTCGCTGCCTCCTACAAGAACCGGGGTAATTACCCCTACTGATGATGAGGCTTTGGAGGATATTGGGGCTCAAAATTATGAGATTGAACTAACGAAGCAGACATCTTCAGGTAATTTTGACACTGGTCTGATTCAAGTGGATTGCCTGCTTACTCCTCAAAAGTTTGATGAGCTTCTCGATTACTTCTTGAATCTCGACGAACCCATATCTCCCTTCTTTTGGGGAGATACTAATATTTTTAATTTCTCTTCTTCTGCAGTTGAAACACCAAGTGTTGTGCAGTCTTCGCCTCCTCCGGTCATCCCTCCTCCGTCTCTTCAGGTGACTCCTCCTTCTGCTTCACAACCCGGGTCACAAGAGGAGCAAATTGAGGCTCTTCATGGCTTGGATGACCCTATCGCTTCGCAAGAGCAGAAAGACGAGGGGCTTGAAGGAGGCGAGATCTCTCCGGAGCGGACCCCTTCTGATGACGTAGTTTTGTCTGCTCTTGCTACTCCAGGGAGTGAGTCTTCTTCGAAGAGAAGAAAGAAGCACGGAACATCGAAGAGGAGGGGGAAGAAAGTCATTGCTACCGAAGAGGAACCGGAAATTGCGCCAGTTGTACCTCCCTCTCCTTCTTCCCTTATGCCTTCAGACCGACCTGAAAAGCTAACCATTCGGCCGGGTAAAGGGTCTAAAGGTGGCAAGAAGAAATGAAGACTCCAGCTTTTAGCTTCTTGTCTTTTGCATGTACTGGTCGAGAATTGTGCGGGTATCGGCCCCCTGCTTTTCTTTTGTTGGAACTTGTACCTGTATATAAAGTAATGTTGAATAAAATTATTCTTCTTTCTTTGTATAAACTCCTGTTTGAATTTGAGAATGCATTTATTATTCATTTTTGCACAAGTTTATTTATATGATATTGCAGGGAGCTTGTGGTATGTTGTTTGAGCGTACTTTACCGATGTAGCTGTATCATATTGTATGCAACTATAACATGCTGCCCCCATACCATAAGCTTGCTGCAATTTTCTATACTTCGAGGGGACTTGCACTCTTATTTTTTGTAGAATGACTATTTCATTCGTGAAGAAATTTTTCATAGAGTACAACTCCCTTCATATAAGTTTTTACGCTTTGTCCTTTGAAGAAATCACTTTTTCCTTTTGCGTATGTACACATTTTGCCAAGTGAATTCTTCTATGTGGTAAAGCGGACCTCTGAATGTACTTTAACTTTCTTCCCTTTTTTTTTAGAATAGGTAAATCACTCTTCCTTTGAAAGTTAAAGTATGCTCTTGATGAGGATTTTTCTTTTAAATAGAAATTTGTACCTCTGAGGAGGGATATTTTCACGTTTCAACACTTGGAAGTTTTATTTCAATCTTGGTGAAACGTGTACCTCCAAAGAGTTGTGCCTTTGAAGAAAGCCTTTTCACGTTTCAACACTTGGAAGTTTTATTTCAATCTCGGTGAAACGTGGGCTTCCGAAGAGGTCTTTCTTCTTGATTATGCCTCCGGGGGGGGGGGGGTTGTACCTCTGAGGAGGGATTTTTTCACGTTTCAACACTTGGAAGTTTTATTTCAATCTTGGTGAAACGTGTACCTCCAAAGAGTTGTGCCTTCGAAGAAAGCCTTTTCACGTTTCAACACTTGGAAGTTTTATTTCGATCTCGGTGAAACGTGGACTTCCAGAAAGGTCTTTATTTTGTTTTGCATTTCAACTTTGGTGAAGTGAAATTCCGAAGAGCGGCTGTTACACTTCAAATCCTGGTGAAATGTGCCTCCGAAGAGGTCTTTATTTTGTTTGCATTTCAACTCTGGTGAAGTGAAATTCCGAAGAGCGGTCGTAACACTTCAACTCCTGGTGAAATAGGCCTCCGAAGAGGGCTTTTATTTTGTTTGCATTTCAACTCTGGTGAAGTGAAATTCCGAAGAGCAGTTGTTACACTTCAACTCCTGGTGAAATGTGCCTCAGAGAGGGTTTTCATCGCCTGGAAGTTACTCTCTCATGGTTGGAGGGTAATGACTCCTTCAATCTTTTTTGTTGAGTAGAGAACTTTCTTTTTTGTGGCGTATGACCCATTAGAGGTCTTTATCCTCCGAAGAGTTGCGCCTCCGAAGAGGACTTGTGCTGCCGATGATGGCTTTGGTTGTTCCTTTGTCCACTTACTTATGCCTTTTCAGTGATCCTCTTTTTTTTTTTCAAGCTTTCATTCCCTTTTCTTACAAGTAATTTGTTTAATCCAAGGAAGTGTGCTTCATTGTCAGGCAAGTTCGTGAGAACGAGCATTAGCTTCTTAATTGGATGTTTGTTTGTTCAAACGATCTCAATTTATTAGCAAAGGCCCGTTTCTGTCGAAATCATAGGCCGTTCAATCGAAGTACTTCCTATCTAGGATTTGAATTCGGGGCTTTTGTGACTTGAAATTTGGCGAGAATCACTTGGTCTTATTATGTGCAAGTTTCACTTCCATTGTCTGCAAAAATTTAAATCGACATTTCAGCAATACATTCTATGTACTTTTTATATCGAACATAAAGCAAACATGTAATAATAATAAGGAACACAAGATTTATAGTGGTTCGGCCATGAAATTGGGCCTACATCCACTTTATATTCTTTCATTATTTACTTGCATCAGTTTTACAATTTCCTTCAATTACAAGAATCATACATTCATAATTCTTTTTACAATATTTCAACAAAATTTTCAAGTAAAGTATGGACGCAAATGTTTGCTGTTCCATGCCCTTGGAATTTGATCTCCTTCAACAGTGGTGAGTTTGAATGTGCCGCCAAGAAGCTTCTGACCTATGACATATGGTCCTTCCCAATTTGGCCCAAGCACACCTGTCGCTGTCATAATTCTCTTCAGGACTAGGTCTCCAATCTCAAAGCTGCGTTGGCGAACTTTGGAATTGAAATGTCTGGCTATTCTTTGCTGATGAGCTGCAATTCTGAGATTAGCCTCATCTCTTTTTTCATCAAGGATATCTAGCGCTTCGAGCTGTAGCTTTTCGTTTTCTGCTTGATTGAAATGGATTCTTCTGTGTGAAGGGACCTCTATTTCTACCGGAATCATTGCCTCTGACCCGTATGCCAATGAAAACGGGGTGTGCCTAGTCGCAGTTTTGTGAGTGGTTCTGTACGCCCATAGTGCCAGTGGTAGCTTATCGACCCAACCACCTTTTGCTCTTTCAAGTTGCTTCTTGATGGTTGACTTAATAATTTTGTTCACGGCTTCCACTTGCCCGTTTGCCTGCGGATGAGCCACTGCTGAAAAGCTTTTCTGGATTTTGAATTGCTTGCAAAAATCTTGGAATTCTTCACTTTCAAACTGAGTACCATTGTCTGTAATTATTTTTTGAGGCACACTGTATCTGCAAATGATGTTTTTAGTCACAAAACTTATCATCTTCTTTGAGGTGATAGTAGCCAGTGGTTCAGCTTCTGCCCACTTAGTAAAATAATCTACAGCAACAATGGCATATTTAATTCCAGATTTGGCAGTTGGTAATGGTCCTACATGGAATTTTGGCCATGGACTGACCATCTGTGTGAGTTCAGTGGAAGGAGCTCTAGGAATTTTGGCGAATCTTTGACATCTGTCACATTTTCGGGAATACTCTGCTGCATCTCGATTAATTTCTGGCCAAAAATATCCGTATCGGAGAATTTTCTTTGCTAATGTTTGGCCACCTGAATGATCACCACATTCTCCTCCATGCACCTCCGCTAGGATTGCTTTGGACTCTTCCCTGGATACACATCGAAGTAATGGCATTGAGAATCCCCGTCTGTATAATCGGCCATCCTGGATTATATATCGAGAGGCTTTTCTCAGTAGCTTTTGTCGTTCTTTTGAGTTCCCTGGTAAAGATCCATTGAGTAGATATTCTGTTATTGGAGTCATCCATGATTCTTGCTCTTGAGACATGCTCATGATCCAATCAATTTCCATCTCATCAATGCTAGGAGTCGACAGGACCTCTACTGGAGTTAATCCCAGAAATTGAGCTTCGCCTGTGCTAGAATACTTTGCGAGAGAATCTGCTTTCATGTTTTCTTCTCGAGGAATGTGACTTATCATGTAATGATTGAAATCACCTAGGAGTTCCCAAGCCTTTGACAAGTTGGCGGGCAGATTCCCCCCTTTTGCTTGGAATTCCTTTTTGACTTGGCATACAATAAGCTGAGAATCACTGAATATCTGTAACACTCGGATGTTTAATTCTTTAGCAATCCTTAAGCCGGCGATAAGGGCTTCGTATTCTGCTTCATTGTTTGTTGAAGGAAATTCCAATCTTAATGCATAGCATAATGATCGGCCTTCAGGGGTCTCAAGTACAACTCCGGCTCCAGAACAGTAGTCGTTTCTCGCACCATCAACATATAATTTCCATTGGATTAGGGAATCGTCGACCGTTTCCTCCTTACTGTTACCCTTATCTGTGAATTCTGCAATGAAATCCGCTAAAGCTTGTCCATTGATTGCTTTTCGGGGATGATAAGTGATGTCATACTGACTGAGTTCAATATTGCACTTTAGAAGATGACCCGAAGTGTCAGGGCGAAACAGGACTTGCTTTAAAGGTTGATCAGTGAGGACTCTGATAGGATGAGCTTGAAAATATTGCCTCAACTTCCTAGATGCAATTAGTAGGCAATAGGCGAGTTTTTCCAACTTAGAGTAATTCATCTCTGCTCCAGTGAGTCTTTTGCTGATATAGTAAACTGGATGTTGAATCCTTTTGTCTTCTCGTATCAGCGCTGCACTTAAAGCATGAGATGATACTGCCAAGTATATAAGAAGATCCTCGCCATCGCCAGGCCTAGAAAGTATTGGAGGCGTTTCCATATGGCGAATCAATTCATCAAAGGCTTTTTGGCATTCGGGAGTCCAATCGAAGTTTTTCTTTCCTTTCTTTAGGGCGTCAAAGAATGGGATGCATTTATCTGTGGCTTTGGAAATGAACCGACTCAAGGCGGCGACTTTTCCATTGAGACTTTGCAATTCCTTCTTTGTTTTAGGAGCTTTGACTTCTTTCAATGCAGTAATTTGAGCTGGACTGGCCTCAATGCCCCTAGCGCTCACGATGAAACCTAAAAACTTGCCGGATTCCACTCAAAATGAACATTTTAAAGGATTGAGCTTCATTCTGTATTTTCGGAGGACTGCGAACATGTCTGCTAAGTGTTCTATGTGATCCACTGCTTTCTCAGACTTTACTAACATGTCATCGACGTAGACTTCCATAGTTTTGCCCAGCTGCGGTTTGAACATAGCATTAACGAGTCTTTGGTATGTTGCCCCTGCATTCTTCAACCCGAAGGGCATAACTCTGTAGCAGTAAAGACCAGTGTCGGTGATAAAGCTCGTGTCCTCCTGATCTGGCTCATGCATCATGATCTGGTTATATCCGGAGTAAGCATCCATAAAAGATAACAATTCGTGTCCAGCTGTTCCGTCTACCAGTTGGTCGATTCTGGGTAATGGGAAGCAGTCTTTGGGGCAGGCCTTGTTTAGATCTGAAAAATCGATGCATACTCTCCATTTTCCGTTGGCTTTCTTAACCAGCACTGGATTTGAAACCCAATTCGGATAGGTGATTCTTTGATAAAATTATTCTCCATGAGCCGATCAACTTCTTCTTTTAATGCCGCCGACCTTTCTGGACCTTGAGTTCTCCTTTTCTGCTTCACAGGTGTAAATTTTGGATCAATATTTAGCGTGTACTGCAATTTCTGGGGATATTCCGCGCATATCGGCATGAGTCCAAGCAAAAACATCCAAATTTGCCTTTAAAAAAGATATCAAGATATTCTGAATTGACGCATTAAGTTGTGAACCCACATTCAACACCTTGTTTGGGTCCTTTGGGTCAACGGGTATTGGTATTGTTGTTTCCACTGGTACCACTCTATTTTCCCCAGCACTGACTTTTCTAGGATCCATCTCTTTCCTTGCTCCGCTGTGCTCGCCAGTGCAGGGTCCGCCCTGTAATTGCTACAAGGTTGGTTCTTTGATGCGGACTGGGGCAGCCGCATTCTTTCCCATCTCTCTTTTTCTGGTTTCTCGTAGCTCTGTCAGATAACACTCTCGCCCAGCATTTTGATCCCCTTTTATAACTCCTACTCCATTGTCTGTAGGGAATTTAATAGTGAGGCACCACGTGGCAAGAATAGCTTTGAACGCTGCCAGAGTTGGACGACCAAGGAAAGCATTGTAAGCAGAAAATTCGTCGACAATCACAAAAGTTTGCTTGCGGACCACTTTTCTCTCTCCTTCTCCAAGTTCCACAAACAAATCAATGGTTCCTACCGGCTGCTTTGGCTCCCCAGTGAAGCCGGCAATTTTCTGCGATGAGGCTTGCACATCAGCCATAGGGATCTTCATTTGGTCGAATGTTTTCTTGAAGAGGATATTGCAGGATGCGCCACAATCAATGAGAACTCTTCTGACAATAGCTGGCCCGATACCAGCCGAGATGACTAAGGGATCCAAGGTAGGAGCTTCAATACCTGCGGAATCCCTAGCTTTGAACACAATATCATCATCGAAAGTTCTTTGTTGCTTCAAGGGCGTAGCACCCTCCAAAACGAATACATCTTCCTCGGTCGGTACATACTTTAAAGCTCGGGTATACCTTTCCATCTCACCCCAGCTTCTGCCTGCTGGGTGAGGTCCTCCTGTAAAGACATTGATAATGGGCCTTCCAGATTCATGCCTTGCAGCCTTCTCAATCGTCCTAGGCTGATGAGTAGGAGCCTGTTGCCCCTGACTAGATGAAACAGGATTGTTGCCATTCTTTTTCACAAATTGATGCAGTTTGTTTTCCCTTAGCAACTCTTCAATCAGATTTTTCAACTGGCGGCATTCGTCGGTCTCGTGACCGGGTTGATTATGGAAGCGGCAGAACTTCCCACTCTGTATAGCCTTTTTCTCGGTCCTTAGAGGAGAAGGTTTAGGAAAGTCAACAGAATCTTTAGTGGCAAGGTAGATACGCTCTGGCGTATCTGATAAAGGAGTATACTCTGATGGCTTGAAGGATCGGGGCTTCTTCAGATTACTCTGCTTCTTCCCATTGTTATTTTCCCTTTTTTGCCCTACAGATTCATTCTTGCGTGGAGCAACAGTGTTATCTTCAGCTTTTTCCAACACTGCCTTTACGGGTACGGGACGGCTTTCTAAGCGTATGAATTCATCTGCTTTTTTATAGAATTTTTCAAGGGAATTTGGTTCCTTCATGTTTAGCCATTTCCCAAATTCGCTCGACTTGTCAATACCCTTCATCAGATAAGTCAATATCATTCGCGGTTCTGCATTGTCCACCTCAGCTAACGCTATATTAAAGCGGTTTAAGAAAGATCTGATAGTCTCTCCTGGATTCTGCTCCAAACTTGACAGTGACATGATATCCTTGGCTTTTGAGGCATATAGTCTGAACTGCTCCTTGAATTTTCGGGTTAAGTCAGAAAACTGATTTATAGATCGGACTGGAAGTTTGGTGAACCAAAGCAGAGCTACACCTTCGAGATACACAGGAAAATATCGGCACTTTATTTCATCAGAGGCTCTGGCACCTGTCATGTGCCAATCATACTTGTATAAGAATTCGTTCGGATCACTTGTCCCATTGTAAGCTGGAATGGTTGGAGGGACAAATTTCCTTGGGAATTCAGCCTTTAAGATTTTCTCAGTAAATGGAGTTTTACTTTGGGCGAAACCCCATTCTTTCTCGTCTTCAACCCTCTACATACTCTCTTTCATAATTTGTCGGACCATTCCAGAAAGATACTCCTCATCATGTCGAGTTCTAGATCCACCAACCTCCGGAAGTGTTTGTTCAAAGGGGCTAGCAGCCCTTTCAGGAGCATTTCTTTCTCCAGCATCATGAATGTTGCCACCAAAATTCCTTTCATTACTTGCCAGTTGACGGTTTGCCCCAAGCAAATCGTTCAACCTATTCAGAATTAGGGCATTCTGGGCATTCTGAGCCTCGAACTGTGCATTTTGGGCATTTATCTGTTGGTTCAGCCCTAAGATTGCAGCATCCAGCTCTGCCTTTGTAACTCCGACAGCTGGTGTGGCTTGATTCGATATAGGGGAAGCGGAGGTTCCCTCTTGAATATTCCCAGATCTGACAGATCTACTTTTCCTTCCAGGAGCCATAATCTCGGATAGACTTCTGGTTTTCAAGGAAATTCTCTCTACAAACCTCTGTGAAGCAATGATGATAACTCACCTGAGTTTGGATTCTCAGTGAAAGCACCAAAAATGTTAATGCTAAAATTTGAACGCTAACACCCCGGTGTATGAAACGAGATTGTGAAATCACCACCCGACAACTCGGGAACAGATTATAAGCAGATAATAGTGAAAAAGCAGTAGACAACAGCAATTTTATAGTGGTTCGGCTTAAGAGAGAGCCTACGTCCACTTTGAATATCTTTATTCACAATTTGATTACAAATCAATGCAGTTACACTTTGATTACAACACACTTTGAGTTTTAAGTGACTTAGAGCAAGTAGTCTAAACTTCAATGTCGATCCAGATCTTTGAACACATGTTAGACATGTTCGATTTCTTCGTGAAGTTCCTTGAAGGTGTTGAAGTAGTTCAGAATGCGGCAGAGTAACGGCACTTGAAATGAGTGAGCCAAAAGTCCCTTGAATGTTGGAGGTGGCCATGTATTTATAGGCAAATTTCTGGGCTGGAATTGTTAAGTCATGAGTCGTGACCGACTCAGGATGAACCGTGACCGACTCACATACCACGAGTCAGCAAGCAGTGGCATAGATGAAATGGCATTGAGCTTGTTCCTCGTATGCTTAGGTCGCCAGCGACTTATGATAGGTCGTTAGTCACCTTGAGTCGTTGGAAACCCTGAGTTGTTGGAAACCCTGAGTCGTTGGAAACCCTGAGTCGGTCTGCCCCATAAACCACTAACTAGTTAAACCACTCTGCTCTTCTAAGGCATTAACTCGTTGAGTCGTTGATCCACTGAGTCGTTACGAACCTTGAGTAGATGAGTCGGTCCAGTCCTTGAGTCGTCTCGTATGAGCCGTGAACTTCGTTGAGTCGGTAACTCAATGAGTCGGCCTGTATCATGAACCATTAACCTCCATGAGTCGTTCCATTCCTCTAAGTTGCCTTGAGCCTTAGCTCGTCAGCCAATTGAGTCGCTACCAGTTGAGTCGGTCCTTTCCTCTAAGTTGCCTTGAGCCTTAGCTCGTCAACCAATTGAGTCGCTACCAGTTGAGTCGGTCCTTTCCTCTAAGTTGCTGAAGCCCCTTGAGTCGTAAATCCAATGAGTCGTTAAAGACCTTAATTGGATGAGTCGGCCCAAGTTTCATCTCGTTGGCAGAACAGGGTTAACAGATATCCTTTATTATATTTTCAAATATATTTACACTCGTAATTAGATACATTCTTATACCAACATTTGTAATTATGCATGATATATTTATTTATAAAGCTTTTGTAATTAATTTTCTAATTTATAAATACATATCCTAATCTATAAAAATAAATTCCTTTAAAAAAAAGTACAACTAATTTATGTTCTCAATAAAATCAAATAAAATACACTTTAAAACCAAAGTATAATTTATGATATATATATCTATCCTTTGAATTTCAATTTAAATATACAAATTCAAATTAAATTTCAAATCAATTCTATATATACATATATTTAAACAAATACAATTTCAACTTGTATATAATAATTCTATTTAAAATCTATGTATATATACAACATAATTACAAATATAAATATTTATTTGGTCAGATTCATTCGTTCAATCTATAATTCAGTATTTCTATTAATTAACCCAATTTTATTTATCAATTACAGATGCCCAAAAATTCGGGTTATCACAAACAAAGTAACATATACCCTTTGATTTTCTCCAAGTCTTTATAAACGATATAAACAAATAAATCTCGATGAATAAAATAAAAGCCTAGACAAATAAATAGAGAAATAAATGAAGAGATGGATATAGGAAAAATTTAGGAATAAATATATATAGAATGAAAATACATAAATTTATTGCGTGTAAAACGCAGTAATTTATCCAAATCTAATATTATAAATCGGAATTTCAGGAAACGAAAAGCAAAATAAATATTAAAATAAAATACATTTTCAAAGAAAAAGATTAGTATCTAAAATTTAAAATTTAAAATTTTCAACCGTGGTCAAACTTTGACTTTCAATTGACCAAAAATACAAAAATTTCTAGAAATTGCTTATTTTATTAAATTTGTCAAATGTATACATTTATTATGATTGAAACCTCAGTTAATTCATTCAGATAGGTTTCATTCTTTTATATTATCTTATGAATAAAATATGCATTCCGATTTCATCCTAGTTTTCAATTAATATAGTAATTTAATTCATTTACTTATCATTAAATTTATTTATTATAGATTACATTCCAACCAATTAAAATTGATTCCCACAATTTGATTTGATTTAATTTCCATCTTTGTACCATTCCTACTATTTCTTTATAAGCCTGGTTACATTAGTTTTATATTCCATTACATTATTACACCCCTAATTACATCTTAAATTCATATAAATGTTACTTTTGTAAATGTGTACTTATGTCAATTGTACACATTAATTAAGGTTTGAAAACAATTAAACAAATTTACCTTAGTTCCATTCTTTTTACCAATTTATTACTTTGTAAGTAAATTTACGTTTCTAGTTAATTTATACATTCACACCTCCCGTTACTGCATTAATTCCCATTAATGAACATTTATTTACATTTGAATACAATTGATTTCCAATTCATTTTATAGCCTAAATAGACGACTTATAATAGCTGCTGCCATTACCCTTTAATTACACTCATGTTTATCATTTTGTCTAATTATCATAATTGCTTACAAAATGTTAAATTCATTCAATTACCATAGATTATACACTAATTCATTTGTTCGCACCACACTTACCCTTATTTTCTTATATTCAAATTTTATACCTAAATCTAACATTTACAACTAAATTAATAAACCAACTAAATAGTAACTTACAACCGTTAATATTACTTTAAATCATATTAATGAGTTTATTATTATTTACAAATCAATTGTTACAATTACTTAATTAACACTGATTTACTTCAATTTATACTGATCATATATTATCTCATTAACGGTTCAACATTCACACTTGTTTTCTTATATTCAATTCTATAATTATGTAACGACCCGCTCTTTTAGACCCTCGAAAATCGACACAAAATACTCCACAGTATTACATGATGACGAGCAAGTGTCGAAAAAGACAGATTGTTGAGGAAAAAGAAGGAAGGTAGAAGAGAGAAGGAACTAAACAATTACAGAATCTCACAATCGCAACGGAACAAAATATAATAGTCAATAACAGATCTTTACACAAAATGAAAACTATATCTGTTTTATATATTATATCATCAGAGTATCACAAACAAACAACAATTACCAACCTGACAATTATCAAACAATCACAACAGCGGATATAAACAAGTACGGATAATACGTCTCGGTCCCCAACTCCTCTCCTGAGCTCAATAGCATCCTATCCTGAACATATAATACTCGATCTGACCTGAGCATTATAATAAGTAACACCTGAGTCAGCCTTGAATAGCAGCATTATAAAATACACCCAAATTGATTATTAAGGTTTCAAAATCCTATGAAAACAAAAGCATCTCGTAAGATGACGCCACAAATAAACATTTCGGGTTTTTACCTTACGATAGCTAAAACATTTCTTATAAAATCCTCTGATATTATAATAGTGTCTATACACAAAGACTTATTCAAATATTCGAAATTATTACATTTATTAAATTCCACCTACTAGCCACAGTCATGGGTAATATAAACAATCGTAAAAGGTGCATACGGAGGATGGATTTCCACCTAATGACTAGGCACTGGGGTACCACCTATCACAGTACGTGGCCTAGATCACCGTACCGAGGATTACTCCCAATCCCCTGTAACATAAGACGGAGACTACCCCTTACTGGATAATCCCGAGTAAGATCACCCCACGGTTGGGATCAGCAACCGCACCACTAAGCCGAATAAAAAGGGACATCTAGACAGAGATGACCTTACCCTAATGGGCGCTACCCACATAGCCTTGCTTCATAACCCTTGATTTTCAATCATTCCCGGTTGATGAGGCGTGAGGCTAAGCTTTACCTTTTAGAACATTTCACATAGAATGCCTATCGTCCACCTGACGATGTTCCAAAAGCATTCATCCATACAAGTCCGTCCCGGGTTCGAACGAAACCGAAGGCACTACTCCTGCTACATCCATTTTGGAATCATCCTCAGGATTAGTAGCGACTAGCCCTTGTACTTCACTGCTCCATCTTCGATTCCTAACTCTTTTTTCCCAAGAAAACGTACAAACCGGATCGAAGTGATTTTTGAGAAATTAATCCCGATCCCGGTCTCTTCGAAACGATCAACGCATTGGCCAATATTGATAGTCGGTGATTTAACAATCAATTAACATTCATAAACATCCATCAACAATAAATAATTGCCCAAATTATTTATTATCCTTAAATTATCTTGGTAAGATATATTTCCATTTTCAATCTCTTGAAAACAGTTTTCAGTTCACACTCTATCATGGAATAAATTTTCCAAATATTCATTTCCAATGGAAACAACCAAGTCCAAACATTTAGATCATTAGATCACTTTATTCTAAATATACCTTAAAATATATTTAAAAATATTTAAAGCAAAACTACTTTATAAATATAAGCTAATTTTAAAATAAAAGTTAAATTAAACTAAATTTACAAGAAGAGTTTCAAAATCCCATACAAAATATTAAATAAAACTTTAACCAATTATCTTTAAAATAACCCATTTTATAAAATATAAACAATAATAATAATCTTTTAAAACATAATAACAATTAACCCTTTAAAATAATTACTACTATTACTAATTTAGTACATATATACCTTTAAAACTTTTACAACTTAAATAAGAATTTTCTTAAAAACAATCTTTTAAAATCAAATTTAAAACTTTTAACTTTTACTTAAAAATCTGCTTTAAAACGTACATGGCTTTTCAGGGCACTACACTTCCATTTCAGAATAAACTAAAGAACCTTTTGTAAATCCTTCTTGATTTATCTCAATTCGAATTTACGTTCGAATCCCGTAAATTTCATCTTATACTTTAAAAATAAACACCTTTCTATTTTAGCGCATTTCCCATTTCCTGGAAATCACACTCCAAAATATATACTTAACGTATTTAAAATAAAGCTCCTAGAAATTACATAATTAAAAATAATACTTGAGTAAATATATAGAGGTTTTCTAAGTAATTTAATCCAAATTTAACTTTTAAAATAATGTTATTAAATCAAATATTTATATTAAAATTTCCTTTTGAAACTTAATTGTAACAACCCAGTATTTTGTGATTATTTTAATTGTTTATTTCAATTATTTAAATTGAAACTCCTGATTTAAAATCTTTATTATATTTATCAAAATGAATGAATTTTGTTATTTTAAGAGTATATTTTGATTTTTGTGTGAATTATAATTTCAAAACTGAATAAATAGGATATTTCAAGAAAAAGTGGATTTTTGGTCAATCTGGTCAAACTTTGACATTTAAATTTAAAATTTAAATATTTGAATGTTTGAACTTTATCTTTTATTATGAAATATATTAAATTTTGAGATTACTGCTTTTCGTTTCATTGAAATCCGATTTATATTGTGGAAGTTATGCTTTTTACAATATTGTGTATAAATTGATTATTCAACAATATTGTTTATTTTAATTTATATAAATAATATTTTTATTTGTCAAATCATGTTCTAATATGTGTTATATGACATGTTAGGTATATATTTTATTTTTTAAATACTTTTAAATTGATAATAAAATTTTCCAAAATTTAATGCATTTATTTTCTATTTTTAAAGCCTAATTTCCATTTTTCTACTATTTTCTTCGTTTAATTATATTTAATAAAAATTTATTTATTTATTTTCATGCATGCATTTTATTTTTGTGTTTTAATCTTGATTTATAAGTATTTTTTGGGTACATAAAATTTTTCCAAAATTTATTGCATTTATTTTCAAATTTTTAAGTCCAGTTTACAATTTTTGCTATTTTCTTGATTTAATTATATTTAATTAATATTTATGTTTATTTTTTTTTACTACATTTTCGTGTCTTTATCTGTATTTATACATATTTTTTAGGTATTTAAAATTCAAAAGAAAATATGGAAATATGAATGGTTTGTGACTCTTTTTATTCCTAGTCTTTTCATATTCACCACCTTTACACAAACCAAGTGTTAACACCTCTTTTATTCATGACTTAGCGACTTATTCGGCTCAACGACCTAAGAGAATAAGTGACTTAACTATCCAAGGCATAAACGACTTAACGACCTATATCAAGGCACGACTTAACGACCTAAAGCGGAGAGCGGCACAACATGGCACGACTCAACGACTTTAGGAGCTCCAGCGACCTAAAGCACGGAGCGACTCAATGAAGGCAGCTACCTAACGAGTTAAGGAAAGAGCGACCTAATGACCTAGCAAGCTTCAGAGTTAGGCCTCATGCACACTGCCTCTTCCATTAGGTCGCTCATGACCTAAGCAAGCCGAGATAACTCCTGTGCAACACATGCTAAGTCGCTCACATCATATATCTCGTCCAGGATGGCTCCATTAAGTCGCTACCGACTTAAACTACCTCGGGATCGCTCTTAGGTCACAACTCCCTAGGTCGCTCACGATCTATGACCTCACACAACCAAACTCCAAAACTCCCTTATAAATACCCCGCCTACTCCACATTTGGGGGGACCTTTTTCGAACGCCAAGACTTTGCTGTTTTCGCAACTTCTATAACAATTCAAACGCCAAAGACACTTCAAGGAACCTTAGGGAAAAGATCAAGTTCATTCAACATGAATTCAAAGAGCTTTTCTGCATCAAAGTTCTAACTTCTTTCCTTAATGGTGTGATTGGAGAATTATTGTGGAACTTGTAATCAAATCGATAATAGAAGAGATTAAGTGGACGTAGGCTTGACTTTGAGCCAAACCACTATAAAAACTATTGTCGCTTTGTAATTTTCTACTATTTTCTGTTTGCTTTTAGTTCCCGTACCGACTGGTGGTGCTTTCGCTATATCACAACTCTCACCGGGGTGTTAGCGTCCACTTTTAGCGTTATCATTTTTGGTGCTTTCAATAAGAATTGAACGCAGGGGTGCTTTCATCATTGCTTAACAAAGATTTGTCGAAAGACTCTCCCTAAGAACCAGAAGTCTATCTGAAATTATGGCTCCATGGAGAAAAAGTAGATCTACTAGATCTGAAATGCTTATGACAACACCGCCACTTCTCCCACGTCAAATCAAGCGGCTCCTAGTATTGGAATCACAAGGGCGGAATTGGATGCTGTCGTGTCTGGGTTGTATCAACAAATGGAAGCCCAGAACACTTTGATGTTGAACAGGTTGAATGCTTTGCTTGGAGTTAATCAGCAACCAGAAAATAATGAAGAAACCTTTGCTGAAGATGTTCATGATTCCCAAGGGAAAAGTATTCCTCAAAGGGTAGTTGGCACCTCCGAAGGGGCACCTCCCTAAGCTGAAGGTCCATGGCCGCAGCCAACTCTTCGTGAACGTTTGTCCAGGCAAACTTCCGAAAAGGTAGCTGACGTCTGTCCCGCGGGGCCTTTAAACGATGAGGAGTACCTCTCGGGAATGATTCGACAAATTATGAAGGAGAGCATGCAAAGAGAGGAAGATGAAAGTGACTGGGGTTTGCTCCAAGCAAGACTCCTTTTATTGAAAGAATTCTGAAGGCTGAATTTTCGAAGAAATTTGTTCCCCCCACTATTCCAGCTTATCGGGGGACAAGCGATCCTAATCAGTTCTTATACAAATATGACTGGCATATGACAGGTGCTAGAGCAATAGATGAGATCAAGTGCAGATACTTTCCTGCGTACTTGGAGGGAGTGGCCCTGCTTTGGTTCACGAAGCTGCCAGTTCGATCAGTGGATCAGTTCTCCGACCTAACTTGAAAATTCAAAGATCAGTTCAGGTTATATGTTTCGAAGGCCAAGGAAATAATGTCACTATCCAGCCTCGAACAAAGCACTGAAGATTCTATCAAATCTTTCTTAAACCGTTTTAGTATAGCCTTGGCCGAAGTTGATAATGCAGAGCCTCGGATGATTCTGACTTACTTGATGCGAGCTATTGAAAAATCAACTGAATTCGAAAAATGGTTGAAGATGAAAGAGCCAAATTCACTTGAGAAGTTCTACAAGAAGACTACTGAATTTATGCGCTTAGAAAGACTTACTGCGCTAAAAAAAGTAGTTGTGACTGAAGTTGAGAATAACAATGTTGCTTCTAACAGAAACGAATATGGTGGCCCGAAGAGGGAGAATGACGGTGGAAAAAAGCAGAAAGATGCAAAGAAAAATCGCCGCTTTAAACCTTCAGATTTTACTCCCTTAACTGATACTCCAGAAAATGTCTTTCTCACAACCAAGGATGTTGTTGAATACCCCAAACCATCTGAGATGAAGCTTGGAGAAATGTTGTGCATAATGGGAGATTCTGTCGGTTCCACAATCAACCTGGCCATGACACTAATGAATGTCGCCATTTAAAGAGTTTGATTGAAGAGCTGTTGAGACATAATAAACTGCAACAATATGTGAAGACAAACAGAAGTGACCCGACCTCATCTACTTAGGGGCAACAAGTTCCTGCTCATCAATCCGGCTCAGGTGAGAGGACTACAGCGCATGAATCTGAGAGGCCTGTCATTAGTGTTATCACAGTGGGTCCTTACCCAGCGGGCAGAAGTTGGGGTGAGATGGAGAGATATGGTCACGCTTTGAGATATGCCCCGGCGGAAGAAAATGTTTTTGTCTTGGGAGATGTTGCACCTTTAAAAAAGCAAAGAACTTTTAACGATGACATCATATTCCGAGCTAGACACTCTGTTGCTGTTGAGGCTCCCACCATGGATCCCTTGGTGATATCTACAGGCATCGGACCAGCCATTGTACGAAGGGTGCTTGTTGACTGCGGTGCCTTTTGCAATGTACTCTTATAAAAGACATTTGATCAGATGAAAATTCCTATGGCTGATGTCCAAGCTTCCTCACAGAAAATTGTTGGGTTCACTGGAGAACCCAAACAGCCTATAGGGACTATTGACTTGTTTGTAGAGCTTGGAGAAGGGGAAAAGAAGGTGGTCTGAAAACAAACTTTTGTGACTGTTGATTAATCCTCCGCTTACAATGCCTTCTTGGGTCGACTGACTCTTGCCACATTCAAGGCCATTCTTGCCCTATGGTGCCTGACTATGAAGTTCCCCATTGATAATGGCATCAGTGTTGTGAAGGGGGACGAAAATGCCGGGCGAGAATGCTACCTCATAGAGTTACGGGAGGCAAAGAAGAGAGAAATGGGTAAGGGTGCGGCAGCTCCACTCCGCATCAAAGAGCCCACCTTGTAGCAATTACAGGGTGGACCCTGCACTGGTGAGTATAGTGGTAAACGAAAAGAGATTGGTCCCAGAAAAACCAGCACAGGGGAGAATAGAGTGGTGCCGGTGTAAGTGATGGTGCCAATACCCGTTGACCTAAATGATCCAAACAAGGTGTTGAATGTGGGTTCACAACTCGGCGTGACGGTTCAGAGTATGTTGATATCATTCTTGAAAGCAAACCTGGATGTATTCGCTTGGAGACATGTCGACATGTGTGGAATA
Source organism: Allium cepa (assembly GCA_030765085.1). Taxonomy (NCBI): domain Eukaryota; kingdom Viridiplantae; phylum Streptophyta; class Magnoliopsida; order Asparagales; family Amaryllidaceae; genus Allium; species Allium cepa. The sequence continues at coordinate 292,323,744 of CM060942.1, forward strand.
TCTCCAGAAATCTCGGTGCATGCTTTGAATATTGATCCAAAATTCACACCTGTAAAGCAGAAAAGAAGAACCCAGGGTCCTGAAAGGTCGGCAACATTAAAAGAAGAGGTAGATCGGCTCATGGAAAATGGCTTCATCAGAGAATCCACTTATCCGAATTGGGTTTCTAATCCGGTGTTGGTTAAAAAAGAAAATGGAAAGTGGAGAGTATGCAATGACTTTTCAGACTTAAACAAAGCATGCGAGAAGGACTTGTTTCCCTTTACCCAGAATTGATCAGTTGGTGGATGGAACAGCCGGGTATGAATTGTTGTCTTTTACGGATGCTTAATCAGGATATAATCAAATCAGGATGTATGAGCTAGATCAGGAGGACACGAGCTTCATCACTAATGTTGGTCTTTACTGCTATAAAGTCATGCCCTTCGGACTAAAGAATGCGGGGGCAACTTATCAAAGACTTGTTAATGCCATGTTCAAACCCCAGATTGGCAAGACTATGGAAGTATATGTTGATGATATTCTGGTGAAATCGAAGAAGGCAGTAGACCGCGTGGATCATTTGGCAGAAATGTTCGCGGTCCTCCGGAAGTATGGGATGAAGCTAAATCCTATGAAATGTTCATTCGGGGTTGAGTCCGGAAAATTCTTGTGTTTCATTGTGAGTGCTAGGGGCATCGAAGCTAATCATGTTCAGATTACTGCTTTAAGAGAAGACAAAGCCGCTAGGACAAAGAAGGAATTGCAAAGCTTCAACGGGAAAGTCGCTGCTTTGAGTTGGTTTATTTCCAGGGCCACTGATAAATGCATTCCCTTCTTTGACGCTCTGAAGAAAGGAAAGAAAAACTTTGAATTGAATCTTGAATGTCAGAAAGCTTTTGATGAACTGATTCGTCACATGGAAACGCCTCCAGTACATTCTAAGCCTAGCAATGGTGAAGATCTTTTCATATATTTAGCAGTTTCATCTCATGCTCTCAGTGCAGCATTGGTACGGGAAGACGCAAAAGTTCAGCGCCCGGTTTATTACATCAGTAAAAGATTCGGTGGGGCAGAGATGAATTATTCAAGGCTGGAAAAGCTCGTCTATTGTCTGTTGATTGCGTCCAGAAAGTTGAGGCCATATTTCCAAGCTCATCCTATTAAAGTCCTCACTGATCAACCTCTAAGGCAAGTCCTATTTCGTCCTGAAACTTCGGGTTGTCTTCTGAAGTGGAATATTGAACTCAGCCAATACGATATCACCTACCATCCCCGAAGAGCAATCAAGGGACAAGCTTTAGCGGACTTCATTGTAGAATACACAGATAAAGGTGACAGTGAGGAAGAGGTGATTGATGACATCCCAATCCGATGGAAATTATATGTTGATGGTGCAAGAAATGACTATTGTTCCGGAGTTGTGGTTGTACTTGAAACCCCCGAAGGGCGGTCATTGTGCTATACTTTGAGATTAGAATTTCCTTCGACAAATAATGAAGCAGAATATGAAGCTCTTGTTGCCGGCTTGAAGATTGCTAAAGAATTGAACATCAAATTATTGTAGATCTTCAGTGATTCCTAGCTTATTGTATGCCAAGTCAAGAAAGAGTTTCAAACTAAAGGAGGAAATCTGCTTGCTTACTTGTCAAAGGCCTGGGAACTTCTTGATGATTTTGATCATTATACAATAAGCCATATACCCCGGGAAGAGAACATGAAGGCAGATTCCCTCGTAAAATATTCAAGCTCTGGCGAAGCTCAATTATTGGGATTGGTCCCTGTAGAAGCCTCGTCAGCTCCAAGTACTGATGAAGTTGATATTGACTGGATTATGGCTGTATCTCAAGAGCAGGAGTCGTGGATGACCCCGATCAAGGAATATCTACTCAACGGCTCCCTGCCAGAAAACTCGAAAGAGCACCAGAAGCTGTTAAGAAATGCCCCGAGATATGTAATTCAAGACGGCCGATTGTACAGACGAGGATTCTCAATGCCATTACTCCGATGTGTAACCAAGGAAGCGGCTAAGTCAATTTTAGCTGAGGTGCATGGAGGAGAATGTGGGGATCATTCAGGTGGCAAAACTCGAGCAAAAAAAATTCTCCGCTATGGATATTTTTTGCCAGATATTAATCGAGACGCTGCTAGCTACTCCCGAAAGTGTGACAGATGCCAGAGATTTGCAAAAATCCTAAGAGCACCTTCCACCGAGCTAACATAGATGGTCAGTCCATGGCTATTCGCCATTTGGGGGATAGATCTCATTGGGCCTTTGCCGATTGCCGAGTCTGGAATCAAATATGCTTTTGTTGCTGTAGATTATTTCACCAAATGGGCTGAATCGGTACCATTGGCTACTATTACCTCTAAAAAGATGATAAACTTTGTGACTAAGAATATCATTTGCTGGTATGGTGTGCCTCAGAAGATAATCACAGATAATGGTACCCAATTCGAAAGCGAAGAATTCCAGGACTTTTGCAGTCGATTCAAGATCCAAAAAAGCTTCTCAACAGTGGCTCATCCATAGGTAAACGGGCAAGTGGAAGCAGTGAACAAAATTATCAAATCAACCATCAAAAAACAGCTGGAAAAAGCAAAAGGTGGTTGGGTTGATGAGCTGCCACTAGCACTTTGGGCATACAGAACTACCCACAAGACTGCAACTGGGCACACTCCATTCTCATTAGCATATGGATCAGAAGCAATGATTCCAATGGAAATAGAGGTCCCCTCACACAAGAGAATTCATTTCCACCAAGCTGAAAATGAAAAGCTCCAACTTGATGAAATTGACTTACTTAATGAAAGAAGGGAAGAGGCTGAGCTCAGAGTTGCAGCCCATCAGCAAAGGATAGCCACGCACTTCAATTCTAAAGTTCGCTAATGCAGCTTTGAAATTGGAGATCTAGTCTTGAAAAGGGTCATGACAGCAACATGAGTGTTTGGGTCAAACTGGGAAGGGCTATACATCATAGGAAAAAACTTATTGATGGCACTTTCAAGCTCACAACTGTCGAAGGAGATCCAATTCCGAGAGCCTGGAACAGCAATCACTTGCGTCTATATTTTACTTAGAAGCTATGCTTAAATTTGTAAAATGATTGTGTACGTATCATTCTTGTATTGATTCGTACTGATTTTACTATAAATCTTGTGTTCTCTACTACTATAAAATGCCTGTCTCATATCAATGTGCAAATATCTTAAATATATTGCTAAAATGCTGATTTAATATTGCAGGCTATCAAAGCAAAGCTTACCTATTCAACACATCACAAGGCCAAGCGATTCCTTCAAATCACTCAACAAACAAATGTCAAGCCACAAATATTCCAGATTCAATTCCTACAAAAGAAGTGCTTCTCACAAATAGTCGGTGATTCCACAAAAGGGGCACCTTCCTAAAGTGAAGGTTCCAGGCCCTCGCTAGTTAATTGTGATCGTTTGTGCAAACAGACATCCAGTTAGGTAGCTTGCGTCTTCCCCGTGGATTCACTTAACAATGAAATACACTTCTCTGAAAAAAAGCAAACAACTTGCAAAAGAAAGGAACATATACTTGGAAATGATAACGAGGAATCGCCGAGGGGCAGAGGGTGAAAAGACATGGGCAAGCACACAAAGAAAGCCCTCTTCGGAGGCACAAAGAAAGCCCTCTTTGGAGGCACAAATAAAAAAGCACTCTTCGGAGGCACAAACAAAGCCCTCTTCGGAGGCACAAACAAAAAAGCCCTCTTCGGAGGCACAAAGAAAGCCCTCTTCGGAGGCACAAACAAAGCCCTCTTCCGGAGGCACAAACAAAAAAGCCCTCTTCGGAGGCACAAAGAAAGCCCTCTTCGGAGGCACAAAAGAAGCCCTCTTCGGAGGCACAAACAAAAAATCCCTCTTCGGAGGCACAAACAAAAGAAGCCCTCTTCGGAGGCACAAACAAAAAATCCGTCTTCGGAGGCACAAACAAAAAAGCCCTCTTAGGAGGCACAAACAAAAAAGCCCTCTTCGGAAGCACAAACCAAAAAGCCCTCTAACAAGGCACGCCCAAATATGAAATGTGTCTCTTAAAAAAAAAGTCGTTGATGGAACCACAAAGGGGCACCTTCTCAAAAGGAAGGTTCTAGGCCGCAGCTGACTGCTCGCGATCGTTTGTGCAAACAAATATCTGATAAAACAGCCGACGCCAGTCCCGTGGGCCCACGTAGCGATAAGATATAACTTTCTGATAAACAAATCAAAGCCCTCTTCGGAGGCCTGCTTTACCGCGTAGGGGAATCCACCTCTCAAAAATAAAAGTGACCATCTCCGAAAGTGAAGTGTAAAAACTTTTTCTAAAAAAAAAGCGAAAACTTCTCCAATACAAGGAACACTCTACTAAAGCAAAATCATATTTCCTCAAAATGGAAGAATTATTCTCTAAAGTAAGAGTACAAGTCTTCTCAAAATGGAGAAGATTGTACTGAGCCGTGATATGGGGGCAATATAATATAGCTACATTAATAAAAGTAACGTTCAAGCAACATACCACGACCTCACTGCAATGCCATACAAAGAAAATAAAGAAACCTGTGTGAAAATAAGGAATAAATGCATTTACAAATATAGACAAAAGTTTGTACAAGTAAAAAGAGTCATTCTATTCAATACTATAAAAGATTTGTATACATGTGCAGATTTCAAAAAGCGGGGGCCGGTACCCGCACAATCTCCGGTCAATACAAGTCTTTAAATACAAGAAAAAAGCAAAAAAGCAGAACAAGAAGGATAAAACAAGACCCATTACTTCTTCTTCCCGCCGCCTTTGGAGCCCTCACCTGGCCTAGTGGTTAACTTCTTGAGTCGGCTTGAACGAGTCGGGGAAGAAGGAGAAAGAGGTACAATTGGGTCCACTTCCGGTTTCCCATCTCCAACAGAAGTGCCCTTCTTCTTCTTTGAAATTCCACGCTTTTCCCTCTTCTTTGAAGAAGATTCGCTGCCCGGAGTGATAAGATCAATGAGGTTTGTATCATCGGCAGTAAATTTCTCCGAGGTCCTCTCACCCTCCTCAAGTTCTTCAGCTTTCTGCTCTTGTGAAGCGGCCGGGTCACTAAGCCTTGAACGGCTCCTATTTGTTCTTCTTGCGACCTTGGTTGAGAAGCAAAAGGAGTAACTTGAAGAGGTAGAGGGGCAACAGCTGGAGGAGGTGAAGCCTGTACAACACTTTTTGTTTTCACTACAGAAGAAGAAGAGTTAAACATCAATATTTCTCACAAAGAGAGGAGATAGTGGCACGTCGAGGTTTAAGTAATAAGCAAGAAGTTCATCGAGCTCATGTGAAGCAAACAAGTAGTCCACTTGAGCTGGATCAGTATTGAAGTTACCTGGAGAGATTGGCTTTATCATGTCAATTTCAAAATCTTGGGCTTCAGTGTCTTCTTGGGCCTTGTCTTCGGCATGAGCAGTTGTAGTTTCAGTTTCGGCTTTGGCAGGAGGCAGAGAGTGGAACTGGAGCCAATAATATCGATGTCAACCGAAGCCTAAGGACGAGTTGGGTCGGTCAAAGGTGCCTTCCCTAAATGCTCTCCTTCCGTCGCTTCGGCTCGTTCCTTGGCAAGTTGTTCTTTCCCTTTGGCAAGGGCGGCATGACCCTCATCATCCAAATAATAAGCCTCAAGATCCTCCTCAACATAGCCAGCGTCTCTAAGCATATCAACTGCTGCCACCCACACTTCAGCCAGGGTAACCTCATACTTTGGGCCCAAAAAATGAAAGACTGCCACGTCCCAAGACGCTATGAAGATAAAACTCGAATAGAGTGGAGCTGACGTTAGCCTTAGTCGCCTCATGTGACTGTTCAGCTGCTGCTTTTCCAGCGATGTCCTCGTCACGCTCCTTTTCAGCCTTGGAAAGCTGGGCCTTTAACATTGCAATCTCCAAATCTTGGGAGTTTGTCTTTTCCCATAACTGAGCAACATCATTGCGGTAGATTTACACGATTTTCTACTGCGCCTCAAGTTTAGCCTTAGCATCTCGTTGAGCAGCGTGGGCGTCTCTTACTTGCTTTTGAAGAACCTCTTCCTTTTGAGTATAAGAAGTGGAAGAGGTGGAAAGATCATCTTTAAGCTTCTTGACTTCAGCCTCAAGTTTCTCATTATAGGCAGTGATGCTCTTCATCTCTGTATCATGCTGATCAAAAACTTTTTGCCACTTAGACTTATCGCTTTCCATGGTCAGCATAGCCTCGAGATTTAAGCGATTTACTCTTTGAAGCACATTAACTAGGTTTTGCCAGCCAGACTTTCTTTCAATATCAAGCTTGACAGCATTGAGATTTCTCAGCATGGCCTGCTTATCAATTGGAACCAAGTCCAGATCAAAACGTACTCCTTTCAAACACCAATGCGAAAATCATCTTTGGAGTGCGAGCGGAGACTTTTCAACTTGATAAGGAGGCCTATTAATGATCGCTTGAATTTCAGCTCTTTTAAGGGCAGGAGAGCTAGAAGAGATGTCTAGAGAAATAGGAGCAGCGGGCACTTTAGAAACTTCAGATGAAGACTTTTCGCTTAGCTTGGCTCGCTTGCTTGAACCTTCGGCTGCATGACTCTTCCCCTTATCGTCATGAGACTTTCTCTTATGGGAGTTATCATCATGTCGGTCATCTCTCCTTCCATAACTCCCCTCATGAGCCTGCCTCTCGCGAGCTTTCCTAGCCGCTCTTTCCTCATCAGTCTCCCTAGGGGCGGGAAGATAGCACCTGGGGTCATAAGAATCACACCTCGCATAGCGCTGAAAGTCATCGTAATATGAGCTGTTGCATCCCATGGGAGAACCGGAAATTGTAGAAGAGATAAAATTTAGAAATCTTCGAAATAAAGAGGCTAAGTGCACATAATAGCCAAAAATCCTAAGTGTGTGTGGCGTGCGAACTACACGCGTCAAGCTACAAACCACTCTTCAGCTTAGGAGTGATGTCGACTTTTGCGGCAGGAGTCAACTGCTGGCTTGATGGAATTGACTGCAAAACGGATGTCGCTTCGATTACTGGAGAAACAAGCGTAGAAGTAGTGGTGTCATCTTTAAAGAGCTCTTGGGAAGTCAACATGAGATCGCTCAATCCTCCAAAGATATCATCACCACCGTGCCCAATGGAATGGGTCTTATCCGTAGTGCTCTCTTCAGCACGCTTTACACTCTTCGCAACAGAACTTTCTTTCCCCGCTCCCTCATCAACTCCTCTAGTAGCATTCTTGGAATGTTGAGGAAATTCTTCTTCTTCAATAACTGGAGGATGTTTAGATTTGCCAGATAATCCCTCACCGTCAACAGAACTGGAGCATTTCACTAATGAAGCCTCTACAATAGGTTCCTTCAGTGCGAATTCCTTTACGGAGGCTGGGGCATCTGACGCTTGTACTTGAGAACTGGGGGCATCACAAGACTGAATGGATCGAGAAGAGTGCAAGAGTCCGAATTGGTGCAAAAATTCATCCTTCAGCAGAAACTTAATACTTCTCTCATCGATAGCTACGGCACTCAATCTATCAGAAGTCGATTTGTGACTAGAGTCTTTAGAGGGAGGAGGAAGTGCTGCAAAAGTAAAGAATGAAGTTAGCACTTGACGACTCGAACTTAGAAAGTCTCAGAAATGAAGTGAACGGAGATAGTTAGTCTTACTTCCTACTCTCCAGATACCATAGAATCCCGTAGGGCAACTGACAAAGAAAAATTGGTTTAAAAACCCGAGAGCACTCACGGGTAGGTCCGTAATCAACTTAAGGTTTCTTGCACTTCTCACAAGAGTAATGGAAGGGTGATATTTGTTCCTCCCGAATGAACACAAATAACAGATCTCCTCGAAGCTTGGGAGGCGGTTAAGCGTCCTCCTAAATAGTACACACAACCCCATCAAAATGGCATAGCCATTAGGGTGCAACTGGAACGGAGAAATAGTTAGTCGAAGGAGGAATGTTTTTAGAAAATCGTTGAAGGGGAATAGCTCTATTCAGACACATTTGACGATTGGCTGCAATGAAGCCAGGAGGCGGCCTATCGGCAGTGTCCTTTACCTCAGGAAGCAGAGCATCCGCTTCAGCGATGCCGGATCGAGTACATAGCTGGTTGGAAACCCGTTGGTTCAATGTAGTTGAAACTCTTTACGGAGGATTCTCCATAGGATCAGCTATTGGGAAAACCTCATCGGCCCGCTCTACTATCTTTTCTTGCATTTGTTGAGAAGCCATTCTACACAAGGAACTGGATATTCATATATGAAGGTTCACATTTCCTAAAAGTGTGTAGTGTTGTGTAAAACTAATAAAATAACAAGCAAATATACTGGAATTAAACTAGTTGGCATTTGTCGATTATAAAGTTTCAAGGCTTGTTATTTTAAGTCCAAGTACAGTGTTGATGTAAACAGATCAGCTTTAGTTGATTAACATAGCTTTGCATTAATACTTCACTTGAACTGGTTAATTCACAGCATTTCGTTCACATAGTTCCTTTAAGATGATTATTCTTTATTGACTAACCTGTCATTCGATGTGGGCAGTCAATGGTAGTATATTCGCCCTAGTTTTCTGCAAATGTTGTATTTAACAGGTTGTTAGCTTAAAAGTTAATACAATCTGTTAAAGAGTGCAACAAGTTCAAGCAGTTCATTCTGGCAGTTCAAGTTGGAAATTCAATCAAGTTCTGTCAAATTCTAGCAATTCAACAGTCATGTTCCCGCGAGTTAAAGCTATGCTACGGGTTAAAATTAGGTCGTGTTGATTCTTTAAGTCATTCACTAAGTTAAGTCGTGCGATTCATGTCTAAGCTGCTAAGCCCTAGGTCGTTCGAAGCTCCTAAGTCGGGTACTTCCTAACTCTCCTTAACCCGCTAACTCCTCTTCATTCAACAACTCACCTAACCCGATAACCCGTTAGCATCTGTACAATAAAATCCATCATCTCTCCACCGCCAAATCATCCAAGACCGATTCAAATCACCTCAGATCCATCTTAGATCTGATGCACTGCAGTATTCTCATGAATTATAATGACAACATGTCCAATGACGATCAAAGATTGGTCGTAATATAACCGGTGGTTAAATGCGGCACATGAAATCAAGTTTGGTCGGAAAATGAGGGATTCATGATTCGGTGATGGTGGTGGTTGGATAATGATCGAATTCACTTACATAATGTGTTGGTGAAGATGATCAACTACTGGTTAGTTTGAATTCGTCTTCTAAGAGCTTGGAGATTCTTCAATGGTGGGTTAGAGTGTTAGAGCGGGTGAAAAGAAGAAGGAGCAACCTAAGAAACTTATATACAGGGGCAATGGAACTCGAATCGGCGCAAACGACCTAGTTCTCTCATAAGTCGCTCACGACTTAGAGACTCAGGATGGCGCAAGTTAAGAGGCATCGAAGCACACGACCTAACCCCTAGGCATGTACTTCGAGGGGCAAGTGTTAACACCTCTTTTATTCATGACTTAGCGACTTATTCGACTCAACGACCTAAGAGAATAAGTGACTTAACTATCCAAGGCATAAACGATGACCTAACGACCTAAAGCATAGAGCGGCACAACATATCATGACGCAACGACTTAAGGAGCTCCAGCGACCTAAAGCACAGAGTGACTCAATGAAGGCAACGACCTAACGAGTTAAGGAAAGAGCGAACTAATGACCTAGAAAGCTTCAGAGTTAAGCCGCATGCACACTGCCTCTTCCATTAGGTCGCTAACGACCTAAGCAAGCCGAGATAACACCTGTGCTACGCATGCTAAGTCGCCCACAGCATATATCTCATCCAGGATGGCTCCATTAAGTCGCTAACGACTTAAGCTACCTCGGGATCGCTCTTAGGTAGCAACTCCCTAGGTCGCTCACGACCTATGACCTCACACGACCTAACTCCGAAACTCCCTTATAAATACCCCGCCTACTCCACATTTGGGGGGAACTTTTTCGAACGCCAAGACTTTGCTGTTTTCGCAACTTCTTCAACACTTCAAACACAAAAGACACTTCAAGGAACCTTGGGGAAAAGGTCAAGTTCATTCAACATGAATTCAAAGAGCTTTTCTACATCAAAGTTCTAACTTCTTGCCTTAATGGTGTTGTAATTGGAGAATTATTGTGGAACTTGTAATCAAATCGATAATAGAAGTGACTAAGTGGACGTAGGCTTGACTTTGAGCCGAACCACTATAAAAACTACTGTCTCTTTACTATTTTTTGCTATTTTCTGTTTGCTTTTAGTTCCCGTACCAACGGGTGGTGCTTTCGCTATATCACAACTCTCACCGGGGTGTTAGCGTCCACTTTTAGCGTTAACACCAATCAACACCGCTTCATATTTGCTGCCACATACTCATTCTTTAGCCGACCACTCCATTTCATTTCTCACGTGAAAAATTATCTCAAACCCTAATAAATATTTCGGCCATCATCCAAGCAAAAATTTTGGTAAAACTTCCTTCTTTTTTTCACTTTTTCATTGTTTTTGTTGTGATTTTTGCACTTTCCTACATCTCTTTGTGTTCGGCCCTGCCACCTCCAGTCCCTTGGCCATATCCACCACCACCTATTTTAGCCACCATACCCTCCTCTCCACTGACTTCCAATGGCCGAAGTTTCCCATGATGAAGACCCACCTAAAAAATGAACAAACTTCACTTTAAACTCTATAGCTGAGCCTACTTGTTGCCACTACTTCAACCACAATGTTTTGTCCGACCATCCACCACCACCACAAACCTGAGCTTCAAACCCAACCATACCTGTAGTTGACCTTACCAGATCATGCTGTGCCCAATCCATGCTTGGCCGAAGTCATTTTGCCTTGAAACCCTACTTGTAGTTGCCTTGTTTTGAAAATCAAGCACATGTCCTTCATCTCTTCTATATGTTGTTATGGCCGACCCCTATATGACCTGAACCCGATCCAAACCTGATCCAAAACCATCCCATAACAGTGCCTTTCCAGTCCATAGCTGAAGCATATGATGTTGAATGCAAGTGCAAAAGTTCTAGCTTTGAATTGTGTAGTTAATTTTAACTTTGTTTATGATAGTTTGGTTTGAAATTTATGTATTGTACTTTGTTTTGTTTGTTATGTAACAAGGCAAATAGCTTTGGCTCTCCCACTCTCGAATCATTGTCGTGCTATCATGCCTTTGTGGATCTCATTTTGTATACTTTGGTTGTTGTCTTCAGCTTATACCAGTGAGTTATTCTCACCACACAGTTTTATACTTATATGACTAGTAAACTGATCATATTTGAATTTGTAAACTCATATCACCATGTAATATCTACTATGTTATGATTATATGATGTTCACCCATGCTTATTCACCCGTTATATCATATGTTACTGTTATTTAATGCTATTCTGTTATTTATATCAGTTTATCACACTACAAGTTCCTTTAGATTAGAATCACTATGGGTTGAAACGATACATACCCGAACGGACTTTAGAATAAGGGAAAATCTTTATGGGCTGAAATGATAGGCCTGAATGATTTTTAATTATTCATTTTACTTGGGACTGCGGGTTTGAAATGATAAAACCAAGGTTTTCTCTATAATTTACGGATTGAAATGATATATTATCCGTATCACTTCACCTAGGCTAGAAAATTTAATACAGACCCCTGGTTAAAATATGTTTTTCTAAAATTTTTAAATTTTTTTAGAAATGTAAATATTATCATGTTAACTCCTCTTTTGAGCGGCCTAACGACCTAAATAATAAGCGACCTAGCGACCTAGTGAACTCAACAACCTAGCGACCTAGCTATCACAGAAGACCTAGCGACCTAGTCAACTCAAAAACCTAGCGACCTAACTATCACAGAAGACCTAGCGACCTAGTGAACTCAACAACCTAGCGACCTAACTATCACAAGAAGACCTAGCGACCTAAAGGATTAGAAGGTCCAATGACGTACGACCTACCAAGCTAACGACCTATGGAATAAAACTGTTCAACGACTTAATTATTTAAAGGTCCTTGCGACCTAATAGATTCAGCGACTTAGAGGAGTAAGCGACCTAACATATGAAGCGACTTACAGGAAGTCGCGACCTAATGACTTAAGTGCCTCGCGACCTACCAAGCTAAGAAGACTCAGTGACCTACCGAGATAAGAAGACTTAGCGACCTAACGAGTGAACGACTTAGCTTAGGTCGCTACATTGGATGCCTCAGCACTACAAGATCGCCAGCCACTCTCATAGGTCGTCTACGACCTATAACTTGCTAACCCGTTCCAGACTAGAGTGCAACCTTGTCCTACTAAAATTCTAACACTGCTCGCGACCTACGACCTTTGATAGGTCGCTCGCGACCTAAGCAGGCGAAGACAAGTTTAAAATGCAACAGATATGGAAGGTTCCTTAGGTCGTCACCGACCTTCAACCTACGACCTAACTTAGGTCGTCCACGACCTAGGACTTGGAAGATAAATCATGTCCAGAATCAGGACTATAAATACACGACCACCTCCAACATTCGGGGGACTTTTGGAAGGGGCAATCATTTTTCTTCAAGGCATTGGAACTTTACTATCTTCTAAGCAAGCTACACACCATCACTTCAAGTTCATGCAAAACGCTTAGATAAAACTTCATACAAAGATTCAACACATTCAATCATGGATTCGAAGAACTTTGTTGCATCGAAGTTTTCTCTAGCTACTTGTCTTTTGAACGGAATTGAATTGTAAGTGGAAGAGATTGTAATAAGTTGTAATCCAATCAGCAATAAAAGGATTGAAGTGGATGTAGGCTTGATCATAAGCCGAACCACTATAAACTCTGCGTTCATTTACTGCATTTTCTGTTACTTACTGCTATTTCTTGATTCCTGCATTCACGGGTGGTGCTTTCACACTGTTTCTACATACACCGAGGTGTTAGCGTCAGAATTTCACGTTAACATTTTTGGTGCTTTCACTGAGAACATCGATCTCAGGGTATTTACATCATTGCTTCACCAAACTTTGAGGAAAGAATCTCCGTTAAGACCAGAAGTATAACAGAAATTATGGCTCCCGGAAGGAAATGTAGATCTTCCAGATCCGATGATGTTCAAGAGAACACCGCCACTTCTCCTCCTCTGAGTCAGACAACTCCAACTGTGGGAGTTACACGAGCGGAATTAGATGCTGTTGTTTTGGGATTGAATCAACAGTTAAATGCTCAAAATGCAAAATTAGAGGCTCAGAATGATCGTAATACCTTGATCTTGAATAAGCTAAATGATTTGCTCGAAGCTAATCGTCAGCCAACAAATAAAGAAGGAAACTCTGCTGATAGAGCTCAGGATGTTAGAGGGAATACTTCTCAAAGGGCGGTAAACCCCGTTGAAAGGCCACTTCCTCAGGATGGAGGATCGGGACCTCAACCGACCCTTCGTGAACGACTGTAAAGGCAGAACTCTGGAAGAATGGCTGACGTTTTCCCTGAAGGGCCTGTGGATGATGAAGAGTATTTTTCAGGGATGGTCCGTCAAATCATGAAAGAAAGTATGCGAAAGGACGAGGATGAGAAAGAGTGGGGCTTTGCTCCAAGCAAAACTCCATTCACCGAGAGGATTCTGAAAGCTGAATTCCCGGGAAAATTTGTTCCGCCCACTATTCCAGCTTACAAAGGAACAAGTGATCCTAACGAATTTCTGTATAAGTATGACTGGCATATGACTGGCGCCAGGGCATCCGATGAGATTAAGTGCCAGTACTTCCCGGTGTATTTGGAAGGAGTAGCTTTATTATGGTTTACCAAGCTGGCAGTTAGATCCATTGATCAGTTCTCGGACTTAACTAAGAAGTTCAAGGAGTAGTTTCGATTGTACGCCTCTAAAGCAAAGGATATAATGTCATTGTCAAGTCTGGAGCAAAACCCAGGAGAATCCATCAAATCGTTTTTGAATTGATTCAACATAGCTTTGGCCGAGGTTGATAATGCTGAGCCACGCATAGTCTTAACATACTTGATGAGGGCAATTGATAAATCGAGCAAGTTTGGAGAATGGTTTAAAATGAAAGAACCAAATTCACTCGATAAATTCTATAAAAAAGCCGATGAGTTCATACGCTTGGAAAGCCTTCAAGCATCGACTAAGGTGGCGTCAACAGAAACTAAGAATGATAGTAATGCTCCAGACAAAAAGGAATCCAATGCTCGGAAAAGGGGGAATGACGGCGGAAAGAAACAAGGGGATGCAAAGAAGGGTCGAGCTTTCAACTTCACACCCTTGTTTGATACCCCTGAAAATATCTTCTTTGCAACCAAACATAATATCAGTTATCCTACGCCACCTAAGATGAGGGTTGGAGGTAAAATGGAGAAAAGTGGAAGATTCTGTCAGTTTCACAATCAGCCTGGTCATAACACTAACGAATGCCGACACTTGAAGGAAGTAATTGAGCAATTGTTGAAAGAGAACAAGCTCCAACATTATGTTAAAAGGGGTAGGGACACAACAACCTCATCAGTCCAAAGGCAACAAGTCCCCGCTCACCATCCAAGCTCGAGTGAGAAGGCCGTAGAGCATGAGTCAGGCAGGCCTGTTATTAATGTGATAACTGGAGGTCCTCACCCAGCAGGCAGGAGCTGGGGTGAGATGGAAAGGTATGCTCGTGCACTGAAGAATGCACCCACAGAGGAAAGTGTTTTTGTGTTAGAGGATGATGCGCTATTGAAACAACAGAAAACTTCCCCTGATGACATCATATTTAGCGCCATGGACTCTATGGGTATTGAAGCCCCTACGATAGATCCTCTGGTCATTTCTGTCGGTATTGGCCCGGCCACTGTGAGGAGAATTCTATTCGATTGCGGGGCTTCGTGTAATATTCTCTTCAAGAAAACTTTTGACCAGATGAAGATACCAATTGCAGACGTTCAGGCTTCGTCATTGAAAATTGCTGGCTTCGCTGGGGAGCCAAAGCAGCAGATTGGGACTATAGACTTGATTGTAGAGCTCGGAAAGGGGCCGAGAAAGGTAGCTCGAAAGCAGACCTTTATAATTATTGAAGAATTTTCTGCTTATAATGCTTTCTTGGGCCGACCGACCCTAGCTGCATTCAAAGCTGTTCTCGCCCCATAGTGTCTAACTATAAAATTTCCCACCGATAACGGAATTGGGACAATCAAAGGGGATCAGAACGTGGGACGAGAGTGCTATCTTGCAGAGCTACGTGAAACAAAGAAGAGAGAAATGGGAAAAGATGCGGCGCCTTCAGTCCGCATCAAAGAACGAACCTTGTAGCAACTACAGGTTGGTCCCTGCACTGGCGAACATAGCGGTGCCCGGAGAGAGATGGATCCAAGAAAAGCTAGTGCAGGGGAGAATAGAGTAGTGCCGGTAGAGGTGACAATGCCGGTACCTGTTGACTTAAAGGACCCAAACAAGGTGCTGAATGTGGGTTCACAACTCAACACTACAGCTCAGAATATTCTGATCTCGTTCTTGAAGGCAAATTTAGATGTATTCGCATAGACTCATGCTCACATGTGCGGAATATCACCAGAGATTGCAGGACACGCTCTCAACATTGATCCAAAGTTCACGCCAGTAAAACAGAAAAGAAGAACTCAGGGTCCAAAGAGGTCAGCAGCGCTGAAAGAAGAAGTCGACCGACTCATGGAGAATGGTTTCATCAAAGAATCTGTTTACCCGGATTGGGTCTCAAATCCTGTCTTGGTTAAAAAGGCTAATGGGAAGTGGAGAGTATGCATAGACTTCTCAGATCTGAATAAAGCTTGCCCCAAAGACTGTTTCCCGCTGCCTAGAATTGATCAGTTGGTGGACGGAACGGCGGGACATGAATTGTTGTCTTTTATGGATGCTTACTCCGGGTACAATCAGATCATGATGCATAAGCCAGATCAGGAGGACACGAGCTTCATAACAGATGTTGGTCTTTACTGCTACAAAGTTATGCCCTTCGGACTCAAGAACGCGGGGGCAACTTACCAAAGGCTTGTTAACACCATGTTTAAACCGCAGATCGGAAAGACAATGGAAGTCTATGTCGATGATATGTTGGTAAAGTCAAAGAAAGCAGTGGACCACATGGATCACTTGGCGGAAATGTTCGCGGTCCTCCGGAGATACGGAATGAAGCTTAACCCGTTGAAATGTTCATTCGGAGTGGAGTCCAGAAGGTTTTTGGGATTTATTGTGAGCGCTAGGGGCATTGAGGCTAATCCTGCTCAAATCACTGCCTTGAAGGAGGTCAAAGCTCCTAGAACAAAGAAGGAACTGCAGAGTCTCAACGGAAAAGTTGCTGCTTTGAGCCGATTCATTTCTAAAGCTACTGATAAATGCATTCCATCCTTTGACGCTCTAAAGAAAAAAAGAAAAAACTTTGATTGGACTCCCGAGTGCCAGAACGCATTTGATGAGCTGGTTCGTCATATGGAAGTGCCTCCAATACTCTCAAAGCCCGACAATGGTGAAGATCTCTACATATATCTGGCAATATCATCTCACGCTCTGAGTGCAGCATTGGTTCGAGAAGATACAAGAATCCAGTGACCAGTCTATTACATTAGTAAAAGATTCACTGGGGCAGAGATGAATTACTCGAAGCTGGAGAAACTCGCCTATTGCCTATTGATTGCATCATGGAAATTGAGGTTGTATTTTCAAGCTCATCCCATCAAAGTCCTCACTGATCAACCTCTGAAGCAAGTCCTGTTTCGCCCTGAGACTTCGGGCCGTCTTTTAAAGTGGAATATTGAACTCAGTCGATATGACATCACTTACCATCCCCGAAGAGCTATCAACGGACAAGCTTTAGCAGACTTCATTGCAGAATGCACAGATAAAGGTGATAGTGAGGAAGAGGAAACTAATGACGTCCCGGTGAGATGGAAATTATACGTTGATGGCGCAAGGAATGACTACTGTTCTGCGGCAGGGGTTGTCCTTGAAACCCCTGAAGGACGATCATTGTGTTATGCATTGAGGCTGGAATTTCCTTCGACGAATATTGAGGCAGAATATGAAGCTCTAATTGCAGGTTTGAGAATCGCTAAAGAGCTAAATATCAGATTATTACAGATCTTCAGTGACTCTCAGCTTATCGTATGCCAAGTCAAGAAGGAATTCCAAGCTAAAGGAGGAAATCTACCCGCTTATTTGTCAAAGGCCTGGGAGCTTCTTGAGGATTTCGATCATTATTCAATAAGCCATATTCCCCGGGAAGAGAATATGAAGGCAGATTCCCTCGCAAAGTATTCAAGTACTGGTGAAGCTCAACTATTGGGATTAGTCCCCGTAGAAGTCCTGTCAGCACCAAGTACAGACGAGATGGATGTTGACTGGATTATGAATGTATCTCAGGAACAAGAATCATGGATGACTCCAATACTGGACTATCTACTCAAAGGTTCTTTGCCAGAAAATTCGAGAGAAAGACAGAAGCTTCTAAGGAAGGCCTCCAGATATATAGTCCAAGACGGCCGATTGTACAGGCGGGGGTTTTCAATGCCATTACTCCGATGTGTAACTAAAGATGAAGCCAAGACAATTCTAGCTGAAGTACACGGAGGGGAATGTGGAGATCACATGGGTGGTCAGACATTAGCAAAGAAAATTCTCCGTTATGGATATTTTTGGCCGGAAATTAATCGAGATGCTGCTGCATATTCTCGGAAATGTGACAAGTGCCAGAGATTTGGCAAAATTCCTAGAGCACCTTCCACTGAGCTAACACAGATGGTCAGTCCGTGGCCATTTTCCATTTGGGGAATGGATCTCATTGGGCCATTACCGACTGCCAAATCAGGGATTAGATATGCTATTGTTGCAGTTGATTATTTTACTAAATGGGCTGAAGCTGAACCTTTGGCTACTATTACCTCTAAGAAAATGATAAATTTTGTGACTAAAAATATCATTTGCAGGTATGGTGTGCCATAGAAAATAATCACAGACAATGGTACTCAATTTGAAAGCGAGGTATTCTAGGACTTCTGCAAACGATTCAAAATCCAGAAGAGTTTTTCAGAAGTGGCTCATCCGCAGGCAAACAGGAAAGTGGAAGCAGTAAACAAAATCATCAAGTCAACCATCAAAAAGCAATTGGAAAAAGCAAAAGGTGGTTGGGTCGATAAGCTACCACTGGCACTATGGGCATACAGAACTACTAATAAAACTGCAACTGGGCACACTCCATTCTCATTGGCATATGGATCAGAAGCGATGATTCCAGTAGAGATGAAAGTCCCTTCACATAGAAGAATTCACTTCGATCAAGCTGAAAATGAAAAACTTCAACTTGAGGCACTTGACCTCCTTGATGAAAAAAGAGAAGAGGTTAAACTCAGAGTTACGTCTCATCAGCAAAAAATACCCAGGCATTTCAACTCCAAAGTCCGCCATCGCAGCTTTGAAATTGGGGATTTAGTCTTGAAAAGAATTATGACAGCAACAGGAGTGTTCGGGCCAAACTGGGAAGGGCCATATGTCATAGGCAGCAAACTTCTTGATGGCACATTCAAACTCATAACTGTTGAAGGAGATTCAATCCCGAGAGCCTGGAACAGCAATCACTTGCGTCCATATTTTACTTAAAACCTTTACTGAAATGATGTAAAAGAATTATGAATTTATGATTCTTGTATTGAAAGCTCATGTAAAACCAGAGCGAGTGAATAATGAGAACTATAAAGTGGATGTAGGCCCGACTTTTGGCCGAACCACTATAAATCTTGTGTTCTTTACTGTTACAAGTCGTTTATTTTATTTCGATAGGTAAAGTACTTCGAATATATTGCTGAAATATCGATTTAAATTCGCAGGCAATTCTAAAAAAAAAGGCAGACTTACCCATCGCAATATCAAGCAATTACAATCCTTGGCATCACTCAAAAGCAAGCAAGCTTTAAGCAGCAAAAGACTCTAGGGATGAAGTCCTATATAGGAAGTACTTTAAGCAAACGATGGTTCCGCTGGAGTACGTTCCTTTGAGAAGTACTTTAAGCAAACCATAGTTTTGCTGGAATACATTCCTTTGGATAAAGCAACCCAATAATAAAATGAAGCATGCTTAAAGATGGTACCAAGAGATTACCAATATGGACAACCAGCAAAAAGAAATGGGCAAGCCGACCAGCACCAACAAAAGACCTCTCGGAGGCCCACGTTTCACCAAGATTGAAATAAAACTTCCAAGTGTCGAAACGTGGAAAAGCCCTCTTCGGAGGCACAACTCTTCGGAGGATATAGACCCCTGACGGCTCAAGCCGCAAAATGAGAGTTTTCTTCCTCTATGGGTGAGACGATCGGAGGCACCTTCCCTATGGGAAGGCGAGGCTCTTGTTTACTAGCTAAGACAGTTTGTGCAACGAACGTCCAAGTAACTTGTGTTCGCCCTGGGAGTCCATAAGACGACCAGAGGCACCTTCTTCCCCACGGGGAGGCAAGGCACTTGTTCACTAGTTGAGACAGTTTGCACAACGAACGTCCAAGTAACTTGTGACCGCCCCGTAAATCCATCCAACCATGAGAGAGTAACTCCCAGGCAGTAGCCCCACTCAGAGGCACACGTTTCACCGAGATTGAAATAAAACTTCCAAGTGTTGAAGCGTGAAAAAGCCCACTTCGGAGGCCCATTTCACCAGGAGCTGAAGTGTAAGAGTCGCTCTTCGGAGGTCCACTTCACAAGAAGCTGAAATGATAAAAAAACCTCTTCGGAGGCACACGTTTCACCGAGATTGAAATGAAACTTCCAAGTGCTGGAACGTGGAAAGCCCTCTTCGGAGGCCCATTTCACTAGGAGCTGAGGTGTAAGAGTCGCTCTTCGAACGTCCACTTCACTAGGAGCTGAAATGATAAAAAAGACCTCTTCGGGAGCCCACGTTTCACCAAGATTGAAATAAAACTTCCAAGTGTTGAAACGTGAAAAGGCTCTCTTCAGAGGCACAACTCTTTGGAGGTACACGTTTCACCAAGATTGAAATAAAACTTCCAAGTGTTGAAACGGGAAAAATCCCTCCTCAGAGGTACAACTTTCTAAAGAAGCATTTCATCAGAAATGCGAAACAAAAAAAGAAGAAGAAGAAAGTCCTCTTTAAAGCTACACTTTAGCTCTTGAAGGAAGATCGTTTCATCTATATTTAAAAAAAAAGAGACCCTTCCTACAAAGACTAGAGTGTTCTTCGGAGGCCCGCTCTACTACATAGGAGAATTCACTTTGTAAAAAAAAAAATATATACGCAAAGGAAAAGTGATATTTCCGAAGGGTAGGGCGTGAGAACTCATACGAAACAAGGAGAACTCTATTTCAAGTAGAATATTATTCCTCCAAGAACGGAATAAATATTCTCCAAAAAGAGAAAAGAGTACAAGTCCCCTCGAAATTGAAAGTATTGCAACGAGCTTATGGTATGGGGGCAACATGGTATAGCTACATAGGCAAAAGTAATGCTCAAACAACATACCATAAGCCCACTGCAATATTATATAAAGAAACTTGTACAAAAATAAAAAATAAATGCATTCTCAAATACAAACAAGAAGTTTGTACAAATAAAGGATCATTTTATTCAATTCTATTACAATTTCTTACAGATACAAGTTTCGAAATAAAGAATGCGGGGGCCGGTACCCGCACAATCCCCGACCAGTACGTGCAAAAAAAAACAAAAAGCTAAAAACTGGAATCTTCATTTCTTCTTGCCACCTTTGGACCCTTCACCCGGCCGGATGGTTAGCTTTTTGGGTCGATCTTTAGGCATGAGGGAAGAAGGAGAGGGAGGTACAACCGGTTAAACTTTCGGTTCCTCTTCAGTAGCAATGATGCTCTTCCTCCTCTTCTTTGATGTTCCGCGCTTCTTTTTCCTCTTTGAAGAAGATTCACTTCCTGGAGTAACAAGTTTAGACAAAATTATGTCATCAGAAGGAGTCCGCTCCGGAGATATCTCACCTCCCTCAAGTCCTTCGTCCTTTTGCTCTTGCGAAGCAGCTGGGTCATCCAAGCCCCGAAGGGCACCTATTATTTCTTCCTGTGATCCCAGATGAGGAGCAGGAGTGATTGGGGGAGGCAGAGGAACAGTAACTGGAGGTGGAGAAGTGTGAATGATGCTCGGTGCTTTCTCTACAAAGGAAAAGTTAAAAGTGTCAGTATTTCCTGCAAAAGAGGAGACAATGGCTCGTCGAGATTCAAGAAATAATCAAGAAGCTCGTCAAATCTGTAAGAAACTAGCAAGTTGTCACCCTGAGCATTATTAGGGTTACCTGGAGAAGTTGGTGGTATCACATCAACTTCGTAGTCTAGAGCTTCAGCACTCTCTTGTGGCTCATCTACGGCTTGTGTAATTATGGCTCCGGTATCAGCTTTAGTAGGAATCGGTGTATGAGAGCTAGAACCAGCAATGTCAACATCGACTTAAGTTGAAGAAGGGACAGGGGCAGTCAAAGTTGTTTCTTTTTCTTGATGCTCTTCCCACATCATTTCAACTCGCGATCTAGCAATTTGCTCCTTCCCTCTAGCAAGAGCTGCACGAGCTTCGAGGTCTAAATAGTGCGCCTCTAGCTCCTCTTCAGTGTACCCGGTGCCTTTAAACATATCAAGCGCGGCTTTCCATACTTCAGCAAGGGTAACCTCATATTTGGGACCCTGAAATGCAAGACCGCCACGCCCTAACACACTTTGCAAATAGAATTCAAATAATGTCGAGCCGATGTCAGCTTTGGTAGCTTCATGAGCTTCTTCGGCTGCAATTCTACCAGCAATAGCCTCATCTCGCTCTCTTTCGACTTTAGATAGTTGAGCTTTCAATTTTTCAATTTCCGCAACCTGAAAGTTAGCTTGCCCTCGTAACTGAGTAATATCAGTACGGTAGACCTCTACAATTTGCTCCAGCCCATCAGCCTTGGCCTCGG
Source organism: Allium cepa (assembly GCA_030765085.1). Classification (NCBI taxonomy): domain Eukaryota; kingdom Viridiplantae; phylum Streptophyta; class Magnoliopsida; order Asparagales; family Amaryllidaceae; genus Allium; species Allium cepa. The sequence continues at coordinate 292,345,605 of CM060942.1, forward strand.
CATCCCTTTGCGCAGCATGAGCATCCCACACCTGCTGTTGGAGCACACTCTCCCTTTGAGAATAAGAAGTGGAGGAAGTGGCAAGCTCCTCTTTGAGTTTCCCAACTTCCGCTTCTAGTTTTTCATTATAATCGGCAATGCTCCTCATTTCTGCATCATGCTGCTTAAGGGTCTTTTGCCATTTGGTTTTGTCATTCTCCATGGTCAGCATAGCTTCGAGATTGGCCCGATTCACCCTTTGGAGCTCATCAACAAGTTTTTGCCAATTTGACATCCTCTCAATGTCAATTCTAACGGCATCAAGGTTTCGTAACATGGCATTTTTATCCATGGGAACCAGGTCAAGGTCAAAGCGAACTCCTTTTAAGCACCAATTTGGAAATCGACTTTGGAGAGTGGCTGGACCTGGTCCAACTTGGTAAGAAGTCTTGTTAATGATTGCCTGGATATCAGTACGGGAAGGGGCAGGAGACTGAGAAGGAATAGGAGCGGTAATCTTTTCAGAAGTTGCAGGCATTGGTTGCTCACTGACTTTAGCCCATTTACTTGGGTCATCAGTTATGTGACTCTTCCCTCTGTCATCGTGAGATTTGCGTTTGTGGGAGTCACCCACTTTGTGGGAAGAATCATATCGGTCATCCGATCTTCCATAACGTTCTTCATGGGCATGTCTCTCCCGAGCCTTCCGAGCGGCCCTCTCATCATCAGTCTCTCTGTGAACAGGAAGATAGCGCTTATAGTCATACTGGTCGCGCCTCCCGTATCGCTGGAAGTCATCATAATACGAGCCACCTCGCTTCATTGAAGAACCTGAAATTGAAAAAACACAACTTTAGAATTCTTCAAAGTACAAAAAGTCAAAAGCATAAAAGTGCCGAAAGATTCTAAGTGTGTGTGATGTGCAAGCTACGCGCGGCAAACTACGAACCACTCTTTAATTGTGGAGTAGTTGTGGGTGTAGTAATTAGCGTCAACTCTTGAGTCGACGGAGTCTGTTGCAAAGTAGAAGTCGCCTCGACCACTGAAGAAGAAACCCCGGTAGTGATAGGATCATCTTTGAAGATCTCTTGTGAGGTGGCAAAGAGGTCGCTCAATCCTTCGAAAGTGTCGTCCCTGCTCTGCTTAACAGGGCTAGTTTTCCCATCTTCTTCGTCACCAGACTTCTTTGAATGAGGAGGAGATTCCCGAAGCTCTTTTTCTTCAGTGACCGGGGCAAGTTTGCCAGATGACCCCGCGACATCAACAGAAGTGGAGCACTTCACTAGAGAAGCCTCAGAGGCAGGTTCTTTCAGTATGGGTGCATCGGTTAAAACTGGGGCATCCAGTTCTTGGGTTGGGGAGTCTGGGACTTCATGAGGGTGTGTATGCGAGAGGCATGCAAAAGTCCGTATTGATGCAAAAATTCGTCTTTCAACAGAAATTGAATGCTTCTCTCTTCAACTGGCACGACCATAAGCCTCTAAAAAGTTGGTTTATGACTAGAATCCCTAGAAGGAGGAGGAAGCGCTGAAAAGTAAAAGGCGAAGTTAACATTTGACAATTCAAGCCATGAAAAGCTCAGAGAAAAACATCAGGAACAAAGATAAATGCTCTTGCTTCCTACTCTCCAGGTAGCATAGAATCCCGGAGGACAGCGAACGAAGAAAAATTGGCTTAGAAAACCGTGAGCACTTTCGGGAAGGCCAATTATTAATTTACGGATCCTAGCGCTTCTCACAAGAATGATGGAAGGATGATCTTTATTTCTGGCAAATGTGCACAAATAGCAAACTTCATCAAAACTCGGAAGGCGATCCAGCGTCCTTCCGAATAGCACGCATAACCCCATCAGAATAGCATAGCCATTGGGATGCAGCTGGAAGGGGGAGATAGCTAGTCGGAGAAGGAGCCGTTGAAGAAAGTCGTTAAAAGGAGGTATAGCTCCACTCGTGCACATTTGACGATTAACTGCTACAAAACCAGAAGGTGGTATATCGGCAGTATCGCTTCTCTCAGGAAGAATGGCATCTGCTTCAGCAATGCCAAACAGAGCGCACAGTTGGCGGAAAACTTTGTATGTTAGTGTGGTTGAAACTCTCTTTGGAGGATTAACCAATGGAGTAGCAATTGGGAAAGTCTCTTAAGCCGGTTCTGTTCCTCCTTGTTGAGAAGTCATTCTATACAAGGAACTAGACACTCAAATAAGAAGGTGCACGTTTCCTAAAAAGTGTGAAGTGTTGTGCAAAACTAACAAAAACAGAAAGCAAACATAACTGAAATTAAACTAGTTGACAATTAGTTGACCGTGTGGTTTCAGAACTTGTTAATACTAAACTCAAGTGTAGTGTTAATGCAAACGAATCGGCTTTAACTGGATATTTTAGTTTTGCTTTAATACTTCACTTGAATTCATTGGTTCGCAACATTTCATTCACGCAGTTCATTTAAGTTGACTATTCTTTATCGACTAATCTGTCATTCGATGTGGGCAGTCAATGACAGTATATTCGTCCCATTTTTCTGCAAATGTTGTATTTAACAGGTTGACAGCTTTAAAGGTTAAAATAATCTGCAAAGAAGTACAACAAAATTCAAGTTCAAGCAGTTCAAGATTAAATTCAGTCAAATTCCCTCAGAATTTCACAAGTCCTAGGTCGTCCAGCGACCTAGTGTAGGTCGGAGCTTCTTTAGGTCGCACTGTGTAAGATTAGAAGGTTAAAGGCAATGCAGATTTATCCAAGTCCTTGCTCGGCCGCGACCTAAAGCTTATGCCGCAAAAGATTAAGCCGCTAATTCGATAGGTCGCAATCCAAGCCAACAGTTCAAGGCAGTGTGCATTCGGTTAAGTCCTAGGTCGTATGAATAAAGAAGCGACCTAAGGAGTTAAATCATACGCGGTCCAAGTTGCAAGCTGTTACGTCGGTCAAGTGTTCTAGGTCGCGAAGGTTCATGGGTCGCTCAGATTCGTTTGGTCGTCTCTAATGGAAACTCGAGCTATCTTCTGCTCAAGCTAATACCTCACTTCCCTTCACCAATTGCCTCCCTCTCCACTCAGAAGCCCATTAACTCATCAACCTACAACCCGATAACCCGATATTACCTAAGTAACGAAAATCCATCATCCTCTCAGCTAAATCTGTCACCTATTTATACCACCGACTCACCCAACCCCAATTCGAATCATCTCAAATCCATCGCACTGCTTTGCTCTCGTGAATCGCAACAGCAGCATAGCTAATCGCGATCGAAATCGATCGCAACTCAACTTGAAAGTGAATCGAGACATACGAAGTTGGACTGGGTCAGGAGATGGGAATTGTGGTTCGAAGGAGACCGTAGTTGGATCTAAGGTGAATTCACTTACGCAATGTGATAGCAAGAATGGATCGTCGACTGATTAGCTCAAATTCACCTTTGAGAAGCTTAGAAGATTGTTAATGGCAGAAAGGTTTATTGAAGCAGTTAGATAAGCAGGAAGGAGCGAGTTAGCACTTTATATAGGGCAAGGTATAGAAGGAGGCGAATGGCCACGCGAGTTATCAAATTTCTTAGGTCGCTCACGACCGAGCGGCATTAGGTCGAAGCACACGACCTACGACCTAGGCGTGTACTTCGAGGGGCAAGTGTTAACTCCTCCTTTGAGTGACCTAACAACCTAAATAATAAGCGACCTAGCGACCTAGTGAACTCAACAACCTAGCGACCTAACTATCACAGAAGACCTAGCGACCTAGTCAACTCAACAACCTAGCGACCTAACTATCACAGAAGACCTAGCGACCTAGTGAACTCAACAACCTAGCGACCTAACTATCACAGGAAGACCTAGCGACCTAAAGGATTAGAAGGTCCAATGACCTACGACCTACCAAGCTAAAGACCTATGGAATAAAACTGTTTAACGACTTAATTATTTAAAGGTCCTTGCGACCTAATAGATTCAGCGACTTAGAGGAGTAAGCGACCTAACATATGAAGCGACTTACAGGAAGCCGCGACCTAATGACTTAAGTGCCTCGCGACCTACCAAGCTAAGAAGACTCGGCGACCTACCGAGATAAGAAGACTTAGCGACCTAACGAGTGAACGACTTAGCTTAGGTCGCTACATTGGATACCTCAGCACTACAAGATCGCCAGCCACTCTCATAGGTCGTCTACGACCTATAACTTGCTAACCCGTTCCAGACTAGAGTGCAACCTTGTCCTAATAAATTCTAACACCGCTCGCGACCTACGACCTTTGATAGGTCGCTCGCGACCTAAGCAAGCGAAGACAAGTTTAAAATGCAACAGATATGGAAGGTTCCTTAGGTCGTCACCGACCTACAACCTACGACCTAACTTATGTCATCCACGACCTAGGACTTGGAAGATAAATCATGTCCAGAATCACGCCTATAAATACACGACCACCTCCAACATTCGGGGGACTTTTGGAAGGGGGAATCATTTTTCTTCAAGGCATTGGAACTTTACTATCTTCTAAGAAAGCTACACTCCATCACTTCAAGTTCACGCAAAACGCTTAGATAAAACTTCATACAAAGATTCAACACATTCAATCATGGATTCGAAGAACTTTGTTGCATCGAAGTTTTCTCTAGCTACTTGTCTTTTGAACGGAATTGAATTGTAATTGGAAGAGATTGTAATAAGTTGTAATCCAATCAGCAATTAAAGGATTGAAGTGGATGTAGGCTTGATCATAAGCCGAACCACTATAAACTCTGTGTTCATTTACTGCATTTACTGTTACTTACTGCTATTTCTTGATTCCCGCATTCACGGGTGGTGCTTTCACACTGTTTCTACATACACCGAGGTGTTAGCGTCAGAATTTCACGTTAACATATCATATTTTGATTTAAAATATAATTAAAAATGATTTTTATAAAGTATTATTTATTTTCTAAGAATTTTCAAGTGAAATAAATAAATGGTAAAGTTAGAAATTTGAAATATAAGTTATTTTGGAAATTTTGATTTGGTTATAAATGGAATTTAAATTAGGTAGGAAAATATGATAAATAGATCTAAAATTTGATTTAAAATGAATTTAAATGATTTTTATAAAGTATTAATGATTTTTGAAAAATTAAAAGGTGAAATGAATGAATATTTAAGTTGAAAGTTTGAATATAACTTAAGCTGGAAATTTGTGAATTTGTTTAAATTGAATTTTAAGTTAAGTAAATAAAATGAAAAGGTTATATTTGGAAATTTTAAACTTAAGTGTTAAGTTAAAAATTTAATTTAATGAATTGAAATTTAATGCTTGAATTTAATATGTGAATTATAATTAAATATTGATTTTTGAATGGAAATTTAACTTTATAAAATCATGAATATAAGGATAATTTAATGATTGTTTTAAAGGTGAAAATATATGATTTTATAAGTTTAAAATGATTTAAATAAAAATTAATTGTTCGTGAAACTATATTGAATATTTGGAATTTAATTAACAGCATTTTTGAAATGTTATTATTTCTAATGTAAAGAATATTATAGCATTTGTGAATGCTATAGTTGATAGAAATGAACTAAATCGCTAAATTGAATTAAGGGCTATTATAGCACTTTGTAAGTGTTGTAGTTGCTGAAATTAACTAAGGTTTTGTTTGAACTAAATTAAACCTATTACAGCATTTTAAATGCTGTCTTTTATTAAATGAATTATTTTAAAACATAACTTTCTGTAGCATCTTCTAAGTGCGGCGATAGTTATATTTATACCGTTTTGATAAATTTAAAAGAATAAATGAACTTTGAAAAGGCTAAATTTATGAGAATTTGATATTTGATTATTAAATATAATAACTGCACTTTTAAATGATTTAAACAGAATATTTAAATGATTTAAATGGAATATTTAAATGATTTAAATGGAATATTTAAATGATTTAAATGGAATATTTAAATGATTTAAATGGAATATTTAATTGGTTTAATTGGAATATTTAATTGGTTTAATTGGAATATTTAATTGGTTTAAATGGAGTATTTTGATTTGAAATATAAACCATTTTTAATTGTGATTTGAAATGTTATTTAAATTAAATAAAACTGAATGAGGTTTTGAAAGATATGATACTTTGATATTTTGAAATGGATTTCTGATTGAGATTGAATTTTGAAATGATATTTGATTTCGAAGTATAAATTACTATTTAGAAATTTGAACCACGGGATGTACTTAATTTATAGTTTAACTGATCTTTAAAGGATGGGCGATCCAAAGCAACCTTTAAGTTATTGTACTTTACTACTACAGTTCACTTGAGTTGGTTTACATTATATAAGTATATATGTCCTGACTCGATTGTTTTGTGTTTACTTTATGCTCGGGTCAGCTTGAGTATTTACAGCTTAACTTTGGATTTCTTTTCTAGAGCTAGGAATCACTGGAGATTATGCTTGTCTAGTTATCTGTTCCCTTTCAGTTTCAGTTGTTTTATTTCATCTCTGGTATTTATAAACAACTATGTATTTGAGATTTCTATTGTATATATTTTTCAGACTGATATTATGTATTATGTTTTTAGAGTTTGTTATAGTAGCTTCATGAACTACTATGGTATTTTAATTTCCGTTGCGAGTTATTCTGATATTTCTGTGTCTGTGATTTAGTCATTGTATTTCATTTGCTCCAAATTTATTTATAATGCGGTATTTTGAGCAATTCAAGTCCGACATGTGTGTGTCTGCCATTGCACTTTGAGGGTGCATCATGATAGGGGGTCCTCGCTTCCTGGTTTGGTAGCGAACGGTTGACTCTTACTCCTACATGTCCTCGCGGGGTTTTGTGGTGCAGTCGAGAGGCTGGCCGTAAAGGCAGAACACATGTACCAATGTATGCTACGGTGGGCGTTACCCCTCTAGTGCGGCCCGTTGCAGTTGGTATCAGAGCTTTGGTTTTAGGCAAACCATAGCCTGCGGAGCAAGAACTCATTCGAGATAGGGTCGAAATACCCTAGAATGAGTGAAATCAATCTCAGAATCATTTCTTTGTGAGAGAACGTATTTTCGAAGTATAAAATGATTTCCAAATTATTTTAAAGGATTTTTTAAAGATTATTTTGGTATAAATTTTTTTCCTTATTTAGGAGCCAAGATTTTCTAAACTCCATCCCTTTTGTATCCACCTTGTTAGTAATCTCTTGGTCAGGATTCTTATCAATTAGGATTCCTTGAACTTAGGAACGCTCCCACATGTTCTGAAATCCAGTCTTATCTTCCCTATATCATCCTTTTGATTTTTGGGGCATTCCATAACCCTGCTTTGGAATGACCTATGTAAAGATTGGTGATTCCGTAAATCTTTAAATGATTTGTAAAGGGGTGAAACTCTTTTACAATTGGCATTGATTCGCCGGAGTTTCTATATCCTCAGATTTTGATGCTATCAATCACCTGCTCTATCTGGAGTTTATCTCTGGCGATCGAAGGTCGATTTGCCTTAGATTTTCGAATTTTTTATATTCCTGAAGTCATGGTTGACTCGGTTAAGGTCACCCGCGATTTATATAGGCTTATCCATCTTCTATTTGGTAATAAAATTATTTTACCTTCACTCGAGCTTATCTTCGAAGCAGAATTCTATTTGATTATAGTTCCTCTAAATTTGAATCTCAGTTTGTTGCGAAATACGTCCTATTTTATTTTATTCTAAATTTGTGCATACATCGAAATTATTATTTTGATAAGGATGAACTTATTTTATATATAAAAGTGAAATATTTTCGATAAGGATTATATGCCTTTTACAACGAGAAATTTGAAGCATTGAAAGGATTCGAAATTTTGAAAATTTTATAAGAATTTGACTTATATAAAAATGATTTATAACTGAAAGGTTTTTGAATTTGAATTTCTGGGAATCGAACTCCGGTGTTTTAAAATTGGTTTTAAGATTTTGGAAAATATATAATAATAATATGATTTAAAGATATTTTTTGAATAAGAAATGTTTCAAATATATTTGAATGAATTCCAATGATTTCGAAGAGATTTCAAAGAAGTTTCAAGGAAATAAAAGTCCAGAACCCACTTATGTCGCTGGAAAATAATTTCAGTGATGAATGCATGCATATTTTTTTGAAAGGTATAAGGTATTTGATAGAGAATATAAGTTTAGTTTTGTATGATTTAACTATAAGGTAATATGATTTGAATAAGTTTGAAACTGTTTTGTTGATTGAAATAAATAAGACTATTTTGAATTATACTGGTATGAAATATAGATTTGAAATGTATTGAATAAAGTATATATAGAATAATAATCTTTCCAGTGGTAAATTGGATTTCTCATATTGAGATAAATAGTTTGAAGGTTTAAAAAAATGGTTTTAAACTTTGTAATCATTTCAGATATTTTGATGATATAAATGGTTTGGAAATGATTTGACCTTTATTTCGAGAAATAATATGAATTTGGAATGATATTTGACTTTGATAAATGAATATTTGAAGTCTATACTTGTAAGAAATAATATTTGGTTTACTTGCAATTTGAATTCATTTTAAAAAAATGATGGATTTATGAAATGAATATTTCAAAACTAAGTAATAATGAAATAAAATTTGAGATATATGAAATTATCAAATTTAGTTTTGGAATATGGTATATTTAAGCTCTGAAATATATTAAAGATTGAATAGTTTATTTTGTGGATCAAATCTTTATTTGAAATTTGATAATATTTGAAATGGTTTTGTTGGAAAACTAAATTGAATTGAAACTGATGGTTTGAATTGAATCAAAATTTGAAAATTTTAGATTTGGGTTTAATTGAATAAATTTGTAAATTCAAAGAATTAAAGGAATATTTTATGTTTCAAATGTATGGTTTCGAAAGGTTATGATTTTCAAAGTGTAATGATTACAAGTATTTTGGGTTTCGAAAGATTTATAACTTCGAAAGTCTTATGATTTTTGAAAGTGAATATATGTATGAAATGGAAATGAATTTGTTTGTTGATTTGGAAATTTGGATTATTTTCTAAATCTATTATTTTAAGAAACTTTGAAACTGAATATATGTAATTAGGAAGAAATGATTTGGCGAAATCATATATGATTTTGAAACTGAATTGATATTGAAATGGTTTGAAATTGAGAACCTTGTTTATTTAAATACTTTGATTTGGGAGTTATCGAACTTATATAAAATTGATTTGTATAAGTACGACGTGCTTTGTAAACTATTGATTCATAAAGGTACTCAACTTGTAAATTGAAATCTTATGTGATCGAAGTCTGTATAAGTATGATTTGACATACTATTGATTTGGAAAGTATTCGATTTGAAATCGAATCTTATATATAATGGACTTTATGTAAGTGTGATATTTGAAAGCGATTTCGAATGGTAATATATAATACATATTTTCGAAGTAAAGATATGGAAAGTGCCTTCCGCTTGATATCCGCTTTGTCGCCACACTGTGGATTTATTCTATCGATATTATTCTCTCTGATTTGGGTTTTTTTGATATGATACTCTAGTGTCCATCAAATTCCATGGCGATCTCCATGGTCTTACGAGCAAGACTGCATAGCGCATCTGCCTGGCGGAGATGGCCTAGGGGTACGGATTGTTTCCTGGGGGATCCAGGCGTAACCATTGTGCATCCTGCAATTTATGTAGGTCGCATTAGTAGCGAAACTGCCTGGCTGAGACGGCCTAGGGGTATGGATTGTTTCCTGGGGGATCGTAACGCACTACCTCTATGCTCACAATTACAAATGTAACGACTGCAATTTTTGACTCACGAAAGTCGACATTAATACGTCCACTGTATCAACTACCGAGCAATCGAATGCCGGAAAACCGTACCGTTAGGGTTAAAGAAGAGGTAGAGGAAAAAGATAGAAGAAGAAAACAGAACAGAAACAATAAAAGAATCTCACATATCGCAGCGGAACAACATATAATAAATAAATGAATAATCTTTAAAAAATAACTATCTCACTTATTACATCACATCACATCATCATCAGAGTGTACAACAACAATATACAACACAACAAAACAATGGACAGTTATACATGAATGTCCTTACAAGTGAATTTATAGCGGAAAGATAATATCATATACAAGTAATACGTCTCGCCATCCAGCTCGCCACTTGAGCTCCATAGCACTTCTGAATCTAGAATGACCCGATAACCTGACTCTAGGCTGCCCATATGGAAATTTATGGGCACCCAGATTTTAGGAAAGGAACAATATACTCCAGGTCAGTCATGGGACTGGCGTGAGAACTCAAAATAGTTATTTATCTTTTTTTTAAAACAAACGAAGAAATATTTAAAAAAGATTCGCATTGCTTTTAGAAAATGTAACTACCATAAGTCCTTCCCGCACACACACAATGCAAACACAAGACTGGAGGAGATTTCTCCTTATGATAGTCAAACATGCTTGATATGCAAATTTTCTTTGATATTATTACTACAAGTGCAAAGTGTGGAAACCCATTTCGAAAGTATAATATAAATCTTAGCCAGCATAGGTACCATTATAGTATGCTTACTATAGCTACCATATTAAATGGCAGGTTCTACAACTAAAACCGTACAAGGCTCGTATTGTTTATTTGGATTTCCAACAAATGGCCAGGCTAAGGAACTTCCTACTGCCACATAGGATCGCCTCTGGTAGGATGTCCCGAGAACCTAACCGTATCTTTTCCAACACAAGGTCGGGTTACCTTTGTAACTAGGTAACTACTACACGAATATGCCACCCCCAGGTCCTTTGGGACCTTTATTTGAGGGCCCTCGATCACAAAGCAACAACCACACAGAAAATGAGATCGGAGCAACCACATAGGTTAAGCATTAGGGCTCCATACCTGACACCACCCTTTTCCAGAAGGAAATGACATACCCTAAAGGGAGCAACCCTCATAACCTTACCGCATATCCCTGTTTTGACCATTTCCGGGGTGTGAGGTTTGATGAAGTCTCATCCACAAAGCCACGCTTTTTCACAAAGCCACGCTTTTTCACAATGCCACGCTTTGATCAACAAATGATCAATAAATAATCATCACACAGCAACACTCAGCATGCCACATTACCAAATTAGGAGTATATCTCTGATAACTTTCAACTACAAAACCTCTGGGCTCGTATGTCTCAAAGAAGGGTGTTAAGCTAAGAGAATAAATTCTCCGCCACCAACAGAGATTTATTTGAAAGAAATCTGCTTTATATCTCAAAATGTAATGTCAGACATGTAACCATACAAGTCTGTTCCGGGTTCGAACATAACCGAAGGCACATCAAAAGAAGCCCTTGCAATCCGGGTATTCACAATCCCGATCGGATTTCCCATCACAAAGGAAATCTCCATACCGTAGCTAAAGTTGCAGAGACAATCGATAGGTCATCCTATCGTTTTCTTAGATGCCGGTCTTCAACACCGGTGTTCAATGCTATCCATTATGTCGTATCACTTATTCGGAATGGGTTATATGACACAAAGGTCATCTCCCGGCTAATCCGAATTGTGAATGCAATATTTTTAAAACATATGGATATTGGGATTTCAATTAAGTCACAACTTATTACGCAATCCTTTTCTTTCAAATGGTTTAAACAAATTACCATTTTAAATCTTTAAACAAAAAGATTTACTTCACAAAGTTTACCCAATTTCGGAAAGATTTATTCCCAGATTCCCATATAAATTTCCATTTCAATTGGATTAACCCATTAAATCTTAAATCAAGCTTTAACTTATAGCTTTCAAAACTATTCACAATTCAAGTCTTTTATAGATACACCATTTGAAATACTCCTTTATTTCAAGTCAAGTCCAACAACCTTTCAAAAAGATTAATTCATAGCCTTCAAAATAGTTTAATTCCAAATTTACATTCTTTTAACACAAAGGGGAATTTCTTTCCTTATGTGAAAGCTATTATTATTTGAAAACAGATAGTTTTCGTTTTGGGAAAAACTGATTACAATTTTTCATGAGTTAAAGCCACTCAAGTGTAAACTTGGATTTTAATTTAAAATTTCCAAAACTATATTTTAAATGGTTAAAAACCCATATAAATACCTTTTTATAACTTATACAACCTTTTAGACCATAGTTCCCAAATCATTGAATTCAATTTCAAACATTGAATTCAAAATTTAAATCAAATGATTTAAATTCCAATTTTTATTAAGTTATTTAAAATAACTCCTATTTTTGAAATTCATTTTCAGAAACTTCCAATCCCAATTCCAAACACTAATTTGGATTCAAAAATTCAATCTTTAGAATTGTCAAAAATCCATTACTTAACTGATTTCCACGTGAAATCCACATTTTGTGCGTGTATTGTGTAGTCCAAGGGTTTAACACAATAGTGCAAGAACATTCAACCTTCACAGATCAAATAGAACAATATATTTGTTAAGCGGTGTAAACTATAACGCTTACCTTTCATTCATAGATCACAGATATATATATCACAGACAAACAAATTACAGATCACAACACACATCAGGATATATCACAAAGCCTCACACATCAAGATCAAAAATTCAACATCCAATATAATTCAAATATCCATGAGTAGGATAAATTTAATCATCTGATTAATTTAAATCAAATAAATTTCTATGAATAAAATTTGCTAATTATGGTAAATTAATAGCCAATTAATTATAAAAACATTTAATAAATTATCCTTTCATTGTTCATAAATTAACTCTTAATTAGTAGTTAATACTTGATTAATTATTCTTAATTAATCATCAAAACCAATTAATTTCTTCTTAATAAATTTCCAATGAATTTAAAAAATCATTTCTTTTTTTAAAATAAATTTCTTTAACTTATAATAATATAATTCGAAATCCATTTACTTAGCTCTTTTTTTTCCGTAATTTGGAATTTTATTCAATATGGTTTCAAAAATAACATTGTCTTTTTAAAACTCCTTTTTAACTTATCCAATTCTCAAAAATAATTTTTACTATAAACTTTCTAATAGAAATTTCAAAAATCCAATTTTTTTTATCTATTTTCGGTATCCAATGACACCAAAAATATATTCGGCTAGCCTATATGTGACATCCCGGAAATTTGGGGCAATATCAATTTAATAATCTACATTAAAAATTAAATTGATTTAATAATATTTGTTAATAATAATTTGAATTGATTTAATAGTTTTCTTTTAAATAGATATTTAACTGATAATTTATTTTTTAAAAGCTAATTTAAATTGTTTCTATTTATAATGTATATATGTATGTAATTGTACATATTATAAATAGATAAGCTCTGTTTTAAATTAATAAATAAAGTAATAATTCTAATACTTTTGATAATTTGGAAATTTGATATTGAATAAATAATAATATGATTTTAAAATACTCAGGGTAAATTTAATTTGTCTAAAAATAAATTCTAGCTTAGGTTTAAGTTTAAATAAAAAGATTGTTTTGTTCTTTTTAATTTAGCTTTATAAAATAAATAATTTATATTTTGAAGGAATTGTTTCTTTTTAATTTTTTTAAGTTAATAATGAGTTTTATTTAAACAATATCAATAATGTAATATTTTTACAAATAGATTTTTATATAAATAGGAACTCTTATATATACTTATATTTGGGAGAAACTATGGTTTGAAGTTAAAATTGAATCTTTCAAAATTTGTTTATAATAAAATAAATCTTATTTATATGACATAATAAAATATCTTTGAACTTAAAAGAGAAAATAAATAAAATAAGTATTGTAACAAAGATTTACATAAGTTTGAAATAATAAGAAGTAAATTTGGTATTGATAATTTAAGTTTAAAATAATAAGTGTAATAATAACAAGCACTTGTATTAGAAATAAAACTTAATACATAAGTAAAATTTATAATTAATAACTAGAATAAACTAAGACAAAACAAAGTAAAAATATATGCTTGTAATAGAAATGCAGAAGTTAACAAAGCAAAGTGAAAGGAATCAAGGCAGATAAGATTAATGAAAAATGAAATATCTGAACATAAAGTACAAAAAAATATGCAGGCAAGAATAGAAAAGAAGACAAGTATGAAAACATAAAATAAAATGTTAGTAGATTGTAGATTAAGATTTAGACAATTATAAACATCAAGTATAAAACAAAATAAAGAAAATATATATATATATATATAATAAATGCACGCAGCTAAGTGTGTAGGCGGAAACAAACAAGCTAAGTAAAAATATCTGAACATAAGATTTATGGGAGACATAAGGTACTTAAACACTAAATGCTTCATTTCTTAGTAGCTAACAAAATCATTTCAAATTGTTTAACATCAACTCAGCCTCCTAATTAAAATATCTTGCCTGATAAAACAAGGACATACAGTGTACCTGCATATGCTTAAATCAGTTATCACCTTCCCTTGAAACTCTATTATATACATGCCATTTTCTTAGTTCGTTCAAACAAAAGGAAAATTATATAGCAAGCTTTTCTTTTTATAACTGAAGCTTTGTACAACCAACAAAAAATCAATACAAACTAGAGGATTTAACAGAGGAGATTTCAGCTGTGCTCGGTCTTCATTTCCAAACTGTGAGTAACTTTTTTTTTAAATTTACTTAAGTTTTAAAATCTGATGCATGTTGATATTTGGATGCTTAAATATATGGTGTGAATATTTATTTAATCATTTTTATCTGGTGTTTGTGTGATGGAAATTTTGTATATTTCAAACCTGCAAATTCAAACTGCTTCCATTGTGAACTTGCTCTGTTTATTTTCAAAACTTTGGTGAGAAACATTATTTTGATTGAACTAAACTAGTTGCTTATGTATAACTAGAAAAAATGTTTATGTTGTAAATTGCTGATATGTTTATATGTGAAAGTGTGAATGTATACATCCTGTAAAAATTTTGAGATGCCTCTGATTGTTTTCCCCAGGTCAGAATGTGCAAACAAATGTTTATCTTTGTTCTAATCACAACCAGGATTGTAAATACAAACCAAGATGGTTTGTTTGTACAGGAATTTTAACTTTAAAAATCTGTTCAATCTAAATCAACTTATCAATGTCACTGGAAACCAAAATGCTTGAGCAAACTTTAGACAAATTAAAATCCAAACTTTTTAATTTACGAATTCAGCGATATGTACTGAATTCTTATACTTTAATATGAATTTTAAAAAAAAAATTATAAATTTTAGAATGGGCATTTAAGAGCAGTTCTGGAATGAATAAAAAATGCAAACTTGGGGATTTCTGGTGATCTTGTTGCTCTGGCGGTCTGGGATTCTCAGCAATGGTGGAGGAGTGATCAGTGCTGAGGGCAAAAATGGTGAGTGGTGTTGAACTTCGGCGAGGAGGCAACGGTGGCGCGTTATCTCCTATAAATCTAGTTTGATCTAGGTGGAGTTTTTGGGTCGGTTCCAATTACATGGAGCATCGAGTTCAACAAGGGTTTGGGAATTGGTAGAGGGGTGAAAGGCGAAGCCGTTGCCGGAGGTGGTGATTCTTTGGAGGTCGGAGGAGGAGGGGCGAAGCGTTGACAGGTTTGAGAAGGGGTTGTGCTAATTTCCAGGTTCTGGTCCCTGTTTGAACGCTCGAATTTGATTCCGAGTGGGAGATGTCGATCTAGTAATCGAGGTAGGGTGCTTGGGCAGTTTCCGACTTGTGGAGGCTATCATTGATGGTCAACGATGAGCGGCGCCACCGTGCATATGCACGGTGGATTTCTTGTGCGCTGTTGAGTTAGTTTGGAAGGGGAGTAGGTGCCACGAGTTTTCTCGAGTAATTCATGTATCAGGCTCGAAGTAATCGAGGCTTTAAATCGAAGGGAAGAGTGATTGCCTCGGTTGTTTTGTTTGCAACAGGTTTTGCAGAAAACCTGTTACCCAGTTTCAAACTTTTAAATTTAAAATTTAAAAGCTAGTTTAATGGAAAGCAAAGTTTTAAACGAGTTTAAAATTCAAGTTGAAATCTGGTTCCAATTATTTCTGAATTTCAGTTCTAAATAAATAAAGTTTTAAACTTCAAATTGTTTAACTACTTTAAAAATGCTTAAATGGTTTTGAATTATTTTGAATGAAGTTTTAAAATAAGTAAGGTTTTTAAAAAACCTAAGTTTAATCTGGAATCTAAATTTGATATGTATTCCAATTCTGAAATAAATGGAGGTTTTAAAATATAAAATGAATTAAACAAAATTGATTCGTTACAGTGTCTTAAAAAAATTGATTTAAATTTTAAAGTAAATTTGACTTAAAATTCTTTTAAAACTTCTTTATAAAGTAAATATTCCTTTAACATAAGAATCTAAAGGGTTTTAGGTCTGTGTCTAAACCTTGTTAAAGTTAATTTATATTCATTTTAAATCTTAAATCTAAAATGAAATTTAGAGTAAATTTGGAAATAAATTGTTTTAAATACTCGGATTAAGTAAGAAATGTTCTGATTTAAGGATAAATAAAAATATAATGATTTGGGTTCAGTAAAGTTTTAAGATAATTAAAATGGATAATCAATTTATTTAATCAATTGATGTTTGGATTAATTAAATAAGTAATTGAAGGTTTAAATTTAGTAATTGAGGTTTAAGAATTAAGGGATAATTAATTAAGCAATTAAGTAGCAGTTAACGCTTAATTAAATTTAACAATTATGGATTAATTAATGAGTTATTAAAATTTGTTAAATTAAATTTAATAGTGAATAAATCTTAGTTAATTACTTTAGAAAAGTAATTAGAAGAATTGTTAATAATTAATGAAGGTCATTAACTAGGATTATTTAATGATTAATTAATGTGGTTAATTTTAATTAATTAAATAGATTAGTTAATTTAACATAATCAATTGTAAATTGTTTAACTAACTACTTAATGAATGTAATTTAAGGAAATTAATTACTCAGTGTAATTAACTAAGTTTAATATAAATTGTTTAAGTTTATTAATTGAGTTTAATTAATTTAAATAAACATTTGATGATGTGATAAGTATAACTACTTAGTGTAATTAATGGAGCATAATTACTTAAAGAAGCAATTAATGTTAATTACTAAAAGATGATGTGTTAATTGGGTAATTTGGATAATTACTTTGGTAATTAATCAAGGGATTAATTAAAGGGGATAATTAATTATGGGATAATTAAATTATTAATATAAGTAATTAAGGGTAGTTAATTACTGGTAGATATTAATCAAGGATGATTAATAATTGTGTTAATTAAAGATTAATTGTTTAATGTAATTAATTTGGATTAAGAAATTTAATTTAAATCTAAATTAGCTCATTAATTAATATAATTAATGATGTAAATTAAGAATTGGTTAATTAAGAAATAATTTATAATGTGGTGGTTAATTGATGTAATTAATTAAGATTAAATGTTAATTAAAGACTAATTACTTATTGCAATTTGAGAATGATTAATCAAAGGTGTTTAATCAGGGTAAATACTTAGAAAATGATTGATTAATTTGATATATGATTAATTAATGGTTGTGTGAGCAGGATTTATGGAATAAGTAATTAATTTAATTCACTTTAAATTAATTAGAGATAGAAGTAGTTAATTTAATTCATTTTAAATTAATTACAAATGATATGATTATAAATCATTGCTTACGGATGAATGATATTAATATTTCATTTGATGATTGCGAATGTAGATATGACATGAGTAATATCTATGTGATATGGATGCATAGTTAAATATGATAATATTTAATTATCTGTTTGGATGATAATATTAATTATCTGTATGTGATGAGGATGTGATTATCTACTGTGATATTATGAATTATCTATCTGTGTGTATATTGAATTATATTGAATTAAACTGTTAAGACTAAATAGACAACTTGGCCTTAAAAGACACGTTTTGGATTTCGATGAGACCGGGATCGGTTTTCCTTATTTGGAACATCCGAAAACCACATCGATTCCAATTTAACGATAGGTCGTGAATCTGAAGTGAAGATGAAGATTCAGAATGCAAGAGTTATTGTCGTTAACTCTGAGGGTGATTCCAAAATGAGTGTAACGAGATAATGCCTTCGGTTTCGTTCGAACCCGGAACGAACTTGTATGGATTGAATGCTTTCAACACATCGTCAGGTGGGCAATGAGCATTCTAAGGAATGTATTCTCTAAAGGTAATCATAAGCTTAAGCCTCATCAACCGGGAATGGCTAAAACAGGGGAGGTGCAGCAAGGTTAGGTGGGTCATGCCCAAGCTGGACAAGGATATTCCCCTGTCTAGATGTCCCTTTTTATTCGGCTGTGTGGGCAGTTGGTTGCAAACAACTGCGGGGTTTATCTTGTTCGGGACTGTTCAGTAACGAATGGTTCCAGCCTTGTGTTGCAGGGGGTCGGGAGTGATCCTCGGTACGTTGATCTAGGCCACGTACTGTGACGGGCGGTACCCCAGTAGCCCTGCCATTGTATGGAATCCACAATCCAATAAGTGTCAAAGGTTTTGATTGTATTACCCACTTTTGTGGCTAGTAGATGGAATTTAATAGATGTAACAATTTCGGCTATTTTCTATTTACTTGAAAACCCTAGATCTATTATAATATCACAGAATTTCCTATCAAATGTTTTGGTTAGCATAAGGTAAAAAATTACCCATGTTTATTTGTGGGGAGTCATACGTGATACCTTTTGTTTTCAAAAGATTTTCAAAGTTAAGAAACTTTAACCTGTTACTCATACCAGACCCATGTCTGACCCGGAGTTTATTTTCTGTTTTTCATAAACTCTCGGGTACCCAAATTTTTACGGGTAGCCAAGGGATTCAGGTTAGCTTTGACAAATTCTGGAGGAGCAATGGAGCAGGAGGCTTCAGCGTTGTAGATATATATAGTTCCGCTGTGTTGGTATCTCTGAGTCGTATTGTTTGAGTTGTATCGTGTTGTATTAACTAGATAGGTGTTTATAACTGTCTAGTATGTGATGTATGTCTGTAACTCTGATTGATGTTGTATATTATGTAAATACTTATGTGATTATTATAATTTATTCGTTCTGCTGGGAGATTCTGATGTTGTAGTTCTTTCTTCTCTATCTTTTCTATTCTCTCATCCCTTTCTTTCCTCAAGACCATACGGTCTTTCTGGTACTAGAAGGGCGGCTCGTCACAGTTGGTATCAGAGCGCTAGGTTGAGTGAATACCTAGGCTCTTGAGTGATTTCTTTCCTGAGAGAGCGTATTTGCAATTTTGATATACATATACATATACATATATATATATATATATCTACCTATTGTTGGGTTACCTGTTCAGGTTTTCCAATGAGTTATAAAGGCAGATTGGGTAGTGGTGTGTGTAACACGACTACAAATGGTTAGAGTTTGAATGATTGAGGTTGGAAGTGTATTTGTCGAGACTGTAGACCTAATACCGTCTCGAGTGAGATTTTGGATGGTGTAAGGATTTCATCGATCTCTAAAAGGAAATCTGTTAAGATTCGGAGTTCATTTTTGAAGTGTAAGAATTGGTTGAGCTAGAGTTTGGATCTGTCGGTTGGACAAAAGCCAGTCATGATATCTTGATACATCAAGGTGTAGTAGCTGTGTGATGAGACACAGTGACCATGGATGTCTCCGAAGATGTTTCTTTGGAACAAGTAAGAAGAGTGTCTGCTCGGTGTTGTGGCTGTGTTCAGCTGGGTGTTTCCGTTTGCTTTGAGGTCCGAGTTTCTCGAAGAGCTTTGGGTTAGGAAGTCTTCTGGCTTAGCAGTTTTTCTTGGGTAACTTCAGAAGCAGCAGAGCAGTTCCATTTCTTCGATGGATCGGCCACATAAGTGTAAGCTGTTATGTTTGGTAAAGAGAGAGCATTATCTTTGGAATTTGGCTGGATCGATCGCAAAAGTGACTTGCGATGGTTTGGGTGTTCTTTTTGTTTCAAAGATTTTTCTAGATGTCTTCAGGAAGTCAATATTTGGTCAGCATTTGGAGATTGAGTTTGGTATCGACTGGATTTCAGAAGTGGTACCAATGGTTCAGCTTAGTAATAGGATGATTTTTGAGTTTGGGAAAGCAGCTCAGATTTTGGAGAAACTTCTGAGTTTTATTTTTGGATATGTGAACTTTATTATTGGAATGTGCTGTCCAGTCTGTGATTGAGTTCATCATCAGCATTGTCATCTGTTCAATCAGAGTTGCACAGTGGAAGCATGGTGGTAGCTGTTTTAATTTGGGAGCAATGGGATGATTGCAATGTTTGGATTAGAGAGTTCTACTGGAAATTTTTCAGGATCTGAGTCCAGATTGGAGTGCACCTGTTTTATCTCTTCCGGATAAGAGAAGTGAGTTCTGTTTTCTGTTTTGGAATAGAGTTTGTGTTCTGAGATTTGGTCGATCTTGGAAAGATCATTTTGTTAGATTGTTTTTGGTGTAGTTTATTTCTAAGGAACATCGGCAAGAGTTGAGCTGATCAGTAAGGATGAAGGAAGCCCAGGATCATTCGAAGAATTTTGTGGATAAGAGTCGGACGAATTTGGATTCGGAAGTCGGAGATTTAATTTTGGATAAATGTTTGGCCTTCAGGATTGAATTATCAGTTTGGATAACTGGAATTCATTATGTTTCACGTATCTCTGAGGGAGTACGTGTAAGATCTGTCTTTGGTTGTAGAACCAGCATTTCAGGGAGTTTTGGTTATTGATTCAGACTTGTCTATAGTCTGATATTCCATCTTGTTTTGTAGATCTAGATTAGTGAAAGTTCTGTAGCTAGTAGTATTTTTTGTTTGAGTTCTGTAGAGCGAGTATCCCGGTGTTTATACTTGAGGAACTCGAGAAAATTCTATCCGGAATTTTCTCTGGATAGTTAGATTTGTTTGTTTGGATGAATTGGTTGCTATGATTGTTAGTTATGGTTGATATATGCTTGTGTTTTAAAATTTAAATCTTTAATTGGATTATTAAATTACCTTTGTTTTAAATTCGGGGACGAAATTCTTTTAAGGAGGGAGGAATGTGACATCCCGGAAATTTAGGGCAATATCAATTTAATAATCTACATTAAAAATTAAATTGATTTAATAATATTTGTTAAAAATAATTTGAATTGGTTTAATAATTTTCTTTTAAATAGATATATAACTGATAATTTATCTTTTAAAAGTTAACTTAAATTGTTTCTATTTATAATGTATATATGTATGTAATTGTATATATTATAAATTGATAAGCTCTGTTTTAAATAAATAAATAAAGTTATAATACTAATACTTTTGATAATTTGGGAATTTGATATTGAATAAATAATAATATGATTTTAAAATACTCAGGGTAAATTTAATTTGTTTAAAAATAAATTCTAGCTTAGGTTTAAGTTTAAATAAAAAGACTATTTTGTTCTTTTTAATTTAGCTTTATAAAATAAATAATTTATATTTTGAAGGAATTGTTTCTTTTTAATTTTTTTAAGTTAATAATGAGTTTTATTTAAACAATATCAATAATGTAATATTTTTACAAATAGAATTTTATATAAATAGGAACTATTATATATACTTATATTTGGGAGAAACTATGGTTTGAAGTTTAAATTGAATCTTTCAAATTTTGTTTATAATAAAATAAATCTTATTTATATGACATAATAAAATATCATTGAAGATAAAAGAGAAAATAAATAAAATAATTATTGTAACAAAGATTTACATAAGTTTGAAATAATAAGAAGTAAACTTGGTATTGATAATTTAAGTTTAAAATAATAAGTGTAATAATAACAAGCACTTGTATTAGAAATAAAACTTAATACATAAGTAAAATTTATAATTAATAACTAGAATAAACTAAGACAAAACAAAGTAAAAATATATGCTTGTAATAGAAATGCAGAAGTTAACAAAGAAAAGTGAAAGGAATCAAGGCAGATAAGATTAATGCAAAATGAAATATCTGAACACAAAGTACAAAAAAAATATCCAGGTAAGAATAGAAAAGAAGACAAGTATGAAAACATAAAATAAAATGTTAGTAGCTTGTAAATTAAGATTCAGAAAATTATAAACATCAAGCATAAAACAAAATAAAGAATATTTATATTCATATATATATATATATATATATAATATATGCAGGCAGCTAAGTGTGCAGGCTGAAACAAACAAGCTAACTAAAAATATCTGAACATAAGATTTATGGGAGACATAAGGTACTTAAACAATAAATGCTTCATTTCTTAGTAGCTAACAAAATCATTTCAAATTGTTTAACATCAACTCAGCCTCCTAATTAAAATATCTTGCCTGATAAAACAAGGATATACAGTGTACTTGCATATGCTTAAACCAGTTATCACCTTCCCCTGAAACTCTATTATATACATGCCATTTTCTTAGTTCGTTCAAACAAAAGGAAAATTATATAGCAAGCTTTTCTTTTTATAACTGAAGCTTTGTACAACCACAATACATCAATACAAACTAGAGGATTTAACAGAGGAGATTTCAGCTGTGCTCTGTCTTCATTTCCAAACTGTGAGTAACTTTTTTTTTTAAATTTACTTAAGTTTTAAAATCTGATGCATGTTGATATTTGGATGCTTAAATATATGGTGTGAATATTTATTTAATCATTTTTCTCTGGTGTTTGTGTGATGGAAATATTGTATATTTCAAACCTGCAAATTCAAACTGCTTCCATTGTAAACTTGTTCTGTTTATTTTCAAAACTTTGGTGAGCAACATTCTTTTGATTGGACTAAACTAGTTGCTTATGTATAACTAGAAAAAATGTTTATGTTGTAAATTGCTGATATGTTTATATGTGAAAGTGTTAATTTATACATCCTGTACAAATTTGAGATGCCTCTGATTGTTTTCCCCAGGTCAGAATGTGCAAACAAATGTTTATCTTTGTTCTAATCACAACCAGGATTGTAAATACAAACCAAGATGGTTTGTTTGTACAGGAATTTAACTTTAAAAATCTGTTCAAGCTAAATCAACTTATCAATGTCACTGGAAACCAAAATGCTTGAGCAAACTTTAGACAAATTAAAATCCAAACTTTTTAATTTACGAATTCAGCGATATGTACTGAATTCTTATACTTTAATATGAATTTAAAAAAAATTATAAATTTTAGAATGGGCATTTAAGAGCAGTTCTGGAATGAATAAAAAATGCAAACTTGGGGATTTCTGGTGATCTTGTTGCTCTGGCGGTCTGGGATTCTCAGCAATGGTGGAGGAGTGATCAGTGTTGAGGGCACAAATGGTGAGTGGTGTTGAACTTCGGCGAGGAGGCAACGGTGGCGCGTTATCTCCTGTAAACCTAGTTTGATCTAGGTGGAGTTTTTGGGTCGATTCCAATTACATGGAGCGTCGAGTTCAACAAGGGTTTGGGAATTGGTAGAGGGGTGAAAGGCGTAGCCGTTGCCGGAGGTGGTGATTCTCTGGAGGTCGGAGGAGGAGGGGCGAAGCGTTGACAGGTTTGAGAAGGGGTTGTGCTAATTTCTAGGTTCTGGTCCCTGTTTGAACGCTCGAATTTGATTCCGAGTGGGAGATGTCGATCTAGCAATCGAGGTAGGGTGCTTGGGCAGTTTCCGACTTATGGAGGCTGTCATTGATGGTCAACGATGAGCGGCGCCACCGTGCATATGCACGGTGGATTTCTTGTGCGCTGTTGAGTTAGTTTGGAAGGGGAGTAGGTGTCACGAGTTTTCTCGAGTAATTCATGTATCAGACTCGAAGTAATCGAGGCTTTAAATCGAAGGGAAGAGTGATTGCCTCGGTTGTTTTGTTTGCAACAGGTTTTGCAGAAAACCTGTTACCCAGTTTCAAACTTTTAAATTTAAAATTTAAAAGCTAGTTTAATGGAAAGCAAAGTTTTAAAATGAGTTTAAAATTCAAGTTGAAATCTGGTTCCAATTATTTCTGAATTTCAGTTCTAAATAAATAAAGTTTTAAACTTCAAATTGTTTAACTACTTTAAAAATGCTTAAATAGTTTTGAATTATTTTGAATGAAGTTTTAAAATAAGTAAAGTTTTTAAAAGACCTAAGTTTAATCTGGAATCTAAATTTGATATGTATTCCAATTCTGAAATAAATGGAGGTTTTAAAATATAAAATGAATTAAACAAAATTGATTTGTTAAAGTGTCTTAAAAAAATTGATTTCAATTTTAAAATATATTTGACTTAAAATTCTTTTAAAACTTCTTTATAAAGTAAATATTCCTTTAACATGAGAATCTAAAGGGTTTTAGGTCTGTGTTTAAACTTGTTAAAGTTAATTTATATTCATTTTAAATCTTAAATCTAAAATGAAATTTAGAGTAAATTTGGAAATAAATTGTTTTAAATACTCAGATTAATTAAGAAATGTTCTGAGATAAGGATAAATAAAAATATAATGATTTGGATTCAGTAAAGTTTTAAGATAGTTAAAATGGATAATCAATTAATGTTTGGATTAATTAAATATGTAATTGAAGGTTTAAATTTAGTAATTGAGGTTTAAGAATTAAGGGATAATTAATTAAGCAATTAAGTAACAGTTAACACTTAATTAAATTTAACAATTGTGGATTAATTAATGAGTTATTAAAATTTATTAAATTAAATTTTATAATGAATAAATCTTAGTTAATTACTTTAGAAAAGTAATTAAAAGAATTGTTAATAATTAATGAAGGTCATTAACTAGGATTATTTAATGATTAATTAATGTGGTTAATTTTAATTATTTAAATAGGTTAATTAAGTTAACATCATCAATTGTAAATTGTTTAAGTAACTACTTAATGAAAGTAATTTAAGGAAATTAATTACTCAGTGTAATTAATTAAGTTTAATATAAATGGTTTAAGTTAATTAGTTGAGTTTCATTAGTTTAAATAAACATTTGATGATGTGATAAGTATAACTACTTAGTATAATTAATTGAGCATAATTACTTAAAGAAGCAATTAATGTTAATTACTGAAAGATGATGTGTTAATGGGGTAATTTGGATAATTATTTTGGTAATTAATCAAGGGATTAATTAAAGGGGATAATTAATTATGGGATAATTAAATTATTAATATAACTAATTAAGGGTAGTTAATTACTGGTTGATATTAATCAATGATGATTAATAATTGTGTTAATTAAAGATTAATTGTTTAATGTAATTAATTTGGATTAAGAAATTTAATTTAAATCTAAATTAGATCATTAATTAATATAATTAATGATGTAAATTAAGAATTGGTTAATTAAGAAATAATTTATAATGTGGTGGTTAATTGATGTAATTAATTAAGATTAAATGTTAATTAAAGACTAATTACTTATTGCAATTTGAGAATGATTAATCAAAGGTGTTTAATCAAGGTAAATACTTAGAAAATGATTGATTAATTTGATTTATGATTAATTAATGGTTGTGTGAGCAGGATTTATGGAATAAGTAATTAATTTAATTCACTTTAAATTAATTAGAGATGGAAGTAGTTAATTTAATTCATTTTAAATTAATTACAAATGGTATGATTATAAATCATTGCTTACGGATGAATGATATTAATATTTCATTTGATGATTGTGAATGTAGATATGACATGAGTAATATCTATGTGATATGGATGCATAGTTAAATATGATAATATTTAATTATATGTTTGGATGATAATATTAATTATCTGTATGTAATGAGGATGTGATTATCTACTGTGATATTATGAATTATCTATCTGTGTGTGTATTGAATTATATTGAATTAAAGTGTTAAGACTAAATAGACAACTTGGCCTTTGTTAACTCTGCCCCGGTGTCGACTTAGCACCTCGAAAGGATGCCGACCTACAGCTTAAAAGGGGGTTGCCGACCTAACAGTTCAACAAGTGTGACGACCTAATACTTTAACAAGGCTACCGACTCAACTGGTTGCCGACCTAACTGCCTTATCAGGGAGACCGACCTAAGGCACGAAGGGATACCGACCTAAGGAGCTTGAGTAGCATGCCGACTTAAGACTCGAAGTGGTGCCGACCTAACAGGCTAAGGAGATGCCGACTTAAGGCCCAAATGGATACCGACTTAGGGCTAAACAGTTGCCGACCTAAAACTTAACAAGATGGCTACCGACCTAAGATAGCTACCGACCTAAGACAGGAGACAACCTAACCATCCAGAGAATTTACCGATCTAACCACTTAGAACAGGGACAAGATCATGAACTACACCTAAGTCACGACCGACCTATGACCTATGTTAAGTCGTTCACGACCCAAGGCCACTGAATATAAGTCCGATGCCATATTATTGAGAAGAGGTGTGTTGACTCGGAGGCGACCTAGGACTTGTACAAATGAACTCTCGTGAAGCCGTGAAGGGGCCAGGTGAATCAGCCACGACTCACCTTAAACCGGCCACGACTCACCTTAAACCGGCTACGACTTATCTTAAGTCGGCCACGACTTAGGACTTGGCAATAATTCCAGACCAGAACTCTCTATAAATAGGCGACCACCTCCAACATTCAAAGGACTTTTGGGGGGCACATTCTCTTCATACACCGTTACCTTGCTGCATTGAGAACTTCATCAACACTTAGAGCTTTCAAGATTAGAGGAATACATCAAAGAACTTCACGAAGAAACCACACATCTTCAACATGAATTTAAGGACTTTAATCGACATTGAAGCTTAAGACTTGTTCCAAATCACTTGTAACTTGAAGTATATTGTACTTGAGAAGAATTGTATCAGCTTGTAACGAGATTATTAATAAAAGTACTTAGAGTGGACGTAGGCTATACCCTTAAGCCGAACCACTATAAAATTGTTGTTGTTTACTGCTTTTCTGCTATTACTTGCTTGTAATTCTTTCCCGATCTATCGGGTGGTGCTTTCACAACTACACTTCACACACCGGGGTGTTAGCGTTCACATTTTAGCGTTAACATTTTTGGTGCTTTCACTGAGAATCCAACTCAGGAAAACTGTCATCATTGCTTCACAGAGATTTGAAGAAAGAATTTCCTTAAAAACCAGAAGTCTATCTGAGATTATGGCTCCTGGAAGGAAAAGTAGACCTGTCAGATCTGGAAACATTCAAGAGGGAACCTCCGCTTCCCCTGTACCTAATCAACCCACTCCGTCTGTTGGAGTTACGAATGCGGAGTTGGATGCTGTGATTCTAGGGCTAAACCAGCAGATAAACGCCCAAAATGCACAATTAGAGGCTCAAAGTGCCCAGAATGCTCTGATTCTGAATAAGTTAAACGACTTACTTGGGGCAAACTATCAACCGGCTGGTAATGAAAGGAACTATGCTCGCAACGTTCATGATGTTAATGAAAGGAATGCTCCTGAAAGGGCTACTAGTCCCTTTGAGCAGGCAGTTCCTGAGGCTGGTGGATCTAGAACTCGGCATGATGAGGAATATCTTTCTGGAATGGTCCGGCAGATCATGAAAGAAAGTATGCAAAGGGTTGAAGATGAGAAGGAATGGGGTTTCGCCCCAAGTAAAACTCCGTTTACTGAAAAAATCTTAAAGGCGGAATTTCCAAGGAAGTTTGTCCCTCCGACTATTCCAGCTTACAAAGGGACAAGTGATCCGAATGAATTCTTGTATAAATATGATTGGCACATGACAGGTGCCAGAGCCTCTGACGAAATAAAGTGTCGATATTTCCCCGTATACCTGGAAGGTGTGGCTCTACTATGGTTCACCAAGTTGTCAGTCCGATCTATCGATCAGTTTTCAGACTTGACCAGAAAATTCAAGGAGCAGTTTAGACTATATGCTTCGAAGGCCAAGGACATCATGTCACTGTCGAGTTTAGAGCAGAATCCTGGTGAGTCTATCAGATCTTTCTTGAACCGCTTTAATATAGCGCTGGCTGAGGTGGACAATGCTGAACCACGAATGATATTGACTTATCTGATGAGGGCTATTGATAAGTCAAGCGAATTTGGGAAATGGTTAAATATGAAGGAGCCAACCTCTCTCGAAAAGTTCTACAAAAAAGCAGATGAATTCATTCGCTTGGAAAGCCGTCCTTTACCAGTAAAGACAATGTTGGGGAAAGCAGAAGACAACACTGTCGCTCCACGCAAGAATGAATCGGAGGGGCAAAAAAGGGAGAATAATAATGGGAAGAAACAGGGTAATCTGAAGAAGCCCCGATCCTTCAAGCCATCAGAATATACTCCATTATCACATACGCCGGAGCACATCTACCTTGCCACTAAAGATTCCGTCGATTTCCCTAAACCTATCCCTTTGAGAACCGGGAAAAAAGCCATACAGAGTGGGAAATTCTGCCGCTTCCACAATCAACCCGGTCATGAGACTGATGAATGCCGCCAGTTGAAAAATCTGATTGAAGAGTTGCTAAGAGAAAACAAACTGCAGCAATTTGTGAAGAAGAATAGCAACAATCCTGCATCGTCAAGTCAGGGGCAACAGGTTCCTGTTCATCAGCCTAGGACAGGTGAGAAAGCTACGGGACATGAATCTGGAAGGCCCGTTATCAATGTCATTACAGGAGGGCCTCACCCAGCTGGCAAGAGCTCGGGTGAGATGGAGAGATATTCCAGGGCTTTGAAATATGCTCCAGCCGAAGAAGACGTCTTTGTTTTAGAAGAAACTACGCCCCTGAAACAACAGAAAACTTTCAGCGATGATATTGTTTTCAGAGCCAGAGATTCCACAGGTATAGAAGCTCCTACCCTAGATCCCTTGGTCATCTCGGCTGGTATTGGACCGGCCATTGTCAGAAGAGTCCTCATTGACTGCGGAGCATCATGTAATATCCTCTTCAAGAAGACATTTGACCAGATGAAAATCCCTATGATCGATGTACAAGCCTCATCACAGAAGATCGCTGGCTTCACTGGGGAGCCAAAGCAACCAATAGGGACCATCGATCTGCTTGTAGAACTTCGGGAAGCAGAAAGGAAAGTGGTCCGCAAGCAAACATTTGTGATTGTCGATGAGTTTTCTGCTTATAATGCTTTTCTTGGCCGTCCAACACTCGCAGCATTCAAAGCTATCCTAGCCCCGTGGTGCCTCACTATTAAATTCCCTACTGACAATGGAGTAGGAGTTATAAAAGGGGATCAAAATGCTGCGCGAGAGTGCTATTTGACAGAACTGCGAGAGTCAAGAAAAAGAGAAATGGGAAAGGATGCGGCAACCCCAGTCCGCATCAAGGAACCAGCCTTGTAGCAATTACGGGGCGGACCCTGCACTGGCGAGCACAGCGGGGCACGGAAAGAAATGGATCCCAGAAAAGCCAGTGCAGGGGAGAATAGAGTGGTACCGGTGGAAACGACAGTTCCGGTACCTGTTGACCCGAAGGACCCAAATAAGGTGTTGAATGTGGGTTCACAGCTTAATGTGTCAATTCAGAATATCTTGATATCTTTCCTGAAAGCAAATCTGGATGTCTTTGCTTGGACTCAGGCCGATATGTGTGGAATATCTCCAAAAGTTGCAGTACACGCTCTGAATATTGACCCAAAGTTTACGCCAGTTAAACAGAAAAGAAGAACCCAAGGTCCAGAAAGGTCAGCAGCATTAAAAGAAGAAGTTGATCGACTCATGGAAAATAACTTCATCAAAGAATCTACATATCCAAATTGGGTTTCAAATCCTGTGCTGGTCAAGAAAGCTAATGGAAAATGGAGAGTGTGCATCGATTTTTCTGATCTAAACAAGGCTTGCCCCAAAGATTGCTTCCCTTTACCCAGGATCGACCAACTGGTAGATGGAACAGCGGGGCATGAGTTGTTGTCTTTCATGGATGCCTACTCCGGATACAACCAGATCATGATGCATGAACCTGATCAGGAGGACACGAGCTTTATCACCGATGTCGGTCTTTATTGCTACAGAGTTATGCCCTTCGGATTGAAAAATGCAGGGGCAACCTACCAAAGACTTGTTAATGCTATGTTCAAACCGCAATTGGGCAAAACTATGGAAGTCTACGTCGACGACATGTTAGTGAAGTCTAAGAAAGCAGCGGATCACATTGAACACTTAGCAGAAATGTTCACAGTCCTCCGGA
Source organism: Allium cepa (assembly GCA_030765085.1). Taxonomy (NCBI): domain Eukaryota; kingdom Viridiplantae; phylum Streptophyta; class Magnoliopsida; order Asparagales; family Amaryllidaceae; genus Allium; species Allium cepa. The sequence continues at coordinate 292,375,606 of CM060942.1, forward strand.
AATACAGAATGAAGCTTAACCCTCTGAAATGTACATTTGGGGTCGAGTCCGGAAAGTTCTTAGGTTTCATTGTTAGTGCTGGGGGCATTGAGGCTAGTCCAGCTCAAATTACTGCCTTAAAAGAAGTTAAAGCTCCTAGAACGAAGAAGGAATTGCAGAGTCTCAACGGAAAGGTCGCCGCCCTGAGCCGGTTCATTTCCAAAGCCACTGATAAATGCATCCCATTCTTTGACGCCCTGAAGAAAGGAAAGAAGAATTTTGAATGGACTTCCGAATGCCAAAAAGCCTTCGATGAGTTGATCCGTCATATGGAAACGCCTCCAATACTTTCTAGGCCAGGCAATGGTGAGGATCTTCTTATATACTTGGCAGTATCATCTCATGCTCTAAGTGCAGCGCTGATACGGGAAGACAAAAGGATTCAACATCCGGTTTACTATATCAGCAAAAGACTCACTGGGGCAGAGCTGAATTACTCCAAGTTGGAAAAACTCGCCTATTGCCTACTAGTTGCATCAAGGAAAATGAGGCAATATTTCCAAGCTCATCCTATCAGAGTACTCACTGATCAACCTCTAAAGCAAGTCCTATTTCGCCCTGAAACTTCGGGTCGCCTTCTAAAATGGAACATTGAACTCAGTCAGTATGACATCACTTATCACCCCCGAAAAGCAATCAACGGACAAGCTTTAGCTGATTTCATTGCAGAATTCACAGAGAAGGATAATGGTGAGGATGAAGCGATCAATTATTCCCCAATCCAGTGGAAGATGTATGTTGATGGCGCAAGAAATGACTACTGTTCTGGAGCCGGAGTGGTACTTGAAACTCCTGAAGGTCGATCATTATGTTATGCACTAAGATTGGAATTTCCTTCAACAAACAATGAAGCAGAATATGAAGCTCTTATTGCAGGTCTGAAAATCGCTAAAGAGCTAAACATTCGAGCATTACAGATCTTCAGTGATTCTCAGCTTATTGTATGCCAAGTCAAGAAGGAATTTCAAACAAAAGGTGGAAACTTGCCTTCCTACTTGTCAAAGGCTTGGGAACTCCTATGTGAACTCGATCACTATTCAATAAGCCACATTCCTCGGGAAGAGAATATGAAGGCAGATTCCCTCGCAAAGTATTCAAGTTCTGGTGAAGCTCAACTATTGGGATTGGTCCCTGTAGAAGTCCTTTCAGCACCAAGTATAGACGAGATGGATATTGACTGGATTATGAATGTATCTCAAGAACAAGAGTCATGGATGACTCCAATACTGGACTACCTACTCAGAGGTTCTCTGCCAGAAAATTCGATAGAAAGACGAAAGCTACTAAGGAAAGCCTCTCGCTATGTAATTCAGGATGGCCGATTGTACAGACGGGGATTCTCAATGCCATTGCTTCGATGTGTATCCCGGGAAGAGTCCAAAACAATCCTAGCTGAGGTGCATGGAGGAGAATGTGGTGATCATTCAGGTGGTCAAACATTAGCAAAGAAAATTCTCCGATACGGATACTTTTGGCCAGAAATTAATCATGATGCTGCAAGCTATTCCCGAAAGTGTGACAAATGCCAAAGATTTGCCAAAATTCCTAGAGCACCTTCAACTGAACTCACACAAATGGTCAGTCCATGGCCATTTGCAATTTGGGGAATGGATCTCATTGGGCCGCTACCGACTGCCAAATTAGGGATTAGATATGCTATTGTTGCAGTTGATTATTTTACGAAATGGGCTGAAGCTGAACCATTGGCTACTATCACCTCTAAGAAGATGATAAGTTTCGTGACCAAGAATATCATTTGCAGGTATGGTGTGCCTCAGAAAATAATCACAGACAATGGTACTCAGTTTGAAAGCGAGAAATTCCAAGATTTTTGCAGGCGATTCAAAATCCAGAAAAGCTTTTCAGCAGTTGCTCATCCGCAGGCAAACGGGCAAGTGGAAGCAGTAAACAAGATCATCAAATCAACCATCAAAAAGCAACTCGAAAGAGCAAAAGGTGGTTGGGTCGATAAGCTACCACTTGCACTATGGGCATACAGAACTACTCACAAAACTGCGACTGGGCATACTCCTTTTTCGTTAGCATACGGATCGGAAGCAATGATCCCGGTTGAAACATAGGTCCCTTCACACAGAAGAATCCATTTCAATCAAGCAGAAAATGAAAAGCTACAACTTGAAGCGCTAGATCTCCTTGATGAAAAAAGAGATGAAGCTAATCTCAGAGTTGCAGCTCATCAGCAAAGGATAGCCAGACATTTCAATTCCAAAGTTTGCCAACGCAGCTTTGAGATTGGAGACCTAGTCCTGAAGAGAATTATGACAGCGACAGGTGTGTTTGGGCCAAATTGGGAAGGACCGCATGTAATAGGTCAGAAGCTTCTTGACGGCACATTCAAACTCACTACTGTTGATGGAGATCAAATTCCAAGGGCATGGAACAGCAACCATTTGCGTCCATACTTTACTTGAAAATAGTGTTGAAACATTGTAAAAAGAATTATGAATGTGTGATTCTTGTAATTGAGAGCAATTGTAAAACTGATGCAAGTGAATAATGAATGAATATAAAGTGGATGTAGGCCCAAATTTCTGGCCGAACCACTATAAATCTTGTGTTCCTTATTATTATTACATGTTTGCTTTATTTTCGATATAAAAGTACATAAAATGTATTGCTGAAATGTCGATTTAAATTTTTGCAGACAATGGAAATAAAACTTGCGCATAATAAGACCGAGTGATTCTCACCATCATTCAACAAACAAATTTCAAGTCATAAAGGCCCCGAATTCAAATCCTAGATAGGAAATACTTCAATTGAACGGCTTATGATTTCGATAGAAACGAGCCCTTGCTAATAAATTGAGATTGTTTGAACGAACAAACATCCAATTAGGAAGCTAGTGCCCGTTCTCACGAACTTGCCTGACAATGAAGTACACTTCCTTGGATTAAACAAGCTACTTGCGAGAAAAGGGGAATGAAAACTTGAAAAGAAAAAAAAGGATCGCTGAAAAGGCATAAGCAAGAAGACAAGAATACAACCAAAAACCATCATTGGCGGCACAAGTCCTCTTCGGAGGCACGACTCTTCGGAGGATAAAGACCTCTAATGGGTCATACGCCACAAAAAAGAAAGTTCTCTACTCAACAAAAAAGATTGGAGGAGTCATGACCCTCCAACCATGAGAGAGTAACTTCCAGGCGATGAAAACCCTCTCTGAGGCACATTTCACCAGGAGTTGAAGTGTTATGACCGCTCTTCGGAATTTCACTTCACCAGAGTTGAAATGCAAACAAAATAAAAGCCCTCTTCGGAGGCCCATTTCACCAGGAGTTGAAGTGTTATGACCGCTCTTCGGAATTTCACTTCACCAGAGTTGAAATGCAAACAAAATAAAAGCCATCTTCGGAGGCCCATTTCACCAGGAGTTGAAGTGTCGTAACCGCTCTTCGGAATTTCACTTCACCAAAGTTGAAATGCAAAACAAGATAAAGACCTTCCTGGAAGCCCACGTTTCACCAAGATTGAAATAAAACTTCCAAGTGTTGAAACGTGAAAAGGCTTTCTTCGAAGGCACAACTCTTTGGAGGTACACGTTTCACCAAGATTGAAATAAAACTTCCAAGTGTTGAAACGTGAGAAATCCCTCCTCAGAGGTACAACCCCCTCCCGGGGACACAATTAAAAAGAAAGACCTCTTCAGAAGCCCACGTTTCACCGAGATTGAAATAAAACTTCCAAGTGCTGAAACGTGAAAAGGCTTTCTTCAAAGGCACAACTCTTTGGAGGAACACGTTTCACCAAGATTGAAATAAAACTTCCAAGTGTTGAAACGTAAAAAAAAAAATCTCTCCTCAGAGGCACAAATTTTTATTAAAAGGAAAAAAGAAAAATCCTCATCAAGAGCGTACTTTAACTTTCAAAGGAAGAGCGATTTACCTATTCTAAAAAAAAAAAAAAAAAAAAAGAAGGGGGAAGAAAGTTAAAGTACATTCAGAGGTCCGCTTTGCCACATAGAAGAATTCACTTGGCAAAATATATACATACGCAAAAGGAAAGAGTGATTTCTTCGAAGGACAAAGCGTAAAAACTTATATAAAGGAAGTTGCACTCTACGAAAATTCTCTTCGAGAATGAAGTAATTATTCTTTAGAAAACGAGAGTGCAAGTCCCCTCAAAGTATACGATATTGCAGTAAGCTCATCGTATAGGGGCAACATGGTATAGTTACATACAAAGCGGTATAACTATGTCGGTAAAGTACGCTCAAACAACATACCACAAGCTCACCGCAACATCGTATAAATAAACTTGTGCAAAAATGAATAATAAATGCATTCTCAAATTCAAACAAAAGTCTGTATAAATAAAGAATCATTTTATTCAATTGCAGATATTGCAGATACAGGTTTCAAAATAAAAAGCAGGGGCCGGTGCCTGCACAACATCCGACCATTACACAAAAAAGGAATCAAAAAGCTCAACTCTTCATTTCTTCTTGCCGCCTTTAGACCCTTTACCCGGCCGAGTGGTTAGCTTTTCAGGTCTTTCAGGTTGGTCTGAAGGCATAAGGGAAGAAGGGGAGGGAGGTGCAACTGGTGCAATTTCCGGTTCCTCTTCTGTGGTGATAATTTTCTTCCCCCTCCTCTTCGATGTCCCATGCTTCTTCCTTTTCTTCGAAGAAGACTCACTCCCCGGAGTAACGAGAGTGGACAAAACTACGTCGTCAGAAGGAGTCCGCTCCGGAGAGATCTCGCCTCCTTCGAGTCCCTCATCTTTTTGCTCCTGCGAAGCAATAGGGTCATCCAAAAAATGAAGAGCCTCAATTTTCTCCTCTTGTGACCCAGGTTGTGAAGCAGAAGGAGGAGTCACCTGAAGAGATGGAGGAGGAATAACCAGAGAAGACGAAGTCTGCACGGCACTTGTTGTTTCAACTGCAGAAGAAGAAAATTTGAAAATGTTAGTATCTTCCCGAAAGAAGGGAGATATGGGTTCATCGAGATTCAAGAGGTAATCGAGAAGCTCATCAAATTTTTGAGGAATAAGCAGGTAATCCACCTGAATCGGACCAATGTCGAAATTACCTGAAGATATTGGCTTCGTCAGTTCAATCTCATAATTCTGAGCCCCAATGTCCTCCAAAGCCTCTTCATCAGTAGGGGTAATTACGCCGGTTTTTGTAGGAGGCGGCGAATGACCACTAGAGCCTGTAATGTCCACCTCGGGAGAAACTAGAGGACGTTCAGAGGTAGTAGGCGGTACTTCTTTTTCAGAACGCTCCTCTTCCGCCATCCCGGCCCGCACTCTGGCAAGCTGCTCCTTTCCCTTGGCAAGAGCGGCACGGGCCTCATCATCAAGATAATGCTCTTCAAGGGCTGACTCAGCATATCCAGCACCTTTACCTCCAAGCATATCAAGTGCTGCCTCCCAAACTTCAGCCAATGTGATTTCATACTTGGGGCCTAGAAAGGCAAGGCTGCCACGTCCCCAAATGCTGTGCAGATAAAAATCGAATAATGTGGAGCTAATGTCAGCTTTGGTTGCTTGATGAGCCTCTTCGGCCGCAAGTTTACCAGCAACAGCCTCGTCGCGCTCCTTTTCGGCCATAGCAAGTCGAGTTTTTAACAACTCTATCTCCAAGCTTTGAGAGCCGGTCTGTTCTCGCAGTTGTACAGCTTCAACACGATATTCTTCTATGACCTTTTCCTTGTGTGCAAGCTTATCTTCGACTGCTCTTTGACTGGCATGCGCATCTCGTACTTGTTGTTGAAGCATGCTCTCCTTTTGTGAATGGAAAGTAGATGAAGTAGCTAATTCTTCCTTAAGTTTTTCTACTTCCGCTTCCAGCTTTTCATTGTAGGAAGCAATACTTCTCATTTCGGCGTCATGCTGTTCAAGAGTCTTCTGCCACTCAGCCTTATCATTCTCCATTGTTAGCATGGCCTCGAGATTGGCTCGGTTAACCCTCTGAAGTTCATCGACGAGTTTTTGCCAGTTCGACATTCTTTCGATATCGGTCCTGACAGTATCAAGATTTCGCAGCATAGCCGGTTTGTCAAGGGGAACCAAGTCGAGATCAAATCGAACCCCTCTCAGGCACCACTGAGGAAATCGACTTTGAAGAGTGGGAGGACCTTGCCCGACTTGGTATGCGGGCCGGTTGATGATTGCTTGAATGTCGGAGCGAGCGGGAGCAGGAGATTGAGCAGGGACATGTTCAGAAGCTGAAGGAGTTGTTTCTTCAGTAAGTCTAGCCCGCTTGCTAGAAGAATCGTCTATGTGACTCTTTCCTCTCTCATCATGAGCTTTTCTCTTTTGGGTGTCATCATCTCTGTGGGGAAGATCATGTCTTTCTTGTTCCCTTCGGCGACGTTCTTCATATGCTCGTCTCTCGTCGGCTTTCCTGATGGCCCTCTCTTCATCCGACTCTCTGTAAGAAGGAAGGTAACGCCTGTAATCATACTGGCTACGCCTTCCGTAGCGCTGGAAATCATCATAGTACGAGCCGCTGCGCCCCATAGGAGAATCTGGAATTAAAATAATAAGCTTTAGAAATCTTTAAAGTACAAGAAGATAAGTGCATAGAAGTGATGAGAAATTCTAAGTGTGTGTGATGTGCAAACTACGCGCATTAATCTACGAACCACTCTTTATTTGGGGAGTGGTTGTGGGTGTAATAGTTAACGTCAACTCTTGAGTCGACGGCGACTGTTGCAAAATAGAAGTAGCTTCAACTACTGAAGAAGAAATCCCGGCAGTAGTAGGGTCATCTTTGAAGATCTCTTGTGAAGTAGCGAAGAGGTCGCTCAATCCTTCGAAGGTATCGTCCCTGCTTTGCTTGACAGGACTGGATTTCTTAGCCTTTTCACCAGAATCTTGTGAATGATGGGAAGATCCCAGAGGCTCTTCTTCTTCGATAACCGGGGCAAGTTTATCAGATGGCCCCGCAACATCAACAGAAGTGGAGCACTTCACTAGCGAAGACTCAGGAGTCTTTATCGGAGAATCAGGGACTTCCGTTGGAACTTCATGAGCATACATAGAGCGAGAAGCGTGTAGAAGCCCATGTTGATGTAAAAATCCATCCCTCAATAGAAATTTTATGCTCCTCTCTTCTACGGCCACGGCACTCAACCTTTCAAAAACTTGCTTATGAATTGGATCTCCAGAAGGGAGAGGAAGTGCTGAAAGGAACAAAGAATGAAATTAGCAACTGAAAGTTCGGATCTTGAAAAGGTTTCAAAACGGAAAAAATAGAAACACTAATCTTACTTCCTACTCTCCAGATGGCATAAAACCCTGGGGGACAGCGAGCAAAGAAAAACTGATTCAAGAATCCATGAACACTTTCAGTAAGATTGGAAATGAGCTTGCGGTTTCTGGCACTTCTCACAATAATGAGGGAAGGATGATCTTTACTCTTTGCAAACGAGCACAGATAACGAATTTCTTCAAAACTTGGTAGGCGATCAAGAGTTCTTCGGAACAAAACACACAACCCCGTCAAGATGGCATAGCCATTAGGATGAAGTTGAAACCGAGAGATTGTCAACCGAAGGAGAAGAGTTCGAAGGAAGTCGTTAAAAGGAGGAATCGCCCCACTTAAGCACATTTGGCGATTGACTGCAACAAAACCATGGGGAGGATTGTCAGCAGTATCACTTGGCCCAGGGAGAAGAACATCACTTTCAGCAAAGCCAAATTGAGTGCGCAGCTGGATAAACGCTCTCGAAGTTAGAATAGTCGAGGTTCTCTCCGGAGGATTCTCTATGGGAACAGCTATCGGAAAAGTTTCTTCCTCTTGAGTTACCACTTCTTCTTCTCGGTGGGAAGTCATTCTACATAAACAACTGGGTATTCAAACATGAAGGTGCACGTTTCCTAAAGTGTGTGAAGTGTTGTGTAAAATCAATCAAGCAGTGAACAAATATAACTGGAATGAGAACTAGCAAGCATTTGTTAGTTATGAAATTCAGGGACTATTGTTTTAAGCCTAAATATGCAAGTAAGATGTTGATGCAGATAAATCAGTTCAGATTATTGATACTTTGCATTAATATTTAACTTTAATTGATTGATTCACAAACATTTCATGCAATATAATTAAGTTGCCTGTCTTATTTTGACTAATCTGTCATCTGACGTGGGCAGTCAATGGCAGTATTTTTGCCTTGGTTTTCTTTGTTTATTATTTTCAGCAGGTTAGCAGCTTATAAGTTAATGCGATCTGTGAAATAATACAATGAGATTCAAGCAAATTTAAAAGTTGGGGCAGTTCAAAATTTAGGCAACTTAGTTTGGCAGTTCAAGTCAGAAGCTCAAAGTGGATCTATGCTCTCAAAAAGTCAGCATGCCCAAAGCTTAAGTGTTAACTCGGCAGCGGTTTAAGAGCCAACTCGGTCACGGTTTAAGGGCTTAACTCGGCCGCGACTTAGGGGTTAATTTGGTCGCGGTTCAAGGTTAAATCAGTAGAAGGTTAAATCGGCAGATTTCCCCAAGGATTAACTCGGCCACAGTTTTAAGGCTCAGATCGGCAGAAGGTTAGGTCGGTAGATCTCCCTCAAGTGCTAGCACGACCACGATTTAAGGATTGGGTCAGCCAAAAGCCAAGCCCCCTGAAATCACCAGGTCGTATCTAAATCAATACCTCGCCCCGCTCAACCTGTTAACCCGTTAGCTACTCCCTCAACCAAAAAATTCTCACTTCATTTATCCTATTTCATGCATTCGGATCATCCAAGACATCAATTCGAAACCTCTGCAAAGTCAGCGCCTTGCAATCCTAGCACGAATCAAAATCAGCTAGCCTAAATCAGTAAACCATCTTCATCGTCCCATCGATCAGTCGAAATCGAACCGAGCAACCTAAACTCCATCAGCCATTGGTGTAATAAGATTTGCGATGGAACATCGCGCAAGCAAACGGTTTAAGTAACAGAATTCATGAGCCAACGAATGATCTATAATCGAAGAAGAGGGTTTACTTACGCAATGAATAACAGAGGTTGTCGGTGGATAATTGGAATTAAATCGCCTTTTTGAGCTCGGAAGATTTTTAATGGCAGAATCAGAGAAATAGGTAGTGAGAAGGAAGAAGGAGATGTGATTTATACCTTGCAGTAAAGGGATATGAAGCGGTATGTTACGACTCAACTGTTAGGTCGCGTACGACCTACCAACTTAAAGAACGGCCGAGTTAGAGGATATCGAAGCACACGACCTAACCGGTAGGCGTATACTTCGAGGGGCAATTGTTAACTCTGCCCCGGTGTCGACTTAGCAACTCGAAAGGATGCCGACCTACAGCTTAGAAGGGGGTTGCCGACCTAACAGTTCAACAAGTGTGACGACCTAATACTTTAACAAGGCTACCGACTCAACTGGTTGCCGACCTAACTGCCTTATCAGGGAGACCGACCTAAGGCACGAAGGGATACCGACCTAAGGAGCTTGAGTAGCATGCCGACTTAAGACTCGAAGAGGTGCCGACCTAACAGGCTAAGGAGATGCCGACTTAAGGCCCAAATGGATACCGACTTAGGGCTAAACAGTTGCCGACCTAAAACTTAACAAGATGGCTACCGACCTAAGATAGCTACCGACCTAAGACAGGAGACGACCTAACCATCCAGAGAATTTACCGATCTAACCACTTAGAACAGGGACAAGATCATGAACTACACCTAAGTCACGACCGACCTATGACCTATGTTAAGTCGTTCACGACCCAAGGCCACTGAATATAAGTCCGATGCCATATTATTGAGAAGAGGTGTGTTGACTCGGAGGCGACCTAGGACTTGTACAAATGAACTCTCGTGAAGCCGTGAAGGGGCCAGGTGAATCAGCCACGACTCACCTTAAACCGGCCACGACTCACCTTAAACCGGCTACGACTTATCTTAAGTCGGCCACGACTTAGGACTTGGCAATAATTCCAGACCAGAACTCTCTATAAATAGGCGACCACCTCCAACATTCAAAGGACTTTTGGGGGGCACATTCTCTTCATACACCGTTACCTTGCTGCATTGAGAACTTCATCAACACTTAGAGCTTTCAAGATTAGAGGAATACATCAAAGAACTTCACGAAGAAACCACACATCTTCAACATGAATTTAAGGACTTTAATCGACATTGAAGCTTAAGACTTGTTCCAAATCACTTGTAAGTTGAAGTATATTGTACTTGAGAAGAATTGTATCAGCTTGTAACGAGATTATTAATAAAAGTACTTAGAGTGGACGTAGGCTATACCCTTAAGCCGAACCACTATAAAATTGTTGTTATTTACTGCTTTTCTGCTATTACTTGCTTGTAATTCTTTCCCGGTCTATCGGGTGGTGCTTTCACAACTACACTTCACACACCGGGGTGTTAGCGTTCACATTTTAGCGTTAACAGCCTTAAAAGACACGTTTTGGATTTCGATGAGACCGGGATCGGTTTTCCTTATTTGGAACATCCGAAAACCACATCGATTCCAATTTAACGATAGGTCGTGAATCTGAAGCGAAGATGAAGATTCAGAATGTAAGGGTTATTGTCGTTAACTCTGAGGGTGATTCCAAAATGAGTGTAACGAGATAATGCCTTCGGTTTCGTTCGAACCTGGAACGAACTTGTATGGATTGAATGCTTTCAACACATCGTCAGGTGGGCGATGAGCATTCTAAGAAATGTATTCTCTAAAGGTAATAGTAACCTCAAGCCTCATCAACCGGGAATGGCTAAAACAGGGGAGGTGCAGCAAGGTTAGGTGGGTCATGCCAAGCAGGACAAGGATATTCCCCTGTCTAGATGTCCCTTTTTATTCGGCTGTGTGGCCAGTTGGTTGCAAAAAACTGCGGGGTTTATCTTGTTCGGGACTGTTCAATAAGGAATGGTTCCAGCCTTGTGCTGTAGGGGGTCAGGAGTGATCCTCGGTACGTTGATCTAGGCCACGTACTGTGACGGGCGTTACCCCAGTAGCCCTGCCATTGTATGGAATCCACAATCCAATAAGTGCCAACAGTTTGATTGTGTTACCCACTTTTGTGGCTAGTAGCTGGAATTTAATAGATGTAACAATTTCGGCTATTTTCTATTTACTTGAAAACCCTAGACCTATTATAATATCACAGAATTTCCTATCAAATGTTTTGGTTAGCGTAAGGTAAAAACTTACCCATGTTTATTTGTGGGGAGTCTTACGTGATACCTTCTGTTTTCAAAAGATTTTCAAAGTTAAGCAACTTTAACCTGTTACTCATACCAGACCCATGTCTGACTCAGAGTTTATTTTCTATTTTTCATAAACTCTCAGGTACCCAAATTTTTACAGGTAGCCAAGGGATTCAGGTTAGCTTTGACAAATTCTGGAGGAGCAATCGAGCAGAAGGCTTCAACGTTGTAGATATATATAGTTCCGTTGTGTTGGTATCTCTGAGTCGTATTGTTTGAGTTGTATCGTGTTGTATTAACTAGACTGGTGTTTATAACTGTCTAGTATGTGATGTATGTCTGTAACTCTGATTGATGTTGTATATTATGCAAATACTTATGTGATTATTATAATTTATTCGTTCCGCTGGGAGATTCTGATGTTGTTGTTCTTTCTTCTCTATCTTTTCTATTCTCTCATCCCTTTCTTTCTTCAAGACGATACGGTCTTTCTGGTACTAGAAGGGCGGGTCGTCACACTATAGCCTTCAACAATCTCAATCACAAAGATAGTCACACGGATTATAAATCAACCAACACACAACATATGAAATAAATTCAAATGTTTGAGGAATCCAGTTGGAGGGATCCAACCTGTTTCCCTGCATCCAAAGATGTTAGCACAATACCAATTCCACTTCGAGGTGAAATATCATGGTATATGGGATTTATAAAATATTATCTGCTATTATGCGGCGCAATAGGGTCTCATCCGCTATATAATGCGGGAAATCAACTCCATGTACATATATAATACCAATTCCACATCAAGTTGGAACTATTGCGGTATATGTGTTTAATAAATAACATCCGCTTAATATACGACATATAGGGTCTATTTCAAAACAATAGATAATAATTTATCATCCCAGCATACAATCAAGCAATTTTAAATCTAACTATTTAAAATTTAAATCGAAACAATTCGATTGAGTGAGAAGTTCTCACCTTGAGTTTTCGATAACAGTTGTAGCGTTGGTTTCGAATAAAATTAAACACGCGTTTAATTTTACCCAAAACTATCACTAGCCCCAAACGACTCCAAACCAGCTCCATTGCGCAGTGCTCGTCTATACGATTGGAAAGCAATTTGTTTCGCGCGTTTCCGACCTCGTATGAAAGAGTTATGATATTTTAAACATCGAACGAATTATAATATATATAATTTACAAATTCTATTTTAATTTTTTAAACCCTAACTGATCGTAGCCGTCCATCCCTGCCACCCCAGATCTGGGCCGTTCCGCTCTTTCTTTCTCTTACGTTCGTTTCCAGGTCACAAAGAACCCACGGCCGTCGTTTGAACCCTAGTGTTCGCGACCTCCTCGATGTGTTTTAAGTTGATCGTTGACCACCATCATTTAGCCCATCGCGAGCTCGACCCACATCGTGAGCAACGTGCAGCGCGGCCATCCCACCTCACCAAAACGCGCATACGAAGTCGAGGCAAACGCTGGCCAAAATCACCCCCATCATCGCGTGATTCTAGATCATTACCGTATGGATGCAAAGATCTTGCGAAGCTCTACAAGTTTCATTTAGGAATCGAAGGCTAAACGCTTTTGGATCGAGAGAGATTAAGAGGAGAAGATAAGAAATTTTCGGCCACTAATTTTAATGGTGGCACTGAAGGTTTTAACCTAGGTTTTTTGCAAATTAGAAAAAGTGATGTCCTTTTATAGAAAATTCGCCAAAAACACTATTCATCGTATTTTTCGAACTCCAAATCTCACGCGGTGACCGGCGTTTCTAGGGTTTACCCCGCATTCCGGACACAATGGAATAGGTATTGAGAGACAATTCGATCATCTATGCGAGTTACGATGATAAGCGATCCATTTTAAATTAAATCGAATAAACCAATTTCTATGCGTTTTGGCTTGCCTCGGACAATCCGTAAATCCGATTGACACGAAAGTTGAAACCATACAATAGTATCACATTACGGATCCGATTAAACTAGTTTCGTCGAAATCCAAGACTGTTTGAAAAATGACTATTTTCACTTGTCGAGTAAACATTAAAATATTCAATTTCTACAATATAACTTTTAATTCAATTTTAATAGTTCAGAAACATTGTTCTAACTCCAATATAATTTAGTATAACTTTATAAATCATTTTTAATCACATTAAACCCAATTCCCAATTATTTACGCAATTCCAAATATTAAGTTATCGATTTAATTATCCAATTAAATCTAAATATTCGAAATATAATTTATTCGACTTATAAATTTTACTTGTTAATATTTAAAATCAATTAAATATCTGAATTTCAAATGACAGAAATTCTGGGTCGTTACAATCTTCCCCTCTTAAAAGAATTTCATCCTCGAAATTACCAAGTAAGAAAAATGCCTCAAATTCATTAATTTTTTTTCAAAACAATTCGTTCAAATTAAGTTTCAAATTCATTTAAATGTTTAACTTTTCTAAAATCCATTATGAAACTTCACTAATATTTTCAAATCGATATATAGTTATCTTTTCAAAACCAACTATATCGTTTAACCCTTAACTTCAAATCAAAACTTAGTTTTCACAAAAAAAATTCCCAAAATTTCCCGAAAATTTTCCAACGCCTTAAATTTTCAGAAAATTTCGCAATAGCCTCCTTAGTACGGAGGAACTTTTACAATATCACAATAGATAGTCGGAAAACAGAAAAACAGTTCATATTTCTTATTTTTATTGCGCAGGCGTACCTTTTTAGCATTTTTAAGCAAAGCAGTTATTTATTTCGCATTTTGCGCAACCAAAACCAACCAAACATTAGCCCCGATACCTGTACTTACTCAATTTAAATATGTAAGTGACATATATAGGAAATTATTAACAATTTACCCTTTTTAAACAACTACAACCTATGCATATTAAAAGAAACGCATACTAAGCAAGGTTTATAAACAACTTATATGATTTCGACATTACTTGTAATTTTTTACAACCGATTCATATACAATGACATTCATTTATTCATTTTCAATTAGTTTACATTCACTAATTTACATTCACATTTGTTCATTTTCAATTCAAATCAATTTCTATTCAATTTAAATTTACTTAACTTCCAATTTGAATTTAATTGCTTTAGCTTTCAATTTTATTCATTCAATTGCATATGAATTTCTATTCAATCAATTGACAATAATCTAACAATCAATGTATATCCAATACAACAGAATTTATTCACTTTGTTTACCTTCAATTTGGTTTAACATTTAATTAGCCTTAAATGAATTTACACTTATATCCATTATTCCATATCAATTCATTACGTTCGATTGATTAATATTCAATTCATTGGTTCAATTACTAATTTATTTACAAATAAAGTTGAATCTCCTTTATATAATTCAAGTTCATATTCATTTAATTAATTTCATTATTTTACTTCGATACCAAAATCAACTTCATTCAACATCACTTAAGCAAAATTCCATTTCAAATTTCCACTTATAAATCCAATTCAGATTCCAACTCCAAAGTAAATTCTATTTAACTTTTACCAAAGTCAATTTTATCACTTATTCAGATTCATACCTCGTTTTTCTTAACAAAGTTGTTTATCCATTTTAATAGTTGGTTTTACTTACATCTTCACATTTAATAAGTTATACAACTTATTATTCAACTTCCAAATCTGATTTAATTTATTTAACTTCCTTTAGTTAAATTTCACATCATATATTTTATCATACTAATTCAAATTTATTTCAACTTTACTAAAGTTAAATCTTTATTATCTCATATTATAAGTTCAAAACTTGATAACTTATATTCATCAATATCAACTTGATTTTAATTTCTAATTTGTTTATCGCAACAAAATTCAATTTTAATTTACTATGGTAGCAAATCCATCACACAGAACCTCGAAAATGATACTGACGATGCTGCAGTCATCACCCTTATTATTCCCCAGCAATAGTAGTGAATCCAATACTTTAAATTCTTTCAAAATTTTCTTTTATTTATAAATCACATTTATAAATCTTGTTTATGTAATTTCACTATTCCCCTTTACTTATACAAGATTATTTCACAATTGTAAATCATTTCAATTATAATTCTATACTTATACAATTATTGCTTTTACATAATTTATTCTTTAACAATTGTTGTTTTTATTCAGATTATTCGAAAAACTTTGATTCACTTATATATTTTCTTACTTTTTCAACAATCAAACAATTCAATTTTACATACACTTCGATAATTCTGAAAAATTATTCCTTTATATATAAAATATAATCGAGGTAAAATTATTTCATTTACCTAATTTAAAACAATATCGTGCCGAATTGTTCTGAACAAGTGTTTAGAGATCCCCATCGATAGAGTTGAACAGACTATATCGACCAGAATCCATATACCACTCAACAAACCAATCGTTACAATATAAATCTATTTTATATTCCCTAACAAATATGCGCTCATATCTATTATTACACTCAAACTCATTCTAGAGTACTACGGACTCTATCTCTAATGAGTAATTCCCAACAGAGCCAAGGTTGTCACCTAACCGTATGCTCTGATACCAAATGTAACGACTACGATTTTTGACTCACGAAAGTCGACATTAATACGTCCACTGTATCAACTGCCGAGCAATCGAATGCCCAAAAACCGTATCGTTAGGGTTAAAGAAGAGGTGGAAGAAAAGGATAGAAGAAGAAAACAGAACAGAAACAATAACAGAATCTCACATATCGCAGCGGAACAACATATAATAAATAAATGAATAATCTTTAAAACAAAGAACTATCTCAGTTATTACATTACATCACATCATCATCAAAGTGTACAACATCTATATACAACACAACAAAACAATGGACAGTTGTACAAACATGTCCTTACAAGTGAAATTACAGCGGAAAGATAATATCATATACAAGTAATACATCTCGCCATCCAGCTCGCCACTTGAGCTCCATAGCACTTCTGAATCCAGAATGACCTGATAACGTGACTCTAGGCTGCCCGTGTGGAAATTTATGGGCACCTAGAGTTTAGGAAGGGAACAACAAACTCCTAGTCAGTCATAGGACTGGTGTGAGAACTCAAAACAGTTATTTATCTTCTTTTTTTAAAAACGAAGAAAATATTTTAAAATAGATTCGCAATGCTTATAGAAAATGTAAGTACCATAAGGCCTCCCCGCACACACACACAATGCAAACGCAGCATTGGATGAGATTTCTTCTTATGATAGTCAGACATGCTTGATACACAAATTTTCTTTGATATTATTACTATAAGTGCAAAGTGTGGAAACCATTTCGAAAGTATAATATAAATCTAAGCCAGCATAGGTACCATTAAAGTATGCTTACTATAGCTACCATATTAAATGGCAGTTTCTACAACTAAAACCGTACAAGGCTCGTATTGTTTCTTTGGATTTCCAACAAATGGCCAGGCTAAGAAACTTCCTACTGCCACATGGGATCGCCTCTGGCGGGACGTCCTGAGAACCTTACCGGATCTCTGCCAACACAAAGCCGGGTTACCTTTGTAACTAGGTAACTACTACACAAATATGCCACCCCCGGTCCTTTGGGACCTTTATCAGATGGCCCTCGATCACAAAGCAATAACCACACAGAAAATGAGATTGGGGCAACCACAAAGGTTAAGCATCAGGGATCCATACCTGACACCACCCTTTTCTAAAAGGAAATGACATACCCTAAAGGGAGCGACCCTCATAACCTTGCCGTATGTTCCTGTTTTGACCATTTCCAGGGTGTGAGGTCTGACGAAGTCTCGTCCACAATGATACGCTTTTTCACAAAGCCATGCTTTGATCAACAAATGATCAGTAAATAATCATCACACAGCAACACTCAACATGCCACATTACCAAATTGGGAGCATATCGTTGATAACTTTCAACTACAAAACCTCTGAGCTCGTACGTCTCAGAGAAGGGTGTTAAGCTAAGAGAATAAATTCTCCGCCACCAACAGAGGTGTATTTGAAAGAAATCTGCATTATATCTCAAAATGTAATGTCAGACACGTAACCATACAAGTCTGTTCCCGGTTCGAACAGAACCGAAGGCACTTCAAAAGAGGCCCTTGCAATCTGGGTATTCACAATCCCGATCGGATTTCCCATCACAAAGGAAATCTCCATACCATAGCTAACGGTGTAGAGACAATCGATAGGTCATCCTATCGTTTTCACAAATACTAGGTCTTCAACACCAGTCTTCAATGCTATCCATTACGTCGTATCACTTATTCGGAATGGGTTATATGACACAAAGGTCATCTCCCATCCAAATTGTGAATGCAATATATTTAAAACTTATGGATATTGGGATTTCAATTAAGTCACAACTTATTACGCAAACCCTTTCTTTCAAATGGTTTAAACAAATTACAATTTTATATCTTTGAACAAAAAGATTTACTTCACAAAGTTTACCCAGTTTCACAAAGATTTATTCCCAGATTCCCAGATAAATTGCCATTTCAATTGGATTAACTCATTAAATCTTAAATCAAGATTTAACTTATAACTTTCAAAACTATTCACAATTCAAGTCTTTTATAATATAAAGATACACCATTTGAAATACTCCTTTATTTCAAGTCAAGTCCAACAACCTTTCACAAAGACTAATTCATAGCCTTCAAAACAGTTTAATTCCAAATTTACATTCTTTTAACACAAAGGGGAATTTCTTTCCTTATGTGAAAGCTATTATTATTTGAAAACAGATAGTTTTCGTTTTGGGAAAAACTGATTAAAATTTTTCATGAGTTAAAGCCACTCAAGTATAAACTTGGATTTTAATTTAAAATTTCCAAAACTATATTTTAAATGGTTAAAAACCCATATAAACACTTTTTTATAACTTATACAATCTTTTAGACCATAGTTCCCAAATCATTGAATTCAATTTCAAACATTGAATTCAAAATTTAAATCAAATGATTTAAATTCCAATTTTTATTAAGTTATTTGAAATAACTATTATTTTTTAAATTCATTTTCAGAAACTTCCAATCCCAATTCCAAACACTAATTTGGATTCAAAAATTCAATCTTTAGAATTGTCAAAAATCCGTGACTTAACTGATTTCCATGTGAAATCCACATTTTGTGTGTGTATTGTGTAGTCCAAGGGTTTAACACAATAGTGCAACAACATTCAACCGTCACAGATCAAATATAACAATATATTTGATAAGCGGTATAAACTATAACGCTTACCTTTAATTCACAGATCACAGATATATATATATATATATATATATATATATATATATATATATCACAGATAAACAAATTACAGATCACAACACACATCAGGATATATCACAAAGCATCACATATCAAGATCAAACAATTCAACATCCAATATAATTCAAATATCCATAAGTAGGATAAATTTAATCATCTGATTAATTTAAATCAAATAAATTTCTATGAATAAAATTTGCTATTTATTGTAAATTAATAGCCAATTAATTATAAAAACATTTAATAAATTATCCTTTCATTGATCATAAATTAACTCTTAATTAATAGTTGATACTTGATTAATTATTCTTAATTAATCATCAAAACCAATTAATTTCTGCTTAATAAATTTCCAATGAATTTACAAAATCAATTCTTTTTTTAAAATAAATTTCTTCAACTTATAATAATATAAATCGAAATCCATTTACTTAGCTCTTTTTTTCCGTAATATGGAATTTTATTCAATATGGTTTCAAAAATAACTTTGTCTTTTTAAAACTCCTTTTTAACTTATCCAATTCTTAAAAATAAATTTAACTATAAACTTTCAACTTGAAATTTCAAAAATCCAATTTTTATCTATTTTCGGTATTCAGTGACACCAAAAATATATTCCGCTAACCTATAGCCTTTAACAATCTCAGTCACAAAGATAATCATACGGATTATAAATCAACCAACACACAACATATGAAATAAATTCAAATGTTTGAGGAATCTAGTTGGATCCCTCCAACCTTTTTCCCTGCATCCAAAGATGTTAGCACAATACTAATTCCACTTCGAGGTGAAATATCACGGTATATGGGATTTATAAAATAATATCCGCTATTATGCGACGCAATAGGGTCTCATCCGCTATATAATGCGGGAAATCAACTCCAAGTACATATATAATATCAATTCCACATCAAGTTGGAATTATCGTAGTATATGTGTTTAATAAATAACATCCGCTTAATATATGGCGTATAGGGTCTATTTCAAAACAATAGATAATAATTTATCATCCCAGCATAAAATCAAGCAATTTTAAATCTAACTATTTAAAATTTAAATCGAAACAATTCGATTGAGTGAGAAGTTCTCACCTTGAGTTTCCGATAACAGTTGTAGAGTTTGTTTCGAATAAAAATAAACACGCGTTTAATTTTACCCGAAATTATCACTAGCTCCAAACGACTCCGAACCAGCTCCATTGCGTTGTGCTTGTCCATACGATTGCAACGCAATTTGTTTCGTGCGTTTCCGACCTCGTATGAAAGAGTTATGATATTTTAAACATCGAACGCATTATAATATATATAATTTACAAATTCTATTTTAATTTTTTTAAACCCTAACTGATCGTAGTCGTCCATCCCTGCAACCCTAGATCTGGGTGGTTTCCCTCTTTTTTCCTCTTACGTTTGTTTCCAGGTCATAAAGAACCCACGGCCGTCGTTTGAACCATAGTGCTCGCGACCTCCTCGATGTGTTTGAAGTTGATCGTTGACCACCATCATCTAGCCCATCGCGAACTCGACCCACGTCGTGAGCAATGTGCAGCTCGGTCATCCCACCTCATCAAAACATGTGTGCGAAGTGGAGACAAACGCTGGCCAAAATCACCCCCATCATCGCGTGATTCAAGATCATAACCGTATGGATGCAAAGATCTTGCGAAGCTCTACAAGTTTCATTTAGGAATCAAAGGCTAAAAGCGTTTGGATCGATAGAGATTAAGAGGAGAAGATAAGAAATTTTCGTCCATTAATTTTAATGGTGGTGGCAGAAGGTTTTAACCTAGGGTTTTTGCAAATTAGAAAAAGTGATGTCCTTTTATAGAAAATTCGCAAAAACACTATTCATCGTATTTTCAGAACTCCAAGTCTCGCATGGTGACCGGAGTTACTAGGGTTTACCCCGCATTCTGGACAAAATGGAATAGGTATCGAGTGCCAATTCGATCATCTATGCGAGTTACGGAGATAAACGATCCATTTTAAATTAAATCGATTAAACCTATTTCTATGCGTTTTGGCTTGCCCCGGACAATCCGTAAATCCGATTGACACGAAATTTGAAACCATGCAATAGTATAACATTACGGATCCGGTGAAACTGGTTTCGTGGAAATCTGAGACTGTTTGAAAAATGACTATTTTACTAGTCGATTAAATATTAAAATATTCAATTTCTACAATTTAACTTTTAATTCAATTTTAAAAGTTCATAAACATTGTTCTAACTCCAATATGATTTAATATAACTTTATAAATCATTTTTAAACACATTAAACCCAATTCCTAATTATTTACGCAATTCCAAACATTAAGTTATCGATTTAATTATCCAATTAAATCTAAATATTCCAAATATAATTTATTCGACTTATAAATTTTACTTGTTAATATTTAAAATCAATTAAATATCTGAATTTCAAATGACAGAAATTCTGGGTCGTTACAACAAAGGTTATTATAAGGAATAACGTCTGCTATTGCAAATAATAAAGCTTGTTAGAAGCGACCATCCGTAAGTTATGGCTTAGACGAGTATTGATTACATCGATAGGAGTTGTGTAATTTACTCCCAATGATATAATTCAATCCAAATCTAAAACAAATCTACGGTGGCTAAAGAAAAATCCAAAACAACTCATAATAACAGCAACACTGATAGTATAATCATATCAGAACAGAAATATCAGATATGTAGCGGAAGACAAGTCTGGGTACAAGCTACAAAAATCGATAGTTCAACAGAACCCAATGTACATATACAAAGACATCAATGCATACATGAGATGATAGTCAATACACCAAAAGTACACCTCGAAGACTAGACAAAAGATGGAGTGAAATCCAAAAAGCTGAAGCGGCAACAGAATCAGAGATAGCGACTATCCTGAAATAACTCGGTCTGGCCCGAGTATTATTTAAAAGAAAATAATAAGAGGATTAGTCTAATTTAAACTTCAAAAATAAGTGTATGATAAACATCACTTAAGCAAATAATTATAATCTCGAATGAGATTATACAACATAAATGTTCAACATAGTTCAATTAAAGAAATCTCAATTAAAACTCCAACAAAATCAATAATCTCGAATGAGGCTATTCAACATAAATAATCATCATAGTTTAAATGAAGAAATCTCAATTTAAACTCCATTAAAATCAGCTTTTAAATTCCCAATTGAATTCAAAACAGCAATACGCAAATTTATAATCTCGGATGAGACTATACACAAATTATGATCTCGGATGAGACTATATGCAAAATTATAGTCTCGAGTGAGACTATACAACATAGTAATCAGCATATTTAAAGGAAGAAATCCCATTAAACATCATAAAAATCAACTTTCAAATTCATAATTGAATTCAAACAACAATACGCAGAATCGAGAATTCGGTAAAGATAAATAGAAAATCAGCATTCACAAAATCTAGAAATCAAGATAAGATAACATAAAAGATGGATCAATCCCAGCAGATGGCGAGTATTAGCTATGTCGCACGTGCGTCTCATATGGTCGAAGCCTACCAAGTACTATATTTTTGGCCCGCAACAAATGACCCGAAGGTCCAACAAATGACCAGAAGGTCCAACAAATGACCAGAAGGTCTAGTATTGGTAATTGACCTGAAGGTCCATCATATGACCCAAATGTCCAACATAGTGGCTCGAAAGCTCACAAAAATCATCAAAATCATCAAACAACAATTATTTCAATTAACGAGTCCAGAATTAACCGAAATAGTAAAAGTATGGTTCCATACTTCGCACTTCTGCTAAATCGTTTAAATCTCTTCATCGTTTCCTTGAAAGTGCAAAATTGTGTATTTTAAATAAATAACATTTTACGTTCTCAAACGGACAAGTCCGGAATTAAGCGAATCGGTAAAAGTAAGGGTTCATAGTCCTTAATTTTGCTGAAGCGTTTAAATCGCTTCCTCATTCTTTTGAAATCGCAAATGTAAAAATTTTGGGAAACAATTTTTATTTTAAAACAATTTGAAAACATGTGATTAAAATAGAAACATCTGTAGCAATTTCGATTAGGAAAGTGCGCTTCACAAAACACCGTAAAAACGGATATCAAATCAGTGTTGCGGGATAACCGCTTGAAAATTCACTTTAGAATTGATGGCTACTGAAGTCAAAACGTCAAAAACTTTTATTCGTCAAAATTTTCATCAAAACAACAAGCTTCCAAAATATGAACACTGGTTAAAAATTCCGTTATACAAATAACGACTATAAAAATACATTTTAAAACGTAATACCGGTTCAACGTAAATTAAATTCTGATATTTAAAACATCTTTATGCAATTCAACTTGCATGTACACATTGAAAGTGATGGTCTGCGCAATACTTTTGCTCGCACACAAATGAATGCATACTACCTATGATTTACAAGTATATAAATTAATGATGGCGCGGCAATAAATACGTGTACATATACTACCATGTAAGAATTAGTGTGATGAACATAACGTGCATACATGGATTAATGCAAATATTGTCTTGAGTGATCTGTAACTTACCATTTAGTGCATGCACGTAGTTATCTCCTTTTTCACGCATGAAATGATGAATTTAGCATAATTTCAAATATATACACGCACGAAATAAAGGGTAAATTTGACCTTTCCTTTTTCATACAAGAAGAAGTAAATTATTTGGGCAATACTGTACTGCACGTTACAAGACATATGTGGACACAATTGTTACCTATACTTTATGACACGCACACATAAATAATGGCAGGCAATCATGAAGACTTGTACGCTTTGACTAGATATAAAGATGCGAATCCAATTGCCGCAAAAATGAATTACCCTTGTCAAAAATGAACACTAGCAAAGCTTTTCAAATATGGACGCAATAACTAAGTCTCAATTTTTGAGTGATCCTAATTCATAACTTATGTGTTAACGCTAAAAATGCACGCTAACACTCCAGTGTAAGTTGCCGTATATTGAAAGCACCACCCGTTTGCACGGGAACTAAAAGTAAGCAGAAAACAGCGAAAAAAGTAAAAGAGGCAACAATTTTTACAGTGGTTCGGCTCAAAGTCAAGCCAACGTCCACTTTACATCCTTTATTGCTGATTCGATTACAACCCTTTCCATGATTCTTTGATTACACTTTTGCTACAATTCAACTTCAAGTTACAACATAATCAAGGCAAGAAATCAGAACTTCCATATAGGAAAGCCCTTTGAATCCCTCTTGAATGAATTAGATCTATTCCCCCAAGTTAGTTGAAGCGTCTTCGGTGTTTGGAGTGTTGAAGAAGTCGAGAAAACTGCAGAGTATTGGCCGTCCCAGAGGTATCTAAAAGTCCCTTTTCAGTTGGAGTAGGCAAGGTATTTATAGGGAAAAACTGGGTTTTGGTCGTAGGTCGTAGGTCGTGAGTGATGTAAGGCTAGGAATTAGGTCGCGAGCGACCTAAGGGACACGGGCTATGGCTCAAAATGGATGTGCGCGATCAACTACTTCGGCTGGTAGGTCATGGCGACCTAAGGCATACGGCCTAAGGAGTAGCGGCATCAGGAGGTCGCGACATAAGGAGTAGTCTTGGTCTGTTTAAGTCGTGGGCGACCTAGTGGAAGGGGAAACGAGCACCTTAGTATATGTAGCAGGGGATTGCATAGGTCGTGAGCGACCTATCTTTGAAGAGGCTGTGCGTATGCGACCTAACTACAAAGCTCACTAGGTCGTTTGGTCGCAGTTCCCTTAGGTCGTTAACTCGTTGAATCTCTGAAATCTTTAGATCATTAGGTCACTTCTACCTTAACTAGTTAGGTCATTGAGTTGCTGTCATGTTAACTCGCTGGAGGCTTAGATCGCTAGGTAGCTTGCCATTGAACTTGCTATGTCGCTTGCCTGTACTGGTTGCTAGGTCACAACTGGTTGAACCGCTCTAATCATTAGGTCGTGTCATGTTAGCTCGCTTGTCTTTTAGGTCTCTTTGTGTTGTTAAGTTGCTAAGTTGCTAAGCTGTGAAAAAGAGGTGTTGACCTAGTGTATAACCAATCTTTGAGACGAACTATCTTTGGTTTTCCGATTGATCTTTTGGTATCACGGCCTTGCTAAAAAGGCGGGATAACATTATGTATGCAAAATAAATATTAGTTTAGGCAACGCTTATTTAGTGATGCAAGCACGATAGAATTGTGCAATCTGGACAAAATTTGCATACACGCTAGAATGAATGAATAACACATGACTGGATAAGAATGTACACTAAATACTGCACCTACCCGCTCACGTACGCATGCTATGCAATGTACTTTCGTGGTCACGTAGGTCATAAGCTTCACATTATTCACTTAAAAAATGGAATAAACGCAACTCCACCCACTAGCACACGTGAAGATAATGCAAGGCTTAGCATCAAATCGTTGCTTATATTTCGCATGCTTTAGTACGTATTTCATGTAATGATGCCTACACTATACTTGAAATTGGGTGCCAGGCACTACGTTGGTGTATGCACATATATACAGGATGGGGGCTAAGAAACGCGTGGTTACACGTAACAGACAAAGTCTAAAATCTTGAAGATGACCCCTTTACCAAGTACAGAGGCAAAGAAATTATCAACCATATGTGAGTCAAAGGACAGGGACAACTAAAGGAGGCGACGCATGTAACAACCTCAATATGAAATGATGAATAACTTACATATATGCATGAATAAGGATATACATGAAGACTGCATATCCAAGTGCATCAGATCAGCTGTAATGTACCCTGACCACTGCAGCCAGTAGACACTGACGATGTGGATGCAAGTGAAAGAAAGTGAATGCAATATTTCTACAAGACGTGTATATGTATTAGTGTAGCAATGAATGGCGACAACACCACATCCAAACACAATGAAGCAACTAGAACTCAAGGTAGTACAACAAAGTTCCTACGATTAATTATAAGTGTGAGCTTATCGCTCACCTTGGATTTGGGTTCAAATACACTAGTGATCGAGAAGAAAGCAACAATGTGTTCTGCCGTTACTTCCTTTGCCGTGCTATTGGAAAGAATGAGCAGAATAATGTGGTAGATTTTTCCTTTCCTCTCTCATTTTTGTGAACCAGTAAAAAAAATGAAGATGTGCTGGCAAACATCTTTGGTATAATGCATTTATGTGGAGACATGCATAAGTGGAAAGAAAATATTTGCTACCTTTAAAATAATGATGGAGAATAATGCAATTTGTTCATTTGCTTTTAAAAATTTAACAAGACAACGCTAATTGATATAAAGTTTGATGGCTGAAGAAAAATGTTCACCTTTGCTTTTCAAGGCTTCCGTGACGCAAGTATTCCTAGCAAGGACCAAAAATGTTTATATTTTCTCTTACAAAGGACCCTTATATTTTCTCACGTGAAAGCATTATGAAATTCATACCACTACTATTACTTGCAATGTTTCAACTGACTTTGCAGCAATTTTTATTTTCTTTTCAAATTTTAATTTAAAATTTCTATTTAAAATATTTACTCCGAAAGTAATTCAAAAATCACGGTCGTTACAGACTCCCACCTTATAAAAATTGCGTCCCCACAATTTTCATACTAGAAGCAGTCAATAACACAAATTAATTCACCACATCAAGGATAAAAATAGAAAAGATGAATAAGAATGCTCACCACTACCCAAAGAGGATAGAAAACCCGGATAAGAATGCTCGATGAATTCTCTGGTTTCCCAAATGCAATCTTTGGGGTTTGCGGACCATTGAATTTTCACAAGCGGGACTTCTTTATTTCGAAGGTGTTTAACCTCCGAAGCTAGCATACGAATAGGAATGAACACAATAGACAAGTCGGGTGAAATCTCAACATCTAGCAACATAGGAGAATCAGAAATAGAATCCGAATCTCGAAGGCATCGACGAAGCTGTGGTACATGAAATACGTCATGAATTCCCAAAAACTGAATAAGTAGCGATACATGATAAGCAACATGGTCAATGCATTCCGTAATAGGAAATGGTCCGATATAATGAGAAGCCAATTTCCCGAAGCTACTGAAACGCACCACACCCTTCATCAGAGAAACACGAATGAATATGCGATCGCCAATAGAAAATTCCAAAGGCTACTTACGATGATCGATGTAAGATTTCTGCCTATTTTGAGCCTCTTTCATTCTCTGTCTGATAATATCAATCTTCTCAGAAGATTCACAAATATAATCGGGGCTGAGAACTAACTTTTTCCTCGATTCCAACCAACAAGAAGGTGACCAACACGGCCATCCGTAAAGAGCTTCGAAAGGAGCCATACCAATTCTGGATTGAAAACTGTTATCATAAGAAAATTCAACAAGAGATAAATGGTCTTCTCAACTACCTCCTAAGTCAAGAGGCAGTCCAATTGGACTTGATAGGAATAAAATGTGCCGATTTGGTCAATCGGGCAACAATCACCCAAACACTAGAATGGCCCGACCTCGAACGAGGTAGACCATCAAAGAAGTCTATAGAAATTTGATCCCATTTTTATAATGGAATCTAAAGAGGATGAAAAAGGCCACTAGGACGATGGTGTTCATGTTTAAAAAGTTGACAAGTCATGCAATGACTCACATAACTTACAACATCACGCTTCGTACCCTCCCAAAAGTATAAGCGTTTCATATCAACATACATCATACTACTACCCGAATGGATAGTATACTTAGAACGATGACAGTCCTCTAGAATGTCATTTCTAAGTTTAGGAACATTAAGCACGACCAACCTACCCTTCTTCCGAATACAACCATGAATATCGACATCGAAATCCTTTAGATCATCTCTTCGGGATTTTGATTTACAACTCTGAATAAGATAAGATAGATCTGGATCTTGTTTTTGGGCATCGGCAACGTGATCCAACAAACTAGGATGAGCTTCCATGCTAAATAAAAGCATGGGAGAATCAGAAACTGAAAGACGGTCTCTAATATCACAATGAGATAAAGCTTCCAATATATTCCACTCTGCTAGCATCATGGAAACAACAACTTGCTGCTTGCGACTAAGCATATCAGCAACTCGATTACCATTGCCTGGGGTATACTGAATATCGAAATCGTATGAAGCAAGAAATTCGAGCCAACGCTGTTGCCTCATATTAAGTTCCTTCTGAGTGAATAGATACTTTAGAGATTTGTGATCAGTGAAAAGAATATAACGCTCGCCCAAAAATAATGTCGCCAAATCTTTAGAATAAAGACTATGGCGGCTAACTCAAAATCAGAGGTAGCATAACGAATCTCGTTAGGCTTTAGTTGTCTAGAAGCATAGGCAACTACTTTATCTTTTTGCACGAGAATAGCACCGAAACCAATACGGCTAGTATTGGTACAAATAATGAAATCTTGGTTCCCTTCGGGAACCACAAGGATAAGAGTATCGGAAAAGAGTTTTTTCAAATAATCTTCTTTCCTGAAAAATAGAACTTCCAAAAATTTCAATTGTCGTTACGAAATCATTTTCTACAAAAAATTACTTTTTATAAATTTATTGTGTCAAATTGTCTCATCAAAGAGTTTTGGAAATTCCTATCGATAACGTTGATCAAGCGCATCAACCAGAATTCTTAAAGCACTCAATGGGCAATATAATCACAAAATCATCTTCTATATGATAAACACAAATCCAGTTATACTTGTTAATAAATCTTATGAAAAAGATTTGCAAAAATTTTAAATTGTTGTTTTCATCAAAAATCAAAAATACAAAAATGGAGTCATCGAGATATTCGTAGAATACTCGATTCATGAAATGGATGAAATAAGTTTGGCAAACTGAATGACACAATAAGTCATTCATAAGAATTATAACGAGCGTGGAATGCGGTAAGTGGAATGCTAACTTCCGTAACTCGTAGCCAAGTGAAAACCTATGATAAGGTCGAATTGGGAGAAGAGCTAGAACGAATAAAATGATTGGCTTCCAATCTCAGATAATTGTTGCATGAGTTCCTCATTTTCCTTAACAGACATCCTCGTGGAAGGACGACCGACAGGATGAGCGCCAAAGATAAGATAAATATGGAACTCAATTGCCCTATTCGACGGCACTCTCGAAATAGGCTTAAAGGCAACCAAAAAAATCACAAACAACTGGAATATTTAGCTATAACATCCTATGATTCGAAGGAAGAAATGATAGCATTCGAAGCATGGTCCATACTTCGAAATATACTAGATAGCTGCTCGATAGCATCAGGATGTATGAGGTATAAAGTTCTTTCGGAACATAGGATTGAACTTCGTACCAAACGAGCCAATCCGTACCCAAAATCATATCAAAATCAAGACGATCCATAACATGCAGATTCACATGAAAGGAGAAAGCATAAAGAATAATCTCAACATCGACACACAACAACCAAGAGTAGCGGATACCCCAATAGGATTTATAATCCTCAAAGGGTCGCAAAGAGTAACAACATCCAAAGGAATAACATCAACAAGCTCCTTCGACACGAATGAATGCGACGCACCCGTATCGAAAAGAACTCTAATAGAACGGCCACGAAATAAAATAAAACCTTCCAAAACAGAAGGAAGAATACCTTTGGGCTTAGAAGAATCACTAGAAGCTTTAGCAACATTAAGCTTCCCGAATTTGAAACCCTTTAGAGCAGTAAGACAATCAGAAACCCAATGTCCTACTTTCAAATCTAAGATTGAAAAGGAATTTAACAAATGGAATACTACGAAAACATGAAATATATTCCTGGACATATTCTAACTTGTTAGAGAGGACAAAAGTTTAAGAACAACGGAGGGATAGATTAGAAAGGCACGAATAAAAACCTCGAATAGTTGTAACATATGTTCCATTCAACTTCTGTTTTGGGTTTATTATAATTTGTTCTGAATCTCAGCTCCGATACCAAGCTGTAACTCCCCACCTCTATGCTCACAATAACAAAGGTTATTATAAGGAATAACGTCTGCTATTGCGAGGAATAAGGCATGTTAGAAGCGACCATCAGTAAGTTATGCCTTAGACGAGTATTGTTTACATCGATAGGACTTGTGTAATTTATTCCCAAAGATATAAATTCAATCCAAATCTAAAATGAAACTACGGTGGCTAAAGAAAAATCCAGAACAACTCATAATAAAAACAACAATGATAGTATAATCATATCAGAATAGAAATATCAGATATATAGAGGAAGA
Organism: Allium cepa; assembly: GCA_030765085.1. Lineage (NCBI taxonomy): Eukaryota > Viridiplantae > Streptophyta > Magnoliopsida > Asparagales > Amaryllidaceae > Allium > Allium cepa. The sequence continues at coordinate 292,405,272 of CM060942.1, forward strand.
CAAGTCTGGATACAAGCTACAAAAATTGATAGTTCACCAGAACCAAATGTACATATACAAAGACATCAATGCATACATGAGACGATAGCTAATACACCAAAAGTACACCTCGAAGACTAGACAAAATATGGAGTGAAATCCCAAAAGCTAAAGCGGCAATAGAACCAGAGATAGCGACTATCTTGAAATAACTCGGTCTGACCCGAGTATTATTTAAAAGAAAATAATAAACGGATCAGTCTAATTTGAACTTCAGAAATAAGTGTATGATAAACATCACTTAAGCAAATAATTATAATCTCAAATGAGATTATACAACATAAATGTTCAACATAGTTCAATTAAAGAAATCTCAATTAAAACTCCATCAAAATCAATAATCTCGAATGAGACTATTCAACATAAATAATCACCACAGCTTAAATGAAGAAATCTCAATTTAAACTCCATCAAAATCAGCTTTTAAATTCCCAATTGAATTCAAAATACCAATACGCAAATTTATAACCTCGGATGAGACTATACACAAATTATGATCTCGGATGAGACTATATGCAAAATTATAGTCTCAAGTGAGACTATACAACATAGTAATCAACATAATTTAAAGGAAGAAATCCCATTAAACATCATCAAAATCAACTTTCAAATTCACAATTGAATTCAAAACAACAATACGTAGAATCTAGAAATCGGTCAAGATAACTAGAAAATCAGCATTCACAAAATCTAGAAATCAAGATAAGATAACTAGAAAATCAAAATAAAAGATGGATCGATCCCAGTAGATGACGAGTTTTAGCTACGCCGCACGTGCATTTCATATGGCCAAAGCCTACCAAGTACTATATTTTTGGCGCCCAACAAATGACCCGAAGGTCCATCATATGACCCGAAGGTCCAGCATAGTGGCTCGAAAGCTCACAAAAATCATCAAAATCATCAAACAACAATTATTTCGATTAACAAGTACGGAATTGACCAAAATAGTAAAAGTATAGTTCCATACTCCGCACTTTTGCTAAATCGTTTAAATCTCTTCATCGTTTCCATGAAAGTGTAAAATTGAGTATTTTAAATAAATAACATTTTACGTTCTCAAATGGACAAGTCCGGAATTAAGCGAATCAGTAAAAGTAAGGGTTCATAGTCCTCAATTTTACAGAAGTGTTTAAATCGCTTCCTCATTCTTTTGAAATCGCAACCTGTAAAAATTTTGGCAAACAATTTTTATTTTAAAACGATTTGAAAACACGTGATTAAAATAGCAACATCAGTAGTAATTTCGACGAGGAAATTGCGCTTCACAAAACACTGTAAAAACGGATACCAAATCAGTGTTGCGGAATAACCGCTTGAAAATTCACTTTAAAATTGATGGTTACTGAAGTCTAAACGACAGAAATTTTTATTTCTCAAAATTTTCATAAAAACAACACGCTTCCAAAATATAAACACTGGTTAAAAATTCGTTATAAAAATAACAACTATAAAAATACGTTTCAAAACGTAATACCGGTTCAACGTAAATTGAACTTTGATATTTAAAACATCTTCGTGCAATTCAACTTGCATGTACACATTGAAAGTGATGGTCTGTGCAATACTTTTGCTCGCACACAAATGAATGCATACTCCCTATGATTTACAAGTACGAAAATCAATGATGGCCCGGCAATAATCACGTGTACATATGCTAGCATGTAAGAATTAGTGTGATGAACATAACGTGCATACATGGATTAATGCAAATATTGTCTTGAGTGACCTGTAACTAATCATTTAATGCATGCACGTAGTTTTCTCCTTTTTCACGCACAAAATGATGAATTTAGCATAATTTCAAATATATACACGCACGAAATAAAGGGTAACTTGGACCTTTCTTTTTTCATGCAAGAAGAAGTAAATTATTTGGGCAATACTGTACTGCACGCTACAAGATGTATGTGGACACAATTGCTACCTATACATTATGACACGAACACATAAATAATGGCCAGGCAATCATGAAGACTTGTACACATTGACTAGATATAAAGATGCGAATCCAGTTGCCACAAAAATGAATTACCCATGTCAAAAATGAAAACTAGCAAAGTTTTCATATATGGATGCAACAACTACATCTCAACTTTCTAGTGATCCAAATTCATTACATATGTATGCAAAATAAATATTAGTTTAGACAACGCTTATTTAGTGATGCAAGCACGATAGAATTGTGCAATCTGGACAAAATTTGCATACACGCTAGAATGAATGAATAAGACGTGAATGGATAAGAATGTACACTAAATACTGCACCTAACAGCTCACGTACGCATGCTATGCAATGTACTTTCGTGGTCACGTAGGTCATAAGCTTCACATTGTTCACTTAAAAAATGGAATAAATGCAACTCCACCCACTAGCACACGTGAAGATAATGCAAGGCTTAGCATCAAATCATTGCTTATATTTCACATGCTTTAGCACGTACCTACATGTAATGATGCCGGCACAGTACTTGAAATTGGGTGCCAGGCACTACGTTGGTGTATGCACATATATACAGGATGGGGGCTAAGCAATGCGTGGTTACACGTAACAGACAAAGTCTAAAAGCTTGAAGATGACCCATTTACCAAGTACAGAGGCAAAGAAATTATCAACCATATGTGAGTCAAAGGACAGGGACAACTAATGGAGGTCATGCATGTAACATACCTCAATATGAAATGATGAATAACTTACATATATGCATGAATAAGGATATACATGAAGACTGCACATCCAAGTGCATTAGATCAACTGTAATGTACCCTGACCACTACAGCCACTAGGCAGTGACGATGTGGATGCAAGTGAATGCAATATTTCTACAAGACGTGTATATGTATCAGTGCAGCAGTGAATGGCGACAACACCACATCCAAACACAATGAAGCAACTAGAACTCAAGGTAGTACAACAAAGTTCCTACAATTAAATTAGAAGTGTGAGCTTGTCGCTCACCTTGGATTTGGGTTCAAAAACACTAGCGATCGAGAAGAAAGCAACAATTTGTTCTGCCATTACTTCCTTTGTCGTGCTATTGGAAAGAATGAGCAGAATAATGTGGTAGATTATCCCTTTCCTCTCTCATTTTTGTGAACCAGTAAAAAGAATGAATATGCACTGGCAAACATCTTTGGTACAATGCATATATGTTGAAACATGCATAAGTGGAAAGAAAGTAATTGCTACATTTAAAATAATGATGGAGAATAATGCAATTTGTTCATTTGCTTTTAAAAATTTAACATGACAGCACTAATTGATATAAAGTGATGATGGCTGAAGAAAAATGTTCACCTTTGCTTTTCAACGCTTCCGTGACGCAAGTATTCCCAGCAAGGCCCAAAGATGTTTATATTTGCTCTTACAAAGGACCCTTATATTTTCTCACGTGAATGAATTATGAACATACCACTACTATTTCTTGTAATGTTTCAACTGACTTTGCAACAATTTTTATTTTCTTTTCAAATTTTTATTTAAATTTTTATTTAAAATATTTACTCCGACAGTAATTCAAAAATCACGGTTGTTACACGGATCCAGGCATAACGATTGTGTATCCTGCATTCTATTATCATCATGGCGTAACTCGCAGGGCTGAGAAAGCTTACGGATATGGATTGTTTCCTAGGGGATCCAAGCATAGCCATTATGTATCTACGATCCATGGTTAGACAAATGTTTTGGTTTGGTTGATTTGTTTGGATTGTACTTTTCATATCTGTTGTTTTCAAAGGTTTCCAGTATTTTTCACTGGGTGTTGAAACAAGTCTACTAAGCACCTGTAGAATCCTAGCTTTGCGTCTGATCAACGCATGGCCAGAGCCTACAGGAATAAAAGTAAACTTGTTAAGACATCGAGTTATAAAGTATTTTGATAAAGTATATTACATAAAGGATATTTTGATCATTTATTTTACTTGTCTAAATAATTTAAAAATGTTTTAAATATTGTTTACTTCGAACTATCAAAATTGAATCAAATGACTATTTATCTTACTATAAAATGTTTAAAATGTTGTAAATATAAAATTTTAAATTGAAATTTATATGGTTTCAAAATAGTGGTCCATCCTTGTGTTCCAACCTATTTTTCCTTCTAGCTATTCCAACCTTCTTCTTCTTTGAGGGTCCTTTCTGCATTATGGAAAGAGTTGGTTCTTTGGCTTATCGTTTAGATTTTCCCGAGAAACTTTCTCGAGTGCATGATGTATTCCATGTCTCACATCTCCTCTAGTATCTTCTTGACCCATCTCTTTTTGTTCAGTAAACCGCTCTTGACACTTTGGATATTTAGCTTAATCTGACTATCGAGAGTAAGCCACTTTGTATTGTCAGCAGGCGTACGAAGCAGCTAAGAAGGGAATTTGTTAGTCTAGCCGAGGTACGATGGGGTGCTGATGATCGAGATTGTACCTGGGATATGGAGGAGAGCATTCGTGCTTCGAACCCGAAATTGTTTTTCTAGGTACTATTTGTTGTCTATCTTGCTTTTCCTTATTTTCCTTGTTTGTTCTTTTCGATGACGAAAAGATTTGAGTGGGAGAGAGTGTAACAACCCAGTATTTTGTGATTATTTTAATTGTTTATTTTAATTATTTAAATTGAAACTCCTGATTTAAAAAATTTATTATATTTATTAAAATGAATAAATTTTGTTATTTTAAGAGTATATTTTGATTTTTGTGTGAATTATAATTTCAAACCTGAATAAATAGGATATTTCCAGAAAAAGTGGATTTTTGGTCAATCTGGTCAAACTTTGACTTGTAAATTAAAAATTAAAAATTTGAATTTTTAAATTTTATCATTTATTATGAAAATATATTAATTTTGAGATTACTGCTTTTCATTTCGTTGAAACCTGATTTATATTATGGAAGTTATGCTTTTTACAATATTATGTATAAATTGATTATTCAACAATATTGTTTATTTTAATTTATATACATAATATTTTTATTTGTCAAATCATGTTATAATATGTGTTATATGACATGTTAGTTATACATTATATTTTTTAAATACTTTTAAAGTGATAATAAAATTTTCCAAAATTTATTGCATTTATTTTCTATTTTTAAAGCCTGGTTTACATTTTTCTGCTATTTTCTTCATTTAATTATATTTAATTTAAATCTATTTATTTATTTTTACGCATGCATTTTATTTTTGTGTTTTTATCTTTATTTATAAGTATTTTTTAGGTACATAGAATTTTTCCAAAATTTATTGCATTTATTTTCAAATTTTGAAGCCTAGTTTACAATTTTTGATATTTTCTTGATTATATTTAATTAATATTTATTTATTTTTATTTATTTACTACATTTTCGTATTTTTATCTGTATTTAGACATATTTTTCAGGTATTTAAAATTTCAAAAGAAAATATGGAAATATGAATGGTTTTTGACTCTTTTTATTCCTAGTCTTTTCATATTCACCACCTTTTCACAAACCAATCAGCACCACTTCATTTTTGCTGCCACGTACTCATTCTTCAGTGGACCACTCCATTTCATTTCTCACATGAAAAATTATCTCAAAGCCTAAGAAATATTTCGGCCATCATCCAAGCCAAAATTTTGGTAGAACTTTCTTCTTTTTATCACTTTTTCACTGTTTTTGTTTTGATTTTTGCACTTGCCTTCATCTCTTTGTGTTCGGCCCTGCCACCTCCAGCTCCTTGGCCGCCTCCGCTACCACCTATTCCAGCCACCATACCCTCCTCTCCACTGACATCCCATGGCTGAAGTTCCCCATGATGAAGATCCACCTAAAAAATGAACAAACTTCGCTTTAAACTCCATAGCCGAGCCTACTTGATGCCACTACTTCAACCACCATGTTTTGGCCGACCATCCAACACCACCTCCACACCAAACCTGAGCATCAGACCCTACCACACCTGTAGTTAACCTCACCAGATCAGGTCGTGCCTAATCCATGCTTGGCCGAAGTCATTTTGCCTTGAAACCCCACTTGTAGTTGCCTTGTTTTGAAATTCAAGCACATATCCTTCATCTCTTCTATATGTTCTTATGGCCGACCCCTATATGACCTGAACCTGATCCAAAGCCATACCGTAACAGTGCCTTCCAGTCCAGAGCAGAAGCATATGATGCTGAATCCAAGTACAAAAGTTCTATCTTTGAATTGTGTAGTTATTTCTAACTTTGTTTATAATAGTTTGGTTTAAAATTTATGTATTGTACTTTGTTTTGTTTGTTATGTGACAAGGCAATTAGCTTCGGCTCTCCCACTCTCGAATCATTGCCATGTTATCGTGCCTTTGTGGATCTCATTTTGTGTACTTTGGTTGTTGTCTTCAGCTTATACCAGTGAGTTATTCTCAATAGTCTGTTTTATACTTATATGACTAGTAAACCGATCACATTTGAATTTGTAAACTCATATCGCCATGTTATATCTGCTATGCTATGATTATATGATGTTCATTCATGCTTATTTACCTATTATATCATATGTTACTGTTATTTAATGCTATTCTGTTATTTATATCAGTTAATCACACTGCAAGTTCCTTTAGATTAGAATCACTATGGGTTGAAACGATACATATCCGAACGGAATTTAGAATAAGGGAAAATTGTTATAGGCTGAAATGATAGGCCTGAACGATTTTTAACTATTTTATTTTACTTGGGACTGTGGGTTAGAAATGATAAAACCCGGGTTTTCTTTGTAACTTACAGATTGAAATGATATATTATCCGTATCACTTTACCTAGGCTAGAAAATTTAATACAGAGCCCTGGTTAAAATATGTTTTTCTAAAAAATTTAAAATATTTTAGACTAAATATTATAATATTTTGTTTTAAAACTTAATTAAAAATGATTTTTATAAAGTATTATTGATTTTCTAAGAATTTTTAATTGAAATAAATAAATGGTAAAGTTAGAAATTAGAAATATAAGTTATTTTGGAAATTTTGATTTGGTTATAAATGGAATTTAAATTAGGTAGGAAAATATGATAAATAGATTTAAATTTGATTTAAAATGAATTTAAATGATTTTTATAAAGTATTAAAGATTTTTGAACAAATTAAAAGGTGAAATGAATGAATATTTAAGTTGAAATTTTGAATATAACTTAAATTGGAAATTTGTGAATTTTGTTTTAAATTGAATTTTAAATTAAGTAAATAAAATGAAAAACGTTATATTTGGATATTTTAAACTTTGTAATGCTCTGGTCAGACCGAGTATTACAGATTTTTAGTTAAGGGCGTTTTGGAGCTCAGGAGGCGAGCTGGATGATAGAAACGTGTAGAGTATTTCCGCTGTATTATAATATTGTAAATCTGAGACATGCTGATTTGTATATGTCCAATGTTGAATATTTATGTAACTCTGACGTATTTAAATGTAATCGATAGATATAGTATTCTTCTGTAAACTGATATTATTTATTATTATATTTTATCCGCTGCGAATGTGAGATGTTGATGGTTCTGTTCTGCTTCTTCTTCTTCTTCTACCTCTTCTTCTTTTTCATAACTATCTGGAATTTCGGGTTCGGTAATTTCGGGTCGTTACAGTTGGTGTGTTAAGTTAAAAATTTAATTTAATGAATTGAAATTTAGTGCTTGAATTTAATATGTGAATTATAATTAAATATTGATTTTGAATGGAAATTTAACTTTATAAAATCATGAATATAAGGATAATTAAATGATTGTTTTAAAGGTGAAAATATGTGATTTTATAAGTTTAAAATGATTTAAATAAAAAATTAATTGTTTGTGAAATTATATTGAATATTTGGAATTTAATTAACAGCATTTTTGAAATGTTATTATTTCTAATGTAAAGAATATTATAGGATTTGTAAATGATGTAGTTGATAGAAATGAACTAAATGTTAAATTGAATTAAGGGCTATTATAGCACTTTGTAAGTGCTATAGTTGTTGAAATTAACTAAGGTTTTATTTTAACTAAATTAAACACATTACAGCATTTTAAACGTTGTCTTTTGTTAAATGAATTGCTTTAAAACATAACTTTTCGTAGCATCATCTAAGTGCTGCGATAGTTGAATTTATACCGTTTTGATAAATTTAAAAGAATAAATGAACTTGGAAAAGGATAAATTTATTATAATTTGATATTTGATTATTAAATATAATAACTTCACTTATAAATGATTTAAATGGAATATTCAAATGATTTAAATGGAATATCTAAATGATTTAAATGGAATATTTAATTGGTTTAATTGGAATATTTAAGTGGTTTAAATGGAGTATTTTGATTTGAAATATGTACCATTTTGAATTGTGATTTGAAATGGTATTTAAATTAAATAAAAATGAATGAGGTTTTGAAAGATATGATATTTTGAAATGGATTTCTGAATGATATTGATTTTTGAAATGATATTTGATTTCGAAGTATAAATTACTATTTTGAAATTTTAACCACAGGATGTATTTAATTTATAGTTTAACTGATCCTGAAAGGATGGGGGATCCCGAGTATCCTTTAATTTAACTACTGCAGTTCACTTGAGTTGGTTTACATTATATAAGTATATATGTCCTGACTCGAGTGTTTTGTGTTTTACTTTATGCTCGGGTTAGCCTGAGTATTTCAGCTTAGCGTTGGATTTCTTTTCTGGAGCTAGGAATCGATGGAGATTCTGCTTGTCAAGTTATCTGCTCCCTTTCAGTTTCAGTTGTTCTATTTCAGCTCTAAACTGCTATGTATTTGAGATTTCTATTGTATATGTTTTTCAGACGGATATTATGTATTATGTTTTGAGAGTTTGTTATAGTAGCTTCATGAACTACTATGGTATTTTAATTTCCGCTGCGAGTTATTCTGATATTTCTGTGTCTTTGATTCTGTTATTGTATTTCATTTGCTCCAAATATATTTACAATGTGGTATTTTGGGCAATTCAATTCCTATATGTGTGGATGCGAATGGCTGAAAATATGGGGTTGTTACATTAGTACCACCTTACCTTTAAAATAATTGAATACCATAATTACTTAAATAAATATTAACTTTCAATTAAACATAATTAAAAGTGGTATTTCTCTAAAATATTCTAAAACACCCTTTTTTAAAACTTCCTTGTTTATACTTCGAAAACTTTAGTTTCCAGGAAAATACACTTCCCATCCTTTAAAAATAATCTCGCTGTTATTTTTAAAACAATTCGCACTTCTTATAGAAATTCCCTCTGAAAATCTATATTTTCATTATTTATCCCCGATAGATATTCCATTTCATTTATAAACCCAGTTTATAAATTTTCATTTCACATTTCTTTTTAAATCCAATTTCAAAAACACTTCAAATTCCAAACAAATTTATTTAATTTAATCTCCTTAAATTCATTACTCAAAAATTCCTTTTCAATTCCCTTTTAAGCCCAATTTATTCTATTTTCGTTTATAGTTTAAAATACCAGATTATATTTATTCAACCATAACATAGCACAGCTTAATTTCCAATTTATTTGTCACAGTATATAAATGAAATACAACATCAATTATGGAAATAATTTCTATATTGTGAGGAATCCTGTTGGATTCCTCCAACCTGTTTCCCTACATCCACAGATATTAGCACACAAATAAATATTAATCCAATCCGATAATAATTATCATATTCAACTAATCAACCAATCAAATGTTTAAATATTAGCCATTTAGATTAAATGCATCCAGATGTGAGTGAGATTAACTCATCTCGCATTGGCGTTTCAAATTTCAAATTAAATCGAGTTCGTTCAATTTAATCTAGAATTTTCGCTTGCTCAAAATGATTCCAGATCTAGATCACGGCGTGCTGCTCGTCGCTGCGATTCTGGCGCCACCAAATTCATCGAAATCTGATCAAGCATGCTTGAGATATTTAGTTTTAAAGGTTTTAAATAAAATTTAAAATAAATACTTTTTTTTTTACACCGGCCGCTACCTCTTCTTCTTCACGCGATCGCCTAGAAGGTGTCGAACCCATGTCGCCCAAATTGACCAAAAAATCGCGACCACCATGCAGCCTTAGGTCTCGATCAGGGAGCACTATGACGAAGGACATCGTCGCCTCTACCCACGGCCGGAGAATCATGCAGCTCGGTCGTCCCCTCATCGCCCAAACCACATACGAACACGCACCCTTCGAGCCAAGATTCTGGCGAATCTACCCCGCTTCCATCGATCTTGACCGTTGGATCTATAGTACTCGACGAGTACTACGATTCTCTAGTTGATAATTTTTGCAGAAAGTTGATGGATTAGAAGAAAATGGAGAAGGCACGATGATTTCGGCCATTGAATAATTAGGTGTCGGCTGCGTAGTAGCTCCTGGGGTTTCACTGAGCAACATGAATATATATACGCATTCTATTGTTTTAATATTATTCTCAATTTTTTCAAGATTTCCGAACGAACTCCAAATCAAACATGCCGCCTGGCATTTATGAGGTTTTACACACATTCAAAACACAATGAAACATGTTTCGAAGGCAAATTCGATCGTATGCACGAGTTACGAAAATAAATGATCAATTTTAAATTAAGCCGATTAAAATAGTTTCTATGCGTTTTGAGCTGTTAGGGTCAAACAAAAACTCAGGTTGCTACAAAAATTGAAATCCGATAATAACTAACTATTACGGATCCAATGGAACTGGCTTCGTCGAATTCAGAAACTGTGCCACGGAAGGCTATTTTTACTCGTCGATTAATTCACGCGATTTTCCGAAATCGTCGAAATTACTTAAAATTTCACTTTTAAAATTTTAATAACTCAAGAATAAATCATATAGAATTTATAATCACATTAGAAATTATTCTGATTCATTTTAAATCAAAATCTGATTATTTGCATCATTATATTATCAAATTCCATTTTTAAATTAATATAAAATTCCGAATTTTAAACTTATCTACTTTTGATTCCATCCAAAAGTCGAACATCATTATTTAAATCCAAATAGACTTAAAATAAATTTTAGAAACCATTTTTATATCTATTTACCTCTAAATTCACAAATTATCCCAGTTCCCAAATATTAAATTATTATTATTCAAATCCAATTGAATTTCCATATTTGAAACTTTAACTAAATTCTATTGATTTAACCAAAATATTTTTATTCAAAATCAGTTCAAAATTCACATTTAACATTTAAAATGAATTGAATGTTCAAAATCTAACGACCAAAATTCCAAGTCGTTACATTCCTCCCCCTTTATAAAAATTTGGTCCTTGAAATTTGCTAAGGTATAAAAAATGCTACTAAATTCAATAACTTACCCATTCTTACTTAGTTAAAACTTATATTCACTTCATCAAAGCCTTTAGCTCAATTCCAAAACCATTTACTTATATAATTTAGCTCAAAAAATTTTGTTTCCAACATTATTTCAAAAATCAACTTTCCAAGTTAACCAAAATTTTCAAAACTTCTAAAAAAATTCTAACTCCTAAAATTTTAGAAAAATTTTGACAGCATCTCCATTGTACGGAGAGAGTTTTACAATATCACAATAGATATAAACATATATACATCGACCCACACGGTCGAAAAGAAAAATATACCACAATATATATGTCATTTTCCCAATTTTATTGCGTAGGCGTACCTTAGATTAGCATTTTACAAGCAAGCGACTAATATATTATGCATATGCGCACTCCAACTCTATCGATTGCCTCCCGTACGTGTACTTACTTAAACAAACACATCAGTTTTCAATAATGTAAGATTTATAACATCCTTTCATATACTTGTCTTAGCCAAACACCTCAATTACATAGTTCAAACAAACAAATTTCATAATTCAACCTGTTAACCATGCATTATAAGAAAATCCCAAGATTTCAATCACCATTTTAATTCCGTAACAAATCCAACTTCATTTTATTTCACTTGAATGATTTACAATCAAGTTTACTTTTTACAATTCATATTTACCACAACTAATTCATTTTCTCTTCAATATGATCAACATATGCTTTACTTACATCGATTTACTTCAATTCAATTCCAAATTGATTCACAATCAAATTTTTATTTTAAATTTGATATATGTGCATTATATTTATAATTCACTCCATTTATATGCAAATCCACTAAATTATATTCCGACCCATTCCAATTTATTCAAAAACCACTTATTTACTTCCTTTAAACAATTTACTTCCGTTTATAACAAAATGAAAATTTTTCTATTCAAACTTAAATGTTATTCATGCAATAACCATTGCTTAAGCTTATAACCATTTTAAATTAATTCCTACTCGATTTATATTAAGTTTATTCAATTCTGCATTGTTCACAATCCAAACATTCTTATTTCATTGCAATTTATTAAATCAAATTCCTATTCTCATTTCAAATTCATCATCCAATTTAAGTTTATATTAATATCACTCCATTCTGGGTTATTTACAACTCATACATTCTTATTTCAACACGATAAGAAATAAAAATTCTTTCACTTGCATTAAAATTTTATTATCTAAACAACTTTCATTCAAGACCGCTTATAAAGCTCGACCACAATCATTTTCCAATTTTTCTTAAGTTATTTCGACTCCAAAATAACTCCATTTCTTCTTACATCCGTTTTATTTTCATTTTAATTTGATTTTCATCCCATCAAATTCTAATCCATTACAAATTTTAATTCAACTAGTTTACCTAATCAATCCATTTCAAAATTTAATTCACCTCCTAAATTCATTTTTGAATTTATTTAATTAATAACATGTCCATTTACAATTATCTTATATCCAAACTGAATTTATTTGTAGTTCGGACCATGTCTATTCTAACCCAACTTCATTTCATTCGACAATATCCACATCGTAATTAATTCATTTACAATATATGTCGAATTCCGTTTAATTAAGCTTACGTTAGTTTCATCTTCAAACAATTCCTTTGGATTTAGTTGAGTGAGCATTTACTTCATTCAATATCATTTCAACTAAATTAAATATTCTTTCAATTCAATACTTTTCCGATTCAAATTCAAGTTTTAACTAAATTTTATTTAGCCAACTTAAAATTATTCCACTTCCTTTACTACTTAAATAAGAATTGAATTTCATTCAATATAATTTATAACAAAATTAAATTTTGATTTCAACTCAATCCAAATTCAAATCAATTTTATTTCTCAATATATAAGTTCATAACTTATTTATTAACCTAAGTCCATTCACATTTTATTTTTCACTTTGCCTTATTCCAATTTATATTTCATTTAGGATCAAGTTTTGAATTTCCTATAAAATTCCAATCATTTTATTTTGGTTTACAATTTCTTTTCCTATCCATAAGTTCACCAACTTATTTATTTAAAAGCTTATATTGCTCATTTGAGTCATTTTCACCTTATAATCACAATTCCAGATTATATAAATAACACTTAATAGCTTAAGGATATAAATTTTCATTACATTTATAACCCACACTTATATTGTGACGCCCCACCTCTATACCCACGCTAGCCAAGAACACTACGGTGTAGTGCTGTCAACTAGCACGGAGAATAAGGCTGTTGAGGAGCGGCCATCAATAGTTGGCCTTACACTAGTATTGGTTATCTCGATAGGAGTGATATATATATTCTTTCATTTTTCATCTCTGGTTTATTTTCTCCCATCGACATACCCCAATTCCAGTATAAAACGAACTACGATGGTTCGTAATAGTTTAGAACAGTAAATATAAAATAACAACACAGATAATATATGAATGCGGAACACAGATAAAAACAGAAAATCTCATATACATATATAATAACTGATGTCAGTTACAATACATTTACACGGTACATGTGATACAACTACAACAGTCGACTCAGGAAGTTACATATACAAGTACATTAACGTATTTAATATACATGAACACATATCTTCCTATACAATTTTACAGACTACTACAAATAACGACGACTACTCCAAAAGATATGAAAGAACTTCATAGCTCTAGCAGCAACCCAAAGCAGAATATCTACAACCTGAAATACTCGGTCTGACCCGAGTATTAAATTCAAAAGAAAATAATACTCGGGTCAGTCTAATTCAAACTCAGTTATTAGTGCACAGAAGCAATAATAATCAAACAATGAATAGACGACAGTAATTAAACCAAATCAGAATGCAATTCAGAATATCGAATTGAAATGAACAAACAGTTCAAACCATTGAAATATCCATTAAAATATTAATTCAAGTAGGGCTGCAGTACACGCACGCGTGCACTGCCTCGCCACTACGGAATATGGAATACGCAAAAAGATCCATAAGTCAAAACAAAAAGAATATCATACACGCCATACCGTGTGGCTGCAGTTCACGCTTGCGTGCACTGCCTTGCCACTATAGTGATGATGTACCCAATGAATATTCACCAGCGTCGCCGTGAATATCATAAGGCCAAGTGTCGATTAAATTGCAGAGACAAAAGCGAGGTCAAGCCCAATGAATTTTAGGCTCAACACAAGGCGATGAGCAAAGTAGCAAGTCATGTATACAAGAGCAAGATTCAAAACAGTAGATGCATACACCAGTGAAACAGTGCAAGTATCATAAACAAAGTCGAAGTCAACTTGGCCTAACAACATGTAACAGCAGTTACAACCGACACAGGCCAATGCACAGAAGCATCAACAACTACAGATGCAATTATAATGCAACAGGGGACATGGTCAAGACAGCAAGTATTGATGGTATGAAAATATAAGCTGAATAACTTAAGTGAAATTGAGAATATCACATTTTAACATACAGTGAAAAGTTCAATATCATTGCTCATAACAGATACATATTTACTCAAGTGGACTGCAAACCTAAAGAGGTCGAAACTGTTGCAACTTGATGATATCAAGCCATGACAAAATCAAATGAATGCAAACTGCCTTACCAATACTCAACACTTCGTAAAACAGGTAAGCAAACTATCTCAAATGGTCATGACAGCTGCCATAAATGATCAAACGTGGTGTGAACTCAAAACTGCATGTAATCAATCTGCAATGGTCCCAAATGACACAAGTGAACAACATGAAGTTTGTGTGCCTCAAAGGTCAGAGCAGATTATAGTGCAACAAAAACTCAAGTGGATATGCAATGTAAATCTGACTCGAAGCTACAATGAATGGCATGTAACCTGATATACATACAGACACAGCAACACTACAGGTCAAAAATAATGGCCGAAGTAAGTATACAAGGGTGATGCACAATTGAAAAATGCAAACTCTACGAATCTGACTACAAGATGATCCAAACGAGACACAGTGCACAGGCAAGGTAAAACATGCCAGAAAATTTAAGTAGCATCTTGGCAAAAACCAAAGTAAGGTATAACCGAAGTCAAATGGAATCAAATATAGGTATGAACAGAGAGTGCTTGCAACAGTGGTGAAGCAATGCAAACAACAGGTGAACAGAAGTAACAAGTGCAGGTGAACAAATGTGCAAATGATCAAGCACAGGCAAATGTACATAGTCCATCCACAAATGTTCATTGACTACATGAAGCAAACAATTCATGAAGCGACATAGCAACTCAGAGACCACTATGCAGAAGATAGCAACTGCCACTTGATACAGTAATGCAAAAATCAAACAAAGGACTACAAGACAGTTTGCAAGCAATTCCAAGTGGAATGTTGGTGAAATGGTTCACCGAGAAATTGAATTCAATCACCAAATACCAACTAACCGTGCAAAATCAAGCATATGCGATTATGAACTAGTCAGAGGAAATCATCAACAACATCGAAGTCGAACGACACATGCACAAGGAAATTCACATAACAACATCGATTACCATCATCGATCAAATACAAAATTGCCAAGATAAAACAACATCGAATCAACGTCGAATTGCAGAAACACTTTAAAAGGAATGAATTAGATGTGAGTGGTAGCACTCACCTTGTCGACGAATTTAGAAGAAGCCGAGCTTGAACTCGATCGAGAACTGGGGTAGCCACGAACACCAAAGCAATCGGGATGAAGCGGCGACCCAGTTCACGCAAAGCCCTAAATGTCGAAGAGGAAGAAAAGGAACGGCCGCCATTATCTCCTTTTTGATGGTATTAGGTTTTCGAACGAAAAAAAATAAAGAAAAGGGGGGCCGGTTCTTATGCTCTGTTACCCATCACGGCAACAACAACAAAAAAAAATGGGCCAAAACAATTTTTAAAGCCCAATAAAATTCTTAAACAAATTTATGAAAAGAATTTTAATTCAAATTTAAAAACTTCAAAAGGGAATTTGCAATAATATTAATCATTTAATGTCGATTAAAAATAGACGCGAAATACCGGGTTGTTACAGACTCTCCTCCTTAAAGAAATTGCGTCCTCGCAATCGTAAGGAATCAATGGACAAAAGGTAACAACCATAAGAGCGTATCATCACAAGATGAAGAAATTCGAAATAGGAAGTTCACCATAAAGAGCATGAAGGAGCAAGCCTGAACGTGTTTGCTCAAAGTCAAATCTAGTGAAACTTCAATTTCTTCAATAATACCGGGCTCAAGAATAGAAATCGGAAATCCCTAAGGCATTTCCGTAATTGGGAGACGTGGAAAACGTCATGAATAGCAGAAAATTGAGCAGGTACACTGGCGTAGTACAATATAAACGCCAAAGAAATCTTTTAATTTCATAAAGGAAATTCACAAATTATCAACAAAATCTAATTATCAATAGATAATTCAGAGATCTCAAATCACAAATATTCGATTATCAAAAACGATAATCAAATCAACAAGTATTCGATTATCAAAATCGAAAATCAATCTTAAATCACAAATATTTAATTATCACAAACGACAATTAAATCTCAAATATCTAATTATCAATAGATAATTAGAAACAATAAATATCTGATTATCAAAAACGATAAATCAGAAATCACGAATCAACGATTATTTAATTATCACAATTGATAATCAAATCACAAATATCTAATTATCACAAATGATAATTAGATCTCAAATATCTGATTATCACAAGCGATAATCAGAAACAATAAATATCTGATTATCAAAAACGATAAATCAGAAATCATAAACATCCAATTATCAAAACGATAATCAGAAATTACCACAACGGTAATCAAATTTAAAATTACAAATTTTTCAATTAACGAGTCCGAAATTAACCGAAATAGCAAACGCACATGACTCATAACCAGGAGTTTTACTAAATCGTTTAATTCACTTCATCGTTTCCTTGAAAGTGTTAAATTGTGTATTTTAAATAAATAACATTTTACGTTCTCAAACGGACAAGTCCGGAATTAAGCGAATCAGTAAAAGAAAGGGGTCATAGTCCTCGATTTTTCTGAAACGTTTAATTCGCTTCCTCATTCTTTTGAAAGCGCAAATCGTAAAGATTTTGAAAACAATTTTGATTTATATTTTGAAATATTTTGAAGAATAACAAATTTTTAAAACACGTGATTAAAATAGCAATGTCAGTAGCAACTTCGACATACGTCAAAATTTCATCGAAATAATTGGCATCAAAATATAATACCAATGAATTTTCGTTCATCAAAAAGGTCACAAGAACCTTCTCAAAGATAGAATGGGGTATCATACCCTAAACTTGTATTCATAACAAGTCGATAACACACGAATTCACCAATGCACAAGAATTGATAAAACTTATCAATAGAAATCACGAAAATTGGTGAAGCACAAATTCTAGAAATCCTCACAAGAAATCCAGAAAACACAAGCTAAGAGTATGAGAACTCGAACGCGAGTATGAAAACTCGAACCGGAGTATGAAAACTCGAACGCGAGTATGGAAACTTGAACCGGAGTATGAAAACTCGAACGCGAGTATGAAAACTCGAACAGAGTATGAAAACTCGAAGGAGAGTATGGAAACTCAAACGGAGTATGAAAACTCAAACGGAGTATGAAAACTCGAACGGAGTATGAAAACTCGAACGGAGTATGAAAACTCGAACGAAGTATGAAAACTCGAACAGAGTATGAAAACTCGAACGGAGTATGAAAACTCAAACGGAGTATGAAAACTCGAACTGAGTATGAAAACTCGAACGGAGTATGAAAACTCAAACGGAGTATGAAAACTCGAACGCGAGTATGAAAACTCGAAGGAGAGTATGAAAACTCAAACGGAGTATGAAAACTCGAACAGAGTATGAAAACTCAAACGGAGTATGAAAACTCAAACGGAGTATGAAACTCAAACGGAGTATGAAAACTCGAACAGAGTATGAAAACTCAAACGGAGTATGAAAACTCGAACAGAGTATGAAAACTCGAACAGAGTATGAAAACTCAAAGGAGAGTATGGAAACTCACCAACACGCGAGCATGAAAATTCATCAACACATGTAACGCATAACGAGAACGGGAGCACGAAAACTCACCTACATGCGAGCATGAAAACTCACCAACACGTGCAATGCAAAGCGAGAACGGGAGCACAGAATCTCACCTACACGTGAGCATGAAAATCACCAACACGGGCAACGCAAAGCGAGAACGGGAGCACGGAATCTCACCTACACGCGAGCATGAAAAATCATCAACACGTGCAACGCAAAGCGAGAACGGGAGCACGGAATCTCACCTACCCGCGAGCATGAAAAATCATCAACACGTGCAACGCAAAGCGAGAACGGGAGCACGGAATCTCACCTACACGTGAGCATGAAAATCACCAACACGGGCAACGCAAAGCGAGAACGGGAGCACGGAATCTCACCTACACGCGAGCATGAAAAATCATCAACACGTGCAACGCAAAGCGAGAACGGGAGCACGGAATCTCACCTACCCGCAAGCATGAAAAATCATCAACACGTGCAACGCAAAGCGAGAACGGGAGCACGGAATCTCACCTACACGCGAGCATGAAAAATCATCAACACGTGCAACACAAAGCGAGAACGGGAGCACGGAATCTCACCTACACGTGAGCATGAAAATCACCAACACGGGCAACGCAAAGCGAGAACGGGAGCACGGAATCTCACCTACACGCGAGCATGAAAAATCATCAACACGTGCAACGCAAAGCGAGAACGGGAGCACGGAATCTCACCTACCCGCGAGCATGAAAAATCATCAACACGTGCAACGCATAACGAGACGCTATCTCATGGTTGCAAGCCATTAATTTTTGACACACGAATGGCCCGAAGACCGTGGGGCGCTACCCCACATGTGTGAGTCGAAATCACACAGATTGAGGTCCAGACTAACCAAAAAATCAAAAGAGGTATGTGTGAGTGGAATCACACAAGTGGTGTCTAGTCTAACCTCACAATCAAAAGAAAAGTATGTGTGAATGAAATCACACAAGTGGTGTCTAGACAATCCTCAAAGCCCAAGAGATATGTGTGAGACAAAATCACACCGATGAGGCCTAGTCTAACCGTAAAAATGATCGTCATGATCAACGAGAAGTGTCAATTACACTAAGTCAGTAAATGTAAAAGTTTAGCATCATGTCCCATAACCACTTACTTAACTTAAATATTTACGAACAAACTGTAAATCTTCACTAATAAAATTTGTCACTAGAGGTTCAATCGAACAAGTCCAACAATTAACCGACGAAGTAAACGCAAGCGTTTCATACCACTTGTTTTACTAAGCCGTTTAATTAGATTTCTCATACGAGTGAAATAAAGATTTGTATATACTAATAGATTGGAAAACGGTTTCAAAAACGAGTTTGGTATTGAAAATAGAGTTGAAAACATTTTGATAAAAGAGTTTTGATATTTACTACTAGTATTGAAACCTTTATATTTTTAAAGTGACAAATCACAAAAATGATTGTAGAAACAATCAATCACAAGAATTCACATACGAAGACGTGAATAGAATCCAAAGAAATCGATACCGAATTCATCGAAAGGTATGTTCACAAAAATCCCAAAGAAAAGGTCATCAAAGTTGCTAATAAATGATAGCAACAAATCGGGAAATAATCAAGAATCGATTAAATTCGAAAACCAAATCAATTCACTAAGATTCACATTCGAAGACGTGAATAAAATACAAAGAATTCGATTCCAAATCCATCAAAGTAGGAATACCCAAAATTCCTGAAATAGAAGTTATCAAAGTCGACAAAGGTGATAACAACTAACCGGAAAAGAAGAACCGATCAACAATTGGAAAAACAAAGCAGAACGAGTATAAATGCTTGAATGACTTTAGCAAAAGTAAAAGTCAAGTCAACGTCGATATCGACAAGGCAAAGACCAAGACAATTTCTTTTATACCAAAGAAATTTTTAAAACTATCAGAGAGAGGCACATGAAAACCAACAAACCATGGATAAACAGACAGAGTCGACAATTGGAATGCAATTTGTCTCAAAGATTGATACCCAAAACCCAATTGTATGGAAACTGCATTAAGTACACGAATCAGAGATAAGAATGCATATATATAGCAGTTCGAATAAACAATGCGAGTTCAAATCGAAGTGGGTACTAGTTGCAGCAATATGCAACTTGGTAGAGCATATATACACTGATACTTAGAAGTGTAAACTCAAGTGAGCAAGTGCGATAGAGAATAGCAGCAATACTCACGAATAAGCGTTAGGAATTCATTCCTAAAAATCAAATATGGTCTTAAGACAAAGATGTGAAATAAAACATCGACAAATAGTTGTAACACATGTACTATGTAAGTTATGTTTTATATTTGTTCTAAACCCCAGGCTCTGATACCAAGCTGTGACGCCCCACCTCTATACCCACGCTAGCCAAGAACACTACGGTGTAGTGCTGTCAACTAGCACGGAGAATAAGGCTGTTGAGGAGCGGCCATCAATAGTTGGCCTTACACTAGTATTGGTTATCTCGATAGGAGTGATATATATATTCTTTCATTTTTCATCTCTGGTTTATTTTCTCCCATCGACATACCCCAATTCCAGTATAAAACGAACTACGATGGTTCGTAATAGTTTAGAACAGTAAATATAAAATAACAACACAGATAATATATGAATGCGGAACACAGATAAAAACAGAAAATCTCATATACATATATAATAACTGATGTCAGTTACAATACATTTACACGGTACATGTGATACAACTACAACAGTCGACTCAGGAAGTTACATATACAAGTACATTAACGTATTTAATATACATGAACACATATCTTCCTATACAATTTTACAGACTACTACAAATAACGACGACTACTCCAAAAGATATGAAAGAACTTCATAGCTCTAGCAGCAACCCAAAGCAGAATATCTACAACCTGAAATACTCGGTCTGACCCGAGTATTAAATTCAAAAGAAAATAATACTCGGGTCAGTCTAATTCAAACTCAGTTATTAGTGCACAGAAGCAATAATAATCAAATAATGAATAGACGACAGTAATTAAACCAAATCAGAATGCAATTCAGAATATCGAATTGAAATGAACAAACAGTTCAAACCATTGAAATATCCATTAAAATATTAATTCAAGTAGGGCTGCAGTACACGCACGCGTGCACTGCCTCGCTACTACGGAATATGGAATACGCAAAAAGATCCATAAGTCAAAACAAAAAGAATATCATACACGCCATACCGTGTGGCTGCAGTTCACGCTTGCGTGCACTGCCTTGCCACTATAGTGATGATGTACCCAATGAATATTCACTAGCGTCGCCGTGAATATCATAAGGCCAAGTGTCGATTAAATTGCAGAGACAAAAGCGAGGTCAAGCCCAATGAATTTTAGGCTCAACACAAGGCGATGAGCAAAGTAGCAAGTCATGTATACAAGAGCAAGATTCAAAACAGTAAATGCATACACCAGTGAAACAGTGCAAGTATCATAAACAAAGTCGAAGTCAACTTGGCCTAACAACATGTAACAGCAGTTACAACCGACACAGGCCAATGCACAGAAGCATCAACAACTACAGATGCAATTATAATGCAACAGGGGACATGGTCAAGACAGCAAGTATTGATGGTATGAAAATATAAGCTGAATAACTTAAGTGAAATTGAGAATATCACATTTTAACATACGGTGAAAAGTTCAATATCATTGCTCATAACAGATACATATTTACTCAAGTGGACTGCAAACCTAAAGAGGTCGAAACTGTTGCAACTTGATGATATCAAGCCATGACAAAATCAAATGAATGCAAACTGCCTTACCAATACTCAACACTTCGTAAAACAGGTAAGGAAACTATCTCAAATGGTCATGACAGCTGCCATAAATGATCAAACGTGGTGTGAACTCAAAACTGCATGTAATCAATCTGCAATGGTCCCAAATGACACAAGTGAACAACATGAAGTCTGTGTGCCTCAAAGGTCAGAGCAGATTATAGTGCAACAAAAACTCAAGTGGATATGCAATGTAAATCTGACTCGAAGCTACAATGAATGGCATGTAACCTGATATACATACAGACACAGCAACACTACAGGTCAAAAATAATGGCCGAAGTAAGTATACAAGGGTGATGCACAATTGAAAAATGCAAACTCTACGAATCTGACTACAAGATGATCCAAACGAGACACAGTGCACAGGCAAGGTAAAACATGCCAGAAAATTCAAGTAGCATCTTGGCAAAAACCAAAGTAAGGTATAACCGAAGTCAAATGGAATCAAATATAGGTATGAACAGAGAGTGCTTGCAACAGTGGTGAAGCAATGCAAACAACAGGTGAACAGAAGTAACAAGTGCAGGTGAACAAATGTGCAAATGATCAAGCACAGGCAAATGTACATAGTCCATCCACAAATGTTCATTGACTACATGAAGCAAACAATTCATGAAGCGACATAGCAACTCAGAGACCACTATGCAGAAGATAGCAACTGCCACTTGATACAGTAATGCAAAAATCAAACAAAGGACTACAAGACAGTTTGCAAGAAATTCCAAGTGGAATGTCAGTGAAATGGTTCACCGAGAAATTGAATTCAATCACCAAATACCAACTAACCGTGCAAAATCAAGCATATGCGATTATGAACTAGTCAGAGGAAATCATCAACAACATCGAAGTCGAACGACACAGGCACAAGGAAATTCACATAACAACATCGATTACCATCATCGATCAAATACAAAATTGCCAAGATAAAACAACATCGAATCAACGTCGAATTGCAGAAACACTTTAAAAGGAATGAATTAGATGTGAGTGGTAGCACTCACCTTGTCGACGAATTTAGAAGAAGCCGAGCTTGAACTCGATCGAGAACTGGGGTAGCCACGAACACCAAAGCAATCGGGATGAAGCGGCGACCCAGTTCACGCAAAGCCCTAAATGTCGAAGAGGAAGAAAAGGAACGGCCGCCATTATCTCCTTTTTGATGGTATTAGGTTTTCGAACGAAAAAAAATAAAGAAAAGGGGGGCCGGTTCTTATGCTCTGTTACCCATCACGGCAACAACAACAAAAAAAAATGGGCCAAAACAATTTTTAAAGCCCAATAAAATTCTTAAACAAATTTATGAAAAGAATTTTAATTCAAATTTAAAAACTTCAAAAGGGAATTTGCAATAATATTAATCATTTAATGTCGATTAAAAATAGACGCGAAATACCGGGTTGTTACATATATAATCATTTTACATTTCTATTTTACATCCCATCTAATACGATTCCAATTCCAATTTTACTTAACTTATCTCAAGTTAAATTCAAATATATTCTATTCACTTCCATTTACTCAAGTTAAATTTTAATTCCAGGACTAAATTTTCATTTTTCCTTTCTTATTTAAATCAACTCCACTTTAAAAGTTCAATAGTTGATTCATCTTAACTTTACACATTATTTAAATAGAGTTCTTAGAATTCAATTACCCGATTTTATTTCAAAACCATTTTGAAATCATAAATAACACACACCACTTGGTATATCAAATCAAATCTTCGAATTCTAAAAGACTTAGTTTTACCAAAAAAATTCCCCTATGAAATTTCTAAAACCACTTGTATATCCAACAAGACTAAACAAATATCATAACCAAACACCACCGTAGCAATCCATCACTTTGGAAACTCGAAAATGAATTCTGATGATGCGGCCATCATCATCAAGATTATTTTCTAGCGATTGAAGTGATTTCAGTGCTTCCTTACTTCCACAAATTCCTTTCAAAACAATTTCCATTCAGAAATATTTTCCAAAATAATACTCCATTATTTCCTTCAAATTTTTGGAAAACATACCCACCATTTCAAAGATTGCCAAACCTTTGTTTAAATACACTTGAAACCCCTTTTTAAAATTTTCGAGATTTAAATTCTAGTCAATTAAAATTTATTTATTCTTTTTTTGGATAAATCGTACTTATAGAATTCTATTTGGTTATGAACCATTTCAAATTTTAGATCCTTATATTTGATTATAATACTAACAACCAAACATCCAAATATATATAATAATTCATAAAATTATTCCTTTTATATCAAAATATAATTTTGGGTAAAATTATTTCATTTACCCACCTTAAAAACAATATTATGTCGGTTTACCTTGTTTAAGAGTTTAGAAACCCCTATCAATACGGTTGTGCTTCTCGTAGAGACAGGAATTCATAAACACTCAACCGATAAGTCAACACAGTATAAAAACAATTTTTATATTCACCAACAAGTACGCGCTCATAGCTATTAATACACTCAACTCATTATAGAGTACTATTGACTCTTTTTAATGTGTAATTTTCCCCACCAAAGCCTAGGTTGTCGCCAACCTAAGCTCTAATACCAAGTGTAACGACCCACTCTTCTCGACCCTCGAAAATCGACACAATATACTCCACAGTATAATATGTCGACGATCAAGTGCCAGAAAAGACAGATTGTTGAGGAAAAAGAAAGAAGGTAGAAGAGAGAAAGAACTAAATAATTACAGAATCTCACAATCGCAGCGGAACAAAATATAATAGTCAATAACAGATCTTTACACAAATGAAAACTACATCTGTTTTATATATTACATCATCAGAGTATGACAAATAAAAATCAATTACTAGCCTGACAATTATCAAACAATCACAACAGCGGATATAAACAAGTACGGATAATACGTCTCGGTCCCCAGATGCTCTCCTGAGCTCCATAGCATCTAATCCTGTACATACAATACTCGGTCTGACCCGAGCATTATAATAAAATAACACCCGAGTCAGTCTGGAATACCAGCGTGAGAAAATACACCCAAATTAATTATTAAAATTTCAAAATCCTTTGAAAATAAAAGCATATCGTAAGACCACGCCACAAATAAACCTGTCGGGTTTTTACCTTACGATAGCTAAAATATTTCTTATAAAATCCTCTGATATGATAATAGTGTCTATATACGAATACTTATTCAAATAGCGAAAATTGTTACATTTATTAAATTCCAACTACTAGCCACAATCGTGGGTAACACAAACAAAACTCGTAAAAGGCGCGTAGGGAGAATGGATTTCCAACTAATGACTCGGCACTGGGTACCACCTGTCACATTACGTGGCCTAGATCACCGTACCGAGGATTACTCCCAATCACCTACAACACAAGATTGGGACTACCCCTTACTGGATAATCCCGAGTAAGATAACCTCACGGTTGGGATCAGCAACCACACCACTAAGCCGAATAAAAAGGGACATCTGGATAGGGATGTCCTTACCCTAATGAGCGCTACCCACATAGCCTTGCTGCATAACCCCTGATTTTCAGTCATTCCCGATTGATGAGGCTTGAGGCTAAGCGTTACCTATTAGAACATTTCACTTAGAATGCCTATCATCCACCAGACGATGTTCCGAAAGCATTCACCCATACAAGTCCGTCCCGGGTTAGAACGGAACCGAAGGCACTACTCCTACTACATCTATTTTGGAATCATCCTCAGGATTAGTAGCGACTAACCCTTGCACTTCACTGCTCCATCTTCGACTCCAAACTCATTTTCCCATGAAAACGTACAAACTGGATTGAAGTGGTTTTCCAGAAATTAATCTCGATCCCGGTCTCTTCGAAATGATCAACGCATTGGCCAATTTTGATAGTCGATGATTTAACTATCAATTAACATTCATAAACATCCATCAACAATAAATAATTGCCCAAATTATTTATTATCCTTAAATTATCTTTGCAAGATATATTTCCATTTTCAATCTCTTGAAAATAGTTTTCAATTCACACTCTGTCATGGAATAAATTTCCCAAATATTCATTTCCCCTGGAAACAACCAAGTCCAAACATTTAGATTTTAAAACATTTGATCACTTTATTCTAAATATACCTTAAAATATATTTAAAAATATTTAAAGCAAAACTACTTTTTAAATATAAGCTAATTTTAAAATAAAAGATAAATTAAACTAAATTTACAAGAAGAGTTACAAAATCCTATACAAAATTTCAAATAAAACTTTAACCAATTATCTTTATAAATCCATTTTATAAAATATAAATATTAATAATATTCTTTTAAAACATAATACCAATTAACCCTTTAAAATAATTACTACTATAACTAATTTGGTACATATGTACCTTTAAAAATTTTAGAACTTAAATAAGAATTTTCTTAAAAACGTTCTTTTAAAATCAAATTTAAAACTTTTAACTTTTACTTAAAAATCTGCTTTAAAACGTACATGGCTTTTCAGGGAACTACACTTCCATTTCAGAATAAACCAAAGAACCTTTTATAAGTCCTGCTTGATTTATCTCAATTCGAATTTACGTTTGAAACCTGTAAATTTCTTCCCATACTTTAAAAATAAACCCCTTTTTATTTTAGTGCATTTCCCATTTCCTAGAAATCACTCTCTAAAATATATACTTAACGTATTTAAAATAAAGCTACCAGAAATGTGACGCCCCACCTCTATACCCACGCTAGACAAGAAAATTACGGTGTAATGCTGCCAACTAGCACTGAGAATAAGGCTATTGAGGAGCGACCATCCGTGTAATTGCTTTGTGTGGGCACCAATTTGTCAGATAGTACAAGGAAGTCCGACATGCCGATACAAACTCAAGGCTACTACACAGTGGCTATATATATTCTTCGGAAACAAACATAGAAATAAACATAACACAAATCAGTCACAGACATCCATATCACAAAGGTGGAAAAAGATATGAATATAACACATGAAAGTGTACATCAGAGTAGGGGTCAACCAAGATCCACAATATCACAAAAGAATGGTTACAAGTGCGAGACAAAAGAATATGTATACATCTAGGAGTCTATATCTCAAAGGTATACAACAAAAACTACTAATCTAAGTAGTTAGCCAAAAGTCAGGATGATAATCCCAGAAGTGAAGTTAAGCAGAAGCACCTGTAACATCTCGATCTGACCCGAGTATATTTATAAGAAAATAATAAACGGATCAGTCTAGCTATAAATATCAGATAAAATATATAGAATAAGAGATATGATATATCATATGCTAACCATAAAGCCATACTATGATAAGTATGAAATTGAAAATCAACAAGAGATTAATCAATATCACCAGAATCTTCTCAAAGATCAAAAGGAATTTCATACTCAATATCTTCATTCACAAAAAGTTAATGACACACAAATTCACCAATGCACAAATACTGATAACACATATCAATGAAAATCACGAAAATTGGTGAAACACAAATTCTAGAAATCATCAATGGAAAACCAGAAATCACAAAAAGGGGGAGGCCTATCACAAAACGGGAGCCTGAAAACAAACCAACACGTGTATCACAAAAAGGGATGCTATCCCATGGTCGCTAACCATAGAGCCAGTGCAACGACGTAATACAACGGTACGCCCGAGGAACCAGAAACTCGAATAGTTTGGAACAACAACGTAGTACAACGGTACGCCCGAAGGTCCGAACACCACAAAAACGTGGGTCGCTAGCCCACAAAAATTGGGTCGAAACCCCAAGAAATAAATAGTTCGTTAGCCTATAATAAAAATGATACGAAACTCAATAAAACGAGGTATCGTCCCCTTCGTGGACCAAGAAACATAGCATATCGCTAGTCATAATCACAAAAATGATCATCATCGATCATCAAGAAGTGTCAAGTACAATAAGCTAGTAGATATAAAAGCATAGCTTCATGTCCCATAACCACTAGCTTAACTTAAATATTTACGAACAAATTGTAGATCTCCACTCGAAAACTTTCACAAGAGATTCAATCGAACAAGTCCAAGAATTAACCAACGAAGTAAACGCAAGCGTTTCATACCACTTGTTTTACTAAGTCGTTTAATTAGATTTCTCATACGTGTGAGGTAAAGGTTTGTATATACTAGTAGATTGGAAAGCGGTTTTATAAACGAGTTTGATATTGGAAATAGAGTTTAAATCACCTTTGATAAAGAGTTTGAATATTTACTACTATTATAGGAACCTTTGTATTTTTAAGTTTCAAATCGCAAAAATGATTGTAAAAACAATAAATCACTAAAATTCACATTCAAAGACGTGAATAAAATCCAAAGAAATCGATACCAAATCCATCAAAGTGGATATACTCAAAAATTCCAAAAATAGAAGTTATCAAAGTCAACAAAGGTGATAACAACTAATAGGAGAAGAAGAATCGATTAAAGATTGGAAAACAAAGCAAATTTAGCATAAATAGGCAAAACAGGCAAAATAGGAGCAGGTCGGTCGACTAAACTTCCTGAGTCAGTCGACTGAACACATACCTGAGAAATTTTCGGGCTTCAGCTCAGTCGACTGACTCAGAGAATTCAGTCGGTTGAACCTGATTTCCTGCATTTCCTATCCCATTTTAAATGGAGTGCAAACTCACTCAATTTGCAACCGGACAAGCGCAGACGCTAGGGGTTTATGCCTATCGGCTACCCGACCCTATAAGCTCCTCGATGCATCACCAAAACATGAATCAAAACATCAAAGTTAGGATTTTTAAAGATTTGAACACAAAAACACTAAATATTGGAATATTCACCAATTCATTCCAAACCACAAGCAAATGCACATGAATAAGTGTTAGGAATTCATGCCAAACGATCAAAGATAGATATAGGCATAGATGTGAGATAAAAATCTCGCCTTTAAACCCAAAACAAATGAAGAAGAAGCTATAGAGCAATGGCAA
The DNA here is from genome assembly GCA_030765085.1 of Allium cepa. Taxonomy (NCBI): domain Eukaryota; kingdom Viridiplantae; phylum Streptophyta; class Magnoliopsida; order Asparagales; family Amaryllidaceae; genus Allium; species Allium cepa. Next base: position 292,434,478 of record CM060942.1, read on the forward strand.
GAACAATCACTCTTCAATTCCAACCCAAGAGCTTGAATCTAAGCTTAAAAGAGAAACATTTCCAAAATTAGGAAATGGAATTTCTGAAATTGGTAAGAGAATGAGTTGGATAAGAAGGAGATGAGGCTTACCAAAGCTTCTTCTATAAATTTGGAGCTATAACTTGATTTGCAAAAGAAAACTAGGGCTTGCAGTGTTAATTTCCCATTCCTCTCTCCGTTGTTGTTAAAGCTTGAGTATTAGGAATTAGAAATGAAGTAATGAAGAGGAGAGGGGTGAAGCTTGGGTCTAATTAGCTGAAACAAAACCAAAGCCCTAAGTGAAAAAGTGAAAAACTCCACTAACTCCAAACACATCAAATTTTATACTTAAAAAGACCGCAAACGTCATTTTGAACTAAATGGGAGTGGTCTCGAGTCCTAATTTGACTATTTGTAAAAAGTAGCATTTTCGGACAAAAAATCGGACTAACGATGAAATATTTAAATAAAATATTTAAATACTCAATCGTAAAATATGCGGGTTGTTACAAGAAATTACATAATTAAAAATAATACTTATGGAAATATATATAGGTTTTCTAAGTAATTTAAGCCAAATTTAAATTTTAAAATAAAGTTATTAAATCAAATATTTATATTAAAATTTCCTTTTGAAACTTAATACCACCTTACCTTTAAAATAATTGAATACCATAATTACTTAAATAAATATTTACTTTCACTTAAACATAATTAAAAGTAGTAATTTTCTCTAAAATATTCTAATACACCCTTTTTTAAACTTCCTTGTTTATACTTCGAAAACTTTCTTTGACACATTCTTAGTTTCCAGGAAAATACACTTCCCATCCTTTAAGAATAATCTCGGTATTATTTTTATAAAAATTCGCACTTCTTATAGAAATTCCCTCTAGAAATCTATATCTTCAATATTTATCCCAGATAGATATTCCATTTTATTTATAAACCCAGTTTATAAATTTTCATTTCACATTTCTTTTTAAATCAAATTTCAAAAACACTTCAAATTCCAAACCAATTCCTTGAATTTAATCTCCTTAAATTCATTACTCAAAAATTCCTTTTTAATTCCCTTTTAAGCCCAATTTATTCTATTTTCATTTATAGTTTAAAATACCAGATTATATTTATTCAACCATAACACAACACAGCTTAATTTCCAATTTATCTATCACAGTATATAGATGAAATGCAACATCAATTATGAAAATAATTTCTATATTGTGAGCAATCCAGTCAGATCCCTCCAATCTATTTCCCTGCATCCACAGATATTAGCACACAAATAAATATTGATCAAGTCTGATACTAATTATCATATTCTACTAATCAACCAATCAAACATTTAAATATTAGCTATTTAAATTAAATGACATCCAGATGTGAGTAAGATGAACTCACCTCGCATTGGCGTTTCAAATTTTAAATTAAATCGAGCTCTTTCGATTTAACTTAAAATTTCCGCTTGCTCAAAATGATTCCAAATGTACATCACAGCGCGTTGCTCGTTGCTGGGATTCCGGCACCAATAAATTCAACAAAATTAGATCACGCATGCTTGAGATATTCAGTTTTAAAGGTTTTAAATAAAATTTAAACTAAATTCTTTTTTTACACCGGCCACTACCTCTTCTTCCTCGCGCAATCATCCAGAAGGTCTCGAACCCATGGCCAACGTCGCCTCTACCCACGGTCGGAGAATCATGCAGCTCGATCGTCCCCTCGTCACCCAAACCACGCACGAACATGCACCCTTCGAGCCAAGATTCTGGCGAATCTACCCCGCTTCCATCAATCTTGACCATTGGATCTATAGTACTCGACGAGTAATACGATTCTCTAGTTGATAATTTTTGTATAAAGTTGATGGATTAGAAGAAAAATGGAGGAGAAGGCATGATGATTTCGGCCATTAAACAATTAGGTGTCGGTTGCATTATAGCTCCTAGGGTTTCACCGAGCAACGTGAATATATATGCATTCTATTATTTTAAGATTATTCTCAATTTTTACAAGATTTTCGAAAGAACTCCAAATCAAATGTAACGACCCGTTAAATTAGATAATATTGAATAAATTTAATTTATATGTTTTCTAATCTAATCCAGAATAAAATAGAAGCCTTAGGATTTTTAAAGAAATGGAATGTGAGGGTTAGATAGTAACTGTAATTAAAGTTAAATAACTTAAATGTTATATGACATAGATTGAAATAACTGGAATTTGTGATTGAGGTTATAAGTCATAATTTGTTGATTTTAAACGGTATTAATGAAACTATAACTGAATTGGATTGCATAGACATAAATATTAGGAAAACATGTATTAGGTGGACTAAAATTTTTAAAGTTCATAAGTTGTGTAATCCAATTTAGTAGAAACGCTAAATTATAAACGAAGATGTAAATAGACGCTAAAATTTAACTATGTAAATGGTGACTGAAGACCTAGTTATAAGAAATGGGAATATAACCTAACTTGAGTTAAGTAGAAGAAGGATTTGATTTAATATGAAAATTATTGTTCTAAGTATTGAATAAAATTGGGAATCAAATTTTATTTAATGATAATAACGTTAGTATTGGTTAATAAATAGATTTCAATGCAGTAACCAAATGAATGGAATAAGATGAGTATATATTGCATAGAAATGAAATGTAAATTGTCACATTTGGTTGGAGCTAATTTTTAGAAACATATAAATGTTGAATCAGTAAATATTAAATTCCATTTAATATAAGAATTCAAAGGTGGAAGATTTACATTTGGATTGGAAAATGGATAGTTATTAATTAAAAGTGACCATTGAATAAATTTATGCAAACGTGATATAATGTAAATAGATGGGGATCAACTTTTATTTATGTGGTTAAGGGAATTTAATTTCTATAGTATGATAATCGAAATTAATGGAAGTTGGAATAGCTAATTTATATGTTAGTTGAAATTTAGCTAGAATATGTAGATATTGAATGATAGTAAAAATTTAATGGATATAAAAGTTTCAATTATACATTGAAATTCATACTCGCCATAAAAGGTTAATTGAGACCAAAGAAGTAGTATAGGAATCTAACCTTCTTTATTAATTTGGATTTATTGCAATAGTTAATTTCATAAAATAAAGGTAAAGCTAATTCAAATTTAACTAGACCATTGTTGGTATAACTTTAGAAGCAAGATTTATTTATGGTTTGAGTATTTAATTCAACAAGTGGTATTTACGACAAATAAAATAGAATTGAACGTAAAATATTACGTTATTAAATTGAAATGGAATTTGTAAACATTGAGTGAAATCTTAAACTAATGTTAGTATTCGTCGTATTTACAACAATAACTTTGAATAATAGAAGGGAAGTGAATATAATAAATTAATCAAATTTATAGTGTTGAATTCAATTGGATTGGAATTAATAAATAGTTAAGAAAAATAAGGGTTATTAATAATTTGGAATTTAATTATGGTAAAAAGGTTAATTGCAATCCAAAGATGAGTTGGAATGGAAATCAAGTATTTATTTAATTTGATTTAAGAGGTGAGTATAAAGGTATAAGATTTAATAATTGGGTTTAGAATAAAATTTATAATCTCTAAATAATAAGGAAGTGCAGATATTTAGCTGCAAATTTATATACTGATAGATTTTAATTCACATCCAAGCTTGGTAAATAATTTAGAATTGATTGAAGTATATAAATAATGAAATGGGGCCTATATTAGAAGTTGAAATATAAAAATTGGATTTTTAATTTATTTGATTTATTTAATAAATATTAAAATGGTCATTTTTGTCACGGACTCGGATTTCGACGAAACCAGTTTCATCGGATCCGTATCGGTGAATTGTTATAGGGTTTCAAGTTTCGTATCGATCGGACTTGTCGTTTGATCGTACGGACGCGAAACGCCTTGAAATCAATTTTATTAAAAATCAATTTGAAATCAATTTGGAAATCTTGTTTTCAGCATAACTTCTTCATACGATCGAATTTGGTCGTGAAACTTTTTCCATCGCATTCAGAATATTTTAAAACACCTATTTGGATATATAGTTTTAACAGATTCGGTTCCGGGGTCAGAACGGGCTTTTTGGGCCAACTACCGTTTAGCACGTTCGTTATCCGTACCCACCTAGCCTTCTTCTATTTGTCTATATATATGCGATCATAAACCCTAGCCTCCTTTCTTCTGTCAATTGAATATACGTATAATTTCTTCATCCCTTTCTCCTCTCCAATGGTTGAAAAACCTAGATCTAACCACAGTTCAAAAATCAAAAGTCAAAACTCAAAAATTTCAGAAAATTCTCAAAAAAATATATGTCGATGTTCTCAACATACGTAATCCAGCAATGCAATTCGTTTTTCAATTGGAGCTGTCGTTTGCTCAGAATAAATTCAAACAGCCCGTGGCCCTCCATCATCATCGTCGCAAACTTCATCGGATCGAGAAACGATTTCTGGGTATTGGAGAGGGAACTGAGGGGATCGCATCTATGTTGTTTGTTTCGAGTTTCAACGGCTGGATGTGGCTTATTATTGGGACTAGGGTTTAGATGGGCGGCGGCGGCTGGAGGTTCTGGGCAACCGGAGTGGTATGGGGGGGGCGGCTCTTCAAGGCGAGTTGGATGGTGATGGTCGGCCGAGGGTTGGTGGCTGGTGGCGCGAGCAGTGGGCGGTCAAAGGGCTTGGTCAACGGCTTGCTTGCGTTGTTCTGGCGCATGGGTTTTGGGAGCTACCTGAACGCGTGAGAGAGGGGGGGCTGCACGTTCCTTTGGTGATGACGTGGCACATATATGATTAGGTGAGTTGTGTGTCACTTTTGCTTATTTTTAATTTTGAATTCAAGTGCAATTTTCGACATAACTTTCTCATACGAAGTCGGATTCACACGAAATTTCTTTTGTTAGGATCGTAATTTAATTCCGGACTTGATGACGCTGGTTTGGACGAATTCCGAGACGGGCGAATTTTTGGGTTTAAATCGAATTTAAATTCGATTTAAATTCAAAAGGTGAGTGTTTTAACCCACTCACAACTACTAGAAGCTTTTATGTTTGTTAAATAAATTTTTGAAATGAATAGAAATTTATTTATGAGCTTTTGGCATGTTATTTCATTCATATCTGTTGAATTGCATTTTATTGAATTTAACTGTTAATTTAATTGATTTATTGCGTATTAATTGCCTGTTAGAAATTTTTGTTTGCATATGAACTGCTAGTTAACAGTTATGTCAATTATCACTGAATATAAACTGTTAGATTAATAGTTGATAAATATAATTTGAAATAAAACTGCCAATTATTACCTGTGTCTATTACCAAACATATATTGTTATTGATTGATATTGCTTGATGTTTGTGATTAGATGATGGATGTGTTGTTGAATGGATGTTTTATTTGTATATCATTATATTGCCAATTATCATGCATATTTATTTCATTCGGGATTGTGGTTTGAAATGATATATAACCGCAAATTTTATATCTTTTAAATTGCGGATTGAAATGATAAATATCCGTATCACTTGACCATAGGATAGAAAATTATATACAGGCACCGCGGTCTACGTATAACTATTTTAATATGATTTCTATGGTTTGGATGGAATACGGTTTATAATAATCTTAAAATTTATACTGTATAAATATTTTTCTTCCATATTTATATACATATGAAGTTGAAATTTTGGAATTAAAAGGTGTATAAATTTCTTTATTAAAAATGGAAGAAAATTTAAAAAAAAATGGAGTTTGATAATTTATATCCTATGTTTAAATGTTAAGTTGGAAATTTTAGGATATGATATTATAATTGAATTTTTCCAAAATGAATTGAAATGAATATTCTAATATAAATTTGAATTGGAAAAATATTCTAGTATAATTTGAATTGGAAAATATATATGTTTTATCACTAGAATTGGAGTTTATTTATTATGGGTTTATGTGAATATTCAAGGCTAATTAATAAAGCATTGATTTGTAGAAAGAAAAACCCAACTTTAGTTTTGAAATCTAAATACTCCAAATGAATATAGGCATATATGTATATAAATTGAAATGATTTTGGAACTCAAGAGTGATATTTAAGTTATGGTTTAGACTTTAAAATAAAGAATTTTATTTATAAAGCCGTAGAAAGTATTTCTTTACGAAGTAAACTTTAAAAGTTAAACCATTTACTCTATATACCGTTGAATATCCAAATCATTTGAGTTTTAAAGGTTATGGTTTGAAATTATGGATTTCAAAATATTATGCTTGAAAAATATTTGGGTTTCAGAAGTTATGAAGTTTAAAGCATTATGATTTTGGAAAATTATATTTGGGATAAACGATGTCATATTGGTTTGGGTTTTAAAAGAAGAAATGATACCGTAATATTATGGTTTAGAAATGGATTATATTCTGGTTTTAAAGTATAAACTATTTTTAAATGACCGCGGTGTTATCATAACGATGGGTTGGCAAAGAGACTGGGATCGGATATGGACATACTCTCTGTCGATACCGAAAACCACTTTGACTAACCGTGTACGCGGTGGAGATTCCAGAATGAAGTAGGTGGTGGCGACGTTTCCTGTAAGGTAAATACGTGGACCCAACTCCCGTGAGTTGGCATAAGGTGGCTAAAACAGGAGCGATTCTCAGGCCAATGAGGTCATTCCTCTGATCGGACGCTCCTCTTCGATATTATACTTTGACTTGGATTGATTCAGTGGCCACTTCTATATTTTGATTTTGGGGAGTTAGTCCGAGGTGGGCGGTAACTGCGGCTACGCGTTTCCACCAGCCTGGATAGCAATTGGTATATCTACCCTGGCATTGCCTAGTTGTGCCGTGTCACCTACCATACCGAGCCTTTACTACGAGTTTCTATTTGTGTCGTACCTATGGAGTATCCTCTGGTAGCCTTCCGATCAGGAGGTATTACGGTACTGTATAGACTATTGGTATATTACGTGTTAAGGTGGAAAATGTAAAGCCTTAACGCTATTTAAAAGTAAGTTTATTTTATAAATAGACACTATTATAATAGCGTAATATACTACATAGTAAATAGTTTAACGGATCCTTAGGAGATGTAAATCCCGAGCATCTCTTGAGTTACTGTACTCATATTTATTTCTGTTTATTTAACTCACATAAGATTTTCTAGTCTGACTCGAGTGTTTTTGTCTTTTCAAATTCGCTTGGGTCAGTCCGAGCGTTTCAGGATAGCAGATTTTAGCATTGGAGGACAAAGACGAAGAATCAGTATTATTTTACATATAGTATTGCACCACACTCTTTCTATTCCGCTGCATTGCTTGTATTGGTATGTGTAACTCTGATATTTATTGTAAAAGAAGAATCAAGCTTTTGTAAACTGTTTATGAAACTGTATATTTGTTATTATATTTTATCCTTCCGCTGTGAGATTCTATTTTCGTTTTATTTCTTCTCTATTTTTCTTATTTACCCCATAACAATCCGCCCTTGCGTATGCTTTGAATTGGGACAAGTGTCGGTTTAAAGTGTGCGAAAAGGCGGGACGTTACATCTGGTATCAGAGCTTTGGTTTAGCGATAAACTTTGGCTCTGTGGGGTTTGACTCTTTGTTAATAGGGTAGTAAGATCCTATGGGAGTCGCTGAGTGTATATATACGAGAGAGCGTATTTGTTAGTATTAATAAAAGATTTTGATATTGTGTTAATCTGTTCCGCTTTGTATTTATGAATTCTGGTTGATGCATGGGACGCTATGTCATCAATAGGGATTTCTAAACACTTAATAGGACAGACCGACATAATATTGTTTTTAATATAGGTGAATGAAATAATTTTGCCTATTATATTTTCTATATATAAAAATGTTTTATAAAGATATATATATATATATATATTTTTGGTTGCTATAGATTGGGTGTTAGGAAATAAAATATTTATAATAACTGAAGCTAAGTGAAATTATAATGAACCAAATTTGGGGATTTTAGAACTTAAGTCCGGGTTTTTTTTTTGAAAATTTCCTTCAAAGAATTTGTGAAAGATAATGATTTGGGTATAAGTAATTTCTTATGTAAATATTTAGTATAATTTGGGAAAAATTTGTTTTAAAAGAAGATTTTGGAGAAAATAAATTCTGTACTTTCCTCTCTGTCGCTGGAAAATAAATTCGGTGATGACGGCCGCATCATCGACTTTCATTTTCGAGTTTCGAAGGGGAAAGGCCACTGTAGAAAATTCCACTGCAGATTTATTTTGAAATTTCTAAAATTTTCTTTTATTGTTCTAACTATAATTAGAGATATTGAGTTGTAAGAACTTATTTATCTATTATTTTGAAATAAATTGAAATTTAACCCTGTATTTAATTCTAAATTTTTCCATTAATTAATTGTTTAAAATTTGTTAATGAAATAAAAGGTTGAGAAATAAATGAATGGAAACCTCTAATAATTAAGAGAATTATTGCAAGGTTATAAAGAGAAAGTGAATACGTAGGAGAAAGAATAGTAATATGGATTAACATTGAATTTAATTAAAGAATGGAGATTAAACTTGTATAAGTTCAATTGCATTCCCTTTAACATAAATAACTTACCCATATATAAAAGTTGAAATGTTAAATGAGAAACTGGAATTGAATATTTTACAAGTAGTAATTTAGAAGAAAAAAAGGGGTATTCAATAAATTACTGTTATAATAAGAATTTAATGGTATAAACTTAGGTTGTAATTGAAATTTTACAACAAATAAAGTTAAGAATTATTAATAGATGATATGAACCTGAGTATATAACATGAAATTCAAAATAAGAATTTATTATATGATTATTCACTTAAGTATGTTTAATCTCCCCTATTTTAATATAATGGAAAGTAGGAAAATTTGAAATGACGGCAATTCATAGTTAATGGATAAATTAAAACTTCCACTTATAAGAACGAATGTTAGCAGATTAAGAATTTAAGGGAAATCTTACAAGTGAAGATATTCAAAATATTTGTGTTATTAATGAAAATTTATTTTATAGACTTAAGTAATAAAAGGAAACTTAAGTAATAAAAGGAAACTTAAGTAATAAAAAGGAAATACAAATATAATGAATTTTGAGATAATTGAAAATTAAAACATGTAAGAAATAAAGAAAGTCCTCCATAAATGAAGGAAGAAATCAAACCACTGAATTATGAAATAAATGTATAATAAGCTATTTTGGTGTTGATTGAATTGTTTGGTTGATGTATGTTTGTTGGGTAAGGAATTGTGGAGTTGTTGGATGAACAAATAATCTATCTTTGTTCCATCCAAGACTGTTGAGTAACGGATGCACTTGATAGTTATTTTTCATTACGTACAATTTCAGAATTTGAACCCGAACAACTAATTGTTTGTTTGATTGAATGATTATTTGTTTGTGATGTGTGCTGTTTGTTAAAAAAAAAAAAAAAATTTATGGTTGTTGCATTTGATTGGATATGAATGATTGAATCCACCTAAACATTTCACTGTAAAATAAATATTTAACCTTTTAGATTTTATAAGTGAATACAGGTGATGGAAGCCACTGCTACTGCTTTGGTTCCATAAAAATATAAGCGTTTTGCCCGACAAATAGGTACGTTTTCGGATTACGTTTAAAGCGCTTTTTATATATTTTCCCGAGTTGGGATATTTTATTTTGGATATATGTGTAATATATTTGTATATTTGGATATTATATTTTCTCCAGAGTCCCTCCGTACAAAGGAGACTCTGCCAAAATTTTTCGAAAATTTTGGGACTTAGAATTTTGTGAGATTATTTTTCCAACTTTAATAATTCAAGCATTAAAGGAAATTAATCCAGTAAAATATTGTTTATGAGTAATATCTGAAATAAGTATACTGTTTTATTCTTCCTCCTCCCTTCTTTTCCTTTTCGGGGACGAAAAGTTTTGAGTGGGGGAGATTGTAACGACCCGTTAAATTAGATAATATTGAATAAATTTAATTTATATGTTTTCTAATCTAATCCAGAATAAAAAAGAAGCCTTAGGATTTTTAAAGAAATGGAATGTGAGGGTTAGATAGTAACTGTAATTAAAGTTAAATAACTTAAATGTTATATGACATAGATTGAAATAACTGGAATTTGTGATTGAGGTTATAAGTCATAATTTGTTGATTTTAAACGGTATTAATGAAACTATAACTGAATTGGATTGCATAGACATAAATATTAGGAAAAAATGTATTAGGTGGACTAAAATTTTTAAAGTTCATAAGTTGTGTAATCCAATTTAGTAGAAACTCTAAATTATAAACGAAGATGTAAATAGACGCTAAAATTTAACTATGTAAATGGTGACTGAAGAACTAGTTATAAGAAATGGGAATATAACCTAACTTGAGTTAAGTAGAAGAAGGATTTGATTTAATATGAAAATTATTGTTCTAAGTATTGAATAAAATTGGGAATCAAATTTTATTTAATGATAATAACGTTAGTATTGGTTAATAAATAGATTTCAATGCAGTAACCAAATGAATGGAATAAGATGAGTATATATTGCATAGAAATGAAATGTAAATTGTCACATTTGGTTGGAGCTAATTTTTAGAAACATATAAATGTTGAATCAGTAAATATTAAATTCCATTTAATATAAGAATTCAAAGGTGGAAGATTTACATTTGGATTGGAAAATGGATAGTTATTAATTAAAAGTGACCATTGAATAAATTTATGCAAACGTGATATAATGTAAATAGATGGTGATCAACTTTTATTTATGTGGTTAAGGGAATTTAATTTCTATAGTATGATAATCGAAATTAATGGAAGTTGGAATAGCTAATTTATATGTTAGTTGAAATTTAGCTATAATATGTAGATATTGAATGATAGTAAAAATTTAATGGATATAAAAGTTTCAATTATACATTGAAATTCATACTCGCCATAAAAGGTTAATTGAGACCAAAGAAGTAGTATAGGAATCTAACCTTCTTCATTAATTTGGATTTATTGCAATAGTTAATTTCATAAAATAAAGGTAAAGCTAATTCAAATTTAACTGGACCGTTGTTGGTATAACTTTAGAAGCAAGATTTATTTATGATTTGAGTATTTAATTCAACAAGTGGTATTTACGACAAATAAAATAGAATTGAACGTAAAATATTACGTTATTAAATTGAAATGGAATTTGTAAACATTGAGTGAAATCTTAAACTAATGTTAGTATTCGTCGTATTTACAACAATAACTTTGAATAATAGAAAGGAAGTGAATATAATAAATTAATCAAATTTATAGTGTTGAATTCAATTGGATTGGAATTAATAAATAGTTAAGAAAAATAAGGGTTATTAATAATTTGGAATTTAATTATGGTAAAAAGGTTAATTGCAATCCAAAGATGAGTTGGAATGGAAATCAAGTATTTATTTAATTTGATTTAAGAGGTGAGTATAAAGGTATAAGATTTAATAATTGGGTTTAGAATAAAATTTATAATCTCTAAATAATAAGGAAGTGCAGATATTTAGCTGCAAATTTATATACTGATTGATTTTAATTCACATCCAAGCTTGGTAAATAATTTAGAATTGATTGAAGTATATAAATAATGAAATGGGGCCTATATTAGAAGTTGAAATATAAAAATTGGATTTTTAATTTATTTGATTTATTTAATAAATATTAAAATGGTCATTTTTGTCATGGACTCGGATTTCGACGAAACCAGTTTCATCGGATCCGTATCGGTGAATTGTTATAGGGTTTCAAGTTTCGTATCGATCGGACTTGTCGTTTGATCGTACGGACGCGAAACGCCTTGAAATCAATTTTATTAAAAATCAATTTGAAATCAATTTGGAAATCTTGTTTTCAGCATAACTTCTTCATACGATCGAATTTGGTCGTGAAACTTTTTCCATCGCATTCAGAATATTTTAAAACACCTATTTGGATATATAGTTTTAACAGATTCGGTTCCGGGGTCAGAACGGGCTTTTTGGGCCAACTACCGTTTAGCACGTTCGTTATCCGTACCCACCTAGCCTTCTTCTATTTGTCTATATATATGCGATCATAAACCCTAGCCTCCTTTCTTCTGTCAATTGAATATACGTATAATTTCTTCATCCCTTTCTCCTCTCCAATGGTTGAAAAACCTAGATCTAACCACAGTTCAAAAATCAAAAGTCAAAACTCAAAAATTTCAGAAAATTCTCAAAAAAATATATGTCGATGTTCTCAACATACGTAATCCAGCAATGCAATTCGTTTTTCAATTGGAGCTGTCGTTTGCTCAGAATAAATTCAAACAGCCCGTGGCCCTCCATCATCATCGTCGCAAACTTCATCGGATCGAGAAACGATTTCTGGGTATTGGAGAGGGAACTGAGGGGATCGCATCTATGTTGTTTGTTTCGAGTTTCAACGGCTGGATGTGGCGTATTATTGGGACTAGGGTTTAGATGGGCGGCGGCGGCTGGAGGTTCTGGGCAACCGGAGTGGTATGGGGGGGCGGCTCTTCAAGGCGAGTTGGATGGTGATGGTCGGCCGACGGTTGGTGGCTGGTGGCGCGAGCAGTGGGCGGTCAAAGGGCTTGGTCAACGGCTTGCTTGCGTTGTTCTGGCGCATGCGTTTTGGGAGCTACCTGAACACGTGAGAGAGGGGGGGCTGCACGTTCCTTTGGTGATGACGTGGCACATATATGATTAGGTGAGTTGTGTGTCACTTTTGCTTATTTTTAATTTTGAATTCAAGTGCAATTTTCGACATAACTTTCTCATACGAAGTCGGATTCACACGAAATTTCTTTTGTTAGGATCGTAATTTAATTCCGGACTTGATGACGCTGGTTTGGACGAATTCCGAGACGGTCGAATTTTTGGGTTTAAATCGAATTTAAATTCGATTAAATTCAAAAGGTGAGTGTTTTAACCCACTCACAACTACTAGAAGCTTTTATGTTTGTTAAATAAATTTTTGAAATGAATAGAAATTTATTTATGAGCTTTTGGCATGTTATTTCATTCATATCTGTTGAATTGCATTTTATTGAATTTAACTGTTAATTTAATTGGTTTATTGCGTATTAATTGGCTATTAGAAATTTTTGTTTGCATATGAACTGCTAGTTAACAGTTATGTCAATTATCACTGAATATAAACTGTTAGATTAATAGTTGATAAATATAATTTGAAATAAAACTGCCAATTATTACCGTGTCTATTACCAAACATATATTGTTATTGATTGATATTGCTTGATGTTTGTGATTAGATGATGGATGTGTTGTTGAATGGATGTTTTATTTGTATATCATTATATTGCCAATTATCATGCATATTTATTTCATTCGGGATTGTGGTTTGAAATGATATATAACCGCAAATTTTATATCTTTTAAATTGCGGATTGAAATGATAAATATCCGTATCACTTGACCATAGGATAGAAAATTATATACAGGCACCGCGGTCTACGTATAACTATTTTAATATGATTTCTATGGTTTGGATGGAATACGGTTTATAATAATCTTAAAATTTATACTGTATAAATATTTTTCTTCCATATTTATATACATATGAAGTTGAAATTTTGGAATTAAAAGGTGTATAAATTTCTTTATTAAAAATGGAAGAAAATTTAAAAAAAAAATGGAGTTTGATAATTTATATCCTATGTTTAAATGTTAAGTTGGAAATTTTAGGATATGATATTATAATTGAATTTTTCCAAAATGAATTGAAATGAATATTCTAATATAAATTTGAATTGGAAAAATATTCTAGTATAATTTGAATTGGAAAATATATATGTTTTATCACTAGAATTGGAGTTTATTTATTATGGGTTTAAGTGAATATTCAAGGCTAATTAATAAAGCATTGATTTGTAGAAAGAAAAACCCAACTTTAGTTTTGAAATATAAATACTCCAAATGAATATAGGCATATATGTATATAAATTGAAATGATTTTGGAACTCAAGTGTGATATTTAAGTTATGGTTTAGACTTTAAAATAAAGAATTTTATTTATAAAGCCGTAGAAAGTATTTCTTTACGAAGTAAACTTTAAAAGTTAAACCATTTACTCTATATACCGTTGAATATCCAAATCATTTGAGTTTTAAAGGTTATGGTTTGAAATTATGGATTTCAAAATATTATGCTTGAAAAATATTTGGGTTTCAGAAGTTATGAAGTTTAAAGCATTATGATTTTGGAAAATTATATTTGGGATAAACGATGTCATATTGGTTTGGGTTTTAAAAGAAGAAATGATACCGTAATATTATGGTTTAGAAATGGATTATATTCTGGTTTTAAAGTATAAACTATTTTTAAATGACCGCGGTGTTATAATAACGATGGTTTGGCAAAGAGACCGGGATCGGATATGGACATACTCTCTGTCGATACCGAAAACCACTTTGACTAACCGTGTACGCGGTGGAGATTCCAGAATGAAGTAGGTGGTGGCGACGTTTCCTGTAAGGTAAATATGTGGACCCAACTCCCGTGAGTTGGCATAAGGTGGCTAAAACAGGAACGATTCTCAGGCCAATGAGGTCATTCCTCTGATCGGACGCTCCTCTTCGATATTATACTTTGACTTAGATTGATTCAGTGGCCACTTCTATATTTTGATTTTGGGGAGTTAGTCCGAGGTGGGCGGTAACTGCGGCTACGCGTTTCCACCAGCCTGGATAGCAATTGGTATATCTACCCTGGCATTGCCTAGTTGTGCCGTGTCACCTACCATACCGAGCCTTTACTACGAGTTTCTATTTGTGTCGTACCTATGGAGTATCCTCTGGTAGCCTCCCGATCAGGAGGTATTACGGTACTGTATAGACTATTGGCATTTTACGTGTTAAGGTGGAAAATGTAAAGCCTTAACGCTATTTAAAAGTAAGTTTATTTTATAAATAGACACTATTATAATAGCGCAATATACTACATAGTAAATAGTTTAACGGATCCTTAGGAGATGTAAATCCCGAGCATCTCTTGAGTTACTGTACTCATATTTATTTCTGTTTATTTAACTCACATAAGATTTTCTAGTCTGACTCGAGTGTTTTTGTCTTTTCAAATTCGCTTGGGTCAGTCCGAGCATTTCAGGATAGCAGATTTTAGCATTGGAGGACGAAGACGAAGAATCAGTATTATTTTACATATAGTATTGCACCACACTCTTTCTATTCCGCTGCATTGCTTGTATTGGTATGTGTAACTCTGATATTTATTGTAAAAGAAGAATCAAGCTTTTGTAAACTGTTTATGAAACTGTATATTTGTTATTATATTTTATCCTTCCGCTGTGAGATTCTATTTTCGTTTTATTTCTTCTCTATTTTTCTTATTTACCCCATAACAATCCACCCTTGCGTATGCTTTGAATTGGGACAAGTGTCGGTTTAAAGTGTGCGAAAAGGCGGGACGTTACATCAAACATGCCGCTTGGCGTTTATAAGGTTTTACCCGCATTACAAACACAATGGAATATGTTTCGGAAGCTAATTTGATCGTATGCGTGAGTTACGGAAATAAACTATCAATTTTAAATTAAATCGATTAAAATAGTTTCTGTGTCGTTTTGAGCTGCCGGGGTCAAACGACAACTCCAATCGCTACGAAAATTGAAATCCGATAATAACTATCTATTACGGATCCAATGGATCTAGTTTCGTCGAATTCCGAGACTGAGCCCCGGAAGGCTATTTTAACTCGTCGATTAATTCAAGCGATTTTCGAAATCGTCGAAATCACTCAAAATTTCACTTTTAAAATTTTCACTCAATAATAAATCATATAGAACTTATAATCACATTAGAAATTATTTTGATTCGTTTTAAATCAAAATCTAATTATTTGTCTTATTATATTATTAAATACCATTTTTAAATTAATATAAACTTATCCACTTTTGCTTCCATCCAAAAGTCCAACATCATGATTTAAATCCAAATAGACTTAAAATAAATTTTAGAAGCCATTTTCATATCTGTTTACCCCCCAATTCACAAATTATCCCAATTCCCAAATATAAATTATTATTATTCAAATCCAATTGAATTACCATATTTGAAATTTTAACTAAATTCTATTCATTTAGTCAAAATATTTTTATTCAAAAATCAATTCAAAATCTACATTTAACATTTAAAATGAATTAAATGTTCAATTCTAACGACCAAAATTACGGGTCATTACAAATCAAATGCAACAATTTACATTACTTCAATTAGTTTGGAATTTCATAATTAGTTTTAATTACATTGTTACATTTCATTTTTAACGTTTGTTTCACTATTAAATTACAAAGTATTTATTCTTCAAATATTAATTACCAAAATCGTATTAAATCAACAAATTATATTATTAAAAATTTACGGGTCGTTACACACTCCCCCACTCAAAACTTTTTGTCCCCGTAAAGGAAAAAGGATGGGCAAAGAAAGAATTAAGTGAACATTCAAAAATGTATAAACAAATAAAATTTCAGAATTAATTAATTTGAATAAAATATATCAACTTATTTAAAAATTTCCTTTAACACCATTCTATATTGTAAGTTATTCAATTAACCTTTTATTCTATTTACCTCAATTAATCCTTTTTATAACTAAAATTTAAGTGTATGGCATTTATTATAAACACTCAAATTTTATTTATAAAATCCTTTTATATTGTATATTATCCAATTACATTGTTAACTTCCAATAATTAAGGTAAGTTATATTGGAATGCAATAGGATATTATACAAATAATTTTTTTCCCAATTCAATTATTAAGCTTACGTATTTATTCACAATTTTTGGCTCCATTTTATAATTGAAATCTTCTTTTAAGATAAAATTTAAGAATTAAATTTTCGATTAACTTCAAACAATTTTAGAAATAAATAAATATATACACTCAATATATATCGATATATACACTATAAATCAAGTCATTTTTTAGAAATTCAAATTAATTTAATTTTCCAAAGCAATGATGTACCAAAGCTACAGCATGGTCTCTTCCCCACGAAACTCGAAAATGAATGTCGATGATGCTGCAGTCATCGCCAAAATTATTTTCCAGTGACAAAGACAAGAGTACTGAATTTCAAATTAAAATTTCTTTGAAACAATTTCTACTTGAAACTTTAAATAATACACACTTTAAATCTTTAAACACAAAGTTAGAAATTGTTGGAAATTAAATTCTTAGTTTCTTGTTTTAAATGCCTTTAAATTTCCAAATTAACTTATAACCATGCTTTATAGTTCAATTATTTATACAAAGTCAAATATTATTGCTCAACATCCCATTCAATTAACTATTAAAATTTAGAAAATTATACTTTTATACCTATACAATATTGTTATGCAAAATTTATTTCATTCAATAAATTTGAAAACTATAATGTGTCAGTTTGCTCTATTCAAGTGTTTTGGTGATCCTATCGATAACGTTTATCAAACGAATCGATCGAAAATCGAAATCAACATCAACAACTCAAAAAACACAGTATATAAAACATTTTAATATAGATTTAAAAATAAATTATACAGGAATAGAATTTTAAAGCAAGGATAGAGATTCAAATTAGGTTGACTCAAATCAAAGACAATTTGGATTTGAGGATATGTTTGAAACAAAAGACAAGATGGTTAAACAACAGAGTGATAAGATGGATAATCTTATATAAATCGCAGGCAACCTTAACCAGGTCAACCTTAATTTAAAGAATAAGATCGATGTAGAATTCTGGGCAAGTCTACTCGCGATCTCAAGAGGTTGAATTTGGGATACACGAGATACTAGCATCTAAATCGAGGATATATATAGAAATCTCTAGTGAACAAATGCCTATTGTAAAGGAGTTCCACCCCTTTACAAGTCATTCGATGGAGATATGTGATGCTCCATAATTTGGAAGAATACGAAGAGTGAGGGACAAGAATGAAATTTGGAACTAGGGAACGTTCCATAATCCAAAGGAAACTGAATCAAAAGGAAAAGATTCACACTCGAATGAAAGTGATTCTATAGATAAATTTACCATATATGCCAAGTTTCCCCAGAGCCAAAGCTCTGATGCCAAATGTAACGACCCGATATTTTCAACTATTCGCATCCGCACATGTCGGACTTGAATTGATCAAAATACCGAAATGTAGAATAAATTTGGTAAATCTCAGAATATACCGCAAATAAATAAATCACAGAATCACAGACATAGAGTAATATAATGCAGCAGAAGCAAAGAGATAGTAGTTTATGAAGCTATTATACAAATACATCAGAGTTAAACAAGATACAATAGAAGTAACAATATGACAATATTGCATAAAGCTGGATACAATACTGGAATCAACTGAATAACTGGAATTGAAATAGATTGCTGGATCTTCAAGCAAAGCTCCAACTCCGAAGGAGAGTCTTTAATGTTTTATCACTCAGTTTGAGCGTAAAGCCAAACACAAAACACTCGAGTCAGGACATACATACTTATATTATGCAAACCAACTAAAGTGAACTGTAATATAAGGTACAAGTAACTTAAAGGATGCTTAGGACCGCCCATCCTCTAAGGATCTGTTAAACTATTTACTATGTAGTAGTATTTCGCTATTATAACAATGTATATAGTAAAATAAACTTACTTTTAAATAGCGTTAAGGGGTTACCTATATAGCCCTTAACACGTAATAGTGCCAATAGTCTATACAGTACCGTAATACCTCCTGATCAAAAGGCTACCAAAGGATACTCCATAGGTATGACACAAATCAAACTCGTACAAGGCGTGCTAGGGTAGGTGACATGACACAACTAGGCAATACCAGGGTAGATATACCAATTACACTTCCGGGCCCGTAGTAACGAGTAACAGCTACAACCACCCACCTCAAGCCACACCCCCAAATCAAAAGAATCAAAAGTGGCCACCGAATCAATCTAAAAGTCCGAATATATTAACGAAGGAGTGTGTCCGATCAGAGGAGCGTCCTCATTAGCCCGTCGATTGCTCCTGTTTTAGCCACCTTATGCCAAATCACGGAAGTCGGGTCCACGTTTATACCTCGAAGGAATTCCTCCGCCATCCTACTTCATTTATGAATCTCCACCGCGTACATGGTTGTTAAAGTGGTTTTCGGAGTTGGCAGAGAGTATGACAACTTCCGATCCTGGTCTCTTCAACAAACAACAGTTATTATAACCCATGGATACTTATTTCAAAATTATTTATACTTTAAAACCAAATTATCATATCCATTTCAAAACCAAAGTAATACTATATCATTTAAATTCCAAAACCAAATCAATATATCCTTTTAATAAAACCCAAATTTCTAAATCATTGAATATTCCTTCAATTTATCAAACTTCAAATATTCCTTTAAACCATCTTAACCAAACCACTTTATAAAGTCATATTCTTAAATCTTCAATTTCAATAAGTTCAAATTAATATATTTGAAGGCAATTCTCAATTAAATACAATTCCCAATAATTCCACTTCCAAACCCATATTACTTTCAGGTTATAACAGCTCTGAAACCAACATTTTGAAACATATTTATTTAAACTATTTAAATTCAGTGTCAAATAATATTCATTTTAAATCATTTAAATTCTACCTCAATTAATATTCATTTCAAAGTTTTAGCAAGTCTATTCATTTAATTATAAATTTCCATAACATTGTATGTTTTAGCTACACTAAAATTTCAATTTTTAGCCAATTTAACTTGTAAAAATCACATTTCACGCTTCAAAAATATTCATTTGGATATCATTTAACTTATGATTTAGATAAAATCAAATTTTGTCAATAAATATTCAAATTAAACTATAATTCATTAATAAGTCTAATTTTACCAATTTTACTTAACTTTTATTTTTAACAAATAACTTCACACTTTATTTTAAAATATCCATCCCACAAATAAAATAACCTATCACCAAAATTTACTTAACTTTCATTTGAAAACCAAATTTCCAATTATCAAGTTAAGTCATTTTAAGTTGCATATTCCCATTTAAATCATAATCATTCATATTTTAAAACATAACCATAAATCACTATATTCTCATAGTTAATATAACAGTCCAATCCTCTTTATAAATCTATTCATCTAGACATCAATTAAGTATGATTCAAAATTAAATAAAGTTTATTACCAAGTCTAATCAAAACTACAGTTCATTTTATCCACCCAAAATACATTATTTACTACACAAACCTTATTTATTCCAAGGAATAACCTTTATCAAATTTACTAGGTTAGATTTTAGATTCAAAATAAATCAAACTTAATTATTAACGTATTGATCATAAATAAAATTTTAAATTACAATTTAAAACCAAATAAATTTTTTTAAATTACAATCTAAACCAATTATCAACTCATACAATTTTAGCTAATAGGAAACCAGTATCTCTTTATATTCAAATCCTTAAATCAACTTTTTAATCAAAATACCATATATTTAAAATTCAAAATACTTAATAATTTTTAGAGAACTATTATAAAATTTTATCCATGGGCTTGTATAAAATTTTTTAGCCTAGGTCAAGTGATCCGGATATGTATCATTTCAATACGTAATTTAAAAAGAAAAATCTAGGTTTTATCATTTCAAACCTGCAATCTCATGTAAAATAAATATAATAAAAATCACTCGAGCATATCATTTCAGTCCATAATGATTTTTCCTTATTCTACAGTCCGTTCGGGTATGTATCATTTCAACTCATAGTGATAGGGAACTTGCAGTGTGGTAAATATGAAATAAAATAAGAGTATAGCATACAATATCATATCAGATGATGTAACAGGTATATAAACAGCATCTAATATCATATAAACATGTCACAGGCAGGTATGAAAATAGCATATTAATTTCTACGATTCACTTGTCATCATTTCACTATTATATAAGTATGTAATGTCTAGAGTGAATAAAAACTCACCTTTTAAAAGCTAGGATTGAAATTCAAACCCAAATCTAAACTCCGCAAAGCACGAAAAGGCACGACAGACTATGACTATATTCTTTTTAGTGGATGAAGAGTCATATCCAAATCTGTATACAAATAAATACCCAAATCTTAAGAATAAGATTCAACACATCAAAAGATGGATTAAACGATGCAATTTCGAATCAAAGAGGACATAAATTTGCTTTCAACCACCAAGTGGGCTTGGCCATTGGATTGGGTAGGGCCTAGGCATCATAGGCTCACGTCTAGGGATGTTTTATGGTCATGTATTGGTGATGCGGAGGAGAGGTAGGCTAGGAGGTGGAAGCCGAGCTAGCATGAAAACCAAAGAGAAAATCAAAAGAAAAAGGAAGAAGAAAGTATGGAGAAGCCATGAAAATTTAGAACTTGTTTTGTTTCTCTCACGCAAATGGGAATGAGATCAAAAGTTTTCATGTGAAATAATGAGATAAGTGGTGGTCTAGGGTTATATAAACAATGAATGTCTAAAGATATGGAGAGTGGATGGCTAGAGATGAAAGGCTAGAAAATGAATGGTTGGGAAATTAAAAGGCACAATTTAAGGAGAAGGAATCTTGTATATTTTCTTATTTGCATGCCAATGACAAATGAAGTGAATGGAAAGTTCCTCACGGCTTAAAGAAAATAAAATGCACGACTAGAAGGTAATTAAGGAGCTAGAAATAAAAAGGCAAGAAATAAAGAGGCTAGTGAATGAATGGGATTTATTTCCTATTTAATAAAAGAAACTTATGTAATATCATCCAATCAGAGGTGGCAAATGAAGAAGTGAGATATTTGGGAAGATTTTGTACGTGATTGGATAGAGTAATGCACGGCTATAATAGGTGAGAAACGCCAAGAATTGATAAAGAGGTAAAAAATTAAAAAGGCAAGCATTTAACAAAGTAACGTATACCCTTTGATTTTCTCCAACTCTTTATAAAAGATATAAACAAATAAATACCGATGAATACAACAAAAATCTAAATAAATAAATAGAGAAATAAACGAAGAGATTGATATAGGAAAAATATAGAAAAAATATATATAGAATGAAAATACATAAATTTATTGCGTGTAAAACGCTCTAATTTATCCAAATCTAAAAGTATAAATCGGAATTTCATGAAACGAAAAGAAAAATAAATATTAAAATAAAATACATTTTCAAATAAAAAATTAGCGTCTGTAAATTCAAATTTAAAATTTTCAACTATGGTCAAACTTTGACTTTCAATTGACCAAAAACAAAAAAAATTCCAGAAATTGTTTATTTTATCAAATTTGTCAAATGTATACAATTATTATGATTAAAACCTCAATTAATTCATTCAGATAGGTTTCATTCTTTTATATTATCTTATGAATAAAATATGCATTCCCATTTCATCCAAGTTTTCAATTAATATAGTAATTAAATTCATTTACTTATCATTAAATTTATTTATTATAGATAACATTCCAATCAATTAAAATTGATTCCTACAATTTGATTTGATTTAATTTCCATCTTTATACTATGCCCACTATTTCTTTATAAACCTGGTTACATTAGTTTTATATCTCATTACATTAATACACCCCTATTTACATCTTAAATTTGTATAAATGTTACTTTTTTAAATGTGTACTTCTGTCAATTTGTACACATTAATTAAGGTTTGAAACTAATTAAATAAATTTACCTTATTTCCATTCTTTTTACAATTTATTACTTTGTAAATAAATTTATGTTTCTAGTTAATTTATACATTCACACTTCCCGTTACTCCATTAATTCCCATTAATGAACATTTATTTACATTTGAATACAATTGATTTCTAATTCATTTTATAGCCTAAATAGACAACTTATAATAGTTGTTTCCATTACCCTTTAATTTACAATCAAGTTTATCATTTTCTCTAATTATCATAATTGCTTACAAAATGTTAAATTCATTCAATTACCATAGATTATACACTAATTCATTTGTTCGCCACACACTTACCCTTATTTTCTTATATTCAAATTTTATACCTAAATCTAACATTTACAACTAAATTAATAAACCAATTTAATAGTAACATACAACCGTTACTATTACTTTAAATCGCATTAATGAGTTCATTATTATTTACTTGTTACAATTACTTAATTATCAATGATTTACTTCAATTTATATTGATCGTATATTATCTCATTAATGATTCAACATTCATATTTGTTTTCTTATATTCAAATCTTTAACTAAGTGCAACAATTTACACTATTTCAATTAGTTTGAAATTTCATAAATAGTTTTAATTACATTGTTACATTTCATTTTAATGTTTATTTCACTATTAAATTACAAAGTATTTATTCTTCAAATTTTAATTACCAAAATCGTATTTAATCAACAAATTATATTATTGAGAATTTACGGGTCAATATACTCTCCCCCAATCATAGCTTTTCGTCCTCGAAAAGGAAAAAAGAAGGGCAAAGAAAGAATTAAGTCAACAATACATCGTCTTCAAAAATACTAACTTTATAAACAAATAAATTTCAGAATTAATTAATTTGAATAAAATATACCAATTTATTTAAAAAATTACTTTAACACGATTTATATTGTAAGTTATTCAATTAACGTTTTATTCTATTTACCTCAATTAATCCTTGTTATAACTAAAATTTAAGTGTATGACATTTATTATAAACACACAAATTTTATTTATAAAATCTTTTTATATTTTATATTGTTCGATTAACTCTAATAATTAAGGTAAGTTATATTGGAATGCAATAGGATATTATACAAATAAATTTTTTCCCATTTCAGCTATTCAAGCTCACATATTTATTCACAATTTTTTGTTTCATTTTATAATTGAAATCTTCTTTTAAGATAAAATTTAAGAACTAAATTTTCGATTAACTTCAAACAATTTTAGAGATAAATAAATATATATACTCAATATATATCAATATATACACTATAAATCAAGTCATTTTTTAGAAATTCAAATAAATTTAATTTTCCAAAGCAATGTTGTACCAAAGCTACAGCATGGTTTCTTCCCTTCGAAACTCGAAAATGAATGTCGATGATGCTGCAATCATCGCCAAAATTATTTTCCAGCGACAAAGACAAGAGTAATGATTTTCAAATTAAAATTTCTTTGAAACAATTTCTACTTGAAATACTTTAAATAATACACCCTTTAACCTTTAAACACAAAGTTAGAAATTGTCGGAAATTGAACTCTTAGTTTCTTGTTTTAAATGCATTTAAATTTCCAAATTAACTTATAATCATGTTTCATAGTTCAACTATTTATACAAAGTCAAATATTATTTCTCAACATCCCATTCAATTAACTATTAAAATTCATAAAATTATACTTATATACCTATACAATATAGTTATACAAAATTTATTTCATTCACTAAATTTGAAAGCTATAATGTGTCGGTTTGTTATGTTCCAGTGTTTTGGAGATCCTATCGATAGCGTTGATCAGACGTATCGGTCGAAAACCCAAATCAACATCAACAACTCAAACAACACAATATATAAAACATTTTAATATAGATTTACAAATACACTGTACATGAATAGATTTTTAAAGCAAGGATAGATATTTAAATTGGATTGACTCAAATCAAAGAAATTTTGATTTGAGGATAAGTTCGAAACAAAAGATAAGGTGGCTAAACAACAGAGTAGGAAGATGGATAAGCTTATATAAATCGCGGGCAACCTTAACCAGGTCAACCTCGATTTAAAGAATAAGATCGATGTTGAATTCTGGGCAAGTCTACTCCCGATCTCAAGAGGTAGAGTTTGGGATGCACGAGATACTAGCATCTAAACCGAGGATATATGTATATATAAATCTCCGGTGAATAAATTCCTATTGTAAATGAGTTCAACCCCTTTACAAGTCATTCGGTGGAGCTATGGGATGCTCCAGAATTTGGAAGAATACGAAAAGTGAGGGAGAAGAATGAAATTTGGAATCGCAGGGAACGTTCCATAATCAAAAGGAAACTGAATCAAAAGGAAAAGATTCACACTGGAATGAAAGTGATTATGTAGATAAATTTACCGTGTATGCTTAGTTTTGCCTAGAGCCAAAGCTCTGATGCCAAATGTAATGACCCGATATTTTCAACCATTCGCATCCGCACATGTCTCACTTGATTTGATCAAAATACCGAATTGTAGAATAAATTTGGCAAATTTTAGAATATGCCGCAAATAAATAAATCACAAAATCAAAAAAACAAAGTAATATAATGCAACGGAAGCAAAGAGATAGTAGTTCATGAAGGTACTATATAAATACATCAGAGTTAAACAAGATACAACAGAAGTAACAAGATGATAATGAAGCACAAATCTGGATACAATACGGGAATCAACTGAATAACTGGAATTGAAATAAATAGCTGGATCTTCAAGCAAAGCTCCAACTCCGAAGATGAGTCTCTAATGTTTTATCACTCGGTCTAACCCGAGCGTAAAGAAAAACACAAAGCACTCGAGTCAGGACATACATACTTGTATAATGTAAAATCAACTCAAGTGAACTGTAATATAAGGTACAAGTAACTTAAAGGATGCTTGAGACCACCCATCTTCTAATGATCCGTTAAACTATTCACTATGTTGTATCATTTTTCTATTATAATAATGTCTATAGTAAAATAAACTTACTTTTAAATAGCATTAAGGGGTTACCAATATTGCCCTTAACACGTAAAAGTGCCAATAGTCTATACAGTACCGTAATACCTCCTGATCGGGAGGCTACCAGTGGATACTCCATAGGTACGACACAAATCAAACTCGTACAAGACGCGCAAGAGTAGGTGACTTGGCACAACTAGGCAATGCCAGGGTAGATATACCAATTACACTTCCGGGCCGGTGGTAATGCGTGGCAGCTACTACAGCCCACCTTGAGCCACACCCCTAAAACAAAAGAATCAATAGTGGCCACCGAATCAATCTCAAAGTCCGAATGTAATATCGAAGGAGTGTGTCCGATCAGAGGAGCGACCTCATTAGCCCGTCGATTGCTCCTGTTTTTGCTACCTTATGTCAACTCATGGGAGTCGAGTCCACGTATATACCTCAGAGGAACGCCACCGCCATCCTACTTCATTTAGGAATCTCCACCGCGTACACAGTTGTTAAAGTGGTTTTCGGAGTTGGCAAAGATTATGACAATTTCCGATCCCGGTTTCTTCAACAACCAACATTTATTATTACCCATGGATATTTATTTCAAAATTATTTATACTTTAAAACCAAAATATCATATCCATTTCAAAATCAAAGTAATAATATATCATTTAAATTCCAAAACCAAATCCGTATATCCTATAAATAAAATGCAAATTTCCAAATCGTTGAATATTCCTTCAATTTATAAAATTGAAATATTCCTTTAAATCATCTTAACCAAACCACTTTATAAAGTCATATTCTTAAATCTTCTGTGACGACCCGTCTTTCAATTCCCGGAAAGACGTACATCAATAACAAAAGAAAGAGAAAGAAATAGAAAGATAGAAAGAAAAGAACAACAATAATCAGAATCTCACAGCGGAAACGAAACAAAATATAATATTACACATATCCATTACATAGTTTTACATATCAGAGTAAATAAGTAATATGACTTCATTACATCTGACATTTATAAGAGTCTGCCAAACCATACAAGCCAAAATACAACATCAAAAGTCACTATAGCGGATAGAGATAGATAAGTACGTCTGGACTCCAGCTCCAGCTTCCAAAACATTTGTCAATCCTAACCTAATCTCTTGGCTACTCATAAAAATTTGAGTACCCAAGAGTTTATGAAAAACAAAATAAACTCTGGGTCAGACATGGGTCTGGTGTGAGTAAACAAGTTAAACTTGTTTAACTTTAAAATCATTTGAAAACAAAAGGTATCACGTAAGACTCACCACAAATAAATACGGGTAAATTTTTACCTTACGCTAACCAAAGCATTTGATAGGAAATCCAGTGATATTATAATAGGGTCTAGGGTTTTCAACTAAATAGAAAATAGCTGAAATTGTTTCATGATTAAATTCCAGCTACCAGCCACAAAAGTGGATAATACAATCAAAACCGTAGGGTCTCGTAGGGAAAATGGGTTTCCATCAATGGCGGGGCTACTGGGGTACCGACCGTCACAGTACGAGGCATAGATCACCGTACCAAGGACCACTCCCGATCCCTGCCACACAAGGCCGGAACCATCCCTTACTGGACAGTCCTGAACAAGACAACCCCGCAGTTGTGGCCAACAACCGCCCACACAGCCGAAATAATAAGGGACTTCTAGACAGGGGAAAATCTCGTCCTACTTGGGCATGACCCACTTAGCCTTGCTGCACCTCCCCTGTTTTAGCCATTCCTGGTTGATGAGGCTTGAGGCTACGATTACCTTTACAAGACACATTTCTTAAAATGCTCATCATCCACCTGACGATGTGCTGAAACCATTCAATCCATACAAGTTCGTTCCGGGTTCGAACGAAACCGAAGGCATTATTTCGTTACACTCATTTTGGAATCGCCCTCAGAGTTAACGACAATAACCCTTGCACTTTAAAACTCCATCTCGATCTTCACTTTGAGATGTCACGACCTAACGTTTAACTTGGATCGATGTGGTTTTCGGAAAATCAAATTTGATTCCCGATCCCGGTCTCATCGAAATCCAAACGTATCTTAAAGGCCAAGTTGTTTAAAGATTTAAACAATTCAATTCAATTTAAATATTGAATCCACACAACATTATCCATAGATAATAACAAACATCTATCACAGATATTTACAAAATCTCATCATAGAATATCTCAGACTATCATCCAACAAATATCAACCAAATCCAGATGTTCAATTCAAAACAATCATCCATAAGCAAGCACATCTCTTATTCATATTACAATTAATTTAATTAATTCAAATTAAATTAATTACTTAAGGATTTATCACTTTACCTTGCTTAACTAATCATTAATTAATTAATCACAGCCATTTAATTAATTAATTACTTTTTAATTATCCTCATTATTAATTAATTAATCTTTAATTAATTAATAATCCTTTAATTATTAATTAATATCTCTAATTATTCATTATTAAAAACTTGATTTTAAATTAATCATTCCTTAATTGATACTAATTAACCCTTAATTTACAATTAATTAATCTTAATTAATTGCTTAATTAATTACAAATTTTAAATTAATTTATCTTAATTACTTAATTAATTATATGTTAACTAACCTTAATCATTTAATTAATTGAGCATAAACCACTAATTAATAACTATTAATTATGAATTAATTAATGTTTAATTACTTAATTATTACAAATTTTTTTAACCTTAATTATTTAATTAATTAATTCTTTATCACTAATCATTTAATTAATTAATTCGTAATCACTTATTAATTAATCTTTAATTATTTAATTAATTATCTATTAATTATAGTTTAATTTAATTCTTAATTATCCATTTATTAATCCATAATTAATTAATTAAACCTTAATTAATTAATTAATTTAACTTTACTTAATTTATTAATTAAAGTAATCTTAACCATAAAACTTATTAATTTTCAAAACAAAACGATTTCATTAATTACTTAAAATTATTACATATTTAAAACATTTCCAATTTTTTTTAAACTAATTACTTTTAAAAGTTAAATTTAAATAAATATAAAATTATCTCAAAATTTAATTATCAAATTATAGAATACTTTAAATTAAAAAGTTTAACATTTTCACAAAGCAATTTAAATAAATTTAAAATTTTAAACTTGAAACAAAATTTGAAAACCCCAATACTAACTATGGGTTCGACCGACCCAAACACGAGATCAACCTGGTTCAAACCCCTTCTTCTCCCTTTTTCCTTATCTTAGTTTAAATTAAAACTTGAATTCCAACTTCAAAACAAACAAGAAGGAAGCATCACACTTGAACCCAGGTACGAGCAGCTATAACATCTTCCCGTGCACAAACACGAGCCAGAAACCATTCCACTCGATCGATGCTTCGAGTCACCACAACACCAACATTAACTGACACGAACGTTGACACTTGCACGTCACGCCACCACCGCCGCCACCACCTGCGACACCGCGCGCAAGCCCCATGCCGACCACAGACACGTCTCCGGCCTTCGACCATCCATAACGCGAGCAAAATAAAAAAAAGATAACTCGAACCCATCACCAGAACAACATCTCGCCAGAAAATCCCTTCTACCCCACAACGCTATCCATCGATCGCCTCGAAATCATGACCACATCACCGCAAGGCCTCCACGCTTCTGCTCCCAAAACCGTTCACAACTCCATCCACTCAAAAGTTCCCAGTCATGAAATTTTCGAACGCAACCAAAACACTGCACAAAAACCCTAACCTTGATGATTTATTATCACTTCCACTATTTTTCACAGATTAACCCATCACCATTACAACTCCAATCCAAAGCTCAACCCCTGGAACTTACTCAGTCGCTAGATTTTGCCCAGAGACCAATTTCTGGTCATCATCAACATATTGCCTCAAATCTAATTTAAAAATTATGATTTTTACCTTAAAAGTCATTGTTTTACAAAGTTGATTCAAAATGTAAAATTGATTAAACAAAATAAAATACATGATTTTATCAGTTATTAATTTTTCTTACTGTATCTTCTTAGTTTAAGAAAATTTTCAAACAATTTCTACTTGAATAAGATTTTAAACCTTAATTCATGTTTAAATAACAAACTGCATTTGAAGATTCAACTTAATAGTGATTTGGAATGGAAATTTTGAACTCTGTGTTTACATTTACTCTGTAACTTAAAAATACAGAGAAGCATCAGTAAATTTCAAGCATGCATAATTGAATTATAACATGTAAACAAAGATCTTACAGAAATAAGTACATGTAAGCATCAAATATATCTAAAATTCACATGCAAACATTTTTCTTACTTAAAATTTCTGATTATAAATTTACTCACCTGAATTATTTTTAAGCAGAGACCCAAAATTTTAAATCCTGGAAAGAAAATTGACTGTAGGTTTTAACTTGTAATTGCTTGATGATGTTGCTTCAACTTTAATCAATCAGCACTTAAGATGGAAGAGCTTTGAATTTGCCTTTCTGAAATTTGAATTTTTTTTTCAGGAACCTTGATTTTGCAGTTTTTTATTGTATTCTGTTTTGCAGTTTTGACGCTTTGAAATGGGACTTGAATAATTGATTAAATCCTGGTTGAAAGAGTAAAAATGGATGAATTTCATATTTGTAGTTGAGGAGTGATTTTTCTCTTTTTTTTAAGAAAATGAGAATGAGAAAAATTGAGAGGAAGAATATGAAATACCCTTTTATAGAAAAATTTTGTTTCAAAAAAACTAAAGAAAATAAATTAAAAATTATGACACTTGTCATTACACAATGTTATCCTCTTAACACATGTTATTAGTATGATTTAAATTTTAACAAATGTAATCTTCATGCAAAAAGGATTTTTAAATGTTTTTATTAATTAATTTTCTAAATATAAAATACATTTTTAGTTTATATAAATCAATTCTTCTTAAAAGAAATAAATATAAATCAAATTTTATATTCAAAATAAAATCATAGAAATACACTTTTAAAATCAAAGTATAATTTAAATATAAATAGCCCTATTTTGAAATTTCAATTTAACAATTCAAATTCAAATTTAATTTCAAATTCAATTTAGAAATCAATTTTGATATGTGTACAATTTTAACAAATCCAAGTCCATTTGTATATATTAATTTTAATTAAAAACAATATACATTTACAATCCATTTATTATTATTGTTTAAAATAACAAATTTATAAATTTAAATTAATTTATTAAAAAGATTATCATATTAAAATTGGGTTTGAAATTCCGAAATATCACATTCGTCCCCCCTTAAAAGAATTTCGTCACCGAAATTTAAACAAAGGATAATCCAAAAAAAAAATTCGTTTTATTTCAACAATTCAAGCACGCATATTATCCATACATAAGAAATCAACAAACAAAATATCCAAACAACAATACATCCAATACAAACACCACTAGCTATCCGGACACATATTTGGATAAGGCTTCCTAAAACTATCCAGAGTCTCCCAGGTACAATCTCTGGGATCCTCACTCCACCGGACTTTAACGAGCTTCACTATCTTGCTTCTAAGTTGCCTCTCATCTTGATCAACAATTCGAATAGGATGTCTGACAACTGATAAGTCCGGCTCAACCTCTAGGTCTTCCCGCACAGCTGGTTCGAAAATAAGAGATGGATCGTGCACATATTTCCGTATATGAGATACGTGGAAAACATTGTGATTCCAGCGATCTGGACTGGCAATTCTATCCTATATGCTACCGCACCAATCTTCTCCAGCACTCGGAACGGACCAATGTATCTCAGAGCGAGTTTCCCCGTCTTCCCAAATCTTACTGCTCCTTTAATAGGGGAAACTTTGACTAAGACTAAATCACCAATCTCGAACTCCAATTGTCTTCGTCTTTTATCAGCATATTTCTTTTGACGATCCTGAGAAGCTCTCATCCTTTTCTTGATAAGCTCAACCTTAGCAGATGCTTCACGGATCAGACCTGGTCCAAGCACAAGATGGTCTTTCGACTTTATCCAACAGGCTAGGGATCTACACGGTCTTCCATACAGTGCTACGTAAGGATCCATCTTGATACTTGCTTGGTAACTGTTATTATAAGAAAATTCAACTAGATGTAGATGGTCTTCCCACGATCCTCCAAAATCCAATACACAGGCTCTCGGCATATCTTCTAGAATTCGATTAAGCCTCTCTGTCTGCCCATCTGCTTGGGGATGGTATGCTGTACTCAATCTCAAACTTGTTCCCATAGCTGATTGCAAAGTCTCCTAGAACTTGCTGGTGAAGATAGGATCTCGATCACTTACAATACTGACTGGAACACCATGCAATCCCACTATCTCTCTTAAGAAAATTTCTGCCAAAGAAGCTGCAGTACGGGTTGCCTTAACTGGTATAAAATGAGCGCTCTTGGTTAGACGATCAACAATCACCCATATTCCTTCATTTCCCTTCTTAGTTCTAGGCAATACGTCGATGAAATCCATCGAAATCATCTCCCACTTCCAAATCGGGATCTCCAAAGGTTGTAACATCCCGGCCGGCTTCCGCCGATCTCCTTTAACTTGCTGGCATATAGCACAACTATTAACAAATCTAGTAATATCCTTCTTCATGCCCGGCCACCAGAAAATCCTTCTCATATCCTTATACATCTTTGAGATTCCTGGATAGATATTTAATCTGGAGCCATGACTCTCAGATATGACCTCCTGCTTCAATTCCTTGAAAGTCGGAACACTGATCCTTCCGTTGATCCTCAATGTCCCTTGGTCATCAATCTTAAAGCTGGAACACTGACCATTCTTAACTCTTCTGATGATTCTTCTTAATTTACTATCAGATTCTTGCTCGCTCGAAATCCTCTCCAAAAGAGATGGAACCACTTCCAAAGGAGATAGAACTGCATTCCTGCTAAGAGCGTCTGCCACAACGTTCGCTTTTCTCAGGGTATACAGAATATCCAAATCATACGATGCCAAGAACTCGACCCATCGCTGCTGTCTTAGATTAAGATCTTTTTGAGAGAAAAGATATTTCAACGGTTTGTGATCCGTGAATAACTCGAACTTTTCTCCTAAAAGATACTGCCTCCATATCTTTAGAGCAAAAACAATGGCCAACAGCTCTAGATCGTGCGTAGCGTAGTTCCTCATGTGGCTTTAATTGCTGACTCGCATACGCAATTACCCTACCATTTTGCATTAGCACAGCTCCCAATTCAACAATACAGGCATCAGCATACACTTCAAACTTGCTCTTTCCATTTGGAATAGCCAATACAGGAGCACTTGTCAACCTTGCCTTTAGATTTTGAAAAGCCTCCTCACATTCTCGTGTCCTTTTGAATTTAGCTCCCTTCCTTGTCAGCTTTGTTAGGTGAGAAGAGATCATGGAATAATCCCTAATAAATTTCCTCTAGTAACCAGCTAATCCTAGAAAACTGCGAACTTCTTTTGGTGTCTGAGGCTGCTTCCATTCAAGAATAGTTTGAACTTTCGCTGGATCTACAGAGATTCCCTCACCAGAAACATTGTGCCCCAAAAATTTTACTTCTGATTTCCAAAAATGACACTTAGAAAACTTCGCCTTTAGAACGTGTCTTCTAAGGGTTTCTATTACTATTCTCAAGTGCTGCTTGTACTCTTCTTCTGACTTAGAGTAAACCAAGATATCATCGATAAACACCAAAACAAACTTATTCAAAACATCTCTAAAGATTTGGTTCATCAGGTCGACAAAGTAGGCAGGAGCGTTGGTTAATCCGAAAGGCTAACCAACCACTCATAGAAACAGTTAGGTCCCCTAAATGCAGTTAAGGGAATACAGTCCTCAGCTACCCTTAACTAATGGAAACCTGATGCTAAATCCAATTGAGAAAAGACTGAAGCTCCATGAAGCTGGTCAACGAGATCATCAATACGAGGAAGTGGATACTTATTCCGAATGGTCACTTTGTTCAATTCTTGATATTCTACACAGAACCTTTGTGACCCATCCGACTTGGTAACAAATACCGCCGCCGAACCCCAACAAAAAAAACTGGGCCTAATCAAGCCCTTCTCCAACATATCTTTAGTTTGCTTCACTAGTTCCTCCCTCTCCCTTGGAGCCATCCTCCTACTAGGTTGAATTACGGGTATTGCCCCAGGAACCAAATCTATGCGAAACTCTATTTCTCGGTGCGGAAGCAAACACTTAACTTCCTCGAATACGTCTGAGAAATCCTGGACTACTTCAATATCTTCAACCCCCTCTTGAGAAGTCTCAACTCCATGTAAAAGACTACTCAAGTGAATTCCAGAGTTATCACACATTACTCGGGCAATACTACCTAGATCAGTTTCCAACTAAACTGTTCTCTCATCACAATTTAAGACAGCCTTATATTTATCAAGCCAATCTATTCCCAAAATAAGGTCAAAACCCTTAAAATCCAATACATAAGGGTCACAGGAAAAACTATGGGATAGATAGGAGATTCTCAAATCCTTACAGATCCTATCTAATTTGGTTACCCCTCCTATAGGATTAGATACATAGATGGGATTGTCTATGGTACTATGGGGTAAGAAAGAAATTCTCTACAGATTCCAGAGAAATAAAACTCAAAGAAGCACCAGAATCAAATAAAACTTTAATATATTTTCCATCTAAAAGTAAGGTACCTTCCAAAACTCCTTTGCCCTTGGATGAGGTTGATGGTTCACCTTCTAAAGCAAATACTTTATTCTGCTGGACTTTATGAAGGAGCGGGCAATCTTTAATCATATGTCCCGGTTGATGGCAGTTGAAGCAGAGAGACTTCTGAACTAAAGCTGAATCTGGTCCACTATAATGCTGCTGCTGTTGTTGTTGTTGAGACCCTTTTCTGGGACACTTATTCGCGAGGTGATCTTCTTGCTGAAAAATATAGCATTTGCGTGTTCCATTGTTGTTTCCAGACTTCTTCTTGTTTTGACTCTCCCAATTAGGGTTGAATTTTCTTTTATTAGGGTTGGAAGAATTTACACCTGATGCAGCTACTCGTGCCACTGATCTCTTGTTCCTCAAGTCCTCATATCTTAATTCCATATCAATTAGCTCCACAAAAGATCCTTTCAAGTGTGCTGTCATCCTTTCATGATACTCTGGCCTCAACCTTTGTACAAACATCTTGTTCTTTTGAAGATGGGTGTCTATAACTCTTGGACAATAGCAAGATAACTCGTTGAATTTAGTCTCGTACTCAACTATTGTCATGTTTCCTAATTTTAGATTCGGAAAATCCTAATAAAGACGAGTTCTCCCTGCAGTAGGCATGAACTTCTCCTCAAACAACTCCTTAAACTCTTTCCAAGACATATCGTCCTCCGAGACATTTGCAGTCACTGCATCCCACAAGGCCACAACACCACCTTGTAATTGCCACGAAGCCATTGCCCTCTTCTGCTCATCCGATAATTTCATGCTCTTAAAGATTTTCTCACACGAGCGAAGCCATGCTTGGACCTCTAATATAGTTTCTGACCCTTGAAATGGTCTTCTTCTAGGATTAACGAAGTCTTTGCATAATGCAGAAAAACTGACTAGAGACGGTACTGGATTGACAGCCTCGTTATCAGTCTGTTCTCTCTATTACTGGTTGATGCACTTCCTACAACCCTTCCCCTTCTGCCTCTTGAACTCATTCTGGCTACCTGGACAGGTAACCCAACTAATTTGGATAGGGATATAATTATATAAGAAAATTACTAATACGCACTCTCAGGATAGATACTACTCCAGAGCCTAGGTGTTTTTGAACCTATACTCTGATACCAACTGTGACGACCCGTCTTTCAATTCCTAGAAAGACGTACCATCAATAAGAAAAGAAAGAGACAGAAATAGAAAAGATAGAAAGAAAAGAACAACAATCATCAGAATCTCACAGCGGAAACGAAATGAAATATAATGTAACACATATCCATTGCGTAGTTTTACATATCAGAGTGCATAAAATAATATGACTTCATTACATCTGACATTTATAAGAGTCTGCCAAACCATACAACCCAAAATACAACATCAAAAGTCACTACAATGGATAGAGATAGATAAATACGTCTGGACTCCAGCTCCAGCTTCCAAAACATCTGTCAATCCCAACCTAATCACTTGGCTACTCATAAAAATTTGAGTACCCAAGAGTTTATGAAAAACAAAATAAACTCCGGGTCAGACATGGGTCTGGTGTGAGTAAAAAAGTTAAAGTTATTTAACTTTAAAATCATTTGAAAACAAAAGGTATCACGTAAGACTCCCTACAAATAAATACGGGTAAATTTTTACCTTATGCTAACCAAAGCATTTGTTAGGAAATCCAGTGATATTATAATAGGGTCTAGGGTTTTCAAGTAAATAGAAAATAGCTGAAATTGTTACATGATTAAATTCCAGCTACTAGCCACAAAAGTGGGTAATACAATCAAAACCGTAGGGTCTCGTAGGGAAAATGGGTTTCCATCATTGGCAGGGCTACTGGGGTACCGCCCATCACAGTATGGGGCCTAGATCACCGTACCGAGGACTACTCCCGATCCCCTGCAACACAAGGCGGAACCATCCCATACTGGACAGTCCCGAACTAGACAACCCCACAGTTGCGGCCAACAACCGCCCATACAGTCGAAATAATATGGGACTTCTAGACAGGGGAAAATCTCGTCCTACTTGGGCATGACCCACTTAGCCTTGTTGCACCTCCCATGTTTTAGCCATTCCCGGTTGATGAGGCTTGAGGCTACGCTTACCTTTACAGGACACATTTCTTAGAATGCTCATCGTCCACCTTACGATGTGCTGAAAGCATTAAATCCATACAAGTTCGTTCCGGGTTCGAACGAAACCGAAGGCATTATTTCGTTACACTCATTTTGGAATCACCCTCAGAGTTAGCGACGATAACGCTTGCACTTTAAAACTCCATCTCGATCTTCACTTTGAGATGTTACGACCTAATTTTTAACTTAGATCGATGTGGTTTTCGGAAAATCAAATTTGATTCCCGATCCCGGTCTCATCGAAATCCAAACTTGTCTTAAAGGCTAAGTTGTTTAAAGATTTAAATAATTCAATTCAATTCAAATATTGAATCCACACAGCATTATCCATAGATAATAACAAACGTCTATCATAGATATTTACAAAATCTCATTACAGGATATCATCCAACAGATATCAACGAAATCCAGATATTAAATTCAAAACAATCATCCTTAAGCAAGCACATCTCTAATTCATATTATAATTAATTTAATTAATTCAAATTAAATTAATTACTTAAGGATTTATCACTTTACCTTGCTTAACAAATCATTAATTAATTAATCACAATCATTTAATTAATTAATTACTTCTTAATTATCCTCATTATCAATTATTTATCTTTAATTAATTAATAATCCTTTAATAATTAATTAATAACTCCAATTATTCATTATTAAAAACTTGATTTTAAATTAATCATTCCTTAATTGATTACTAATTAACCCCTAATTTACAATTAATTAATCTTAATTAATTGCTTAATTAATTACAAATTTTAATTTAATTTATCTTAATTACTTAATTAATTATAAATTAATTAATCTTAATCATTTAATTAATTAAGCCTAAACCATTAATTAACTAACTATTAATTATGAATTAATTAATGTTTAATTACTTAATTATTACAAATTTATTTAACCTTAATTAATTAATTAATTAATTCTTAATCACTAATCACTTAATTATTACTAACCACTTATTAATTAATCTTTAATTATTTAATTAATTATCTATGAATTATAATTTAATTTAATTCTTAATTATTCATTTATTAATCCGTAATTAATTAATTAAACTTTAATAAATTAATTAAACTAAAATTATTAATTAATTTAACCTTAATTACTTTATTAATTAAAGTAATCTTAACCATAAAACTTAATTAATTTTCAAAACAAAATGATTTCATTAATTACTTAAAATTATTACATATTTAAAACATTTCCAACTTTGTTTAAACTAATTACTTTTAAAAGTAAAATTTAAATAAATATAAAATTATCTCAAAATTTAATTACCAAAGTATAGAGTACTTTAAATTAAAAAGTTTAACATTTTCACAAAGAAGTTTAAATAAATATAAATTTTTAAAACTTAAAACAAAATTTGAAAACCCTTTTAAACAATACTAACTATGGGTTCGACCGACCCAAACACGAGATCAACCTGGTTCAAACACCTTCTTCTCCCTTTTTCCTTTTCTTAGTTTAAATTAAAACTTAAATTCCAACTTCAAAACAAACAGGAAGGAAGCATCACACATGAACCCAGGTACGAGCAGCTATAACATCTTCCCGTGCACAAACACGAGCCAGAAACCATTCCACTCGATCGACGCTTCGAGTCACCACGACACCAACCTTCACTGACACGAACGTTGATACGTGCACATGCACGTGACGCCAACATCGCCGCCACCACCTGCGACACCGCGCACAAGCACCACGTCGATCGCAGACAGGTCTCCGGCCTTCAACCATCCATAACGCGAGCTAAATAAAAAAAAGATAACTCGAACCCATCACCAGAACAACATCTCGCCAGAAAATCCGTTCAACCGCACAACGCCGTCCATCGATCGCCTAGAAATCACGGCCACATCACCGCAAGGCCTCCACGCTTTTGCTCCCAAAACCGTTCGCAACTCAATCCACTCAAAAATTCCCAGTCACGAAATTTTCAAACGCAACCAAAACACAGCACAAAAACCCTAGTTCCCCTAATTCCAAATTCCCTGATGATTTATTATCACTTCCACTATTTTTCACAGATTAACCCATCACCATTACAACTCCAATCGAAAGCTCAACCCTTGGAACTTACTCAGTCGCCAGATTTTGCCAAGAGACCAATTTCCGGTCATCATCAACATACTGCCTCAAATCCAATTTAAAAATTCTGATTTTTACCTTAAAAATCATGTTTTACAAAGTTGATTCAAAATGAAAAATTGATTCAATAAAATACAATACATGGTTTTATCATGTTATTAATTTTTCTTACTGTATCTTCTTAGTTTAAGAAGATTTTCAAACAGTTTCTATTTGAATAAGATTTTAAACCTTAATTCATGTTTAAATAACAAACTGCATTTGAAGATTCAACTTAATAGTGATTTGAAATGGAAATTTTGAACTCTGTGTTTACATTTACTCTGTAACTTAAAAATACAGAGAAGCATCAGTAAGTTTCAAGCATGCACATTTGAATTATAACATGTAAACAAAGATCTTACAGAAATAGGTACATGTAAGCATCAAACATATCTAAAATTCACATGCAAACATTTTCCTTACTTAAATTTTCTGATTATAAATTTACTCACCTGAATTATTTTTAAGCAGAGACCCAAAATTTTAAATCCTGGAAAGAAAAATGACTGTAGATTTTAACTTGTAATTGCTTGATGATGTTGCTTCAACTTTAATCAATCAGCACTTAAGATGTAAGAGCTTTGAATTTGCCTTTCTGAAATTTGATTTTTTTTTCAGGAAGCTTGATTTTCCAGATTTTCTATTGTATTCTGTTTTGTAGTTTTGAAGATTTGAAATGAGACTTGAATGCTTGATTAAATTTTGGTTGAAAGAGTAAAAATGGATGAATTTCATATTTGTAGTTGAGGAGTGATTTTTCTCTTCTTTTTTTAGAAAATGAGAATGAGAAAAATATAGAGGAAGATGATGAAATACACTTTTACAGAAAAAAATTTTTAAAAAAATTAATGAAAATAAATTAAAAATTATGACACTTGTCATTACACAATGTTATCCGCTTAACACGTTATTAGTGTGGTTTAAATTTTAACAAATGTAATCTTCATGCAAAAAGGATTTTTAAATGTTTTTATTAATTAATTTTCTAAATTTAAAATACATTTTTAATTTATATAAAGCAATTCTTCTTAAAAGAAATAAATTTATATCAAATTTTATATTCTAAATAAAATCATAGAAATACACTTTTAAAATCAAAGTATAATTTAAAATATAATAGCCCTATTTTGAAATTTCAATTTAACAATTCGTATTTAAATTAAATTTCAAATTCAATTTAGAAATCTTATTTGATATGTATACAATTTTGACAAATCCATTTCCATTTATATATATTAATTTTAATTAAAATCAATATACATTTACAATCCATTTATTATTATAGTTTGAAATAAAAAATTTATCAATTTAAATTAATTTATTAAAAAGATTATCATATTTAAATTGGGTTTAAAATTCCGGAATATCACATCTTCAATTTCAATAAGTTCAAATTAATATATTTGAAGGCAATTCTTGATTAAATACAATTTCCAACACTTCCATTTCTAAAGCCATATTACTTTTAGGTTATAACAACTTCGAAACCAAACACATTGAAACATATTTATTTAAACTATTTAAATTCAATGTCAAATAATATTCATTTTAAATCATTTAAATTCTACATCAATTAATATTCATTTAAAAGTTGTAGCATTTCTATGTCTATTCATTCAATTATAACTTTCCAAAACATTGTATATTTCAGCTACACTAAAATTTCAAATTTTAGCCAATTTAACTTATAATAATCACGTTTCACGCTTCAAAAATATTAATTTGGATATCATTTAACTGATGATTTAGGTAAAATAAAATTTTATCAATAAATATCCAAATTAAACCATAATTCATTAATAAGTTAAATTTTACCCTATTTTACTTAACTTTTATTTTTAGCAAATAACTTTCCACTTTATTTTAAAATATCCATCCCACAAATAAAATTCCCTATCACTAAATTTACTTAACTTTCATTTGAAAACGAAATTTCCAGTTATCAAATTAAATCATTTTAAGTTGCATTTTTCCATTTAAATAATAATCATTCATTTTTACAAAACATAACCATAAATCAAGTATTTTCTCATAGTTAATATAGCAGTCCAATCCTCTTTATAAATCTACTCATCTAGACATCAATTAACTATGATTCCAAATTAAATAAATTTTATTATTAAGTCCAATCAAAACTGCAGTTCATTTTATCCACCCAAAATACATTATTTACTATACAAACCTTATTTATTCCAAGAAATAAGCTTTATTAAATTTACTAGGTAAGATTTTAGATTCCAAATTAAATCAAACTTAACGATTAACATATTGATCATAAATAAAATCTTTAAATTACAATTTAAAACCAAATAAAGATTTTTAAATTACAATCTAAACCATTATCAACTCATATAATTTTAACTTACAGGAAACCAATATCTCAATATCTCTTTGTATTCAAATCCTTAAGTTAACTTTTTAACCATAATTCCATATATTTATTATTCAAAATACTTAATAGTTTTTAAAGAACTATTATAAAATTTTATCCATGGGCCTGTATAAAATTTTCTAACCTCGGTCAAGTGATACAGATATGTATCATTTCAATCCGTAATTT
Organism: Allium cepa; assembly: GCA_030765085.1. Lineage (NCBI taxonomy): Eukaryota > Viridiplantae > Streptophyta > Magnoliopsida > Asparagales > Amaryllidaceae > Allium > Allium cepa. Next base: position 292,475,693 of record CM060942.1, read on the forward strand.
AAAAAAGAAAAATACGGGTTCTATCATTTCAAACTCGCAATCCCAAGTAAAATAAATACAATAAAAATCACTCGAGCCTATCATTTCAGCCCATAATGATTTTTCCTTATTCTACAGTCCGTTCGGTTATGTATCATTTCAGCCCATAGTGATAGGGAACTTGCAGTATGATAAATAGGAAATAAAATAACAGTATAACATACAATATCATATCAGATGATGTAACAGGTATATAAACAACATTTAGTATCATATAAACATATCATAGGCAGGTATGAACATAGCATATTAATTTCTACAATTCACTTGTCATCGTTTCACAATCGTATAAGTACGTAAGGTCTAGAGTGAATAAAAACTTACCTTTTTAAAGCTAGGATTGAATTCCAAACCCAATTCTAAACTCCGCAAAACACAAAAAGGCACGAAAAAGCACAATTATAATCTTTTGAGTGGATGAAGAGTCGGATCCAAATCTTATATGAAAAAAATACACAAACCATAAGAATAAGGTTCAACAAAACAAAAGATGGATTAAACAATGCAATTACCAATCAAAGAGGACATAACCTTGCTTTCAACCACCAAGTGGGCTTAGCCATTGGGTTTGGGTAGGGTCTAGGCATCACAAAGTCACGTCTAGGGATGTTTGTGGTCATGTGGTGGTGATGAGGAGGAGAGGTAGGCTAGGAGGTGGAGGCCGAGCTAGCATGAAAACCAAAGAGAAAATCAAAAGAAAAGGGAAGAAGAAAGTAAGGGGAAGCCATGAAAATTTAAAGCTTGTTTTATTTTTCTCTCACAAAATGGATATGAGATAAGAAAGTTTTCATGTGAAATAATAAGAAAAGTGGTGGCTATGGTTACAGAAAGAATGAACGGCTAAAGATATGGAGAGTGGATGGCTAGAGATGTAAAGGCTAGAAAATGAATAGATAGAAAATTAAAAGGCACAATTTAAGGAGAAGGAATCTTGTATATTTTCTTTGTTTGCATGTAAACGACAAATGAAGTTAATGGAAAGTTTCTCATGGCTTAAAGAAAATAAAATGCATGGCTAGAAGGTAATTAAGAAGGTAGGAAATAAAAAGGCAAGAAATAAAGAGGCTAGTGAATGAATGGGATTTATTTCCTATTTAATAATAGAAATTTATGTAATATCCTTCAATCAGAAGAGGCAAATGAAGAAGAGAGATTTTTTGGGAAGATTTTGTATGTGATTTGATAGAGTAATGCATGGCTATAATAGGTGAGAGACGCTAATAATTAATAAAGAGGGTAGAAACTAAAAAGGAAAGCATATAACAAAGTAACGTATACCCTTTGATTTTCTCCAATTCTTTATTAAAGATATAAACAAATAAATTCCGATGAATACAATAAAAGCCTAGACAAATAAATAGAGAAATAAATGAAGAGATGGATATAGGAAAAATATAGAAATAAATATATATAGAATGAAAATACATAAATTTATTGCGTGTAAAACGCTGTAATTTATTCAAATCTAAAACATCGGAATTTCATGAAACGAAAAGCGGAATAAATATTAAAATAAAATACATTTTCAAAGAAAAAGATTAACATCTAAAAATTCAAATTTAAAATTTTTAACCATCATCAAACTTTGACTTTTAGTTGACCAAAAATACAAAAATTTCTTGAAATTTCTTATTTTATTAAAATTTTCAAATGTATACATTTATTATGATTGAAAACTCAATTAATTCATTTAGATAGGTGTCATTCTTTTATACTATCTTATGAATAAAATATGCTTTCCCATTTCATCCTAGTTTTCAATTAATATAGTAATTAAATTCATTTACTTATCATTAAATTTATTTATTATAGATTACATTCCAATCAATTAAAATTGATTCCCATAATTTTCTTTGATTTAATTTCCATCTTTATACTTTGCCCACTATTTCTTTATAAACTTGGTTACATTAGTTTGATATTCCGTTACATTAATACACCCCTATTTACATCTTAAATTTGTATAAGTGTTACTTTTTTAAATGTGTACCTTTGTTTATTGTACATGTTAATTAAGGTTTGAAAACAATTAAATAAATTTACCTTAGTTCCATGCTTTTTACCATATTATTACTTTATAAATAAATTTACGTTTCTAGTTAATTTATACATTCATACCACCCGTTACTGCATTAATTCCCATTAATAAACATTTATTTACATTTGAATACAACTGATTTTCATTTCATTTTATACCCGAAATAGACAACTTATAATAGTCGTTGCCATTACCCTTTAATTTACACTCAAGTTTATCATTTTCTCTAATTATCATAATTGCTTACAAAATGTTAAATTCATTCAATTACCATAGATTATACACTAACTCATTTGTTCGCACCACACTTACCCTTATTTTCTTATATTCAAATTTTATACCTAAATCTAACATTTACAACTAAACTAATAAAGCAATTAAATAGTAACTTTTAACCGTTACTATTACTTTAAATCACATTAATGAATTCATTATTATTTACAAATCAATTGTTACAATTTATTAATTAACACCGATTTACTTCAATTTATATTAATCATATACTGTCTCATTAATGATTCAACATTCACACTTGTTTTCTTTTATTCAAATCTATAACTAAGTGCAATAATTTACATTATTTCAATTAGTTTGAAATTTCATAATTAGTTTTAATTACATAGTTACATTGCATGTTAATGTTTGTTCCACTATTAAATTACAAAGTATTTATTCTTTAAATTTTAATTACCAAAATCATATTGAATCCACAATTATGTTATTGAGAATTTACGGGTCGTTACAGAGGTTGTCTCAGGTTCAAGATGAAACAGTTTTAATTTTTTATATAAATCAAGTTTTTAAATTTAATCAACCAAGTTTTTAACTATCTTCTTAAATAAATTTATTTTAAATAATTTGATGTTGATTTAAAGGTTTGGAGAGATAAAAGTTGAATAATTTTGTTTAACTTGAATTAATTAAGAAAGTTTTCAAGTTTATTTAAAATAAATTAAATGGTGTAAATTAAATGGTGCAATTAAGAAGATAAAAAGTTTTATTTCATTAACTAAAAAATCTAAGTTAATTTATGGATTAATAATAATTTTTTTTCAAGGATTAAAGGTTTAAAGAATAAATGTTTCAAAGTTAATTGATGAATAATTACTTTGTGTAATTAAATTAAAGCTAGTTAATTATTGTAGTTAAATTAAAGAATAATTAATGTAATTAATTAAAGGGTTTATTAATTAAGGTTAATTAATTACTTAAAGATAATTACTTAATTAATGTAATTAAGCATAATTAATTAATGAGTAAAGTTGATTAATTAAGTAATTAAAGGATAATTAGTCAATGTAATTAATTTGTGATTTATTAATATATAAGTGATTTGGATAATCACTTATTAATTAATTATATAGTAATTAATTAAGGGTTATTTAATTAATGTAATTAAGGATAATTATTAAGATTAGTTGATTTATTAAGGTTGATTAATTAATAATTAAAGGTTCATTAATTTATTATTAAAGGTTAATCAACAAATGACTGAAGGATAATTAATCAAAATGGTTTGTAATTAATTAATATTAATTAAACAGGATTAATAATTAATCTGATTAAATTAATCAGATGATTGATTGATCTTACTTATGGATGTTTGGATCGCATGGAATGCTTTGAATTGTTTGATATCCTGGATGTGTGATGGTTTTGTGATATGAATTATTTTAATTTGAGCTGTAATGAATGTAATTTATTTATCTGTGATGAATTTATATTATTTATCCGTGAATCTGTGAATGAAGATTAGCCTTATAGGATCATACCGCTTATCGATATTGCTGTGCTAGGATTTATGATAATTGATGATATTGTATTGTTGTGTGTAAAACCCCAGGACTACAGCCCACACACACAAATATGGATTGCATGAGGAAATTGGTTAAGTCACAGATATTTGAATTTAATATTATGAAATGGTTTTAAAGATTGAATTTTGAATCCAAAATGGTTTTGGGAAATGGAATTGGATTGAATGTGAAAAGATTTTGAAAAGAAAATTTGAAATCGAATTTAGTTTAAATAAAATATATCTTGTTTAAGTTTAGAAACTATTGTTCAAAAGGTTATATAAGTTATACAATAATATATATATACATATATATGGATTTTAAACCATTCTAAATGTATTATTTTGGGAATTCAAATTTAAACCAAGTTTATACTTTAAAGGCTATAACTTGTGTATATTTGATCTCATTTTTCCGAAACGAAAATTATTTTCAAATGATAATAGCTTTCATATAAAGAAACAATTTCCAGTTCTTGTTGAAAAGATTTCGAATTTGAAATTCAAATAGTTTTGAAAGTTATGAATGAATCTTTGTTAAAGATTTAGTGAACTTTTTTTTCAAACAAAAGAGGATCTCAAAGATAGATATTTTGTTTAAATATTATGAATGAATCTTTGTGAAAGATTTGGTGAAGCTTGTTTTTAAATTGAGGATTTTAAGGTGTATCTTTTATGTAAAATATTAAAAGTGGAAAATTGTTTTAACCATGCAAAAGGAAAGCTTTTGAAACAAGTGTTAAATGTTGTGACTTAACTAAGATCCCAGTATATCCATATGCTTTTTAAAATTAGCGCTCATTATTCGGTTTAGCCAGGAGAGGACTTTATGTCATATAACCCATTTCGAATAATAATAGGACGATATGGATAGCATTTGAAGATCGGTGGTGAAGACCGGGTATTTTTGAGAACGAAAGGATTACCCGTCGATTGTCTCTGCACTGAGTAGCTACGGTATAGAGATCTCCGTATGTGATGGGTAGTCCAATCGAGATTGTGAATATCCGAATTGCAAGGGCTTCTTTTAAAGTGCCTTCGGTTCCGTTTGAACCCGGAACGGACTTATATGGTTGTATGTCTGACATTACACTTTGAGATATAAAGCTGATTTCTATCAAATACATTTCTGTTAGTGGGGGAGAATTTATTCTCTTAGCTTAACACCCTTCTATGAGACGTATGAGCTCAGAGTTATATAGTTGATGGTTATCAATGATATACTCCCTATTTGGTAGTGTAGCATGCTGAATGCAGTTGATCATGTGTCGACCGAAGCATGGCTTTTGTGAAAAGCATAGCTTTGTGGACGATACCTCATCAGGACCACACAACCCGAAAATGATCGAAAATGGAAGAATGTTGCAAGGTTATGCGGGTCACGCCCTTTAGGGTATGTCAATTTCCTTCTGGATAAAAGTGGTATCATGGTATGGAGCCCAGATACTTAACTTATGTGGTTGCTGCAAATCTATTGCTTTACGGTTGTCGGTGTTGAGCGCTCAGATAAAGGTCGGTGACGACCGAGGGATGGCATACTCGTGTAGTAGTTACATAGTTACAGAGGTAACCCGGCCTTGTGTGGGCAGAGTTCCGGTTAGGTTCTCGGGATGTCCCTTCAAAGGCATACCCATGTGGCACAAGATGTTTCTTAGCCTGACCATTGTTGGAAATCCAATCATCCAATGCGCGCCTTATATGGTTTTAGTTGTAGAACCTGCCATTTAACATGGTAGCTATAGTAGGCATACTATAATGGTACGTATGCTGGCTAAGACTAACATTATACTTGCAAATGTTTTCTGCACTATGCATTAATAATAATATCAAAAGGATTTTCGCATATTAAGCATGATTGACTATCATAAGGAGAAATCTCCTCCAATTGTGTGCTTGCATTGTGTGTGTGCGGGAAGGCCTTATGGTAGTTTCATTTTCCAAAAAGCGTTGCGGATTTCTTTTTAAATTCTTTTTGTTTGCTTTGTTTCAAATAAAAATGTTTTTGTTTGCTCACTCCAGTCCCATGACTGACCTGAAGTTTATTGTTCCCTTTCTAAACTCTGGGTGCCCACAATTTTCCACACGGGCAGCCTAGAGTCAGAATTTCAGATAATCAGCTTGTAGATATAGATTCGGTAGCCTTCAGTTTTCTGTTTGGAATTATTTCGGGTCTTTAGTTTGGCAATCGCATTATGGATCGATTTTGCTTAGTTCAGCGTGATGGTGTTTCAAGCTTGAAGTTTAGAGCTTTGGCTATGGAGTTGTAGTATTGTGGGATTTTCTTTCTTTCTTAGTTGGCATTGAAGATATGTTTCCGCTACTAATGTTATTATTTCTTTTGGTGCTACTATTCTTCCACTGTAGTATCTTGTCTCTGATGTTGATATTCATTTGTATCAGACTGTTGTATCTATTGTGCATCAATAAAAGTTATTCATTTCTTTTTCCGCTGTGTTGTTGTACTTAATGTGTTATGAGCTCCAGCGAAGAAGATTTGACGTTTGAATCTGTGGCATTCGAATACGGGTGATGTATTTGGTATCGATTTTCGAAGGTCGAGTCAAGGTTATTTCATATTGTATCAGAGCTGAAGGTTGAGTAAGAACTTTAGCTTAGGAGTATAACACATTAGGTGACTCATTAGAGATAGGGATATAATTGCCCTAGAATGAGTATATCCCTAAGATATCTTTTCTATATGACTTAGTAAAATCTCTTACTATCCACTTATAGTGTGTGTGAGTGCAAGAAGAGAACGAGTAGGGGACAAGGGAGTACCATTACAAATGGTCAATACCCTGTAACAACAAGGAACAACTTTATCTATCAATTTCTTTTGTTCATCATCCGATTTCAATTCTTTGATGGCTTTGTGGCAGCTACAAGCAGAATCTTTGGTGTGAAGGTGGCCCAGCGAATCGTTTAGATAAGTTCCTATCTTGCATTCTCATTATCAGTTTTTCGTTTTATCTTTAATGAATTTGAAATTTTCAATTGAAATAAATTGGTTAACAAAATAAGAAGTTAAATTAAATTGTATCGTTTGTCTATTCTTTGGGGTCCCGATTAATTCTTCGAATGGTTAGTTTGCCTTCAGACTAACCCATGCCCCTACATATTTCGTAGATAAGATGACTCGAATATTTCACAAAGTGTTGAATGAGTTTGTTCTCATATCTATTGATATTCTGATTTGGTAAGCCAAATGTAGATAATATTCAGTTTGGTCTGGTAAAACATTTCTTCATCTGTTCTTTGTTGTCTCATTGTCTATAAAATTTCGAGGACGAAATTTTCTTAAGTGGGAATCTGTAACGATTTCGGTTTTCAGTCATATTTAAATTGGTAATTAAAATAAAATTATGGATTAAATTGTGAATTAAATTGAAATTTTCCAAAATTAAATAAGATATTGTTTGTTTATTTATATATATGTATATAAATTGATTTTAAAATGAATTATGGGTTTGAAATTCAAAGGTAAACATTTTGAAAATAAATTGGATTTGAAACTCTATATTTTAGAATTAATAAGAAATTTGTTTTCTATTTATAATGTACATATGTAGTATATTTTGAAAGTTATATTTTGCATGTGATATAAATAATTTTCAAAAGTTCTTTGAAGTTAAATTATATATATATATATATGTATATACATGTGTGTTTATTTATTAAAGCATAATTAGATTTTAAAATAAATTTCTTTAAAGTTATAATTATATAAATAAAAGAAAATAGATTTATTTAAATTGAAATAGAAGATATATATAAATTACATAAATACATATTTAAAACATTTTCTCATGCAAATTTACAAGTGTAAATATCTTAATATTACAAATAACAAATGTAAGTGTTTTATTATGGAATTGAACAAGTGTTAACTAATGAAACATGAATTAACAAGTGTCATTATTCTCTTTCATTTTAAAAAAAAATTGAATAAAGAAAAAAAAAGGGTTATATAATCTCTCCACTCTCCTCTCTCTTATTTCTTTCCTCATTTCCAAAATCAAAAGCCTGGTAACTTACAAAACCAGAGAGAAACAATTCAAGGCGAAGTAGAATCAAACTAAAGCAATTAAAACCAAAAAAATTCAAAACCCTGGAAATAAAAAACAGACTAGGAAAGAAAAAGGAATTTTATCAAACAACTTCAACAAAGTTTCAACCTGGTCCAAGAGTAAATCAAAGCAAGGATCAAAGATCAATTCAACTTCAACAAATAAAATTCAAATTCAACATCAAAACATTTACCAGATTTAAAGATCAAATTCAACAATCAGGCATCAGCTTAACATCAATGTCTAGATCAAATAAAAGCACTGTCCTCTGTTCTTCAAATAGGCGAGCAGACTCCTCTTTATAAGATCCTAAATCTGTACATCTTGATGGTTTTTTGAAGTATGATATGAAGTGTGTTTGAATGATAGTGTCGATTTGCTTACATGTCTATATATATGTAAATGTTTGAGTATATATGTATGTATATATGAAATAGAGCTTTGTTCTTAGTTGCAGGCTTTAAAATCAAGTTCAAAATTCAAATCCTTTTCCCCTAATCTGTTTTAGGTCATGATATCTAAATGAAAATTTATTTTAAAACTATAACATCAATTTTAAAAATGGTTTCAAAAATCTATATTAAGTAATAAATTAAAAATTAGGAAAATACAGTAAAAAATCAAATTTGAGTTAAAGTTGATGATCACAATTTCGAGTTTGGATTTTACCACCAGATTCGCAGTGGAAAATTATGAATTACGATAACAAATACAAGATTTTGAAGATTGTAATAAGGGAGAAATTCCAAGTTGATCAGAATCTGTTTTTTATCAATTCCTGATGATTGATGACGAAGTGTTCGTCGTGTTTGAAACTGGAGGTGGTCGGAGATCTAGTAATCATTGGATTTATTAATGGTCGAGGCGGCGGTACGACGAAGGTTTAGAGTTTTAAACCCAGTTTTTCTCGATGAGGTTTAACCGAGAAGTTCGTCGTCGATGAAGTGTTGGAGTTGATCGCACCAGGGGAAAAGGAGGCTGGGGAAGTGGAGCAGCTACGGTCGTGATCGTAAGGGTGTTGATAGACGGAATCGTGCACGCAAGAAGATTTCTTGGTGATGAGTTGAGTTTCCTGATGGATCGAATAATCTCAATTTTTGATTTTTGGGAAATTTCGTCAATCTTGGTACACAGGTGAATTGGCATGATCATTGGTGACATGTGGGTGATCGAAACGATGGTCGGAATTGCCTCGTTCAGGCATACATGTGTACGCCTGCATAGATGATGTCTGGGTAGTTTTGGATCGGGAAAGAAGAAGATGATTCTCGAGAATAGACGTGGGAAATTCAAGGTTTGGCTTGAAGTCGATATGGTGAGAGGAAACTCGAAGTGGATCTCGGGTTTGACCCGAGACTATCTCGGGTTCAAGATGAAACAATTTTAAATTTTTTTATAAATCAGATTTTTGAATTTAATCAACCATGTTTTGTACTATCTTCTTAAATAAATTTCTTTTAAATAATTTGATTTTGATTTAAAAGTTTATAGAGTTAAAAGTTGAATAATTTATTTTAACTTGAATTAATTAAGAAAATTTTCAAGTTTATGTAAAATAAATTAAATGGTGTAAATTAAATGTTGTAATTAAGAAGGCAAAAAAAATTATTTTATTAAATTAAAAATCTAAGTAATTTATGTATTAATAATAATTTTGTTTCAAGGATTAAAGGTTTAAAGATTAAATGTTTTAAAGTTAATTGATGAATAATTACTTTGTGTAATTAAATTAAAGCTAATTACGTTATGTAATTAAATTAAAGATAATTAATTACTTTGGTTAAATTAAAGAATAATTAATGTAATTAATTAAAGGGTTTATTAATTAAGGGTACTTATTTACTTAAAGATAATTACTTAATTAAAGTAATTAAGGATAATTATTAATGATTAAAGTTGATTAATCAAGTGATTAAAGGTTAATTAATCAATGTAATTAATTTGTGATTTATTAATATATAAGCGATTAGGATAATCACTTATTAGTTAATTAAATAGTAATTAATTAAGGGTTATTTAATTAATGTAATTAAGGATAATTATCAAAATAAATTGATTTATTAAGGTTTGATTAATTAGTAATTAAAGGTTAATTAATTTATTGTTAGAGGTTAATTAATAAATGACTGAAGGATAATTAATTAAAATGGTTTGTAATTAATTAACATTAATTAACCACGATTAGTAATTAACCTGATTTAAATTGATCAGATGATTGATTGATCTTACTTATGAATGTTTGGAATGCTTTGAATTGTTTGATATCCCTTATGTGTGATGCTTTGTGATATGAATTATTTTGATTTGAGTTGTATGTAATTTATTTATCTATGATGAATTTATATTACTTATCCGTGGATCAGTGAATGAAGATAAGTGTTACAGGATTATACGGCTCATCGATATTGGCGTGCTTGGATTTATGACAATTAACGATATTGTATTGTTGTGTGCAAAACCCCTGGACTACACCACATACATACAAATGGATGGCACGTGGAAATTGTTAAAGTCATAGATATTTGAAATTAATATTATGAAATGGTTTTAAAGATTGAATTTTGAATCCAATATGGTTTTGGGAAATGGAATTAGATTGAATATGAAAAGCTTTTGAAAAGGAAATTTGAAATTGAATTTATTTTAAATAAAATATATCTTGTTTAAGATTAGAAACTATGGTATGAAAGGGTATACAAGTTATACAATAATATATATAGATTTTAAACCATTCTAAAAGAATTATTTTAGGAATTTAAATTTAACCCAAGTTTATACTTTAAAGGCTATAACTTGTGTATATTCGATCGGATTTTTCCAAAATAAAAAGCATTTGTTTTCAAATCATAATAGCTTTCATATAAAGAAAGAATTTCTAGTTTTTGTTGAAAAATCGAATTTGAAGTTAAAATAGTTTTGAAAGCTATGAATGAATCTTTGTTAAAGATTTAGTGAACTTTGTTTTCAAACAAAAGAGGATCTCAAAGATAGATCTTTTGTTTAAATATTATGAATGTATCTTTGTGAACGATTTGGTGAAGCTTGTTTTTAAATTGAGAGGATCTTAAAGGTGTATCTTTTATTTAAAGGATTAAAAGTGCAAAAAACATTTTAACCATTCAAAAGGAAAGGTTTTAAGACAAGTGTTAAAAGTTGTGACTTAACTAAGATCTCACTATATCCATATGCTTTTTAAGATTAGCGCTCATTATTCGGTTTATCCAAGAGAGGACTTTATGTCATATAACCCATTTCGAATAATGATACGACGATATGGATAGCATTTGATGACCGGTGGTGAAGGCCGAGTATTTTCAAGAATGAAAGGATTACCCACTGAACGGGTCTAAACTGAGTAGCTACGGTATAGAGATCTCCATAAGTGATGGGGAGTTCAATCAGGATTGTGAATACCTAGACTATAAGGGCTTCTTTTGAAGTGCCTTCGGTTTCGCTTGAACCCGGAACGGACTTGTATGGTTGTATGTCTGACATTACACTTTGAGATACAAAGCCGATTTCTATCAAATACATTTTTGTTGGTGGCAAAAAATTTATTCTCTTATCTTAACACCCACCTCTGAGACGTGCGAGCTCGAAGGTTATGTAGTTGATGGTTATCAGTGATATACTCCTAATTTTGTAGTGTGGCATGCTGAGTGTTGCTGATCATTAGTTGATCGAAGCTTGGCTTTTGTGAAAAGCGTAGCTTTGTGGAAAGACCTCATCAGGACCTCACGACCCGAAAATGGGAGAAACAGGAAGAATGTAGCACGGTTATGAGGGTCGTGCCCTTTAGGGTATGTCCACTTCCTTGTGGATAAAAGTGGTATCATGGTATGGAGCCCAGATACTTAACTTATGTGGTTGCCACAAATCTATTGCTTAATGGTTGTTGGTGTTGAGCGCTCCGACAAAAGTCGATGACGACCGGGGGATGGCATACTCGTGTAGCAGATACCTAATTACAGAGGTAAACCAACCTTGTGTTGGTAGAGATCCGGTAAGGTTCTCGGGATGTCCCTCCAGAGGCTTACCCATGTGGCATAAGAAGTTCCTTAGCCTGACCATTATTGGAAATCCAATCATCCAATACGTGCCTTGTACGGTTTTAGTTGTAGAACCTGTCATTTAACATGGTAGCTATAGTAGGCATAATATAATGGTATGTATGCTGGCTAAGATTAATATTATACTTCCAAATGTTTTCTGCAACTATGCATTAATAATAATATCAAAAGGATTTTTGCGTATTAAGCATGTTTGACTATCATAAGGAGAAATCTTCTCCAATTGTGCGCTTGCATTGTGTGTATGCAGAGAGGCCTTATGGTAGTTTCATTTTCCAAAAAGCATTGTGTATTTATTTTTAAATTCTTTTTGTTTGTTTTGTTTCAAATAAAACTATTTTTGTTTGCACACGCCAGTCCCACGACTGACCTGGAGTTTATTGTTCCATTTCTAAACTCTGGGTGCCCATAATTTTCCACACGGGCAACCTAGAGTCAGATTTTCAGATAATCAGCTCATAGATATAGATTCGGTAGCCTTCAGCTTTCTGTTTGGAATTCTATGGAGTCTTTGGTTTGGCAATCGCGTTGTGGATCGAGTTTTCTTAGTTCAGTGTGACAGTGGTTCTAGCTTGAAGTTTAGAGCTTTGGCTATGGAGTTGTAGTATTGTCTGATTTTCTTTCTTTTTTGGTTGGCATTGAAGATATCTTTCCACTGCTGATGTTATCTTTTCTTTTGGTGCTATTATTCTTCTGTTGTTATATCTTGTCTCTGATGTTGATATTCGTTTGTACTAGATGTTGTATCTATTGTGTATCAATAAAAGTTATTCATTTCTTTTTCAATTGTGTTGTTGTACTTAATGTGTTATAAGCTCCGGCTAAGCAGATTTGACGTTTGAATCTGCGGCATTCGAATATGTCGGATGTATTTGGTGCTGATTTTCGAAGGTCGAGTCAAGGTCGTTTTAGTTGTAGCCATGGATAGGTCGGAAAAGACTGAGGTCAGGATGTATTCGGCATTATCTACGGTACATATAGGCTAGTTCTGTGTTGGTAGTGGGCAGTAGGGCTGTGCCTCGGTTCGTTCTTCAAGAATGTACTGTCAAAATGCAGTCCCTTACCTTATCGTTGTTGGGAATCCATTTTCCAATATGTACCTTTATGGACTTGATTGTATGCCTAAGTATGCTGTCGAATTTAAAAATGTAATAATTCCGGCTATTTTAATATGTTATTTGAAAATTGTTTTCAGAGAAAAGTCATTAGAAATAATAATACATGATTTGATAAAAATATTTCAGTTATTATATGGTAAAAAAACCCGTTGTTGTTTATATGTGGCATGGTCTTAAGAGGTACTCTTGTTTTCAAAATTTTTGTTTGGCATCAAAAGTCGACACTGTCATATGTAATTATGATTTGTGTTTCCTATGCTGGTTTGCAAGACTGATCTTGGTATTTGTAATACTCGGGGTCAGATCAGAGTTGTTTCATGATTAGTTGAAGATGCTTGAGTTTCTAGAGGAAAGCTGGAGATATTCTCAACATATGGACGCAGTTTACTTTTCCGTTATGTTTGTTATTTTTCAGTATTTGTAAGGTCATGTATTTATAACTATTCAAAATGAGCTTAGGATAGACCCTGATATATGTATTTAAAAGTTTTTCCATTGTAAGGATTATTGAAATTATATATGTTATTCCATTCGTGTGAAATTCGGTTCTATCTTCTTTTCTTACCTTTAGCGGTCGGTTTTTCCAGCATTTGAATTCTCGGTACATAATACAGTGGACGTATTTGTGTCGACTTTTGAGGGTCAAAACTCCTGTCCGTCACATTTGGTATCAAAGATTGGGCTGAGCGAACACATGAGCCTGATAAGGGTAGAGTCTCAATAGAGATAGGGTTAATAGCAACACTAAGATGAGTAACTCATTAGAGATCGGGTAAGTGGCAATCTAGAATGAGTTTAAGCATACTATATATGAGTGTGTATTTGTTAATATTGTATAAAAATGATTTCTACTTTGAAAATTGGTAAATGAAATTATTTTACCTAGGAATATATTTTTAATACAAAGGGTCATCTTTTCAAAAGATATAGTTCATTATAGGATAATAATATTCAGTTATTACCATAGGTTGGTTAAAAGGTATAAATTGGTATAGGAGAATCTATTGATTAGAATTTCATAGTTTGACAATGAGATGTTTCATAAAGATGACAGTTAAAGAAGATAAGTTAGTAAGAAACTTGTTAGGGTATAATATTAGGTTCAGGTTAGAATAGTTAAAAAGCTTAGTATACATTTCTAAGTGTTTCGTTGTCTATTGTAGAAGCCTTCCAATTACGATAGGAATTATTCGAAAGGAGAACCTCAAGAGCAAACTAGGGAGAAAAGGATAACTTAATAATCCTTTCTAGTGACAACGAAGGAATAAAAAATGGTCGCCTGAAAACCATATGCCATGGCTAAAAGATGAGTTTGATGAACATACTCATTACGACGAGGACGGGTATCCTATGGCTATGATGCTAGTAGAAGCCAAGAGAACCCAGCAATAAAGAAGTCATCCAGATAACAAATGATGTTGAAGTAAGTCAGGGATTGCAAGACAAAATGATGTAGGTAATAGATCCAAAAGAATCAGAACTTGAAGAAGTTCCAAAAGCGAACCCCAATATGCTGGTGGAAAGAAATAACTAAGATTCAGCAGCATATGATGCATGGATGGACGACATCCCCAACGAATCAAAAGACAGCAATAATGATCACATTATCTGGGAGATAGGAATTCCCATATTTGGGGCAGATTCACATGTTTCAGGTATTGATTGAGAAGGAATGCCAAAAAATAAGGAATTAGAAGAGGTTCTGGACATCCTTATAGGAAATCCTATTTGCTCATCCTTAGGTTCCCTAGGGATAACCCTGGATCCTTTAGGATGGAGTCTTGAGAATAAAAAAGATGATGGAAATAAAGCAGATGTTGAATAAGAGGAAAATGGTTGAAGTGGTAGTGTTCTCAAATTCAGATGGTCCGTCGACCTCTGCATCCGATTAATTTGATATGCGTTTTGGTAAGTTTGAAAGTTGCTAGGGAGTAATAGTATTTTGGATATCCTACGTCAATTTAAAATATGTTAACGTAATTATCAAGGGTATGCAAAACACTTAATTATGGTTGAAGTATGGTTGAATGGAAGATGTAATAGATCAAATTATAATAGGTATCTATGATTGATCCTTATTATATCTTCTCTTATCTCTTGTTTAAATGACTAGGGAAAAAAATATTTATATGAATTTTACTTCTTCGATAATTTTCTTTATGAACCAAAGTTATATCTTTATAAAAATGCTTGAATAAAAGATATATAGTGAAATTTTGAAATAATAAAAATTGTTATGTGAATACTTAAGATAATTGATTCAAAATAAAAGTTATTTTGAAAAATGAGTGTTTTAAGAAATAATCGTTTTGATAAATGAGATTTTGAGAAGTTAAATTTGGTAGACGATTTTAGTGAAGCCTGTTTTATTAAAAGCTGTGTTTTTGTGAAACTTTTAAAAAGAGTATTTAAATAAGAAGAATAGCTTTTAAAGATATCTTCTAAATGAGGGTTAAAAATATTTTGGATATACGATGAGGTTTAAAACTTTTGGATGGTTTTTATGAATGCTTTCATAAATACTTTTGAAAAAAGGAATTTGATATAACTAAGTATGTATAGATATGTAGATCATTTCGTCACCTGATTCTGATCTAAGATTCGAGTATGGAACTTTGAGGTGTTTGCATCGGTCCAAAAAAGGATTTATCACTCGAATCTTGATGAAGAACATTTATGAGGATTTTTGGTGAATATTGTTAACGCTTAAAATTGAATGCTAACACCTCGGTGTATGTAGGGATTAAGTGAAAGCACCACCCGTGAATACGGGAATTAGAAACAAATAGAAAAGTCACAGTGAAAGTAGTAAAAGACAACAGTTTTATAGTGGTTCGGCTTTAGGTTGAGCCTACGTCCACTTTAATCTTCTTTATTGCTGAATCAATTACAACTTTACAACAACCTTCGATTACAACACTGATGGGACAAATAACTAGAACTCCGATGTAGAAGAAGTCTTTGAATCCATGTCGGTTGTGTTAGATTTTCTCTTGAAGTTTGTCGAGATGCCTTTCGTATTTGAAGTGTCGAGTGAGTCGAGAATTCAACAGAGTATTGGCGTTCCAGAATGAGCCAAAAAGACCCCCTTTTAGTTGGAGTAGGCGGGGTATTTATAGGAGAGTTCGGCGTTAGGTCGTAGGTCGCAAGCGACCTTGGATAGGTCGTAGGTCGTCCGCGACCTAGTGGGAGTGGTTTACGGCTTAAATATGGTACACTTGATCATTCTGGATAAACTAACAAGTCATAGGTCGTGAGCGGCATAGGAAGCTCCTTTGGTATGTTTAGGTCGTGAGCGGCTTAGGTATAGGTCGTCACACCTTAGCTCGCTGTAGAACTTGTTCCCTGTTAGGTCGCTCCCCTTATTAACTCGCTAGGTCGTTCAACCCTTAGGTCGCTAAGCTTCTTGGCTTGTTAGGTCGTGGTTCTCTTCAACTGACACTATGTCACTCCATTGGGTCGCAAGGCATCTGAACTCTTTTTAGGTCGCTAAGTCAATTATTTCATTAGGTCGCTGTGTTGTGGGAGCCCTTAGGTCGTAAGGCCTTTAGGTCGTTAAGACCGCTCCATTCTTAGGTCGCTCTTTCTTCATTTAGTTACTAGGTCACTGCCGCTTTAACTCTTTAGGTCGCAGCTTGTTATAGATTGTTAAGTCGCGAGCCATAGGTCGCTAGGTCATTGAACTCGGTAGGTCGCTGACTAGTTGAGTCGCTACTTTCTCTAGATCGTAGGGTCGTAGATAGAAGGGGTTTAACACTTGCCCCTTGAAGTATACGCCTAAGAGTTAGGTCGTGTGCTTCGATATCTTTTAACCCGTGCTAGCTTAGGTCGTTAAGTCATGGGCGACTAATGAAAGAGTTAGGTCGTTCGTGCCGATTCGTGTTCCTCCACCCCTGTATATAAGCTGCCGAGATCACCCCTTCTTCTCTTTACCTGCTCTAACACCCTAACTCGCTTTTTAAAAGATTTTTGAGCTTTCAAAGAAGAATTTGAATCAACCAGCCGCCAATCATCTCCTCAATCTCACTACGTAAGTGAGTTCGACCGTTATTCAACCACGATCACCATTGAATTGTGAATCCCCCAATTTTTGATCCTATCCCGATTTTGCACGCCGCAGTTCTCCGTGGATCATGTTACGATTGAATTTTGATCATTATTAGACGCGTTGTCGCTGTGATTCACGAGAGTACAACAGTACATTGGGTTCATGATGGATCTGAGGCGATTTGAATTGGTTTTGGATGATCTGGTGGTGTGGAGAGATGGTGGATTCTATTGTAGAGAGGCTAGCAGGTTATTGGGTTAACGGGTTAGTGGGTTAGGCGATTTGTTGAGAGAAGAAGAGTTAGCGAGTTAAGGAGAGTTAGGTCATGCTCGACTTAGGAGCCTCGAACGACCTAGGGCTTTAGCGATTTGTGACATGAATTGCTTGACCCAATCGGCTCAACGGTTTAACTGTTTTGCGACTTAACTGGTCAAAATATCACATGGATTCTAAAAGGACGACTTAAGGAAGTCTGACCCATGATAGGTCGCTGGAATAACGTGAAGTTAAAAGAAGAGCAACCTTATAAGCTAACGACCTAACTTTCTGCGACGTAAGCTTTAGGCCACGACCGAGCTAGGACTTTAACAATTTTGCGTCATTCTGACCTGAAGCTTTATTCTCTTATATTCATCATGACTTAAAGAACCAACGACCTAAGTTAAATCGCAACATAGCTTTTAGGTCGTGGACGAGCTAACACTTAGTTAAAAAATTCTTTGCCTGTCTTGAAGCATAATTTCAACTTGAATCCTCAACTTGAATTGCCGGAATGAATTGCCTGAACTTGGAGTTGTTTGAACTTTGAACTGTCAGGACTTTGCTGCACTTTTTTACAGATTATATTAACTTGTAAGCTAATAACCTGCTGAACACAAAATTTGCAGAAAACTAGGGTGAATATACTGCCATTGACTGCCCATATCGAACGACAAATTAGTCGATAAAAGATAATCAACTTAAAGAAATTATATGAAATGCTGTGAATTAACAAACTCAAGTGAAGTATTAAAGAAATACTGAATTAATCAACAAGAATTGATTTTGTCTACATCAATACTGCACTTGTGTTTGGACTTAAAACAACAAACACAGAAACTTTGTAATTAACAAATGCATGTTAGTTTAATTTCAGTTATATTTTCTTGTCGTTTTATTAGTTTTGCACAACACTTCACACATTTAGGAAACGTGCACCTTCACATTTGAATATCCAGTTCCTTGTGTAGAATGTCTTCTCAAGAAGAGATAGTAGAGCAATCTGAAGGAATCTTCCCGATAGCCATTACATTGGACAATCCTCAAGAAAGAACTCCAACTACCCTGAGTCAGCGGGCATTCAACCAATTACGTATTCAATTTGGGATTGCCGAAGCGGATGATATAATTCCTAGGCCAAATGATACTGCTGACAGGCCACCTCTCAGTTTTGTCACTGTTAATCGCCAGATGTGCCTATGTGGTTCCATTCCTCCTTTCAATGAATTTCTTCAACAAATCCTTCTCCGACTAACCATCTCTCCCTTTCAACTACATCCCAATGGTTACGCCATTCTGATGGGATTGTGCGTTCTATTCAGTAGGACACTTAACCGTCTTCCGAGCTTCGAAGAAATTTGCTACTTATGCACATTCGCAAAGAATAAAGACCACCCCTCCATCATACTCGTGAGAAGTGCCAGAAAACGTAAACTTATCATTGATCTTTCCGAAAGTGCTCACGGTTTTCTAAATCAATTCTTCTTCGTTCGCTGCCCCTCAGGGTTTTATGCTATCTGGACAACAGGGAGTAAGATTGCTCGTCCCTGCTTTTTTCCATTTAAGCTTTTCGAGATCCGAATTGCTATGTGCTAACTTCATTCTTTTCTTTTACAACACTTCCTCCTCCCTCTAGAAATCCCAGTCACAAGATGACTTTTGATAGATTAAGTGTCGTGCCGGTTGAGGAAAGAAGTATTAAGTTTTTGTTGAAAGATGAACTTCTGCACCAATACATACTTTTGCACCCTTCTCGTTCTACCCAAACTCATGAAGTCCCTGATTCTCCAGTAGAAACATCGGGTGCCCCAGTTCCCATTGGAGAACTTACACCGAAAGAACATACTGTTGAGGCTTCCCTGGTAAAGTGTTCTACTTCAATTGATGTTGCGGGGTCGTCCGGCAAACGTGCACTTGCCTCGGACATCGAAGAAGAGGAGTCTCCCCAACAACCCGGGAAATCTGGTGACGTAGGAGCTGAGAGAACAAGTCCCGCTAGGCACAGCGGTGATGATACTTTTGAGGTGTTGAGCGACCTGATGATTACTTCACAGGAGCTTTTTAAAGATGATCCTATCACTGCTAGAGTTACTTTTCCAGCAGTTGAAGCGACATCCGTCCTGCAACAAACTCCATCAGCTCAAGAGTTGACACTGGCTGTAAAATCCATCATTACCCCCCAACCAAAGAGTGGTTCGTAGTTTGACGCGCGTAGTTTGCACGTTACACACACTTAGGACTTTTCAGCACTTATATGCATTCAACTTCCTTGTTTTGAAGATTTCTGAGTTTATATTATTTATTTTTTTCAGATTCTCCAATGGGACGAAGCGGCTCCTACTACCATGATTTCCAGCGTTATGGGAGGCACGGCTCTTATGACCCCAAGAGGTATCTTCCTGCCTCCTGGGAAACTGACGAAGAAAGAGCTGCGAGGAAGGCTCGTGAAAAGTGTTCTTATGAAGAACGCCACGTGAGACGGGACGAACGACACGATTCTACTCAGAGAGAGGATGATTCCCACAAGCGAAAATCTCGTGATGACAAGGGAAAAATCCATGTCACGGAGGACCTGAGTAAACGGGCCAAACTTAGTGAAAAACTGACATCTAAGCTCTCTGAAAAGCCCGCTGCTCCCATCTCTTTAGAAATTTCTTCCAGCTCTCCTCCCCTTCCAAGAACCGATATTCGAACAATCATAAGTAGGCCCCCCTATCAAGTTGGAGAGGGTCCGGCTACTCTTCAGAGCCGATTTCCACACTGTGCTTAAAGGGAGTACGCTTCGATCTTGACTTGGTCCCGATTGATAAGCAAGCCATGTTGCGAAATCTTGATGCCGTAAAACTCGATATTGAGAGAATGTCTGGCTAGCAAAAACTCGTTGACGAGCTTCAAAGAGTGAATCGCGCAAACCTTGAAGCCATGCTGACTATGGAAAATGACAAATCTGAGTGGCAGAAAACACTCGATCAGCATAATGCCGAAATGAAGAGTATTGCCGCTTATAATGAAAAGCTTGAAAGAGAAGTTGAAAAACTTAAGGAAGAGCTCGTCACTTCCTCCACTTCCTATTCTCAGAGAGAAGAAGTGCTTCAAAAACAAGTGAGAGATGCTCACGCGACACAGAGAGATGCTGAAGCTAAATTTGGAGCACAGCAACAAATTGTGGACAGCTACCGAGCCGATGTTGCTCATCTACAAGAAAAGTGCAACTCCTAGAACTTGGAAATTGAACTGCTAAAAACTCGAATTTATAAGGCCGAAAAAGAGTGCGATGAAGCTATTGCTGGCAAAAATGCAGCCGAAGAATCTCATATGGCAACTAAAGCCGATGTCAGCTCCACTTTATTCGAGTTTTACATCCATAGTGTTCAGAGGCACGGTAGCCTTAAATTTTTGGGACCGGAGTATGAAATTACATTGGCCAAAGTGTGGGAGGACATACTTGATATGGTTGGAGGAGCCGGATATGCCGAAGTAGATTTAATGGCGCACTATCTAGATGATGATGCATGTGCCGCTCTTGCCTAGGGAAAGGAGCAACTTGCCAGAGAGGGAGCCAGAATGGCAGAAGGAGAACATTTACGAAAGACAATCTCAACCGACACAATTCTACCTTCAGTTTTGGTCGACATCGATATTTCTGGCTCCAGTTTCCATTCTCCACCTCCTGCACAAGCTGCTATTGAAAGTGCCACCGCCTGCACTATAGATGAGGTCCAAGAAAGTACTGACGCGCAAGCTTTTGAAGTTAACATAATAAAACCTACTTCTCCAGGTAACCTCAGTGTCGATCTCGCTCAAGTGGACTGCTTGTTCGCTTCGACCGAGTTCGATGAGATTCTTGCTTATTTCTTAAGTGTCGATGAGCCATTATCCCCTCTTTTTATGAGGAATACTGACTTTAACTTTTCTTCTCCTGTAGAGAAAGCACCAAGTATTGTTCAAACTTCCCCTCCTCCAGCTGTCCCCCTCCATCTCTCCAGATTACTCCTCCTTCTATCTCTCAACCGGGGTTGTAAGAAGAGCAGATAGAAGCCCTTCGTGACTTGGACGTTCCTATTGCTTCTCAGGAACAAAAGGCCGAAGAACCGGAAGAAGGGGAGAGAACTCCGGAGCAGACCGCTTCTCATGACATAAAATCGTCCGCTCTTTTCACTCCGGGCAGTGATTCTTCTTCTAAGAAGAGGGGGAAACGCGGAGTCTTAAAGAAAAACAAGGAAGCTTCTGCCGGCGAAGAAAAAGAAGAAGAGAGTCCAATTGCACCCCTTCCTCTTTCTTCCCCTACTCTCACAAGCCGGCCCAAAAAGTTGATCATCCGGCCAGGTGAAGGCTCGAAAGGTGGCAGGAAGAAGAAGTGATGGGTTTGAGACTTATGCTTTTTACCTCACATTTTTGCTTGTATATATAAAGACTTGTGTTGACCGGAGGTTGTGTGGGTACCGGTCCCCGCCTTCTTTTGTTTTGAAACCTGCACATGTATAACAAATTTATAACATGGAATAAAATGATTCTTTTACTTGTACAAATCTCTATCTATATTTGAGAATGCATTTATTCTTCTTTTTCATACAAGTTTCTTTATTTTCTCTGTGTGATGTTGCAGTAAACCTATGGTATGTTACTTGAGCATTGTTTTTATTTTTGCAACTATATTATATTGCCCCCATACCATGGTTTATTGCAATCTCTTTCACATTGGCAAAATTTTGGAGAACAACTCTTCTGTTTCGAGAAGACTTGTACTCTTTCTTTAGAGAACAACTTTTCTGTTTGAAGGAGATTTGCATCTGTACTTTATAGGATAATATTTCCGTTTTAAGGGAATATTTTTCTGATTTAGTAGAATGCGCCTCGTATTGGAGAAGTCTTCTCTTTTTTTTGTTGCGAAGTTTTTACACTTCACTTTTGGAGAAAGTCACTTTTATTTTGGCAAGTGAATTTTCCTTCGTGGTAAAGTAGGCCTCCGAAAAAGGCCTTCGACCTATTTGTGCCTCCGAAGAGGGCTTTTGTTCGATTGTGCCTCTGAGAAGAGGGCTTTTTTGTTTGATTGTACCTCTGGGAAGAGGGCTTTTTTGTGTGTGTGCCTCTGGGGAGAGGTCTTTTTTTGTTTCTACCTCTGGGTAGAGGGTTTTTTTTGTGTGTGTGCCTCTGGGGAGAGGTCTTTTTTTGTTTCTGCCTCTGGGGAGAGGCTTTTATTTTTTCCCTGTCCGCTGGGAAGTGGGCCTCCGAAGAGGGCTTTTCACATTTCGACTCGTGTGAAGTTTTATTTCAGATTGCGGTGAAATGTGTGCCTCCGAAGAGGTCTTTTAGCATTTCAACTATGGTGAAATGGGCCTCCGAAGTGGGCTTTCACATTCCAGCACTTGTAAAGTTTTATTTCAGATCTCGGTGGAATGTGTGCCTCCGAAGAGGTCTTTTCACATTTCAACTCGTGTGAAGTTTTATTTCAGATCACGGTGAAATGTGTGCCTCCGAGTAGGGCTTTTTCCTGGAAGTTTCCTTATCTCGGTTGGATGGATTCACGGGGCGGACACAAATTACTTGGATTGTTTGTTTGCACAAACGTTCTCAGCTAGTTAACGAGTGTCCTATGCCACCGGTCATTCCACAACTTTTTGTTGAGAAAGAGAACTTTCTTTTTCTAGCAAGTCCCATTAGAGGTCTTTATCCTCCGAAGAGTTGTGCCTCCGAAGAGGGCTTGTGCCTCCGAGGAGATCTTTTGATGTTTGCTGCCTGCTCGCCCATGTCTTTTCGCCACTGTCTCATATCAGCGGTTCCCTGTTATCATTTCCAAGCACACATTCCTTTCTTTTGCAAGTAGCTTATTCTATCCAAAGAAGTGTACTTCATTGTTAAATGAGTTCGCAGGGGCAGACATAGGCTAATTAATCGAATGTTTGTTTGCACAAACGATCACAATTAGTTAGGAAGGGTCTACCTCTGGCGAAACCACTAACTATTTGCTTGAAGCACTTCTTATATAGGATTTGAGCCTGAAATTTTTGTGGCTAGACATTCATTTGTTGAGTGATGTCAGGGATCGCTAGGTCTTATGATGGGTAAGCTTTGTTTTAATGGCCTGCGATATTAAATCGACATTTTAGCAATACAATTGAAGTACTTTATATATCAAAATAAAACAAGCATTTTATAATAGTAGTGAACAGAAGATTTATAGTGGTTCGGCCAAGAACTGGGCCTACATCCACTTTATAGTTCTTATTATTCACTTCCACTGGCTTTACAATGGCTTTCAATACAAGAATCATACATTCATAATTCTTTTTACAAATTTAAGTAAAGCTTTTAAGTAAAATATGGACGCAAGTGATTGCTCTTCCAAGCTCTTGGAATTGGATCTCCTTCGATAGTTGTCAGTTTGAAAGTGCCATCAAGAATTTTTTTGCCTATGACATATGGCCCTTCCCAGTTTGGCGCAAACACTCCTTTTGTTGTCATGACCCTTTTCAAGACTAGATCACCAATCTCAAAGCTGCATTGGCGAACTTTCAAATTGAAATGCCTGGCATTTCTTTGCTGATGGGCTGCAATTTTGAGTTGAGCCTCTTCCCTTTTTTCATCAAGGAAGTCAAGTGCTTCAAGTTGCAACTTTTCGTTTTCAGCTTGGTTGAAATGAATTCTTCTATGTGAAGGGACTTCTATTTCCACTGGAATCATTGCTTTTGATCCGTAAGCTAATGAAAATGGAGTGAGCCCGGTCGCAGTTTTGTGGGTAGTTCTATATGCCCATAGTGCTGGTGGAAGCTTATCGACACAACCACCTTTCACTTTTTCCAGCTGTTTTTTATGGTTGATTTGATAATTTTGTTTACTGCTTCCACTTGTCCGTTTGCCTGCGGATAAGCCACCGCTGAGAAGCTTTTTTAGATCTTGAATCGCTTGCGAAAATCTTGGAACTCTTCACTTTCGAATTGGGTTCCATTGTTTGTGATTATCTTTTGAGGCACACCATATCTACAAATGATATTCTTAGTTACAAAGTTTATCATCTTTTTAGAGGTAATAGTAGCTAATGGTTCAGATTCAGCCCATTTAGTAAAATAATCAACAACAACATAGCATATCTGACTCCGGATTTGGCGGTTGGCAAAGGCCTGATGAGATCTATTCCCCAAATAGCAAATGGCCACGGACTGACCATCTATGTTATCTCGGTGGAAGGTGCTCTTGGGATTTTTGCAAATCTCTGGCATCGGTCACATTTTCGGGCATAGCTTGCAGCATCACGATTAATATCTTGCCAAAAATACCCATAACGGAGAATTTTCTTAGCTAGAGTTTGACCACCTGAATGGTCTCCACACTCTCCTCCGTGTACTTCAGCTAGAATTGTCTTAGCTTCTTCCTTGGTCACACATCGGAGTAATGGCATTGAGAATCCCCGCCTATACAATCGGCCATCTTGAACTTTATATCTAGAGGCTTTTCTTAGCAACTTCTGTCGTTCTTTTGAATTCTCTGGTAGAGAACCGTTGAGCAGGTATTCCATTATCGGAGTCACCCACGATTCTTGCTCCTCAGATATAGTCATGATCCAGTCAATATCCATCTCATCAGTGCTTGGAGCTGACAGGACTTCTATAGGAACTAATCCCAATAATTGAGCTTCACCAGTGCTTGCATACTTTGCGAGAGAATCTGCCTTCATGTTCGCTTCCCAGGGTATATGATTTATCGTATAATGGTCAAGATCATCAAGAAGTTCCCAAGCTCTTGATCGGACAGACTTCCTCCTTTAGTTTAAAACTCTTTCTTGACTTGACATACAATAAGCTGTGAATCATTGAAGATCTGCAACACTTTGATATTCAATTCTTTAGCAATTCTCAAGCCAGCAATAAGAGCTTCAAATTCTGCTTCATTGTTTGTCGAAGGGAATTCCAATCTCAATGCATTGCACAATGACTGCCCTTCAGGGGTTTCAAGCACAACTCCAGCTCCGGAACAGTAATCGTTTCTTGCACCATCAACATATAATTTCCATCGAATTGGGGGATTATCAGTCACTTCTTCCTCACTATCACCCTTATCTATACAGTCTGCGATGAAATCTGCCAAAGCTTGTCCATTGATTGCTCTTCGGGGGTGATAAGTGATGTCGTGTTGGCTGAGTTCAATATTCCACTTAAGAAGACGACCCGAAGTCTCAGGACGAAACAGGACTTGCTTTAGAGGTTGATCAGTGAGGACTTTGATAGGATGAGCTTGGAAATATTGCCTCAACTTTCTTGATGCAATCAGTAGACAATAGGCGAGCTTTTCCAATTTTGAATAATTCATCTCTGCCCCGGTAAATCTCTTGCTGATATAATAGACCGGGCGTTGAATTTTTGCGTCTTCCCTTACCAACGCTGCACTAAGAGCATGAGACGAGATTGCCAAATATACGAAAAGATCCTCACCATCGTCGGGCTTAGAAAGTATTGGAGGCATTTCCATATGACGAACCAATTCATCGAAAGCTTTCTAGCATTCAGGAATCCAATCAAAATTCTTCCTTCCTTTCTTCGGTGCATTAAAGAATGGAATGCATTTATCAGTAGCTTTAGAAATGAATCGACTCAAGGCAGCGACTTTTCCATTAAGACTTTGCAATTCCTTCTTCGATCTAGGAGCTTTGACTTCTTTTAAGGCAGCAATTTGAGTAGGATTAGCTTCAATGCCCCTAGCACTCATAATAAAACCCAAGAACTTTCCGGACTCCACCCCAAACGAACATTTCAAAGGATTAAGCTTCATTCCGTACTTCCGGAGGATTGCAAACATTTCCGCCAAGTGGTCTATATAGTCTACCGCTTTCTTTGACTTCACCAACATATCATCAAAATAAACTTCCATAGTTTTTCTAATCTGCGGTTTGAACATAGCATTGACGGGTCTTAGGTAAGTTGCCCCTGCATTCTTAAGTCCGAAGGGCATGACTCTATAGCAGTAGAGACCAACATCGGAGATGAAGCTTGTGTCTTCCTGATCCGACTCATGCATCATAATCTGGTTGTATCCGTAGTAAGCATTCATGAAAGATAACAATTCATGCCCCGCTGTTCCATCCACCAACTGATCTATCCTAGGTAACGGGAAGCCATCTTTGGGGTAGGCTTTATTTAAATATGAGAAATCAATGTAAACTCTCCATTTCCCATTAGCCTTTGTTAACGTGAAAATCAGACGCTAACACCCCAGTGTGATAAAGCGAGTGTGAAAGCACCACCCGTTTGCATGGGAATCAGATTTAAGAAGGAGAAATTACAGAGAAAACAGTAAGAACACAACGTTTATAGTGGTTTGGCTCCCAATTGAGCCTACGTCCACTTTAATTCTTTTTTATTGCTGGATCAAATACAATTCTATAACAATCTTCAATTACATCACTTGGAAAGACAAGTAGCTAAAACTTCGATACGAGAAAATCCCTTGAATCCATGTCCAATAAGTTAAATCTCGAGTTGAAGTTGATTGAAGCGTCCTAAGTGTTACAATTGTTGATGAAGTAGCTCGGCAGAATGTAGTTGCTTCCCCGAAGAATCATTCAAAAGTCCCCTTAAGTGTTGGAGTTCGAGGGGTATTTATAGGAATTTTCGGTGTCAAGTTGTAAGTAGTGGCTGACCTAAAATAGGTCGTAGGTCGTCACCGACTCAGGATAGATCATAGGTCGTCCTCTCTTTCCCATGCATGGCTTACGGCTTAAACGAGAAGTGTATGCTCTTCGGGATACAAATCACAAGTCCCAAGTCGCCGCCGAGTTAACAGGCTGCGTGCTAAGTAGCTGCACCGGATTCTCCTTCGTTGCCTGGGTCGAGAACGACCTAACATAGGCCATAAGTCGGTCACGACTCAAGTGTAGACCATGAACATGTTCCGAGCAGTTAGGTCATCAACCTTCTTAGGTATTTAGATCGGTATCCTCCTTAGGTAGGTATCACTCTTAAACCTTAGGTTGGCATCCCTCTTAAGTCTGCTAAGTCGGCATCCCTGTTAAGTCTTAAATCGGCATCCCTGTTAAGTCTTAAGTCGGTAACTGTTTTAGGTCGCTGAGTCATGGCCGAGGTGGAGTTAACATTTGCCCCTCGAAGTATACACCTAATGGTTAGGTCGTGTGCTTCGATATCCTTTAACCCGTCCCCCTTTAGGTCGGTAGGTCGTACGCGACCTAACAGTTAGATCGTATGTGCCGCTTCAGGTCCCTCCACTGCAAGGTATAAGTCACACATCTTCTTCTTCTTTTTCATTACTTACTCTCTTGCTTGATTCTGCCATTAAAAAATTTCCCGAGCTTCAAAAGGCGATTTCATTCCAATCAATCACCGATAATCTTTGCTACTCATTGCGTAACTGAACTTGCTCTTTTCTTGATCCCTTACTGTCATTGATTCACGAATTCCATTCAAACCTAACCCACCTCCTTGCACACTGCTTCATTGCGAATCTCATTACACCTGTAATTTATGAACCCGAGTTATCTTAGTTTTGGCTTTAAATGATTGATGAGATGGTGTCGATGGGTTACTGCTCCAGGCTCACTGATTTTTGATTTGCGTTAGGGTGGCAAAGCATTGATTTTGTGATGATTTCAAACTGTTTTATTGGATGATCCGATATCATGAATGAAATGAAGGACGTCGTTGATGGAGCGACTATCGGGTTAACGGGTTGAGTGGAGTGAGATATTGGTTTGGACGCGATCTAGTGATTTTGGGTGACCTAATTTTGGTCGATCTAATTTGATGCGACCTAAACCTTAAGTCGTGGTCGAACTAGCACTCGGGGAAATTTGCCGACCTAATCCTTAAATCGTGGCCGAACTAGCACTTGGGGAATCTTGCACCACTTTTTGAAACGTAGCCTTTCTCCTTACTACTCCTCACGACCTAAAGAACCACCGATTTAAGGAATCAGAAACTTAATCTTAACTCGCGAGCGATTCCTTGGGTCGCAGCCGAGTTAACACTGGGATGCCCAACTCGAATTCTCACTTAAAAGCATAATTCCAATTTGAATACTTAACTTGATCTGCTGGACCGAATTGCTTAAATCCTGGATTGTTTTAACTTTGTTGCCTTATTTCACAGACCACATTAACTTATAGGCTAACAACCTGCTGAAAACAACAATCACAGAAAACCAAGGCGAATATACTTCCATTGACTGCCCACATCAAATGACATATTAGTCGACATAGAGTAATCAACTTAAATACACTGTATGAAATGCTGTGAACCAAACAGCTAAAGTGAAGTATTAATGCAAAGCATCGCTAACTTGAACTGATTTGTTTGCATCAACATTACGCTTGCATATTAAAACAACGAACCCTGGACTTTATAACTAACAAATACTTGCTAGTTTTTATTCCAGTTATATTTGCTTATTGCTTGATTTATTTTACACAACACTCCACTGCACCTTCATGTTTGAATATCCAGTTGTTTGTGTAGAATGACTTCCCACCAAGAAGAAGAAGTGGTAGCTCAAGCGGGAGAGACCTTTCAGACAGCTGTTCCCATAGAGAATCCTCCAGAGAGAACTTCAACTATTCTAACTTTGAGAGCATTTATTCAGCTACGTGCTTAATTTGGTTTTGCTGAAAATGATGCCCTACTTCCCGGGCCAAATGATACTGCCGACAGTCCTCCCCCCGGTTTTGTCGCAGTCAATCGTCAAATGTGCCTAAGCGGGGCGATTCCTCCCTTTAATGACTTCCTACGAACCCTTCTCCTTCGGTTGACAATCTCTCCATTGCAACTTCATCCTAATGGCTACGCCATCTTGATGGGGTTGTGTGTTTTGTTTAGGAGAACTCTTGATCGCTTGCCAAGTTTTGAAGAAATTCGCTACTTATGCTCGTTTGCAAAGAGTAAAGACCATCCTTCCCTTATTATTATGAGAAGTGCTAGAAACCGCAAGCTTATTTCTGATCTTACCGAAAGTGTTCATGGATTTTTGAACCAGTTTTTCTTTGATCGCTACACCCCATGGTTTTATTCCATCTGGAGAGTAGGAAGTAAGATTACCTGTTTCTATTTTCTCCATTTTCAAACTTTTTCGAGATCCGAATTACCAATTGCTAATTTCGTTCTTTGCTCTTTTCAGCACTTCCTCTCCCCTCTAGAGATCCATGCCATAAGCAAGTTTTTGAAAGATTAAGTGTTGTGACTGCTAGAGAGAGAAGTATAAAGTTTTTGTTGAGGAACGAATTTTTGCATCAGTATGGACTTTTACACGCTTCTCGCTCTACACACCCCCATGAGGTTCCAGACTCCCCGCCTAAAGCATTAGATGCCCTAGTTTCCACTGTCGAACCCATACCAAAAGAAGCTGCCTCCGAGGCTTCTCTGGTGAAGTTCTCTACTACTGTCGATGTTGCGGGGCCATCCGGCAAATCGACACTTGCCCCAGTTATTGAAGAGGAAGAATCTCTTCGTTGCTCTAAAGATGCGGCTGGTCTGGAAGCCGAAAAAGATACTACCGTCGAACTTGGCGGTGATGATACTTTCGAGGGGCTAAGTGACCTGATGATAACTTCACAAGAACTCTTTAAAGATGATGTCCCTAAAGCTTCTTCTCCTGTTGTCGAGGCGACATCAACTTTTCAACAAATTTTGACGCCTACCACTCCTGTCACTACCACCGCTGTGTCAAAGAGTGGTTTGTAGCCTGATGCGTTTAGTTTGCACACCACACACACATAGGACTTATTGGCACTTTCATGCACCTAATTCTTTGTACTTTGAAGATTCTAAAGTCACGCTTCTTTTCTCTGAAGACTTTTAAGACTTGTCTCTTTTTTTTATTTTATTTTTCAGATTCTCCGATGGGTCGCAGCGACTCTTACTATGACGACTTTCAGCGCTACGGGAGGCGTAGTCAATATGACTGTAGGCGCAACCTTCCCGTTCACAAAGAAACTGACAAAGAGAGAGCCGCTCGAAAGGCTCAGGAGAGGAAGGCTCAAGAAGAGCGTTATGAAAGAAAAGAAAAGGAGGAGCACCATGATTCTTCCCAGAGAGGTGACGACTCTCACAAAAGAAAGTCGCATGATGATCGGGGAAAAAGCCATATAGTTGAGGACCCAAGCAAGCATGCCCGGCATGGTGAGAAGCATGCATCTACCACTCCTGAAAAGGCCACTGCCCCCGTCTCACTTGACATCCCTTCTGGCTCTCCTGCTCTCGGAAAGACAGACATTCAGACGATAGTTAACAGGCCTAAATTTCAAATTGGACCAGGCCCAGCCACTCTGCAAAGTCGGTTTCCACAATGTTGCTTGAAGGGGGTTCGCTTCGATCTCGACTTAGTTCCAATTGACAAGCCTGCCATGCTGCGAAATCTCGATGCCGTCAGACTTGATATTGAAAGAATGTCGGGCTGGCAAAAGCTTGTTGACGAGCTTCAAAGGGTAAACCGTGCGAATCTCGAGGCCATGCTTACTATGGAAAATGACAAAGCTGAATGGCAGAAGGTTCTTGAGCAGCATGATACCGAGATGAGGAACATCACTACTTATAATGAAGAGCTTAAAGCGAAAGTCGAAAAGCTCAAAGAAGAACTTGCCACTTCTTCTACGTCCTACAGTCAAAAAGAAGAAGTACTTCAAAGGCAAGTTCGCGATGCTCACGCTGCTCAGCGACATGCAGAGGCACAACTTGAGGCCGAGCAGAAGACAGCGGGAAGGTATCGTGCTGACGTTGCAGAGTTAAGGGAGAAGGTCAACTCCCAGGATTTGGAGATTATGAGGCTAAAGGCCCAATTATTAAAGACCGAGAAAGAACGCGATGAAGCTATCGTTGGAAGGCAGGCTGCCGAACATTCGCATGAGGCGACTAAAGCCAATATCAGCACCACTTTATTTGACTTCTATGTACATAGCGTTATGGGGTGCGGGAGCCTTTCATTCTTTGGACCGAAGTATGAGATTACCCTGGCCGAGGTTTGGGAGTCAGTTCTTGACATGCTTGGAGGCGCAGCCACCGGCTATGCTGAAGCATCTCTTGCAGAACACTTTCTAGATGATGACGCCAGAGCTGCCCTATCCCGGGGAAAAGAGCAGCTCGCCAAAGCACGAGCTGAGGAAGGGGAGCAGCACTTTGTGAAAGAAGCACCATTAACTGCCCCTGTCCTTCCTTCGTTTTCGGCCGATGTTGACATCATAGGCTCTGGTTCTCACTCTCCATCCCCTGTTAAAGTTACAACTGAGATCACAAGCACGCAGGGTGGAGATGAAGGCGAAAAGAGCGCCGAAGCACAGGCTTATGAGGTTGACATTAGGAAGCCAACTTCTCCAGGTAACTCTACCGTTAATCTTGCCCAAGTGGACTGTTTGTTTGCTCCTGAAGAGTTTGACGAACTTTTTGATTATTTCTTAAATCTCAATGAGCCGCTATCTCCTTTCTTCACGGGAGGTACTAATATTTTTGGATTTTCTTCTTCTGTAGCAAAAACGCCAAGTGCCACACAGACTTCTCCTCCTCCAGCTGTCTCTCCTCTATTCCCTCAAGTCACTCCTATTTCCCAGCCGGGATCACAAGAAGAATTGATAGGAGCCCTTCAAGGTTTGGATGATCCAATCGCTTCGCAGGAGCAGAAGGGCGAAGGACCTGAAGGAGGCGACAACTCCCCGGAGCATACTATTTCTGATGACGTAAAACTGGCTACTCTTGTTACTCCGAGAAGTGAGTCCTCTTCAAGGAGGAGGAGGAAGCGTACCACTTCCAAGAAGAAAACGAAAAGCATTCTTGTTTCTGAAGAGGAAGCGAAGGTTGATTTGGCAGTAACCCTCTCTCCTTCATCCCCGACTCTCCCAAGCCGTCCTGAAAAGCTGCCTATTAGGTCAGGTGAAGGCTCTAAGGGTGGTGGCAAGATGAAGTAAGGGGCCCTGCTTCGATTTATTTTTACTTTTTGCTTTTTGCATGTACTGGCCGGAGATTGTGCGGGTACCGGCCTCCGCTTTTCTTTTTCTTTTTACTTTGAAACCTGTACCTGTACAAAATTTTGACAGTATTGAATAAAATGATTCTTTTTGTTTGTACAAACTTCTGTTTGTATTTGAGAATGCATTTACTATTCGTTTTTGTACAAGTTTCTTTGTAGGATATTGCAGTGAGCTTGTGGTATGTTGTTCGAGCACAATTCTTACCAATGTGGCTATACCATGCTGCCCCTATACCATAAGCTCGTTGCAATATTTTCAACTTTGAAGGGACTTGTACTCTTATTTTTTGGAGAATAATTATTCCATACTTGGAGGAATATTACTCTGCTCACAATAGAGTACAGCTCGTTTCATATGAGTTTTCACACTCTACCCTTCGGAGATATCACTTTTTCTTTTGCATATATACATTCTTACAAAATGAATTCTCTTATGTGGTAAAGCCTCTGAAGGGCACTTTAAATTTTTGGAGGAAGAATGGATGAACCAATCTTCTTTTGAAAGCTAAAGTGTGCCTTTAAAGAGGGCTTCTTTTTTTTCTTTTTATATTGCGCCTCGGCGGAGGGCTTTCTGATCTTCGCTTTGCATTTCTGATGAAATGCTTCTTTGAAAAGTTGTACCTCTGAGGAGAGCTTTTTCACGTTTCAACACTTGGAAGTTTTATTTCAATCTCGGTGAAACGTGTGCCTCCGAAGAGTTGTGCCTCCGAGGAGGGGTTTCCACGTTTCAACACTTGGAAGTTTTATTTCAATCTCGGTGAAACGTGTGCCTCTGAAGAGGTCTTTCTGTTTGATTGTGCCTCTGGGA
Source organism: Allium cepa (assembly GCA_030765085.1). Classification (NCBI taxonomy): domain Eukaryota; kingdom Viridiplantae; phylum Streptophyta; class Magnoliopsida; order Asparagales; family Amaryllidaceae; genus Allium; species Allium cepa. The sequence goes on from CM060942.1 coordinate 292,508,886, forward strand.
AGAGGTCTTTTTGTTTGATTGTGCCTCTAGGAAGAGGTCTTTTTGTTTCTGCCTCTGGGAAGAGGTCTTTTTGTTTCTGCCTCTAGGAAGATGTCTTTTTGTTTCTGCCTCTTGGGAGAGGCTTTTATTTTCTCCCTGTTCGTTGGGAAGCGGGCCTCCGAAGAGGGTTTTCACATTTCGACTCACGGGAGTGTATCACCGATCACGGTGAAATGTGTGCCTCTGAGTAGGGTTTTTGCCTGGAAGTTTGGAGTTTCTTTCTCATAGTTGGACGGATTCACGGGAGTGTATCACCGATCAGTCCGCAACTTTATGTCGAGAAAGAACTCTCTTTTTCTGGTTAGGACCACTCGAGGTCTTTTAGCATTTCAACTGTGGTGAAATGGGCCTCCGAAGAGGGCTTTTCACGTTTCAACACTTGGAAGTTTTATTTCAATCTCGGTGAAACGTGTGCCTCTGAGTAGGGTTTTTGCTTGGAAGTTTGGAGTTTCTTTCTCTCAGTTAGACGGATTCACGGGAGTGTATCACCGATCAGTCCGCAACTTTATGTCAAGAAAGAACTCTCTTTTTCTGGCGAGGCCCGCTCGAGGTCTTTATCTTCCGAAGAGTTGTGCCTCTGAAGAGGGCTTGTGCCTCCGAAGAGGTCTTTTGCTGTTTGATGCTTGCTCGCCCATGTCTCTTTGCCATCTATTCATGTTGGCGATCCCCGTTATCTTTTGCAAGTGTCATCCCTTTCTAGTTGCCAATAATTTTCCTTATCCAAAGAAATATACTTCATAGTTAAGCGAGTTGGTGGTGGTAGACACAGGTTATTTAACTGGATGCTGGTTTGAACAAACATTCGCAGTTAGTTAGAAATGGTCCACTTCCATCCACATCGCTAACTTTTGTTCGAAGCACTTCTTTTGTAGGATTTGAGTATGGAAATTTTGAATGGTTTAGCGTTTGCTTGCTGGGTAACGTCGGAGATCGCTTGGTCTTGCGATGGGTAAGCTTTGTTTTTATGGCATGCATTATTAAATCGACATTTTAGTAACACAATTAACGTATTTTGTATGTCGAAATAAAACAAAGCAGTTTACAGTAGTAGAGAACACAAGATTTATAGTGGTTCGGCCAAAAGCTGGGCCTACATCCACTTTATAGCTTTTCATTGTTCACTTGCTTTACAATTTCTTTCAATACAAGAATCATATATTCGTAATTCTTTTAAAACATTTCAGCAAAGCTTTTAAGTAAAATATGGACGCAAATGATTGCTGTTCCAAGCTCTTGGAATTGGTTCTCCTTCGACAGTTGTGAGTTTGAATGTGCCATCAAGAAGCTTCGTGCCTATGACATATGGCCCTTCCCAGTTTGGCCCAAACACACCTGTGGTTGTCATAATTCTTTTCAGGACTAGGTCCCCAACTTCAAAGCTTCGCTGACAAACTTTGGAATTGAAGTGCCTGGCTATTCTTTGCGGATGAGCTGCAATTCTAAGCCTAGCCTCTTCTCTTCTTTCATCAAGGAGGTCAAGTGCTTCCAATTGCAATTTTTCATTCTCATCTTGATCAAAATGGATCCTTCTGTGTGAGGGGACTTCAGTTTCCACTGGAATCATCGCTTCTGACCCGTATGCCAATGAAAATGGAGTATGCCCAGTCGCAGTTTTGTGGGTGGTTCTGTATGCCCATAGTGCAAGCGGTAACTTATCGACCCAACCACCTTTTGCTTTTTCCAGCTGCTTTTTGATGGTTGATTTGATGATTTTGTTTACTGCTTCCACTTGCCCGTTTGCCTGCGGATGAGCCACTGCTGAGAAGCTTTTTCGGATCTAGAATTGTTTGCAGAATTCTTGGAACTCCTCACTTTCAAACTGGGTACCATTGTCTGTGATTATCTTCTGAGGCACACCATACCTGCAAATGATATTTTTAGTCATAAAACTTATCATTTTCTTAGAGGTAATAGTAGCCAATGGTTCGGCTTCAGCCCATTTAGTGAAATAATCAACAACAACGATAGCATATTTAATCCCCGATTTGGCAGTCGGCAAAGGCCCAATGAGATCTGTTCCCCAGATGGCAAACGACCATGGACTAACCATTTGTGTTAGCTCAGTGGAAGGTGCTCTAGGAATTTTGGCGAATCTCTGGCATTATCACACTTTCGGGAATAGTCAGCAGCATCCTGATTAATTTCTGGAAAAAAGTTTCCATAACGGAGGATTTTCTTTGCTAAAGTTTGACCACCTGCATGATCCCCACATTCCCCTCCGTGTACTTCAGTTAGAATTGTCTTAGATTCTTCCTTTGTCACGCACCGGAGTAATGGCAATGAAAATCCTCGTCTGTACAAACGACCATCTTGAACTATATATCTGGAGGCCTTCCTCATTAGCTTCTGTCGTTCTTTTGAACTTTCCAGCAAAGAACCATTGAGTAAATATTCAAGTATCGGAGTCATCCATGATTCATGCTCTTGGGATACATTGATAATCCAATCAACATCCATTTCATCTGTGCTTGAAGCTGACAGGACTTCGACGGGAACTAATCCCAATAGTTGAGCTTCACCAGTACTTGAATACTTTGCGAGAGAATCCGCCTTCATGTTCTCTTCGCGGGGTATATGGTTTATTGAATAACGGTCAAAATTTTGAAGAAGCTCCCAGGCTTTTGATAAAAAGGCGGGTAGATTCCCTCTTTTAGCTTGAAATTCCTTCTTGACTTGGCAGACAATAAGCTGAGAATCACTGAAGATCTGCAATGCTTTGATGTTTAGTTCTTTAGCGATCCTTAAACCAGCGATGAGGGCTTCATATTCTACTTCATTATTTGTCGAAGGAAATTCTAGTCTCAGTGCATAACATAGCGATCGCCCTTCTGGGGTTTCAAGGACAACCCCTGCTCCGGAACAGTAATCATTTCTTGCGCCATCGATATACAATTTCCATTGGATTGGGACGTTATCAGTGACTTCTTCCTCACTATCACCTTTATCCGTATATTCTACGATGAAATCTGCTAAAGCTTGTCCATTGATTGCTTTCCGGGGATGATAAGTGATGTCATATTGGCTGAGTTCAATATTCCATTTCAAAAGATGGCCCGAAGTCTCAGGACGGAATAGGACTTGCTTTAGAGGTTCATCAGTGAGGACTTTGATGGGATGAGCTTGGAAATATGGCCTTAATTTTCTTGATGCGATCAACAAACAATAGGCGAGCTTTTACAACCTTGAATAGTTCATCTCTGCCCCAGTGAATCTTTTGCTGATATAATAGACTGGGCGTTCAATCCTTGTGTCTTCCCATACCAATACTGCACTGAGAGCATGAGATGAAATTACCAAATATATGAAGAGATCTTCACCATTGTCAGGCTTTGAAAGTATCAGAGGCACTTCCATATGACGAACCAACTCATCGAATGCCTTCTGACATTCAGGAGTCCACTCAAAGTTTTTTCTTCCTTTCTTCAGAGCATCAAAGAATGGGATGCATTTGTCAGTGGCTTTCAAAATGAACCGACTCAAGGCATCAACCTTTCCATTGAGACTTTGCAATTCCTTCTTCGTTCTAGGAGCCTTGACCTCTCTCAGGGCAGTGATCTGAGCTGGATTAGCTTCAATGCCCCTAGCGCTCACAATGAAACCCAAAAACTTTCCGGACTCCACTCCAAATGAACATTTCAAGGGATTAAGCTTCATTCTGTACTTTCGGAGTACTGCGAACATCTCTGCCAAGTGATCCATGTGGTCCACTGCTTTCTTAGACTTTACTAGCATATCATCAACATAAACTTCCATTGTCTTGCCAATCCGTGGTTTAAATATGGCATTAACAGAACTTTGGTAAGTTGCCCCTGCATTCTTGAGTCCGAAAGGCATGACCTTGTAGCAGTAGAGTCCAACATCTGTGACGAAGCTTGTATCCTCTTGATCTGGCTCATGCATCATAATCTGGTTATATCCAGAGTATGCATCCATAAAAGATAACAATTCATGCCCTGCCGTCCCATCCACCAACTGATCGATCCTGGGCAATGGGAAACAGTCATTGGGGCAGGCTTTGTTCAGATCTGAAAAGTCAATGCATACTCTCCACTTTCCGTTAGCTTTTTTAACCAGCACTGGATTTGATACCCAATTTGGATAAGTAAATTCTCTGATGAAACCGTTCTCCATGAGCCGATCCACTTCTTCTATTAACGCTGCTGTCCTCTCAGGACCATGAGTTCTTCTTTTCTGTTTCACGGCTGTAAACTTTGGATCAATGTTCAGAGTGTGTACTGCAATCTCTGGGGATATTCCACACATGTCAGCATGAGTCTAGGCGAATACATCCAAATTTGCCTTCAAAAATGAAATCAGAAGATTCTGAACTATTGTGTTGAGTTGTGAACCCACATTTAGCACTTTGTTTGGGTCCTTTGGGTCAACGGGTACCGGCACTGTTACCTCTACCTGTACTACCCTATTCTCCCCTGCACTGGCTTTCTTTGGACCCATCTCTCTTCGTGCGGCACTACATTCACCAGTGCAGGGTCCACCCTGTAATTGCTACAAGGTTTGTTCTTTGGTGCGGACTGGAGTCGCCGCACCTTTTCCCATCTCTCTTTTCCTTGATTCACGCAGCTCTGTAAGATAACATTCTCGCCCCGCATCTTAGTCTCCTTTAATCACGCCAACTCCATTATCCGTGGGGAATTTTATAGTCAGACACCACGGGGCAAGGACAGCTTTAAATGCAGCAAGAGTTGGTCGTCCTAAAAAGGCATTGTAGGTAGAGAATTCTTCAAATATTATAAAGTTTTGCTTTCGAGCCACCTTCCTCGGTCCTTTTCCAAGTTCTACAAACAAATCTATGGTCCCAATCAGCTGTTTGGGTTCTCCAGCAAACCCAGCAATCTTAAGTGGTGAAGCTTGAACGTCAGCCATTGGAATTTTCATTTGATCAAAGGTCTTCTTGAAGAGAATGATGCATGAAGCTCCACAATCAACCAGAACTCTTCTCACAGTAGCCGGCCCAATACCAGCGGATATGACCAAAGGAACTATGGTAGGAGATTCAATACCCAAAGAATCTCTGGCACTGAATACAATATCATATGTGGAAGTCTTTTGTTGCTTTAAAGGCGCGTAATTTTCTAAAACAAAAAAATTCTCTTCAGCTGGTACATGCCTCAAGGCCCGGGCATACCTTTCCATCTCGCCCCAGCTTTTGCCTGCTGGGTGAGGCCCTCCAGTTATTATATTGATGACAGGTCTTTCCGATTCATGCTCTACGGCCTTCTCACTTGAGGCACGACGGTGAGTGGGAACTTGTTGTCCTTGAGCTGACGAAGCTGGGGCATTTCTACTCCTTTTCACATACTGTTGGAGCTTGTTCTTTTTCAAAAGTTGTTCAATTACTTCTTTCAACTGACGGCACTCGTTGGTGTCATGGCCGGGCTGGTTATGGAACCGGCAGAACCTTCCACTCTTCTCCAACTTATTTCCCACTCTCATTTTAGGCGATGTCGGATAATTGACATCATCCTTGGTTGCAAAGAAGATGTTCTCAAGGGTATCGGTCAAGGGCGCGAAATTGAAAGGACGGCCTTTCTTAGCATCTCCTTGTTTCTTTCCACCATCATTTCCCCTTTTCTGAGTGTTAGGTTCTTTCTTGTTTGAAGCAGCACCATTGTTCCCGGCTTCCACTGATACCACCTTAGCCGGTGTTTGGAGGCTTTCCAAGCGCATGAATTCATCCGCTTTCTTGTAGAATTTGTCGAGCGAGTTTGGTTCTTTCATTTTCAACCACTTTCCAAATTCGCTTGATTTGTCAATCGCCCTCATCAAGTATGTTAGGACCATGCGTGGCTCATCATTATCTACCTCGGCCAATGCTATGTTAAAACGATTCAAAAATGACCTGATAGATTCACCCGGATTTTGCTCTACACTTGACAGCGACATTATATCCTTTGCTTTTGAAGCATACAATAGAAATTGCTCCTTGAATTTCCTGGTCAAATTGGAGAACTGATCAATGGACCTGACCGGCAGCTTTGTAAACCACAATAGAGCCACACCTTCCAGATAAACCGAGAAATATCGATATTTGATTTCATCAGATGCTCTGGCACCCGTCATATGCCAGTCGTACTTATACAGAAACTCGTTACGATCACTCGTCCCCTTGTAGGCCGTAATAGTAGGGGGAATGAATTTCCTTGGGAACTCTGTCTTCAAGATCTTTTCAGTAAATGGAGTTTTGCTTGGAGCAAAACCCCACTCTTTCTCATCTTCATCTTTTCGCATATTTTCCTTCATGATTTGGCGAACCATACCCGAAAAATATTCTTCATCATTTAGAGGCTCTGGAGGGCAAACATCAGCCACTCTCTCTGAATTCTGTCTTGACAATCGTTCACGGAGGGTCGGCTGCGGCCCTGATACTCCAGCATGAGGAGGAGTTCTTTCCACAGGGTCTGCGGCTCTTTGAGAAATGTTCCCTTCAACATCTTGAACTCCCACAGTAGGGTTTCCATCATTATTATTCGGTTGACGGTTTGCCCCAAGTAGATCATTCAACTTACTTAAGATCAGGGCATTCTGGGCATTCTGGGCTTCCAACTGTGCATTTTAAGCATTCAATTGTTGATTCAACCCCAAAAATACAGTGTCCAATTCTGCTAGCGTAACTCCAACAGTTGGAGCTGCTTGACTTGAAGGAGGAGAGGTAGCAGTATTCTCTTGAATATTGTCGGATCTTACAGAACTTCGTTTTCTCCCAGGAGCCATTATTTCCAATAAACTTCTGGTTTTAAAAGAAATCTTTTCAACAAACCTTTGCGGAGCAATGGTAGAAATATCCTGAGTTGGGTTCTCAGTGAAAGCACCAAAACGTTAACGTGAAAATCGGACGCTAACACCCCAGAGTGATAAAGCGAGTGTGAAAGCACCACCCGTTTGCACGGGAATCAGATTTAAGCAGGAGAAATTACAGAGAAAACAGTAAGAACACAACGTTTATAGTGGTTCGGGTCCCAATTGAGCCTACGTCCACTTTAATTCTTTTTTATTGCTGGATCAAACACAATTCTATAGCAACCTTCAATTACATCACTTGGAAAGACAAGTAGCTAAAACTTCGATACGAGAAAATCCCTTGAATCCATGTCCAATAAGTTGAATCTCGAGTTGAAGTTGATTGAAGCATCCTAAGTGTTACAATTGTTGATGAAGTAGCTCGGCAGAATGTAGTTGCTTCCCTGAAGAATCATTCAAAAGTCCCCTTAAGTGTTGGAGTTCGAGGGGTATTTATAGGAATTTTCGGTGTCAAGTTGTAAGTAGGGGCCGACCTAAAATAGGTCGTAGGTCGTCACCGACTCAGGATAGATCATAGGTCGCCCTCTCTTTCCCATGCATGGCTTACGGCTTAAACGGGAAGTGTATGCTCTTCGGGATTCAAATCACAAGTCCCAAGTCGTCGCCGAGTTAACAGGCTGCGTGCTAAGTAGCTGCACCGAATTCTCCTTCGTTGCCTGGGTCGAGAACGACCTAACATAGGCCATAAGTCGGTCACGACTCAAGTGTAGACCGTGAACCTGTTCCAAGCAGTTAGGTCATTTACCTTCTTAGGTATTTAGATCAGTATCCTCCTTAGGTAGGTATCACTCTTAAATCTTAGGTCGGCATCCCTCTTAAGTCTGCTGAGTCGGCATCCCTCTTAAGTCTTAAGTCGGCATCCCTGTTAAGTCTTAAGTCGGTAACTGTTTTAGGTCGCTGAGTCATGGCCGAGGTGGAGTTAACAGCCTTCTTAACCAGTACTGGATTTGAAACCCAATTCGGATAAGTAGACTCCCTGATGAAACCATTCTCCACAAGTCGGTCTACCTCTTCTTTCAACGCTGCTGACCTTTCAGGACCCTGGGTTCTTCTTTTCTGTTTTACCGGTGTAAACTTCGAATCAATATTCAGAGTATGTACTGCAATTTCTGGGGATATTCCGCACATATCAGCATGAGTCCAAGCCAATACATCCAGATTTGCTTTCAAGAATGATATTAAGGAATTATGAACCGTCACATTAAGTTGCAAACCCACATTCACCACTTTGTTTGGAACTTTCGGGTCAACCGGTACTGGCACCGTTACTTCCACTGGCACCACTCTATTCTCCTCTACACTAGCTTTTCTGGGATCCATTTCTCTTCGTGCCCTGCTATGCTCGCCAGTGCAGGGTCCACCCTGTAATTGCTACAAGGTTGGTTCTTTGATGCGGACTGGGGTTGCCGCATCTTTTCCCATCTCTCTCTTCCTCGCTTCACGCAACTCTATTAGTTAACATTCTCGCCCAGCATTCTGATCCCCTTTAATAACTCCAACGCCATTATCCATGGGAAATTTCATAGTGAGGCACCACGGGGCGAGAATTGCCTTAAAAGCCGCAAGAGTTGGTCGGCTTAGGAAGGCGTTGTAGGCAGAAAATTCATCAACAATTACAAAAGTCTGTTTTCGAACCACCTTTTTCTGCCCCTCTCCAAGCTCCACGAACAACTCGATAGTTCCAATGGGCTGCTACGGTTCCCCAGTAAACCCAACGATCTTCTGAGATGAGGCTTGAACGTCAGCTATCGGAATTTTCATTTGGTAAAACGTCTTTTTGAAGAGAATATTGCTAGAGGCGCCGCAATCTACAAGCACTCTTCTCACAATAGCCGGCCCAATGCCTGCAGAGATGACCAAGGGATCCATAGTTGGAGCTTCAATACCTATAGAGTCCCTGGCTTTGAACATAATATCATCATTGGAAGTTTTCTGCTGCTTCAAAGGTGCTTCATTTTCTAGCACAAAAACACACTCTTCTGCTGGTACATACTTCAAGGCACGGGCATATTTTTCCATCTCGCCACAGCTTCTGCCTGCTGGGTGAGGACCTCCTGTAATCACATTGATAATAGGCCTTTCCGATTCATGCATGGTATTCCTCTCACCCTAGCCAGATGGATGAGCATGAAGTTGCTGGCCCTTAGTAGATGAAGTTGGGTCATTTCTACTTCTCTTAACATATTGCTGCAACTTGTTCTCTGTCAGTAGTTCTTCAATTAAACTTTTCAGATGGCGACATTTGTTGGTATCGTGACCGGGTTGATTATGAAACCGACAGAATCTCCCACTCTGAGCAGCTTTTTTCCTAACTCTCAACTCAGGCGGTTTAGGATATTCTACTGCATCTTTGGTAGCAAAAAAGATATTCTCCGGAGTGTCAGTCAATGGAGTGAAATCTGAAGGTTTTAAGAAGCGAGGTTTCTTCATATCTTTCTGTTTCTTCCCACCATTGTTCTCCCTTTTCTAACTTCCGGATTCCCTTTTGGTAGGAGCAGTAGCATTATTCTTAACCTTTGTCAATGCTACTTTAACTGGTGCTGAAGGCTTTCCAAGCGCTTGAATTCATCAGCTTTCTTATAGAATTTCTCAAGCGAATTCGGTTATTTCTTCTTCAGCCACTTCCCAAATTCGCTTGATTTGTCGATTGCCCTCTTCAGGTATGTCAAGACCATCTGTGGCTCTGCATTGTCCACTTCAGCCAAAGCTATGTTGAAGAGGTTCAAGAAAGACCTGATAGATTCCCCAGGATTCTGTTCCAAGCTTGACAGTGACATAATATCCTTTGCCGTTGAAGCATACAACCTAAATTGTTCTTTAAACTTCGAGTCAAATCGGCGAACTGGTCTATGGACCGGACCGGAAGCTTTGTGAACCAGAGCAGAGCCACTCCTTCCAAATAAACCGGAAAGTACCGGCATTTGATCTCATCAGACGCTCTAGCACCAGTCATGTGCCAATCATACTTATAGAGGAATTGATTAGGGTCGCTTGTTCCCTTATAAGCCGGGATGGTAGGAGGAACAAACTTCCTTGGGAATTCCGCCTTTAGAATCCTTTCAGTGAACGGAGTTTTGCTCGGAGCGAATCCCCATTCCTTCTCATCATCGTCCCTCTGTATACTTTCTTTCATGATTTGTCGCACCATGCCCGAAAGATATTCCTCATCGTTTAAAGGATCTGCAGGACAGAATTCGGCCATTTTCTCGGAAGTTTGTCGGGACAAACGTTCGCGGAGAGTTGGTTGTGGTCTCGATCCTCCAGGTTGAGGAGGTGTTTCTTTGGTGGGGCTAGCTGCTCTTTGAGGAATATTCCTTTCTTCAGGATTATGAACATCATCTGCAAGGTTTTCTTCATTACTCACCGGTTGACGGTTAGCTCCGAGCAATGCATTTAACCTTTCAAGCATCAAAGCATTCTGGTCTTCCATCTGTTGGTATAACCCAGTTATTGCAGCATCTAACTCCGCTCGTGTAATTCCGGCATTTGGTGCTGCTTGACTTGACGAAGGAGAAGTGGCAATATTCTCATGGACATTACTAGGTCTTGTAGATTCACGCTTTCTTCCAGGAGCCATTATCTCTGATGGACTTCTGGTTTTGAGAGAGATTCTTTCAATAAATTTTTGAGAAGCAATGACGAAAATAGCCTGAGTTGGCTTCTCAGTGAAAGCACCAAAAATGTTAAAGCTTAAAATTGAACGCTAACACCCCAGTGTATGTAGGGATTAAGTGAAAGCACCACCCGTGAATACGGGAATTAGAAACAAATAGAAAAGTCACAGAGAAAGCAGTAAAAGACAATAGTTTTATAGTGGTTCGGCTTCAGGTTGAGCCTACGTCACCTTTAATCTTCTTTATTGCTGAATCAATTACAACTTTACAACAATCTTCGATTACAACGCTGATGGGACAAATAACTAGAACTTCGATGTAGAAGTAGTCTTTGAATCCATGTCGATTGTGTTAGATTTCCTCTTGAAGTTTGTTGAGATGCCTTTCGTATTTGAAGTGTCGAGTGAGTCGAGAATTTAGCAGAGTATCGGTGTTCTAGAAATGAGCAAAAAAGATCCCCTTTTAGTTGGAGTAGGCAGGGTATTTATAGGAGAATTCGACGTTAGATCGTAGGTCGCAAGCAACCTTGGATAGGTCGTAGGTCGTTCGCGACCTAGTGGGAGTGGTTTACGGCTTAAATATGGTACACTTGATCATTCTGGAAAAACTAACAAGTCATAGGTCGTGAGCGGCATAGGAAGCTCCTTTGGTATGTTTAGGTCGTGAGCGGCTTAGGAATAGGTCGTCACACCTTAGCTCGCTGCAGAACTTCTTCATTGTTAGGTCGCTCCCCTTATTAACTCGCTAGGTCGTTCAACCCTTAGGTAGCCGAGCTTCTTGGCTTGTTAGATCGCGGTGCTCTTCAACTGACACTATGTCACTCCATTGGGTCGCAAGGCATCTGAACTCTTTTTAGGTCGCTAAGTCCATTATTTTATTAGGTCGCTGTGTTGTGGGGGCCCTTAGGTCGTAAGGTCTTTAGGTCGTTAAGACCGCTCCATTCTTAGGTCGCTCTGTCTTCATTTAGTTACTAGGTCGCTGCCGCTTTAACTCTTTAGGTCGCAGCCTGTTATAGATTGTTAAGTCGCGAGCCTTAGGTCGCTAGGTCATTGAGCTCCGTAGGTCGCTGACTAGTTGAGTCGCTACTTTCTCTAGATCGCAGGGTCGTAGATAGAAGGGGATTAACAGATACATTGGTTTTTTATCATGGTTGAGAGCTATGTAAGGGAAGTATGAGTTTCTGATTAAGAAGCCTGATCAGTGTCCGCACTAGAGGATCAAGGGATTAATACTAGTTCGAAAATAAAGCTGCTTATTTATGTAGAAGATTGAATCAGATATTATTGATGATTTGTGTACATCATACGAAATTGAGTTTAAGGATAATTGTACATCATACGAAATTGAGTTTAAGGATAATATTTTAGGTAAACTCTTTTGCGTTCGACGTTGTGGTGAAATTTTTGGGATGAAATTCTTCTAAGATGGGAAGAATGGAACGACCCGTGATTTTATCACTTTAAATTTGAACATTTAATTAATTTTAAGCATTAAGACAATTGTTTTTAAATGATGAATAATTCACTTAATTATTTTACAAATATAATAAGTAATTTATAGAGCTTTATAAAAATATAAACTTATATTATAAAGATATATAAACTTCGTTGCATTTTGGAAGTTCGACATCATAATTTCATAAATAGATTTTAATATTATTTAATATGGTTTTATAGCTTAAATAATCGTATTTTAATTAATTATTTAGAGATGATAAGTAATTTCTTTTCAAGTTTTATTTACATAAATATATAGCTTGATTAAAAACTGAAAAGGTGGCCAGGATTCAGTTTCCAGATTCGACCTTTCATCGAACAAAAGTTGTTTCAAATCGTTGCAATATTATGTGATACACATACACACATGCATATACATAGATATACATACACATATACCCTCACAAATAGTCAAATAAAAGCTAATGAAAATATCTAAAATATATACTTATATATAAACTCCTTATATGTATATAAATGCAAACTTCACTCGTGAGTCTCAAGAAGGTGAACCCATCATCGCTCAACTGAGAGAAGAAAAACACATGGAGGGGGCAGTGAGTTCAATTGAAGCTATGATGGGTGAGGGGGTATTTTGGTAATTTCATGCACAAGGATATCTGCTCTATAAATACACATGCATAACCTCTTCATTTCTTCACAAATACACATCACTCTGCATCCTCTTCTTCTTCTAGAGCTCACTGATAGCACTTCTTTAAGGGCTTCCTAAATCGTAAAAATATTTTAACACTGCATCACAGTTCTGCTAAAATTGTTTCCATACATATACGCTATAAATTCGCTTTAAAAATTTAAATAAACTACACCACTTCCTCACTAAAGAGCACGGCCCACACCACCATCATTTCAAAGTCGAGCTTCCTTCTACATATTAGCTTGGTCGAGCGTCACTAAGCTTCAGAGACACGTTCTATAAGCTTCGGTGTGGAGAAAGGACTAATTTCGTGGATTAAAAAACACTTGGAGTCGTATAACATGAAAGTGAGAATATTACTTCCATATTATATAAATTTACCTTAAAATTGTCTATTATTTATGCTGTACAAGGATACTTGGTTGATTAGCATGGTTTGTATAATAAAATGATTGAATATTGGTTAATTGTTGCTTATGTTAGTCATTTATTGACTTCGCTAAGTTAAGTAGAATTATTTTGCTAATAATATGAAAATCATATCCATTGGATTTGAAATGATCACTTTAAATAGCCATGGTAAATTAATGATAAATAATCCCTATTATATTCTAAAATAATGTGTGTATAGGGAGTATCAAGCCTCTTTTGAATTTAAAATCAAAAAGATATCGTTTTTGGATAATAGAAATGGTTTTGGAAAAGTAAAGAGGAGTATTTATTTTTTTGGCAAAAAGTAAATCAAAAGGTTTGATTTTGAAAATAATTGGTTAAATGATGGAATAACATGGAAAAATATCATATGGTTTAATATAAAAGAATTTTGAATTAAAAAGATGGAAACTGAATATTATAGTGATATTATATTAAAGATATGGAATAAAGTGATAATGAGATTTTTAATAAAGTAAAATAGTGAAAAAGTGGTATAATTTAGTTTAATATTGTATTAAAATCATTTATAAGTATTTTGGACAGGTTTTGAAAAATTCGACTAAAAGACGAATAATAAGCCGTCGTGTTTCGGTAGTTCGAGATTTCGTGGCCTGAAAATTTAAACTGATGTGCATGATAAAATATGAGTCGAAATTATTTGAAATAAGAATTTTCTGAACCATTATAATCATGGTTTTTAAATGAAAAGGAAAAATCAAGATTCCTTTAAGTAAAGTTTGATATATGTCCAAATCAAAATTTTAAAATCATCGCATTTTGGCAACTCGTAAAATATTGTTTTCAACTCTTTAAAATGGATGTTATTAAATCTTTAATAATATGAAATAAATTCCGTTAATATTTTAAAATGTTTTAAAAGAAATTTGAATTATATAAATGGGCATATATGTAATGAAATTGGTGTTTCAGTCTATAAAGCCATAAAATCACTATTCATTGACAATTTTGCAATGGAATTTTGTAACGACCCGAAATTGTCGTCTTCGAAAATTCCAGATTGTTAAAGAAAACAAAAAAGGAAGAAGAAAGAAGAACAGAAAACAAGAACATCTCACATTCGCAACGGATTAAATATAATAACGAATAATAGCATTTTTATAAAAGAAGGTTGTAATTGTTACTTTACATACAATTCATCCGAGTTATAATCGTTTACATAAACGGGACAGTTCTACAACTTGTTCCAAACTACAATCTATACAGACTACATGGTCTCAAATAAATAGCGGAAAATTCCATACGTTCCTACCATCCAGCTCGCCTCCTAAGCTCCAGAACGTCCTTACCTGAAAATCTGTAATACTCGGTCTGACCTTAGCATTACATCAAAGTAACATCCGGGTCAGGCTGGAAACCAATGTGAGTGAACCCATATGACTTGAAATATCAAGTTATAAATCATATTTACAAACCAGGGTAACTCGTACCTTCCTACGAGTTCTTAACTATTTTAAGTCAATTACTTATTAAAGAATAATATCCAAAAATCGTTACTCGGGGCAAATGTCCATGTTAATTAATCTATTTTACTCCAGCCTATTTATTCCGCATATCAAATTTATAAAGAATTACTGAAGATTATCAATCGAATTGGTACCGGTTATTTGCTGATACCCGACCCCGTTCTCTTCGAATCCATTATCATCTTAATTACAGTTTAAGTGGATACAAAGCAATTTTTAATACAGGGTATCATAGTCACATAGCAAATTAATTATCAATAGACAACTCAAAATATCACAGTTTAACACACCATAACATATCACAAAACATTACAAGCTATCAGACTAGATATAAATCTAGTCATTCAATACCATTCAAACATCCATAACAAGTTAAATCAGATGTTCAATCTCAACTTACTTACCAACTTAAATTACTTAGATTACCTTTAATCCAGCATACTTAACATTAATTAATCATAAACCAATTAATTAACCACGTTCAATTATTCTTCTCAATTAATCATCCTTGATTTATTATTCTCTAATTACACTAAGTAATAAGCTTTAAATTAATTACATAAATTAATTATTCTTTAACCATTCACTTAAATTACTCTTAGTAATTAATTAACGATTCTCTATTTACTTTCATTAATTACTCTCTTAATTAATCCCATTCAGAATTAACTATCTATTAATTAATCCTTTAATTAATTATACTAAGTAATCCCTCCTCAACTACTTCCATAAAGTAATTATCCCTCTTATTTAGTAATTATCTGTTGATTACTTATAATAAGAAATCACTTAATTAATTACAAAGTAATTAATACTTAATCAGTTAACAAGTGATTATTTTCAAATTATTTAACCAATTTCAAAAAATTAATTAATTTACATTCATTAATTATTTCTAAATCACTAGTTAATGATTAATTATACTCATTAACTATTTGTTAATTACTTTTATAAAGGAATTATCTTCAATAATTACATTAAATGATTAACTTTTAATTAATTCCACTAATTATTTATCTTTAATTAAATTACACCGATTTACCCTTTAATCATTACATTAATTAATTAACCCTTTATCATAAATTAATTATCCTTAAAACTATTTAATTATATTATAAAGTTTATTTAAAATAAACTTTTCTAAAACTTATAAAAATTTGAAATTCTTTGAAACCAAAATAATTCTATTCTCAACTTTTAATAAATCCCTCTTGAAACAAACCTTAATTATTTTAAATTGAATGGTTGATAATTTTTTTTTATGGATCAAATTTGAACTTAAAAATTTGATATATCTTCCTTTCAAAAAAATTCTGCTATCGAAAAACTTGAGCCAACATTCAATGTCATCGCGCCAAAACCCGAGTTTCCCTCCTTTGTTTCCCCGAGACCAGCCAATACCTTTCCCGAGCTAGCCCTAAAGATTCATGCTTCTACCCCGATTACAAATTAACCCAGACAAATAGATAATCATGTATACGCGCACACGTCGTCAATGTTGCCCCCACCATCGCGGTCGTCACCAGCAAGTCGCCAACGATCCTCTCACCTAACTCCGACCACCCATTATCAACGAAATCGACTGGAACGAGTTCAAGCTTGTCGATACTACCTCGAACCCAATCTCCATCGAAAACCTCTTCTTCGAGTCGATCTAGTTCACCAGAATTAACGTTGATCCATCAGAATCTTCGCCACAACCTCCAGCTTCTAATCCACCTTCCTTGACCATATTCGATGCGCCGACGAACTCAAAAAAATCTCGCGAAGGACATCGACAAACTAGGCTCCTAAACCCCTAGTCTCGCCTCGCCCGACCACCACGGAACCATAAAGATCAAGCTGTTAATTTTCCCATGGCCGCCGACCTACAACCCTACTCCTGTCATAACCCCGAGGCCCAAACTTTTCCCGATCACCAGAATTTGACCAATTTGCAAATTCCAATCAACTCGAAATTTCCCACGATCTACCATACGAAAATTCTTGATTTTGATCTTAAAATTCATGATTTGTGTAGACAAACAGGATCAAGCAATCAAAACCCTAATTTTAATCAATCAAAATTTGAACAATAATATGATTTTGCTGTACTTTTAAATTTTCCGATCAACCCAATCATTTTTACTAGTTAAAAATATTTTTGAAATTAAAATCTTGCCAATTCGATCACATTTTATTTAAACATCAAAATCTGTAAAGGATTAAAGAATAGGAATTTGGTTTTCAAACAGGGTTTTTGAACCCTGTAACACTGCAACGGAGCAAAAGATCATACACCAGACATGCACAACCATATCCACCTATATACACACACACACACATACTTATACTTATATATATATATATATATATATATATATGCAAACCATCACTATTTTACTTCAATCATTTTTTCAAACACAAATCAAAATTCAGATTTGAAAGAATTTACTCACCGGTTGCAACAGAGACAGGTTTGAGCCTGGAAAGAAAAAGTTTGGAAGTCGTATTTGATTCTATATATTGAATTTATCTTGCTTTGAACCTTGGTGCATTTGAATTGTTAGCTTGTTTCATCTAATCCTTGTTTTGGTTTGATAATTTGAAAAAGTTGCTTGATGTTTTGGATTTTCTGCTATTTATAGGTTTGTTTCTTTTCTTTGAAAGTGGAAAGAAAAATGAAAACCTGGTTTCTCTTCAGCCTATGTTATTTAAAATTCAAATTAAAAGAAAATACTACTTTTGCCACTTGTATTCATTTAAACTAACACTTTTTTATTTATGTCTTACTTATTAAGCATTTGTCACAAACTTGTATTTATGCCTAACCCCTTTGCTAAACTTTTATTTATCTATATAGATTATCTATTTACATATGTTTAAATTTCTACAAATTATGTTTTATTTCAACCCAAACATTAGATATTTAAGTTAAACCTTTTATTTAATCTCATTTGAATTTTAAACTTAAGTTAAAATATCTTTATACACACACACACACACACACACACACACACATATGCACACAAACCATTTTAATCTCATTTTAAACTCATATTTTATTTTTCTTTGGAATAAAAATTTATATTATCATAATTTATTTTGTTCAACTAAATTAGTATCTCAGTAGAGAAAATCAGTTAATTATCCAATTACCGAATGTCTGAAAATCCGGGTTATCACATTCCTCTCCCCTTTGAATCTTTTCGTCCTTGAAAAGGAACGAAGCGAGAATTATAAATGCTTATTATCAAAAAAATTACTCTTTGATTACTTTTAACTATAAACCCTTTCTATAAAAACACTTTAAAATCTATACAATATTACTAAATAGTTTTATAGAATACTTTTTATAACTCGATGTCTCAACAAGTCTGTAGCATCCTGCCTTTTTATACATTTAAGCTGACACACGTGCCAACTCAAACCATACAAAAGAGTGGATTGTTATTAGGGTAAATAAGAAAAATGGAGAAAGAAATAAAAAAATAGAATCTTGCAGCGGAATGACAAAATATATTAATCAAATAACAATTCATGAAGCTATTTACAAAACATTTGATTTTACTAATACAATATAGAATCCGAGTTACATATACAAGAGAATAACAAATGACATTGCAACGGAACAGTATGAATGTTGTGGAATAATATAATAAATAATAGTCATACAATTTTCGTCTTCGTCCTCTAGAAATAATATCTTCGAATCCTGAAATGCTCAGACTGACCCGAGCGAATTGAGAAGACAAAACACTCGAGTCAAAACTAGAAATCTAATGTGAGTTAAATCAACAATAAATAATAGGAGTGGAACGGCGTCAGAGATGTTTACGGGATTTGACATCTCCTATCCAGTATCTAACGTGAGTGCAATAACTTAAGAGATGCATGGGATTCACATCTCCTAAGGATCCTTTAAACTATTTACTATGTAGCAATATACGTTATTATAATAATGTCTATAGTAAACTAAACTTACTTTTAAACAGTGTTAAGGCTTAACATTTTCCACCTTAACACGTAATAGTCCCAGTAGTCCATCCAGTATCAGTGCATCTCCAGATTGGGAGTCTACCCTAAATACTCCACGGGCTACGAGAGAAAACCAAACTCGTATAAAGCGCACTAGGGTAGGTGACATGGCACAACAAGGCAATGCTAGGGTAGATATACAATTACTATCCGGATTAGTGGTAACGCGTAGCAGCTATTACCGCCCACCTCAAGCCAAACCCCTAAATCAAAAATCAAAAGTGGCTACTGAATCAATCTCAAAGTCAGAATATAATATCGAAGGATGTGTCCGATCAGAGGAGCGACCTCACTGGCCCGGAATCGCTCCTGTTTTAACTACCTTATGCCAACTCACGGGAGTCGTTTCACGTTCATACCTCAAAGGAACTCCGCTGCCATCCTACTTCATTCTGGAATATCCACCGCATACACGATTGTTAAAGTGGTTTTCGATATCGACAGAGAGTATGTCCATATCCGATCCCAGTCTCTTTAACAACCCAACGTTATTATAACACCGTGGTCATTTCAAAATAGTATATACTTTCAAAACCAAAATATCATTGCCATTTAAGACCATATCAATACGATATCATTTCTATTTCAAAACCATTTCAAAAAGTTGTCATTTGGAAATCATAATACTTTGAAACTCTTAACTTTGAAACATAACTCCGCCACTTAAATGGTTTAAATATTGAAATACTTTATATAATTAATAGCTTCTTCAATTTCACAAATCAATTCCCTAACAACTCGAATTCCAAAATTTTGATTTAACCAAATCTCAAATCATACATTTCAATTCAATTCAGTTTCCAAATAAACCATTCCAAGTTATATTGATTCAAAAAACAGATTTGATCCACAAAATAAACCATTTCAATTTCAGTATACTTCAAACTTTAAGTATTCAACAATTTCAAAACTAAGTTTGGTAATTATGATTCAACAATTCAGTTTTCTATTATTTAGTTTTGAAATATTTTACATAATAAGCCCACCATTATTTCAATAAAACTCAAATTACAAATAACTAAATATTTCCATCAATGTATTCATACTTGAAATATTCATTTAATTCACCTTAAACCAAAATCAAGTTATAAAAATCATATCCTTAAATCTCCAAACCAATAAGTTTAAAATCGATATATCTAAAACAGTTCTTAATTAAATACATTTCCAAATAAATTTAAAATCCTCTTTCATTTAGAACTTATTTATAGAATAATTTCAATATCCAATAAAACCATATATATATCTTGTCAAAACCATAGAAATATTTTTCAAAATATTTATATATATGTATACCAACAGTGTATGTATATAATTTTCTACCCTATGGTCAAGTGATACAGATATTTATCATTTCAATCCACAATTTAAAATAAAAATATGGTTGTATATCATTTCAACTAAAATGGAAAATGACTACTGAAATTGCATTGTACCGCTATCCAGAATTAATAAAAATAAATCCATAACGAACTTGCAGATTATAATGATATAAAATAAAACATCCATTCATCCACCATCAAAATCACACATCCATTACAATTGTCATGCAAAACAATCAATCAATATCAATATATAATTGATAATAGATAACATGTACTTAACTGGTAGTTATATTCAATAATAAACTAAATAACGATATAATTTAAATAAATGCAATTGTAACGACCCGTAAATTTTCGATAATTAAAATAGCTAATTTAATAAGATTTCGTGATTAGGTGTTAGAAAAATAATTGTAAGTCGTTTGGAATAATAATAACTAGAATGAAATGCAACAAATTTTATCTAAGTTAATTATTTATGAATTGAATGGAGTCCCAAATCAATTGAAATAATATGTAGTCAAAGGTAATTGAATGAATTTGTATTGTATAGGTAGATGTGACACTTGTTTGTAAATAATAAACTTATAAGTAATTAAAAGTTAACGGTGATAATTATTTAAGTTACCTATTCATTTAGTTAGTCAAATTGAATTTGTGAACCAATTGCAATTGAAATGAAAGTTTATATATTAGTTGAGTGCATTATCTCTAACTGTAGTTAAATAATAATGTGGAATTCATTTGATGTAATATAGTAAATCGAATGATAATGAAATTTTATTTAAAACTCCAATATTGAAATCCATCACATATTGAACAATTAAATTGTTTAAATTTAACATTTGGAATTTATTAAATAATTGAATAACGGGAATTGAATAACTGTTTTAATGAAAATGGTTGTTCTATAATTTGAATTTGTTAAATTTTATAAGTTCGTTTTGAATATTTCAAAAGATAGTGATTTAAGAATAATCAAATTTGTTTAAATTTAATATTTCAAATGTTTGAATAATTAAATTCCGAATTTGATACGCTTAATTTGATATGGAAATTTAATATATGAAAATAGAGTGAATAATTGAAATTTGATTTAATATGATTCAAATTGGTTTCCAAGTGAATGTAAGTTATATTGGGATTACAATAGAGTTAATAAGATTTTGAAATTGGAATTTATTGGATAATTGAATAACGGGTTTAATATGATTCAAAATGATTTTTAAAATTTTATTTTATCATATTAAAGTTAGAATGATGTTGTAGAACTTTTAAAATCCAATTAAAAGTAAATTTGTTAAAATTGAATATTTTAATATTTAATTGACGAGTTAAAATAGTCATTTTTCAAACAGTCTCAGATTTCAACGAAATTAGTTTCATCGTATCCGTAATGTCATATTATTGTAAGGTTTCAAATTTCGAATCAATCGGATTTGCCGTTTGTCCGGGGTGAGCCCAAAGGCACGGAAATTTGATTAACCGATTTAATTTCAAATCGATCGTTTATTGCCGTAACTCACACATACGATCGAATTAGCTTCCAAAACTTGTTCCATTATGTCCGAAACGCGGGATAAACCCTACAAACGCCGGTTACCGCACGTAAATCGGAGTTTGGAAAATCCGGGATGAATAGTGTCGCGTATTTTTCCATAAAAGGACTTCATAATTCACAAATTTCTAAAACCCTAGGTCAAAAGGTGATAGCCGCCACTATCATTT
Source organism: Allium cepa (assembly GCA_030765085.1). Taxonomy (NCBI): domain Eukaryota; kingdom Viridiplantae; phylum Streptophyta; class Magnoliopsida; order Asparagales; family Amaryllidaceae; genus Allium; species Allium cepa. The sequence goes on from CM060942.1 coordinate 292,530,501, forward strand.
CAATGGCCAGAAAAATTCGAAACTTCATCCTCATTTTCCTCTCAATCCATCAACAATTAGCGAAAACTCTCAACTACAAAGTTGTAGAGGGCATCAAGATCTAGCTATCCAACGGTGGAGATCGAAAACGGAGCCACGGATTGACAGCAAAACGCGATGGAAGCAGCTGCGTTTTTCACGCAATTCGAGGCAGAGGATGAGGTCGAGCTTTGACCTATTTAGGGTGAAGGTGGAGTAAGGCGGTGGCTTCGAAGTGGTGTAACCTGATCGTCCTCAAGTGGACCGAGGTGATGGCGAAAATTGGTTGAAGGGGGCGGCTACATGGGTTCTTCGTGCGTGAGCTTCCTGTAACGAACGAGAATGGGAAAGAACGATGCGGGCGGCCTGGATTCCATATCCAAAAAATGAACGGTCCAGATATGGTTGGGTTAGAAATGAAATTATAAATTGTAAATTTATTATATTATAATTCGAATAAACTTTAAACTATCGTAACTTTGTCATACGAGGTCGGAATTGCACGAAACGAATTGCGTTGCAATCGTTTTGTCGAGCACTACGCAATGCAACTGGATTGGAATCGTTTAGAGCTAGAAATTTTTTGGATTAAATCGAACGTCGTTCGATTTGATTTAAAATCGTCAAAATCAAGGTGAGTGTTTTATAACGCTCACAACGTACTAAATATATTTATGCTAGTTAAATTGGATATTATGAAGTGTTATGATTTTTATTTGTTGTTGTTTGATAAATTTAATTGCCATATAGATTGTCATTTGAATTAACCGTTGGAATTAAATTGACAGTTAAATTTAAATTGAAATTGAAATTGAATTGCGATTAAATTACCTGACATTGATAACTATGAAACTGCCATGAATTGTATTGTTTATTGGATGATGTATTTTGATGGATGTTATTGGTTGATATTTAAATGTTGGATGTTTATTTGCTTATACATACTGTTATGCATACATATGACACTATGATTTGATTTAAGTAATATATATTCATCCCTAACATTTAATTGAAATAAATAATTATTTGGCCATAGGATAGAAAATTATAAACGGACACCGAATTGGCTAAATTAATAATTTTTGAAATCGTCGATTTGAAATTTATTTAAATGTTTTGATTTAAAAGTGATAAATAGAAATCAAATTTATAGAAATCGAATTTATCGAAAAATTGAGTTTGGAATGTTGAAATAAAATTTTGGTTAAAAGAAATTGTTGAATAAATTTAAGTGGAAACTTTAAGATTTAAAATTTGGATATGATTGAATTTCGGAAATTTATTTGTTTTAAAGATTGAACATTAAATTTGAGCTTTGAATATTACTAAGTAAAAGTGACATAAAAATGATATTTTGAAATGAGCTTGGAATTGAATCATATTTGAAATTTGGATTTAAATTTGAATATTGAAGGACAATTTTGTTATGTGTTATAAATTGATATTTTGAAAATCCATCTCTAAATCGATATAAATTGAAATTGAATTAATTGAAAGTGAATATAAAATTGAATTGATTTGAAGTCAAAGTTTACATTGATTTGAATTGAAATCGAAATTGAATCGGTAGAATGGAAATTGAAATTGATTTGAATTGAGAGGTAATAATTGAAATGTTTTTGTTTTGAAGCTGTTTCATTTTGTTTTCCAAATTACTCTGTTATATAAACCATCTTTAAATACTTAAACTATTTTAATCTATTTTAAATCTACTTAACCCAATTTAAATTATTTTAAACTAATTTATCTATTTCAAATCCATTTTAAGATTTTAAGTATTTTAACTATTTTAATTATTTAAAACCACTTTTAAAACTATTTTCTAAAATTCCAAACTGGTTAATAAGGTGAAATGTTTATGTTTAAATATTGAATTTGAATACGAATTGGATTAAATGAAGTTGCAACCTAAAGTGAAATTCGAAATAATTTTGGAAATCGAAATGAGATATTGAGGTGAAAAATGATTTTTGAAACGGAACCTTACATTTTAAATAGATGCAATGATATTTGAAATGGATATGATTTTTTTGAAGCGAATATGATATTTTGTTATCAACTATGAATCGATTTGAAATGTAAAAGAGCCAATGGTGTAATAATACGTAGTTATTAAAGAGACCGGGATCGGATATGCACATACTCTCTGTCGATACCGAACACCACTTTAATAATTATTATACGCGGAGTGTTGATCCAGAATGAAGTGGATGATTTGGTGAACGCGTTGACTGAAGAAAGAGAACGATATTGGATGACCCTTGACATGACTAAAACAGGAGCCGCGGCGGGCCATTGAGGTTCGCCACCTCTAGCGGACACGCTTCTTCGATACCATATCTATTACATTTGTGATTCGATTTGGGTGCACCCCTTGATTTGGGAGTGTTGTATCGCGGTGTTGGGGTAGCTGCTGGCTATGCTCAACATCAGTCCGGATCACGCAACTACTAGTATCCTAGTTGGTATCGCCTCATGTACCTTGTCATACTGATTATCCTATTCGCGACCACTACGTTATGTTTTGTGTTATTCCTATGGGGTACCCTCTGATAACCACCAGTTTACGGTGGGGCTTACGGTGCTGTATAGACTATGGCATAATAAAAATGTGTTAAGGGGGATTATGGTAACACCTTAGCGCTATTTTGATACTTTATATTACTGATAGGCATTATCTACTTAGCGTACATTACTACATAGTAGATAGTTTAACGGATCCTTGAGAGATGGAAAATCCCGCAAAATCTCTTAAGTTATTGCATGCACGTTGACACTGGATATGAGATGTCAAACCCCGTAAACATCTCTGACGCCGTTACACTCATATTTATTTACGATTGATTTAATTTTCATAAGGATATTTTAATCCTGACTCGAGTGTTTTGTCTTTTCATTACGCTCGGGTCAGTCCTGAGTTTTCAGATTTATGAAGATCTACTCTGGAGGACGAAGACGAAGATTTGGTATACTATTACTATTATTACCATTGCATCATGCTATCTGTTGCATTATTTTATTTGTTCTATTGTATATCTATAACTCTGATAAATGTTGTATAAATAATGATCAAAGTATTGTAAACAGCTTCATGAACTGTTTATTTGACTATTATATCTTATCGTTCCGCTGCGAGATTCTATGTTGTTTCATTTGCTTTATTTATCTTTCTTTTCTTTTCTTACACTAATAACTATCTGCCCTTTTGAATGGTTTGGAATCAACATGTGTATTTGATCGTCGGTTAAAACTGTCCAAAAAGGCTGGTCGTTACAGTTGGTATCAGAGCCTTGGTTTAGCGATAAACCTTGGCTCTAGTGGGGAATAACTCATTGAAATAGTGGTAAACTATATGAATGAGTTGAGTGTATATGAGAGAGCGTACTTGTTATTTGTTATAAAATGGTTTTATATTGTGATAACTTTTTTCCGTTGAGTATTTATGAATTCTTGTCGATACTTGGGACGGCAAGGCGTCGATAGGAATTTCTAAACACTCAAATAGGACAAACCAACACAATATCGTTTTGGAATATATTTTATATAAAAGAATTATTTGAATATTTATTCATTTTGATTGAATTGACTGCTAGGAAATGATAATATTAGATTATTATCGTTATTGTTTGATCAGTCAATACTTACAACAATTTGTTAAATAACAATGGATTTAGAAAAATGAAATCTTGTAAACACAATTGATAATGAATATAAATGAATTTTAACTTGGATTTGGGAATTTAAATTCCAGTGTTTGAAATTGACTTACAAAAATTTGAAAAATATAATATGAATATTATATGATAGTATAATTGAGTTGAAATTGTTTTCGAAGAATTTTTTTTAATGTTAAGTGTTATATTCCCTTCTCTTGACGCTAGAAAATGATTTCGGTGATGAGTGCACGCATCATCTGCGTTTATTTTCGAGAGTCCGAGTGGGGGAGACCACTTAATAGCTTGTCTAAACCTTGTTTTGATTCAAATTTTATTTTATTTTGTATTCTCTATAGTATGATTTGATATATAAATTATATAAGTATATATTATTTCAAAACTTGATTTGAAATGAAACCGGGATTGGAATTCTTAAGTCCTTTAATAATTAATGATTTTTTTTAAATGATTGAGATGAATTTAGACTTGAATCATTTAGGAACTTCTGAATTGTGAAATGAGAAATGAACCTAAGAGCTAAGTGAAAATATCAATTGAAGTAGAAATCCTTAGAATTAGGAAATTATGAACTTAAAATAAAATTGAAACTGTAAAACTCGCATAGTATTAAATTTCATTCTATAGTATAGATATAACTTACCAAAATATTTAAGAAGTTCAAAAATGTTATATGAATTGTTAATTGGATAATATACAAGTATAGGTTTGAATAAGAAATATGCATTTAATTAATGGTTTGCAAATATAAATAAAAAATTTAGTAAATAATTGGAATTTAAATTAACATTTAAAGGTGATTCACAATTATGTTAATATAAAATGGAAATACTATATATGAATGTAAATGTGAAATTAAATTATAGTGAAATTTAAGTAATGACTTAAGAATTAATTAATTGAAAATTCAACTTTAAATGAAAAGAAGTTGTATGTTGTTTAACTACATTCTATTTGCATAACTATAACTTACCAAATACTTAAAAGGTTTAAAATGCTAATAACGATAAGTAGAGAAATAATATACCAGTGTGAGAGTGAATAATAAAATGTGAAGATCTATTGATAGTTGTAAATATAAAAGAAATTTAAGCTGTAAAATGAATGATATATATAAGTGAATGAATAAAATTTAAAATTAATGAAATATAAAATTGGTAAATGAAAACTAATTAAATTTGAATATAACTAAATGTCAATAAACTTGGAAGTGTATGAAATTAAAATTGACTTGGAAATGTATAATTGATTTAGTGTAGATTTTGGATGGATGTTAATGTTTGATATGCATTGGTTGTTAGATGGATGATAATTGATTAAGTAGAATTCATTAGTGTTAATGGAATTGAATAAACGGAATAAAATTTTAAAATAATTAAATTCAAATTTGAAGCAAAGTGAAATTAAATATAATTGAATTCAATTTAAATTGAAGCAAATTGACTTGAAGTTAAAATGTGAATGAAACAAACTTGAATAAATCGGAAACAAATTGAATGTAAACCTATTGCATGGATGAATAAGAAAATAAATGACTTTGTGTTTATGATTGTTCTTTAGAAAATTTGAAGTTTTGATGGTTTGTAATTTGAAATAATAAAAGCAAATTTTGGGAAAAATCCAAAATTGTCCAATATATGCTGAAACGAAAACAACCATAACTTTTAATGGCTGAACAGAATTCGACGATCTTGGACTTTTCGAAAAGCTTAGAAACTATAACACAACTTTTATTTAGAGTGTCTTGAGAAAATTCCTTCGTCTACTAGGTTAAAAACTTAAATGTTACTTGTTGTCCTGTGTAAAAATAAGTAAAATCAGTAGTATATACCCTTAGTAATTTCACCATACCTTTTGACTGGTTTCTCGGATTTTTATGATCTTGCACTTTATGGAAAGCTAAGAACTTAAGCTAAAACTTTTGTTTTAGGTGTTTTGTGTTTTGATGTCGTTTGGAAGATCGAAAACGTGGGTGAACGTCGCTGACCTGCACAAGTCATTGCCCAGGCTGAGGCGTATCCTCTAAGTAAAACGGCCATAATTTTTGAACGTATGGTCCGAATTCGATGATTTTGGACATTCCGGAAAGCCTGAAATGAACGCAACAACTTTTTTTAGATTCTGTTGCCGAATTTTATCGTTTAGGTGACCTAAAACTAAAATTTGTTTGCCGTCCTGAAATTGGAATCTCGGTTTTGAAGCTAAATGTGTTATATATATGTTGTGTAGGCTAAGTATATCGATCTATCTTTATATGCATGGTTCTAACTTAGTTATTGAGAATTTTAGTAGGTAGCAAAGGAGTTGCACTTCGTTGTGGAGCTCGCTTCTGCGCTAAATGCAGAATGTAAGTAAATTACTAATAAATGCTAAATAAAAGGTACGCTTATGGCTTTATATGGTATTGGTGATATATATATATATGTTGTTTCCCCAGATATGGGACGCTCATCATTGAGATGAGATGTATATTTGATATATATTGGTTATATTTAAGTTAAATATTGAATTGTAAAATTTTTCGATCGAGCCGCGCAAAGGAGACTCTGCTGAAATTTTTTGTAAATTCGGGTGTTAGAAAATTTTCGAGTTTTAAAATTTTATAACTTGTTTTGTTAACTAACTTTTAGAGTTAGAAAGCCGTTGGAGTAACTTGGTGGAAGCATAGTTATGACTTTATAAATGGAATTTCATTGTTTTATAAGTTGGTAACTTTGAATAAAATATATCAAATGTTGAATTCTGTACTTAGTTCCTTTCCTTTTTTTTCCTTTTCGGGGACGAAAAGTTTTGAGTGGGGGAGAGTGTAACGACCCGTAAATTTTCGATAATTAAAATAGCTAATTTAACAAGATTTTGTGATTAGGTGTTAGAAAAAAAATTGTAAGTCCTTAGGAATAATAATAAATAGAATGAAATGCAACAAATTTTATCTAAGTTAATTATTTATGAATTGAATGGAGTCCCAAATCAATTGAAATAATATGTAGTCAAAGGTAATTGAATGAATTTGTATTGTATAGGTAGTTGTGACACTTGTTTGTAAATAATAAACGTATAAGTAATTAAAAGTTAACGGTGATAATTATTTAAGTTACCTATTCATTTAGTTAGTCGAATTGAATTTGTGAACCAATTGCAATTGAAATGAAAGTTTATTTATTAGTTGAGTGCATTATCTCTAACTGTAGTTAAATAATAATGTGGAATTCAATTGATGTAATATAGTAAATCGACTGATAATGAAATTTTATTTAAAATTCAATATTGAAATCCGTCAAATATTGAACAATTAAATTGTTTAAATTTAATATTTGGAATTTATTGAATAATTGAATAACGGGAATTAAATAACTGTTTTAATGAAAATGGTTGTTCTATAATTTGAATTTGTTAAATTTTATAAGTTCGTTTTGAATATTTCAAAAGATAGTGATTTAAGAATAATCAAATTTGTTTAAATTTAATATTTCAAATGTTTGAATAATTAAATTCCGAATTTGATACGATTAATTTGATATGGAAATTTAATATATGAAAATAGAGTGAATAATTGAAATTTGATTTAATATGATTCAAATTGGTTTCCAAGTGAATGTAAGTTATATTGGGATTATAATAGAGTTAATAAGATTTTGAAATTGGAATTTATTGGATAATTGAATAACGGGTTTAATATGATTAAAAATGACTTGTAAAATTTTATTTTATCATATTAAAGTTAGAATGATGTTGTAGAACTTTTAAAATCGAATTAAAAGTAAATTTGTGAAAATTGAATATTTTAATATTTAATTGACGAGTTAAAATAGTCATTTTTCAAACAGTCTCGGATTTCGACGAAACTAGTTTCATCGGATCCGTAATGTCATATTATTGTAAGGTTTCAAGATCTAGCTCTCCAACGGTGGAGATCGAAAACGGAGCCACGGATTGACAGCAAAACACGATGGAAGCAGCTGCGTTTTTCACGCAATTCGAGGCAGAGGATGAGGCCGAGCTTGGAGCTATTTGGGGTGAAGGTGGAGTAAGGCGGTGGCTTCGAGGTGGTGTAACCTGATCGTCCTCAAGTGGACCAAGTTGATGGAGAAAATTGATTGAAGGGGCCGGCTACATGGGTTCTTCATGCGTGAGCTTCCTGTAACGAACGAGAATGGGAAAGAAATATGCATGCGGCCTAGATTCCATCTCCAAAAAACGAACGGTCCCGATATGGATGGGTTAGAAATGAAATTATAAATTGTAAATTTATTATATTATAATTCGAATAAACTTTAAACTATCATAACTTTGTCATACGAGGTCGGAATTGCACGAAAGAATTGTGTTGCAATCGTTTTGTCGAGCACTACGCAATGAAACTGGATTGGAATCATTTGGAGCTAGAGAAAATTTTGGATTAAATCGAACGTCGTTCGATTTGATTTAAAATCGTAGAAATCAAGGTGAGTGTTTTATAACGCTCATAACGTACTAAATATCTTTATGCTAGTTAAATTGGATATTATGAAGTGTTATGATTTTTATTTGTTGTTGTTTGATAAATTTAATTGTCATATAGATTGTCATTTGAATTAACCGTTGGAATTAAATTGACAGTTAAATTTAAATTGAAATTGAATTGCGATTAAATTACCTGACATTGATAACTATGAAACTGCCATGAATTGTATTGTGTATTGGATGATGTATTTTGATGGATGTTATTGGTTGATATTTAAATGTTGGATGTTTACTTGCTTATATATAATGTTATGCATACATACGACACTATGATTTGATTTAAGTAATATATATTCATCCCTGACATTTAATTGAAATAAATAATTATTTGGCCATAGGATAGAAAATTAAATACGGACACCGAATCGGCTAAATTAATAATTTTTGAAATCGTCGATTTGAAATTTATTTAAATGTTTTGATTTAAAAGTGATAAATAGAAATCAAATTTATAGAAATCAAATTTATCGAAAAATTGAGTTTGGAATGTTGAAATAAAATTTTGGTTAAAAGAAATTGTTAAATAAATTTAAGTGGGGACTTTGTGATTTAAAATTTGGATATGATTGAATTTCGGAAATTTATTTGTTTTAAAGATTGAACATTAAATTTGAGCTTTGAATATTACTAAGTAAAAGTGACATAAAAATAATATTTTGAAATGAGCTTGGAATTGAATCATATTTGAAATTTGGATTTAAATTTGAATATTGAAGGATAATTTTGTTAAGTGTTATAAATTGATATTTTGAAAATCCAGCTCTAAATCGATATAAATTGAAATTGAATTAATTGAAAGTGAATATAAAATTGAATTGATTTGAAGTCAAAGTTGACATTGATTTGAATTGAAATCGAAATTGAATCGGTAGAATGGAAATTGAAATTGATTTGAATTGAGAAGTTATAATTGAAATGTTTTGGTTTTGAAGCTGTTTCATTTTGTTTTCCAAATTACTCTGTTATATAAACCATCTTTAAATACTTAAACTATTTTAATCCATTTTAAATCTACTTAACCCAATTTAAATTATTTTAAACTAATTTATCTATTTCAAATCCATTTTAAGATTTTAAGTATTTTAAGTATTTTAATTATTTAAAACCACTTTTAAAACTATTCTCTAAAATTCCAAACTGGTTAATAAGGTGAAATGTTTATGTTTAAATCTTGAATTTGAATACAAATTGGATCAAATGAAGTTGCAACCTAAAGTGAAATTCGAAATGATTTTGGAAATCGAAATGAGATATTGAGGCGAAGAATGATTTTTGAAACAGAACCTTACATTTTAAATAGATGCAATGATATTTGAAATGGATATGATTTTTTTGAAGCGAATATGATAATTTGATATCAATTATGAATCGATTTGAAATGTAAAAGAGCCAACAGTGTAATAATACGTAGTTATTAAAAAGACCGGGATCGGATATGGACATACTCTCTGTCGATACCGAACACCACTTTAATAACTATTATACGCGGAGTGTTGATCCAGAATGAAGTGGATGATTTGGTGAACGCATTGATTGAGGAAAGAGAACGATATTGGATGACCCTTGACATGACTAAAACAGGAGTCGCGCCGGGCCATTGAGGTTCGCCACCTCTAGCGGACACGCTTCTTCGATACCATATCTATTACATTTGTGATTCGATTTGGGTGCACCCCTTGATTTGGGAGTGTTGTTTCGCGGTGTTGGGGTAGCTGCTGGCTATGCTCAACATCAGTCCGGATCACGCAACTACTAGTATCCTAGTTGGTATCGCCTCATGTACCTTGTCATAATGATTATCCTATTCGCGACCACTACGTTATGTTTTGTGTTATACCTATGGGGTACCCTCTGATAACCACCAGTTTACGGTGGGGCTTACGGTGCTGTATAGACTATGGCATTATAAAAATGTGTTAAGGGGGATTATGGTAATGCCTTAATGCTATTTTGATACTTTATATTACTGATAGGCATTATCCACTTAGCGTACATTGCTACATAGTAGATAGTTTAACGGATCCTTGAGAGATGGAAAATCCCGTAACATCTCTTAAGTTATTGCACGCACGTTGACACTGGGTATGAGATGTCAAACCCCGTAAACATCTCTGACGCCGTTACACTCATATTTATTTACGATTGATTTAACTTTCATAAGGATATTTTATTCCTGACTTGAGTGTTTTGTCTTTTCATCACGCTCGGGTCAGTCCTGAGTTTTCAGATTTTTGAAGATCTATTCTGGAGGACAAAGACGAAGATTTGGTATACTATTACTATTTTACCTTTGCATCATGCTATCTACTGCATTATTTTATTTGTTCTATTGTATATGTATAACTCTGATAAATGTTGTATAAATAATGATCTAAGTATTGTAAACAGCTTCATGAACTATTTATTTGACTATTACATTTTATCGTTCCGCTGCGAGATTCTATGTTGTTTCATTTCCTTTATTTCTCTTTCTTTTCTTTTCTTATTTACCCCAATAACTATCTTCCCTTTCGAATGGTTTGGAATCGACATGTGTATTTGATCGTCGGTTAAAACTGTCCAAAAAGGTTGGTCGTTACAGCAATTAACTTAGATGATGATTAAAAATATGAAACGGTCATAAATAAATTCATAATCACAACATAAATTAAATTTAAAAGACATAAGAAATTTTAGAAGTTGTGAGTTGGTTAAAACCCTCACCTTTGAATTAAAATTGAATTTAAATCCAATTTAAACCCAAAATTCAAATCGTCTCGGAATCCATCCAAACAAGCGTCAAAAAGTCTGGAATTTTGATAGGATCAAAGTGGAAAAAACCGTGCGTGAATTTGACCTCGAATGTGGAAGTTATGCTAGTTAAAACGATTTGAAATCAAAATAAATAAATAAACAAAAGAAACGCACCTACTAGATTCAGACACGTCACTCTACAACCACCTGCACGCGAATCAGAATCAATGAAAACCCTAGCATCTCCATACCGTATCGCGTTCGATAGAAACCGCCACCACCATACGCGATTCGGGCAAGATCAAACCCAATGCTGGCCTACCCTCACTCAACCGACCACATCCCTGGCCTCCACATCTCCTCCGCCTCGACATTTTGCTCCACCGTTGTAAGTAAATTCGGCCCAAACAACCTCCATTTTTGGCGAATCTCGATCAATTGATGACAAATGAAAGGCAGATCCATGAGCTACTAGTCACTAGCTTCGCAATGGCACCATCCGATTGCCGATCGGAAGTAGATCTGCCGTTGGATCAATCAGATTCTAATACAAACGGCCAGGAATGATTTGCGATTTCAGGGAAAACAATAATTTGAAACCAAAAACGAATTACAGATCTGAGATGCGTTCATCGAGAGCTTCGAATCCATATAAAATTTGATATTGTTTGGAGAGTTTTAGAATTTTGCTTTGGTTTGATTTTAAAATTTGCAATTAGGAATTTAGGGTTTGTCTGCCATTGAGAAAAAGGAGCGACAAAAATTTCTGTATGTAAAGAAATGAGAAATAGAAACGCTGCTAGAGTTTATACCGACATATATATAGGCAGAACCCAGTAGTAACAAATGGGCCGATAGGTTTGGAATAGCTGAACGATAATGACCCGAAAAGCCTGTTTCAACTCAGGAACGGAAATGGGTCAAATCATATATCAAAATAGATGTCTTTAAATATTTTGAACGCAATGGAACGGGTTTCAAGTCCAAAATCCATCGTATGAAGAAGTTATGCTAAAATCAAGCATTTCAAATTGATTTCAATTGATTTAATTAAATTAATTTCTAGGCATTTCTAGTCCGCATAATCAAAAGACAAGTCAGATCGCTACGAAACTTGAAATCCTACTATAATTCACTGTTACTGATCCGATGAAACTAGTTTCATTGAAGTTCGAGTCAGTGGCCAAAATGGGTATCTTAGATTAATTAAATTAATAATTAATTAATTAAATCAAATTTTCGATTTCAATTCTATAATTGACAATTTTTATAATTTTTAAATTCCTTAATCATTTACACTAATTTAAACAAATTTAGATGTCAATTTAGAGTTGATTAATTTATCAATTTCAGTGTTAACCTCAATTCATTAAGTTCAGAAATTATAAATTTAATTTCCATTAATTCCATTTAATTTACTTTTCATTCTATATTTTTCAATTTATTGTTGTCAAATGGATAAAATTAACATTGGATTCATGATCTATTACATTACTATTCTCAAATTCCATCTTAATTTCAATTAACGTAATATTTTATTTAGATTTATTGCAATTGATTCCAATTCAATTTAAAGGACTAATAATATATCGGTAACTTATAATAATTGTTGCCACTAACACTTAATCTAACTTTTATAAGTTATCATTTCCAAACAATATTATAATTACTTACGGAACATTGATATTATTCTATTACTATTTATTATTATTAATTCGTTAATTAATTCAATATTTACGTTCGTTTTCTTATATTAAATTTATTACCAAGTGTACATTTACCTTATTTCAACTAATTGGAATTCCATTCAAGTTGTAAATAATTAACTATAAAAAGCATTGTTGCGTTTCACTTTAGTTATTATTTCGTTAAATGAATTACAAAATTTTTATATCTTCCAATATTTATTCATAAATTTTTATTAAATAAACATCTTAATCATAGAAAATTAAAGGTCGTTACATAGTCCATCCTCGTACTTACCGAAATTCGATCATATGTTGATCGGATGTAGGACCGAAAATCTATATGTACTTCGGAAACCCGTTTTCAACGCCCAGTGAAAATACTTGGAATATATTTTGGTGAAATTATACAAAACACTTTGGAAAATAGAGGAAATGTCCTTAGTGAGAATGCTTTGGAAATCATCACCCCCATCCATGGTCGCAGTTAACCCGATGGTTACATTGCCATCCCGGCAAAATCCATAGATAATTGTAGGCACTCTACGCCCCTCGATTATGCGATGGAACCCGCTACAGATCGCAGCCACGACTGGGTTACGTTACTATCACAGCAAAAACCCATATAACTGTAGGCATCAACGCCCTCGAATTTCGCTGCCAACAGAATGAAACTTCTCCCCTCGATCATATATCGCAATCTACCGATGTTACGTTGCCATCCCGGCAAAATTAAGCGTATACCATTGACACTCACCTCCACACAATTTCCGCTATGGTCCATAGTCGATCGCAGCGACATTGAGTTGCACTGTCGTCACAGTATAACCAAAATGCCTTTATAGGCATCAACGCCCTCGACTTTCGCTACCCAATAATCCTCAGGAAGTTCAGTTTGTCCAGACTTCCTCATAGGATCCACTTTAGGGCTTCCCTCTTTTGGGGCTCAAGGCAGTACCAACCTATGGTACTCCTGAGAAGTTCATTTCAAGGGAGCGCCTTTTTCTCCAGCCATTTTCAAAACACTTTATACTATACACATATAATATCTTCCAAATCATACACCCAGTATGAGTCCCATGTAAATCTCCTTTTCTCCAAATCTATTATTCCAAAATCGATAATTCTCAAACTAGGCTTTCCAAATTTCCAAAATTGATTTTTCCCTAAAAAATCAAAAGCCTTTACAAAATCCATAGCTTCCAAAACCTTTTTTGCAAAATCATTCTCATAAAATCCTTCATATATATAAATATATATAGATATATATAACTTTGAAAACCTTTGGATCACTTCATACTTGTATAAATTCCCTTTTTATACTTCAAATATTTTCAAAAACCCTTTTCTTCTGGCTATAGATTCTAAAAGGAGTTTATCAATTATATATACATAAATTTGTTTATGCCAAATGAATATTCAAACTTAATTACTCTATAAAGTCACTTACCATACTACTTACTTTCGTAAAGTAAATTTCTACCATAGAAATATCCAATTTCCACTTTATTTCATCATATATTTCACCAAATATACTTTTCATTTCAAAAACATTCTACAGTTCTTATCCAAAAAATTCAATATCAATTTCATTCAAACCCATACGATGTATGTATATCATCTGTGTGCTATATCAATTTGATCGCCCACTCGATCACACAATTTCACTTTCGAACTAGTATCGTCCACCCGACTTCCTAGTGCGGACTCAGATCTGGTTTCTTGATCAGAAACCATCATTCTCCATGCATAGTCATAACTATGATAGAGAATATCTAGAACCAATCAACAATCCATATCTAGGTTCTCCGTCAAAAATCGAGTGAAAAATCCCAAATCGGATCGATATACTATCTCGAAATTTTGTGTTCGAATCTGGATCAAATCACTATGTGGATAGAATAATATACGTCACCCTACGTATTTATCTCCATTGATTATTAGCTAAATCATTTTCCTTTTCAATTCATATTCATTTTGATTTCTATTCACTTATTTCTAGTGGCCCCAATATCCATTTGGATTATCACCTCAATCCTTATCTCAAATGGATATTTAATCATAAATAGTTTACACTTTGCCAGCTCAAATTTAGAAAATAGCTTGAAAAGTTATAAATAGGTAAGTAGTTGAAAAATAATTGTTAGTTTGTAAAATAGCTGTAAAATAGTTAAGTAGTTATAAAATAGTCAAATGGTTATAAAATAGTTAGATAATTGCAAAATAGTTGTAAATTAGTAATTAGTTTATAAAACAGTTGTCAAATAGTTAAATAGTTTCAAAATAATTGTAATATAAGTATAAAATAGTTTGGCTTTATAAAGAAAGATTATATATTAAATAGCTTGGAAAAATAGGTTTATATTAAAACAACTTATTTTGAAAATAATCCCGAGCCAAACTATTCAACTACCAAATCTTTATTCAAATCACATTCCATTTGAATTTACTTATTCAACTTTAATCACAATTTTAATTAATTCAAATAAATTTCAAATTGAACCATTTCAATTAATCCCAATTCTAATCTCCACTTTTAAATCATCTCAAATTATATAAATTCAAGTTAAATTTTCAATTGTTGATTTAATTCATTTAAATCAAATTAACCTTTACTTCTTCACACACTTATTTCTAGGTTCAAATCATAGTTCAAATCATTTTTAAACAATATAATATCTTAAATGTATTTTTGTTACCCAATTTCAATCTTGAAACCAATCCTTAACCAATTCAGTTTACATATTCATTTTAAACACTCAAATCTTAGTGTTCAAAGTGATCTCATTTTCACAAGTTTAATTTTTATCATTAAAATCAAAATTACTTAAGTAATTTCAAATTAAAGTTTTAATTCCATTACATTCAAATAATGGAACAGATATTATCTCAATCTACTTCTTAATTCATTTTAAACAAATTAATTCACAGTTCCATAGATTATTGATAATAGCAGAATGATATTAGGATAAGTCAAAGTAAATAAACATCCAATTTATTTAAAACATACACCAATAGCATCTACTACCCATTCCCAAAGCTCAAACCCGTTTGAGATCTCATATATCTCCCTTCCATATCAACCCATTTAACTTCCCTAAGTTAAAACTCAATTTCATTTTGAAATTTTCAAATCAGATTATTCATTCTAAACATATTTAACTTTCCTTAAGTTAAATTCACTTCAATTTAATCCTGTCTACTATACCCAATTTGTATTCCCATTTCAAAATTTAAACTTCATATTAACAGTCTAACCACTTATCAGTTCAAAAACTTATCACTTTGGGTTTTCACATCACATTCCAAGCAAAAATTTAGACTCAACACTTAGAGTTTAGTTCAAATCATCTTTGATATTATGTATATCCCTCGTATATACATATTTCCTTTGCACACCAATTTATATCTTAAATTTAAACCATTTTTGTTTTACTTCAAAACAATTTTCTTTTAACAGTTTGAAACAAATTCCAAATTTTCTGGACTTAGATTTAAAACTTTATAATTTAAATTATCTTGAATTCCAATTTATAAGTCATATTCACCAAAATGTTTACTTCCTTAAAACATTTCATTTTTGCTTAATCATTAACAACATTTCATCATTTTAGGATAATAACCAAGGTTAATACAAATGGAAACCAATTCAATATTATCTTATTCTGAAAACTCTTCTCCAAATTCAAGATTTTAATATCAGTTTGAATCCATTTCAAACTTATCTTCATTCAATTTCAGTTTGGTTGTGTTTGTATTACCACTTAATTCTCATTATTTTATTTTATTCCAATGATTTAACAACCAATTACTTAATATTTATTAGAAAGAAATATTGTTTATATATCAAAATATAATCTTATATACAAATCATTTATTTTTAAAACCATTTAAAAGCTTTATATAAGAAAATAGCATGTACCCTCTCATATATATATATATATGTACACGCACACACACACTAAACTCATTCTAGGGTTTCACTTACCCTTTCCTTAATGAGTAAACCCACCAAAGCCAAGGTTCTTGCTTAAGCTCTGATACCAAATGTAACGACCCGAAATTTTCATCTTCGAAAATTCAGATTGTTGAAGAAAAGAAGAAAGAAAGAAGAAAGAAGAACAGAAAACAACAACATCTCACATTCGCAGCGGATTGAATATAATAACAAATAATAGCATTTTTACAAAAGAAGGCCGTAATTGTTACTTTACATACAATTCATCAAAGTTACAATCATTTACATAAACTGGACAGTTATACAACTTGTTCCAGACTATAATCTATACAGACTACACAGTCACAAATACACAGCGGAAAACTCCATACGTTCTTGCCATCCAGCTCGCTTCCTGAGGTCCAGAACGTCCTTATCTGAAAATCTGTAACACTCTATATGACCCAAGCACTACATCAAAGTAACATTCGAGTTAGGATGGAAACCACCGTAAGTAAACCCATATAATTTGAAATATCAAGTTATAAATCTTATTTGCAAACCAGGGTAACTCGTACCTTCCTACAAGTTCTTAACTATTTTAAGTTAATTACTTATTACAGAATAATATCCAAAAAATCATTACTCAGGTCAAATGTCCATGTTACTTAATCTATTCCTTTCCAGCCTATTTATTCCACATATCAAATTTATAAAGATTACTGAAGATTACCAATCGAAGTGGCTTCGGGTATCTTCTGATACCCGACTCCGGTCTCTTCGAATCCATTATCATCCTAATTCCAGTTTAAGTGGAGACAAAACAATTTTTAATACAGGGTATCATAGTCACACAGCAAATAAATTATCGATAGACAACTCACAATATCACAGTTTAACACACCATAGCATAACACAAAACATTACAAGCTATCAGACTAGATATAAATCTAGTCATTCAATACCATTCAAACATCCATAACAAGTTAAATCAGATGCTCAATCTCAAATTTATTACGAACTTAAATTACTTAGATTACCTTTAATCCTGCTTACTTAACATTAATTAATCATAAACCAATGAATTAACCACTTTCGATTATTCTTCTCAATTAATCATCCTTGATTAGTTATTATCTAATTACATTAAGTAATTAGCTTTAAATTAATTACATAAATTAATTATTATTTAACCATTCACTTAAATTACTCTTAGTAATTAATTAATGATTCTCCAATTGCTTCCATTAATAAATCTCTTAATTAATCCCATTCAGAATTAACTATCCTTTAATTAATCCTTTAATTCTACTAAGTAATCCCTCCTCAACTACTTCCGTAAAGTAATTATCCCTCTTATTTAGTAATTATCTATTGGTTACTTATACTAAGTAATCACTTAATTAATTACAAAGTAATTAATACTTAATCAGTTCACAAGTGATTATTTTTTAATTATTTAACCAATTTTAAAAGATTAATTAATTTTCATTAATTAATTATTTCTAAATCACTAGTTAATGATCAATTATACTCGTTGACTATTCATCAATTACTTTTATAAAGGAATTATCTTTATTAATTACATTAAATGATTAACTTTTAATTAATTCGACTAATTATTTATCTTTAATTAAATTACATTAATTCACCCTTTAATCATTACATTAACTAATTAACCCTTTATCATAAATTAATCATCCTTAAACCTATTTAATTACATTATCAAGTTTATTTAAAATAAACTTTTTTAAAAGGTTAGAAAAAATTGAAATTCTTTAAACCCAAAATAATTCTATTCTCAACTTTTTATAAATCCCTCTTGAAACAACCCATAATTATTGTAAATTGAAATGGTTGATAATTTTTTTTTACTGATCAAATTTTGAACTCGAAAACTTGATATCTCTTCCTTTCAAAGAATAATCTGCTATGGAAAAACTCAAGCCAACATTTAATGTCATCGCACCCAAACTCGAGTTTCGCTGCTTTGTTTCCCCGAGCCCAGCCACAATCTTTCTCGAGATATCCCCGAACATTCATGCTTCTTACTTGATCGTGAATTAACCAAAACACACAGACAATCAAGTGTATGTGCACATATTGTCAACGTTGTTCCCACCATCGCGGCCGTCATTGGCAAGTCGCCAACGATCCTCTCACCTGATTCCGACCACCCAGTATCAACGAAATCGACTGGAACGAAATCGACTGGAACGAATTCGAGCTTGTCGACACTACCTCGACCCAATCTGCCGTTGAAAACTTCCTTTTCACATCGATCTAGTTCACCATAATTAACGCTGATCAACCAGAATCTTTGCCAAAGCCTCCTACTTCTAATCCACCTTCCTCGACCATATCTGATACGCCGACGAACTGAGAATAATCTCGCGAAGGACATCGATAAACCAGGCTCCTAAAACACTAGTCTCGTCTTGCTCGACCACCACCACACCATAAAGACCAAGCTATTAATTTTCCCATGGCCGCCAACCTACCACCCTACTCCTGTCATAACCCCGAGTCCCAAACTTTTCTCGACCCCTAGAATTTGACCAATTTGCAAATTCCGATCAACTCGAAATTCCTTATGTTCTACCATACTAATAAACTTTATTTTGATCTTAAAATTCATGATTTATGTAGACGAACAGGATTAAGCAATCAAAACCCAAATTTTAATCAATCAAAATTTGAACAATAATATGATTTTACTGTATTTTTAAATTTTCCAGTCAACCTAATCATTTTTACTACTTAAAAATATTTTTGAAATTAAAATCTTGCCAATTCGATCACATTTTATTTAGACATCAAAGTCTATAAAGGATTAAAGAATAGGAATTTTATTTTCAAATAGGGTTTGAACCCTATACAACTGGAACAGAGCAAAAGATCGTATACCAGACATGCATAATCATATCCACCCCCACACTCACACACTCATATATATATATATATATATATATATATATATGTATGTATGTATGTGTATATATATATATATGCAAACCATTACAATTTTACTTCAAGCATGTTTTCATACACAAATCAAAATTCAGATTTGAAAGAATTTACTCACCGATTGCAACAGAGACAGTTTTGAGCTTGGAAAGAAAAAGTTTGGAAGTCGTATTTGATTCTATCTTTTGAATTTATCTTGCTTTGAACCTTGATGCATTTGAGTTGTTAGCTTGTCTAATCTGATCCTTATTTTGGTTTGATAATTTGAAAAGGTAGCTTGATGTTTTGGATATTCTGATGTTTACTGGTTTGTTTCTTTTTTTTTGAAAGTGGAAAGAAAAATGAAAACCTGGTTTCTCTTCAGCCTATGTTACTTAAAATTCAAATTAGAAGAAAGTACTATTTTTTCCACTTGTATTCATTTAAACTAACACTTGTTTATTTATGTCTTACTTATTTATCTGTGTAGATTATCTATTTATATATGTTTAAGTTTTTATAAATTATGTTTATGTTCAACCTAAACACAAGACATTTAAGTTAAACCTTTTAATTAATCTCATTTGAATTTTAAACTTAAGTTAAAATATCTTTATATATATATACATGTGTGTACACACACAAACCATTATTAATCTAATTTCAAACTCATATTTTATTTTGCTTTGAAATAGAAATTTATATTATCAAAATTTATTTTATTCAACTTAATTAGTGTCTCCATAGAGAAAATCAGTTAATTATCCAACTACCAAATGTTCAAAAATCCGGGTTATTGCAAATTTGGAAACCGTCGAATAAATGATTTGAACATGGGTTTTTTTCCCAAATAACTTTGAAATATTTTTCAAATGATGAATAAAATACTTTTACAAGTTTAGAGTCGATCAAATAACTTGACCGTCTTATGGGTGACAGAGAAGTAGTCTCTTTGCTGGAGTTTACGAAACCAGTTGCATGCTCCCCCTTCCTATTTGGACTGGACCAACAGAGGGGCCAGTAAATTTGACTTACTCGAACCACATTTTCTAAGAGAGGAGTAAAGATTTATAAAATCTAATTTTCTAAATATAGTGATAGATTTATAAAGGTGTTTTATAAATAAAGTAATAAGCGTAATAAAAGTGGTTTTATAAAAGAATAGATTTTCAAGTGAAAATTTATAAATGGAAATATTTTTCGATGTAGGATTAAAGGAATGTGATTTGGAGTTTTCCAAAAAGGTTAAAAAAAGGTTTAAAATAGAGTTTTGATGGTAAAGAGGACATTCTAGTTAAACTCTATATTAAATTCTAAGGAGTGAACTTGTACTATTTTTGTGAATTTAAAAGGTGATTTCACCATTATTCGACAAATGGCACAGGTTGAATATGAAATTTAGTACTAAATGTAACTAATCAAAATCTATGAATCCTTCATAATCAATACCAAGTGATCTGGATTTATAATAAACAATGTCTTAAATATTATTGTTTCTGGACCCTTTAAAAACATGTTTTAGAAAAATGAAATATTTATTAAATGTGTTAGTAATAGAATATCGAAATATTTTCACTGCGTAATTAAACGGAAATGATTTGGTATTTCCAAAGTTAAAATGATTTTTAACAATGCTACATATCCCTAAGCAAAAATGATTTAAAATATATATTGTAACATTCACGATTTTTTACTCACGAAGTTCGACAGTAATACATCCACTGTATCAACTGCCGAGCAATCGAAGGCCGGGAAACCTAATTGTTAGGGTTAAAGAAGAAGAGGTAGAAGAAGAAAGAAAGAAGAAGCAACAGAAACAATATTAGAATCTCACGATCGCAGCAGAACAACACATAATAGATAAATGAATATCTTTAAAAACAAGGAACTATATCAGTTATTACATTACATCACATTAAATTACATTATCAGAGTTTACAACAACAAACAGCGGAAAAGAAATACTATATACTAGTTGATACGCCATGCCATCCAGCTTGCTCCTAATCTCCACAGCAACTTCTGAATTCCAGAACGACCTGATAACCTAACTCTAGACTGCTCGTGTGGAAATTGGTGGGCACCGAGAGTTTAGGAAGGGAACAATAAACTCCAGGTCAGTCATGGGACTAGTGTGAGAACTTAAAACAGTTTATCTTAAAAAAACAAACAAAGAAATATTTTAAGGTAGATCTGCAATGCTATTAGAAAATGAAACTACCATAAGTCCTCCCGCATGCACACACAATGCAAACGCAGAATCGGAGGAGATTTCCCCTTATGATGGTCAAACATGCTTGATACGCAAATTTCTTTGATATTATTATTATAAGTGCAAAGTGTAGGAAAACAATTCGAAAGTATGATATAAATCTCAGCCAACATAGACATTCCGAACTATGCCTACTATAGCTACCATCTAAACAGTGGTGACCACCATAAGTAAATGGCAGGTTCTACAACTAAAGCCGTACAAGACTCGTATTGTTTCTTTGGATTTGCAACAAATGGTCAGGCCAAGGAACATCCCACTGCCACATGGGCACGCCTTTGGAAAGACGCCCCGAGAACCTAACAGGATCTCTGCCAACACAAGGCCGAGTTACCACTAGCTAGTTAACTACTGACACGAGTATGCCATCCCCCGGTCGTAACTGACCTAAATCCCGGGATTCACCAACAACCACAAAGAAATAAATTTGCAGCAACCACATAGGTTAAGTATCAGGGCTCCATACCATAATACCACCTCTATCCAAAAAGAAATGAAAATACACTATGGGGGCGCTATCCCTAAATAACCTTGCTGCATTCTTCCTGTTTTGACCATTTTCGGGGTGTGAGGTCCGACGAAGTCTCGTCCACAAAGATACGCTTTTCATAAAAGCCATGCTTTGATCAACAAATAATCAGCAGCACTTCGTATGCCACGTTACCAAATTGGGAATATATCACTAGTAACCATCAACTACATAACCTCTGAGCTTGTACGTCTCAGAAAAGGGTGTTAAGCTAAGAGAATAAATTCTCCGCCACCAACAGAAATGTATTTGATAGAAACCAGCTTTACATCTCAAATTGTAACGTCATACACGCATCCATACAAGTCCGTTCCAGGATCGAACGAAACCGAAGGCACTTCCTAAAGAAGCCCTTGCAATTCGGATATTCATTAATCACGTCCGGAATTCCCATCACAAAAGGTGATAAAATCTGTATGTCGAGGATCAGCCGATGCAGAGTCATTCGACGATAATCCTTCCATTTTCGAAAATATCCGGTCTTCAACACCGGTCTTCAAATGCTATCCATTACGACATATCACTATTCGGAATGGGATTTATGACCCAAAGGTCCTCTCCCAGCTATACCGAATAACGAGCACTTATTTTTAAAATAAGTGTAGAATTCAAATTCAAGCAAATCACAACAAATACCCATTTAAAGGAAAATATTGATAGTCGGTTATTTAACTATCAATATATATGCACAACATCACCTCAATCCAAATAATTTCCTAAATTATTTATTTTCCAAAAATATCTTTACAGGATATATTTTTCCACACTTCAAACATTTGAAAATAAATTTCAAATTTCTTTTCACCTTTACAACTTTTTGAAAACAAATTTTAAATAATTTTCCTTACTCGAAAACACTTCCAAATATTTATTCATTTTCAATTTATCTTTAAAAGATAAAAACCCAAAACATTTCACTTCATATTGGAAAACATTTCCATACTTATTTAATAATAAGTATTCACAAATCTATTTATTTTCAACATTTGGATAATATCCAATATACTTAAATCACAATTAGGTATATATTTTGTTCTTTAAGGAAAACATTCTCTTAAACACATTCGTTTGAATCAAAACTAATGTTTAGTAAAACATCATTACGATAGCCCAAAATCACTAGCATAGGGATTCGAAATTAAGATAGATATATAAATCCCAATACTATAAAAATATTTCCTTTCGAAAATCATTTACTATAACAATAGTGTTATAGTCCACCATTTCCTTATTTCTCGAAAACGTCTATTTCAACAATGAATGTTGAAATCTATGGTTTCGATACTCAATACATTTTAAAACAGCTTTAAATCATTTAAATTCTATTTAAAAGATCACTTCCTAAAACATTTCTTTAATATATTATTCACCGTCCAAAATCGTGAATATAAATCGTTTACCAAATTCAACACTTATACATATTTGATTTAAAGGATTGTCCACTGTCCAAAATCGGGGATGTATCTCCTTTAACAAGCTTTCATTTTTACTTATCAAATTCAATTGGTTTTAGATTTATAAATCAACGTTTATAAATTCACACACATATATATTTTATAAAAACTTCAACTTATAAAATACCTTAATTCACAAATTCTATTTATATCTCATTTAAACGCCAAAATCCAAATTATAAGCAAATTACTTATAAATCTTTTATTTTACAAAATCTATTCATTTTATAACTACACAATTTATAAATCTATAAATTTCATTCACTTATGAAATCCATTTATACTTCATTTTAATATTCATAAAAACTCGTTTTATAATTCCAATATTTTAATTTATAAATATCAATTTTATAAATCTTTTATATAAACCATTTATAATAATTCAAAAAATCTCAATTTAAACCATTTTACAAAATAATCAACTACTTATTTCGAAAATCACATTTCGGTTATATTTCACAAAAATCATAATTTTTATAACATAAAAATTATAACGTTTATTTATTTAAAATGAATCGATTCCAAAATTCAATAAAATGTATACTTTCAAAAATCACTTAAAAATCCTTTTAAATTCGAAATCGTTACTTTAACATTTTTAAAACTCCAAAAATAGGCCCAATGCTGCAGCAACACTAAATATAACAATCACAGCATCCAAAACATCATATATCATATGATAACAGAATATATCACAATATTAGTAAATAAATCAATACGGTTGAGGAGTCCAGTTGGATCCCTCCAACCTGTTTCCCTGCATCCATAGATGTTAGCAAAATACCAATCCCATTTCAAGACGGAATATCACGGTACATGGGTTTATATAAAATATTATCCGCTATTATGCGGCGCAGTCGGGTCTCATCCGCTATATAATGCGAGAAAATCAACTCCAAGTACCTATATAATACCAATTCCACTTCAAGGTGAAATATCGCGGTATATGTGTTTAATAAATAACATCCGCTTAATATATGGCGTATAGGGTCTATTTCAATATAATAGATAACAATTTATCATTCAATCACACAATCAAGCAATTTTAAATCTAACTACTTAAAATTTAAATCGAAACTAATTCGATTGAGCGAGAAGTTGTCACCTTATTTCAAATACAATTGTAGTGTTCTATTTCGAATAAAATTAAACGCGCGTTTAATTTTACCCAAAGTTAACACTAGCTCCAATCGATCCCAATCCAGCACCATCTCGTAGTGTTTGACAATACGAAGTAAACGTAGTTCGTTTCGTCATTTTTCGACCTCGTATCAAAAAGTTATCGCATTTAGAAGTTTATACAAATCATAATACAAATCAATTTACATTTTTATTTTTTTTATTTTTAAACCCAGTCATCTCTGGCCATTAATTTCCTTCAGCAAAATCAGAGCCGTAGACTTCATCTTCTCCTTCATCAGATGATTCACGCATGCAAAACCTATTTCAGCCGCCCCTTCTCGAAATTATCGAGCCATCTCCATTGACTTTGACAACAATCAGAGGTCGCCATCTCGAAGAGCTTCACGCGACACCCCAATGGACAGAGGCCAGCCCCACTCGGTCATCCCTACGCCTCGATTTTCAAGATCGATTTCCGCACATTTGAACGCCAATCGCCGACGATTGGTCCACCATTCTCGATCACCACCGTTGAGATTGTAGTACTCGCGCCCTCTACGTTTTTGCAGTTGAAGATTTCTAGAATCGATTGACGAATCGAAAGAAAATTGAGGAAGAACGAGGTGAAATTCTGGCCATTATTTTCGTATGTGGTGGCCAGGGCTTGAATGAATTAGGGTTTGTGAAAAAATGAAAATAGGGGGCCATATATAGAAAATTACGCAACACTATTCATCCGAATTTTTTCCGAACTCCAAACGAAGCGTGCCGCCTGGCGTTTGTAATGTTTTACCCCTATACCGAATGCAATGGAATATATATCGGGAGCCAATTCGATCGTATATGGAAGATAGGCTTTCAAATCTACTATTTAAATTTAAAAATTCACTTAAACCGATTTCAGTGCGCTTTAACTTGTCCCGGACAAACCGTAAATCCGATTGACACGATATTTGAAATCTTGCAATAATATAACATTACGGATCCGATGAAACTAGATTCGTCGAAATCAGAGATTGTTTGAAAAATGGCTATTTTTACTCGTCAATTAAATATTAAAATATTCAATTTCCACAAATTAACTTTTAATTCGATTTTAAAAGTTCTATAACATCATTCTAACTCCAACATGATTTAATACAACTTTATAAATCATTTTCAATCACATTTAACCCAATTTCCAATTATTTCTGAAATTTCAAATATTAAATTAACGATTTAATTATCTAATTAAATCTACATATTCGGAATAAAATTTATTCGAGTTACAAATTTTACTTGTTAATATTTAAAATCAATTAAATTTACGAATTTCAATTGATAGAAATTCTGGGTCGTTACAAACTTTCACCCTAAAAGAATTTCGTCCTCGAAATTACCAAGTAAGAAAAAGTCTTGAAATCCATTAACTTTTCAAACATCCATTCAAATTAGATTTCCAATTCACTTAAGTGTTTAACTTTCCCAAAATCCAATAGTTAAACTTCTTGTAATAACTTTACTATGTTTTCAAATCATACTTAGTTATCTTTTCAGAACCAACTATATCGTTTAACTTTACACTCCAAAATCAAAGTTATAATTTTCAAAAAAAATTCAATTTTCTCAAAAATATTCTAACGCCTTAAATTTTCAAAAAATTTCGCCATAACCTCCTTTGCGCGGTTCGATCCAAAAAAAATGGCAATATATATCACAAATATACATCTCATCTAAGTAATGAGGCATCCCGCAAAGAAAAGAGTGTAAAAGTACGATATGTAATCCGAGATATGTACCTTATATATTATTAGCGAGCATATACGGCTAATATAGCGTGAAAGCGAGCTCCAAAAGCGAAGCAAGCGCAATCCACACCTACTAAACACTCAACAATAATGAGAAACATGCATATATGAAAGTAATATCAATATACAACATATACCAGGAGCAACAACAATATGTGCCAATATAGCAAATGCAACAAAAAGCAATAAATGCAACCACCAAACAACTATCATCCAACAAATCCCTATCAAATCAATATACATTCACTTCTCATTAATATTCAATGAATTTGTTTTTCATTTAATCACATTTGATTCATTAACATTAGACTTTACTAATATTCATTTACTCAATTTTTTTTTCAATTAGTTTATATTCACTAATTTACATTCAAATCAAATTTCATAGCTTCCAATTTTATCAATTCAACTTCATTAACACTTAATGAATTATATACAATAAACTAACAATCATATAACAACCAAATCATAACCAAATTATTAAATTCACATTCAATTTGGTTTAACGCTTTTAATTTCAATTGGTTGATATTAAATTGACTTCCATTCAATTATTTAATTTTCCAATTTACTAGTTTTTAATGAATTAACACTTACATTCATTATTCTATATCAATTAATTTACATTCGATTGATTAATATTCAATCCATTTATTAATTCAATTTCTAATTCATTTAACAAATAAGGTTGAATTTCATTTATATAACTCAAGTCCACAACCATTTAATTCACTTTATTATTTTACTTCGATACCAAAATCAACTTCATTCAACATCACTTAAGTTATATTCCATTTCAAACATCATTTGTTTAACTTAACTTAAATTTCCACTTATAAATCCAACTCATATTCCAATTCTAAAATAAATTCTATTTAACTTTTGCCAAAGTCAAATTTATTATCTCATATTATAAGTCCAAAACTCGTTTCACTTATATTCAACAATTTCAGTCATCAAATTCATTTTTATTTACAACTCATATTTATAAATATATCCATATAGTTTCACTTCTTATATATAAGATTATTTCACAATTGTAAATCATATTAATTATAATTCCATCCTAATAATTCATTTGCTTATACAATTTATTCTTTTAATTAACTTATATATATTCTTACATTTCAACAACCAAATAATCAATTCATATACACTTTAAATAATTTCTGAAAATTATTCCTTTATATATAAAATATAATCGAGGTAAAATTATTTCATTTAGCAAATTTAAAATGATACTATGTCGACTTGCCTTGTTTAAGTATTAAGAAATCCTAATCGAAAATATGGCGTCCCACATACCAACCAAAATTCACAAACAGCTCAACGGATAAGCAAACACAATATAAAACATTTTCATATTCACTAACAAATACGCGCTCACAACTATTATTACACTCAAACTCATTCTAGAGTACTACCGACTCTATCTCTAATGAGTAATTCCCAACAGAGCTAAGGTTGTCGCTTAACCAAATGCTCTGATACCAGATGTAACGTTCATGATTTTTGACTCACGAAGATCGACATTAATACATCCAATGTATCAACTGCCGAGCAATCGAAAGCCGGAAAAACAAATTGTTAGGGTTAAAGAAGAAGAGGAAGAAGAAGAAAGAAAGAAAGAAGAAGCAACAGAAACAATATTAGAATCTCACAATCGCAGTGGAACAACATATAATAGATAAATTAATATCTTTAAAAACAAGGAACTATATCAGTTATTACATTACATCACATTACATTACATTATCAGAGTTTACAACAACAAATAGCGAAAAAGAAATTCTATATACTAGTTGATACGCCATGCCATCTAGCTTGCTCCTGATCTCCACAGCAACTCCTGAATTCCTGAATGACTTGATAACCTAACTCTAGACTATCCATGTGGAAATTGGTGGGTACCCAGAGTTTAGGAAGGGAACAATAAACTCCAGGTCAGTCATGGGACTGGTGTGAGAACTTAAAACAGTTTAACTTAAAAAAAAAAACAAAGAAGTATTTTAAGGTAGTTCCGCAATGCTTTTGGAAAATGAAACTACCATAAAGCCTCCCGCACACTCACAATGCAAACGCAGAAACGAGGAGATTTCTCCTTATGGTAGTCAAACATGATTGATACGCAAATTTCTTTGATATTATTATTATAAGTGCAAAGTGTAGGAAAACATTTCGAAAGTATGATATAAATCTCAGCCAACATAGACATTCTGAACTATGCCTACTATAGCTACCATCTAAACAGTGGTGACCACCATAAGTAAATGGCAGGTTCTACAACTAAAGCCGTACAAGACTCGTATTGTTTCTTTGGATTTCCAACAAATGGTCAGGCCAAGAAACATCCCACTGCCACATGGGCACGCCTTTGGAAAGACGCCCCGAGAACCTAACAGGATCTCTGCCAACACAAGGCCGAGTTACCACTAGCTAGGTAACTACTGACACGAGTATGCCATCCCCCGGTCGTAACCAACCTAAATCCTGGGATTCACCAACAACCACAAAGAAATAATTTGCAGCAACCACATAGGTTAACCGTCAGGGCTCCATACCATAATACCACCTATATCCAGAAGGAAATGAACATACACTATGGGGGCGCTATCCCCAAATAACATTGTTGCATTCTTCCTGTTTTGACCATATCCTTGGTGTGAGGTCCGACGAAGTCTGGTCCACAAAGCTACGCTTTTCATAAAAGCCATGCTTTGATCAACAAATGATCAGCAGCACTTCATATGCCACGTTACCAAATTGATAATATATCACTAGTAACCATCAACTACATAACCTCTGAGCTCGTACGTCTCAGAGAAGGGTGCTAAGCTAAGAGAATAAATTCTCCACCACCAATAGAAATGTATTTGATAGAAACCAGCTTTTCATCTGAAATTGTAACGTCAGACACACATCCATAGAAGTCCGTTCCAGGATCGAACGGAACCGAAGGTACTTCCAAAAGAAGCCCTTGCTATCCGGATATTCGCTAATCACGTCCGGAATTCCCATCACAAAGGGTGATAAATTCCCTATATAGGGGATCAGCAAATGTAGTGTCATTCGACGATAATCCTTCCGTTTTCGAAAATATCCGGTCTTCAACACCGGTTTTCAAGTGCTATCCATTACGACGTATCACTATTCGGAATGGGATTTATGACTCAAAGTTCCTCTCCCGACTAAACCGAATAACGAGCGCTTATTTTTAAAATAAGTGTAGCATTCAAATTCAAGCAAATCAGAACAAATACCCATTTAAAGGTAAATATTGATAGTCGGTTATTTAACTATCAATCGATATGCACAACATCACCTCAATCCAAATGATTTCCCAAATTATTTATTTTCCAAAAATATCTTTACAAGATATATTTTTCCACACTTCAACCATTTGAAAATAAATTTCAAATCACTTTTCACGTTTACAACTTTTTGAAAACAAATTTCATATCATTTCCCTTACTCCTAGACACTTCCAATTATTTAATCATTTTCAATTTATCTTTAAAAGATAAAAACCCAAAACATTTCATTTCATATTGGAAAACATTTCCATACTTATTTAATAATAAGTAATTCAAAAATCTATTTATTTTCAACATTTGGAAAATATCCAATATACTTAAATCACAATTAAGTTTATATTTTATTCTTAAAGGAAACCATTCTCTTAAACACATTCATTTGTGTCAAAACTAATGTTGCATAAAATATCGTTACGACAACCCAAAATCACTAGCATAGGGATTCGAAATTAAGATAGATATATAAATCCCAATACCATAAAAAATATTTCCTTTCGGAAATCATTTACTATAACAATAGTGTTATAGTCCATCATTTCCTTATTTCTCGAAAACGTCGATTTCAACAATGAATGTTGAAATCTATGGTTTCCATACCTAATACATTTTAAAACACCTTTAAATCATTTTAATTCTATTTAAATGATCACTTCCTAAAACATTTCTTTAATATATTGTTCACTGTCCAAAATCGTGAATAGAAATCGTTTACCAAATTCAGCATTTCTACATATTTAATTTAAAGGATTGTCCACTGTCCAAAATCATGGACATATCACCTTTAATAAGCTTTCATTTTTGCTTATCAAATTCAATTGGTTTTGGATTTATAAAACAACGTTTACAAATTCACACACATATATATTTTATAAAAACTTCAACTTATAAAATCCCTTAATTAACAAATTCTATTTATATCTCATTTAAACGCCAAAATCCAAGTTATTAGCAAATTACTTATAAATCTTTTATTTTACAAAATCTATTCATTTTATAACTACACAATTTATAAATCTATAAATTTCATTGACTTATGAAATCCATTTATACTTACTTTTAACACTTATAAAAACTCGTTTATAATTCCAATATTTTAATTTATAAATATCAATTTTATAAATCTTTTATATAAAATGTGTATAATAATTCAAAAAATCTCAATTTAAACCATTTTACAAAATAATCAACTACTTATTTCAAAAATCACATTTCGGTTATATTTCACAAAAGTCATAATTTTTATAACATAAAAATTATAACGTTTATTTATTTAAAATGAATCAATTCCAAAATTCAATAAAAATGTATACTTTCAAAAATCACTTAAAAATCCTTTTAAATTCGAAATCGTTACTTTAACATTTTTAAAACTCCAAAATTAGGCCCAATGCAGCAAAAACACTAAATATAACAATCACAACATCCAAAACATCATATATCATATGATAACAGAATATCACAATATTTGTAAATAAATCAATACGGTTAAGGAATCTAGTTGGATCCCTCCAACCTGTTTCCCCGCATCCACAAATGTTAGCAAAATACCAATCCGTTTCAAGACGGAATATCGCGGTACATGGGTTTATATAAAATATTATCCGCTATTATGCGGCTCAATAGGGTCTCATCCGCTATATAATGTAGGAAAATCAACTCCAAGTATATATATAATACCAATTCCACTTCAAGGTGAAATATCGCGGTATATGTGTTTAATAAATAACATCCGCTTAATATACGGAGTATAGGGTCTATTTCAATACAATAGATAACAATTTATCATTGAATCACACAATCAAGCAATTTTAAATCTAACTATTTAAAATTTAAATCGAAACTATTTCGATTGAGTGAGAAGTTCTCATCTTGTTTCAAATACAGTTGCAGTGTTCTATTTCGAATAAAATTAAACGCGCGTTTAATTTTACCCAAAAATATCACTAGCTCCGATCGATCCTAATCCAGCACCATCGTAATGTTCGACAGTACGAACCCAACGCAGTTCGTTTCATCATTTTTCGACCTCGTATCAAAAAGTTATCGCATTTAGAAGTTTATACAAATCATAATACAAATCAATTTACATTTTTATTTTTTTATTATTAAACCCACTCATCTCTGGCCGTTGATTTCCTTCAGCAAAATCAGAGCCGTGGACTTCATCTTCTCCTTCATCAGGTTATTTACGCACTCAAAACCCATTTCGGCTGCCCCTTCTTGAAATTATCGAGCCAACACCACTGACTTTGACAACGATCAGAGGCCGCCATCTCGAAGAGCTTCGCACGACACCCCAATGGCCAGAGGCCGGCCCCACTCGGTTGTCCCTGCGCCTCGATTTTCGAGCTCGATTGCCGCTCGTTTGAACTCCAATCGCCGACGATTGGCTCCACGATTCTCGATCACCACCGTTGAGATTGTAGTATTCGTTGCCCTCTACGTTTTTACAGTTGAAGATTTCTCGAATCGATTGACGGATCGAAAGAAGATTGAGGAAGAACGAGGTGAAATTCTGTAACGACCCAGAATTTTTAATAATTTAAATTTGAATATTTAATTAAAGTTAAATATTAATAAGTGAATTTATAAGTCAAATAAATTTTTATTTGAATTATTGGATTTAATTGGATAATTAAATCGATAATTTAATATGTTAAATTATGGAAATAATTTAAAATTGAGTTAAATATGATTGAAAATGATTTGTAAAATTTTATTTTATCATATTGAAGTTAGAGAGATATTTTAGAACTTTTAAAATCGAATTAAAAGTTAATCTGTGAAAATTGAATATTTTAATATTTAATAATCGACTGTAAAATAGCCAATTTTTGAACAGTCTCAGAATTGAACGAAACCAGTTCCATTGGATCCGTAATAGTAAGTTATTACCGGATCTCAATTTTCGTGTCAATCGGAGTTATCGTTTGAGCGTGGCAGCTCGAAACGCATTGAATTATTTTTAATTTAAATTTGGCGAGTCAAAATAGCCATTTTTCAAAAAGTCTCGGATTTCGACGAAACCAGTATCATCGGATCCATAATGTGATATTATTGTAAGGTTTCAAATTTCAAGTCAATTGGATTTACCGTTTGTCCGGTACAAATTAAAACGCCTAGAAATCGACTTAAATCGGTTTAATTCAAATTAAGCGTTTGCAGCCATAACTCGCACATACTTCCGAATTAGCTTCCGAAACCTGTTCCATTGTGTCCGGAACGCGGGATAAACCCTAGGTACGCTGGTTACGGCGTCTAAATCGGAGTTCGGAAAATCCGGAATGAATAGTGTCGCTCGTTCCTTATAAATAGCCCCTACCTCTTCATAAATTGATAAAAATATCAAAACCTAACCCTAATTCAACCCTAGCCGCCACTTTCTATTCTAAGGCCAGAAATGCTCCATCTTCATCACCAAAGATCTTCCAATCCGTCAACAATTAGAGGAAGTTGTCAACATGAAAGTTGGGGAGGGCGATGAGAGCTAGAGATTGAACGGTGGTGATCGGAAACGGAGTCGTGTGGAGGGAGCTAGAGGGGGCCGACATCCTACAGCCACGCACGCATTTCCACGCCACCTAGATGGCCGAGCTAGGGGTCCTTGGGGCCGAACATAGAGCATGTCGTGCTCTTCGACGTGGCGGAGTTTGATCGAGTTTCATTGAGTAATTTGTTTGCAAATTAAAACCCTAATCATGCTAATGGGTTCATTTTGTTACGGCTTGGTTACTGGGCATTTGCGTGAGTGGGGAAGAAGAGAGGTGATGCACGGCTTAGATTTGCAGGTTGGGGGATCAAAGGCTGTGATTAGTTTAGGTTTGAATATTAAAAGTTTAGTTGTAATTTGTTTATAGAAATCGTGTTTAAACTTCAAAAATCAATAACTTTTTCATACGAGGTCGAAAAAATGCAAACTCAGTTGCGTTGGAATCGTATGGACGAGCACTACGCGATGGAGTTGGTTTGGAGTCGTTTGGAGTTAGTGTGAATTTCGGGTAAAATTAAACGCGCGTTTAATTTTATTCGAAATAAAAGCTAAAACGGAATTTAAAACCAAGGTGAGAACTTCTCACTCAATCGAATAGGTTTCGATTTTATTTTAAATAGTTAGATCTAAAATATTTGAATGCATGTTTGAATGATGACTGTAAATTATTGATTGTTAAAATAGACATTATGCGCCGTTAGTAAGCGGATGTTATTTAATATAAACATATACCGCGAATATTTCATAAACAGTGAAATTGGTATTATATATAATATCAATATATATATATTGGCATATGTATATATTGCAGTTGTTGATTTCCCGCATTTTTTTGTTTAGCGGATGAGACCCTATTACGCCGTTATTAAGCGGATAATATTTAATAAGAACATATACCGCGATAATTTCGTACTGGAGCGAAATTGGTATTGTGCTAATGTTTTTGGATGCAGGAAACAGGTTGGAGGGATCCAACTGGATTCCTCAACAGTTTTTAATTTATTTCAGATATTTTGATATTTGATGGATTATCATATCGATATATGATATCGTTGTTAGTCGTGATTGACTATTTGGTGTGTAGCATCATCGGACCCAGATTTTGGAATTTTAAAATGGTTTTAAAGTGATTTTTGAAAATATATTATATTTTTAGAATTAATCCATTTTAAATAAATAAACGTTATAATTTTTAAAGTTATAGAAATTATGATTTTGTGAAATATAGTTAAAAGCTGATTTTTGAGAAATATGAACTAATGGTTTTATAAAATAGTTTAAACTGGATTTTTGAGTTTATTATTAAAAGTTTGAGTATAAGATTTATAAAATTTGATTATTTTATAAATCGAAATGGTGAAACTATAAAGGA
Organism: Allium cepa; assembly: GCA_030765085.1. Taxonomy (NCBI): domain Eukaryota; kingdom Viridiplantae; phylum Streptophyta; class Magnoliopsida; order Asparagales; family Amaryllidaceae; genus Allium; species Allium cepa. Next base: position 292,565,337 of record CM060942.1, read on the forward strand.
GTTAAGACGTTTAAAAGAATAATATAAATTAATTTATATTAAGAGATTTATAAATGGATATTTATAAATTGAATTATGGACATTATAAAACGAGTTTTTATAAGTGTTTGAATGTAGTGAAAATGAATTTCCTAAATGAATGAAATTTATGAAATTATAAACTGTGAAGTTATAAATGAAATTTTATAAGCAATAGGTTTATAAAATTTATAAAGTTATCGAAAGAATGAATTTTGGATAAATAAATAATCTTATAAGTTAAGATTAATAATTTGGGAAGTTAAATGAACGATTTTGTAAAATAATCGTTTTATAAGTAATTAACTTATAATATGAACTTGTAGTTTATAATTGAGTTATAAACTGGAATAAGTTAATAAAGGAATTTATAAAAAGGAAGTTTTTATAAATAAATAGAAATGGAATTTATGAACGTTGTTTTATAAATTCGCAAACGACTTATTTTGATGAGTTAATTGTTATAACTTAGAAATGGAGTTATATTCACATTTTTGAATAGTGAATAATCCTTTGAATTAAAATGAATAAAAGGAAGAAATTTGTTAACGTAGTATATTCACGTTTTTAAATGGTGAATAACACGTTAAAAGAAATGTGTAGAATGTGATGTTTTAAATAAAATTAAAACGATCTAACGATGTTTTAAAAGGTGTTGAGATTCGAAACCATAGATTTCAACATTCATTGTTGAAATAGATGTTTCGAGAAATAAAAGGAAATAGTGGACTATAACACTGTTGTTATAGTAAATGACTTCCGAAAGGAAATGTTTTGAATAGTATTGGGATTTATATATCTATTTTAATTTCGAATCCCTATACTAGTGATTTTGGGTTGTCGTAACGATGTTTTACGTAACATTCGTTTTGGCCCAAGTAAATATGTTTAAGAAAGGATTTTCTTAATAGAATAAAATATATACTTAATTCGATTTAGGTATATTGAATATTTTCTAAGTGTTGAAAATAATAAAATTTGTGAATTACTTATTAAATAAGTAAGGAAATATTTTCCAATATTAAGTGAATATTTTAAGAATTTATCTTTTTGAAGATAAATTGAAATTGAATATTAGAAACCTATGGAAAATCGTATATCAGTAGATATTGTGAAATATAAATTCACTATGGAATTTATGAATGAAATGTGGAATTTGTTAAAAATAAATATTGATTTATTTTTGAAGTTGAAATTATATATCTTGTAAAGATATTTTGGGAAAATAAATAATTGGGAAAATTATTTGGAATCTGGTGATGTGTGCATATCCAGTGATAGTTCAATAACCGACTATCAGTATTTCCCTTTGAATGGGTATTTGATGTGAATTGATTGAATTTGAATGCACACTTATTTTTTTAAATAAGCGCTCACTATTCGGGTTAACCGGGAAAGGACCATGGGGTCGTATAACCCACTCCGAATATGTGATACGTCGTTGTGAATCGCATTTGAAGATCGGTGTTGAAGACCGGTATTTGCAAGAGTGATAGGATGAACTATCGATTGACTCTGCACCGAGTTGCTCCGGTATTGAGTTCTCCATATGTGATGGTGAATCTGATCAGGATTGTGAATATCCGGATTGCAAGGACTTCTTTGTAAGTGCCTTCGGTTTTGTTCGAGCCCGGAACAGACTTGTATGGATTGTATGCCTGACATTACAATTTGAGATGTAAAGCCGATTTCTTTCAAATATATTTCTGTTGGTGGCGGAGAATTTATTCTTTGCTTAACACCCTTCTTTGAGACGTACGAGCTCAAAGGTTATATAGTTGAAGTTATCAGCGATATATCCCATTTTGGTAATGTGACATGCTGAGTGATGCTGAAATGATCATTGTGTTGATTATTGTGATAGGATCATTTATTTGATCGTCTATCTTAGTGATCATTGTGTTGATCATTTGTTGACCCAAAGCATGGCTTTTGTATAAAGTATGTTTTTGTGGACGTGACTTCGTCGAGCCTCACACCCCGTGAATGGTCAAAACAGGAAAGAAGCAGCAAGGTTATAAGGGGTAGCACCCTTTAGGATGTGTCCATTTCCTTCTGGAAAAGGGTAGTATCATGGTATGGAGCCCAGATACTTACTCATGTTGAAAACACTTTATGATTGTGTGAATTGATTACGAGCGCTCGGTGAAAAGGTCCCAAAGGACCGGGGGATGGCATATTCGGTCAGTTGTTGCTCAGTTAGGAGTAACCCGGCCTTGTGTTGGTAGAGATCCGGTTTGGTTCTCGGGAATGTCCATCCAGAGGCATTCTCATGTGGCAATGGGAAGTTCCTTGGCCTGACCATTTGTTGGAAATCCAAAGAAACAATACGTGACTTGTACGGTTTTAGTTGTAGAACCTGCCATTTAATATGGTAGCTATTAGTAGGCATAATATAATGGTACCTATGCTGGCTAAGATTTATATTCTACTTTCGAAATGAATTTTCCTACACTATGCACTAATAATAATATCAAATGCTCTTTTTAAATGCGTATCAAGCATGTTTGACTATCATAAGGAGAAATCTTCTCCAAGTCTGCGTTTGCATTGTGTGTGTGGCAGGAGGTCTTATGGTAGTCTCATTTTTAAAAGCATTGCGAATTGAATTTAAAAATATTCCTCTATTTTGATTTTAAAGATAAATAACTGTTTTGAGTTCTCACACCAGTCACATGACTGACTCGGAGTTTATTGTTTTCCTTCCTAAACTCTGGGTGCCCACCAATTTCCACACGGGCAGTCAAGAGTTAGGTTTATCAGGATATTCTGGATATTCAGGAATTGCTGGAGGCAAGCTGGATGGCATGGCATATTACTTATATAGTATTTCTTTTTCCGCTGCACTGTTTGTTGTTGTATGATGTTGTACACTCTGATGATATGATGTAAAGAAATGAAATGTAATGTAATAACTGATATAGTTCTTTGTTTAAAGATTATTCATTTATTATTATATGTTATTCCGCTGCGAATTGTGAGATTCTGTTGTTGTTCTTTTGTTCCTTTCTGTCCCGTCCTATGTTCTTCTGTCTTCTACCTTTTTCTCTATTCTCTTTTTCTTTCTATTTTTAAAAATTTCCTATCTTCTTCTCTCCTCCCTAATTTCTATCTTTTTCTCTTCTTCTTTCCTAAATTTTTCTTAAATAAAACCCTCAGTGTTCGGTTTTCCATCGTTCGATTTCTCGGCAGTCGATAAAGTGAGTGTCGATGTCGAATTTTCGGAAGACGAAGAATCGTGTCCTGACAATGTGGTATCAGAGCTGATGGTTAAGCGAGAACCATGGTTCTGTAGGGTATTACTCATTAGAGATAGAGTCAGCAGTACTCTAGAATGAGTTTGAGTGTAATAATAGCTATGAGAGCGTATTTGTTAGTGAATAAAAATTGTTTTATATTGTGTTGACTTATCGGTTGATTGTTTATAGATTTCGATCGATCTAGTCTAGCTAACTATCGTAGATAGGGGTTTCTAAACTCTTAAACAAGATAAACCGACACAATATTGTTTAAAATTGGGTAAATGAAATAATTTTACCCTGATTATATTTTATATATAAAGGAATAATTTTTCAGAATTATTAAAAGTATATAAGTTGATTGTTAGGTTGTTTGGATAATCTAAATAAAAGAGTAATTGTATAAATAAAAGAATTATAAGCATTGAATTATAATTAATGTGATTTACAATTGTGAAATAAACTTATATATAAAAAGAAGTGAAACTATATGAATATGAGTTGTAAATAAAAATGAATTTAAAGTTAACTGAAAATTTACTTTAGAATTGGAATTTGGATTGATTTATAGATATGAACTTAAGTTATGTGAATAGAAATTCAACTTTTGTAATTGAATGAATAAATTTAATGTCAATCAATTGAATGTGAATAAATTGGAATGGAATAATTAATGAAAGTGTTAATTCATTAAAATCTAATTTTATTGGAAGTTGAATAAAATTGAATGAAAATCAATTTAATTAAACCAATTGGAAAAGTAAAGATATTAAACCAAAATGAATGTAAGAGAAGCAAAGAAATTTGGTTGTAACTAATATACATTGATTGTTATTTGATTGTATAAAAGTCATTAAGAGTTAATGAAATTGAAAGCTATGAAATTGAATTCAAATTAGAAAGTAAATAAATTCGAATAGAATTGAAAGTGAATTGGATTTAATTAGTGAATGCAAACTAATTAAAATTGAGAATGAATGTTGATAAAATCCAATGTAAATAAATCAAATGTGATTTGAAATTGAAAACCATTTCATTGAATATTAATATGAATATGAATGAATATATATTGGTTATGAATGTAGTTGGTTGATGGTTGAATATATATTTCTATTGTTGCATTTGCTATGTGACATATATAGTTATCATGTTGTTATATGTTGTATATTGAGATTATTTGCATATGTGCATGTTCTCATGTTGTTTGTTAAGTGTTTAGTAGGTGCGGATTGCGTTTGCTTCGCATTTGGAGTTCGCTTTTGCGCTATATTAGCCGTATATGCTTGCTAATAAAATATAAGGTACATATCTCGGATTAAATATCGTACTTTTACACTTTTTTCCCTTCGGGATGCCTCATTACTTGATGAGATGTATATTTGTGATATATATACTGTCATTTTTTTTTGGATCGAGCCGCGCAAAGGAGACATGGCGAATTTTTCCGAAAATTTAAGGCGTTAGAAAAAATTTGAGAAAATTGGAAAATTTTGGAAACTTTAACTTTGTTTTGGAATTGAAAGTTAAACAATAGTAATTGTTTTTGAAAAGATAACTAAGTATGATTTGAAAACTTAGTAAAGTATTGTAAGAAGTTTAATTATGAATTTTGGAAAAGTTAATAAATTTTGTAACTTTTCTTACTTGTAATTTCGAGGACGAAATTCTTTTAAGGGGGAAAGATTGTAACGACCCAGAATTTTTAATAATTTAAATTTGAATATTTAATTAATTTTAAATATTAATAAGTGAATTTATAAGTCAAATAAATTTTTATTTGAATTATTGGATTTAATTGGATAATTAAATCGATAATTTAATATGTTAAATTATGGAAATAATTGAAAATTGAGTTAAATATGATTGAAAATGATTTGTAAAATTTTATTTTATCATATTGAAGTTAGAGAGATATTTTAGAACTTTTAAAATCGAATTAAAAGTTAATCTGTGAAAATTGAATATTTTAATATTTAATAATCGACTGTAAAATAGCCAATTTTTGAATAGTCTCAGAATTGAACGAAACCAGTTCCATTGGATCCGTAATAGTAAGTTATTACCGGATTTCAATTTTCGTGTCAATCGGAGTTATCGTTTGAGCGTGGCAGCTCGAAACGCATTGAATTATTTTTAATTTAAATTTGGCGAGTCAAAATAGCCATTTTTCAAAAAGTCTCGGATTTCGACGAAACCAGTTTCATCGGATCCGTAATGTGATATTATTGTAAGGTTTCAAATTTCAAGTCAATTGGATTTACCGTTTGTCCGGTACAAATTAAAACGCCTAGAAATCGACTTAAATCGGTTTAATTCAAATTAAGCGTTTGCAGCCATAACTCGCACATACTTCCGAATTAGCTTCCGAAACCTGTTCCATTGTGTCCGGAACGCGGGATAAACCCTAGGTACGCTGGTTACGGCGTCTAAATCGGAGTTCGGAAAATCCGGAATGAATAGTGTCGCTCGTTCCTTATAAATAGCCCCTACCTCTTCATAAATTGATAAAAATATCAAAACCTAACCCTAATTCAACCCTAGCCGCCACTTTCTATTCTAAGGCCAGAAATGCTCCATCTTCATCACCAAAGATCTTCCAATCCGTCAACAATTAGAGGAAGTTGTCAACATGAAAGTTGGGGAGGGCGATGAGAGCTAGAGATTGAACGGTGGTGATCGGAAACGGAGTCGTGTGGAGGGAGCTAGAGGGGGCCGACATCCTACAGCCACGCACGCATTTCCACGCCACCTAGATGGCCGAGCTAGGGGTCCTTGGGGCCGAACATAGAGCATGTCGTGCTCTTCGACGTGGCGGAGTTTGATCGAGTTTCATTGAGTAATTTGTTTGCAAATTAAAACCCTAATCATGCTAATGGGTTCATTTTGTTACGGCTTGGTTACTGGGCATTTGCGTGAGTGGGGAAGAAGAGAGGTGATGCACGGCTTAGATTTGCAGGTTGGGGGATCAAAGGCTGTGATTAGTTTAGGTTTGAATATTAAAAGTTTAGTTGTAATTTGTTTATAGAAATCGTGTTTAAACTTCAAAAATCAATAACTTTTTCATACGAGGTCGAAAAAATGCAAACTCAGTTGCGTTGGAATCGTATGGACGAGCACTACGCGATGGAGTTGGTTTGGAGTCGTTTGGAGTTAGTGAGAATTTCGGGTAAAATTAAACGCGCGTTTAATTTTATTCGAAATAAAAGCTAAAACGGAATTTAAAACCAAGGTGAGAACTTCTCACTCAATCGAATAGGTTTCGATTTTATTTTAAATAGTTAGATCTAAAATATTTGAATGCATGTTTGAATGATGACTGTAAATTATTGATTGTTAAAATAGACATTATGCGCCGTTAGTAAGCGGATGTTATTTAATATAAACATATACCGCGAATATTTCATAAACAGTGAAATTGGTATTATATATAATATCAATATATATATATTGGCATATGTATATATTGCAGTTGTTGATTTCCCGCATTTTTTTGTTTAGCGGATGAGACCCTATTACGCCGTTATTAAGCGGATAATATTTAATAAGAACATATACCGCGATAATTTCGTACTGGAGCGAAATTGGTATTGTGCTAATGTTTTTGGATGCAGGAAACAGGTTGGAGGGATCCAACTGGATTCCTCAACAGTTTTTAATTTATTTCAGATATTTTGATATTTGATGGATTATCATATCGATATATGATATCGTTGTTAGTCGTGATTGACTATTTGGTGTGTAGCATCATCGGACCCAGATTTTGGAATTTTAAAATGGTTTTAAAGTGATTTTTGAAAATATATTATATTTTTAGAATTAATCCATTTTAAATAAATAAACGTTATAATTTTTAAAGTTATAGAAATTATGATTTTGTGAAATATAGTTAAAAGCTGATTTTTGAGAAATATGAACTAATGGTTTTATAAAATAGTTTAAACTGGATTTTTGAGTTTATTATTAAAAGTTTGAGTATAAGATTTATAAAATTTGATTATTTTATAAATCGAAATGGTGAAACTATAAAGGAGTTAAGACGTTTAAAAGAATAATATAAATTAATTTATATTAAGAGATTTATAAATGGATATTTATAAATTGAATTATGGACATTATAAAACGAGTTTTTATAAGTGTTTGAATGTAGTGAAAATGAATTTCCTAAATGAATGAAATTTATGAAATTATAAACTGTGAAGTTATAAATGAAATTTTATAAGCAATAGGTTTATAAAATTTATAAAGTTATCGAAAGAATGAATTTTGGATAAATAAATAATCTTATAAGTTAAGATTAATAATTTGGGAAGTTAAATGAACGATTTTGTAAAATAATCGTTTTATAAGTAATTAACTTATAATATGAACTTGTAGTTTATAATTGAGTTATAAACTAGAATAGGTTAATAAAGGAATTTATAAAAAGGAAGTTTTTATAAATAAATAGAAATGGAATTTATGAACGTTGTTTTATAAATTCGCAAACGACTTATTTTGATGAGTTAATTGTTATAACTTAGAAATGGAGTTATATTCACATTTTTGAATAGTGAATAATCCTTTGAATTAAAATGAATAAAAGGAAGAAATTTGTTAACGTAGTATATTCACGTTTTTAAATGGTGAATAACACGTTAAAAGAAATGTGTAGAATGTGATGTTTTAAATAAAATTAAAACGATCTAACGATGTTTTAAAAGGTGTTGAGATTCGAAACCATAGATTTCAACATTCATTGTTGAAATAGATGTTTCGAGAAATAAAAGGAAATAGTGGACTATAACACTGTTGTTATAGTAAATGACTTCCGAAAGGAAATGTTTTGAATAGTATTGGGATTTATATATCTATTTTAATTTCGAATCCCTATACTAGTGATTTTGGGTTGTCGTAACGATGTTTTACGTAACATTCGTTTTGGCCCAAGTAAATATGTTTAAGAAAGGATTTTCTTAATAGAATAAAATATATACTTAATTCGATTTAGGTATATTGAATATTTTCTAAGTGTTGAAAATAATAAAATTTGTGAATTACTTATTAAATAAGTAAGGAAATATTTTCCAATATTAAGTGAATATTTTAAGAATTTATCTTTTTGAAGATAAATTGAAATTGAATATTAGAAACCTATGGAAAATCGTATATCAGTAGATATTGTGAAATATAAATTCACTATGGAATTTATGAATGAAAGGTGGAATTTGTTAAAAATAAATATTGATTTATTTTTGAAGTTGAAATTATATATCTTGTAAAGATATTTTGGGAAAATAAATAATTGGGAAAATTATTTGGAATCTGGTGATGTGTGCATATCCAGTGATAGTTCAATAACCGACTATCAGTATTTCCCTTTGAATGGGTATTTGATGTGAATTGATTGAATTTGAATGCACACTTATTTTTTTAAATAAGCGCTCACTATTCGGGTTAACCGGGAAAGGACCATGGGGTCGTATAACCCACTCCGAATATGTGATACGTCGTTGTGAATCGCATTTGAAGATCGGTGTTGAAGACCGGTATTTGCAAGAGTGATAGGATGAACTATCGATTGACTCTGCACCGAGTTGCTCCGGTATTGAGTTCTCCATATGTGATGGTGAATCTGATCAGGATTGTGAATATCCGGATTGCAAGGACTTCTTTGTAAGTGCCTTCGGTTTTGTTCGAGCCCGGAACAGACTTGTATGGATTGTATGCCTGACATTACAATTTGAGATGTAAAGCCGATTTCTTTCAAATATATTTCTGTTGGTGGCGGAGAATTTATTCTTTGCTTAACACCCTTCTTTGAGACGTACGAGCTCAAAGGTTATATAGTTGAAGTTATCAGCGATATATCCCATTTTGGTAATGTGACATGCTGAGTGATGCTGAAATGATCATTGTGTTGATTATTGTGATAGGATCATTTATTTGATCGTCTATCTTAGTGATCATTGTGTTGATCATTTGTTGACCCAAAGCATGGCTTTTGTATAAAGTATGTTTTTGTGGACGTGACTTCGTCGAGCCTCACACCCCGTGAATGGTCAAAACAGGAAAGAAGCAGCAAGGTTATGAGGGGTAGCACCCTTTAGGATGTGTCCATTTCCTTCTGGAAAAGGGTAGTATCATGGTATGGAGCCCAGATACTTACTCATGTTGAAAACACTTTATGATTGTGTGAATTGATTACGAGCGCTCGGTGAAAAGGTCCCAAAGGACCGGGGGATGGCATATTCGGTCAGTTGTTGCTCAGTTAGGAGTAACCCGGCCTTGTGTTGGTAGAGATCCGGTTTGGTTCTCGGGAATGTCCATCCAGAGGCATTCTCATGTGGCAATGGGAAGTTCCTTGGCCTGACCATTTGTTGGAAATCCAAAGAAACAATACGTGACTTGTACGGTTTTAGTTGTAGAACCTGCCATTTAATATGGTAGCTATTAGTAGGCATAATATAATGGTACCTATGCTGGCTAAGATTTATATTCTACTTTCGAAATGAATTTTCCTACACTATGCACTAATAATAATATCAAATGCTCTTTTTAAATGCGTATCAAGCATGTTTGACTATCATAAGGAGAAATCTTCTCCAAGTCTGCGTTTGCATTGTGTGTGTGGCAGGAGGTCTTATGGTAGTCTCATTTTTAAAAGCATTGCGAATTGAATTTAAAAATATTCCTCTATTTTGATTTTAAAGATAAATAACTGTTTTGAGTTCTCACACCAGTCACATGACTGACTCGGAGTTTATTGTTTTCCTTCCTAAACTCTGGGTGCCCACCAATTTCCACACGGGCAGTCAAGAGTTAGGTTTATCAGGATATTCTGGATATTCAGGAATTGCTGGAGGCAAGCTGGATGGCATGGCATATTACTTATATAGTATTTCTTTTTCCGCTGCACTGTTTGTTGTTGTATGATGTTGTACACTCTGATGATATGATGTAAAGAAATGAAATGTAATGTAATAACTGATATAGTTCTTTGTTTAAAGATTATTCATTTATTATTATATGTTATTCCGCTGCGAATTGTGAGATTCTGTTGTTGTTATTTTGTTCCTTTCTGTCCCGTCCTATGTTCTTCTGTCTTCTACCTTTTTCTCTATTCTCTTTTTCTTTCTATTTTTAAAAATTTCCTATCTTCTTCTCTCCTCCCTAATTTCTATCTTTTTCTCTTCTTCTTTCCTAAATTTTTCTTAAATAAAACCCTCAGTGTTCGGTTTTCCGTCGTTCGATTTCTCGGCAGTCGATAAAGTGAGTGTCGATGTCGAATTTTCGGAAGACGAAGAATCGTGTCCTGACAAATTCTGGCCATTATTTTTGTATGTGGCGGCTACGGCTTAAATGAATTAGGGTTTGTGAAAAAATGAAAATAGGGAGCCTTATATAGAAAATTACACGACACTATTTACCCAAAAAAATTTCGAACTCCAAACGAAGTGTGTCGCCTGGCGTTTATAATGTTTTACCCCTATTCCGAACGCAATGGAATATATATCGGGACCAATTCGATCGTATTTGGATGATAGGTTTATCCACTATTTAAATTTAAAAATTCACTTAAACCGATTTCTGTGCGTTTTAGCTGGCCCTGGGCAAACCGTAAATCCAATTGATACGAAATTTGAAATCTGGCAATAATATAACATTACGGATCGGATGAAACTAGTTTCGTCAAAATCCGAGAATGTTTGAAAAATGGCTATTTTTATTCGTCAATTAAATATTAAAATATTCAATTTCCACAAATTAACTTTTAATTCAATTTTAAAAGTTCTATAACATCATTCTAACTCCAACATGATTTAATACAACTTCATAAATCATTTTCAATCACATTAAATCCAATTTCCAATTATTTCTTAAATTTCAAATATTTAATTATCGATTTATTTATCCAATTAAATCTAGATATTCGACATAAAATTTATTCGACTTACAAATTTTACTTGTTAATATTTAAAACCAACTAAATTTACGAATTTCAATTGACAGAAATTCTGGGTCGTTACATATATCTCTAAAAAATATTTTATTGGATAAATGGATATCTTAAAAGTTAAATGATATTTTGAGTAAAATAAGAAAAGAGGATTTAATGAAGAGGATTAACATTTTTGTTGACACATATATGCATTTTTTTATAACTGGTTCGGAGAGACAAGGATCGAATTTGGGTAATTCCTATCTGAAAATCACTACGAACAATTTACACGTTCGGAAGTGAAGACACGTTGAAGACAATGATTTTTAAGGGAGATCGTGCTAGCCTCTAACCTTGTGATTCCCATATTATATATATATATATATATATATACATATACACACACACACACACACACACACACACACACACACACATATATATATATATATATATAGTGGCAGCAGTACCATCATTTTGAAATCTCCAGTGCAAGGACTTCTAGCTACTAATCCTAGGGTAATTCTCAAATAGGATGTAGTAGGAGTACCTTTGGTTTGTCCTGTTCCTTGACAACTTGTATGGACGAATGTCTAACATTGCATTTCTAAGACCACATATATTGGTTTTATAAATGTACAGATGTTTGGTGGTGTACAAGGTAACCTTATTATACTTAACACCCTTTCCTAAGGTGTATGAACCCGGGGGTTGTACTTTTGTGGAAACCAATTAGTGTATTATCGGAAATGGCAGTGTGGCATACAAAGTGGGATTCACTGTTTTGAGAAAGGTAAAATGTTACCTCAAATCAAACACATCGGTAATAACAAAAACAGGGTTGATGCGGTAGGGCTAAGTGGGTCGCTCCCATTAGAAGATGTTCATAGCATTTCTAGATTACCCTCTATATTTCGGGTTTGTTATGTATGTTGGTGCCACGGATAGGCCGAGAACAACCGAGGTGATGACATATTTGGCACTATCTATGGTAGAGGTAGGCTGGTTCTTTTTTGGTAGAGGGCAGCAGGGTTGTTCCATTGTACATTCCTCTAGAGATGTACTGTTGGAAGGTAGTTCCTTACCTTGTCATTATTGAAAATCTATTTTCCAATACATACCTTTACGAACATGATTGTATACCAAAATATGCTATCGAATTTAACAAATATAACAAAATATGGCTATTTTATTATGTTATTTGGAAGGTGTTTTTAAAGTAATGTCATTAGAAATAATATCATATGATATGATAAAAATGTTTTTGTTGTCATAAGTTAAAAACTCATCTGTTTTTCTGTGCGGCATAGTCTTATAAGATACACTTATTTTCAAAGTTTTTGTTTGGCATCAAATCGATTTATGACACTGCCATGTATAATGATGGTTAGCATTTCTCACACTGGATTAACAGACAAATCTGGGTATTTTGAATCCTCAGGTTAGATCCGATTACTTTCAGGGTTAGATTAAGAGGCTTGGAGTTTTTAGAGAAGAGTCGGAGATCTTCATCGATGTATGGATGTAGTTTACTTTTCTGTTGTATTTGTTGTTAATCAGCATTTGTACGTTCAGGTATTTTTAACTGTAGGATAGATGATGATATATGTATTTAAAAGATTTTCCACTGTAAAGATTATTGAAATCATATATTGTGACGCCCCGTATTTTCTCATTTGAAAATTGACACCCCTACTTCACTCGTACTCAAATGCCGCATATTCAAACGTTCATATCCGATTCGCCGGAGCGTATAACACATTCGGTATAATAACACAGTGGAAGAAATGAATAATATATATCATTGATAAACAGATTTTATACAAATGATACCAAATACTATCAGAGATACAAGACACAACAGCGGAATAATAACATAAACTTTAACACCAAAGAAGGAACTCCACTATCAGTAATCTCCATCTCCGAAGCACCAATCCAGAAATAGCTCGAACACCCAATCAAGTTGTACTAAGTAAGGCCAATCATCCAAAGACTGAAGAAGATTTCCAAAGACTGAAGGCTACTGAATCTACTTCTACTATTTGATTATCTGAAAACCCAACTCTAGATTGCCCATGTGGAAAATTGTGGCACCCAAAGTTTAGGAGGGGAACAATAAATTCCGGCTCAGTCATGGACTGGTATGAGCAAACAAAACGGTTTTATTTTTAAAACAGACAACAAAAGAATTTGAAACATTGAAATCCATAATGCTTTTGTTTTTGAAAATGAAACTATCATAAGGCCTCCCGCCACACACACCATGCAAACGCAGAATTAGAGGAGATTTCTCCTTATGATAGTTAAAAATGCTTGATACACAAAAACCATTTTGATATTATTATTAGTGCATAGTGGAAAACATTTCGAAAGTATAACATTATTCTTAGCCAGCATGCAACATTTCGTCGTATGCCTACTATAGCTACCATGTTCAATTGCAGGACTGGAGATAAGGCTACGATGGATATCGTCAAAATTTTGTTGAACTCCGATCGGGACGAAATTGATTGGAAATGATGATAAGGACTATGAAAGGCTATGTTTCAAATTTCAGGTTAATCGGAGTTCGTATGAAGGAAATATGATGGATTCAAGGTAGGAATAGTACGTAGTTCGTATCCATCAAAAAGGGGATAAAGTGACGCTCGGTTCGAACCGATCAGGTTCGAACCCATCAGGATTCGAACCCATAAGGTTCGCATCGATGACGCTTCGAATCAATGGGAACTAGATGGGTTCGAAAGGAGTAGCTTCAATGCAATGGACATGGATTCGAACGATGGACATGGACTCGAAGATGGTGGATTCGAACGATAGGTATGGATTCTAAGATCATGGATTCGAAGATGAAGATGGACTCGAAGAAGGTAATGGATTCGAAGTATACATGGGTTCGGAGATGAAGATGGACTCGAAGAAGGAGATGGATTCGAAGTGGACATGGATTCGAAGAAGGAGATGGAGTCGAAGTGGACATGGATTCGAAGAAGGAGATGGAGTCGAAGTAGACATGGATTCGAAGAAGGAGATGGATTCGAAGTGGACATGGATTCGAAGAAGGAGATGGATTCGAAGAGGACATGGATTCGAAGATGATGGATACGAAGCAAGGGACATGGATTCGAAGGACGAGGATTCGAAAGGGATGGATTCGAAGAGGATGGACTCGTAGGATATGGACTCGAAGGAGGCGGCTTCAGAAAGTATGGATTCGAAGAGCATGGGTTCGAAGGGTATGGATTCGAAGGAGTCGGCCCTATGGATTCGAAGGGGATGGTTTCGAAGTAGATGGTTTCGAAGCATGGGTTCGAACCATTCAGGACGCATGGATTCTTGAACTTGGATCGATCATATCTTCCAAACCATTGATCCAAATGCAATGAAATTTTTACAGGAGCTTACATACATGTTGAAGAATGTTCACACCAAATTTCATCTCAATTGGATGGATTCTTGATCGATTCGAACGTCACTTCGAATCGATCCCAAACTGGGCACGGATTCCGAGAACACGGGCCTGTGGGCCCCCCTCACGTGCCAAGCAGCCTCCTCAGGTTTTAGGCGGGGTTTCAGCCTTCCACGCCTATAAATAGAGCCCCTGGTCATTCAGAAAAGGGGTCGGAAGATTTGGAGAGAAGAGGCATGTCCGGATGCTGCTAGAATCATTCCATAGCTTCATTACTGCTATTTTCTTCAGATTTGGTCATTACAACTGTTGAAATCACTTGTAATCTTCAAGGATAATCAATAAAAAAAAGATTTGGAGTGGACGTAGGCCGGAGATAGCCGAACCACTATAAAACCTGTGTTTCTGTTCTTTACTTTTGGATTGTTGTCTATTATTTGCTAAGATTTGTTATTTGTGTTTGAATATCACTAATTTATATTCATACACTGGTGCTTTCACGGTATTGGGTGTTTGTGACCAATTTTGGCGCAAACAGCAATCTCCATCTCCAAAGCACCAATCCAAAAATAGCTCGAACTCCCAATCAAGTTGTACTAAGCAAGGTCAGTCATCCGAAGACGAAGATTTCCAAAGACTGAAGGCTACTGAATCTACTCCTACTATTTGATTATCTGAAAAATCCAACTCTAGACTTCCCACGTGGAAAATTATGGGTGCCCAGAGTTTAGGAGGGGAACAATAAACTCCGGGTCATTCATGGGACTGGTATGAGCAAACAAAACAGTTTCATTTTTAAAACAAACAACAAAAGAATTTAAAACATTTAAATCCGCAATGCTTTTTTATGAAAATGAAACTACCATAACGCATCCCGCCACACACACCATGCAACGTAGAATTAGAGGAGATTTCTCCTTATGATATTCAAAAAGGCTTGAAACGCAAAAAACATTTTGATATTATTATTAGTGCATAGTGGAAAACATTTCTAAAGTATAATATTAATCTTCGCCAGCATACAACATTTCTTGTATGCCTACTATAGCTACCATGTTCAATAGCAGGTTACGGCCACTTTCCGTGGCAAGTTATACAACTGAAGCCGTACAGGCCGCTTATTGTTTCTTTGGATTTTCCAACAAATGGTCAGACTAAGGAACTTCGAATTGCCACATGGGAATGCCTTTGGAGGGACTCCTCGAGAACCTACCGGCTCTCTGCCAACACAAGGCCAGTTTACTCCCTTCCCGGGAGTAAAACCTAAGATATGCCAAACCCGATTGTTTGCGACCTTTATCCGAGAGCTCTCAATACCAACAACCATAAAGTAATGTATTTGTAGTAACCACATCGGTTAAATATCTGGGCTCCATACCATGATACCACCCTTTTCCAAAAGGAATGGACATACCATAGGGGTGCGACCCCTGCAACCTTGCCGCATCTTTCCTATTTCGACGATTTCCAAGGTGTGAGGTCCGACGAGGTCCCGTCCACAAAGCTACGCTTTTCACAAAAGCCATGCTTTGATCAATAAATGGTCAGCAGCACTTCGTATGCCACATTACCAAATTGGGAATGTATCACTAGTCACCATCAACTACATAACTTCTGAGCTCGTACGTCTCAGAGAAGGGTATTAAGCTAAGAGAATAAATCTCCGCCACCAAAAAGAAATGTATTTGATAGAAACCAGCTTTACATCTCAAAGTGTAACGTCAGACACACATCCATACAAGTCTGTTCCGGGTTCGAACAGAACCGAAGGCACTTCCAAAGAAGCCCTTGTAAATCCGTATAATCCCTAATCACGTCCGGACTTCCCATCACAAAGGGTGATCAAATCTCTATACCGAGGATCAGCCGGTGTAGAGACATTCGACGAGTGATCCTTTGGCTTTCAAAAATATCCGGTCTTCACCACCGGTCTTCAAACACTATCCATATCGTCGTATCATTATTCGAAATGGGTTATATGACACAAAGTCCTCTCCAGGCTAAACTGAATAATGAGCGCTATATTTTAAAACATATGGATATGGGACTTTAGTTAAGTCACAACTTATTACCCAAAACCTTTCTTTCAAATGATTTAAACAATTTACCATTTCCAATCTGTAAACAAAAAGATTCACTTCACAAAGTTCAAAAAGATTCATTCATGATTTTTAAAACAATTTCCTTTTCAAATTGGATTTACTCATCCAATCTTTAAATCAAATATTCAATTGATAATTTTCAAAAATATTTCCAAAGATTCATTCATGACTTTCAAAATAATTCCCATTTCGAATCTTTTATATATAAAAGATACACCATTTAAAATCCTCTTCGATTTCAAAACAAAGTTTAACAATCTTTCACAAAAATTCATTTATAGCTTTCAAACTATTTCGATTCCATTTCAAACTTGAAATCTTTCAACATAAATTGAAAATCCCCTCTTTATTTGGAAGCCATTATTACTTGAAAACAAATAGTTTTTTCATTTAGGACAAATCCTATTACATTTGCACAAATTAAAGCCCTTCAAAAATAAAACTTAGGTTTAATTCAAATTCCCAAAACAATGCTTTTAAAATGGTTTAAACCCATAAAAACACATTTATAACTTGTATAACATTTTTAAACTGGAATTTCCAAACATAGAATTCAATTTCATATCTTGAATTCAAATTCAAATCAAATCATTTAAATTTCAAAACTTAATCAAGTTAATCAAAATAACTTTTATCTTTGAAACTCCTTTCAAAAGCTTTTCACATTTAACATAATTCTATTTCCAAAACCATTTGGATTCAAAATTCAATTTTAAAACTATTTCAAAAATCCGAGACTTAACCAAATTCCTCATGCAATCCATATTTGTGTGTGTATGGTGTAGTCCAGGGGTTTTACACAGTAGTGCAACATCATCAATCATCACATATTCAATCATATAAATATCGATAAGCGGTATAATCTATAACGCTTATCTTCATTCGCAGATTCACAAATAAATATATCACCGATAAATACATAAAATAAATTTCACACAGCTCAATTCATAGAACAAAATATTATAGTCCAGAGGTAACAATCAATTCAAGGCATTTCATACAATGCAAACATTCATAAGCAATCCAAACACTTAATAATCATTTATAAACAAGATTAATTGTTTAATCCTGAATTAATTCAATTTCATTTCCAATTATATTAATTACTCATGAATTAATTACTCAATCCTAGTTCATTAATTACAACCACTTAGTATTAATTAATTAATTAATCCTTAATTATCCATCTTAATTAATAACCTTTAATTTATTAATTAGTCCTTAATTAATCACATTAATTAAGTTAACTTTAAGGTTAATTAACCCTTAATTATTTGCTCTTAATTAATTAATGAACCTTTAATTAATTACCATTTAATTAATTATCCTTAATTGATTAAATTAATTAATTACTCCTTAATTAGTTATCATTCCTTAATCACCTTCATTAATTAATTAACCTTTAATCAATAATTAATCAACCTTGATTTATAAATAAATCAACCTTTAATTATTTAAATAATTAACCTTGAATTTTTTAATTATCCTCCAATTAATGAATGAATTAATCAACCCATAATTAATTACCTTAATTAATTAATCTTTAGTTATAAATTAATTAACCTTTCAATTAATAATTAGTTAGTTAATTATCATTGACAACATAAGTTAACTTAACTTTTAAGTTAACAATTAAGAAAATATTTGATTAACTCCTTAATTACATTGTTAAATTTTATTTAAAATAAACTCTTTTAAAATATAAGTTTAAAACATTTTAAACTTAACTAATTTTAAAATACTACATTTTAAAACCTTTAACTACCATTCCTACTTAACAAATTACCATCATTTTTAAAAGAGTAAATTTTGAAATGAATTTAACTTAAAATGTTAAGTTTTAAAAACCAGAAGTTATAAAACCCGAGACTCCCCCGAAAGCATCCCGGGATAAAACCCTAGTCACTTCGAGTTTTTCCCCCAAAAACCCGAGTACCTCCCAAAATTTTTGTTTTAAATCTTAAAATTTTGGTTAAGTTTTCCTACCCGATAAAATACAAAAAACACTCGAACGAAAGCTCGAGTTAGAACATAAATCTCCCGTGGCATGCTTCGAGATCAACATAATCTTCCCCTATACTTTTCCCACTACGGCCACCTCTGACCCATGCCGCGACCACCCACATACCATCACTGACCCCCTTTACAAATCCCAACAACCCAGCGACCATGAACTTCTTGAATTCGTAAATGAGCTTCACGACCCAGACTGCAACAAAACCAGACCACCAGAAATTGTCTCGTCCTCCCACCTCTGGCCATTAGAGGCCACGAAAATTCAACTAAAGCACCGCATATGACTGACGCTTTGATCGACACTGGTGTGAATGGCTCCTGTCCATCGACGATGACGCGATAACGCCTTTTTCGACTATGACATAATATGAATATTTAATGCTAAACCGATCTCATCACTCCTCTATGATGACTTATAAATTCGACACACATTTTTCTGATGATTTCTAACCTTCAAACCAGCCACAACTTCGACCTCGAGGTCCACAAACCCATCGATCACCAGAATTTTATAAAAACCCATTTTCCGTTCATCTGACAAATGCTCACTCTACACATTATATAAAATCTTGATTTTTATCTTAAAAATGTTTTCAAAAACGTTTCAATTTATATATGTGAAACCAGAAAGCACGATGATTAAAATTTCAACATATACTAGGGTTTGCCTGTATTTTTAGGTTTCCATGAGAAGATTTGATTCATTTTGCTGAATTTTTTTTTTTTAAACTCACTTGTGTTTAAACAAATAATTTTTATTTAGATCCTATAGGTAAATAAGGATCAAAGAGGAATAGTTGATTTTTTAACATGCTTTATGCTTGTAAACCAGGTACAGAGGTGCATGAACTTTCTCTCCAAACATGCACAGCCAAATGATGCATATATTCAAAGGTTTATACTCATGCAAATAAATGTTAACTTCAGTTTCAAGCATGAATTCAAGAAACATTAAAAAACTCAGACCAAACAAGGGCTTGCTCACAAGAATCAGAATACTATACCATATTAAAGGGTAAAAAGAGAAAGTTTGCTCATCTTGCTTTGAAGAACAGAGGACAAACTGCTTTGATTTTGATTGCTTTAATTTTGAAACATCTGGAACTTGTATTTTATTTCTTCTGAGCTTTGAATCTGATTCTTGAATTTCTTTGCTTAATCATTTAATTTGCCTGAAGCTTGGTTTTAATGTTGAGATGCTTCAGGATTTTATCTTTAAGCTATCTTAATTTACAGATTTTTAGGTCTTGAGTATTGATTTTTTTTCTTTTGAACTACTTTGTTTCATTTTTCCCAGGCTTGAAGCTGAAGCAAATTTCGATTTTCTTTTCGAGATTTGAGATGATCAACAACTTCAGATCTTTGATTAGATCGTAAATTGAAATCTGGTTGCATTGATCTTGGAACTTTGAAATGCTGTTGATTTATTTTGCTCTGATCTACATTCTCCCAGGTTTGTATAAATTTTCCTTTTTAGTTTATTGTCTCGGATTTTGATTTAATCTCAGGCATTTTGTTTTTTTTTGAAAATTAATAGGGATTTGAGAGGCCTGGTTTTCATTATTTTGACGTTTATTTGTGTTACAAAATTAAAAAGAGAAACAACACATCTTTCCACTTGTAATATTTCAAGTTACATTACCTTAACACTTGTAAATTCAATTTATTATTAAGCAACACATGTTGATTGTTTGTATTAATTCCTTTACAAATGTCACAAACAAGAAATTTTATGTTTAATCCTTAACTTAACTCAATTTATAAAATTTATTTTAAACCTTGTTTTATTACAAATTGTGAAATGTATTTCCTTATGTGTATATATAATTTAAAATAAAGTATTAAATCATTTTATTCATTTTCAAACTATTATACTTTTAAATAAATATTTATAAATAAACAAACATGTATACTCATATATATTAAAATTGGAAAAAAACTTTATTATCTTATTAATTTCAAAGACATTCATAAATTAAAGCTTGGTATTTATCTTTGTTTTAAATTTTCAAATTTAATTTATTATTGTTTGTTTCCTGGGGATTTAACCAGGCAACTAAGTACTTGGCATTGGCACACTGCTCGGCAATATATGTACCGTTCGGCATTCTGAACGCTCGAAACAAGGAATCGTTCGGCAGTCAGGGTCATTCGGCATTCAAGAGCGTTTGGCCTCAGAGAACCGCTCGGCATGAAGAGCGCTCTGCATCCAGAAGCGTTCGGCATCAGAGAAACGCTCGGTATGAAGGAGCGCTCGACATTCAGAAGCGTTCGACGTTGGGAAACGATTCGGTATTGTATACCGTTCGGCATCCATGAACGGTCGGCGTACTAAGGACGTTCGGCATACCAAGGACGCTCGGCATAAGTTTCGTTTGGCATTTAAAGATTGTTCAGCCTCCCGAGAACGTTTGGTGGCCAAATATTGCTCGGCATTCTTTCAATCTTGACCGGCTTCGATTGTTGCCCGGCCTACTCCTTCCACACAACACCGCCTCGTTCGGCATGAAGATGAGGATTCGGCATTTGGCCGTTCGGCATATTTGGGTCGGCGCGCAGAGCTTTCTCTATTTGGGCCGAGATATTCAGCTATTAGGCCCACTAGGGAAGTCCAACACACCTTCGTCTATAAATAGAGAGGTAGGGGCACAGTGAAAAGGATTAGTTTTTTGGGAACATTAGGGAAACTCTGCGGCATTCAACACTCACTCAAGACTTAATCTTTTACTTTGCAATTGTATTCGAGTAATGAGAAACAGATTGTATCTGTAATCACCTATCAAGGAAATCAGTAGAAGTCAACTTCAAAGTGGACGTAGGCAGTTACGTCGAACCACTATAATTGGTGTACTTGTTCTCTACATTGAAATTTTTATATTGTGCTCTGTTTTAATTTACTTTCTTCATTGATCTCTCTACATAATCTTTCTAAGGGTGTTGGTGACCAATTTCGGTGCTAACATTTTGGTGCTTTCACTGAGAATCGAATTCTCAGGCTGTTAGGATTTGCTTTGTAGCTACTGGATTACATAAACCCCCCAGAGGAGATCCAAGATCATTCACAAGTAATCTGTTGATTCTATTCAGAGTTACAATCGACGACTCTACCATGGGGAGACCACGAACTAGATCGGCCTCTCACAACGCAGATGTCCACGAGACTGCTAGCGTGCAACAAGTTGGACCTAGAAATCATCAAGCAACTCGAGGTGCAGGGGCCTCCACCCAAAACCAAGCGGAGTTGTTTCCTGAGCAGAGTTCAACGACTTGATAAGGTAACTTAAGGAAAGTAGAAGGCAACTTGTTGAGCAGATTCAATCCAACACTAACCTCATGACTCAGCTCACTTAGCAGCAGCGTTAGAATACTCGAGGTAACCCTGCCCCTTATTCTGAATCTGATAGTTCAACCTCAGCTGACGAACCTCCTAGGCATAGACGCCGTAAGGATGAACGTGCACAGGCAGGTGCCACAGATCGATTGACTAAGGATCAAGCCTATGAAGAGACTGGACACCCGAGTCTTCAAGACCCAAATCAAGCGGGACATCAACCCACACGGTCCCATGGAACGGAACCCAACCTTCCATCCTCTATACAAACTCAAGACTTAACAGCTATGGTCGGGCAGTTGAGAGAGAGAACCAAGGTTTGACCAATGAAGATTGGGGAGTAACCAGAAGCCATACTCCCTTTGCGGATGGTATCCTGCAGGCTGAGTGCCCCAAGAAGTTCAATATGCCAACTATCCCAGCCTACGAAGTGAAGACTGATTCCATGCAACATGTGATGAGGTACGGATGGATGATGGATTCTGCAAGAGCTAATGATGCAACCAAGTGTAGGCGCTTCCCAATCACTCTGTATGGAATTGCCACCATTTGTCTTACTCGACTTCCCCCGCGATCTACATCCAGCTTTGATGAATTGGCAATGAAATTCATAGAACAATTTAGGACACACACCACTCGTCCAAAGGATGTGATGTCCTTATCAAGCGTCATTCAAGCTCCGGGAGAGTCGTTGAAAGCATACTTGCAGAGATTTCATGTTGCGGCTACCGAAGTGAGCAATCCAAACGACCATGCAATTTTGATGGTGGTAATGCGTGGAGTGGATCCAAACTCTGAATTTGGAGTTTGGTTGGCGGGAAAGCCCCAGCCACGTTGGAGCGTTTTTATTCGAAAGCTCATCAGTTCATAAGAAGGGAGGAAGCTCGATGGACAAGACGAGACAAGGCACCAGGGCCTGCTCAGGAGATTGTGAAAAGTAACGTCGCCATGAAGTAAACCGACGATAATTTGGAAAAAGCTCAAGTCAAGGCCCAAAACAAGCCTAGGCAGACTAAAGGATCTGGAGGTGGAAATCCCGGAAAGAAAAGTGAGACGGGGAAATGGAAGTCAAGGATCTCGACCTACAGCGAATACACCCCACTCAACGCACCTCTTGAGAACATCTATTTGTCATCTTGCAACACTTTTCAATATAGAAAACCATGCCCAAAGGAATCAATGGAAGAATAGAAGAGAACTGGGAAGTATTGCCGCTTTCACGAGTCTTATGGGCACAACACAGAGGAGTGCAGACACCTTCATGACGCTATAGAGAAGTTGATTAGACAGAAGAAGCTGCAAGAGTTTGTCAAAGACCCGCAAGACGGAAGACAAGAGACATCGGACCCCGAACGCGGGCTGGCTCCATGCCAACCAGAACAACCTGCTCGAACCGTGGGTAGATTGGTTATCAACAAGATTGCCGGCGGACCTCATCTTGCAGATAAGAATTGGCAGGAGATGGAGCGATATGCTAACTCTTTAAGACATGTGGAGTATGAGTGTTGTTCGAATGTGGAGGATGGCACTCTTGCAAAGCAGCAGCGCACGATGGATGATGATATTGTATTCAGGGGCAGAGATGCGGATAAGGTGGAGGCTCCTGCCATTGACCCGATGGTCATATCTACGACGATCGGGCTGGCGTTTGTGAAGAGAATTCTAATCGATTGCGGAAGTTCCATTAACATCATCTTCAAGAAGGCATATGACCAAATTAAGCTGGAGACTAAGAATTTGAAACCATCTAAAACCAGAATCCATGGCTTTAACGGCGTAGCAACGGATGTAGCGGGATATGTGGAACTGCCAGTTGAACTAGGGCAAGGTGAGCGTAGGAGGGTGCGAATCCTGCCGTTCATAGTGTGGGATGTTGACTCTCCATATATGTATTTCAAGGATGTCCAGCCCTGGCAGAATTTAGGACAGCATTGGCCCCTTGGTGTATGACGTTAAAATTTCCGACAGGCGGAGGTGTTGGAGTGGTACACGGTGATCAGGCGACCGTACATGCATACTATGTGGCTGAGCTAAGAGGGCTCGGCGTAGAGAGAAAGGAAAGGTTGTGGACAGCTCCTTCCGCATCCAAAATCCTGACGATTGACAACTAGTGCCCGAGCCCTGGCTCGGGCAACATTCTCGGATCTATAGAGACATAGATCCGAGAGATGATGATGGGGGACCCAGGGAAACAAACGCAGCACCGACCGAACTAACAATTGACATCACAGTCAGCCGGGACGACCCATCACGTATTCTTAAGATTGGATCACAACTCAACCTCGTGGTGGCCGAGAACCTCACTGACTTCGTTCGAGCGAATCTCGACGTTTTCGCTTGGACACACTCTGATATGTGCAGGATTTCTCCGACAATTGCGAGTCATATGTTGAACACAGACCTAAAGTATGTTCTCGTAAAACAGAAGGAGAGGTATGGACCCAAAGAGATCTGCGGCTCTCAAAGAGGAGGTGGACAAACTCAAAGCCAATGGGTTCGTCTGCGACGCCCTCTATCCTAAATAGGTATCTAACCCAATGCTAGTGAAGAAAGCAAATGGAAACTGGAGAACTTGTGTTGATTATTCTGATTTAAACAAAGCGTGCCCGAAGGACAGTTTCCCTTTGCCTAGGATTGACCAGCTGGTCGATTCAACTGCCGGACATGAGTTGATATCATTTGTGGATGCATACTCTGTATATAATAAAATCCCGATGAACCTCCTGGACCAAGAACACACCAGTTTTGTCACAAACGTTGGGTTGTATTGCTATATAGTGATGCCCTTTGGATTGAAGAATGCGGGAGCAACTTATCAGCGTCTGGTGAATCGGATGTTCAAAGATCAGATTGGTAGAACGATGGAAGTCTATGTGGATGACATGCTCGTGAAGTCACGGCAGTCAAGCGACTACAATCGAGACTTAGCAGTAATGTTTGACATAATCAGGCATTATGGAATAAAGATCAATCCTTTGAAGTGTTAATTCGGCGTAGCGTCAGAAAAGTTTCTGGGCTTCATTGCGAATGCGTGAGGAATCAAGGCCAACCCGGAGAATATTCAGGCTATCCGAGATATACAAGTGTCCAGAACTATAAAACAGGTGCAAAGCTTGAATGGAAAGTTGGCCGCACTGAGCTGATTCATATCCATGGCCACAGACAAGTGTATTCCGTTCTTCGATGTCATAAAAAGGGAAAGAGGAATTTCGAATGGACGTCCGACTGTGAGGAAGCATTTCGAGCTCTTGTGAGGCACTTAGGAAGTCCCTCGGTATTTTCTAAACCAATAGAGCACGAAATGTTGCACATATACTTGGCTGTATCACAGCACACTATCAGTACAGCCTTGGTTCGCGAGGAAGACCGATTCCAAAAGCCAGTTTACTATATTAGTAAACTCTTGATGGGGGCAGAAAGAAATTATCCGAATATTGAAAAATTAGCCTATTGCTTGGTGATTGCATCACGCAAGCTTCGTCCTTATTTTCAGGCACACTCAATCAGTGTTTATACTGATCAACC
Organism: Allium cepa; assembly: GCA_030765085.1. NCBI lineage: Eukaryota > Viridiplantae > Streptophyta > Magnoliopsida > Asparagales > Amaryllidaceae > Allium > Allium cepa. Next base: position 292,590,898 of record CM060942.1, read on the forward strand.
TTTGCGGCAGGTACTCCAACGACCAGAAACTTCCGAAAGGATGCTAAAATGAAATATTGAGTTAAGTTAGTTCGATATTACCAACCTGCCGCGAAGGGCCATATAAGGACAAGCACTAGCTGACTTCATTGCTGAATTTACTATGCCTGACGAATCAAACGACCACAATGTCATACCGCCCGTTCGACGGAAGATGTACACCGATGGGGGTTCTAAAGACAGTTTTTGGGAGTTGGCATAGTTCTTGTAACTCCTGAGAACCGATCAGTTTGCTACACTTTGAGGCTCGAATTCACGGCAACGAATAACGAAGCCGAGTATGAAGCGTTGATTACCGGCTTAAGGCTTATCAAAGAATTGGGAGTAAAATCGGTTGAAATCTTTAGCGACTCGCAGCTAGTGGTGCACCAAGTGCAAGGAGATTACCAGACAAGGGGCATAGACTTGCTCCATATTTGGTCCGGGTTAAGGAGTTGCTAGCGAATCTCGAGTATTATGATATTTCACATGTCCCGCACGAGCAAAACAGAGCAGCCGATTCATTGGCAAAATTCGTAAGTACTGGTGATGCGCAATAGATGGGATTGTTCCCTGTTGAGATCCTTCATGCTTCGAGTATAGATATGATGGAGATAGATTTCGCGTTCGAAACCGAAATCGAGAAGGAATCATGGATGACCCTAATAAGACAGTACTTGTTATTCGAGATCTTACCCGAAAAAAGGAGCGAAAGATGACAAGTCCTTCGTAAGGCTTCACGATATATAATTCAAGATGGGATAATGTATCGGAGGGGATTCTCATCCCCCTTACTCAGGTGCGTGGCCCACGATGAGATAAAACGAATATTAAAGGAAGTCCATGAGGGAGAGTGCGGTGACTACACTGGGGGCAGACATTAGCAAAGAAAGTCCTCCGTAATGGATACTACTGGCAAACAGTGAATCGGGATGCTGTAGACTATGTGAGAAGATGTGACAAATGCCAGATATATGCAAAAATCCTGAGAGCTCCGCCGACGCAACTCATGCAAATGGTTAGTCCCTGGCCATTTGCAATGTGGGAGATCGACCTAGTTGGTTCTTTACCCATAGCCAAAGGTGGAGCGAAATATGCGGTAGTTGCGGTCGACTACTTTACCAAGTGGGAAGAAGCAGAGAATCTGGCCACAATAACCACCAAGAAGGTCATTAATTTTGTCGTATGAAATATCATATGTCGTTTTGGCCTTCCACGGACCCTTATTACAAACAATGGGACTCTATTCGAAAGCAAGGAGTTCAAAATTTTTTTTTAGAAATATGGCATTGAGAAGAAGTTTGCAGCGGTTGCTCACCCGAAAGCCAACGAAGAAGTAGAAGCCGTAAACAAGGTAATCAAGTCCATATTGAAAAAGCGTCTGGAAAAGGCTAGAGGCAAGTGGGTGGATGAACTTCCAATGGCCCTTTGGGCCTACAGGACCACCCACAATACCCCGACTGGCCATACTCCATTCGCATTGGCATCCGGCACGGTAACTGTCATACCCGTGGAACTTGAAGTTCCATCACATAGGGTAACCTATTACGACCCCGAGTCAAACCAGAACCTTTTATTGGAATCGTTGGACTTCATTGATGAAAAACGCGAAGAAGTAATTTGAGAGTGGCTGCATACAGACACAGAGTCGCTAAATATTATAACGAAAAAGTCCGACCGAGAATTTTTGGTGTGGGAGGCCTTGTTTTGAAACGAGTTTTTCCGATCCCATCTCATATGAACCCTGCATGGGAAGGTCCATACATCATCGTAGGGAAGCTTGGAGAATGAACTTTCAAGCTAGCAACCGTCGACGGTGCGGCACTCCCCCAAGCATGGAACAGCGAGCACTTGCGGTATTATTATAGTTAGTCTATTTCTTTCATGTATTAGTTGTATTTACTTCCAATACGCTTTTATTTCTAGTTCTTGGCATGTAGTAAGACAATTTAGCTTGCTTTTGTTAATAAAGGCTTGAAGCCATCTTTTCCAAGAATTACTGATATTCCTACGTATGATGTTCCTGTGACAGGAAAATGAAACAATATTATTCTGACCGACGTACGAATACGTGCAGACACTTCAAAATCTCCAAGTCCTCGGAGTGCGGACTGGAGTACTCTAAGTCCCCGGAGCGCGAATTCGAGTATAAAGGACTAAAAATGTCGAAGTCCCCGGAGTGCGGACTGGAGTACTCTAAGTCCCCGGAGCGCGGACTCGAGTATAAACGACTAAAAATCTCCAAGTCCCCAGAGTACGGACTGGAGTACTTTAAGTCCCCGGAGCATGGACTTGATTATAAGCGACTCAAAATCTCCAAGTCCCCGGAGTGCAGACTAGAGTACTCTAAGTCCCCGGAGCGTGGACTCGAGTATAAATGACTAAAAATCTCCAAGTCCCTAGAGTGCGGACTGGAGTACTCGAACTCCTCGGAGCGCGGGCTCGAGTATAAATGACTAAAAATCTCCAAGTCCCCGGAGTGCGGACTGGAGTGCTTGAAGTCCCCGAAGCGCGGACTTGAGTATAAACGATTAAAATACTTCTAAGTCCCCGGAGCGTGGACTCGAGTATAATCGACTCAAAATCTCTAAGTCCCCGGAGTGCGGACAGGAGTACTCTAAGTCCCTGGAGCACGGAATCGAGTATAAACGACTCAAAATCTCCAAGTCTCCAGAGAGCGCGGACCCGAGTGCTCTAAGTCCCCGGAGCGCGGACTCGAGTATAAACGACTCAAATCTCCAAGTCTCCAGGGTGCGAACTGGAGTACTCTAAGTCCTCGATGTACGTACTAATAAATATTCTAAGTGCTTGAAGCGCGGAAGGAAAAACGAACAACTCTCGAAGAATCTCTAAGCTATATGAAGGTGAACCGAGAAGTCCATGTTATTCACAACAGCTTGGATTTAGATCACAATCATACAAAAATTAAACGACAAGAGCCTTTTGAAAGACAGAAAAAAGGAACTAAGCTTTATTCGGAAAAAGTTTCTACTACAAGCCCTCCAAAGTTCGGAGTCGACAATCTATTTACAAAGACTTAAGTAGATGAAAATAATTACATAACTTAAACTAACTCTCGTTGAACAAGAGTAATGACCACTTCTTGTGCTTCTTCGACTTCTTCACCTCCGGTGTCTTCTCGAACGGTTCCTCCCTTATGAGTTTAACCTTGGTACTCTTCTTTGATGGAGGGGTAGCAACTGAAGAAGTACGGGGAACATCCATGGGCTTGGACCTGCCAGGGAGAATGACCTTCAATGGCTTGTTCAAAGTATCGTCTGGGTCCACAACTCGAGGCTCGACCTTGATCTCGGTTGTCTCTCTCTTCTCCTTCTCAAGCCGCTCCTTCAGACTCAGCTCAGATGTGTGTTCGAAGGTGCCTGTAATTTCTACATCATAACTCCCCCCGATGGGAGAAGAAGTCTCAGATTTGTCTTCATCCAGCGCTCCAATCACCTGAGAATCTGGCCTGGGAGCCTTTCCTGCCTGAGTGGCCTCACTTATCTTTTCCTCCACCTCCTTGGCGACATCGCTCCTCGGAGTGGGCCCGGGATCAGAACTGCCTGCGCAAAATCAAGCATTAGAATACAATAGTCCTTTATAAAGAATGACAAATTTTGAAATCTTAAAGCGAAGGGTTATCTACCAGGTTCCAGCAGACTCTCAGCCGTCAAGGGGATCTCACCCTCTGGAATGGGAGACGGAATATGGACGCCAAGGCCAGGGTCCTTCGGATTATAATCGATATGATGCTCAAATAGATCGAGTATCGGCCGATCAACCGATTGAGTAGGCACAGGAGCTAGAGGCACGACCCTGGACGGACCCTTTGAGGGGGAGCCTTCGCCATAAATAGCTTTAGCTGTAGACAAGTCCGAAGACTCATTTCCCTTGAGGAACTCTTGTATCAAGGCCCCCTCATCAATCTCTTCAGTACCGTGCTCGACCGTCCTGATTTCTATCAAGGCCTCCCATGCCTCGGCTAAAGATTCAAGATAGCCCTGGCCCGTAAAAGTCAAGTCTCGATGCATGGGGACGCGAGCATTGAACTCAGCGATTAGCGGGTCAAACATGCTTTTGAACTTCTCCCTACCTTCTTCTCTAGCCGCCTCAAGACGGGAGTCGATGTCCGTAGATGCTACCTTCTTGCCCCTCTTCACAGGCTTCACTCTTTATCGCCTCGACTTTGGAAAGCTCGACCTCAAATTTTTCTTTTAAGAGTCGAGTAGGAACGATTTCGTCACAGCATCGTTGTGACTCTTCTTGGGCTGCCGTTTTCTCTTCCTTTTCTCTGTGGAGGTGCTCCTCAAGCTCCTTGACTCAGAGGCTGAATGCGTCCCTCTCTTTTTGGACTGAGTCCTTCTCTAATGCTAGGGCCCCGCAGCGTTGTACCGCCTCGCCGATCTCTTTTTTATGTGTCGATTCCAGACGAGTTACGGCTTCAGCGGTGTCTTGAGTGCTCTGCCGCACGGCCTCAAGCTGAGATCTATAAGATTCAAGCTCTTCGTCCTGAGCCTTAATGATATCCCTATCGTGGATGGCCTCAAGTTTCAGGAGATCGATCTCGTGTTGGCGCTTCATGGAGAGTTCAAAAGTTTTTCAGCCAAATGAACAAACGCGTCATGTTGAACATAGACGTCGTTGGTAAAGGCGATGGCACTCTGCTTGACATGTCCGGGAATAGGATGAATCGCCGGGAGGAATTTTAGACCATCAAAGTAGATTTTTGGAAATTTATCCTTAAGCTCAGCCAGCCTCTCCGACACGGTTGGATCTGTTTTAGGTGCAGGAGGAGACGGCTTAGAAAGTTCCGCCCTCCTGTGAAGATCTCGGGACTGTTGAGTGGAAGAGGGGTCAGAGTGTTGATCCCGGGGGATAGCGGATTATGACCCCTTGTGGCCGCGCTTGTCTTTTCTAGGCTCCGAATGAGAAGTGTGATGTTGGTGGTACTTGGGCTGATAGTAAGTTTTCTTCCGAGATGACGTGTCCGGGAATGATCATCTCTATCGCCGTCATTATCCCTGTCTCGATGTCTTCCAGAACCCGAGTCCAGTCCAGGTTGATAAAAGATAGACGAACCACGAAGGCGATCGAAACCGTGTGAACGACCCTGTCACCTGCATAGAATTTAAGCAACAACGAATTAGCAAAGATTAGCGTGATGACGAAAATCTAAGTGCAAATTGAAGTGCAAGTGTTTGTGTGTGCCCTAGTGTTTCGCCCCGATGGACTAGTTGCTTTACTAATGGGAGTTTTATCTCCCTGACTTTGGGCAAGAGCGCCGGCATTGCCTCTGATGGGCGAGTGAAGTTGAAATGCTTCTGTATCGTCAAAGTCGTAATTGAGCAGATCATCGGAAATAGAGAGGTTCGATAGGCCCTTTAAAGAACTTTCTACGTGCTGTGAAGAAGCCTCTTTCTCTGTTGGAATGAGCTTAACTTTTGAAATTCCGCCAACCTTCTCCTTTATAATCTTGTACGTCAACCTTTTTCCTCTTTGAGGGGGAAGATGACGTTTTGATGTCGTGCACTTCGACTATCAATCCTGAGTAGGACCCAAGTTCTCACCTTGTGCGTCGGGTGTTTCACTCCCTTGAGTTTCCCCCTCTTCTAGTGCGTCAGGAGTATGACGTGCTGACGACTCAGCTAATTTTTTCCCTTTACCGGATGCGGGCCTAGGTATGGAGACGCCCTCAGGAAGGCTTATCCGACGACCTTCTGCTAACAGTCCGAACCTCAATAGTGACTCATTTGAAATGAGAGTTCAGATGTCCCGTTCCTCGGCAAGAAGAGCTCTGATGGCTTCGACGGCTTCTGAATACCCACGACCATCAGGGCATCGATTTATACCTGAAAAGATGAAGAAAGAATTAGAAAAGGCATGACTTTGCCCAAGTATGAATATTAGCCTGGATAAAAGACTTACTTCCTTCCACCCATCTCCTCACAAAACCGGGAGGGCAGCACACAGAACCATTCCTGTTTGTGCATGGCAAATTTACTCCACGCCCCAGTTAAGATTTGGCATTCGCGATATGGCTAGAGAAACATGTAAGAGGGGCTATCTCCCCGCTTCTTGATCATATAAATATATCTGATGTCGCCCGGAGTTAGGGGCCTAGACAGGACGATCATGAAGAGCATGTAGGTACCGTAGACAAATGCATGGCCGTTCGGGTGCAGTTGCGACGGGTTAATGTCAATGTATTGCAGCACATACCGAAGAAATAAATTGAACGGTGGCACGCTGCCGACCTATCACATGAATTTATTACACGTCGCGTATCCAACTGGGGGCAAGTGTGAACGATCGTGCCCCGAGGGAACTAACACGTTGTTGAAAGAGATCCAATGGATAGAGCATATTCACCAGAGCGCAACTTCATTGACCTTCGAAGCCAGTGAGTCAACAGGGTTATCCAAGAGAATTGATGCCTCCAGGGCATCGGGAGCTAAGTTTTGAGCGGGGGAAGTCGACGGGTTAGAAGTATTTGCGAGCCCTTGTTTAGAAGACGGCCCGGGCCTATCTGAGATTGTGGCGGAGCTAGATTTCTTACACATCTTTGATGGAAATTGAATCCAACAGAATGTCTAATTGAACTATACCTGAAAAACAATCGATGTCAGAATTAACAACACATGAATTCCCCCCACGTGGTGTGTGAACTAGTGCGATCATTCTTGTGTAAGTGCTGAGAGATTATAAGTCACGGAATTAATGATATAAAGTCGAGCTTGGAACTGTTGCCTTCGAAGACCGTCATCGCTGACCGTCTTTGAAAACCAGCTTGCGATGCTTTCAATTTTGGACTCGGACATTGGCACTACGAGTTAAAAGCTTTTATCTGTTCTTGTCGATTTAAGTTATTAGTCTGGATCAGTTCGATATGCTAGTATGCTGGAGTCTCTGCCCTTGTTTTGTTATATGATTGGGCAAGGCAAATGATTGTTCGACCTAAGTTTTGTTCGGCTGAAAATATGGTTCAGCATTTATGATTGTTCGGCTTGATTATTGCTCGGCTGAGATATGGGTCGGATATCATGATTGGTCCGTCTAAATGTTATTCGGCCTAACTGTCGACCGGACAAGCTATCGTTCGGCAAAGCTATCGTTCGGCCCAAGTAACGACCGGCCTAAGTTCTGCTCGGCCAAAGTAATATTCGGCATCCTACCTAATTCATACTTCCTCCCTAACCCTCCATCCCACTGCTCGGCATGTGACGAGTCATGCCGAACCAAAAAGTAATGCCAAGCCCTAATGCTAGGCACTCTGTCCTTAGCTACGGTTTCGTTTTTTCCTCTCTTCCTCCATCCACGTCGAACAACAAGGACATATCGTTCGGCAAGTCATGTCAGACCATGCCATTCGGCATCCTAACCACCTCCTACTCCCCTTCTATTCTTTTTTCCTCCAATCTCATTCAGCACAAGGGAACCATGCCAAACCACAATACATCTCCAAGCAGCTCCCTTGTATGCTCGTCTCTCGTCACTCCTCCTTTCCCCCTCATCATTTAACTCTAAAAACTCTAAAAATATATTAATCAAGGCTCGACTCTTTCATCCACACAACACCTATCGGCTGCGGTTCCAATCTATGAACTTCACCCTAAAAACTTTTTAGTTATGGAAAAGATTTAGATAGAAGAATCGATACTTAGTTAGTAGATCGAGACTTGGAAAGGATTGGTGAATCTTTGGAGGCTGTGAACTGGCGAGGTTAGCAAGTACAAGGTAGCTGAGGTAAAAAAAGTGGAAAGAGAAGAAGAAGGAACGTGCTGACCTTTATAGGGTAGAAGAAGAAGTCGAAGCGACAATGACTGGTAGAACCGATCAAAGCAACATCGTTCGGCATCGGCTTTCATTTCGTTCGGCGTACATGGGATGTTCGGCTTCGGTTGTATCATTCGGCACTCGCGTTACATTCGAAACACACCATCTCACCCAGTACTCATAAGAAAACAACCTCCAAGAGTAATGGGCCAAGGTTCGAAGCCAAGCACAAAGGACTTGTAGTTCAAAGCGTATCACGTTCGGTCACGCGATACACTTTGGGGGGCAACTGTTTCCTAGGGAATTGACCAAGCAACTAAGTACTCGGCTTTGGCACACTGCTCGGCTATATATGTATCGTTCGGCATTCTGAACACTCGGGACAAGAAATCATTCGGCAATCAGGGTCATTCGGTAGTCAAGAGCTTTAGGCCTCAAAGAAACGCTCGGCATGAAGGAGCGCTCGGCATCCAGAAGCGTTCGGCATCAGAGAAACGCTCGGCATGAAGGAGCGCTCGGCATCCAGAAGGGTTCGGCATTGGGAAACGATTCGGTATTGTATATCGTTCGGCATCCATGAACGGTCGACATACCAAGGACGTTTGGCATACCAAGGACGCTCGACATAAGTTTCGTTCGGCATTTAAAGATTGTTCTGCCTCTCGAGAACGTTCGGCGGCCAAAGATTGTTCGACATTCTTTCAATCTTTACCGACTTCGATTGTTGCTCGGCCTACTCCTCCCACACAACACCGCCTCGTTCGGCATGAAGATGATGGTTCCACATTTGGCCGTTAAGCGTGTTTGGGTCGGCGTGCAGTGCTTACTTCATTTGGGCTGAGATATTTAGCTACTATGCCCACCAGGGAAGTCCAACCCACCTTCGTCTATAAATAGAGAGGCACGGGCACAGTGAAAAAGATCAGTTTTTTTGGAAACACTGGGGAAAATCTACCGCATTCAACCCTCACTAAAGACTTAATCTTTTACTTTGCAATTGTATTCAAGTAATGAGAAACGGATTGTATCTGTAATCAACTATCAAGGAAACAATAGAAATCAACTTCAAAGTGGGCGTAGGCAGTTACGCCGAACTACTATAAATTTGGTGTTCTTGTTCTCTGCATTGAAATTCATATATTGTTCTCTGTTTTAATTTACTTTCTTCATTAATCTCTCTACACAATCTTTCTAGGGGTGTTGGTGACCAATTTCGGTGCTAACGTTATTATTATTTAATGAATGAAGTTTTATATTTATACATTTTGTATTATTTAATCTTATATAACTTTTTAAGGAAAATATTTTTGAAACTTAATTTCTGTAATAAATCGAATTTATTTTTCAACACATTTATATTTGAATTTCAAATTCAAATTCCAAATTATAATTTATTTATAAAATATTTAGATTCCCAAATCAAATTATTTATTCAAAAATCTTATACATATTTTTATCCCCACATTTTCAATTTAATTCACAATTAATTTCATAATTTAATTTCGAAAATTAAATAAATTGCCAATTAAAGTTGATTTAAAAACAGGAATGTTACAGATTCCCCCCTTAAGAAAATTTTGTCCCTGAAATTTGCCTGGGAGACAACAAAGATAGATGAACACTCAAAGATAGAGAAATATCTTTCCAGATCAAACTGAATATTTATTCTATATTTGGCTTACCAAATCAGAATATCATCAATAAATATGAGAACAAACTCATTCAACACTACACAGGATACTCCGCTCATCCGGTCTGCGAAATATACAGGAGCATTGATTAGTTTGAAGAATAATTAACCGTTCGTAGAATGAATACGGACCCTAAAGAATAGATTAATGGATACAATCCAATTCAGGTTGGAATATCCCAAAGTATATACAACTTGTCCCTCTTCGGACCTTGATCCGCGCAAGAATTACAGTAGAATTTAGTTTTGACCAAAATCGTTTTATTGATTCAAATCAATTTTAACTTTATATTTTATTAACCAATTTATTTCAAATAAATTTTAAAATTTATTAGAGTTAAAAAACGAAAAGCTGATAAGGAACCGATGAAGAAAATATGAAATAGGCGTTTTCTTCAACGATTCGCAAGGCCATCATCAGCGGAAGAAATGAATAATATATATCATTGGTATAACAACACAGTGGAAGCTTATAGCACATTGAGTATAACAACACAGAGGAAGAAATTAATAATATATATCATTGGTATACAACATTCGATACAGATTTTGTGCAAATGTTATCAAATACTATCAGAGACACAAGACACGGCAGCGGAATAATAACATAAACTTGAACTCCAAAGAAGGAACTCCAATATGAGCAATCTCCATCTCCAAAGCACCAACCCAGAAATAGCTCGAACTCCCAATCAAGTTGTACTAAGCAAGGTCAGTCATCCAAAGACTGAAGAAGATTTCTAGAGACTGAAGGCTACTGAATCTACTCTTACTATTTGATTATATGAAAAGCCCAACTCTAAACTGCCCGTGTGGAAAATTGTGGGCATCCAGAGTTTAAAAGGGGAAGAATAAACTCTGGGTCAGTCATGGGACTAGTATGAGCAAACAAAACAGTTTTATTTTTAAAACAAACAACAAAAGAATTTAAAACATTGAAATCCGCAATAATTTTTTTTTTGAAAATGAAACTACCATAAGGCCTCCCACCACACACACCATGCAAATGCGGAATTGTAGGAGATTTCTCCTTATGATAGTCAAAAATGCTTGATACGCAAAAATCATTTTGATATTATTATTAGTGCATAGTGGAAAACATTCCAAAGTATAATGTTAATCTTAGCCAGCATACAACATTTCGTCGTATGCATACTATAGCTACCATGTTTAATAGCAAGTTACCGCCACATTCCATGGCAGGTTATACAACTAAAACCGTACAGGGCGCGTATTGTTTCTTTGGATTTTTCAACAAATGGTCAGGCTAAGAAACTTCCTACTGCCACATTGGAACGCCTCTAGAGGGACTCCCTGAGAACCTACCTGGCTCTCTGCCAACACAAGGCCGGTTAACTCCCTTCCCGGGAGTAAAACCTAAGATATGCCACCACCGGTCGTTCGAGACCTTTATCCAAGAGCTCTCAACACCAACTACCACAAAGTAATGTATTTGCAGTAACCACATAGGTTAAATATCTGGGCCCATACCATGATACCACCCTTTTCCAAAAGAATGGACATACCCAAGGGGCATGACCCTTGCAACCTTGCTGCATCTTTCCTGTGTCGACCATTTCCGAGGTGTGAGGTCCGATGAGGTCTCGTCCACAAAGCTACGCTTTTCACAAAAGCCATGCTTTGATCAACAAATGGTCAGCAGCACTTCGTATGCCACATTATCAAATTGGGAATGTATCACTAGTAACCATCAACTACATAAGCTTTGAGCTCGTACGTCCCAGAGAAGGGTGTTAAGCTAAGAGAATAAATCTCCGCCGCAAAACAGAAATGTATTTGATAGAAACCAGCTTTACATCTCAAAGTTTAACGTCGGACACACATCCATACAAGTCTGTTCTGGGTACGAACAGAACCAAAGGCACTTCCAAAGAAGTCCTTGCAAATCTAGATAATCCCTAATCATGTCCGGACTTCCCATCACAACGGGTGATCAAATCTCTATACCGAGGATCAGCCAGTGTAGAGACATTCGACGAGTTATCCTTTCGCTTTAGGAAATACTCGGTCTTCACCACCAGTCTTCAAATGCTATCCATATTGTCGTGTCATTGTTCGGAATGGGTTATATGACACAAGGTCCTCTCCCGGCTAAACCGAATAATGAGAGCTATATTTTAAAAACATATGGATATGGGATTTTTGTTAAGTCATAACTTATTACCCAAAACTTTTCTTTCAAATGGTTTAAACAATTTACCATTTCTAATCTTTAAACAAAAAGATTCACTTCACAAATTCACAAAGATTCATTCACAGTATTCAAAACAATTTCCCTTTCAAATTGGATTTACTCATCCAATCTTTAAATCAAAGATTCACTTCATAACTTTCAAAACTATTTCCAAAGATCCATCCATAACTTTCAAAATAATTCATATTTCGAATCTTTTATATATAAAAGAAAAACCATTCAAAATCCACTTCGATTTCAAAACAAAGTTTAACAATCTTTCACAAAGATTCATTTATAGCTTTCAAACTATTTCGATTCCATTTCAAACTTCAAATCTTTCAACACAAATTGGAAATCCTCTCTTTGTATGCAAGTTGTTATTATTTGGAAACAAATAGTTTTCGTTTAGGACAAATCCGATTTCATTTGCACAAATTAAAGCCCTTCAAGAATAAAACTTAGATTTAATTCAAATTCCTAAAGTAATACTTTTAAAATGGTTTAAAACCATAAAAACACATTTATAAATTGTATAACATTTTTAAACCGTAGTTTCCAAATGTACAATTCAATTAAAATTCAAATAAAATCATTTAAATTTCAAAACCTAATCAAGTTAATCAAAATAACTTTTATCTTCGAAACTCCTTTTCAAAAGCTTTTCACGTTTAACCTAATTCTATTTCCAAAACCATTTGGATTCAAATTTCAATTTTAAAACTATTTCAAAAATTTGTGACTTAACCAATTTCCTCGTGTAATCCATATTTGTGTGTGTATGGTGTAGTCCAGGGGTTTTACACAATAGTGCAACATCATCAATCATCACAAGTTCAATCATATAAATATCGATAAGCGGTATAATCTATAACGCTTATCTTCATTCACAGATTCATAAATAAATGTATAACAGATAAATAAATAAAATAAATTTCACACAGCTCAATTCACAGAACAAAATATTACAGTCCAGAGGTAGTAATCAATTCAAGGCATTTTATACATTGCAAACATTCATAAGCAATCCAAGCATTTAATAATCATTTATGAACAGGATTAATTCTTTAATCATGATTTAACCCAATTTATTTTCCAATTATATTAATTACTCATGAATTAATTACTCAATCCTAGTTCATTAATTACAATCAATTAGTATTAATTAATTAATTAATCCTTTATTATCCATCTTAATTAATTACCTTTAATTTATTAGATAGTCCTTAATTAATCACATTAATTAAATTAACTTTAAGGCTAATTAACCCTTAATTATTTTCTCTTAATTAATTAATGAACCTTTAATTAATTACCATTTAATTAATTATCCTTAATTGATTAAATTAATTAATTACTCCTTAGTTAATTATCATTCCTTAGTCACCTTCATTAATTAATTAACCTTTAATCAATAATAAATCAACCTTGATTTGTAAATAAATCAACCTTTAATTATTTAAATAATTAACTTTGAATTTTTTAATTATCCTCTAATTAATTAATGAATTAATAAACCGTTAATTAATTACCTTAATCAATTAATCTTTAATTATAAATTAATTAACCTTTCAATTAATAGTTAATTAGTTAATTATCATTGACAATATAAATTAACTTAACTTTTAAGTTAACAATTAAGAAAATATTTGATTAACTCCTTAATTACATTGTTAAGTTTTATTTGAAACAAACTCAAAACATTTTAAACTTGACTAATTTTAAAATACTACATTTCAAAACCTTTAACTACCATTCCTACTTAATAATTAATCATCATTTTTAAAAGAATAAATTTAGAAATGAATTTAACTTAAAATGTTAAGTTTTAACAACCAGAAATTATAAAACCCGAGATTCCCCCGAAAGCATCCCGAGATAAAACCCTAGTCCCTACGAGTTTTTCCCCCAAATAATCCGTCAATTTTTTTTGTTCTAAATCTTAAAATTTTGGTTAAGTTTTCCTTCCCGGTAAAACACAAAAAACACTCAAACGAAAACTCGAGTTAGAACATAAATCTCCCGAGGCATGCTTCGAGTTCAAATCCCTCTTCCCCAAACTTTTTCCCACCGACACCAACCTGTTGCTGCGCACATGCACAGCCACTACGGCCACCTCTGACCAACGTCGCGGCCACCCACAGATCATCGCTGACCCCCTCTACAAATCGCGACCACCCAGCAACCATGAGCTTCGTCGAATTCATAAATGAGCTTCACGACCCAGACTGCAACAAAACCAGACCACCAAAAACTGTCTCGTCTTCCCACCTCTGGCCATTAGAGGCCATGAAAATTCAACTGAAGCATCACAGATGACTGACGCTTATCTCGGCACTAGTGCAAACGGCTCCGGTCCATCGACCGTGACGCGGCAACACCTTTTTTGACCATGACCAAATATGAATAATTAACTGTAAATCGATCTCATCACTACTCTACGATGATTTATATATTCGACTCACATTTTTCTGATGATTTCGACCCTTCAAACTAGCCACAACTTTAATCTCTAGGTCCACAAACCCACCGATCACCAGAATTTTATAAAAACCCATTTTTCGTTCATCTGACAAATGCTCACTCTACACATTATTTAAAATCTTGATTTTTATCTTAAAAATAAGTGTTTTCAAAAATGTTTCAATTTATATATGTGAAACCAGAAAGCATGATGATTAAATTTTCATTCTATACTGGGGTTTTCCCGTATTTTTAGATTTCCAAGAGAAGCTTTGATTCATTTTGCTGAATTTTATTTTTTTAAACTCACTTATGTTTAAACAAACAATTTTTATTTAAATGATATAGGTAAATAAGGAAAAGAAGAGGAGTAGTTTATTTTTGAACAGGCTTTATGCCTGTAAACCAGGTACAGAGGTGCGTGAACTTGTTCTCCAGACATGCATAGCCAAATGATGCATATATTCAAAGGTTTATACTCATGCAAATAAATTTTAACTTCAGTTTCAAGCATGAATTCAAGCAACATCAAAAAACTCAGATCACACAAAGGTTTACTCACAAGCATCAGAACATTATACCACATTAAAGGTTAAAAAGAGAAAGTTTGCTCACCTTGCTTTGAAGAAGAGGACCAACTCCTAATTTTGATTGCAACTGCTGATTTTGATTGCTTTAGTTTTGAAAGATCTGGAACTTGTATTTGATTTCTTCTGAGATTTGAATCTGATTATTGTATTTTTTTGCTTAATCTTTTGATTTGCCTAAAGCTTGGTTTTGATATTGAGATGCTTCAGGATTTTATCTTTAAGCTATCTTGATTTACAGATTTCCAGGTCTTGAGTATTGATTTTCTTTTCTTTTGAACTACTTTGTTTGATTTTTCCCAGGCTTGGAGATGAAGTGAATTTTAATTTTCTTTTCTAGATTTGAGATGATCAACAACTTCAGATCATTGATTAGATCATAGATTGAAATCAGGTTGTGTTGATCTTGGAACTTTGAACTGCTGATGATTTATTTTGCTCTGATCTACATTCTCTCAGGTTTGTATAAATTTTCCTTTTTAGTTTACTGTCTCGGGTTTTGATTTAATCTCAGGCATTCTGTTTTCTTTGAAAATGAATGCTAAGGATTCGAGAGGCCGGGTTTTCTTTATTTTGATGTTTATTTGCATTACAAAATTAAAAAGAGAAACAACACATCTTGCCACTTGTAATAGTTCAAGGTACATTACCTTAACACTTGTAAATGCAATTTATTATTAAGCAACACGTGTTAATTGTTTGAATTAATTCTTTTACAAATGTCACAGACAGGAAATTTTATGTTTAATCCTTAACTTAACACAATTTATAAATTTTATTTTAAACCTTATTTTATTACAAATTATGAAATGTATTTCCTTATGCATATATATAATTTAAAAGAGAGTATTAAATCTTTTTATTCATTTTCAAACTATTATACTTTTAAATAAATATTTATAAATAAACAAACAAACATGTATACTCATATATATTAAAATTGGAAAACAAACTTTATTATCTTATTAATTTCAAAGATATTTATAAATTAGAGCTTGGTATTTATCTTTGTTTAAATTTTCAAACTCAAGTTATCATTTTTATTATTATTTTTAAATGAATGAAGTTTTATATTTATACATTTTATATTATTTAATCTTATATAACTTTTTAAGGAAATATTTTTGAAACTTAATTTCTATAATAAGTCCAGTTTATTTTTCAACACATTTATATTTGAATTTCAAATTCAAATTCCAAATTATAATTTATTTATAAAATATTTAGATTCCCAAATCAAATTCTTTACTCAAAAATGTTATATGTATTTTTATCCCCATATTTTCAATTCAATTCACAATTAAATTCACAATTTAATTTCAAAAATTAAATTAATTACCAATTAAAGTTCGTTTAAGAACAGGAATGTTACGTATAAGTTATTCTATTCATGTGAGATATTGTTCTATCTTTTTTTTTACCGTTAACAATCGGTTTTTGGGCACTTGAATGCTCGGTACATAATATAGTGGATGTATTAATGTCTATTTTTAAGGATTGAAAATCCAGTTTCTCACACCAAAATTACATTCTAATCAATAGTTTGCAATTGTGTTAAGGATTTGTTGATTTGAGTTTCCAATTTCAAGAGAAATAGGTATATGCATAATTCCAATTAAAACTTAACTGATATTTTAAAACAAGGATTTTAATTAAAACTTTGATTTTAGCATATTGCGTTTTGAATTAGGGTTTGAAAACATCCTAATCAATTATAATATTTTAAATTAACTATAATAATCAACTTCTCAAATTAGTGCACACTCACCTCTATCCTTTGCTCTTACTAACACCTGCCCTAGAGAATTTGGTCCACTAATAAATATCTCGTCCTTTTATCACCTTGATCCACTTCAATTTGCTTGCTCTATTCTCTTAGGTCGAATAAATTTGACTTTATGAATTTTATAAATTAATGTTTGAAGGAAAGTGGGCTGAGTTTGTCGGAAATGCGGATTACGATATTAAGCCAGAATTGACACTAAAGACGGGAAAATAGCGTTCAATTAATTTTACGAATCTTTTTGAAATATTTTCAAATTAAATCCGTACGGATGCAATTCACTAACATAGAAATAACCATAGAATCAAAATGGATGCAATAGTAAATAAAAGTAGTAAAGGAAAGAACAAATCAAAATTTTATACTGGTTCGAAGTTATCCAACACCCGATCCCACACAATTTCTTATGCAGATTTCTTTTCAACTATAATGTCGATATTACAACCTCGATTTCAAGGCCATGAGATACACCCTTCTGTCTCTGAATCCAGTGCAAAATCTCTTGATTTAACCTGGCTACAAGATCACCTAATTGATATACAGGCTACAATTACACCCAATTGATTTATAGGCCACAATCGCACCATTTCCAATCACACTTTGATACAGATAGACTCGATACACTTCGATCTTCCCGTCTTTGATTACAATTGATCCTATAACTCTGAATAACACTGAGATTTTTGAGAGAGAATGGTAAAGAATCAAACTAATGACAATCGAGTTTGATTCACTTAGAGTTTCGGCAGGGTTTTGTTAATACATTTCAAGTATAAGACAATATTTGAGTAGAGAAGAAGGAGTGAAGAAGAGAAGAAAACAAACTTAAAATTCATTGAAAACAACTAGTATATAGGAGAACAACAGTCATGTCAATTCGCGAAATTTATGATGAATAGAAACTTCTTTTGAAAATTTGAAATTTGAATTTTACGGTTACCATGTCGACATGGAGGCTGGGGGATGTCGACGTGCCTATGAGAATTTTGAAAATTAATTTTTCTTTAAAATGATTTCTATTTTAAAACTTGTCAAAAAAATTTCTAATCTTTGTAAACCGTTTTGATTATAGTTTAAACATATAAAACAGATTTAAAAAGTAATCTTAAAAAAATATAATCTATAATATAAAAGTAATAAAATCTCAATATAAATATTTTGAGATTAAAGAAAAAACCAATAAAACCAGAAGATAGCACTATAAGAAAATTTGCTTCTAGTTGCAATAATCGGTAGCGTTTCAAGGTATATACAATAATTGGCCAGTTAAAGTATAAAAATTAAGAAACAAACGCTGCTAATTGAATTCCACCAACAATTCAACGAAATTTTGCTAAAATTTATAGGGTCGCTTGTACATCCTTTTAATGCTTATCCTCCTCTCAATCTTTTTAACGCTTATCCTACCAACATTTCTCCTCTCAAAAGAAAGATGAAACCCTTAAAAAATTATTCTTCGGGTTTTCTTTCTCCCTCATCTTTATCTTCCAAAATCGCCTCGTCTTTGGCTTAACCTAAATTGGTTAACGAAGAGAGAAAGATGATACTTTCGTGTAGGGGAAAATGTTAGCGCTACTTGAAAAGGAGAAAACACATGCCTAGGCGGTTGAGTGATGGGGATGGTTTTGCGGTGAGGATTGGCAGAAGATTTGGTGTTGGCGACTTTGGCATTGAGACGAGGCGCGGACCTGATGATGACGCAGTTGACCGTGGGCTTGGCAGTGGCAATTTGGAGGATTTGCGATGTAGTTTGCTGGCAGCAACGGAGGACATGGTTGTGGACGAGGCCGATATTCTCAAGAGATAAGAGCATTAAATAAGAAAGTTAAACCTCTTTGTTATTTCATTTTTGTAACCTGCTTGAAACTTGAATTGGTGAAAAACTATAAAAGTTCTTTAGGATTTCATTTTTGTTTTTTTTTATTGTTATTTTAAAAAATAAACCATTAATAAAAAAATATCTTTATATACATTTCTATTTTAAGAGACAAAACAAGGATCTAAGAACAAGCCATTTATTATTGGAACTGCTACTTTGACCCTTGTAGAACTTGCTTCTTCTAGTGAAGAGAATACTGATCTTAATCTCCCATAATGCTTCCTGAAATTGATGATGAACCTCACCTCTTATTTCATGTAAGTATCTCTGATATGTTGGAGGTTAAAGTATTGTCACAAGTGTTGTTCCCCTAAGAACTCTTTATGTTTCCTGCTAATTAGGTGCATATTTAATGGTAAGGCACTTTAAGTTTTTATTAATTATCGCACTATAAATTAAGGTTTGCAGAGGCATTTCACATATAATGTACATCTTAATTATCAGTTCTAGAGCTAGTGCTAGTAAAGTTCAGAGTTGCATTTGTTATGCAACTAGCTAGGCCACTTGCTTTAGCAACACCCACAAATACACACACCGATTATATGATAAATCAAATGTGACTTTCGTAAAAGATTTTCCACATTGTTTGAAATTTGAAAAAAAAAATATTAATATTTATATACCGAATTCAATTATTGATGTTGAACTGTATTTCTCCTCAAATGTTTAATCTGTCTGTCAATACTTTATTAGTAAACAAATGAGGCGCAATAAACACGATTGTGCTACCTTTATTGCGATCAAATGTTTGAACTTCAATAATATTCAAGCACGAGTACGAGTTAATTTATGTTTTTGGGTAGTTGAACTTTTAATAATTTCTTCTTTTTAAAGAAGGTGGTGATTTTATTGTATGTGACAATGATTTTATTATTGTTTTTTGCTTTAGCTCTTTTCCACTTAAGTTGAAACTTTATGTAGCAGGTAATCTATGATAAGGTAACATGAAGAAGTGTAGGTTTCGAATTTGTGAAAAATCTAGTGTTGATGATATCATGGAAGTTGTACAACAGTTCAATGGATATGTGAGTGTGTCTCCTTTAAATTTTGTGCTCTGCTTTAGCATTGGTTCAACTTTTGAAACTTGCTATTAGCCATTCACAAGATTGACTTTTTTTTATATACATCATGTAATAAGAGTCAATTGAAAACTTAGGGTACTAGCTTGAGTTGCCCATTGCAATTGTGGTTTCTGACTCCATCTTTGATTAAATTGTGAGCTAACCGCACACTAATGTAGTTTTCTGAATGCAATTTGATTTGCATAGATATATTTATACTATAGCAAGTGTTCCTGAAATAGCTTGTAAAGCATCCCTTCATTTTAGAAATGCATATCATGATACATCCTTCTATTAATGTACTATGAAAATGAAATAGGAGCTTCAAGGAAGAGCATTGAGAATAAATTTAGGGCCACCTCCACCAAAACAGGATTGTGCATAAAATAGGAGGCGTGGCAGCTTCAACTATGGCAAAAGATTATACGTTGGTAATTTTTGTTGCTCATAAGTGCAATGCTCAATATTTATTAGGGGCCTTTTCACTCATATCTATGGTTTTCTTGTGCATCTTAAATGTAAAATTAAAATAATATAATATTTCTCACTAATATTCCTTCTACTTGGTCTTACAATAGAATTACCGTCTTCCGAAAAAATATCAATTCTTGCAAATATTTATCACAACTACCCATCTTTGTCGCTATTGAGCTTGATTACTTATTCCATTTGCATTAGTTTGTATAAACCTATTTATTATATTTGCATATTTACAAATTCAATCACATCATCTTTGATTTCCTTTAGCTGATAATTCTTTTAGCTAGTAGCCCTTTCTTTAATTTGATTCCCCAAATTAATTTTGGTTTTCGGTTTTGAGGTTTGCCCCAATTATTATTTTTAAGATTTTCCAAATTATAAAATTCTCGCGGTTGTTAGGTTGAAGGGGCACTATCACGGTTTTGAGGAGATTGAGGCAGTAGGGTTTTGGTTCGTGATAGGAGGAGATTGTTCTTTAAGAAGGGGAAGATGCGTGTTTTCTGAGTTGGGAGGCGACGGTTTCAGGGAAGATGATAAAGCTATTGGGTAGAGTTGCAGTGGTACAGGGAGATTGCTTGGTCAGTAGAAAAGGAGGTTTTTGTTTGAAGTGTTGAATGATGAGGCTGAGGTGGTAGTGCAAATTGCAATGCAGACAGTACGGTTAAGGTAGGAGATTAAGTATTGTGGAGATTTAGGCAGTAGTTGTTCAAAGGAATGTAATGTGTTGTGAATGTGGAAGTATTGGCAGAAGTGAAGTGTGACAAGGGGATGATGTTAATGTTGACCTGTGGTTGTGATGTTGAACAGTGTTAATGAAGCATGGTCAAGTTGAAGTGGTAATGTAGCAATGGGTGATGGAGGAAGGTAGCAAGGTCCGGTGCACTGTGGTCAGGTATGTAGTGAATGAGATGATGTGTTTGGTTATAGTATGTTGAGATGAGGTATGGGGCTATTTTGTAAGAGATGAAGAAATATAGGACTGCTGATATTTGTTGTAGTGGTGGTAGTAATGTAAATGGATGGTAGGTGAAAGATGGTATGTAGTTAATATGGTGAAGTAGTGGATGAACTGTTGAAGTTGTACAGTGGAATGGGATGGCAGTGGTTTCAGTGTAGTTTGGTTGTGATGATGTATAGAGTTGATGGAGTTGCAGGGGTCAGAAGTAGTTTGTGATGTTATATGTGACAGCGGGTGGTATATGATGTGATATGGTGGCTGTTGTGTGAGATGGTGGTGATATAGTTTGTGACAGCAGATGTTGTTTGTGATGTATGGAGGTGGCTGTTGTGTGACAGCAAGGAAGTATGGTGACAGGCTTGTGTTGGCAGTAAAGTTGTGGCAGCAAGGAAGTAGACAGTGGTATGGAGTGTGATGGTGTTGTGGTTATGATGGATATTCAAGGATGAGGAAGGATGATACATCTTGCGCAGGTTTGATATAGGGATGCGCTGAAGCCAGAAGTGGGATGAGGAAGTGTTGAATGTATGTTGGATGAAGTTTATAAAAATTAACTAAGTTTATAATATTAATAATAGTAGTACAATTAAGTTAACTAAGTTTTAATAATAATAACAATAATAATAATAATAGTAATAAAATTAACCAAGTTAATTGAGTTAATAAAAATTAACAAAGTTTTGTTAAAATTAACAATTTTTATAAAATTAACTAACTTTAAGTTAATTAGATTTTATAAATAATAATAATATAACTAATTTAACAGTTTTATAAATAA
This sequence comes from Allium cepa, assembly GCA_030765085.1. Taxonomy (NCBI): domain Eukaryota; kingdom Viridiplantae; phylum Streptophyta; class Magnoliopsida; order Asparagales; family Amaryllidaceae; genus Allium; species Allium cepa. Next base: position 292,612,562 of record CM060942.1, read on the forward strand.
TAATGATGATGAATTAACCAATTTATTTTAAAATTTAGCTAGGTTTATAATAATAATATAATTAAGTTAACCAAGTTCTAATAATATGATAATAATAATAATAATAAAATTAATTAAGTTAACCAAGTTAATAAAAATTAACCAAGTTTTGTTAAAATTAAACATGTTTTATAAAATTAACTAAGTTTTATAAAATTAACTAAGTTTAAGTTAACTAAATTTTATAAATAATAGTATGATATACTTATACAATTGTGACGGACGACTTTTCGACGCTCGAAAACCGACATCAATACGTCCACTGTATCAACTGCCGAGCAATCGAATGCCGGAAAACCGTACCGTTATGGGTAAAGAAGAAGAAAAAGGTAGAAGAAGCAAGAAAAAGATAGAACATAATAGAAATAATAGAACTATATCAGAATCTCACAATCGCAACGGAACAACATATAATATATAAATGAATAATCTTTAAACAAAGAACTATATCAGTTATTACATTACATCATCAGAGTGTACAACATCAAACAACAACAAACGGTGGAAAAGAAATACTAGATACTAGTGTTTACGCCATGCCGTCCAGCTTGCCTCCAGCAACTCCTGAATTCCAGAATATCCTGATAACCTGACTCTAGACTACCCGTGTGTAAATTGGTGGGTACCCAGAGTTTAGGAAGGAAAACAATAAACTCTGAGTCAGTCATGTGACTGGTGTGAGAACTAAAACAGTTTATCTTTAAAATAAAGAACAGGATAGTTTAAAATAGATTCGCAATGCTTTTTTAGAAAATGAGACTACTATAAGGCCTACCGCACACATACACAATGCAAACGCAGAATCGGAGGAGATTTCTCCTTATGATAGTCAAAGATGTTTGATACGCATTAAAAGGAAACATTTGATATTATTACTAGTGCATAGTGTAGGAAAAATCATTTCGAAAGTAAAGATATAAATCTTAGCCAACATACGACCATTATCGTATGGCTACTATAGCTACCATCTAAACAGTGGTGACCACCATAAGTAAATGGCAGGTTCTACAACTAAAACCGTACAAGATTGTATTGTTTCTTTGGATTTCCAACAAATGGTCAGGCCAAGGAACTTCCTATTGCCACATGGGTACGCCTCTGGAAAGACGACCCGAGAACCTAACCGGATCTCTGCCAACACAAGGCCAGGTTACCCCTAATTGGGTAACTACTGACACGAATATGCCATCCCCCGATCGTAACCGATCTATATCCGAGGATCCTCGATTTCCAACAATCACAAAGCAATAAATTTGCAGCAACAACATAGGTTAAGTATCTAGGCTCCATACCATGATACCACCTCTATCCAGAAGGAATGACATACACTAAAGGGGAGCTACCCCCTAATAACCTTGCCGTATCCTTCCTTTTTTGACCATTTCCGGGGTGTGAGGTCCGACGAAGTCTCGTCCACAAAGCCACGCTTTATACAAAAGCTGTGCTTTGATTCACAAATGCTCAATAGTAGTTCGTATGCCACATTACCAATTTGGGAATGTATCACTAGTAACCATCAACTGTATAACCTCTAAGGGTGTTAAGCTAAGAGAATAAATCCTCCGCCACTAACGAAAATATATTTGATAGAAACCAGCTTTACATCTCGAATTGTAACGTCAGACACACATCCATACAAGTCCGTTTTGGGATCAAACGGAACCAAAAGCACTTCCAAAGAAGTCCTTGCAATCCGGATATTCACTAATCACGATCGGACTTCCCATCACACAGGGTAATAAATTTCTATATCGGTAATCAGCCGATGCAGAAACATTCGACGGTAATCCTTCCGTTTTCACAAATATCCGTCTTCAACATCGGTCATCAAATGCAATCCATAACGACGTATCACATATTCGAAATGGGTTATACGACCCCAAGGTCCTTTCCCGGCTAACCCGAATAGTGAGCGCTTATTCAAAAATAAGTGTGGCATTCAAATCCAAACAAATCACAACAAATAACTATTTAAAGGTAAATATTGATAGTCAGTTATTTAACTATCAATAGGCGTGTTCAACATCACCAAATTCCAAATAATTTCCCAAATTATTTATTTTCCAAAAATATCTTTACAAGATATATAATTTCCACACTTCAACCATTTGAAAACAATTTCAAATCACTTTTCACCTTTACCACTTTTGAAAACAAATTTCAATCATTTCCTTGCGCGAAAATACTTTCATTTCAAAATGGTTCATTTAAACCAATTAAATAAATTTATATCGATTTACTTTATATTTACGTTCAAAATCCGTAAATTTATTCCCACACTTCAAAAATAAATCAATGTTTATTTTTAAACAAATTTCCTTTCTTTTATAAATTCCATAGTGAATTTACAATTCCCAAATATCTATGAATATACGATTTCCAAATTGATTTTTAATATTCATTTTCAATTTATCTTTAAAAGATAAAATCTCAAAACATTCACGTCATATTGGAAAACATTTCCATACTTATTTAATAATAAGTAAATTACAAATCCATTTATTTTCAACACTTGGAAAATATTCAATATACTTAAATCGAAATTAAGTATATATTTCATTCTTTAAGGAAATCATTCTCTTAAACATATTATTTGGACCAAAACAAATGTTGCGTAAAACATCGTTACGACGACCCAAAATCACTAGTATAGGGATTCAAAATTAAAATAGATATATAAATCCCAATACTATACAAAACATTTCCTTTCGGAAATCATTTACTATAACAACAGTGTTAGGTCCACTATTTCCTTATTTCTCCAAAACGTCTATTTCAACAATGAATGTTGAAATTTATGTATTCGATTCATAATACATTTTAAAACATCTTTTTAAAATAATTAACTTCATTTTATAATATCGCTTTCCCAAAAACATGTCCATTTTCTTTAATAATATATTCACTATCCAAAATCGTGAATATTACTCCCGATCCAAACTCTTTATTATGACACATATTATACAAAAAATAATTCGCTATCCAAAATTGCGAATATATCCCCTTTTATAAACTTCTACGTTTATTTCACCAAATTCAATTGATTGCAGATTTATAAACAACGTTTATAAATTCACACACACACACACACACACACACACACACACACACATATATATATATATATATTCATTTCATAAAAACTTCAACTTATGAAAATCACTTTTATTTACCAATTCAATTTATAACTCAATTTTATACCAAAAATCTAATTTATAAGTTAATTACTTATAATCTTTTATTTTACGAAAATCTATTTATTTTAAAAATTCACAATTTATAAATCTATAAATTTCACTCACTTATGAAATCTATTTATACTTCTTTTTAACACTTATAAAACTCGTTTTATAATTCCTATATTTTTAATTTATAAATATTAATTTTAGAAATCTTTTATATACACCGTTTATAATAATTCAAAAATCTCAATTTAAATAAACTAATCCTTTTAATAATTTACAAAACATTATTTAAAACTTATATAGCTCCAAAATTATACTTAAGTGTTATTTTCCAAAAAATATAACTTTTATAACCATAAAATTATATTGTTTATTTATTTTAACAATTCAAAATTAAATAAAGCGTATACTTTCAAAAATCACTTTAAAATTCTTTTTAAAATCGAAAATCATTATTTTAAAACTTCAAAAATGGATCCGATGATGCAACAACACCAAATAGTCAATCACGACATCCAAATATCATATATCGATATGATAATCAACAACTATCACATTATCTGTAAATAAATCAATATAGTTGAGGAATCCAGTTGGATCCCTCCAACCTGTTTCCCTGCATCCAAAGATGTTAGCACAATACCAATTCCGTTCCAATACGGAATATCGCGGTATAAGGGATTTATAAAAATATTATCCGCTTAATAGGCGGCGCAACAGGATCTCATCCGCTATATAATGCGGGAAATCAAATCCAAGTACATAAATAATACCAATTTCAATATTCGGTGAAATATTCGCGGTATATGTTTTTAATAAATAACCTCCGCTTACTAACGGCGCATGATGTCTATTTCAATCATCAACAGATAATAATCAACATTCAAACATACAATCAAGCAATTTTAAATCTAACTATTTAAAATATAAATCGAAACAATTCGATTGAGTGAGAAGTTCTCACCTTGATTTCAATTTAGTTTCCACGTTTTATTTCGAATAAAATTAAACGCGCGTTTAATTTTACCCAAAATTCTCACTAACTCCAAACGACTCCAATCCAGCTCCATTGCGTAGTGCTCATCCACAAGATTCCAACGCAACTTGTTTCGTGCGTTTTGGACCTCGTATGAACAAGATATGATTTTTCATCACATATACGAATTATTATACACTTTAATTAACAAATTTCTTTTAATTTTTTAACCTTGAACCCTATCTGGCCGTGCATTTTGGCATATGAGATCTGGGCCATTCCCATTGTCTTCTGCAACTCACGTTCTCCCCGGGTAATACACGCGACTTGAAACCCATAGTCGTGCTCACTAGGGTTAGATATCGCACCTCCTACGATGAGCTTCGGCACGATCGACGACCACCACCATGAAGCCAACGTCGAACTCCACCTTCACCAGTGAACCGGCCCCACTCGGCTGCCCCAATGCCGAGAAAAACGTGAAAAAAACGCACTACTTCAAGCTTCGATTGTCTTTGATTTGTTTCTTCATTTTTGATCATCACCGTATAAAATTAAAGCCCTCACTGATCTCTACAACATTGTAGTTGAACATTTCTTCAATTGATTTGTGGATTTGAAGTTAATGATGGAGAAAGATGAACAATTTTCGTCCATCCTTCGTGGAGGTGGCGGCTGGAGCATTTTGAAACCCTAGGTTGTTTATTTTTGCAAAAATGAATATTTGGGGGCTTCTATAGAAAAAAACACGAACACTATTCATCCTGGATTTTCCGAACTCCAAACGAAGCGTGCCGGTTGGCATTCCTAAGGTTTACCCTGCGTTCCGAACATAATGGAACGGGTTTCGGAAGCTAATTCGGTCATATGTGAGAGTTACGGCAATAAACGATCGATTTTAAATTAAATCGATTAAACGATTTTCTATGCGTTTTGGCTCGTTTCGGACAAATGGTAAATCCGATTGACACAAAATTTGAAATCTTACAATAATGTCACATTACGGATCCGATGAAACTAGTTTCGTCGAAATCCGAGACTGCTTGAAAAATGGCTATTTTAACTCGTCAATTAAATATTAAAACAATTTCGATGAGTTTCGAGCTGCCACGGTCAAACGAAAACTCCGATTGCTACGAAAATTGAAATCCGATAATAACAAACTATTATTTTCCAATGGAACTAGTTTAGTCCAATTCTGAGACTGTTCGAAAATTGGCTATTTTTCAGTCGATAATTAAATATTAAAATATTCAATTTTCACAAATAAACTTTTAATTCAATTTTAAAATTTCTATAACATCTCTATAACTTCAATATGATATAATAAAATTTTACAAATCATTTTTAATCATATTTAAACCCAATTTTCAATTATTTCTGTATTTTCACATATTAAATTATCGATTTAATTATCCAATTAAATCCAATTATTCGAAATAAAATTTATTCGACTTATAAATTTCACTTATTAATATTTAAAATCAATTAAGTATTCAATTTTTAATTAACAAAAATTCTGGGTCGTTACAACAATTTTGTAGTTGTTTGATATTAGATTTGAAGTCTTACGAATTAACATAATTGTTTGACTATATGTTGTAATTTCACTTGTGCATGCATTGGATTCTCGAAGAGAGCAAGATTGGACTTTTATGGTGCTAGCTTTCACTTGTGCATGCAACAAAGAATTTTGGGTAAACTTGTGTTAGCACTAGTTTGGTATAACATTTTATTAGTACTAGGTGTGTAAATTCGTATACGAATAGTAATTGTATGTGAGTTTGGTCATTTTATCAAAAAACTATTGCATAAGAATGGTTATGGATATCCTATTTGATTATATGATCAATATTTTTTTAATTGTTTGAATATGATGATTATGTGAGTGATTATCCATTGATATAGTAGAAACAAAATAGACCACCAACAATAAATAATAGCATGAAAAAATGGTGTAAAATGATCAACAACTTTTAGCAGCGTTTCAAAAACACTACAGAAATACATATAGCCGCGTTGAGTAAATGCAACCGTAAAATAGGGGTAAAGTTGGAAACTCTATTGGTAGCGCCTGAAAAACCTTTGGTGGCGTTTTTAAAATGCTACAAAAAGATTTATGGTGGCGTTTGAGAAATGCTGCAACAAAAGAATTTATAGTGGCGTTCAAATAAATGCAACTAAAAATCATGGATTTTTAGCTGCGGGCATTATTACAGTGTTTATCAAAATGCTACCATAAGTTTTGGTAGCGTTTTTCTACGCCACCAAAAATAAAATTTCTTATAGTATAGTTTAAAAACAAGAAATAATTTTGAAACTAAAAATAGTTAAGGCTAAAATATTTAAACCTGGAGAGATAACTTTTAAAAAGATAGTTTTGAAAAAAAAAATCTTAAAAATAATTCATATTGAAAAATTCGTGGATTCCATTCCACTAGAGAAGGTTGTGAGTTCCATCCCACTAAATAGGACGCGCGTTCCATCCCACTGTTATAGCGAGAAGATGGATTCCATTCCATAATTAAAATCAAAATAAAGATTTTAGTGCTATTATGAAGTTTTAACATAAATCTAGATTCTGTTACTTATCTTGATATCTTGAACTCTTTGTAATTTTGATATCTTGAACTCTTGATAATAATGAGTCTTCAGTCTTGATTTCTTCAATTTTGAATTCGTCAGTATCGATTCTCTGTACTAAGTCTTGAATCTTTACACTATATAGTATTCATTCTCAGTACCATCATATGTATATCCCTCATATATGTATATAAGAATATTAGTATATATATTATATAACAACTAAGGTTGTTGTCATCAAAACCATCATCTCAGGAACTAACAAAGTTTGCTTACTGTAAAAGTTTAATGAAGAATTAGAGTTCCATCGACTTAGGATTTATAGGGGTAGGGTTTAGTTTCAAACCATAGGATTTGCTTAGGAAAATATTTTATGAAATCTAGTTATCTCATTTCATCGTTTACTCCCAAGCATTCAATCACATCCGCTTCTCATCGGCTCAGCTCAAATTTTAAAGTACGTGTGTCGATCTCCCCTATAACGACCATATTTTTTAACATCCGAAAGTCGACATCAATACATCCACTGTATCAAATGTTGAACAATCGAATGCCAAAAAACTGAACTGTTAGGGTTAAAAAAGAAGAAGATAGAAGAAGAAACAAAAACAATATCAGAATCTCACATTTCGCAGCAGAATAATATATAATAGATAAATAAATAATCTTTAAACAAAGAACTATATATGTTTATACATTACAACATCAGAGTGTTACAACAACAAAACAGCGGAAAAGAATATCATATACTAATGATACGCCTCGCCATCCAGCTTGCCTTTTGATCTCCGCAGCAACTTCTTGACTTCGCTCCAGAATAACTGATAACCTGACTCTAGGCTGCCAGTGTGGAAAATTATGGGCACCTAGAGTTTTTGGAAAGGAACAATAAACTCCAGGTCAGTCATGGGACTGGTGTGAAATCTTAAAGCAATTATTTTCACAAAGAAAAGGAAAATAAATCCGCTATGCTTTTGGAAAATGAAACTACCATATGGCCTCCCGCCACACACACAATGCAAACACACAATTGAAGGAGATTTCTCCTTATGATAGTCAAACATGCTTGATACGCAAAATCTTTTTAATATTATCATTAGCGCATAGTGTGGAAAACATTTCGAAAGTATAATATAAATCTTAGCCAGCATACACATTTCGTTGTATGCCTACTATAGCTACCATGTTCAATAGCAGGTTACTGCCACATTCCATGGCAGGTTATGCAACTAAAACCGTACAGGGCTCGTATTGTTTCTTCGAATTTCCGACAAATGTTTAGTCTAAGTAACTTCCTACGCCACATGGGTATGCCACTCGAGGGACGCCCCGAGAACCTAACCGGAACGCTGCCAACACGAGGCCGAGTTACCTCACGCTGTAATGAAGCTGCAACTAGGTAGCCGCACGAGAATGCCATCCCCGGTCGTTACCAACCTTCATCCGAGGATCCTTTACCCTAAAGAAACAACCACCAAGTAATAAATTTGCAGCAATCACGTAGGTTAAATATCTGGGCTCCATACCATGATATCACCTTTTTCCAGAAGGAAATGGACATACCTTGAGCGCGCAAGCCCCAAATAACCTTGCCGCATCCTTCCTATTTAGACCATTTCCGGGTTGTGAGGTTCAATGTGGTATCGTTCCACAAAGCTATGCTTTTCACAAAATCCATGCTTTGATCAACAAATGATCAGCAGCACTTCGTATGCCACATTACCAAATTGGTAATATATCACTGCTAAATATCAACTACATAACCTCTGAGCTCATACGTCTCAGAGATGGGTGTTAAGCTAAGAGAATAAATTCTCTGCCACCAACAGAAATGTATTTGATAGAAATCTGCTTTATATCTCAAAGTGTAACGTCAGACAAACATCCATATAAGTCTGTTTCGGGTTCGAATAGAGCCGAAAGCACTTCAAAAGAAGCCTTGCAAATCCGGATACTCACTAATCACTTCCGGAGTTCCCACCACAAAGGGTGATAAAATCTCTAAACCGGAGCAACTTAGTGCAGAGACCTTCGATAGGTAATCCTTTCATTTTCGAAAAATACCCGGTCTTCAACACCATCTTCAAATGCAATCCCATTTCGTAGTATTATTATTCAGAATGGGTTTTATGACACAAAGTCCTCTCCCGGCTTAACCGAATAATGAGCGCTTATTTTTAAAAATAAGTGTTACATTCAAATTTCAAGCATATCACTACAAATTTCCACTTTAATCTTTTAAACAAAAGATCCATCACAAAGATTCGATGTGATTTTCAGATAATCGTTTCGAATCCGACCCCCGGTCACATCGAAATCCAAATTCCACTTAAAGGTCAATGTTGATAATCGGTTATTTAACTATTAACCAATATTCAGAACAATCACCAGATTTTAAATAATTTTACCCCAATTATTTATTTTCAAAATATCTTCGCAAGATATATTTTAACATTTCAACCCTTTGGAAAAAAAATTCATATCACTTTCCTCATGTGGAATAAATTTTCAAATATTTATTTATTGCCACTGAAAATTTGCCGAGTCTGAATACTTAGAATAATTTAAATCACTTATCCAAAAACATATACTTGGAAACATTTAAAACAAAAACTATTTTAAAACACTTTATTTAAAACATTAGTTATGAAATTTTACATCAATATCTCATATAAAACTCAAGTACAAACAATTTTAAAAAATAAAATTATTAGATAAAGTGTAAATATTAAAATAACCTTTTTTTAAATCAAATGCCTATTCAATCTTTAAAATAACCACAAATATAATCAATTTAATAATATTCACTTTAAAGATTTGAAAACAACTTCCAAAAATAATTTCTCCAACAATATTCTTTTTAAAACTAATTCTAGAACTTTTAATTTATATTTTAAAAGCTACTTTGAAAACATACGCGGCTTTCTCGAGAAAATACACCTCCCATTTCAAAATGGTCAATTTAAATCAATTAATAAATCCTTTTCGATCTATTTTAAATTTACATTCCAATTCGTAAACTTCTTTCTACACATAAAAATAAACCAATATTTATTTTTAAAACAAATTTCCCTTTCCTTTATAAATCCCCATTGTGAATTTAAATTTCCAAATATCTATTGATATATAATTTTCAAATCGGTTCCCAAATGGCCACTTTCTAACACCAAATCAAATTCCAAATTGATTTCCAAATTTATTTCAAACACGAAATTAAATTCCAAATTGATTTCCAAATTTATTTCAAACGCCAAATCAAATTCAAAATTGACTTCCAAATTTATTTCAAACACCAAATCAAATTCCAAATTGATTTTCAAATTTATTTCAAACACCAAATCAAATTCCAAATTGATTTTCAAATTTATTTCAAACACCAAATCAAATTCCAAATTGATTTCCAAATTTATTTCAAACACCAAATCAAATTCCAAATTGATTTACAAATTTATTTCAAACACCAAATCAAATTCCAAATTGATTTCTAAACATATTACCTTTTTAAAATAAATCCTTTTATTTTTTTCCCAAATTATTTAAAATCAGAATTTTAAATAAATTCTCTAACTTTTAAACAATATTGCTTAAAATCCCTTTATTGAAATCTTTTCCCATATTTTGGAATTTAATCAATAGGATTTAAAAAATCAATCTTTACCCTTTTTAAATTCTTTCTTTTAAATTTATTCAATTCTCTAGAATTAATTTACTTCAAATATTCTACCTTAATTTCTAAAAATCCAATTGTATTTTTGTGGTATCCTACAATACCAAAAATATATTCGACCAAACCATAGCCTTCAACGATTTCAATCATAAATATAATCATACACGGATTATAAATAATCACATCACAACTTATGAATTAAATTAAACAATTTGAGGAATTCAATTGGATCCCTCCAACCTGTTTCCCTGCATCCACGGATGTTAACACAACAATTAAATGCCAATTCCACTTCGAGGTGGAATATCACGGTATATGGGATTATATCATATCATCCGATATTATGCGGCGCATCGGGTCTCATCCACTATATAATGCGGGAAATGATTCACTCCAAATATATATATACTACTATATATACTACCGCATCCAAACAGTCGATCAATAACCGAAACTATAATTATATTCAATTGAGTGAGAAGATCTCGCCTTTAATTTACAATTAATTCCAACGTATTTCCATTCCGTCTTGTTTCAACATTTTAGATCTTATATAAACCTTTATGCCGCTCATTAATAATTGAATTAATTTAAACAGTTAATTACCACTTAATTAATCTAACTAATTATTTTATTTAAACTATTTTTTTTCATATAACAACAGTGGTTTATCTTCCTCTATATATACACTTATATATATAATCTTTAAATCACTGTTTTTAATCAAAACTTACTTTTATATTATTATTATTCTATATATATATATATATATATGTCAAATTAAGAACAAAATTGTTTGGTATTCCTTCCTGTAAACAATATTGAATTAACAAAAACTCAATCCTAGAAACGGGCTCAAGGAATTACCATAACTCGCTTCAATCCCGTGTCGATCAATCTATGACTACCATCATCCAAGCGAATGTGACATATACCCACGCCCTGATTTCCAGTCATCACCTCGAGTTGCTTCTCCACCTGCTCGAGTTCGAGCTTCGACATCAAGAACTCTCGATTGTGCCCCTCCTGGCTACTGTCACAAACGTGCCTCACCCTGACGTCGCACCATCGAGCTCACACCGAAGTCGCGAGCCGTTGACCTAGATCGATGTCGCACTCGCTGAGTCTCCTCCTGCCTAGCCTCCTACTGTAGTGACGCTGACGGAAACCATCTCGTTGATAATACGAAGGCACGTGAGTCTGGAAATCGCGACCTTCCTAAGTGAGTGATTCGAGAGGTCAAGAGATACAGTTCCTTTTGCATATTTCAAAGCTCAATCCATTATCGAACAAGGAATTCGATTTCGCATTTTTTTTATTATAATCGCAGCCATTAATTTCATTTTGAAGCTCTGTATAATTTTTCATTTGAACGAAGATGGTTTTATTTTTTTCGTTGTTTATTTTTTATATTACCAGCTCGAATTTCTTTTTAATGAACGCGTGCAAAAAAAGACAGAAAATGGAAGCCAAATGTTCGAATTTTCCTTAGTGTGTCAGTTTGATAAAATATGTTTAATATGCGCTCATATGATTTTTGTTTGATGATAATAAACATATATATGTATTCATTTAAATGTATTTGTTAATGTACTATTTTAGTTTTCATAGATTAAATAAATATTTGTTGAATAAAATAAATTACACAGAATTTGAATTCAAACAGAAATTTTATTCAAACAAATATTTATTACAATTTTTAATAGTACAAATTCAAGCTCTCACTATACATATACAATTTTGATTCTAATTACATCACAATTCAATTTACGTAAATTCCTCACTACATATCACTCACACTCGTAGTTTATCTTCAACTTCATTCCAGTTATAATGCAGCATCTGAGCAATCTGCAAAAATATTCGCTAACGCGGTAAAATTGAAAAAGAAATATTTTTGCAATAAATAGTGAATTATGAAAATATTTGCCTCAGTTATGTGGGTTGTTCGTCATCATTTACATTTGAATTCATCATACACGAACAATGTGACATGCACAGTGTATCACTGTACATGCCACAAGGTCGTGCACACGGATATACACTTGATAATGTTACAGGGACAGGAGAGCACAAAGTCAAACCCAAAATAAAAGGACGGGTTCAACTCGGGTGCAATATAAATAAAATCACGACACGAGCACAAGGTCAAACTCGATTTTTAAAACTGGGTTGAACACAAGGTCAATGCACAGACTGGAAATTCAAGAAGGCACCAAACAATAAACAGAATGCAAAGGTCAAGCCATAGTTGTCATGACTCAACTCAAATACAAAACTTCAACAAATCAAAACAGCATCAAAGCTTATGTATGCAATGCCTCAAATGTCTCAAGTAATGAAGCACTGAAATGATGCAAATGTCCAGACAACAACAGAGCACAATGCACCAAGTAAGTAACAGCAAGCAACAGGGCCAAACCAAAGTAAGGGGTGTGCAGTCCGGTGAAGTTGGTCCGGTGATGGTCGAATGGTTGTGGGTGAAATGTTGTATAAAGTGAAGTGCTATTGTGCAATGGGAGAAACAATGTGCAACGAAGTGCTGTTTTGGAGTTGAAGTAGTATAAGTGGTGCATAGAAGTAGTAGAAGTTAGTGAATTTTGGTCATAGAGAAGTCTGGTAACAGAGATGAAGTCAGGAACTCTTAAATGCAAACAAATGGAATGCAACTACAGTGATCAAATAGACTGCAAGAAGTATGCAAACATAAGGCATGAAACCACAGTGCATCAGGTCAAGGTTGTATACCAAACTGATATAAGCACATACATTATCAAAGTTCAGGACAAGACTCAACAAAAGCTATAGACAAGTAGCAATGTGCAAAATGAAGCAACTGTGAAACTGGACAGTTACACTGATGTGCCAGAGAAAGGAAGATCACAATGTAGCATCAATAATGCAAACAACATATATACAAGCTACAAATCCATGAAATAGATGCACAAACTAAAACTCCAGAAGGACCAGGTTATAAAACTACAAGTATAGGTGCAATATAATGCAGACCTGATTAAAACAAAGAAAGTGCATTTGAAGCACAACCAAGTTCAGTTGGAAGTTAAAAGATGAACCAGGAAGTGATGCAAATAGTGAATTACAATATTGCAATGATAACAAAGTCAAAGCCTGCAGTAAATCAAGTTCGAATTCAATGCAGATGATAAACAACTCGAAGTCAAGTGATAAAATTCATGTTTACAAAGTCAAGTGCCAAAGTCCAGGTGTAATGAAGTTGATGCTAGAGAAATCGAATTCGTGAACGTATACTGTGTTAACGCTAAAATGTGAACGCTAACACCCCGGTGTGTAAAGTGTAGTTGTGAAAGCACCACCCGATAGATCGGGAAAGAATTACAAGCAAGTAATAGCAGAAAAGCAGTAAACAACAACGGTTTTATAGTGGTTCGGCTTAAGGGTATAGCCTGCGTCCACTCTAAGTACTTTTATTAATAATCCCGTTACAAACTGATACAATTCTTCTCTAGTACAATACACTTCAAGTTACAAGTGATTCGGAACAAGTTTTAAGCTTCAATGTCGATTAAAGTTCTTAGATTCATGTTGAAGATGTGTGGTTTCTTCGTGAATTTCTTTGAGGTATTCTTCTAATCTTAGAAGCTCTAAGTGTTGATGAAGTTCTCAATGCAGCAAGGTAACGGTGTGTGAAGAGAATGTCCAAAAGTCCCTTGAATGTTGGAGATGGGTGCCTATTTATAGAGAGTTCTGATTCTGAAATTTGCCAAGTCCTAAACCGCGGCCGACTCAAGTTAAGACGCAGCCGACTTAAGGTAAGTCGTGACCGGTCTAAGGTCGCCTCCGAGTCAACACCACCTCTTCTCAGTAACATGGCATCGGGCTTATATTAGGTCGTGGACGAGTTAACTTGGTAAGTCGCAAGTCACGGTCTGAACGAGATAACTGGGGAGCTGGATCGGTTGTGACTTGGGTCGTTGCTGAGTTAACATGCGCGTGTCAAGTAGCTGTATAGGATTTGCCTTCATTTGCCTGGGTCGTGAACGGCTTGGCATAAGTCTTAAGTCGGTTGCGACTTAAGTATAGGTCGTGCACCTTTCCATGTCCTGATCAGTTAGGTCGGCAACTCCTTTAGGTAATTAGATCGGTACTTAAGTTAGGTCAGTAGACTTCCTAAGTCGGCATCCTTCAAAGCGTTAGGTCGGCACACTCTTAGCAGTTGGGTCGGCAACAAGCTAAGGCTATTGAGTTGGAACTTCCTTTGAGCCTTAAGTCGGTCTCCTTCTCAAGCCTTTTAGGTCGGTATCTATCTTAAACCTTATGCAATTAGGTCGGTCTTCCGTGCTAAGATATTAGGTCGGCACCCCCTCGCTAAGTCGGCAGAATGTTAGGTCGTCTATCATTTTGGATCGGTGACCCACGGCCGAGGCGGGGTTAACATTTGCCCCTCGAAACATACGCCTAATAGTTAGGTCGTATGCTTCGATATCCTTTAACCCGTTCCTTTTTAGATCGGTAGGTCGTACGCGACCTAACAGTTGGTCGGCCTATGTCCCTTCAGTCCCTACCATAGTGAGATATAAATCGTCCATTTTCTTCTTCCTTCTCATTACCTATTTCTTCGATTCCGCCATTAAAAATCTTCCGGGCTCAAAAAAGACGATTTAATTCCAATCAACTACTGAAAACATCTACTATTCATTGCGTAAGCGATTTCATTCTTTTTTCGACCATAGATTACCATTGATTCGTGAATTCTGTTGCCTAAACTCGAATCGCCTCCCTACATGACGCTCCATCACGAATCTCATTACGTTTATAGCTGATGGAGCCTAGGTTACTCAATCCGGCTTCAGATGATCGCTGGTACAACGAAGGTGATTTATCACCTTAGGCTCGATGATCTCTGATGGCAGGGAATTGGATTTGTGACAACTTCGAACTGTTGTATTGGGTGATTCGATAGCATGAATGAAGGCTGTTGTTGATGGAATGGTTATCGGGTTAATGGGTAGATGGAGTGTGATGTTGGTTCGGGAGCGAGTCAGTGATTTTGGGTGGCTTATCCTTTAGCCGACCTGGCTCTTAGCAACCTTAAGTCGTGGCTGAGATAGTGCTTGAAGAACACTTGCCGATTTAAACTTTAAGGCCTGAATCGTGACCGAGTTAATACTTGGAAAAGTTCCTGTCTTTCGGACCGGAGCTTACATTCTTATCTCTCCCTTGCGACCTAGAGGACCGAGTTGCCAAATTAAAATGCTTAGACTCTGACCCGCTACCGACCTAGCCTTATCTCGCGAAAAAATTTTGAACCGTAGCCGACTTAATACTTGAGCTTTAGACGACTTAATACTTGAGCTTTAGACATGTTATCATTTAGGAGCATAGACCCACTTTGAGCATTTGTCTTGAGCTACCGAACTATATTGTTTGAATTTTGAACTGCCCCAACTTTAAACTTGCTTGAATCTCATTGTATTATTTCACAGGCCGCATTAACTTATAAGCTGCTAACCTGCTGAAAATAACAAACAAAGAAAACCAAGGCGAAAATACTGCCATTGATTGCCCACGTCAGATGACAGATTAGTCGAAACAAGACAAGCAACTTAAATATATTGCATGAAATGTTTGTGAATCAATCAATTAAAGTTAAACATTAATGCAAAGTATCAACAATCTGGACTGATTTGTCTGCATCAACATCATACTTGTATATTTAGGCTTAAAACAATAGTCCCTGGATTTCATAACTAACAAATGCTTGCTAGTTTTTATTCCAGTTATATTTGTTCACTGCTTGATTGATTTTACACAACACTTCACACACTTTAGGAAACGTGCACCTTCATGTTTGAATACCCAGTTGTTTATGTAGAATGACTTCCCACCGAGAAGAAGAAGTGGTAACTCAAGAGGAAGAAACTTTTCCGATAGCTGTTCCCATAGAGAATCCTCCGGAGAGAACCTCAACTATTTTAACTTCGAGAGCGTTTGTCCAGCTGCGCACTCAATTTGGCTTTGCTGAAAGTGATGTTCTTCTCCCTGGGCCAAGTGATACTGCTGACAATCCTCCCTATGGCTTTGTTGCAGTCAATCGCCAAATGTGCTTAAGTGGGACGATTCCTCCTTTTAACGACTTCCTTCGAACTCTTCTCCTTCGGTTGACAATCTCTCCGTTTCAACTTCATCCCAATGGCTATGCCATCTTAACGGGGTTATGTGTTTTGTTTAGAAGAACCCTTGATCGCCTACCAAGTTTTGAAGAAATTCGTTATCTGTGCTCGTTTGCAAAGAGTAAAGATCATCCTTCCCTCATTATTGTGAGAAGTGCCAGAAACCGCAAGCTCATTTCCGATCTTACTGAAAGCGTTCATGGATTTTTGAACCAGTTTTTCTTTGCCCGCTGTCCCTCAGGCTTTTATGCCATCTGGAGAGTAGGAAGTAAGATTAGTGTTTCTATTTTTTCCGTTTTGAAACTTTTTCGAGATCGAACTTTCAGTTGCTAATTTCATTCTTTGTTCCTTTCAGCACTTCCTCTCCCTTCTAGAGATCCAATTCACAAGCAAGTTTTTGAGAGGTTGAGTGCCGTGGCCACAGAAGAGAGGAGCATAAAATTTCAGTTGAGGGATGAATTTTTACATCAACATGGGCTTCTACACACTTCTCTCTCTATGCATGCTCATGAAGTTCCAACAGAAGTCCCCGATTCTCCGATAAAGACTCCTGAATCTTCGCTGGTGAAGTGCTCCACTTCTGCTGATGTTGCGGGGCCATCTGGTAAACTTGCCCCGGTTATCTAGGAAGAAGAGCCTCAGGGATCCTCTCACCATTCACAAGAATCTGGTGAAAAGGCTAAGAAATCCAGTCCTGTTAAGCAAAGCAGGGACGATACCTTCGAAGGATTGAGCGACCTCTTCGCTACTTCACAAGAGATCTTCAAAGATGACCCTACTACCGCCGGGATTTCTTCTTCAGTAGTTGAAGCTACTTCTATTTTGCAACAGTCGTCGTCGACTCAAGAGTTGACGTTAACTATTACACCCACAACCACTCCCCAAATAAAGAGTGGTTCGTAGATGAATGCGCGTAGTTTGCACAACACACACACTTAGAATTTCTCATCACTTCCATGCACTTATCTTCTTGCACTTTAAAGATTTCTAAAGCTTATTATTTTAATTCCAGATTCTCCTATGGGGCGCAGCGGCTCGTACTATGACGATTTCCAGCGCTACGGGAGGCGTAGCCAGTATGATTACAGGCGTTACCTTCCTTCCTACAGAGAGTCGGATGAAGAGAGCGCTGCCCGAAAGGCTCATGAAAGGAGGACTGAAGAAGAACATCGTGAAAGAAGGGAGAGAGAAGAGCGCCATGATTCTTGGCAAAAAGGCGATGACTCTCACAAGAGAAAATCTCATGACGATCGAGGAAAAGGTCACATGAGTGAAGACTTAAGCAAACGAGCCCGTCACAGTGAAAAGCAGGCCTCTACTACTCCTGAGAAAGTTACTATTCCTGCCTCACTCGACATTCCTTCTGACTCTCCCGCTCTTGGGAAATCAGATATTCAAACGATAATTAGCAGGCCCAAATTTCAAGTTGGACCGGGTCCTGCCACTCTGCAGAGCCGATTTCCTCAATGGTGCCTTAAGGGGGTGAGGTTCGACCTAGACTTGGTCCCCATCGACAAGTCTGCTATGTTGCGCAATCTTGATGCAGTCAAGCTCGATATCGAGAGGATGTCAAACTGGCAGAAGCTTGTCGATGAGCTTCAAAGAGTTAACCGTGCCAACATAGAGGCCATGCTTACTATGGAAAACGATAAGGCCGAATGGCAAAAGGTCGTTGAGCAACACGACACCGAGATGAGGAACATTGCTTCTTACAATGAGGAGCTTGAAGCAAAAGTCGAGGAATTGAAACATGAGCTTCCTGCTTCCTCTACTTCCTATTCTCAAAAAGAAGAAGTGCTCCTGAAACAAGTGAGAGACGCTCACGCTAGCCAAAGGGATGCCGAAGACAGGCTAGAAGTACAAAAAAGAATCAGTGAAGGCTATGCTACTGATATTGCTGAGCTCCGAAAGAAAAACAACTCCCAGGAGGCGGAGATACAAATGCTTAAGCTTCAGCTTGCCAAAACTGAAAGGGAGCGTGATGAGGCTGTCGCCGGCAGAATCGCAGCTGAAGAATCTCATGAAGCGACTAAAAACAGCATCAGCTCAACATTATTCGACTTCTACTTGCACAGCGTCTTGGGGCGTGGAAGCCTTGCCTTTCTAGGCCCCAAGTATGAAATCACACTGGCTGAAGTTTGGGAGACAGCACTTGATATGCTCGGTGGTAAAGGTGCTGGATATGCTGAGTCAGCCCTTGAAGACCATTATCTTGATGACGAAGCCCGTGCCGCTCTTGCCAAGGGTAAGGAGCAGCTTGCCAAAGCGCGGGCCGGGATGGCGGAAGAAGAGCGTTCTGAAAAAGAAGTACCGCCTACCATCTCCGAACGTCCTCTAGTTTCTCCCGAGGTGGATATTACAGGCCCTAGTGCTCATTTGCCGCCTCCTACAAGAACTGGGGTAATCACCCCTACTGATGAAGAGGCTTTGGAGGACATTGGGGCTCAGAATTATGAGATTGAACTGACAAAGCCAATATCTTCAGGTAATTTCGACATTGGTCCGATTCAGGTGGATTGCCTGCTTATTCCTCAAAAATTTGATGAGCTTCTCGATTACCTCCTGAATCTCGATGAACCCATATCTCCCTTCTTTCGGGAAGATACTAACATTTTCAATTTTTCTTCTTCTGCAGTTGAAACAACAAGTGCCGTGCAGACTTCGCCTTCTCTGGTTATTCCTCCTCCATCTCTTCAGGTGACTCCTCCTTCTGCTTCACAACCTGGGTCACAAGAGGAGAAAATTGAGGCTCTTCATGGTTTGGATGACCCTGTTGCCTCGCAGGAGCAAAAAGATGAGGGACTCGAAGGAGGCGAGATCTCTCCGGAGCGGACTCCTTCTGACGACGTAGTTTTGTCCGCTCTCGTTACTCCAGGGAGTGAGTCTTCTTCGCAGAGAAGAAAGAAGCTTGGGACATCGAAGAGGAGGGGGAAGAAAATTATCACCACTGAAGAGGAACCGGAAATTGCGCCAGTTGTACCTCCCTCCCCTTCTTCCCTCATGCCTTCAGACCAACCTGGAAGACCCGAAAAGCTAACCACTCGGCCGGGTAAAGGGTCTAAAGGCGGCAAGAAGAAATGAAGAGTTGAGCTTTTTGATTCCTTTTTTGTGTAATGGTCGGATGTTGTGCAGGCACCTGCCCCTGCTTCTTATTTTGAAACCTGTATCTGCAATATCTGCAATTGAATAAAATGATTCTTTATTTGTACATACTTCTGTTTGAATTTGAGTATGCATTTATTATTCATTTTTGCACAAGTTTATTTATATGATATTGCAGCGGGCTTATGGTATGTTGTTTGAGTATTACTTTACTGATGCAGCTACACTATTATACCATGTTGCCCCCATACCTTAAGCTTGCTGCAATATTTTATACTTCGAGGGGACTTGCACTCTTATTTGCTAAAGAATAATTATTTTATTCTTTAAAGAAAATTTTTGTAGAGTACAACTCCCTTCGTATAAGTTTCTACGCTTTGTCGTTCGAAGAAATCACTTTTTTCTTTTGCTTATGTGCGTATTTTACCAAGTGAATTCCTCTATGTGGTAAAGCGGACCTCTGAAGGGTACTTTAACTTCTTTTCTTTTTTTTTTTTTTTTTTTTAAACGATCATTTTCCATAGTAGGTAAATTACTCTTCCTTTGAAAGTTAAAGTACGCTTTTGATGAGGATTTTTTTTATACAAAGTTGTACCTCTGAGGAGGGATTTTTCACGTTTCAACACTTGGAAGTTTTATTTCAATCTCGGTGAAACGTGTACCTCCAAAGAGTTGTGCCTTTGAAGAAAGCCTTTTCACGTTTCAACACTTGGAAGTTTTATTTCAATCTTGGTGAAACGTGGGCTTCCGAAGAGGTCTTTCTTCTTGATTGTGCCTTCGAAGAGGTCTTTCCTTTGAATTGTGTCCCCGGGAGGGGGTTGTACCTCTAAGGAGGGATTTTTTCACGTTTCAACACTTGGAAGTTTTATTTCAATCTTGGTGAAACGTGTATCTCCAAAGAGTTGTGCCTTCGAAGAAAGCCTTTTCGCGTTTCAACACTTGGAAGTTTTATTTCAATCTCGGTGAAACGTGGGCTTTCAGGAAGGTCTTTATTTTGTTTTTGCATTTCAACTTTGGTGAAGTGAAATTCCGAAGAGCGGTTGTTACACTTCAACTCCTGGCGAAATGTGCCCCCGAAGAGGTCTTTATTTTGTTTGCATTTCAACTCTGGTGAAGCGTAATTCCGAAGAGCGGCTTTTACACTTCAACTCCTGGTGAAATGTGCCCCCGAAGAGGTCTTTATTTTGTTTGCATTTCAACTCTGGTGAAGTGTAATTCCGAAGAGCGGCTGTTACACTTCAACTCCTGGTGAAATGTGCCCCAGAGATGGTTTACATTGCCTGGAAGTTACTCTCTCATGGTTGGTGGGTCATGACTCCTCCAATCTTTTTTGTTGAGTAGAGAACTTTCTTTTTTGCGGCATATGTCCCATTTGAGGTCTTTGTCCTCCGAAGAGTTGTGCCTCCGAAGAGGAGCATTTTGCCTCCGAAGAGGGCTTTGGTCTCTGAGGAGAAGCATTCGGTCCCCGTAGAGAAACTTTTTTGCCTCCGAAGAGGGCTTTGGTCCCTGAGGAGAAGCATTCGGTCTCCGTAGAGAAGCATTTTGCCTCCGTAGAGGGCTTTGATCTCTGAGGAGAAGCATTCGGTCTCCGTAGAGAAGCATTTTGCCTCCGTAGAGGGCTTTGATCTCTGAGGAGAAGCATTCTGTCCCCGTAGAGAAGCATTTTGCCTCCGAAGAGGGCTTTGGTCTCTGAGGAGAAGCATTCGGTCTCCGTAGAGAAGCATTTCGCCTCCGAAGAGGGCTTTGGTCTCTTGAGGAGAAGCATTCGGTCTCCGTAGAGAAGCTTTTCGCCTCCGAAGAGGGCTTTGGTCTCTGAGGAGAAGCATTCGGTCCCCGTAGAGAAGCATTTCGCCTCCGAAGAGGGCTTTGGTCTCTGAGGAGAAGCATTCGGTCTCCGTAGAGAAGTTTTTCGCCTCCGAAGAGGGCTTTGGTCTCTGAGGAGAAGCATTCGGTCCCCGTAGAGAAGCTTTTCGCCTCCGAAGAGGGCTTTGGTCTCTGAGGAGAAGCATTCGGTCTCCGTAGAGAAGCTTTTCGCCTCCGAAGAGGGCTTTTCACATTTCATCTCACAAGAGTATGTTGACCGGTTGTGGTGAAATGCGTGCCCCTAAGTAGGGTTATTGTCAGGAAGTTTGGAGTTTCCTTTTCTCGGTTGGATGGATTCTCGGGAGTGTGTCGACCGATAACTCCACGACTTTGTAACGAGAAAGACGCCTTTCTTCGGTGAAGCCCGCTTGAGGCCTTTATCCTCTGAGGAGTTATGCCTTCAAAGAAGGCTTGTGCTTCTGAAATATTCTTTTTGCTGGCAGACGCTTGCTCTCGCATGTCTCTTTGCCGTTGATTCATGTCGACAATCCCCATTGCTTCGCAAGTGTCACCACTTTCAGCTACCAGGCCTCTCCCTTACCCAAAGGAGTATATTTTATAGTTAAGCGAATTGGTGGTGGCAGATTTAGGTTCTTTAACTTGCTGTTTGTTTGTTCAAACATTTGTAGTTAGCTATATATGATCTGCTTCTATCCACCTTGCTTACTTTCGTTTGAAGTTCTCCTTTTGTAGGATTTGAATATGGGAATTTTGAATGGCCCAGTGCTTGATTGCCGGATGATGTTGCGGATCGCTTGGTCTCGTGACTGGTAAGCTTTGTTTTTATGGCCTGCATTATTAAATCGTTTTTTTTTTTAGTAACACGATTAACGTATTTCATATGCCGAAATAAAACAAAGCAGTTTATAATAGTAGGGAACATAAGAATTATAGTGGTTTAACCGAAACTGGGCCTATATCCACTTTATAGCTTTTGTTATCCGCCTGCCTTGCAATTGCCCTTAACAAGAGAATCACATATTTGTAAATTCTTTGCAATATCTTAGCAAAGTTTTCATGTAAAATATGGATGTAAATGGTTGCTGTTCCAAGTTCTTGGAATTGGTTTTCTTTTGACAGTTGCGAATTTGATTGATTATATTAGTAATTCCTTAGTGCCGTCTTTAAGTGTGCATCATCTTCTTCTGTTGGCGGGTGGTTTTAACTGAAGAAACATACTCTAGCCAAATCTTATTTGTTTGCTTAGAGTACTTCTTATTCAGGATTTGACCCTGGAATTCTGTTGTTTAAGGCTTGCTTTCGAATGCTACCAAGGGTTGCTTGATATTGCAATGAATCAGCTTGGTATTGATTGCCTGCAAATTTAGATCGATAATCTTAGTGATATTCTCAGAATATTTCACATATCGAAATAAAATAAGCGACTCGTAATAATAGGGAAAGCAAGACTTATAGTTTTTATTATTTATTGGCGTTGTTTTTACTACAGATTTTGAAACAAGAATCATTGGATCAGCATTCTTTTACAAATTTGAAACAAAGTGTTCAAGTAAGGTATGGAAGCAATTGCTGCCCCAGGATTTAGGAATTGAATTTTTTGGCATAAGAGGACTGGATGGCAACATCTTTCAGAATCGAAACTTCCTTTCACTTTGAAGGTCTCCTTGGAGCGTGAGCACATCTTCCCGCCTCATCCAATTTTTCCCTGCCTGGCGAGGGCTTACTGTGATGACACTGATGATAGGACCTTCATCTCCCTGTGCCACGGTTCTCTTACTTGAGCTACATTGTTGAGCGGGAACCAGCTGCACCTTAGAGGATGAGGAGTAGTTAATTTCATCTTTTTTCACATACTGTTGCAGTTCATTCTACTTGATCAATTCTTCAATCTCCTTCCTTAGATGGCAACATTGGTTAGTTTCATGGCCAGGTTGATTGTGAAATTGACAGAATTTCCCATTGTCTGTCGCGCTTCTCCTCATCAGAGATGGTTTGGGGTAAACAACAACATCCTTTGTTGCCAAGAAGATACTTTCCGGAGTGTCGGTCAAGGGAGTGAAGTTGGAGGGTATGAAGCGTCGAGCTTTTTTCAAGAGTTTCTGTCTTCTTCTTCCCCCATTCTTCTCTTTCTGTTCAATCATTTCCGGTATGTATTCTTCATCGTTACCAGGACTCAATGGGTAATCATCAACTATTCTTTCAAAAGTTCGCCTTGACAAACGTTCGTGGATAGTTGGTCGTGGCCATGAATTCTCTGTTTGGGGGAATGTTCCAATAGTAATGCCAGTTGCTCGTTGAAGAGCATTCCATTCTTCTGAAACCTGGACCTCTTTGGCAATGGTTTTTATATCACTTTCTAGTCGATGGACTTCTTCCTGCAATGCGTTCATCTTATCCAGTATCCTATTGCTTTGAACTTCCATGTGTTGATATATTCCATATATCACGGCATTTAATTCAGCCCTTGTGACTCCAATACTTGAAGCTGTTTCACTTAGCGTGGGAAGAGCAATGGCATTGCTGCAAGTACCTTCAAACCTTAACAACTTCCGTTTCCTTTCTGAAGCCATGGTTTCTGTTAGAATTTTGTTGAACAATGGTTGAAGTTTGCCCCTGAGTTCAATTCTCAGTGAAAGCACCAAAAATGTTAACGCTAAAATGTGAACGCTAACACCCCGGTGTGTAAAGTGTAGTTGTGAAAGCACCACCCGATAGATCGGGAAAGAATTACAAGCAAGTAATAGGAGAAAAGCAGTAAACAACAACGGTTTTATAGTGGTTCGGCTTAAGGGTATAGCCTACGTCCACTCTAAGTACTTTTATTAATAATCCCGTTACAAACTGATACAATTCTTCTCTAGTACAATACACTTCAAGTTACAAGTGATTCGGAACAAGTTTTAAGCTTCAATGTCGATTAAAGTTCTTAGATTCATGTTGAAGATGTGTGGTTTCTTCGTGAATTTCTTTGAGGTATTCTTCTAATCTTGGAAGCTCTAAGTGTTGATGAAGTTCTCAATGCAGCAAGGTAACGGTGTGTGAAGAGAATGTCCAAAAGTCCCTTGAATGTTGGAGATGGGTGCCTATTTATAGAGAGTTCTGATTCTGAAATTTGCCAAGTCCTAAACCGCGGCCGACTCAAGTTAAGACGCAGCCGACTTAAGGTAAGTCGTGACCGGTCTAAGGTCGCCTCCGAGTCAACACCACCTCTTCTCAGTAACATGGCATCGGGCCTATATTAGGTCGTGGACGAGTTAACTTGGTAAGTCGCAAGTCACGGTCTGAACGAGATAACTGGGGAGCTGGATCGGTTGTGACTTGGGTCGTTGCTGAGTTAACATGCGCGTGTCAAGTAGCTGTATAGGATTTGCCTTCATTTGCCTGGGTCGTGAACGGCTTGGCATAAGTCTTAAGTCGGTTGCGACTTAAGTATAGGTCGTGCACCTTTCCATGTCCTGATCAGTTAGGTCGGCAACTCCTTTAGGTAATTAGATCGGTACTTAAGTTAGGTCAGTAGACTTCCTAAGTCGGCATCCTTCAAAGCGTTAGGTCGGCACACTCTTAGCAGTTGGGTCGGCAACAAGCTAAGGCAATTGAGTTGGAACTTCCTTTGAGCCTTAAGTCGGTCTCCTTCTCAAGCCTTTTAGGTCGGTATCTATCTTAAACCTTATGCAATTAGGTCGGTCTTCCGTGCTAAGATATTAGGTCGGCACCCCCTCGCTAAGTCGGCAGAATGTTAGGTCGTCTATCATTTTGGATCGGTGACCCACGGCCGAGGCGGGGTTAACATACTGTATAAAAAATCAAGTATGTATCGGCAATTTTTGAAAAAGTCAAAACAAATCAAAAGAGGAAAGTTTTTTTGCCGTGTGACTCAAGAAAAAAATCGAACACTGCATAATCAAAGCCGTGCGCATCAAGTCGTAAAGATATCAGGAAAGCAAGAATTAGGAAACTGTCGAATTCATATAAGTACATCACCCAAGTTCATCATCGGCGGTGTGTGGAGACAACAAGGACAATCAACAAATCCAAATTAAATCCTGACAAAGCAAAGGTACGACAACTTACCAAGACAATTCGCAATCTTGAGGCAAGCATTCGATCGACAGAGAAGTAGCGAGCAACACACTCGGTCGAGCAAGGCAACACACAAACCAGAGAATCGAATCTGAGAAAGCCCTAATTTTGAGCAATAGAGACAAAGCTGACATTTTTCAGAACCCTAAATTGCATCAAATAACAAAAGAGGAAGTGGCCGTGTTTTTGTTGTGGGTCGGGTTGTTTTGTTTAAAGGGAAAAATTAGTGCTCAAGCTTTTACTTATTTTTGCTCTTAATTTTTAGTCTATTTTTTTTTTCGAATCAAATCTTGGTAAAATCACCACCTAAAATTTAGGTAGTGTTAGATTGTCTAGTTAGAATTAGTTCAGTAAGCTGGGTTTGCGAGTTTGCAAAACTCTATTGGAGGTAGCAGGGTTTGCGACTCTGTTAGAGTGTTTGTAAGCGGAAGACTGTTTAATTCTAATAGAAATCTGGGAATGCAGCAGTAGGCAGGGGTGCCGAAGCTGGGTAAATTATGTGTGTGATTTACTGTTCAGCATATTTACTTTTCTGCAGTTCGTTTTTGTGTTTAATTCGTGAAAATCTGCTATAACCCTATTCACCCCCCCTCTAGGGTTAATCTAGATCCTACAATTGGTATCAGAGCATGGTATTTTTCTTTAACTCTAGAGCCATGAATCCACCAAATAATGCTTTTTCTGAGGGGCAATCTATTGCTAGGCCACCCATGTTTAATGGGAATGATTAAGCTTATTGGAAAGTTAGGATGGGTATTTATCTTAGTTCTGTTGATTATGATGTTTTGGACATTATTGAAACTGGCTATAAATCTCCCACTATAACTGTTGGTGATACTGAGATTCCTAAACCTAAGGATAGGTGGGATGCTAACGATAAGAAATTAAAAACTACAAATACTAAAGCCATGAATGCTTTGATCTGTGCTCTTGATAAGACTGAATTTAATAGAATTTCTCATTGTAAAACTGCACAGGAAATTTGGCATACCTTGGAGGTGACACATGAAGGAACTTCTCAAGTCAAGGAGTCTCGTCTAGCCCTATTCAGCAATGAATACGAGAACTTTGTGATGGACAAAGGCGAGAGCATAAAGGACATGTTTGGACGCTTTTCAACTTTGGTGTACAATGCTAGAGTGCTTGGGAAGGTATTCACTAAGGTAGAGATGGTGAGGAAGGTGCTGCGAGTCTTACCGATGAGCTTTGAGGCAAAAGTCACGGCAATACAAGAATCGAAAGATCTGCGTAAATTAAGCATGGAGGAGTTGATCGGCAACTAGATGACATATGAGCTTGAGCTAAAAACAAAGGAGGAACGCAATAACTCTGAATCAAAGAAGAAGACGATTGCCTTAAAGAGCAAATAAGAGAGTGATGAAGAAGAAGAAGATCCAATTGAAGAGCTTATAATGGCTGTCAATAATGTTAGAAAATGGTCAAGATTAAGGCCACGCAAGAAGAAAACAAGTGGTAATAGGCCAAAAGATTCTGACAATTCCGATAACGAACTGATGTGCTTTAACTACAAGAAACCTGGCCACTTCAAACAACAATGCCCACTTCTCAACAACAACAAAGGAAAGAAAAAGAAGAAGGAGGCCTTTGCAGCGACTTGGGATGATGAAGAAGGAGAGGAAGTTTCGAATAATAGCTCAGAGGAGGCTAATTTGTGCCTTATGGAAAAATCTGATTCAGAAGCAAGCTCAGAGGAATCTAGTGAGGGAGGTGACTATTCTTATAAAGAACTTGCTTTGATGTGTTTTTATCTTACTAAAATAGTTGATACTCTTGAATCTAAAATTGAATAACTGAAATCTGATAGGAGAGAACTTGTCCATGAAAATTCTAGGTTAGAAACTGAACTTGAAAATATTCAAAACCTAGACTGTAAAAAATGTAAAATTTTAGATTCAGAATTATCAAGACTTAAGAATAGCTTTGAGAATCTTGAAAAGGAAAACTTGAGTCTTAAGGAAACCATTGACACTAGGAAAAAGGATTTTATAAATAGATGCACCTCACTTGTAACTGAAAACACAGCACTAAAAACCAAAGTCCAAAATCTTGAGAAATCTCTGAATAACTTTTCAAGAGGAGAAAAATCATTCAATATGTTATTGGGAAGTCAAATTTTTGCTAACAACAGAAAAGGACTAGGCTTTGGGAAAACACAAGTTGATGATAATGGAAAAGGTAAAAGTGTCTTTGCTAGATGTGAAATAATTGGACATCGTGTTGAAAATTGTAGTCATAGGAACAAGAATACAAAATTTATACAAGTTTGGGCTCCTAAGAATTCTACAAACAAATTTCATGTCTATTGGAACAAGAATAAAAGGACTAAACAAGTTTGGGTTCCAAAGGGATTGTTTATTCACAATGCTTCAGTCATTAATATCATTGGACCTAAGAGTTTCTCTAGGTCATCCTCCTCTCTCTCCATGTAGTTATGGTGGCAGGCTAAGGAACAACAACAGTGTTCTCTGGATTTTGGCTGTTTCAGAAACACAACGGGCAACAAAGCAAAGTTTCTTAGCCTAGTACAAAGGTGAAAAAATCACAATGGGCAACCATGAAAAATTATCTTAAACGTAAAACAGGTGAAGGTATATTTATTTGATCGATATATTAAATGTGATAATCTGCACCGTATTCTGAATTAAATCAGCCAATAATGTGATGATAAAGAGATGATGATTTTTTGATTCTGACTTGTTCAACATAGTTGGCCAATTATATTTATGCCAAAAAACACTATTCTTTGAATTACTTCATACATACACGTTTGGACTAAACATAGTGTTTTGTTGGATGATAATACATTAGGTTATAATACGGCTAACTCTATATTCACAATTTCTGATTATTTACACGACTCCAATTCAAATTCAAGAATGCTGTTAAAAATTGAGTTTGAGTTTTTATGCACACTTCATGGTCTGGTCTATCAAATTTAACTAGAGATGTTTTGAAGTGAAAGAGAAATTCGGATGCATATTGTACTGGTAATCTAGTTGACAGAAAATTTACTAGTTGAACGTGATTTATAGGTGAGACATTTAGTAGCTGCATCGTTTTTCAAAAAAAATATCTGCATATTTTTCATTACAAATAATTTTCAAATAGCAGAAATTTTTCTCATATAACCCCTTCGAGAAAATCATTTTTGACCATATTTTCAGATTAGTCATTTTGAAAAAAAAAATTGATTTTAAATGACAAATTTTGACTAATCCGACTCCCTACTAATTATCAAAAAGATAAATAGTGATAAGTGTTGATATTTAACATACATTACTCAAGACAATATATTTGGAAAATTTCTTTAGGAATTCAAACAAGAGTTATAAAAACTTTTTGTTGGGTAAAGATTCCATGACCATTTCTATTTCTATCATATTTCTATCGACCATTATTTATCAAAAATTCAATATAGTTTGTCGATATGTGGTACTATAATCAGGCATCATTCGTTTTTCATTTTACATTTTTAAGTAAAAATAAATAAATACCAAAGTATTCACTCTCATCTAAAAGTCCTCACGGTTATGCATGGGTGAATTACTTGGAATTTGTTATGTGCTTCCATGCTCATTTAAAAGTCCTTACGGTTATGCATGTATGGAACGCATATCAAAATTGATTTATTAAATAAACAAGTTGATTCTAATCCCATTTAAAAGTCCTCACGGTCATGCGTGGTTAGAAGATACTTGAATTCATTTTTAAAATTAAATTGGAATACAACTAGTCTCATTTAAAAGTCCTAACGGTTATGTATGATTAGTAGATATTCAAATTCCTGATATAAATGTACCACAATTAGATACAACTGTATGATTTTATATGAGAACATCATTTCCATTATTTCTAAAAGTGGAATATGCACCTAACAAGGGCAGTTATAATTTTTGTTTGATTTTTATTGAAGTTTAATATTTATATTCAAATTGAGTTTTAATGTTGGATTAATATCGATCACTTTATCTCTATTTTTCTCTAACACTATTATTCTTTTGTTGATAACAAAAGGGGGAGAGAAAAGTAAAGATTTTGTCAAATAAAATCAAGCAATGGTCAAATAATTTTCCATTTGCATCTAGGCTCATTTGTATATTTCTATTTGTATGCATATATGTAGGGGGAGCATCGTGTAGAGAGGAAGCATTTAAATAGGGGGAGCAATTAGAGTATTTCATTGATCAAATACATTTAACATAGTCAAAATCTTAAGATATATGTTTGTTATCATCAAAAGGGAGAGATTGTTGAATATGCGCTTATATGATTTTTGTTTGATGATAATAAACATATGTGTGTGTGTATATATATATATTCATTTAAATGTATAGGTTAATGTACTATTTTATTTTTCATAGATTAAATAAATATTTGTTGAATAAAATAAATTACACAGAATTTGAATTCAAACAGAAATTTTATTCAAACAAATATTTATTACAATTTTGAATAGTACAAATTCAAGCTCTCACTATACATATATAATTTTGATTCTAATTACATCACAATTCAATTTACATAAATTCCTCACTACATATCACTCACACGTAGTTTATCTTCAACTTCATTCCAGTTAGAATCCAACATCTGAGTAATCTGCAAAAATGTTCACTAACATAGTAAAATTGAAAAAGAAATCTTTTTGCAATAAATAGTGAATTTTGAAAATATTTGCCTCAGTTATTTGTGTTTTTAGTCATCATTTACATTTGAATTCATCATACACGAACAATGTGACATGCACAGTGTATCACTGTACATGCCACAAGGCCGTGCACACCGATATACACTTGATAATATTACAGGGACAGGTGAGCACAAGGTCAAACCCAAAATAAAAGGACGAGTTCAACTCAGGTGCAATATAAATAAAATCACGACACGAGCACAAGGTCAAACCCGAGTTTTAAAACTGGGTTCAAAACAAGGTCAATGCACAGACTGGAAATTCAAGAAGGCACCAAACAATAAACTGAATGCAAAGGCCAAGTCATAGTTGTCATGACTCAACTCAAATGCAAAACTTCAACAAATCAAAATAGCATCAAAGCTTATGTATGCAATGCCTCAAATGACTCAAGTAATGAAGCACTGAAATGATGCAAATGTCCAGACAACAACAGAGCACAATGCACCAAGTAAGTAACAGCAAGCAACAGGACCAGACCAAAGTAAGGGGGTGTGCAGTCCGGTGAAGTTGGTCTGGTGACGGTCGAATGGTTGTGGATGGAATGTTGTATAAAGTGAAGTGCTATTGTGCAATGGGAGAAACAATGTGTAGTGAAGTGCTGTTTTGGAGTTGAAGTAGTATAAGTGGTGCATAGAAGTAGTTGAAGTAGTAGAAGTTAGTGAATTTTGGTCATAGAGAAGTCTGGTAACAGAGAAGAAGTCAGGAATTCTTAAATGCAAACAAATGGAATGCAACTACAGTGATCAAATAGACTGCAAGATGTATGCAGACATAAGGCATGAAACCACAGTGCATCAGGTCAAGGTTGTATACCAAACTGATACAAGCACTTACATTATCAAAGTTCAGGACAAGACTCAACAAATGCTACAGAAAAGTAGCAGTGTGCAAAATGAAGCAACTGTGAAACTGGACAGTTACACTGATGTGCCAGAGAAAGGAAGATCACAACGTAGCATCAATAATGCAAACAACATATATACAAGCTAAAAATCCATGAAGCAGATGTACAAACTAAAACTCCAGAAGGACCAGGTTATAAAACTACAAGTACAGGTGCAATATAATGCAGACCTGATTAAAACAAAGAAAGTGCATTTGAAGCACAACCAAGTTCAGTTGGAAGTTAAAAGATGAACCAGACAGTGATGCAAATAGTGAATTACAATATCGCAATGATAACAAAGTCAAAACCTGCAGTAAATCAAGTTCGAATTCAATGCAGATGATAAACAACTCGAAGTCAAGTGATAAAATTCATGTTTAAAAGTCAAGTGCCAAAGTCCAGGTGTAATGAAGTTGATGCCAGAGAAATCGAATTCGTGAACGTGTACTGTATAAAAAATCAAGTATGTATCTGCAATTTTTGAAAAAGTCAAAACAAATCAAAAGTGGAAAGCCTTTTTGCCGTATGACTCAAGAAAAAAATCGAACGCTGCATAATCAAAGCCGTGTGCATCAAGTCGTAAAGATATCAGGAAAGTAAGAATTAAGAAAGTGTCGAATTCATATAAATACATCACCCAAGTTCATCATCGGCGGTGTGTGGAGAAAACAAGGACAATCAATAAATCCAAATTAAATCCTGAAAAAGCAAAGGTACGAACAACTTACCAAGGCAATTCGCAATCTTGAGGCAAGCAGTCGATCGACAGAGAAGCAGCGAGCAACACACTCGATCGAGCAAGGCAACACACAAACCAGAGAATCGAATCTGAGAAAGCCTTAATTTTGAGCAACAGAGACAAAGTCAACATTTTTCAGAACCCTAAATTGCATCAAATAACTAAAGAGGAAATGGCCGTGTTTTTGGTTGTGGGTCGGGTTGTTTGTTTAAAGGGAAAAATTAGTACTCAAGCTTTTACTTATTTTTGCTCTTAATTTTTAGTCTGTTTTTTTTCGAATCAAATCTTGGTAAAATCACCACCTAGAATTTAGGTAGTGTCAGATTGTCCATTTAGAATTAGTTCAGTAAGTAGGGTTTGCGAGTTTGCAAAACTCTATAGGTGGTAGAAAGGTTTGCGAGTCTGTTAGAGTGTTTGTAAGCGGGAGACTGTTTAATTCTAATAGAAATCTGGGAATGCAGCAGTAGACAGGGGTGGCCGAAGCTGGGTAAATTATGTGTGTGATTTACTGTTTAGCATATTTACTTCTCTGTAGTTTGTTTTTGTGTTTAATTCAAGAAAATTTGCTATAACCCTATTCACCCCCCCCCCCCTCTCTAGGGTTAATCTAGATCCTACAAAAATAATTAAATAATTATTTACATTCAAAATTCAAATTCAAATTTAAATCGTCTCGATTTCCGCAATTCAAAATCTCGATCTCCGATCGATGCGTGCCGCCAGGCGTTCATAAGGTTATACCCCATTTCGAATGCAATGGAAAAGGTTTCGAGTCCAAATTTGATCGTACGAAGAAGATGTCTTTTTGGACCCAGCTATTATATTGAATTTTCAATTTCATTTTCAGTGCGTTTGCTTATCGTACGACCAATCGATCACCCCAAACACTACAAAAATTGAAATCCGATAATAATACAATATTACGGATCTAATGGAACTAGTTTCGTTGAATTCCGAGACTGTGACTCGGAAGACTATTTTTTAAATATCGATTTAAACGATAAAATTTCAGAACTGACCAAAATACTTTTAATTTCAATTTTAACACTTCCATTATCTTCCGTATTATCAATATAAATTTTCTAAGCCTTTGAAAAAATTTTAACCGGCTTAAAACTGAAGATTCAAATATTTACCCAACTTCAATAAATTAATTTCAATAAATTAAATTGCCAAACCCATAGTTATACTTGAAATTCAAGTTTAAAATAACTTCCAAATATTTAAAATCAGTTAAATATTTCAATTTCAAATGTTAAAAATTTTGGGTCGTCACATTCTTCCCCCTTTAAAAGAATTTCATCCCGAAATTACTAGTTAAGAAGAATGATCCACAACCCGTTTGTCATTTTCCCAAAAGCAAACAGTTTATCAACTTGCGAAAACAAATCTTTTTATTAAAGGCCCATTATCATTTCATTCAACTTTCCAAAACATTCTCGACTTTAATCATAAATTCCAAACAATATTATTTTCTTCATCAATTCAAATTTAAATTTAAATTCAAATTTTAAATTTTTAAAATTTTCTCAGAATTTTTCTATCTCCCAAAATTTTCAAAAAAATTTGTCAGCGCCTCTTTTGCGCGGCTAGCTCGGTATGACTACAAAATGCTACAACGGGCCTCTAGATTTCAAAAGAAAACAAAAGGACAAGTGGTTAGACAAGAAAATCATCAAATTTCATATAGAAATTTAAATGCATACCTTTTGGCGAGCAATTTAAATTACCTTCGAAATTAAAAATCCAATTTCCTTTGCCTTTAAAACACCTGTATATCCTACTTAATATTGTCCAATTACAACTTTCAAAATCATTTTGCACATTTCTTTTCCAAAGTTTCAATAGTTTTTTTATTCAAACCCGTACGGTGCAATTATATCATTCGTATGCAATATCAAATTCGATCGCTCACTCGATCACACAATTTCACTTCCGAAATAGTATCGTTTATCCAACTTCCTAGTGCGAACTCGGATCTGGTTTCTTGATCAGAAACCATTATTCTCCTTGCATAGCTCTAAAATACGATAGAGAATTTCCAAAATCAACCAAAAATCCATATCCATGTTCGTCGTCGAAAATCTAGTGGAAAATGACAACTCGGATCGATATAAATATCTCGAAATTCTGTGCTCGAATTCTGGATCAAATCGCTATGCAAAAATAATATACGTACATCCTACGTATTAGTTCAAATTGATTATTCGCGATATCAATTCTCTTTTACCACAATTACTGTTCCACAACTTCCAGTTTAACTTTCACTCAATTATTAACTTTGTATATTTTCCCAATTCTTGATTTTATTTAAGAATTTCACCTTTTGTTTCTAAAGTCCAATAAATATTTTATATAACTTCTTACATTTATTCTCCACTTCACGAGTGAAGTTCATAACTACTTATATTTAAATTGGATTTCCAATTCCATATGAATTCAATTTTTTTTATCTTCAATTAGTTTCACTTACTAATTTCATTTTAATACTTCGCTTCATTTGGTCCAACTTGACAAAATTTCCGCTTTACTTTGTTCATCCCAAATCAAATTCAATTTCCAATATTCAGTTTTAATTCGAACTTTTAAGCTTTGATAAGTATTCCAACTTATTTACATTTCAAGCAAATTTCCAAAATAAATTCTTAAACCTCTCATGATTCCATAAGTATTTAAATAGGATTCCAGAGTCTTTCCAACATTTCAAAAATCATTTTTAAAATCAATTCAAATTATCTTTTGAATTTCCAAAACCGAAACCAAATTTTGCAAACAACTTCAATTTAGAATATTTTGGCAGCAATTCCTCTCCTGGAAACTCGAAAATGAACACCGATGATGTCGATCATCATTGGAATTATTTTCCAGTAACCGAAAAGAGTTTAGCGATTTTATCCCTTTAAAACATTTCCAAATATTTTTAAATCCAAATTCCACCTGATTTCAAATCAAACTCAAAAAAATTTCCCAAATAATTTCACCATTATTTTTTCAAACCTTTGAAAATATTTTTCAAACTCAAAAGAATTTAAATTTCCCAAATTTCAAACTCCAAATCCTTATAAAAACATTTTAAAATATTTCTCTGGAATCCTGTTTGAAATTACAATGATGATAATTTAATATTATCACTTCCTAACAATCAAGCAACCATATACTATAATAATTTACCCAAAATTATTTCTTTTATATACAAAAATTTTTTGGTTCAAATTATTTCATTTACACTATTTTAAAACAATAATGTATTGGTTTATCTTGTTTAAGAGTTTAGAAACCCCAATCGATACAGTTGGCCAAATACACCGATCAAAATCTATAAACAATCTACCGATAAGTCAACACAATATAAAACAATTTTATATTCACTAACAAATAGGCGCTCATATATATTATTATACTCAAACTTATTCTAAAGTACGATTGACTCTCTCTAATGAGTACTCCTTGGCAAGGCCAAGGTTGTCGCTTAACCAATTGCTTTATACCACACTGTAACGACCAGGTTTTTCGACCCTCGAAAGTCAACATCAATACGTCCACTGATACGCCGAACAATCGAATGCCGAAAAACCGAACCGTTAGGGTTAAAGAAGAAGAAGATAGAAGAAGAAACAGAAGCTACATCAGAATCTCACATTTCGCAGCAGAACAATATATAATAGATAAATAAATAATCTTTAAACATAGAACTATATCTGTTTATACATTACAACATCAGAGTGTTACAACAACAAAACAGTGGAAAAGAATATCATATACTTGTGATATGCCTCGCCATCCAGCTTTCCTTCTGTTCTCCACAGCAACTTCTTGACTTCGCTCCAGAACAACTGATAACCTGACTCTAGGTTGCCCGTGTGGAAAATTATGGGTACCCAGAGTTTAGAAAGGGAACAATAAACTCCAGGTCAGTCATGGGACTGGTGTGAGATCTTAAAATAGTTATTTTCATAAAGAAAAGGAAAAGAAATCCGCTATGCTTTTGGAAAATGAAATTACCATAAGGCCTCCCACTACACACACAATGCAAACACACAATTGGAGGAGATTTCTCCATATGATAGTCAAACATGCTTGATACACAAAATCATTTTAATATTATAATTAGTGCATAGTGTAGAAAACATTTCGAAAGTATAATATAAATCTTAGCCAGCATATACATTTCGTAGTATGCCTACTATAGCTACCATATTCAATAGCAGGTTACCGCCACATTCCATGGCAGGTTATATAACTAAAACCGTACAGGGCTCGTACTGTTTCTTTGGATTTCCAACAAATGGTCAAGCTAAGGAACTTCCTATTCCGCATTGGTACGCCTCTGGATTGACACCCCGAGAACCTAATCGTATTGCTACCAACAAAAGCCGAGTTACCTCACGTTGTAATGAAGCTGTAACTAGGTAACCACACGAGTATGCCATCCTCTGTCGTTACCGACCATTATCCGAGGATCCTCAACCACAAAGCAACAACCACAAAGTAGTAAATTTGCAGCAACCACATAGGTTAAATATCTGGGCTCCATACCATGATACCACCTTTTTCCAGAAGGAAATTGACATACCCTAAGGGCGCTACCCCCAAATAACCTTGTTGCATCCTTCCTGTTTCGACCATTTCAGGGTTGAGAGGTCCGACGAGGTCTCGTTTCATAAAGCTACGCTTTTCACAAAAGTCATGCTTTGATCAACTAATGATCAGCACCACTTCGTATGCCACATTACCAAATTGGGAATATATCACTGGTAAATATCAACTGTATAACCTCAGGGCTCGTACGTCTCAGAGAAGGGTGTTAAGCTAGGAGAATAAATTCTCCGCCACAAACAGAAATGTATTTGATAGAAATCAACTTTGTATCTCAAAGTTTAACATCAGACATACATCCATACAAGTCTGTTCTGGGTTCGAACAGAACCGAAGGCACTTCAAAAGAAGCCCTTGCAAATCTGAATATTCACTAATCACGTCCAGAGTTCCCATCACAGAGGGTGATAAAATCTCTATACCGGAGCAACTCAGTTCAAAGACATTCGATAGGTAACCCTTTCATTTTCGAAAATACCCGATCTTCAACACCATCTTCAAATGCAATCCCATTTCGTCGTATCATTATTCGAAATGGGTTTTATGACACAAAGTCCTCTCCCGGCTTAACCGAATAATGAGCGCTTATTTTTAAAAATAATTATTACATTCAGATTTCAAGTAAATCACAACAAATTTCCACTTTGATTTTTTAAAAAAAGATTCATCATAAAGATTCGATGTGGTTTACGGGTAACCATTTGGAATCAGACCCCTGGTTGCATCGAAATTCAAATGCCATTTAAAGGTCAATATTAATAGTCGGTTATTTAACTATCAATCAATATTCACAACAATCACCAGATTTTAAATAATTTCCCCTAATTATTTATTTTCAAAATATCATCGCAAGATATATTTTAACATTTCAACCCTTTGAAAAAAAATTCAAATCACTTTCCTCACGTGAAATAAATTTTCAAAAATTTATTTATTTCCATTGAAAATTTGCCGAGTCCGAATAGTTTAAAATAATTTAAATCACTTATCCAAAAATTTGTACTTGGAAACATTTAAAACAAAAACTATTTTAAAACACTTTATTTAAAACATTAGTTATGAAATGTTATATCAATGTCTCATATAAAGCTCAAGTCCAAACAATTTAAAAAAATATAATTATTAGATAAAGTGTAATTATTAAAATAACCATTTTCTAAATCAAATACAAATTCAATCTTCAAAATAACCACTACTATAATCAACACAATAATATTCACTTTAAATATTTAAAAACAATTTCTGAAAATAATTTGTCCAATAATATTCTTTTTAACACCAATTCTAGGACTTTTAATTTATATTTTAAAAGCTACTTTGAAAACATACTCGGCCTTCTGGAGAAAATACACCTTCCATTTCAAAATGGTCATTTTATATCAATTAATAAATCCTTTTCAATTTATTCTGAATTTACATTCCAATCCATCAATTTTTTTCCACACTTAAAAATAAACCAATATTCATTTTTAAAACAAATTTCCCTTTCCTTTATAAATCCCTATTGTGAATTTAAATTTCCAAATATCCATTGATATACAATTTTCAAATCGATTCCTAAATATTCACTTTCTAATACCAAATCAGATTCCAAATTTATTTCAAACACCAAATCAAATTCCAAATTGGTTTCCAAAATTATTTCAAACACCAAATCAAATTCCAAATTGATTTCCAAATTTATTTCAAACACCAAATCAAATTCCAAATTGATTTCAAACACCAAATCAAATTCCAAATTGATTTCTAAACATATTACCTTTTAAGACAAATCCTTTTAATTTTTTCCCAACTATTTAAAATCTGAATTTTAAATAAATTCTCCAACTTTTTAACAATACTACTTAAAATCCTTTCATTGAAATCTTTTTCCATATTCTGGAATTTATTCAGTAGGATTTCAAAAATCAATCTTTACCCTTTCTAAATTCTTTTTTTTATATTTATTCAATTCTCTAAAATTAATTTGCTTAAAATATTCTACCTTAATTTCTAAAAATCTAATTGTATATTTCTGGTATCCTACGATGTAACGACCGTGATGTTGAATGCTGTCGAAATAAAAATTTAAAAATAGAAAAAAATTATTAAAAAAAATTATATGTGTGAACGTGCAAAGTATGTTGAAAAAAATAACAATGTTGTATTCTCTTTTTGCCTTCACGTGTGTGAAGGAGTGATCCCTTTTTTAAACAATGTTGATCACATTTGTGCTTTGCTGTCACACAAAAGTCGTGTAAACTAAGTGATCCATTTTATGTAAATTTGAGCAAGAGCAGTCTCATTTTATTAAAACAAAGTTGAAACATTTGTCCACTTTCTGTCACTTTTATTTCAAAAGCAAACTTAACCACTTTATTATGACCAATTTCATTGAAGCAAGATTTAAACTATGCATTCACACACAAAGTTTATTATTCAAAGTTTGAATTCACAGCTGCTACCATCATTTTTTATACAGCATGTCCTTTTTTCTTCACTTATGCACGTATCATCATAAGTGCAATTGTACCATGTTATTTTTAGCACACCTCTTCCACTGACTAGTTCACAAATAGGAGAATAGAAGAATAGCTGCATCATATTATTCCATACTCTTCAGTAGGTTAGTAGAATTTCATTAATGGCAGTGCAATAACTTTGCTTCAAACATTCCTTGTTGATAACTGGTTTGGAGGCAAATTACCGGTGAGTTTAAAACTCACTTTGCTAATTTATTCATTTGCGTGGAAAATTTATTTGCCAGATCTTTTTGTTTTATCAACTTTATTTTTGCTGGGTCATCTAATTTCCTCCACTTGATTCATGAGTATATAAATTATGTATGTGCACATTATCTGCATTATTAAGCATGCTCTGCGAACGGTGAATCATGTTCAGGCTAAATGCCTTATTTGCGCATACTGGTAGTTGTGTCTAGGCATTCTTCCCATGCAAACATTTTTTATATGGTATAATATTTCGTTAATTGCATACGGAGTGTATTGAGAAACGATTAGTATATTGCTCAGGCTAAAGTATTTCGCGCATAAGAGTAGGGCACTGCGTGACATTCGGGTGAGTATTGCATTTTCTAGCGCATGCCATTTTTGTGTGTGCACTGATACGTATTTCCCAAGCATCGGTTGCAGCATACAAAATAAAAGTGTGTGAGTATTAATATTCCAGTAGGGGATGTGTTTGTCCAAAATGTAAAAAAAAAATTGCACAGTGATAGTTGGTGAGTAGTTTCGAAGTGCACAGTATTAGTAAATGAATGCAAAGAGTGTTTGTGGTCCAGGTCATTTAACTTTATTACTTGTTGCGTGCAAAAATGTGTTGCTTGGTCAATTTATAAATTT
The DNA here is from genome assembly GCA_030765085.1 of Allium cepa. Classification (NCBI taxonomy): domain Eukaryota; kingdom Viridiplantae; phylum Streptophyta; class Magnoliopsida; order Asparagales; family Amaryllidaceae; genus Allium; species Allium cepa. The sequence continues at coordinate 292,652,446 of CM060942.1, forward strand.
GTCAATATTTGTTTCAAGTGCGAGTGTATAATTGCATGCGCATATATATGTTGTTGCGCATTTAGCGTTGTTTTATACTCTTTTTACTTACGTGTATATAAGTGTGTCCATACTGTTTTTGGTGCAAGTATATTGTGTAAGTGTATTGTGTGAAAACTAAGTTTCAAGTCACATATTACTTTTACAATTTTAATGTGTTTCCATATTATAGTATGCATACATGTATACCGTTGTGCACGTGAATATTGCCAAACAGTGCAATATTTTTATTGAGTATGCAGTAGTGCAGTTTACTGCGTTAAATTATTTGTGTGCCGGTAATTGGTTTTAAAACGTATTTTGTTTTGACAACATTTTTGGCGAATAAAAATTACTGTTATTTTGACTTCAGTAACCGTCAATTTAAAGTGAACTTTTAAGCGGTTATCCCGCAACGCTGATTTGGTATCCGTTTTTACGGTGTTTTGTGAAGCGCAATTTTCTCATCGAAATTATTATAGTTGTTGTTGTTTTAATCACGTGTTTTAAAAAGCGTTTTAAAATGAATTGTTTCCAAAAAAATTACAGTTTGCGCTTTCAAAAGAATGAGGAAGCGATTTAAACGATTCAGAAAAATTTAGGACTGTGAACCCTTACTTTTACTGATTCGCTTAATTTTGGACTTGTCCGTTTGAGAACGTAAATTTTATTATATATAAAATACACAATTTTGCACTTTCAAGGAAACGATGAAGAGATTTAAACGATTTATCAAAAGTGCGGAATATGGAACTACGCTTTTACTAATTCTGTTAATTCTGGACTCGTTAATTGAAATATTTGCTATGCATTTGTTGTTTAAAGATTTCGATGGTTTGGTTGGGCTTTCGAGCCACTATGCTGGACCTTCGGGTCATATGATGGACCTTCGGGTCAATTACCAGTACTAGACCTTCAGGTCATATGTTGATCCTTCGGGTCATTTGTTGGGCGCCAAAAATTATGATGACAGTACTTGGTAGGCTTTGGCCATATGTTGATGCACGTGCGGCGTTAATTAGACTCTCCATATGATGGGATCGATCAACTTTTATGCTGATTTTTCTAGTTATCTATTTTTTATTTCTAGATTTTTTGAATTGCAGTTTTGAATTCAATTTTGAATTTGAAAGTGACGCAGCGGATAATTCGAAATAAACTTCAATCGATGAAATGTAGCAATCGGTGAGTTGAAGATACCAAAATGCCCAAGTTCGTTGATCCAAAGATACCGAACTCTAGCTATCTCAAACACGTTGATAGCGCACTATACCGTGTTCAAAGATCTACGATTCTTCGCACGTTGATCTAGCGCACTAGATTCCGTGAATCGGCTTCAACAAACGTGGATTCGAGCGCACTCGAATGACGTAAGTGGAGATAGGAGATTACACTCAACTACCAATTGGTATGAAAGCACAAAGCTAACAAAAGAGAAATTTTATTCAAAATCAACAACCCAAAAATTTACAACACACCCGCTATTTATAGGCATTACAACTCAACACAACCTACAACACTCAACTCCTAGGTCGGCACCGACTCACCATGTACGACTCATCTCGGCCGACTCACCATAAGTCGTTACCGACTCAACACACGCAACTCCAACCCCTTACAACGGAATACAAAGTAAACGACTCAACATGACCGACTTAACAGTAAGACCTACATATAACAACTCACCCGGTTCAATACATTACCGACTCAACGTATAACGACTCAAGGATTTGCGCCTTAGCACCCAACACAAACCATAGGTCGGTAACGACCTAACATACAACAGTACACGACTCAAAAATATACTGCTTATCTCCTTGCCGACTCATCTTAGGTCGTAGCCTGTTAGCTCGGTCCCGACTCATGCCTTCCTCATTAACTCGCACCTTTCCCACACATGCTCCCTTAGGTCGGTCTCGACTCAAGGCCGCCTCAAGTTCCTGCTCAGTGACTCGTGCCGTTTCTTCCCATGTCTTGTTGAGTCGTGGACGCTTTATACTGAGTCGTAGACGACTCAAACCAAGTCGGAGACGACTCAACACCGAAGTCCATTTTACTCTACTTTTGTTATCCCGGAAACGACTTAGGGCCTCCTCCTTTGCTCGTAACCTATGTCCCTTAAGTCGGTAACGACTTAAAATCTCCGAGTTACCCAACTCCACAGCTTCCCCCACACGACCTAGAAGCATGTTAACTCGTGACCGACTTATCTCTTGGGAAATTGTAGATCGTGCTGCATCATCCTCCCCTGGTTGAGAAAAATTCGACCTCGAATTTGCAACTTCTTTCCCAACAATCTCATCTCCATGATACGGAATTAAATGTTTGACGTTAAAGACATCAGAAGTATAAACATCATCTGGTAACTTTAATCGATAAGCATTCTCATTGATTTTTTTCAAAACTTCAACTGGACCCATTTTTCGTGCTTTCAACTTGTTATAAGCACCCACCGGAAAACGATCCTTTGTCAATACGGCATAAACCAAATCACCTTTCTTAAATTCAACATTTCGACGTTTCAAATCTGCAAACTTCTTATATTTCTCATTCGATTTCTCCAATCGTTCCTGAACGATTTTATGACATTCATTCAGCTCTTCAACAAAATCAACAGCTCGTTTAACTGTTCCCTTTGACTGTGGTACTACTGCTAAATCCAACGGTCCCCTGGGTAAATTTGAATAAATAATCTGAAACGGACTGAATCCTGTGCTACGATTTACTGCATGATTATGAGCAAATTCTGCCTGGCATAGCTTCATATCCCAACTTCTCAAATTATCCTGTACAAGACAACGCAACAAATTTCCCAATGACCTGTTAACAACTTCCGTCTGCCCATCAGTTTGCGGATGATAAGCACTGCTGAAATTCAACTTCGTTCCCACCATTTTCCACAAACTCAGCCAAAAGTGACTCAGAAAACGAGTATCTCGATCAGAAACAATAGATTCTGGCAATCCATGAAGTCGATAAATCTCCTTGAAAAATAACTGTGCTACTCGAACTGCATCTGCTGTCTTCTTGCAAGCAACAAAATGTGCCATTTTTGAAAACCTGTCCACCACAACAAATATCGAATCATTTCCCCTTTGAGTTCTCGGCAAACCCAAAACGAAATCCATGCTAATATCAACCCATGGCTTGGATGGTACTGGTAATGGCATATACAACCCCGCATTCGTTGCTGTTCCTTTTGAAACTTGGCAAATATGACATCGCTCCACAAATCTCTCAACTTCTTTTCTCATCAATGGCCAAAAGTAAGATTGTGAAATCAACTGCAAAGTACGATCACGGCCCACATGTCCTTCCTCGTGCAATTCCTTCACAATTTTCATCCTCAGACTACAATCCGGAATACATAATCGATTTCCTTTAAACAGAAAACCATCAACCAACATGAATTCATCGGTACTCCCATCCTTCACTTTTTCAACATATTTCACAAAGTAAGGATCCTCTTCAAGCATCTCTGGCAACATTTCAAACCCCGTCACTTCAACCTTCATTGTCGTTAGTAAATGACTCCTCCTACTCAAAGCATCAGCTACCCGATTTGTCACCCCTGATTTGTGCTTAACGACAAAAGTAAACTGTTGTAAATAAGAAATCCATGATGCATGTCTCGCGGAAATTTTATCCTGTCCCTGTAAATGTTTCAAAGCTTCATGATCTGTGTAAAGAACAAATTCCTTCTGAAACAAATAATGCCTCCAATGCTTGATAGCCTGAACAACAGCATAAAATTCAACGTCATATGTACTGTATCTCATCTTCGCCCCTGACAATTTCTCACTGAAATATGCAACTGGCTTCCCATTCTGACTCAGAACTCCTCCAATTCCAACCTTCGAAGCATCAGTATGCAATTCAAATAACAACTGAAAATTAGGTAAAACAAGAATTGGTGCAGACGTCAGCAATTCCTTGATTCTCTCAAAGGCAACCCCCGCTTCCTCTGACCACACAAATTGTTTACCCTTCATGCAATCAGTCACTGGAGCCATCACGCTACTGAAGTGTGGAATGAATCTTCGGTAGAATGACGCTAGCCCATGAAAACTTCTCACTTCTGTAATTGTCTTTGGCTGTGGCCAATTCCTGACTGCTTCAACTTTGCTATGGTCAACTTGGATACCTTCTCCTGAAACAACATAACCCAGGAATAAAACAGTAGGTGTCATAAACACACATTTCTTTGTAGCAGCATAAAATTGTTCTTCTCGAAGTATAAGCAACACTTCCCTCAGATGTAGAACATGCTCCTCTGTACTTCTGCTATAAATCAGAATATCATCGAAATACACCACGACAAACTTCCCAATGAATGGTCGAAAGATTTGATTCATCACCCGCATGAATGTACTAGGTGCATTAGACAAACCAAATGGCATAACCAACCATTCGTACAACCCCTCTCTTGTTTTGAAAGCTGTCTTCCATTCATCTCCAGGTCTGATTCGGATTTGATGGTAACCACTCTTCAAATCAATCTTCGAGAATATAGTTGCCCCACTCAACTGATCCAGCAAATCATCCAACCTCGGCATAGGGAATCTATAACGAACAGTGATCTTATTCAAAGCTCTACTATCAGTGCACATCCTCCAAGTCCCGTCTTTCTTTGGTACTAACAATGCAGGCACAGCACACGGACTCAGACTTTCCTGAATACGACCCTGCTCAAGCAACTCTTCCACCTGCCTCCGTAACTCCTCATGTTCCTTCGGACTCATTCTGTAATGTGGTCGGTGTGGTAACACTGCTCCTGGAACAAGATCAATCTGATGCTGAATGTCTCTAAGTGGCGGTAACTCCTTTGGTAACTCATCTGGAAAGACATCTTCAAATTCTTTCAAAACAGGCTTTACTTCTTCTGGAATCTCAACTTCTTCACTACTCTCTCTCCCAATCAACAAAAACACTTCCGGTTCTTCCTCCACTTCTTTAACAAACTCCTTCAAAGTCAACAGAGTTTTTAATTCTTCAATCTCTTCTAGCTTGCTCTCCTTCTGTTGCTGTTTCTTGGGAACCAAAGTAATTTTAGTACCCTCGAACATGAAACTGTAACTGTTGGCACGACCGTCATGCTGAACTGCTCTATCAAACTGCCATGGTCTGCCTAACAATAAATGACAAACATCCATATCGACGACATCACACCATATTTCATCTTTGTACTTCTTTCCGATTGAAAAATTCACACAAGCTCTTCGACATACTTTCACTTCACCTCCCTTCCTTAACCATGCTAGCTTGTACGGTTTCGGATGTTTCTCGGTCTTCAAGTTCAACTTTCTAACTGCCTCTGAAGAAATAATATTATCACAACTTCCCGCATCAATAACGAACTTGCAGACTTTCCCCAGAATAGTGCATGTCGACTGGAAAATATTGCTTCTCAACCAACTACATTCCTCTTCTTGTTTTGGTGTCAAACAGCTTCTCCTCAACATAAGATTACAACCTTCATCTCCCGACACTTCTTCTTCCTCCTCAACATAAGGTACATTTGAATACTCTGCCTCCTCACCATCATCTGCCTCAACCTCTGCAACCATGGTTCTCTTCTTTGGCTTCGGACACTCATTGCTTTTATGACCCAACTCCTGACAATTATAACATTTGAAAACACTACTAGCCTTCGCTTTCTCTGCCTCCTTCACCACTGGTTTTGTAACAGGTTTAGGAACACTAGAACTTCCACCGGCACCTTTCACTGGATTATTAGAATGAGTAAACACACCTCCTCCACGCCTTCCTTGTTTCTCCCAAGCCAATGCTTTTTGATGTGCTTCTGCAACGGATCTAGGATCGAACATATTAACCATATCCTGGATCTGCATTCTCAAACCCCCAATGAATCTAGCAGTTAGCTGTTCTTCTGTTTCCATGATATCATTCCTGGCAATGAGTTGGTAAAATTCATCAGCATAATCACTAACAGACTTTGTCCCCTGCCTCAGATTCTGCAACCTTTGGTACATAAGTGACTGGTAGTTGTAAGGTAAGAAAGTAGATCTCATCAACTTTTTCATCTTCTCCCAAGATTCTATCTTTGACTTCCCCATTCGTTCTCGAGTAAGTTTAGTTTGCTGCCACCATGCCAGTGCTCTTCCCCTCAGCCTTGTAGCAACTAACTTCACCCTTCTATTCTCCGGCACCTCCTTGAAATCAAAGATTTCCTCCACATTAGACAACCAATCTAAAAACTCCTCAGCAACCATTCCGCCTTTAAATTCTGGAATTTCCATTTTCATACCCGACTCCCAACGACGATCATCCTCCACATCACGGTAAGAATTTCGAATTTGGTCTCGATCTCTATAAGGAATACTTGCTCTATCACCCTCTTCAACAAAATCAAAGGTACGCCTACATCGATCTCGACTAACATCATCCCTTCTCTCATGCATGCTTCTTTGACTATGTCTCTCTTCATCTCTATATACTTCATGGTCAAATTCTCGATGACTTCTTCTTTCTTCATGTGCATAGTCATGATGATCTCTTCGTGATGAAATTGATGTTTCTCTTCTATCTCTACAAGAATGTGGTGATACCCTCCTCGCTTCCGTAACCAATGGCGAAACTCGGTTTCCTCCATGGTTCGAGTTTGGTGATCTCCTCCTTTGATTCAAATCAGTCATCAATCTCTCCAATTTACCAATGCCTTCATCAAACTTTTCATTAATACGTTGTTCCATAAGCTCGGCTTCTTCCCTACGATACAAAGCTTCAACGTTTTGATGTCGGTTAGCTCTCCTTGGTGGCATGGTTGTAAACTTCACAAGACTTCAAAAATTCAACACAAGACTTCAATCAACAAGTCACGGTTCAACAATGTCTCGGCTCCAACTGGTCTCGGCCTTGACACTTCACGGTTCAACTTAGGTCGATTTCAACAATGCACAACTCAATCACTTGGCACGGCTCAAACTAGCTCGCACCAATCTATCTCGGTTCACTTGCTTAGCTCGGCCTACAACTCCAAAACCCTTCAAAATTTGGCGCGCAAAACTCCAATTCAAAATCCAAACAAAGTCCAACTCCTCGATCCAAAATGAAATGGATCAAACACCCCAAACTGGTTGCAACTTCAATATGAACACAATGAACAACTCCAAACTTCAAAAACTTCAAAAACTTGGCTCCAAGAATCAAACTTAGCTATGATTGGCTAAGTATGGCTCTGATACCAAACTGACGCAGCGGATAATTCGAAATAAACTTCAATCGATGAAATGTAGCAATCGGTGAGTTGAAGATACCAAAATGCCCAAGTTCGTTGATCCAAAGATACCGAACTCTAGCTATCTCAAACACGTTGATAGCGCACTATACCGTGTTCAAAGATCTACGATTCTTCGCACGTTGATCTAGCGCACTAGATTCCGTGAATCGGCTTCAACAAACGTGGATTCGAGCGCACTCGAATGACGTAAGTGGAGATAGGAGATTACACTCAACTACCAATTGGTATGAAAGCACAAAGCTAACAAAAGAGAAATTTTATTCAAAATCAACAACCCAAAAATTTACAACACACCCGCTATTTATAGGCATTACAACTCAACACAACCTACAACACTCAACTCCTAGGTCGGCACCGACTCACCATGTACGACTCATCTCGGCCGACTCACCATAAGTCGTTACCGACTCAACACACGCAACTCCAACCCCTTACAACGGAATACAAAGTAAACGACTCAACATGACCGACTTAACAGTAAGACCTACATATAACAACTCACCCGGTTCAATACATTACCGACTCAACGTATAACGACTCAAGGATTTGCGCCTTAGCACCCAACACAAACCATAGGTCGGTAACGACCTAACATACAACAGTACACGACTCAAAAATATACTGCTTATCTCCTTGCCGACTCATCTTAGGTCGTAGCCTGTTAGCTCGGTCCCGACTCATGCCTTCCTCATTAACTCGCACCTTTCCCACACATGCTCCCTTAGGTCGGTCTCGACTCAAGGCCGCCTCAAGTTCCTGCTCAGTGACTCGTGCCGTTTCTTCCCATGTCTTGTTGAGTCGTGGACGCTTTATACTGAGTCGTAGACGACTCAAACCAAGTCGGAGACGACTCAACACCGAAGTCCATTTTACTCTACTTTTGTTATCCCGGAAACGACTTAGGGCCTCCTCCTTTGCTCGTAACCTATGTCCCTTAAGTCGGTAACGACTTAAAATCTCCGAGTTACCCAACTCCACAGCTTCCCCCACACGACCTAGAAGCATGTTAACTCGTGACCGACTTATCTCTTGGGAAATTGTAGATCGTGCTGCATCAGAAAGTGATTTTGTTGGAGTTTAATGAGTTGAATTGATGGAGTTGAATGAGATTTCTTCATTTAAACTATGCTGATTTCTTTTGTTGAATAATCTCATTCGAGACAATTATTATTTTTCTTTGATGTTGTTTATGATGCATTCAATTCTAAGTTTAAATTAGACTAGTCCGTTTATTATTTTCTTTTAAATAATACTCGGGTCAGGCCAATTTATTTCAGGATAATCGCTATCTCTGATTATGTTGCTGCTTCAGTTTTTGGGATTTCACATCATCTTTTGTCTAGTCTTCGAGGAGTACTTTTGGTGTATTGATTCCCATCTCATGTATGTATTGATGGTTATGTATATGTACATTTGGTTCATGTGAACTATCGATTGTTGTAGCATGTATCTAGACTTATCTTCCGCTATATATCTGATATTTCTGTCCTAATGTGATTATACAATCTGTGTTGTTGTTGTTATGAGTTGTTCTAGATTTTTCATTACCCACCGTAGTTTCGTTTTAGATTTGGAATGAATATATATCTTTGGGAGTAATTTATACAACTCCTATCGATGTAATCAATACTCGCCTAAGGCATAACATACGGATGGTCACTTCTAACAAGCCTTATTCTTCGCAATAGCAGACGTTATTCCTTGTAATAACCATTATTATTCTGAGCATAGAGGTGGGGCGTCACAGCTTGGTATCAGAGCTGAAATTTAGAACAAATTATAATGAAACACAGAACATAAGCAGAATGGAACATGTGTTACAACTATTCGAGGGTTTTATTCGTGCCTTTCTAATCTCTTCTTTCCACTTTTAACATGTGGAGTATGTCTTGGAATAAATCTCATATCCATAGTATTCCATATGTTAAATTTCTTATCAACTGTGTGCTGTTTTAACTAATCCTTATCTTCTCTTGTTCTCTCAGCCTATGGCTGGAAGAGGTAGAGGGAAGCGTTCTTCTGCAAGCCCGTCCAGTGGTTCTCATCCGGACGGAGTCCATATGTCAGCTGATCAGTTTATGGAGCTATTTTGAGGTACTCAGCCTTCTGTTGCTACTCCTGCAGCTCCCTCTCATAAGTCTGCCTTCGCCCGCATGTGTAGTGACTATTCCCACCTTGGAGGCAAGCCTTTCAAGGGATCGGAAAGTGTATTGGAGGTTCAGACTTGGTTGCGCGCTTGTGAGCGAATATTTTCTCGGATGGATCTTTCTGATCATCATCGCGTTCTCGTGGCAACTAGCATGTTGCAAGAGCGTTCGCTTGATTGGTGTGAGCTTTTTATTTCAGAAGTTGATGAGTCCTCTCTCTCTCGTGGATTCATTTTAAGGAACGTTTCGAACTTAAGTTCGTTCTTGAATCAGAAAAGGCTAATCTTGCTCGTAGTTTCCTTGAGTTGAAGCAAGGAAAGTCCTCTGTTTCTGATTATGTTGCATCTTTTGAGGCCTTTTCCAAATACGGAGTTGAGTTAATTAACACTCCGCGTAAGAAGAATCTTTATTTTGTTGATGGCTTGAAGTAGTATTTGAAGAAAGTTCTTTTGTTCAGCTTAAGCTTACTTTTGAGGAGCTTGTTGATTCGGCTCTTTGCCTTGAAGCTGTTGAAAAGGAACATGATAGTTGTGATGAGGTTGAGGTTTCTAAGAACCCCAATAAGAAGAGGTTTCCATTTCATAGGCCAAATTCTTCTTCTAACAAGAAGAAGAAGCAAGCTACCTCTAGTTCTTAGCCTAGTAGTGCACCTTTTATTCAAAGGGCGTGCTATAATTGTGGTTCTTTGGATCATTTTCTCTGTAGCTGACCTAAGCCTCACATTTGTCGTCATTGTAAGAAAGAGGGTCATTGGGTTTTTGATTGTCCTACTGCTCCTAAGGGTTTCAAATTTGGAAAGCCTAATGTTGCTAAAGCTTCTGGTGGTTCTTCTAAGCCCAAAGGCATTACTCCTTCTGTTTTGGAAGGTTTTATTTTAATCATGGCCGTTAGATTAGAGTTCTTTTCGATACGGGTGCATCGCGTTGATTCGTGTCAAAGGAGCAAGTTGATATTATTCCTTTGGAAGTTGTTTCTCTTTGCGACCATTTGAGGATCGTAAATCCTATTGGAGGATCCGCTACTCTTGGTTTGTTATGTGTTGATGTTGAGATTATACTTTGTGGTTTCACCTTTCATGCGAATCTGCATGTTATGGATCATCTTGATTTTGATATGATTTTAGGTATGGATTGGCTCGTCTGTTATGAAGTTCAAATCCTATGTCCCAAAAGAACTTTATATCTCAAGCATCTAGAACTAGCGAGAAGTTATCTATTATATTTGGAAGCATGGATCATACTTCGAATGTTCTCATTTTTTCCTTTGAATCAGAGTATGTCATTGCTAATATTTCGGTTGTTTGTTATTTTTCTGATATCTTCGAGCCCATTTGATGTTTGCCGTCGAAGAGGCAATTGAGTTCTGTATTGATCTTACCTCTGGTTCTCATCCTGTCAGTCATCCTCCCACGAGGATGTCTGCTAAGGAAAATGAGGAACTCAAGCAATAATTATCTGAGTTGGAAGCCAAGCATTTTATTCATTCTAGCTCATCTCCTTGGGCCAACGCCATTGTCTTCGTTAAGAAGCCAGATGGTACTCTTTAGGCTTCGCATTGATTATCGCAAGCTTAACAAGCTCACTATCAAAAATAGGTATCATTACCTAGGATCGACGACATGTTCGATCAATTAAGTGGCGCTAAGCTCTTTTCCCAACTCGATCTTGCTACCGGATTTCATCAGTTACGAGTTGCGGAAGATAGCATTCCTCTTACCGCATTATGCGCTCGTTATGGTTCTTATGAATGGCTTGTTATGCTGTTTAGCTTGACGAACGCTCCAGCGTATTTTATTGATCTTATAAATCGAATATTCCAGAAATATCTCGATAAGTTCGTTTTGGTTTTTATTGATGATATTCTTATTTATTTCAAATCTGAATCGATCATATTCAGCATTTGGAGATTGTTTTGAGCACTCTTCGTCAGCATCAGCTTTATGCCAAATTCTCCAAGTGTCACTTCTGGGAGAATAAGGTGAAGTTTCTCGGTCATATTGTTTCTTCCGATGGTATCTATGTCGATCCTTCCAAGATCGAATCTATTCAGAATTGGAAGAGGCCCGAGACTGTTACTGAGATCCATAGTTTTCTTGGATTAGCATATTATTATCGCCGGTTTATTAAGGACTTTTCTCGTACTGCTTTACCGCTTACCACTCTTATGAGAAAAGCTGTTCCTTTTATTTGGTCTGATAAGTGCGAACTTCTTTCTTGAAGTTAAAAGATCTCCTTACTCATGCTCCTATCTTAGTGGTTTCCAAAGGGAATCATGATCTTATTGTTTATACCGATGCCAGTGATTATGGACTCGGTGCTGTTCTCATGCAAAAAGATAGAGTAGTTGCCAATGCTTCTAGACAACTAAAGCCTAACGAGATTCGTTATGCTACCCGTGATTTTTAGTTAGCCGCTATAGTCTTTGCTTTAAAGATTTGGCGAAATTATTTGTTGGGCGAGCGTTTTATTCTCTTCATGATCACAAATCTCTGAAATATTTATTTACTCAGAATGAACTTCATATGAGGCAACAGCATTGGCTCGAATTTCTTGCTTCATATGATTTCGATATTCAGTATACCCCTGGTAAAGGTAATCGAGTTGCTGAGGCGCTTAGTCGCAAGCAGCAAGTTGTTGTTTCCATGTTGCTAGCAGAGTGGAATATGTTAGAAGCTTTATCTCTTTGTGATATTAGAGACCGTCCTTCAGTTTCTGATTCTCCCATGCTTCTATTTAGCATGGAAGCTCATCCTAGCTTGTTGGATCGGATTGCCGATGCCCAAAAACAAGATCTTGATCTTGCTTATCTTATTCAGAGTTGTAAATCAGAATCCTGAAGGGATGATCTAAAGGATTTCGATATTGATGTTCATGGTTGTATTTGGAAAAAGGGTAGATTGATCATGCCTAATGTTTCTAATCTTAGAAATGACATTCTTGAGGACTGTCATCGTTCTAAGTATACTATTCATCCAGGTAGTGGTCAGATGTATGCTAATATGAAATGCTTAAACTTTTGGAAAGGTATGAAGCGTGATGTTGCAAGTTATGTAAGTCGTTGCATGACTTGTCAACTTGCTAAAGTAGAACACCAGCGTCCCAGTGGTCTTTTGCAGCCTCTTGAGATTCCGTTGTGGAAATAGGATCGGATTTCTAAGGACTTCATTGATGGTGTACCTCGTCCGAGGTCAAGCCATACTAGTATTTGGGTGATTGTTGACAGATTGACTAAATCAGCCCATTTTGTTCCTATCAAGTAATCGGACTGCTCCTTTTTTGGCTAAGAAGTTTATTAAGAAAGTCGTCCGACTTCATGGTGTGCCTAGTTCTATTGTTAGTGACAGAGATCCGCTTTTCACTAGTGGTTTCTGGCAGAGCCTTCGGAAAGCTTTGGGCACTAAGCTCAATCTCAGTACAGCTTATCATCCACAGTCTTATGGTCATACTGAAAGGGTGAATCAGGTCTTAGAGGATCTCCTTCGAGCTTGTATTCTTGATTTTGGTGGTAGTTGGGAAGACCACTTATCTCTTGTTGAATTTTCTTCTGACAACAGTTTTCAATCCAGTATCGGTATGGCTCCTTTCGAAGCTCTTTACGGAAGAAAGTGTCGATCACCATCTTGTTGGTTGGAATCGGGAGAAAAGTTAGTTCTCGGCCCCGATTATATTCGTGAATCTTCTGAGAAGATTGGTATTTTTAGACAGAGAATGAAAGAGGCTCAGAATAAGCAGAAATCTTATGCGGATCATCGTAGGAAGCCTTTTGAATTTTCTGTTGGCGATCTCGTATTCATTCGTGTTTCTCCGATGAAGGGTGTGGTGCGTTTTAGTAGCTCCGGGAAATTGGCTCCTCAATATATTGGACCGTTTCCTATTACAGAACGCATTGGCCCTGTTGCTTATCGTGTATCCTACCTATTCAGTTTTTAGGAATTCAGGACGTATTTCATGTATCCCAACTTCGTCATTGCCTTCGGGATTCGGATTCTATTATTGATCCTCATGTGTTGCAAGATCTTGAGATCTCACCCGACTTATCTATTGTGTAAAATCCTATTCGTGTGCTAGCTTCGGTGGTTAAACGCCTTCGGAATAAAGAAGTCCTACTTGTAAAAATTCAATGGTCTGCAAACCCCAAAGGTTGCACTTGGGAAACCAAAGAATTCATCGAGCGTTCTTATCCTGGTTTTCTCTCATCTTCGGGTGGGGTTGAGCATTTTTATCCATCTTTTCTATTTTTATCTTTGTTGTAGTGAATTATTTGTGTTATAGACTGCTTCTGGTATGAAAATTGCGGGGACGCAATTTTTATAAGGGGGGAGTCTTTATCGACCGTGATGTTGATTGTTGTCGAAATAAAAATTTAAAAATTGAAATTTTTTTGTTAGAAAATTTATATATGTGAACGTGCAAAGTCAGTTGAAAAAATAATAATAACAATGTTGTATTCTCTTTTTTCCTTCACATGTGTGAAGGAGTGATCCATTTTTAAAAATTGTTGATAACATTTGTGCTTTGCGGTCACACACAAGTTGTGTAAACTAAGTGATCCATTTTATGCAAATTTGAGCAAGAGCAGTCTCATTTTAGTAAAACAAAGTTGAAATATTTTTCCACTTGTTGTCACTTTTATTTCAAAAGCAAACTTAACCACTTTATTGTGACCAATTTCATTAAAGCAAGATTGAAACTTTGCATTCACACACAAAGTTTATTATTCAAAGTTTGAGTTCACAGCTGCTACCATCATTTTTTATACAGCACGTCCTTTTTTCTTCACTTATGCATGTATCATCATAAATGCAATTGTACCATATTATTTTCAGCACACCTCTTCCATTGACTAGTTACAAATAGGAGAATAGAAGAGTAGCTACATCATATTGTTCCATACTCTTCAGTAGGTCAGTAGAATTTTATTAATGGTGGTGCAAAAACTTAGCTTCAAACATTCCTTGTTGATAACTGGTTTGGAGGCAAATTACTGGTGAGTTTAAAACTCACTTTGCTAATTTATTCATTTGCGTGGAAAATTTATTGGCCAGATCATTTTGTTTTATCAACTTTATTTTTGCTGGATCATCTAATTTCCTCCACTTGATTCATGCGTACATAAATTATGTATGTTCACGTTATCTGCAATAATTGCATTATTAAGCATGCTCTGCATAGGGTGAATCATGTTCAGGCTACATGCCTTATTTGTGTGTACTGGTAGTTGTGTCTAGGCATTTTTCCCATGCAAACATTTTTATACAGTATGCTATTTCGTTAATTGCATAAGGAGTGTATTGAGAAATGATTAGTATATTGCTCAGGCCAAAGTATTTCACGCATAATAGTAGAATACTACCTGGCATTCGGCTGAGTATTGCATTTTCTCGTGCATGCCATTTTTGTATGTGCACTGATATGAATTTCCCAAGCATCAATAGCATGCATACAAGCTAAAAGTGTGTGAGTACTAATATTCCAGTAGGGGATGTGTTTGTCCAAAATGTAACAAAAAAATTTGCATGGTGATAGCTAGTGAGTAGTTTCGAAGTGCACAGTATTAGTAAATGAATGCAAAGAGTGTTTGTGGTCCAGGTCATTTAACTTTATTACTTGTTGCGTGCAAAAATGTGTTGCCTGGTCAATTTATAAATTTGTCAATATTTGTTTCTTGTGCGCGTGTATATTTGCATGTGCATATATATGTTATTGCCCAGGTAGCATTGTTTTATACTCTTTTTAATTACGTGTATATAAGTGTGTCCACACTGTTTTGGGTGCGAGTATATTGTGTAAGTGTATTGTGTGAAAACTAAGTTTCAAGTCACGTGTTACTTTTACAATTTTAATGTGTCTCCATATTATAGTGTGCATACATGGATACCGTTGTGCACGTGAATATTACCAAACAGTGCAATATTTTGTTGAGTATGCAGTAGTGCACTGTGTTAAATTATTTGTGTACCGGTAATTGGTTTCAAAAAGTATTTTGCTGGCCGTTATTTTTATGATGGAAATTTTTACTCCAATGTTAAAAAATTTGAAGCGTGTTGTTTTGACGACATTTTTGGCGAATAAAAATTAATGTTATTTTGACTTCAGTAACCATCAAATTTAAAGTTAATTTTTAAGCAGTTATCCCGCAACGCCGATTTGGTATCCATATTTACGGTGTTTTGTGAAGCGCAATTTCCTCGTCGAAATAGCTATAGTTATTGCTGTTTTAATCACGTGTTTTAAAAAGTATTTTAAAATGAAATTATTTCCAAAAAAATTACAGTTTGCACTTTCAAAAGAATGAGGAAGCGATTTAAACGCTTCAGAAAAATTAAGGACAATGAATGTAACGACCCCACTTCCTACTCCAGGAAGAAGTATCGTTAATAAGAAAGAAAAGGGTGAGAAAATAGAAAAGATAGAGAAGAAAGAACAACAACATCAGAATCTCACAGCGGAACGAATGAAATATAATAATTACATAAGTATTTACATAATATATACATCAATCAGAGCTATACAGATAATACATCACATACTAGACAGTTATAAACACCTGTCTAGTTAATACAACACAATACAGAATACATCACAGAGATACCATACAGCGGAACTAAATATATATCTAAAACGCTGAAGCCTCCTGCTCCATTGCTCCTCTAAAATTCGTCAAAGCTAAACCTAAATCCCTTGGCTACCCGTAAAAATTTGGGTACCCGAGAGTTTATGAAAAACAAAATAAACTTCAGGTCAGACATGGGTCTGGTATGAGTAACAGGTTAAAGTTGCTTAATTTTGAAAAATCCTTTGAAAACAAAAGATATCACGTAAGACTTCCCACACATAAACATGGAAAAGTTTTTACCTTACGCTAACCAAAACATTTGATAGGAAATCCATTGATATTATAATAGGTCTAGGGTTTTCAAGTAAATAGAAAATAGCCGAAATTGTTACATTCATTAAATTCCAGCTACTAGCCACAAAAGTGGGTAATACAATCAAAACCGTAGGCACTTATTGGATTTTGGATTCCATACAATGTCAGGGCTACTGGGGTACCGCCCGTCACAGTACGGGGCCTAGATCACCGTACCGAGGATTACTCCCTTCATCCCCTGCAACACAAGGCCGGAACCATTCCTTACTGAACAGTCCCGAACAAGATACACCCCGCAGTTGGCTGCGGACCAACCGCCCACTAAGCCGAATAAAAAGGGACATCTAGACAGGGGAATATCCTTGTCCTGCTTGGGCATGACCCACCTAACCTTGCTGCACCTCCCCTATTTTAGCCATTCCCTGTTGATGAGGCTTGAGGTTACGATTACCTTTATAGAACATATTTCTTAGAATGCTCATCGTCCGCCTGACGATGTGTTGAAAGCATTCAATCCATACAAGTTCGTTCCGGGTTCGAATGAAACCGAAGGCATCATCTCGTTACACTCATTTTGGAATCACCCTCAGAGTTAACGACGATAACCCTTGCATTCTGAGTCTTCTTCTTTACTTCAGATTCACGACCTATTGTTAATTTGGAAACGATGTGGTTTTCAGATGTTCCTAATGCGAAAAACCGATCCCGGTCTCATCGAAATCCAAAACGTGTCTTTTAAGGCCAAGTTGTCTTTTTAGTCTTAACAGTGAATTCAATATTATTAATATGTACAGATAGATAATTCACATCTCATAATAGATAATCACATCATCATCATAAACAGATAATTAATATCATCATCCAAGCAGATAATTAAACATCATCATACTTAAACTATACATCCAAATCACATAGACATTACTCATCTCATTCCGGAGATCACAATCAAACAATGAAATATCAGTATCCATCAGCAATGATTTATGAATCACAAGCTATAGTTAATTTAAAATGAATTAAATTAACTACTTTCATTTTAATTAATTTAAAATAAATTAAATTAATTACTCATTTCATAAATCCTGCTCTCACAATTATTAATTAGTTATAAATCAAATTAATTAACCGTTCTCTAATTACAAGAATAAATTAGTCTTTAATAAATTCCTTAAATGAATTATTCTAAATCCTTTATAGCAGATTAACATTTATTACTTACCCATTAATCATTCCTTAATTTCAATTCTTAATTACATCATTAATTATATTACTTAATGATCTTCAATTTATATTCAATTACTTATCTAAAATAATTGAGTGATTAATCTTTACTTAAACACAATTATTAATCACCCCTTGATTAATAACAAACCAGTAATTAACTACTCTTAATTACTTATTAACAAATTAATCATTCCATAAATAATTATTTCCATAAATTAATCCTTTGATTAATTACAAAAGAAATTACTCAAATTACTCTACTACAAATCATCTTGTATTAATTACATCAAGTAATGGTCATCCAATTACTATTCTGAGTAATTATGCTCCATTAATTACACTAAGTAATTACACATGCCAAATCATCAAGTGATTTCTTAAATTAATAATTATTAATTTACTTAATTCAAATCTTATCATCAATTACTTATATATTCAAATTAATCATCTTGATTTACATATCTTTTACTGTATTCCAGAAGTTTTCCTTAATTAATTTACAGAAATTAAACTTGAATAATCCATTAATTAATTTCATTTATATGGATTTATTACCGTTTAATTATCTTGTTGATTTATTATTCTCAAATAAATCAATTTCTCTAATTCCCATCATTAATTATATTAATTATTGATTTCTAATTTCATTTTCATTTGTTATTTATATTAAGAAAACAAATCTTCAGATTACAAATATTAATCCTCTTGATTAATAACAAACAGTAATTAATTATTCATAGTTAATTACTTCTCAATAACACTCTAAATTAATCCCCTGATTAATTTCAAGTAATTATTATTCCAATTATTTCCATTAACAACATCACCCAATTTTATTACATCCCGTAATTATCCTTCAATTACTGTTCTAAGTAATTTAATTCCAAAATATCAGTTAATTAAATTAAATTAATTAACTCAAATCAATTTACCCAATTAATAAGTAATTAATTTCTTAATTACTTCTCAATAAATAATTTCATTTAAATTATTGAATTAATTAATCTAATTTATTAAAAATCAACCATATTAATTAATTATAACATAATCGGGTTAATGAACTTCATCAATAATTATTTAATTACTTTCTTATAACATAATTAACTTATATTAATTATTATTAATTATAAGTTAATTAACCATTATTAATTTAAAAATCTATTCTATAGTTCTAAATCACATATTAGTTAATTAATTCATTAATTAACTTTAATTACTACATTTACACTATAATTACTAGCTTACTTAATCAACTTAAGAGTTAATGCATATAAAGATTCCAAAACTTCATGAATTAAAGTAAAATTCCAATATGTTTTAAAACATTTATTTTAATGTACTTTCTAATTAAAAACCAATTTATCATTAATAAAGTTTAAAACTAATTTATTTTATTGTTTTCAAACCTCTTTGTAAACTTACATGTTCAAATGCACTTAAACTTATTTAAAATAATTTAAATTTTGAAAGCTTTATTATTTCCAACCACATTTCAAAACTAACTTAAATTCATGTTTTAAACTTGATTTAAAATTAGACTTAGCTTTTAGTTAAATTTAAAACAAAATTCACAAAACTGTTGGAAAAAAACTGTTACAGGTTTGCAAGTCTGTAACTAATAACCCGACCCCCCCACTAATTTGCTTCGAGTAACACGCATGTTTCCCCGTGAAAACGAACGAACTACTTCGAGTTCTTTCCAGGCACACACGAGAAACTGAAACCGAGAACCAAACCTGGAAAACACAGTGCCACTCACCCCTCCAAACCTGTCAACGGCACGCACGCGGCGGTCCCACCACCAGAGGCCACCAAACTCCGGCTACCACTTCGGCCATCACTCCCCTACCTCCCCTCCAATCCACGTGGCACTCGAACGCCTGTGGTGGCCGCAGCGACCAAAACTATAGACTCAGTAAAATTAGGTTTACGCGCAGAAATTTGCCCACCGCCTCATCCACGTTCATCGAACCACCCTGCGAATATTTTTCCCCCAACCACACTTCACTCTTACACGAGTGTTTAAGACCCCATCCACCACCAACTCGTGGATCATCACAGATCATCAAAAGAAAGAAATTCGAACCAAACCAAACTGTGCTTACTTCCTCAGCCCAAAAATTATAATTTATGTTTTAAAAATCACGTTATAGTATACGAATTCCAATTACAATCCTGAATTTGTAAATTTAGAAATTCAAAATTTGACTAATTTATAATTTGGTTCAGTTTCTTTGATTTCCAGAGATATTGATAAATTGTTTTGGCTTGAAGAAATTTTTAAAACTTAATTTACCTAGTAACAGACAACTTTTGTTTTAATACTAAATTTAAATATCGAGTAAATCAATTGTAAATGATTCTTTAAACCCAAAATCTTATGTTTAAAACACAGAACAGAGAACATATGTGATTAACAGCCTGCACACAAATGCTATTCATTATTCACAGAACATCCATATATATAAAGATACAAACATAAGCATTCATCTATATAAACAACAATCTTATGCTTTAAATTTATTAAAAAGTTGTTGTTACTCACCAATATGTGAAAGAACAGAGGCACTGTTGTTGAAGCAGGCTTAGAAATTTACAGGCTTCACTTTCCTTGATTAAGCAACAGGCTTGAATACAACTGTAACTTCATTCTACTTTGCTTCTTGAATTT
The DNA here is from genome assembly GCA_030765085.1 of Allium cepa. Taxonomy (NCBI): domain Eukaryota; kingdom Viridiplantae; phylum Streptophyta; class Magnoliopsida; order Asparagales; family Amaryllidaceae; genus Allium; species Allium cepa. The sequence goes on from CM060942.1 coordinate 292,672,637, forward strand.
TGTTTAAGTATGGAATAGTTTTATTTCATATTTTAGTTTGTATGTTCGAATTAGAAGGGTAAGTCTGAGGTATAAATAAAAGAAAGAAGACAGGGATTTAAACAAAGGATTTGTACAGGGTATAAGCAGAAAGTTTTATTATTTTGTTTCATGATATTATGACAATATAAAATATAATCTTGTTTGTACAGTTCTATTCCAGAGATATTTTCTTTAATGGTGGCTGATATAAATGCTTAGTGTACTAAAAGATTTTTTTCATTAATTACTTTTTGTTTGTTAGCTTAAGATATATAATCATGTCTTCCTTCACAAGCTTCACATATACAGTTGTGTATTTTTTTAGCCTGCACACATAGAAATTTTTATATCTTTCATTTTGTTTGTGTAAGACATGTGTATTCTTATTACTGTCATTTGCTTTGTTTCATACGATTTGGCCTGCACATATATATATATATATATATATATATATATATATATATATATTTGCTCATTGGCCTGCATATTTATCTAGATGCTTTAAACATATACTTATATGTATATACTGCAGTTCATATGTGATAGTTTACAAACTTAAAAACTTACTTGTTTTCTAGTTTATTTGTTGTCCTGTTATATTTTAAAATGCATATGAATGTTGTTATGTTATTTTAATTTAACTAATGTACTAACTTATATCTCTTTTCCAATTTATCTTGTATCTTGTATTTTTTTATTTATACATTTCATTTTATATTATAAAACACATGATCAATTTGAAATGATAAATAGAATAAATTATCTTTTTATTATAAGCTACATATTTATTAATGTATATTAATGTATTGTTTTACAAAATTATTTTATAACTCATATATATTTTTAAATTCATATTTTAAATCAAACTATAATAAAAGAAAAGTAAACAAATCTTTTTGTTAGTAAATTAAATTTAAACTTAAATTAAAATAAGTTTTTAAACTATTTAAACATTTACTTATGTATTGAAAATCCTGTATTTATTTATTTATTTAGCTTTGAAAAGTTTATATTAAATAAAACATAATTTCTAATTCACTAAAATATACATTAGTATTTAAAACAAAATTTATTAGTTAAATTTTAAAACAAATTCATCTATTTACAATGTATACAATTATATACATATATAAATAGAAAACAAACAATTAATTTTAACAGATATCATTTACCTATTAAATATTTATTAAAAGAAAAGTATTAATTCAGATTTAATTAATAAAAATATATCAAATCAATTTAATATTTAATGCAGATTATTAAATTGATATTGCTAGAAAATTCCGGGTCGTCACATTCCTCCCCCCTTAAAAGAATTTCGTCCCCGAAATTTAAAAGCAAAGGTAATTTAATAATATATTTAAGATTTTAATTAATTTTAAACCATAAGCATATATCAATCACATGCTAACAATCAACACAACCAGTCTACTCAATCAACAAAGCTAACTATCCAGACAAAATTCTGGGTAGAGTTCCCTAGAGTTTCCCAGTATAATACCGGAATACTCGATCTATAGAATCTAATCAGTCTATACTCCTAATCTATAGAACTCCATTGAATCAGAGAAAATTCATACAAAATGAAATCTCCGACTCCCAAATCCAAATTTCTTTCGTCTCTTATCCACCAAATACATCTGACAGTCCAAAGCTGCCTTCAACCTACTGATCAGCTCAACCTTCGCTGATAACTCCTAAAACAATCTGAATCCAAAAACAATCCAGTAGAATAATTTCCTCAAAACCAACCAAAACCAAGAACACAAACTTTACTATCCTCAGTAGAACACAACTTCTCCTTCCTAGAAAAGAAAAACAAATGCACTCCCAACTGCTTCCGCTGCTCAACTCTGATCTAGATGGATGAAAATACTAATGATGCACATAAGCACAACTGGACAACACATGACAAAAATATGGTTCAACAGATCCAAAATAAAACTCAGAAGTTCCTCCGAAACTTGAGATGCTTAACCAATTCCTCTCTCCAGAAACCATTCTATTACTAAGATGAACCATTGGCACTACTTCTGAAATCCAGTCGATACCAAACTCAACTCCTCAGATGCTAAGACAAACCACCGACTACTTCAAAGATATTCAGAAAAATTTCTGCCATCCCAGAGAATACTCAACTATCGCAAGTCTCTTTTGCGATCAACCTAGGCTAATATCCAAAGAAAACTGTTCTCTCCTTACCTTATCTAAACAGCTTAAACTTATCCAGCCAATCCATTGAAGAAATGGATTCACAAACTGCCTCTGGACTCACTTCTAAAGAACTACTGACAGATGACCTCGCGCACCGGCAGAACAATCTGAGCTGCAACTCTGCTACTGATGCCAAAACTCCTTAATCCAGAAATTCCTCAGAAAACTTAGGCCTCAAAGCCAAACACAACATTCAGCTGAACTCAACCTCAAAACTGATGCAGACACAGTTCCTTATCCAAAAATCTTTGAGAACTTCTTCGGAAACAATACATCGCTACTGCATCTCAACACACAACCATCTACTTCTTGAGTTACCAAGATAATATTCTAGCTTCTGCTCAACTCACACAATCCAAATCCTACTCATCCAATCTGTACCATAAAATGGACTCCAAAACTTAACAGGTTCCCTCCAGAGATTTGGTGAAATTCTTGCACCACAAATTTACTCGAGACGGTATTAGGTCTACAGTCTCGTCAAATATACTTCCAACCGCAGATAGTCGTGTTACACACACCCCTACTCAATCTATCCTTATACTTATATTGGAAAACCCGGACAGGTAATCCAACAAATAGAATAGAAAATAAATATATATATATATATATATATATCAAATTTACAAATATGCTCTCTCAGGAAAGAAATCACTTAAGAGCCTAGGTATTCACTCAACCTAGCGCTCCGATACCACTGTAACGACCCCACTTCCTACTCCAGGAAGAAGTATCGTTAATTAGAAAGAAAAGGGTGAGAAAATAGAAAAGATAGAGAAGAAAGAACAACAACATCAGAATCTCACAGCGGAACGAATGAAATATAATAATTACATATGTATTTACATAATACATACATCAATCAGAGCTATACAGATAATACATCACATACTAGACAGTTATAAACACCTGTCTAGTTAATACAACACAATACACAATACATCACAGAGATACCACACAGCGGAACTAAATATATATGTAAAACGCTGAAGCCTCCTGCTCCATTGCTCCTCCAAAATTCGTCAAAGCTAAACCTGAATCCCTTGGCTACCCGTAAAAATTTGGGTACCCGAGAGTTTATGAAAAACAAAATAAACTTCGGGTCAGACATGGGTCTGGTATGAGTAACAGGTTAAAGTTGCTTAATTTTGAAAAATCCTTTGAAAACAAAAGGTATCACGTAAGACTTCCCACACATAAACATGGAAAAGTTTTTACCTTACGCTAACCAAAACATTTGATAGGAAATCCATTGATATTATAACAGGTCTAGGGTTTTCAAGTAAATAGAAAATAGCCGAAATTGTTACATTCATTAAATTCCAGCTACTAGCCACAAAAGTGGGTAATACAATCAAAACCGTAGGCACTTATTGGATTTTGGATTCCATACAATGGCAGGGCTACTGGGGTAACGCCCGTCACAGTACGGGGCCTAGATCACCGTACCGAGGATTACTCCCTTCATCCCCTGCAACACAAGGCCGGAACCATTCCTTACTGAACAGTCCCGAACAAGGTACACCCCGCAGTTGGTTGCAGACCAACCGCCCACTAAGCCGAATAAAAAGGGACATCTAGACAGGGGAATATCCTTGTCCTGCTTGGGCATGACCCATCTAACCTTGCTGCACCTCCCCTGTTTTAGCCATTCCAGGTTGATGAGGCTTGAGGTTACGATTACCTTTATAGAACATATTTCTTAGAATGCTCATCGTCCGCCTGACGATGTGTTGAAAGCATTCAATCCGTACAAGTTGATTCCGGGTTCGAACGAAACCGAAGGCATCATCTCGTTACACTCATTTTGGAATCACCCTCAGAGTTAACGACGATAACCCTTGCATTCTGAGTCTTCTTCTTTACTTCAGATTCACGACCTATCGTTAATTTGGAAACGATGTGGTTTTCGGATGTTCCTAATGCGGAAAACCGATCCCGGTCTCATCGAAATCCAAAACGTGTCTTTTAAGGCCAAGTTGTCTTTTTAGTCTTAACAGTGAATTCAATATTATTAATATGTACAGATAGATAATTCACATCTCATAATAGATAATCACATCATCATCATAGACAGATAATTAATATCATCATCCAAGCAGATAATTAAACATCATCATACTTAAACTATACATCCAAAGCACATAGACATTACTCATCTCATTCCGGAGATCACAATCAAACAATGAAATATCAATATCCATCAGCAATGATTTATGAATCACAAGCTATAGTTAATTTAAAATGAATTAAATTAACTACTTTCATTTTAATTAATTTAAAATAAATTAAATTAATTACTCATTTCATAAATCCTGCTCTCACAATTATTAATTAGTTATAAATCAAATTAATTAACCGTTCTCTAATTACAAGAATAAATTAGTCTTTAATAAATTCCTTAAATGAATTATTCTAAATCCTTTATAGCAGATTAACATTTAATTACTTACCCATTAATCATTCCTTAATTTCAATTCTTAATTACATCATTAATTATATTACTTAATGATCTTCAATTTATATTCAATTACTTATCTAAAATAATTGAGTGATTAATCTTTACTTAAACACAATTATTAATCACCCCTTGATTAATAACAAACCAGTAATTAACTACTCTTAATTACTTATTAACAAATTAATCATTCCATAATTAATTATTTCCATAAATTAATCCTTTGATTAATTAAAAAAGAAATTACTCAAATTACTCTACTACAAATCATCTTGTATTAATTACATCAAGTAATGATCATCCAATTACTATTCTGAGTAATTATGCTCCATTAATTACACTAAGTAATTACACATACCAAATCATCAAGTGATTTCTTAAATTAATAATTATTAATTTACTTAATTCAAATCTTATCATCAATTACTTATATATTCAAATTAATCATCTTGACTTACATATCTTTTACTGTATTCCAGAAGTTTTCCTTAATTAATTTACAGAAATTAAACTTGAATAATCCATTAATTAATTTCATTTATATGGATTTATTACCATTTAATTATCTTGTTGATTTATTATTCTCAAATAAATCAATTTCTCTAATTCCCATCATTAATTATATTAATTATTGATTTCTAATTTCATTTTCATTTGTTATTTATATTAAGAAAACAAATCTTCAGATTACAAATATTAATCCTCTTGATTAATAACAAACAGTAATTAATTATTCATAATTAATTACTTCTCGATAACACTCTAAATTAATCCCCTGATTAATTTCAAGTAATTATTATTCCAATTATTTCCATTAACAACATCACCCAATTTTATTACATCCCGTAATTATCCTTCAATTACTGTTCTAAGTAATTTAATTCCAAAATATCAGTTAATTAAATTAAATTAATTAACTCAAATCAATTTACCCAATTAATAAGTAATTAATTTCTTAATTACTTCTCAATAAATAATTTCATTTAAATTATTGAATTAATTAATCTAATTTATTAAAAATCAACCATATTAATTAATTATAACATAATCGGGTTAATGAACTTCATCAATAATTATTTAATTACTTTCTTCTAACATAATTAACTTATATTAATTATTATTAATTATAAGTTAATTAACCATTATTAATTTAAAAATCTAATCTATAGTTCCAAATCACATATTAGTTAATTAATTCATTAATTAACTTTAATTACTACATTTACACTATAATTACTAGCTTACTTAATCAACTTAAGAGTTAATGCATATAAAGATTCCAAAACTTCATGAATTAAAGTAAAATTCCAATATGTTTTAAAACATTTATTTTAATGTACTTTCTAATTAAAAACCAATTTATCATTAATAAAGTTTTAAAACTAATTTATTTTATTGTTTTCAAACCTCTTTGTAAACTTACATGTTCAAATGCACTTAAACTTATTTAAAATAATTCAAAATTTGAAAACTTTATTATTCCAACCACATTTCAAAACTAACTTAAATTCATGTTTTAAACTTGATTTAAAATTAGACTTGGCTTTTAGTTAAATTTAAAACAAAATTCACAAAACTGTTGGAAGAAAACTGTTACAGGTTTGCAAGTCTGTAAACTAATAACCCGACCCCCCCCACTAATTTGCTTCGAGTAACACGCATGTTTCCCCGTGAAAACGAACGAACTACTTCGAGTTCTTTCCAGGCACACACGAGAAACTGAAACCGAGAACCAAACCTGGAAAACACAGTGCCACTCACCCCTCCAAACCTGTCAACGGCACGCACGCGGCGGTCCCACCACCAGAGGCCACCAAACTCCGGCTACCACTTCGGCCATCACTCCCCTACCTCCCCTCCAATCCACGTGGCACTCGAACGCCTGTGGTGGCCGCAGCGACCAAAACTATAGACTCAGTAAAATTAGGTTTACGCGCAGAAATTTGCCCACCGCCTCATCCACGTTCATCGAACCACCCTGCGAATATTTTTCCCCCAACCACACTTCACTCTTACACGAGTGTTCAAGACCCCATCCACCACCAACTCGTGGATCATCACAGATCATCAAAAGAAAGAAATTCGAACCAAACCAAACTGTGCTTACTTCCTCAGCCCAAAAATTATAATTTATGTTTTAAAAATCACGTTATAGTATATGAATTCCAATTACAATCCTGAATTTGTAAATTTAGAAATTCAAAATTTGACTAATTTATAATTTGGTTCAGTTTCTTTGATTTCCAGAGATATTGATAAATTGTTTTGGCTTGAAGAAATTTTTAAAACTTAATTTACCTAGTAACAGACAACTTTTGTTTTAATACTAAATTTAAATATCGAGTAAATCAATTGTAAATGATTCTTTAAACCCAAAATCTTATGTTTAAAACACAGAACAGAGAACATATGTGATTAACAGCCTGCACACAAATGCTATTCATTATTCACAGAACATCCATATGTATAAAGATACAAACATAAGCATTCATCTATATAAACAACAATCTTATGCTTTAAATTTATTAAAAAGTTGTTGTTACTCACCAATATGTGAAAGAACAGAGGCACTGTTGTTGAAGCAGGCTTAGAAATTTACAGGCTTCACTTTCCTTGATTAAGCAACGGGCTTGAATACAACTGTAACTTCATTCTACTTTGCTTCTTGAATTTTGTTTAAGTATGGAATAGTTTTATTTCATATTTTAGTTTGTATGTTCGAATTAGAAGGGTAAGTCTGAGGTATAAATAAAAGAAAGAAGACAGGGATTTAAACAAAGGATTTGTACAGGGCATAAGCAGACAGTTTTATTATTTTGTTTCATGATATTATGACAATATAAAATATAATCTTGTTTGTACAGTTTTATTCCAGAGATATTTTCTTTAATGGTGGCTGATATAAATGCTTAGTGTACTAAAAGATTTTTTCATTAATTACTTTTTGTTTGTTAGCTTAAGATATATAATCATGTCTTCCTTCACAAGCTTCACATATACAGTTGTGTATTTTTTTAGCCTGCACACATAGAAATTTTTATATCTTTCATTTTGTTTGTGTAAGACATGTGTATTCTTATTACTGTCATTTGCTTTGTTTCA